>OX381721.1:15256941-16503698 GCA_947462335.1 Harmothoe impar | reverse complement strand
TAACCACCTCGGTCAAGGGGTCAACAATTTTTTGCCTGCCTCCCTCTGTTGTTAAAAAAATTATCAATCCCTAGCATCAGAG
The DNA here is from genome assembly GCA_947462335.1 of Harmothoe impar. Taxonomy (NCBI): domain Eukaryota; kingdom Metazoa; phylum Annelida; class Polychaeta; order Phyllodocida; family Polynoidae; genus Harmothoe; species Harmothoe impar. Next base: position 16,503,616 of record OX381721.1, on the reverse strand, counting down.
ACATTAGCCATCAGGATATATCCCTCCCTTTCCAGGGGATAGCCCTTTAACCCTTTATGAACAGCATAATGTGCTAGGCCCCTAGTGCTATATAATATGTGAGATTGGAAAGAATGTTCAGACCCCAGGTGCGGGTTACAGGATTTTCCCAAGTCACAGTGCCGGTTTAGAGCGAGATACAGGTTATACACGGGAATTTACAGTATATTACAGCACTTAGAGTAACTAAGATTTTATGGTAGACAGGATTGATGGGGTTTACAGTGTAGCCGGAATGACATCGGCACATCGGTTTTGCCAAGGTCTAAAATAAAAAAGTTGTGTTCCGGTATCCCGACCGACCCTACGTTTTAGGGGCCGACCCTATTTTTTTTTGGGCCCTACAGTGTTGCCGAAATAACGCCGGCACGCCGGCTTTTGCCGGCGTAGAATCTGAATGGCCGGCGTAGGGCCTTAGGACGCAGGCCACAATGGCCTACCATGATCTAAGCTTTCTAATGGTGAAAGAATTTTTCAAATCGGCCAATTAGAAGTGAAGATAGGGCCATTTTTGTAGAATTGAATATTTTTTTCAATTTCTTTTAAGTTTTTGCAGTAGTTATAAGTTATAATGAAGTTTATGAAAGTATGGTACCTTGAAATATCAAAATTTATATGGCCTGCGTGAGCAGGAAATGGCCTGCGTCAGATGCCAAGATGCAGGCCACTTTGGCCTGCGTAGAGAAAAAGTTTTCGGCAACACTGCCCTATTTTTTTGTGTGGCGATTTTACTACTAAAATTGCATTTTTTTACAAACAAAAAAAGCGACCTACCGACCCTATTTATTTTTGGCCATGTTACCGGCACACAACTTGTTTTTAGGCCCAATGTAGAATCGTAATGGCCAATGTGCTATCAATGGCTATCAAACATCAGCCACAATAGCCGGCCATGATCTCAGCTTTCTGACAGTGAAAGAATTTTTCAAATATTCCTATTAGCAGTTGAGTTAGGTCCATCCAACTTATAAAGCATTTTCTTCAGTGAATTTAAGCATTTTCAAAGCTATTTTGTAAGCTGTTATTCAAGAAATATTACCATCTGTATTCATTTAGGGAGTTCATTTATTAGTTACACGGGGGGGTGATGGGTTTGGGGGGGGGGGGAGCGTAAAAATTTCCGACCCCTCCTGAGGGGGGGGCATAAAAAATTCTGACCCCTCTTGAGGGGGGGGGGGGCGTAAAAAATGTAGGCCCTTTTTAGCAAAAAAGCCCGCGCGTTACTAAAGTTCAAAGGGGGGTGGGTGAAAAATTTTCCGGGTGAAAAGTTTTGCGCCCCCCCCTCGCCTTTGGCGAGGGGGGGCGCAAAACGTTCCACGCGCTCTCGAGGGGGGGGGGCTTAAAAATTGTCGCCCCTCCGCACAAAATCTCACCACCCCCCCTGTTATTAATAAATGAACACTCCCTTATTTGAAACGAGGGCCAATGTGGCCAGTGTAGAATGCAAATGGCCTGTGTAAGATTGAACGATTGGCCTGTGAGTAAAAAGTTTTCGGCAATACTGACGGTTTAGCAGAACCCTGCATCCAGGGACATTTCTCCTCTGTTCAAATGTGAGAAAAGCATCTCTTACCGTTAGGCCAAAAAAAAAAAAGTTGTGTTCAGGTATCCCTAGCGACCCTATTTGTTTGGCCCTACCCAAATTTTTTTCTTTTCTTTTTTCGAAGGCATTTTTGGAGTTTTCCACCCCCCCAAATTATTTTTTTTACTGAAATTATACGAAAATGAGAGGAATTTTGTCTCAAAATCCTTAAAAGAAATTGTTTAAAAAATCGACCTACCTACCCTAATTTTTTGGGGCCATGTTACCTAAACACAACTCTTTTTTTTTTTTGGCCTCATGGACACAGGGGGTGTCATACAATATGAGAATATGACTGCAGCATGATGTCTACCCAAAGGCAGTATTATATCTGGTTCCATGGGCATATATCATGCTTTTATCATGTCTTTGGCGACTGGTAGCATTTTAAACTAAGATTGGTGGGTTCCCAGTCACAAAATTTCAGTTCAAAATTCCCTGACGAAAAATGTCCCTAACCAAAAATTTCCCTGACCATACAGTATTTCCCTTAAAATCAGTCACAACATAATACCGCGGGTACTCCTCAGTTCGACGGATCTTTACTTCCACACTACTATTTGATTTTTTAAATTTTGTTTTGTTTTGTATTTCATCATTTTATGGCCTAGTTTAACAGTTCTGCTCTGAAATCCTATATGAAAATTGTCTGATTTACAAACTTTAAAAACTTGCAAAAAAAAAGAGTACAAAAGCAAAATAGAGGGATACCCTGCACTGTTTTGCTAGACTCAGTCGCATTACCGGAAACATTTTTAGGCCTCCTGCGAACTCTCACGTCCTAGCTGCGGCTATAACCACTACCGCATATACACAGGACAAGGCGGTCAATGAGGGTAGAGCATTTTAAACACTACAGTAAATAGACAAATGCCAATGCCCATTGATACCGTATTTCACAAGTGGGGGCTGCATGGATATGGCCCCATGCTGAGTGGGATATGCCCAGCATATTATGATATGGCCCAAGCCCCCACAAGTGAAATACGGCAGAGAGGTATAAATGTAGTTGACATTTGCATTTATCTTTTTATTTGAAGCCATTAAATGAAGGAAAGACAACTTTTTCTTGGCCCATTGAATACGGCCCCATTGTATTCAATGGGGGGGGGGGGGGCATTGAATACGGCCCTCCCTATAGTTAAGCATAGTGAATATGTGCACATTTTTGGGTCCTGGTATCTGAAGAACTGGGCGACAGAATTGATCAGTTGTTGCTAGAGCCTTCGACATCTCTTCATTAGACATGCAGCAACAGACGGTGTTCGCAGAAGAGAAGTTTGATATTTGCAATTGCACTCAAACATGTCTTTCCTTGTAGGCCCTGAACATATATTACATGTGGCTTCTTGCCTCTAAATCTTGTCAATGTCAAACTTACTTTTTGTAATCAACACTGACACCAGTGACAATATACTTTATTTCATGTGGAGAAACAAAGTTACTATGCTTAAGTACTAGAATGGCTGTTCTCCACACCCCCGTGGAGAAACTGATATTCATTCTTCATGGGCTGTTTCTCCATGATGATGTCACTAAAATTGCTATGAAACCAATCTTTAAATGTTGTTTTTAGACATAATTTATCAATAATTACATTAAATTAACACAGAGATCCACTCTAATCACTAAATTCCTGGTTTCTCCACTTGTCTTGTGGTACCTTGGATCATATCACACTCGGCTCTGCCTTGTGTCATATCACACTCGGCTCCGCCTCGTATCATATGATCCAAGATACCACTCGTGGAGAAACCTGTCATTCAGACAGATTATCGTGGACCTCTGTTGCTAATGTTGGAATACAACTCTGAACTTAAGTTTGACACCAAGTCTCAGGGCCAGGAATTCATTCTGCCACTCCAATCATTCATGCCTCAGAATGGGCAATACACACTCACATTGTGAGCTCTGCAATGCCAATGTGCCAAACAGTGACATGTAATATGTATGGTTGGTAGAGTGTCAGGGGATCCCAAGTCCATGTCAATACCGTGCCTGCACACCCTAGTATTAAAGTAGTTGGTAGGTAGGCTATCTCTACTGGAGTTTTGAGGGGGGGGGGGGGGGGGGGGGGGGGGGGTCGACCCGCCACAACATGCGAACACAGTGGGACAGAGTGAGTCGGCACCCAAACCAGGCCAGCGTCCCTGCCCAAACTCTCACCCCCAGTGTCCCACAATCTTTACATTATGCGACAATTACAAAAACTACTTACGGAGCACCATGTGCTGGTCCATCTGAGTTTAGTTACAGTTTTAGGGGGTGAAAAAGTGTCAGGAGTTTGGCGTCGAACCAAGCCGAACGCATCACTGCGGGTCCCCCCAATTAACTTTTCAGAAGGTAGCACTCACCCCCAGTATTTTCCGTCCCTCGGTCCGTCTAGATCCAACGAGTACTCTCCAAATTGGTATTCCATGTAGGGGATAGCGACGGCTATCGTTTCTGTATGTGCTATAAATTAACAAAATCCAAATCTCCAAGTTGCGGGAGCATTTTTGATGTTGTTCACTCCCTGCGAACTCCGCTTAACTATCCGCCATGTTGAAACCAAATAGCCGGGGTCAGACATGCTAACGCAGTCGAATATAGTTCTAGACTTCTCTTATTTGCCTCTGGTTTCTCAGGAATTTATCTACTCTACTACATCTATATCGAACAAGGAATATCTTGGAATATAACAGACTAAAGCATGAAATATACAAGTACATTTTTATCTAGTTTTGTAGCTTTGACCTATTTAGCGGCACGGCGCAGGGATACGTGGCCTATTTAACAACCAAGCAGTGCAGAGTTCGGCAATTTCTTCCCAAATTCAGGTCTCACGGAAGTCATTACTTTTTAGTATCACAGTCTTTGGAAAAGTTGCACGATAGATAGATATCTTGTGCGTAAATATGCCGAAAAATAGTTGATTGTGAGTATTAGTTAGGCGTTATAATCAAATATATCATTACCTCAAATAACTTACTTTTTACCAACTTTCAGGGGAAATCGTTCTGTGCGGCAAAAAATGGCGCGGATTTTGACAACTATGAGAGGCGCTCATTTATCCAGTCCCCACACCTCCTCCCACCTACTAGACATGGCGCCAAGATTGAAATTTCCATTGACTGTTGATTCAGCTTGTCACTAGATTCTGCTCACCTTCTCCCCATCACCTCATCTTGTCACCACACCTGTGACATCATCCCGTCATCCCCGGGCCGTCATATGATATCACACCTACTCCCGTCACATCATGATGATCATCCCTTCATCACACCTACTCCAGTCACATCATCACACCTACAGGCTACTCAAGTCGTATCCCGTCATCACACCTACTGATACTCCCGTCACATCATCCCGTCATCACACCAACTCCAGTCACATCATCCCGTCATCACACCTACGTCAGTCATATCCGGATATCACACTTATCGGTACTCCCGTCACCACTCCTACTTCCGTCACATCATCGCGTCAACACACCTATACACCCGTCACATCATCTTGTGATCACACCTACTCTAGTCACATCATCGCGTCAACACACCTATAGGCTACACCCGTCACATCATCTTGTGATCACACCTACTCTAGTCACATCATCCAGTTACTACACCTACTCCCGTCACCACACCCAAAGCCCACACCTTAGTACTCCAGTCACATCATCCCGCCAGCACACATACTCCTATCATATCATCCCGTCACCACACCTATGTCCATCACACTTACTCCCCGTCACCTCATCCCGTCAACACATCTACTCCCGTCACACCTATTCCCGTCACCTCAGTCAAAGACTCATACTGTCAACACACCTGCGAACGTGTACCAAACTTGTCCCTTTAACTATCACTCCCATCACTTCATCCTGTTATACTGGAAACCGAACATATGCTTCACTTAGCTTTATTGTAGGACTTCAGGCTTAGTGAAATCCTGGCCCAATCACTTATTTCTATTTATCAGAACTTTACTAGTAGAGCATTTATAGAACCGCATACTATCAGATGTATCTTTTGTGTACCGTATCTATTTTATTTCGTCTATAATAAATAGCATTAGAACTGTAATATTACTTGTCGTCTGTCCTTACCTACCGTAAAACCTCGCGTATAAGCCTAACTCGTGTATAAGCCGCACCCGGAGTTTGATGCGATCCTATAAGCCGCAGAGGCTATCTGAGAATTGTTGATTTGGTCCTGTAGTATACTTATAAAAACTCTTGTATAAGGCGCACCCTATATAGGCATGTTTGGTATCAAAAGAAAGCTGAGTCTGATTCGGGTACAAGCCGCGGCTTATACGCGAGGTTTTACGGTAGTGTTAATATCATCTATAGTGGTCCTAACTCCAAGTGTTCAGAACCTTTGACTTTAAGCCAATGCAAAAACTATACGAGCGAAGAAATCACCACAATACATTTACAGAAGACTCAGTCAAAGAGCAGGTCACTTGATAATGCTCTGAGCTGAGAAATCAGAATTTATTTTGCCCATGTCTAAGGGGCGAGTAATTTATTGGCAGCTGGTGGGGGGGGGGGGGGGGTCAGTACTGAAACATCATGCTTTGTCACGAAGTTAGGAAGTAACCTTTATTTCGGGAACCAGCGGGTCTGTCCTTCGTATAACATGACGATAGGTCCATTCAAATACCCGCGACCATCTTGAACCCATGGGCGAATGCGATTTTCTTTTGGGGAGGGGGGAGGGCCATTTCACAAAAGCAGAACTTAGGGGGGTCGCAATTATTTTCAGCTAATTGATCGAGTCAGAAAAAAATAACCGCTGCAAGAAAATTAGCCAAGCGCCCCCAGCTGCCTAAATTCTCGCGTATAAGATACCACCCTAGCTTGTGGGAAACCTATAGCCGCACAGAGGGTACGATTTTGGCTACTAGTCGCGGCTGCTATGCAAAAATTTACAGGTTATAATAAATGACTTTTTTTTTTAACGTGGATTTATTGGGTCTAATCACCCTTTCAGGTGAAAACTAGCTTGGGCGCATTGCCCTTCTGCCGCCAGTACCCCTATCTATACATAATTCTTTGACGGTCTTTAATGAGAAGAAATAGCAATGGCATCCGTACAAATATTCACTTATACAATGGAGGTTACAAAAAATATATTTACTAAGCGATACACAATATTTCTGATGAGATGAGTACATGGTATGTCATATGGGAATTTAATTAACATTCATAAAGCAGCGTGGGTAGTCTTTCTTGACTGCTAGTTTGAATTTCCACAGGGTCTCCAGCTCCGTATACATTGGTTTTAAATCATTCCATCTGGATATGGACCTATACAAAACGCTACGTATCACAATAGGCTTCAGAGACCTCGGCACCTTAAGTCTGATACCTTGATTACGTCTGGTTGGCAGAGCTCTAGTGTCCACATACATTGGATCCTTTTTCAAAGTAAAGGCATAATACAATAAATGTTTGTCTCTTCTAAAAATTAGCTTATCACAATTACTTTTCTCATGTAACATTTCTGTATTCATTAGCGGGTTTTTCTCTAATTTAACTTTATATACAACACGAAGTCCCTTATTTTGTAGCTTCTGTAACTCCTCTGTTTCACCCTTATTTTCCCTATCCCAAATAAAATCAGCGTAATCTATGGTGGGTAGGACCATCGACTTATATATGGTAAGTGCTGTTTCTACGTCGGTATGGTCTCTAACCTTCCTTAGCTGCCTAATCTTATGTCTTATGTTGGATAATACATTTATACGGTGGTCAACAAATTTAAGCTCAGTGTCCAAGGTTACTCCTAGATAGGGAAATATATTAACTCTATCCAATACTACATTATTAAGCTTGAAGACAGGATCGAGGTTATTTACATCATTATACAACATCCATTTAGTTTTCTGCTCATTTACAGTGAGACTGTGTTGCTTACACCATACAGATAACTTATCTAAGGACATTTGCATTTTAACAGGATCAGTCACAGATATTACAGCATCATCTGCGTATAAACAGATATTAAAATTATCAATCTCTGGCAAGGAATTTATATAAATAGAGAATAAAACAGGACCACAGACGGACCCCTGTGGAACGCCATATGTAACAGATTTAAGGTCAGATAGACAATCATTAGCTATTGTACACTGTTTCCTATCAGTCAGGTAGCTATTGAACCAATTGCACGTCTTGACGCTAAGTCCAAAACTGGATAATTTTTTAATCATAATTGAGTGTGAGACAGTGTCGAATGCTTTCTTATAATCCAGGTATAATGATATTGTGGGTTTATTATTAATAGTGTTATATATAATATGATTAAGGTGGGAAGTTATTGCAGAGACTGTTGAGTGGCCAGATCTGTACCCGTGTTGGAATGGCGTCAAGAGTGCATGGTTTTCCATGTAAGCTTGAAGTCTTGTACATATTATTTTTTCCATCATCTTCCCTGGCAGAGGCAACAAACTGATGGGCCTTAAATCACTTACTTCTAAAGAATTAGGTTTTTTGGGTATAGGTACCACAGTGGCTATTTTCCAGCTCGTCGGGAAGTGTGATTCCTCAAAGCACTTATTAAAGTAATACATTATAGTATCAGATATAGCAAAGAAGGCATCCTTTATTACATAAGCCTTGATATGTTTAATGCTGGAAGGCTTGTTGTCCTTAATCCCTTTAATAGACTTAACCATATCTAAATAGCTGATCGGTCCAAGCAGACATGCTCGCTGCGCTGGTACACCTCTCGGAGCCTCATAGTGTGTATTAGGGTCAATAGGTGGCAGCACAGCGGCAAGGTTGGCACCTACGTCAGCGAAAAAATTATTCACATAACTGGAGCATTCGCTGGGTGGAATTAATTGCTTTGTTATACTGTGTCTTAATTTTAAGAAAGTTGCCTTGGTTTTAACCGGTAGTAGTTTTTGAATGCCTGCCCAAAATTTGGTGGGGTCATCCCTCCTATGTTGTAATAGTAAATTAATTTTATTTTTCCGACTATTAAAAATTTGTGCTTCAACTCTATTCCTATGAAAATCAGCAATCCTCCAATCATCCTCATCACCTGATATTCGTGCATCAGCATACAGTGCATCCCTATATTGCATTGCGTCAACTATGTCTGGTGTCAACCATTCTGGGGTGTATACCGGTAGAACCATGGTCCTTATGGGACAAATGCTATCCAAGCATGCTCTAATAACATTTATAATTTTGTTCCAAAGTTCATCTAAATTTGTAGTTTGTAAAATTTCATCCCATTTTGTGTCCAGAAGCATGTTTTTAAAACGTATTACATCATATTTCTTATACGATCTAGCTTTTATGACCTTCTTTTTAATCTTAGTCCTAATACATTTAATAAGTATAAATACAGGAGTATGATCAGCTATGTGGAAGTCGATCGTGCCGAATTCACAGACATTATGTATCCTATCATTGATGTATATGTGGTCTAACAGTGTCCCGGACTTGGGGCGCGTTACCTCATTAATTAATTGACACATATCATTATTAGTACAAAAATTATTGACATCAGATTCTTCAATATCCTTACGGGTTAAAGGGTGCCTATATGTGGAAGCAGCCTTAGCAAAAGTCTCCGACAGTTTGACCTGCTGTATATTATGTTGGTGACCTCAGGTCGTGACCCTCAGCCTGTTGTCCTACTTAGCCCCATCAGACACCCTTGGCTGGGGTGTGAGTTTATACATGCACTCAGTTCTACTCACCACCAGCCACAGGTCAACTTTGTCTTTGCCTTCAGTGTAAAAATCGGTTTTGTAGTCAAAATTGGTTTTGGCATGGATTTTAACTTGTTTTGAGTGAAAACGCCAAGCATTACTATGCAACAAAAGGGTGCAAAGACACATTATTTCCTACGCCTCACCTGTTATGTACATGGCCCAAAACGAAAGCTATATATAGACTATTAATTTTGGTTTTGCAAAACTTCTACAACATTATATCCTGGTAATGTAAACGCGTTTTTTTTGTTAGCTGGGGGGCTATGCACGGCCTTTTGCTAACCCTTAAAGTTAAAGGGCCAGTTTAATGTCAGTGGTCATCATGCTGATGATGCTGCATGGATGTATCATGTCAAGCCTCTGAAAGTGTGTTAACCATGTATTATGCATGAATACAGGACTGGCAAGTTACTACTCAGGGCTGCATTCATGCATCATGACGACAAAGGCCATAATACACCAATGCACTATGCTGTATTTAAAGGGTTAAGTGGAGTTTAATGGTGTTAAGTGACACCATGACCTGTCACCAGCTGCCTTATCTTGGTGCCTAAGAACAGGACTCCTATTCTTAGTTGGTGCCATTCAACCCATCCTACGACATATCCTAAGGGAGTGGTCATTTTTTTACAACAAGATGGGGTTGGTGGATATGGGGGAGGACCAACAAAATTTGGACCCCTTGAACGGGGGGGGGGGGGACAACAAAATTTGGACCCCACCTGAAGGGGGGACCAAAAAAATTACACCCCTTTTTAGTGAAAAGGCCCTCGCATTTCTATAGCTCAAAGGGGTTGGCCACCCTTAATTTCAACCTGCCTTGGGCAACTGAAAAATTTTCGACCCCTCCCACGGGGGACCACAACAAATCTGACCCGCTTGGCCTAAATCCACCAACCCCCCACCCCCCCTCTTGGTGTTAAAAAATGACCACCCCCTTAGTGGCCCACCCTGGAGGGGCCCAGGGGGTCGCCATGTGGGCCATGGTGGCACACTTCAGGGCGAGGTCAGATGAAGGTCAGCTAGGGTCAGATAACTACAAGTGGCGCCCTCTGATATCAGAAGTTAACACTGGTGGCAGTGGGATGTATATAAAGACTCTTTAACAAATCCACATTAATATCTCCAAATACAATTATTTTTCGATTTTTAGTAACAGGTTTAATGAGCTCAGTTAGCCTCTTGTATAGTGACTGCATACTTAAGGCGTCCTTTTTGGGCGGGCGGTAACATACATAAATTTTATATTTAATTTTACCAATCTCCACATCAACACAGAGGATTTCATAGTCACATGTAATACAGCTAGAGGCGTTGTCTACTTCCGCTGTGTATGTATCTCTCATGTATAGCATAAGGCCACCTGCTGTCTTATCAAGTATAGGAAACCTATCTAGCCTAAAGAACTGATAGCCTGGTAGGTGCATCATAGTGTTAGTAATGGTTGGGTTTAGCCAGGATTCAACAATTCCTTAGTAGCACATTTATTAAGCCACACTTTTCACATGCTTTCTTATGATTTTATTCACTCCTGAAAACAGTAAAATTGTCATTATTTCATTTATTTATTTAACCGTATCATTTCATCAGTCAATTTTTATTCCAATTCAACTCGCAATGACTACAAATGTTTTCATAATATTTGTTTAGTACACTAAGTGTGGTAATTTAATACTGTAATTGTTCAGGAGTTGCCCTGATGTCAATTGCGAAGTTCAGTCTTTATAATATATAAGTCTGTACGTCATAATGACAGTGGGCATGTAGAAGTTTCCAATATGCCAATTCAAATTGATCCATAATACATTCAGCAGTTCATTTTATGGTGTCTAGACATACCAGCACTTTCAAGTATATAATATAGCAGAGTTGCTTCTCAGGCACAGGGCTCTCTGCATATATATCTGCTCCTCTGAGCTTCTGCCCACATGATTTGAGCATCAGCCCTCTGAACCAGGTTCTCGTAAACCAGGGTCCCTCTAGGCTGAACCAGGGTATCCTGAACCAGGCCTCTCCGTAATCAGGGACCTTGCCTTCTAATGAACAGGTGCTGGTGGGTCCTGGATCAGGAGGCCCTTTTCCAAAAGGCCCTTGACCAGAGGGACTTGCTTGGGGTCTGATACCGGTCTAGCTTTGACTACAAGGCGCAAAATCATCCACAACAACCTGTTGATGTGTGGAGAACAGTTCTGATAATGCAGCCACCTGTAACGTGAACCCAGCCCCTTCCATGATGCGGTAGCACCGGTTCTGGCGCCCGGCGTGTGGTAAAGCCTAATGGCCCTTACTGGGACTCCTACGGTTAAAGTCTCACCTAGATACCAAACCCTCAATTACACTCCACCCTATTTACATGTATTGGTATGTTTGGTATCAAATTGAAAGCTGGTTCTGATTTGATTGTGTACAAACTGTGGCTGCTACACGAAACTTTACTGTATGCCTTTCTGCATTCGTCGGCAGTTTAATAATCAGTTTGTCATCCCTTTTAGGGCCGCCAGTACTACATTGGCGCATCCTTCTGACCGTTCAGGGAATGTATCAACCCTGTAGAGTCCGCATGACCCATGACTGCAACCCTGCCGATTTACTCGCCACGGCTGGTTTACGAGATTAGGGCATAGTGATTTAAAGCACCATGCTGCCCTTAAACGGATAAGGGTTAAGTTGCAGCGTGGTGTTTGAGGAAGAAGTCCGATGTCTCGGGGTCTATGGAGGTGGGGGCCTCCCACGACACGGCCTGAAGGTCCTCCCCCGCTAGCGACTCGATGCTGAGGATCTGTGGTACTGCCGACTTGGCAGGAGATCCGGGCTCCTCCTGGTGCAGCTTGGATTCTGGAAATAAATGTGGGACATTTGTAGCAGAAAGCAAAGAGAGATAACAGTCATTTATTATTTTTATTTTGACTTAGTGTGGTGGTTCGTAGTTAACTCTAGGTTAAAGAACAACGATCACGGCAGTTTCCAGGTGCGAGAATATATCTGTCTTTATTCACAAGAATAACAACTCTAGTTCCTTTACTAGGGAACGATCAGTGTAGAATTAATACACACAGGTAGATCAGGTTTCTCTATAAATAGAGGAAACGGTCAGTATACAACTCTTAGCATACAACTCTGTCCGCACGGTTGGACATGTGAAGTCTCTCGTCAGTCGGGCCTGCACTGACTGCCGTTCCAGGTAAACACATGGGTCTTATATAACACCGGCTCTTAGATCACGTGGCCAGGTGGGTGGGTCGGCCACCCACCTGAGAGCGGCACACGGTTACCTGAAGAGGACCTGCGCCCTCTCCCGGGAACTGTGTGCACTAGCTCCAGGTGGAGAAGCCGAGTAAACAGACGTTACCCGGAAATACCGTGTATGAGATTAATATGTAATATCATGCCCCTACACTACCCCCCCTAGACAAAACTAGGTGGTAAGGAACATATATACGGTTTTCCTAGTTTATAGAAAACACTTTAGACCAACGACTTTACAGTTATTGTCTATACAGTAACTAGGGGCGTAAACATATTATTACGACATACTACACAAGCGAGATCATCAAACTCAATATAAATATGGCATTACACTGTAATAGCAACCATAATGGATGATTTATGACATGTGAATATAATATCATACATACAATCGAACGGCTTGACACATTTCGATATGACTTCCTTATGAAGTTTCCATACTTGGTTATTTTTAAAAAAATGCGCATGGGGTGTGTATATATATTTAAGTTGAACAGAAAAGTTATTAAAAACCAGTCCTGATAAGGACTCACAACCACCAGCGTCTTACATTAGTTCGTGATTTAATGAAAACATTCACACAATGGATAACAGTAACCACAGCCTTTGTTTTAAGCCGGGTAATCCGATTATATAACCGGAAATATTAATACCTCTCGCAACATACAACAGAGTCAACACACACGACAATACCTTACGGTATAATCAGCATATACACATAGTCTTAACGACTTACTATAAACATTACGGGTAGCCACGTTTCCTAGCTTATCAGATCATACAATCTTCATATATAGTATATTATGAAACCCGATTCATATGGTAAGTTTGAGAACACCATATTGGAACACCTGAGGGGATATGTATCACATAATAATGACTTGTTTTATATATTAAAACGTTTTAATGAGTAACCTGGCAGTGTACCCGGAAACCCTCACAATTAAATAAAGCTTACTGGTGATCTAGTTGTAGACTCGGTGCTCTCCGCTTCTAATAGACGAATGAGTGAGGTGCTCTCCTCTTCTTAATACTGTTTCTTGGATAAATATCACCCGAAGGTAAGTTCATATGTACACAGCTCGCTAAGTATCCCGTCCTCACTCCAGTAAAGTTCATGACATAGAAAACTATAATCCGGCTGGAAACCACGAGTACTGTCCGTTTAACACGTAATCCTAGCTCCAGGAATGTTCATGATATATATAAGTAGAACTGGAACCACGAGCATTGTCTGTTTGACACGTAATCCTTGGACAGGAACAGTTTATAACACAGCATAATAGTATCAGGAACACATCATGGTAACGTATCCCAAAAGTTAGTTTCAGGGACGTTAGTTTGGTAGCTTCCCGGTGGAGTCCTGCTTCCCCATCGGGTAGGCTATAGTTGAGAGTTGAGTAGTTAGGTAAGTCCAGAGCTTCCACGGAAGGTTCCCCCCGCGTTGGTCCATATGCATCTAAAAAGATGCCCCTCTTTTTCCCTTGTGAAGGGAAACCCCGTCATAAAAATTTATGACGTCAGATCAACTGAAAGAACAATTAATCTATCCGGAAACTATTATAGTCTCCTCCTCTATTTCTAAAAAAAATTAGAAATAGACTCTGAACCTTCTGTTAGTATTTTAACCTAACGGTTCATCTCTTGCCCTTATTAAAGCAAGCGCGTGCTCAGCCGTGCCATCCCAAGCATCGAGAGTCACGCCAAACACCCCGTAAAATTTTACGTTCATGTCCTGTAACCGATTGGTTAACTTCTCGTTCTCCTGACGAACGAACCCTGCTGCGGCCTCAGCATTCTTCTGGCCTATAGCAGCTTCTCTTGACTTTTTAGCCAAGTAGTCCACATTGCCGACAGCGACCAATGTTTTCTCCTCCCTGTGGGCAATCTTTAGACCATGCGTGAACAGGCCTAACATCTTGGTGTTGTATTCCACCGCTAGCTCGCGTTGGGACTCCTGGAATTCTGTAACAATTCTCTGTCCCACCTCGCAGCTTGCCTTCTCTTCCCGAGAGAAGTAGTTAACTATCGGGACGTATTTTAATTTTACGCCACCGGTAGTTTCCGTGCGGGAGGTACCCGCGACTGGCTGGATGACAACCGGCTCCTGGCTTACAGGAATCACGGGTTTTACATCCGCTCGCGGTGCTTTCGCAGCCGCTGCAGCCTTCGGGACAGATATGCCCCGAGGAGTTACTACTGAGATCAGTGATTTGGGCTCAGTTTTCACGGTCAAGCTCTGCATATCCCGGGTTGGGGTAGTGGGAGACCGAACGTCCCTGGGGGTTGATTTTGCAATTGCCCCCAGATGGTACGTCAAAGGCAGGGAAGCCTTTGTTCTGGTAGCCGAGCTTTCTTTAGGCCGGGCACCTCCACAGTCTGGTTGACTGTTGGCACTGTCTGAACTGCTCAGACGTCTAGTACGGTACTCCATGTTAGTAGCCGCCGCTGCATGTCCACCGGAATCACGTTTCCGATCTTTCCGGTCTGTGAACAGCGGGTCTGGATACTCGCGATAATAGTCGCGACCTTCCGGGGCATGATAAATCCCATAGTAGGAATTATCGAGTTCCTCCAAAGTGGATCCAGCATGTCTCCGTTTTGGTCCGGGGGAGACCGCAGGAGACCGAGAGCGGTCGCGGGCAGACCGACTCTTCCCCCGGGAACTACCCCGGGTTTCCGGCTGACGGAAATTACCGCCGCCTCTCCGAGAAGTACGGGTAGTGCATAACACCGTATATTCCTCGTCATTCATGGCGAACTTGTTGCGTCCGTCCACTCTGGCAATCCTGGCTTTAAACTTCCCATCCGCGACCTCGCAGAAAAAGGGAGTTGCCGGCCGGATCTTAGCCTTCTGATCTTCCGTGAGTGACTTGTACTGGTCACATACGGCATCATGTAGCGCATTCACACGATTGCGAGCTACACTGATTCCCATATTATGGCAATCCTTCATGTGGCGCATGAGCTCACCTCTCCGGGGTTATAGACACCCGTTACACAGTTGTGATTCCCTACCTACTGTAATATCACAGTGGTACACCACGCAGTGGTGCATGTGATTTTCACAGAGGTGTCGCAGAAACCGTTGCTTTGTTACAAACACGGTTCTGTCAGTGCCTATCGTGTTTACACACGTGGCGAATGGGCACCAGTTTCTTTCCCGTTGATTATACCAACGGTTGCTCGCAAAAAGAAGCTTTTCTTTCTGCTCCTTACTGTAGTAAGTATCCGGCAGGATCCTGAGTTGATCTAGCCACTGCTGGTAAAAAGCAGACGGAGGACGGTCCCGGGGGGTATTCCGGATCCAATCCTCGTCGTCACTCTGACCTTTACAGTTGGTCGCGAGTGGACATCCAAAATTGGTAGGACCAATCGGACACTGTTCCCATGAATTGGGAATAAACACGCGGAACTTATTGTTCGCGTTCTGCCAGATTCGCCTCATCACGTCATTAGGCGGGATGGGGTCTTCTGGAGCGTTTCCTGGTTCTTCAGCGTTAGCCGGAACCTCTCCCTCCTCCGCATCCGAATGAGCCGGACTACGGAGAGGGCTGAGACGAGCTGGGTTGATTACCAGCGCAGCCGCCACAGCGGCCGCTGCACCCGCTGCGGCGGTCATATCTGCCACAAGGGCCGGGGTGGGGATGGTGATGCCTGTGCTGGTGGGCGCCGGAGTATTGGCTTCGTTAATGTCCATAGCCTCATCCGTAGCCTCCTCAGCCCGTGGGATGACGGGCTGTCCCCCGGAAGGTTGTTCCAGTAATCCTTCTGCTAACACAGAATCTGGCAAGTTAGCTAACCTTGCCTTCTCGTTCCGGCGAGCCTGACGTCCTCTCTCCTGGACAAACTCGTCCGACTGGTTACTGTCGGCCGAGCTCGACCGGTTTGAGGCCCCCCTCTCACCTTTACTGCCGCGCCCCCTAGGTGTGGCTTTCAGCGCTTTTATACGCGCCTTCTCTTCCGCACTGGAAGATCTGGTTCGTACTGTACGAACCGCCTCATCAACCAAACACGATATGGCAATATCCCGTTTTACGTTGTGAGAATCCATGTAGTCCTCGATAGTGGCTACTTCCAGGATGTACGAAACTACTCCCTGCGTATTAACGGCAGCAATTTCGTACTCCTTCCGAGTTTTCGGTTCACGGAGTTTCCCGATTCGTGCCCGGTCCCGGCAACTCCACAATTCGGGTCTAGGGACAGAATTGGGAGTGCTGGCATTAACCGCTTGATGTCTGCGATATGCAAATCGAAGACAGCTCGTCGTAAGCAGTAGCATACGAGTAGTCCTTTCTGGAGTGCCTCCCAGTACACAAACCAGTCCGGGGGCATCTCCTCCTGCTCCTCCACTAATAGGAAGAGCAATATCGCCTGCCGTGTCAGCGGGTCAATCCGGCGGGGAGCTCCCTCCGCCGTGAGTCGTAGCACGTCCGCGTGCAGATCCACTTCACGTCCATCGTAATTGGACATGAAGCCTCCTAGTGTTGGTACTGCCGGGCGGGGTTTTTCAACGTCCACCGGCGGTTCTCCATGGTACAATGGACCCGGATCCTGATACTCAGCTTCGCTGGTATCAGCCTGACCGTCAGCTGGGCTGATGGCCTCAATGTCTAGCCCTTCCAAGTAATTGGCGGCGACATTAGCAGGGCGTAGCGGTGACTGAGAGTCAGCGTCGACGTCCATTATCCCCTCTTGTCCCAGGAAATCTATAGATTCCTGGTTCACGAGGTCAGGTTGATTATCAACCACATTTCCTCCGCTAGCGGAGTCGCCCTCCTGAAGAGGGTCCACCTGTTGGTGGTCTGTCTCGGAAGACATGTTTTGTGTCACACTCAAGAAAAGTGTATTGTTGATGGATTATAGGGGATCCACCTCCCCACTGCGAGAATGGTCGTGTCCGAGCCCTCACGTCTGCTCTGGACCTCCTCTCAACCCCAACTGGCGATTCCCGCCGAGCCGCGTGCCTTATATAAGGCGCGCCACCGCGCATGCGCAACCCCGCGCGTCCCGTGACCCAGTTCCTTGGAACCAGGTCACCGCGCGTTCAATTGTAAACAGGTACCCTCATTCCACGTGTTAATCCTTACGCTCTGTCAACTCGTCGAGAGTATCAATGAAATATATATGAATGGCATAATAAAGCACATTCACCGGATTATCCGTCCATCACCCATGGGATCCTTGACAGGGGGACTATCACGATCATTCCGACCGTACTTACTTCCACACATAACTGATTACAACATTTAAATATTTAACAAGATTACAGGACACCACACTCGTTGTGTACCGGCTTAGGTTATACCGTCCCTAGCTAGTAACCGGGGACTGCGTCTTATGTTTTTAGGCATAACATTAGACCTGGTTCTAGGACACGCTTTTTCCAGAGTGGATTTAGCCTTAACCACACTCTTCCGGGTCCTTTTCCCTTCAGCCAGCGAGACTTTATTAGCCGCCTTCTTCCCGGATCTTTTTGGGATGACGGGCTTATGCACCATTAGTTTCCGGGAAACCTCCTTCCGCGGCCTCCCGCGTTTCCGGGGAGGTTCCTTCACTAATTTCCGCTGTTCACTTTCCTCTATCAAAGTATCAACTTCCAACTCATACGAGTCCAGGGACAAATCTCTACCCTTCCACTCTCTTAGTCGAGCTACATTAGATTTATACATCTTCCCCTGTAATGAACGGATCACTACAGTACTGTCACTTACTATACGGGTAACCACAAAGGGCCCGTCCCAATTACTAGCAAGTTTCAGAGTCGATAACGGCTCATGTAATCTTACTACCTGATCACCAACTTTGAATCGTCGCGGCTTAAGGCCTAGATCATAGCCGGTCTTCTGCCAGGTAGCATTCTTCTGCAGTTCAGTTCTCACCAATTCATAAGCATATTTGAATTGATCTCTTAATGACTCCACAAACATAACATGGCAGGGGGTTTCCGGGTTCATTCCTACCACCCCAAATACCAGGTCAGCGGGCATTATCAAATCCTCCCCGAAAACTAACAGATTCGGGGAACAGGAGGTACTAGAATGGACAGTGCTATTATATGCATGACACACATAATCACACTGCTCATCCCAGTCGTCCATTTTATCATTCACCAGGGATTTCAATACCTGAATCAATGTACGATTGAATCTCTCAACCATTCCATCACTTTGTGGCCGGTAGGGATTTGTTCTCGTCTTACAAATCGCCAATCGGTGACACATTTCCTGCCAAAGATCAGATTCAAATTCCCGACCTTGGTCACTATGCATCATTAGGGGAACCCCAAGATGCAATACCCAACCTTTAACAAAAGCTTTTGCACAGGTTGCCGCCTTGTGATCCGCTAATGGAAACACTCTCGTATACTTGGTATAATAATCAGTGACAACCATCATACAAGTATTACCCTCAGGGGTAGTTTTAAACCCACTGATAATATCTAGGGCGACTCGCGCAAATCTTACTCCAAACAACTCCTGGGACAAAGGCATTTTGCCCATCCCAGGCCCAGGTTTGTTTTTACAACAATCCGGGCAAGTAGCAATCCATCTTAATAGATCACTACTCATCCCTGGCCAGTAATATCTCCTTTTCAGACGTTCCAGGGAACGCTTTTTCCCGAAATGTCCACTGGTCAGGTGTCCATGGCAATAATACATAACATCCCTCCTCATACCGGAAGGTATTACCACTTGCCGGACTCTCCTACCGGATGAATTAATCTTCCACCGGTAGATGATGCCGCTCTGGACCTCTAGCTCTGCCCATTGAGCTATTAGTCGTCTCATTTCCCGATTCTCCAGGGAAATCTCAGGCCGCGGGGGCCGTATCCTCCTAGGTAACAATACCAACAACCGGCTAAGGTTAGGATCCTTTTCCTGGAACTTCCGGATGGTTCCCATGGACCACTCCAGAACCCCAGTTCCCTTGATCTCAAAGGGAATCCTTGCTCCGGCTATGACAGCCTCATGCTGACCACAGTCATCACAGTTGGTGTTTTCGCACTTCCTGATAGGACGTCGGGAAAGTGCATCAGCATTTACATGCTTTACCCCAGCTCTATGCTGGATCTGACTTTGCTCCAAACCGAACTCGGAAAGGTGTGCTAGCCAACGTCCAATCATTCCTTCCGCATCTTTGAAATTCAATAACCATCTCAAAGAGGAATGATCTGTTCTTAGCGTAAAATCTGACCCCCAAAGGAAATGTTTGAACTTTTTAGTATAAACTATCACAGCCAACAATTCCCTTTTAGTGGTACAATAATTTCGCTGAGTCTTACTCATAGTATTACTAGCAAAGGCAATGGGAACCTCCACTCCGCCTTGGACTTGACTGAGGGCGGCCCCAATACTCTCATTGCTAGCATCTGTATCCAATATAAAATGACCATCCGGGGTGGGATACTTTAACACCGGGGTCTCTACAAACAACTTTTTTATTGCTGAGAAAGCTGTATCCTGTTCCTTCCCCCAGGGGAACTCTTCCTTCCTATTTCCGGGTGTCCAGTGTGACAAACACTGGATCGGATAGGCTACCCGGGAATATCCCGGCAGGAAATCCCTATAATATGAGCAGAATCCTAAAAAGGATCGCACATCTTTAGGACCCCTGGGTACTTCCCATTCAGTCACACTCCTGATCTTTTCCGGATCCGCCTTAACCCCCTCGGTGGAAATAATCCGCCCTAGGTAGTTAATATCCTTCTTAAACAGATTGCATTTCTTTGGTTTCAATTTGAGACCGTTAGACATGATTCGGTTTAAGACTTCCTCTAAATTACTTAAACAATCCGCAAAGGTCTTCCCAAACACAATTACGTCATCCAAGTAAACTAGACATTTCCGCCATAATAAATCACTTAATAGTGTCTCCATCATGGCTTCAAAGGTGGCCGGCGCGTTACATAACCCGAACGGCATTACCTTATATTCAAACAACCAGATATGGCTGGAAAACGCGGTTTTCTCCATATCTTCAGGCTTCATGCCTACTTGCCAATACCCGGACTGTAAATCCAGGGTACAGAACCATTCATTCCCTCCCAGGGAATCAATCGTCTCATCTATCCTAGGAAGAGGATAGGAGTTCTTTTTGGTCAACCCATTCAGTTTCCGGTAATCAATACAGAACCGTATGCTACCATCCTTCTTGGTTACCATACACACAGGGGAGGACCAAGGACTCATGCTGGGAACGATAACATTATCCTTCAGCATTTTCGCTATTTCTTCCTCGGCTACAATCTTCTTCTTGAGGGGTAACCTCCTATAATCTTAAAAGCGGGGTTATCCCCGGTTTTAATTTCATGCAATACCTTATTGGTTCTCCCCAGGGGTTCCCCTGGGGCCGCAAAAGCTTGCCTGCACCTCTTCAGCATAGCTTTTAGAGCTTCCTGATCATTCTCATCCGTTATGGACGATCCTGTTAACAACTTAGTTAACTCTTCATGCAATTCCTCTTCCCCTCCTTCTTCTAACCTCAGGTCTTGGTGGCTACCGGTGACTGCCTCCGCAAGTATCACTTTCCCAACTTCAGTGCCTTTCTCAAGATATACTGTGGAGTTTCCGGGGTTGGAAATGGGTGTCACTGTCCATCTGGAATTCCCTACTAGGGTATCCGCAGATTCCAATCCCTTCCGGGATAATACAGCCATATCCGGCTCGATTACCGCTAATCCTCTCTGGATTAGCCTCCCTGAACTGACTAACACGTCACAGGTCATTCCCGGGGGAATCTTCACAGTCTGTGCCACACTAGCGACACTACTTATCACTCTCAACTTACAGAGTATGGTCATATCATACGGGTATTCAATTCTCAACTTCCCACTTTTCGGATTCAAAGTCGCACCGAAAAGCGCCGCAAAATCCAAACCAAGAATACCATCATCTTCAATCTCAGCTATGGTCGGGGCCCAAACAAATTCTTTCCCGGCCACAGAGATTATCAGAAAAGTCCGTCCAAATGTCCTCATTCTGGTACCATCGGCCGTACATGCGTTTACCCTCATTGTGAGGTTCTCACACATATTCGGCAATAAGCTGATGAATCTCTTAGAGACCATGGAGTGGCTAGCTCCAGTATCCATAAGAAACTCCCCAGTCTTTCCTTGTACAGAACAGGAAACGTACCACCTCTTCCCATCAGTTACTGAGGGATTCCTAGTAAACCGGTGAAGGTCACTATCAGTGCCCAGGTCGAACCCACATCCTTTCAGGTGTTCCAGACAAGGATGACCCGGGGGAAGCCTGGTTCCTCCAACCTTAACCAACTCTTTGGTTATTGACTCCTCTAAACTGGCACTAGGTTTCCCATACGCGCACCCCTGGGCGCCTGTTGTACCAGTCTCCCCAGCCTCATGGTTTCCGGGATGTACGGTCCCATCTCCCTTCTTGCTGGACGCATTCACTGCTAATGAATCTTCACCGCCAACGTCGGTGATAATCTGACATATTTCCTCAGGGGTTACCGTCCTGCCATCCCCGGTAACCCCCTCTAATTTCCCGAAACCTCACTTCTTAAAACAGGTTTCTCTGCTTTGCATTCAGATGCAAAGTGCCCTTTGACTTGACATCTGTAACACTGGACAGTGTTACGATCGACCCTAGGGCGGCGCCTGGTTTGATTATCAAACACCTCGTTCATGCGTTTAATCATGGACTCCATTAAGGTATTTAATGAGTTTCCTGACGCATTTGTTTTATCCGGAGTGGTCGTCTCCGGGGTCTGGGTTTTCTGACTGGGTTCAGTCTGAGGCTCCCGAATGTCGGGTTTCCGGGGGGTTTCCGAATAACCTTTGTTACTAGGAAGCTTCCCGGAAGCTGGGGTTGAGCTAGATTTCTGTCGACCCTTGAATTTCAGGGCGTCTACTCTCTCCTCCCCTTCAGATTCTTCCGCGGAAGAATCGTCTCCATCTAAGGAATGTTCAATTCCAGAGACGCGCTGCCCCCTATTAGCGGGTATCATACCAGCCAACAGTATCTTCTTCTTGTCATGTTGATCAATCGCCATGAACAAATCTGCTAGGGAAGACCCAGCTTCCCAAGCTCTACCACAAACTTTAGCATGTTCAGGATCACTCAATCCACTAATAAATCTTACAAATAGGGATTCTATGTAATATTCAGCATCCCTACTCCATTCTGGCCTAGCCTGCCGCAATAATCGCTGCAATTCTAGCCCAAAAATTTTAGCAGATTCCTTTGGTTTCTGCGTTCTTCTCTGAAACAGAGTCCAGTGATCTACTGTCACCATCCCCAAAGGTATAACAAGCTAATACTTCCAGCTGGTCGTATGTAGCTTCCGGCCCGTAAGTGTCCCTCCATTCTTCAACCACTATCTTACCCGGGCCGTCACTCAACCATATCACAAAAGCTCCCAAGGATTCCTCCTTGTTCCAGCAATTGTACTTACAATCATCTAAAAGTGATTGATATTCTTCCTTCCAGCGTCGTAAACCCCTGTAAGGCTTAGTCACGCGTGCAGTTCTCTTAGCGGCATAATTAGAATGCACTAATTGACCCGACATGCGTCTACTCCAAGCCAGTAAGTCTGTACCGTCTTGACCTCGGCTGGAGCAATCTAGTCCCAAATTACCTATGGCTGGGTCTCGATTATGTAATCGGTGTTCCGCCGGGGTCATTGTTACCCTCCGGTTCAAAGGAACCTTTATCTTGGGTATATCGTCAGAAGATTTATCTGATTCCGAGTCTGTACCCTCATCAAAGCGTGGGCCTTGATAACCGGACAATCCCTGAGTGTTTTTATGCACTGGATTTGACCTTCCCTTCGTTTTCTGCTGTGACCCCTTATTCAGACTACCCCTCGGCCTATTTTCAGGGTCTTTATTGACTCCCGAATGTGTATCAGTGGTCGGAGGTGGATATGAATAAGTTGCATCCGGGCAATATCTATAATTACCCTTGCTATCAAAATCTCCCGGGTTCCCATACTGAGCCGGGTCATCTCCCGAAAAGGGGTTCAATGAGCCATAACTATGGTTCACGACTTCATCTCGGAATTTATTTTTATAATGTCGAGACACTTCCTCCTCTGGAGACATTTCCCTGTTAACCTGACCAATACTGGCATGATTAACTGGTTCCCGTTCAAGAGAGCGCCCGGTGATATTCACTCTCTTTGAATCCTTCCCTCTGTTTTTATACACAGAGTCTTCCACATTCCTCAATCCATTATCATTAATAAATGGATCGAATTGAGGTAATGCATCCACCTTCCTAGCAGCAAGAGTGCTGTCCAGAACAGTTTCCGGCCTGATAGCTGGAACTTGTTCCTCCCCCTGCTGTTCCATTGCCTTCGACAATTCACCCCGCAGGAGAGTTTTCCTGGCTTCCAGGGAACAGACAGCCTCCACCTCAGCTTTCCGTTTCCTTTCTAACTCTTCCGTTTCTTCCAGGATTTGTATCCTGGTGGATTCGTTATCCTTGACCAACTGGTCTCTGCCCTTCTCGAGCTCTTCTGTCCCCTTCTTCAGGGCATACCATTCTCTAGAGTATTTTTTCAACTCCCTCTCATACCTCTCCTTAAGAGATTCGGAATGTTCATTCTCCTTCTGGTTCTCAGCAATCTTTGCTTGAATCTTTTGGTATTCATGCGATTCCTGAGCAACCTTCTTTTTCATATACCGGTTGTCTTCTATCAACCGTTCTCTCTCTTCTGTCAGAGTTCCTTTTACCCTCTGATTCTCAGAGAGGATCTCGTCCCTTTCTTTTACCAGGGATGTCAATTCCTCAGTCAATGCAGCATACTGATCTTCCATTGACTGCTTGTCCAATCGGACATTCTCCCAGTAGAGGTCATCCTCTTCCCGAGCCAAACGCTCGTCATATTCCCTCTGGAATCTCTCATCCCCTACATAGGGTTCCACCCAGGAAAGATCCTGCAATTTCCTCTTCTTCTGTTCTGGCTTCAAGCCCTCCCCAGGGTCCATCCCTGGCACCTCCAGGCGAGTTGATTCCAACTCCCCTTCACTCAGCTCTGGGCCAGAGCCGCCCAGGCTACCACCGGTAGCCATTGTCTGTCCACTAAAGGACTGTCTGTCCACTCAAGGACTTCCTGTTCAGTATAACCCGAACATATTCCCGAACAATTAACTTGTTCTGCTACCTTCACTGCTACTGGTCACGGCACCAGTGTGGTGGTTCGTAGTTAACTCTAGGTTAAAGAACAACGATCACAGCAGTTTCCAGGTGCGAGAATATATCTGTCTTTATTCACAAGAATAACAACTCTAGTTCCTTTACTAGGAAACGATCAGTGTAGAATTAATACACACAGGTAGATCAGGTTTCTCTATAAATAGAGGAAACGGTCAGTATACAACTCTTAGCATACAACTCTGTCCGCACGGTTGGACATGTGAAGTCTCTCGTCAGTCGGGCCTGCACTGACTGCCGTTCCAGGTAAACACATGGGTCTTATATAACACCGGCTCTTAGATCACGTGGCCAGGTGGGTGGGTCGGCCACCCACCTGAGAGCGGCACACGGTTACCTGAAGAGGACCTGCGCCCTCTCCCGGGAACTGTGTGCACTAGCTCCAGGTGGAGAAGCCGAGTAAACAGACGTTACCCGGAAATACCGTGTATGAGATTAATATGTAATATCATGCCCCTACACTTAGCATAATATTATTATATCAATTTTCATTTTCTGAGGGTGGAAATAAAATTATCTTTTGCAATAGCCTATGAATAAAAGTGACAAAAAGCATGCACAGCCTTAATGGTACTGGTAAAGGGAGCATACATTGTACTATAACACTCAGCCTTACGTTTAGCAAACTTGAGGTACTGGGAGAGGGAGCATACATTGTACTTACGTTTGGCAGGTACTGGTAGAGGGAGCATACATTGTACTTACGTTTGGCAGGTACTGGTAGAGGGAGCATACATTGTACTTACGTTTGGCAGGTACTGGTAGAGGGAGCATACATTGTACTTACGTTTGGCAGGTACTGGTAGAGGGAGCATACATTGTACTTACGTTTGGCAGGTACTGGTAGAGGGAGCATACATTGCACTTACGTTTGGCAGGTATTGATAGAGGGAGCATACATTGTACTTACGTTTGGCAGGTACTGGTAGAGGGAGCATACATTGTACTTACGTTTGGCAGGTATTGGTAGAATCAGCATACATTGTACTTACGTTTGGCAGATTTGAGGTACTGGTAGCGGCGAGCTCGGAGCTGACTCCGTTGCCGGAAGGCCTCGTCCTCCGACTCGTCATAACCCCACAACTCCCGCTCCTCGCGCTGTTTCTGCCGCTGCCGCTTCACTCGTAACGTCTTACGGTATCCTTGAGCCTCGCCCTCACCTAACCCATCATCATACCCTTTGGGTAGCCTCAAAGTCTTTGTGTCTAGTCCGCTCCTGCTAGCAGCAGCTGTCAGGGCAGCGAGTCGCAAACTGTCGTCGTCCGAGTCTTGCGTGTCGTCGTCGTCTTCCTCCAGGTCAGACACAAGGTCCAGGAGCTGCTCCTCCTGTGAGCTGCTCACGCGGGTGGTACACACCCCCAGCCGCGCACGCAGCCGACACATCTGGGAGGAGAGTGTGCGTGTGATACGCAGGCTCTGCTGGGAGACTGACCCCCGCTTGCTGCTGGTCGTGAGGTGGGCTGTACTGGTTTTACTGTTGGCGTGGTAGAGGTAATGCATGCTGCGACATCTCAGGATGAAGTAGCGGTATAACGCGTATCGCATAGTGCTCAGGGGCTTCCTGGGGGGTAACCTACAATCATAAAAGACATTCTCATAAACTATTGTAAAAACCTGGCGTAAAGACAACATTTTTTGAGCCAATTTTATTTCTCCTATAGATATTTTCATTTTTATCTTATCTTATTCTTTTTCATTCAATATAAAGATGGATTCCTAATGATAATACATGGCTTACCGTTTTGAAGAGGTTTTGGGAGTATCAGTGAATTCATCAGAATCCGTCTTAGGAGTGTCTAGAAAAATAAATACAATCTTTGTAATACTAGTAAGATCTATATAGGAGTACTCTTACTAAATACTCTTTGAAATGAAGTAAAAGGTGTTTCAAATACAGCAGTATTTTTCATGACTAATTAGATGCACACTGATAAAGTAAATGTATGTGATGTCAAAAGTTGATCATAAAACTAGTAGTCATATAGTTAGGTGAAATAGATCAGAAAAGTTTGCCATAATAGACAAAGTATGCTCGGAGGCCCATTAGGCCGCACCGAATGAAAAAGTTGGTCTACTGATTTTGTTTTTCAAAAAATGTTGAGGGCAGGCGATTTTTTTTTTCCACTTTTCTTTTGTCTAGGGATTTCAACTTTAAATTAATGGAGTGGGCGAATGTTATCCCTAGATATCCCTAGAAGCCATGTATCACACAAGGAAATCAGACAATCTTGAGTTTTTGGCGGCCATCTTGGCAGCCATCTTGGAATTTTTCCAAATAGTAATTTTGACCCAAAATATGGATTCTACACCCTAGATAACCCTAAAATCCATGTATTACACAAGGAAATCAGACAATCTTGAGTTTTTGGCGGCCATCTTGGCAGCCATCTTGGAATTTTCCAAATAGTAATTTTGACCCAAAATATGGATTCTTCACCCTAGATAACCCTAAAATCCATGTATTACACAAGGAAATCAGACAATCTTGAGTTTTTGGTGGCCATCTTGGCAGCCATCTTGGAATTTTTCCAAATTGTAATTTTGACCCAAAATATGGATTCTACACCCTAGGTAACCCAAAATCCATGTATTACACAAGGAAATCAGACAATCTTGAGTTTTTGGCGGCCATCTTGGCAGCCATCTTGGAATTTTTCCAAATAGTAATTTTGACCCAAAATATGGATTCTACACCCTAGATAACCCTAAAATCCATGTATTACACAAGGAAATCAGACAATCTTGAGTTTTTGGCGGCCATCTTGGCAGCCATCTTGGAATTTTCCAAATTGTAATTTTGACCCAAAATATGGATTCTACACCCTAGATAACCCTAAAATCCATGTATTACACAAGGAAATCAGACAATCTTGAGTTTTTGGTGGCCATCTTGGCAGCCATCTTGGAATTTTTCCAAATTGTAATTTTGACCCAAAATATGGATTCTACACCCTAGGTAACCCTAAAATCCATGTATTACACAAGGAAATCAGACAATCTTGAGTTTTTGGCGGCCATCTTGATAGCCATCTTGGAATTTTCCAAATTGTAATTTTGACCCAAAATATGGATTCTACACCCTAGATAACCCTAAAATCCATGTATTACACAAGGAAATCAGACAATCTTGAGTTTTTGGCGGCCATCTTGGCAGCCATCTTGGAATTTTCCAAATTGTAATTTTGACCCAAAATATGGATTCTACACCCTAGATAACCCTAAAATCCATGTATTACACAAGGAAATCAGACAATCTTGAGTTTTTGGCGGCCATCTTGGCAGCCATCTTGAAATTTTTCCAAATTGTAATTTTGGCCCAAAATATGGATTCTACACCCTAGATAACCCTAAAATCCATGTATTACACAAGGAAATCAGACAATCTTGAGTTTTTGGCGGCCATCTTGGCAGCCATCTTTGAATTTTTCCAAATTGTAATTTTGACCCAAAATATGGATTCTACACCCTAGGTAACCCTAAAATCCATGTATTACACAACGAAATCAGACAATCTTGAGTTTTTGGCGGCCATCTTGGAATTTTCCAAATTGTAATTTTGACCCAAAATACGGATTCTACACCCTAGATAACCCTAAAATCCATGTATTACACAAGACAATCAGACAATCTTGAGTTTCTGGCGGCCATCTTGGCAGCCATCTTGGAATTTTCCAAATTGTAATTTTGATCCAAAATATGGATTCTACACCCTAGATAACCCTTAAATCCATGTATTACACAAGGAAATCAGACAATCTTGAGTTTTTGGCGGCCATCTTGGCAGCCATCTTGGAATTTTCCTGATTGTAATTTTGACCCAAAATATCGATTCTACACCCTAGATAACCCTAAAATCCATGTATTACACAAGGAAATCAGACAATCTTGAGGTTTTGGAATTTTCCAAATTGTAATTTTGATTTCTACACCCTAGATATTACACAAGGAAATCAGACAATCTTGTGTTTTTGGAACCCCCCTTTTTTGAATAGTCTAGGTTACAGTTAGTAGGCCTACATTGATAAAATTGCCTATAGCACCCCCCCCCCCCTTTTTTTCAATAGTCTGGGCTACATTAGTAGGCCTACATTGATAAAATTGCCTAGATCACCCTCTCCCCTTTTTTTCAATAGTCTAGGCTACAGTAGGCTAAGGTGGTCATTATTCACCCAGACCCCTCTACATGTGGCCTGTATTGAATACCCTCGGTGAAAACGCCCCTTTTTTAAAGTGCATATATATATGTAAAAAAATGGCCCTAGAATTATTTTAACAAATAGATAAGTCAAGTCCAACTTCTACCTTTATGATAAAAAAAATGATAAAAAAGAAATATTGAATTTCAAAGAAATTATACAAAAAAAAAGTCTTTTCTTCTGTAACTCGGTAAATAATGGCCCTACGGGGCTGAAACTCTGCCTGTAGACTCCTGGCTTGTGTGTAAAACACCTCAATGCAGCACCACCAAACGACCTGAGGTTAACCAGTGCAACACAGCAGGCGTGACAAACATGAGCAAATACTTTTTTCAACAAAATAAAGATCTTCGTTTAGCTACTAGACTAAACTTTTATCATGAAAATAAAGATTTTTGGCCCGAGGCTGTTGGACTAATGATGCGCCACGTGGCTGCGCCATCTGATTGGTGGATGAGAAATCACGCTGGGGAAGACGCCATTTGGGCGGCAGGCGGCAATGCCTCGGTCACAAAGCGCTAATGCTAATTCCAATTTAATCTTATAGGGCCGAAATAGAGGCATGTTGAGGGATAACTGATGGTTAATGATATTAAATAGTGTTTCTTTAATTACATGTACACGGATATTTTTCATGGATAGACGGTAGGTCACGATTTCTGAGCCAATCCTTCCTTTACAATCACAATGTCCGAGCCCATGGCGGAGTGTTTAGAAATATAGAAGTTTTGCCATTCCCGACATGGCACCAGTAGAAAGAGTATGACATTTGTCTATAATGTTGTATTGTTTTAACAGACATGGCACACTATAATTAGAGGTGGAATCGATGTATTGGGGTTATTTTGATCAAAAGTAGATGTCTTGTCTTCACCAAAATAATTTTGGATGTGCTATCCACAGATGTGTATTCCGAGCGATTATGGGTTCCATCTAACTCATCCTTCGCAAATATTGCTGTAACCGACTGATATTGACCAATACAGGTCAATATTGATTGATTCCACCTCGGAATACCGCCCGTGGCAGCTAAATTGAGTTTATAAGGGAGGCAGTCTCAAGGAACATGCTGAACAAAATGGCGTGTCGATCTGCCGAAAGGCCGTACTAAGACCGGTGTTTTTGTCAGTGTATTGTGATATGATACATTTCAGAATAATGCAAACAAACAGAAGATGTGGGAACAGCAATTCTTTTACTTTTGTTTGTCATGCTTCATGTAGTGCCTGTTTCAGCAGAAATGGGCTTTATATAGCAGAGAAGATGATATTCACCCTCCTGCAACTTCAGTTTTGCCAAAAAAATATTGATTTCATCAAAAAGTGAAAAAAAAAAGATCTATTTTTATTTGGTGAAAAAAATCATTTCTCAACATGTTTAGATATGGAAGTTCATTATGCTGCTGAAAAAAAAACATGATTAGCTGCTGTATTTAGCTCATAAAATGGAAAATGGATATCTGAAACTTGCATAACTATAGGCTAGTCGACCCAGCCAGTGGTATGGAGGGGGAGTAGCACTTGGTGTGCTTGGTCTGGGGCCTCCTCGCCAATATGGACAATTGATAAGAAATACATAATTATGTCATCATATTTATTGATCAAAAAGTGAACACAAATTTCAATGAACAACTGGAAAAGCAATGATGTAACTAAGCAAAATGGTCGCGTAACGTTTCAAATAAGCGCAGAAGTAACAATAAAATAAAATGCCAAACACATGAGCAGCAAAGCGTAAAGGATGCTCTGCCAAGCATCCTACGGTACTCCTTTCTGCTTGGCTGCTAACTTTGAAGAAAATAATATATTCTTTATTTAATGTAAAAGATTTTTAACAATGTGAGGAGAAGGGATCCGCTCACTTATACGTGTATCTCCAACATGAACGGAACATGGTTGCTGATAACATTGAACGCTGAAGTGACTCAATACTTACACCCGCTACAGTACAAGGAGGAACGGAAGTTAATAACAAGTAGCACAGAGAGTTAAGTGGCATTTGTACAAAAAATGTGGAGATTTCTCCGTGTAGTTAACATGGATGGTGAGCATGGAATTGGGAGTGATTGGAAGGTATATGAGGGTAAATCTGCTGAAAATTGTGCAAACATTTGTGCGTAAATTCTGGCATACAATCCGCAAATTAACTTCCACAAATTCTACAAGCCACACAGGGGGTCTGAAAATTGTTAGTCTAGTAAATTTGTATTGTTACATAAGAACACACGTAGAAGCGGCGTCCTATATAGGCATGTTTGTAATCAAATTAAACCTGAGTGATTCACATACAAGCAGCTTTACACAAGAATTTACGGTACATGTATATATATATATCTGACAGAGTGTGAAATGTAGATATAACATGCGTGGGTACCTGGTATCGCTGTTCTGTGTCTCAGTATGTTACGTGTATCAGGACGCGACGCGGTGGTAGTGGCGGCTCCCGTCAACTGGCTACCTTCACCATCCTCCTCCTCGCTTGACGTGGCTTCGGGCGCGACTTTGAAAACAAATTTATTCAGCATGTCCTGTAATATAAGAACATAATATGAGACAGGATTCCCACAACATTTTCAGATTGAAATTCCCTGACTTTCCATGACCATCCCCTCTCTGAATTTGCTCTAATCCCCATTTAGACTCATTTCCTAACTGAATTTTATAAATACATCACGGTTTGACATGAACATTCATAATCCACGTGAGTATTATTTAATAGGGGGATAAAACAGTCTGAAAATTTCACTTATTATTCTTGTATATATTTACTATTTTTACCCCTGTTAGGGAGTGCTCATTTTTTAACAACAGGGGGGGGGGTGGTGGATTTAGGGGGGGGGTAAAAAATGTGGACCCCTTGACCAGGGGGGGGGGGGTAAAAAATTAAGACCCCTCTTGGGGGGGGTCAAAAAAATTCAACCTGTTTTGAGAGAAAAAGCCCGAGCGTTACTATGCTACAAAGGGGCGC
This sequence comes from Harmothoe impar, assembly GCA_947462335.1. Lineage (NCBI taxonomy): Eukaryota > Metazoa > Annelida > Polychaeta > Phyllodocida > Polynoidae > Harmothoe > Harmothoe impar. Next base: position 16,471,688 of record OX381721.1, on the reverse strand, counting down.
GATCGCATGCAATTTTCGGCCTGCCGGGGAGAGGGGGAGGGGGTGAAAAAATGTTGCACGCTCCGCGCGAAATCTCACCGCCCCCCCCCCCTGTTGTTAAAAAGTAAGCACTCCCTTAATTTAGAACATTTTTTCTGAATTGATTTTTAACTAAGAAGCTGCGTCTAGTACGCAAGTCAGAAAGCCAGTGCGGCTTTTAGGATCGGGCTAGAGTGGAGATTATATGCGAGGTTTTAGATTATTCTACAGTACTAAACTGGCCCCAATCAGATGCCCTGTTAGGCTTTTTACATAAGAAGGCAAATTACATAAAATATGCTATTTTTATAATACATATATAGATAATGCCCAGGTGGCTCCCCTACCTCAGGGTACATCCTGATGGGGGGTCGTTTAGTGGTGGCGGGCCTGGAGCGCCCCACCTTGGTACCGGACAGAAAGACGGTGCCATCAGACGGCGCTGTCTTCCACACAAAGCCCACCACCAGCCCGTTAAGCCGCATCATGTACTTAGTACGGTCATCCAGCCCCGGCGCCCAGAACGACCGGGGAACCTCCTTACGGTGGTACCTGCAACGCATTGAATAAAACATGTTAATATATATTAGACATCCATTTGATACTTAGTTACAAATAACATAGATATTTATAGTATAGTATAGTATATTGTTTACTAGTATGTCTATGCAAAAAGTTATATATTTTTTGGTACATTTCTACTTGGTCAGCTTGGTCTACTAACGTCAGCTCCAGAGTAATCATAAATCAATGCAAGTAGGATGATTCATGTTCCCCTGCTGCATTTATTTTTGCACAAGTGATATATTCCTGCCTAGCGGGCCCGCCATTGCTTGATCCGGAACTGGCGAGATAAGAACTGATAACAGTTGTCACGATGGGTAGCAGTTGCACCCTAGGAGTTTCGCAGTAAATGTAAAGGTATTATTTCTGTGACGTGGTCTATTTATGTACTATGCTAGGACCTACCTGGGGACATAGCGTCTTGCAGGTTTCTCTGGCGGTGGCTTGGTGACGGGTTGTGAACTGGTGGAGGTTTTCTGACCCTCTGATCCACTGGTTGTCTAATGAAAATGATAATAATAATAATAAATCATCAGAACAGATGTTTATATGGAAGCAGGCCACTTTTCAAATATATATTATAAAAGAGGACGTTTTTGTATTCGGCCTACTTGCACATGATAATCAATAAATAGTAATACATATTTCAATCATAAAATCGGCCTTTAATACTTTTAAAAGGCTATACAATTTGAATACGGTATCATTCAGGAGAACATGGATAGAATGAAGACTTTGCTCAATTCAGAAGACAAAAGAAAGAACTGAACATCCCAGGCCATGTTTTACGAGACAAGGCTGAAGTAACATAGCTACCTGTTTGAGGGCACGTTGGCGCTCCCTGTACCGCTGGGAGCGCATATTCTGCAGAACTCGCTGCCGCGCCTTTTTGTCTATAACCTGGGGGAAATATAAAGGTTGTTAGTAAACCCTCTCTCCATATCAATATGGCAGTGCCAAAGCCAACATTTTTTTGAGACAGTTAAAAAAACTCTAAACGTCCCTAATGGCATTGAAAATGTTTATAAACGCCGCCATTTTAACGGCCAGGGTGCTGGAGTGTGGTACAGTCAGACACCGCAAATAAATCATGTGATTTTTCTGTTTAAACTTTTAACGCTTGGATCTAAATCTTTGGTGAGGTACCATGCAGTGTTATCATGCAGTGTTAACGTACCAGACCCGCGTTAGAGTGCACCGGCTTCATGTTGACCGCCGTCGAGATTTTGATGATTTGATGAAGATCTAAAATAAAACAGATTAAAGACACATTATTGATATTATAGTAACAAGGGGGTGACATTTCGTGAACCCCTCCTCCCGCCCAGCCGCCCTCCACATACACCTCCACATGGGAGTCAACATTTTTGTCCCCCGTTTGACTGTCCCTGCCTCCACTGAATAATTGAAACAGTTACCGTAAATTCTCGTGTAGGAGCTGCGGCTAGTGCATGATCGCCAGGGGCAGTGCGGCTTATAGGATCAGGCCAAACTCGAGGTGCGGCTTAGCCTACATGTGTTTCAGTGTTGCCGAAATTTTGCCAGTGCGCCCGTGTCCGAATCTTCATGGCCTCCAGTTTGGACACCTTTATGTGCACCACACAGACTACTGTAAAACCTCGCGTATAAGCCTAACTCAAGTATAAGCCACACCCTTAACTTTGACAGATTATGTACTGGATATACTCCTGGGGGTCGAGAGGCAATATCATTGATATAAGCCAAGGCCGAAGGCCGAGGCTTATATCAATGATATTGACTTGAGACACCAGGAGTATATCCGACATACAGCCCGCTTTCATAGATTGATTATGTAAAATAGCCTGATTACAGCTCTTTTTCCACACATGTGGCCTAGGAGGATATCCTGTATAACCCTCCTAGGAGGTTATATGATCATCAAACATATCCTCTGTGTGTTCTCATAGAAATACAATGATCAGAGCACATGCTTGAAGAGTGTAGCCTCATTCTGATACAGCATAGCCATATATAAACTAACCATGAACCAACACTCACAGGTGGTCTCTGAGGTCACAATCCTTGAGTACATGGCACTTCTGGTTTAGACTCTCAGACCCTGGGCACGAATCCCATGTGGAGCAGAAATGTTGATATGCCTGATACACGTTTTTTATTTCTTTGAATATTCAGATATTTCAAGAAAAAAAGAAGAAAAGAAAAAAAAAAGAAAACGGGGGTGCGGGGGCAGAGCCCCCGAATTATACAACAGCAGCACCAACATAACAGCACTCTTTACTTCATCTAATGGGACAATACCTCACCAACATAGGCCCTAGTTAGCCAGTTTGTTTTTCTGATATTTCAAATATATTTCAAAAAAGAAAAAGAAAAAAAGAAAACGGGGGTGCGGGGGCGGAGCCCCCGATTTATACAACAGCAGCACCAACTAGACAGCACTCTTTACATTGTCTAATGGGACAATCCCTCACCAACATAGGCCATAGTTAACAATTTCAATTTCAATTTCAATTTGTTTTTATTCACAACCTCATCAGAGGTAAAGGAATGAAGAAAAGAGATCAGATTTAGCCGATAGTTACATTGGCATCACTGTACAAACAATATAGAGTATCATGTCACATAGAACCAAAGTTAGGACCATTTCAATAGATTTTGCAGTGTTCCCAGTAGGCCCTATATAACCAATCTGAAAGTAAAGTGCCTAGATTCTTTGAAGCAACATGCCCCGACACCATACACCAATCTAAAAGTAAATTTCCTCAAATTTTTGGAACATTGTCTCATGATCCCCTGAAAATATACCAATCTACAGATAGAATCACAAATTTCTCCGGAACAATATGCCCCCAAAACACAACAAAATGCACAAATCTAAAGGTAGATTTTCAAAATATTCCTGGAGTAACATGCTTCCAAAATGGTCAGAGTACATCTGAGTTAACTAATAGGTTAAATTTCTAAATCTTCCTGGAACAACATACTCCCCAAGCCATCATAATACATCTACATGTATCTAAAAGGTAGGAGTTCCAAATCTTGGGTGAGCAGTATGCTCCCAAACCCCTCAGAATATACCATTCTAAAAACAGATATTCCAAAGTTTTCCTGGAGCAGTATGCCCCCCCCCCCAAAAAAATAATTCATAGAAAACACCAATCTAAAAGTAGAATTTCAAAATTTTCCTAAAGCGATGTGTCACCAAATTCTCAGAATGTTCCATTCTAAAGTTATGTCCGTGCGCAATGTGCCCAAAACAGAAATGAAAAATTCTCCTTTATTTTTCACCCAAAATTCACCTCAAGGAGATTAGGGGGGGGGGGGCTGCCAGACACACATATATTTAATGTGTGCCCGTCTGAAATACTTTGCTCCAAAGATTTCTAGGTTTGCTCCAGCATATCACGACATGCCCAGCCCTGATTTATTATGCATTAATATTTTTCTCAGACCTATGACTGAAGCTTGTAGGTTACAAATGATGTTACTGAATATAAGGTAAAGCAAAATCATGTTTCATTACTGAATAATCACACCATTTACACTGTCCCAGTTCTCCCTGATGTGTCCCAGTTCTCCATGGATGGTGTCCCAGTTCTCCTTGGAAGTCTCCCAGTTCTCCCTGGAAGGCCCTAGACAGGAATCATAGCAGGCTATGATGAATTTGAAGAGTCCATATCATGAGCATATGAAATGTGTATTGGTGGTCTTTCTTCATCAAGTTCATGACACAAAATCATTTGGTTATTTTTGGCATTGTAGAAATCACAAGCAAACATGGTATGATTTTAATTTATTGTCCCAATTCTCCCAGGGCTCCCTACACAAACAGAGCCTATACTGCCACCTCTCTCACTCCCAGTCTACTCTCTGTCTGGTGCCACCATACTGTCCAGCCCAAGCCTAGCCTAGGCTAGGGTCCCTTAGTAGTAGGGTAGGCATAGACATAGTGTCACTGACACTGTCACTAGTCAGTACCGAGCCTAGGTAATATCAATGGCAATATGGTCAAATAACCACCTATTCGGAGACAAAGGCCACTATAGTTACTTTCAGTATTACCATGCATATATATTTATTGCGTATGCACCCTCTAACTAAACGCTACTTACCTGCAATCTCAGAAATCACGATAAAAACATCATTCACATTGCCAAAAATTCAGTGGCGGCTGCTTTTTTGCTGCCTCGCAAACACAGAAACTAATTTCAAAGATAATCACTACATAATCAATTAATCATATTTAGTTCATTTCTGACCAAATTATGAATACTATTATTATATGTGCTTAATGATAGTAGATTTATATTTACATAAGGTTCCCGTCTTTTGATTAAAATTATATTTACTTTTTTATTTCTGCGAGGTAATATTTTGTGCAAAACGGCAGGGGGCGAATTTCTTGGCCGAGAAAAGCAAGAGGGGCCCACTTTAAGGCCCATGTCGGGGGTCTTTTGGAGTCGGTGATCTCGGATGGTAAGCAGCAATGTTGTATATTCCATAAAGAAGTGATTGATCTTGGAAATGTGGATTGTAGACGGGGGAAAAGGCGCGACTCGGGGGCAGTGTTTACGTGAGCGATAAAAGGGAACTTGAGTTATGTCATTCAGCAGTGTTAAAAAGCTACACATCTGTATGATTTTCATCTCAATAATAAATGCTGATGGGTAGAGATCAGTATGTGATCTGGGTTCTATCAAAACCTATGGTCACATATTCGATAAGAACCGGTAGATCTAATAGTAGGCTAATACTGATTGACTTGTAAAACAATCTAGAAAAGTCTTAAAATAGACCTTGATCCACCAGGAAATCTTTGGAGTTTGGTACAAATATTGATATGACCAGGAAACGTCGATTTTAATTTCCATTGCATTGGCATTTGGCCGATTGGCATCGCCACATGATTGATAGATCTAGTCACTAGTGAGCCTGAGACCTGCAGATTCCCAACATTCAATGCCATGGTCAGAAAGTCTGGAACTAGGTTCTAGTACTAGTAGAATAGATTCTTACTGTCAGCAATGGCCGACCAACGTAGGTGGCGCTGCGAGCGTAGGGCCGCAGTAGTAAGGATGTTGCTGCAAACAAACCAGCCATGTGCTTTTGCTCCCTGTCAGAGCTAGTACTTAAGCATAGTAGCGGAACAGCGCTGGCACCCTGTGCCACACAGTACAATCTTTCTGAGCGTATTATGAGCTTAGGAGCTAACACAAAGCTTATTCCTTTTCAACGTGTCACAAACAGCTATTGAACATGATGCTCAGCGAGTAACAGCATTGTAACCTCTAAATATTTTCAGCAAATAGACATTTACCGGGGGTGCCTAGTACTGAAGCATAGGAAAAGTGTAGTTGTTGTCAGCAAGTGTCATGGCGGCCGATTTCGCCGGTCCGAGTTATAAACAGTGATGCAAATAGTTGTATATCTAAGTAAATAAGACCAATCCACTTTAATCCTTATGTCATAATGTGTCAATGTTACTCCTGTGATTTCAAGTTCAAGTTTCAAGTTTGTAAGATTTTATTTTCACTTAGGCACAGGTACAGTCATTCATGGTAAAATGGTCTTCTAATTACTGGACATCGATTCTCTCTCTTTGTAGCTCTATAGGAATCTGGACCTATACCCAGTGGGTCCGCCATCTTATATTTCGCTGGTTGCGGTTAAATCAACTGATAAGACATCCCACTATGAGTACAAATAGGGGACAAACAGGGGACAGGCTAGTAACAGTCTTATCAGCTCTTATCAGTGCTGGCTGCCGCAACCAGCTCCAGTCCCGACTAGGCCCTATAGTGATCGATGCCCAGTTTTATACTTCATACCAGTGGCTCATTTTGGCTGTTTTTTGCCTCACAGATTGCTTCTAGGGCAAAATCCTGACTAGGTGCCAATATATTCTCTATGCCAATGTGTAACATGAGGGTAGAAAACACTGGAACCTCAGTTAGAAAAAATCCTACTGAACAGTTTTTGAGAAAATTAGGGTTTTGTTGCATATTTTTGGTGTTTTTAGTACATTTCCTACATAAACCTTGAACGCCAGCATTTCTCACTTTTCAGGTGTTTAGAATCAGAATTTGACTTTTTGTTATTCGCAGTAGGATTTCTGAGTATCGAGCCATTCTAGAAAAGCTATTCTTTGGAAAAAATACTTAGTGTTTCTTGATGATTTTCGTTGCACAAATTTAGGGTTGTAATATAAAACCTGCATTGTCATCCAATCAAAGTGTTTATGCACTGTTGATGGTCACCCCCTCCCACCCTCTTCACTCTGCATTGAAGGAGAACAGGCAGGGGAGGTACACATGTCCGTATATAGCTGTTGACCTGGGTGCTGGGTGCATTTTTAATTTATGGGGTGCCAACTGTTCATGAAAGAAAAATCAAATAGAATATTTTATTTTTTTTAGTATCAGATTAATGCAACTACAATTCGTGATAGCACTTAAAGCATTGTATTTGCATTAATATGAATGGTAGTCACCTTATGGGGTGCCAACTATTCATGAAAGAAAAATTGATAAGAATTTGTTTTTTATCAGTATTAAATTGATGCAACTACAATTCGAGTTTGAATTTCAAGCATCGGGGCATTCAATGAATGGTAGTCATCTTAAATATATGGGGTGCCAACTGTTCATGAATTAAAAAAAAAATAGAATTAGTTTTTTTATCAGTATCAGATTAATGCAACTACAATTCATGATTGCACTTAAAGCATTGTGGCATGCAATGACTGGTAGCCACCTTGAATGTATGGGGTGCCAACTGTTCATGAAAGAAAAAAAAGAAAGTATTTTATTAAGAATCAAATTAATGCAACTGCAATTCAAGATTGCATTTAAGCATTACGACATTCAATGACTGGTGGCCATCTTGGACCTATGGGGTGCCAACTCTTCATGAAAAAAACAACTAAATTGGATTTTTTTAACAGTATAAAATTAATGCAACTACATTTCAAGATTGCATTAAAGCATTGTGGCATTCAATGATTGGTGGCCATCCTAAACCTATGGGGTGCCAACTGCGTTTGAAAAAGGTATAAAATAGAAATTTTCTTATATAGATATCAAATTAATGCAACTACAATTCTTCATTGCACTGAAAGCATTGCGGCATTTAGTAAATGGTAGCCATCTTGAATGGGTTGAATGAAGGAAAAATCAAATAGGATTTGTTTTTTTGATAGTATCAAATTAATGCAACTACAAGTCAAGATTGCATTTCAAGCATCGGGACATTTAATGAGTGATAGCCATCTTGAATCTATGGGATGCCAACTGTTCATGAAAGAAAAATAGAATAGATTTTTTTTTATTAGTATCAAATTACTGCAACTGCAATTCGAGATTACATTGAAAGCATGGTGGCATTCAATGAATTGTTGCAATCTTGAATTTTGAAATGAACATACACACAGACATATTCAAAGGCATGAACATGGTGTTCTCCTTCATATAGATATTCATGGATTTCTACTTCTACTAAATATAGCTTTCTGTTAGAAGGATTCTGTTACATGGATGTCGATGTCCAGTTTTAGATATATATCCATATAGTGCATTGGAGTGCTATAATGTTGGACTGCTGTATATTATTAGATTAAAATTACGGAGTGATATGACAGAAAACAGGCTGTTTGCAGCATTTAACTGAAGGTGACAGCAGCCTCCCGTGCGCGTAGTCACGTGACCAGGGCCGCCGCTCCGACAGGGAGAATTAAGTCCCACGATAATTAAGTGTAATCACACTCCTTTTTAAAGTTATGGGTAGTTGGATCTCTGTCGTATAAGCCTAATAAAGTCCAACTGCAAGTGAGGAACGATGCATGTCATATGTAACCTGTGGAGTGGGATTCTGCATTTAATACAATGTTCTGTCCATATATAAAGAAAAACAGGAGACTTTTTAAATTATTAAATGTTAAGTGACGTCACAGACCGGGGAGTATGGGCTATGCCTATGGCTACACTAGTCTATGGTTTTTAGTTTTATGTAGAGATGGCTGGGTCAGCATACATGGACTAAATGAATATCTGTGACAGTGTGAGTGTACTTTTTCAAATGTCCCATTTGTTTGCCCCATCCCAGGTAGGCAGTACTGCACGATGGCCTCCAAACACGCCAAGTTAAAGTTGGCCCTGACACGGGCCATCATCGACTTCTTCCTACAGGAAGACCTGTATGCCGACGAACTCAAGATCCAGGGCACTCTGTGTGTGACCGCCGACCGGTCAGCCATCTTTGTTACTCAGATAACGGAGACGGTAAATGACGCTGCTGACGGGGGCACGCTACTGCCTTCCCGCAACTTGAAAAAGTCAAACAGTTTGTACTCGGAGCCTCACCGGGTGTATGGGGTTAACAATGTGGCCGCTGATTGTCCCGAGGATCTGACGTGTAACTCGGGTCGGAGGAGGTTGGTGGAGCGGCAGCCACCCGCTGCTCACACTAAACACAACACACCCTTACTCTACAAGTCCCCGCTCAGTTGTTTAACCTCCCCGAAGCCAACCACAAGCCGCGGGAATAAACCAGAACCTTGGCCATTGTCACTTAACAAGACGAATAACGACGTACAGGACGGTTTGTCCTGTGTAGGAGCCCCAGGCTTGAACACTCCAGGTCTTTCATTACTAGAGAATAGCGAGAATAGATCCGACAAATTTTTCTCGATAAACAGTGCCATATTGAATGCCGCAGCAAAAAGTGCCATTGAACGCTTAACCAGCCTGAGCCGGGAAAACGAACAGCTACAAACCGTCTGTGCTACAAACACGCTGGACTGGAATCAAGATGGCAGCGGCAAAGTGTCCACGTCTACACAGCCACAGACCGAGGTCATCGACTGCTCAAGCGCCAAGAAGCGTCGACTGGATGTCCCCTGCCTATTGGAGATCGGCACCCAGTTAGACTCTGCACTGACGGTCGTAACCCCACACAGTAACGACTTAGACATCCCACAAGGTGGCCACCTGGTGATAGACGACCAGCCCCTAATGCTTGTAACGCCCAAACGGGAGCGGATCTCAGACGATGAGGGGGACGGTGCAGAGAACGGTTACGAAGGAGGCAGCAGGTCAGTCGGCACGAACAGCATCACCAAGAATTCCAACACGTCTGCGAGTTGTGAGTCGTCACCCAAGGATGGGCAGACCAAGCTGCACTCGCCCCCGTCTACCACTACGGGGCAGCAGGCGGCTGGTGGCTGTCTGTCTCCCTGGTCCTTCTCTACCGCTAACATGAAGGAGGAACCATCCTCTGTCCCAGGTCAGTAGGATTATACCTTGTACAGGGATGCCACTTGTCCTACTTTAGGTCACACTTTTATTATTCTTAGGGTAGAACCTTATTAATTACTCAAGTACGAAGGACCAAATTTTGAAAAATAAAAATAAAATAATCATTTCTCTACCAAAAAACCTTGATAATTTTCCCAAATTTTGAAAAATAAAAGTAAAATAAACATTTCTCTACCAAAAAACCTTAATAATTTTCCTGATATTTAACTGTTATTTCCAGAAAAGATTACAAATTAGTTTCCCAAACTTTCCAACTAGTAAGTATAAGCAGTGAGTACATCAGAGTAATGTTCTCTTTCAGACTGGTCGGGTGCTGACTGGATGCGGAAGCCACGTACCAAGTTCTCCCAGGAGCAGCTCAAGGCCTTGGAGACTGAGTACAAGAATGACCCCTTCCTCTCCACCTCCGCCGACAAACGTGCCGAACTGGCCCGACGCCTCAACATCACAGAGAAGAACGTCCAGATTTGGTTTCAGAACCAGCGGCGACGAAGACGGGCTGCTGCCTACAGCCACATGCACTACACGCTGAACGACGCGCCCGGCGACAAGCCACATGACTTCACAACCAACCACGTGGATAATGCCGACCCCACCATGGGCAGCCCCGAGTTTATCTCTGATCACGACGGGGAGAACTCGACAAACTGCACCCCGGGCAGAGACGGCGAGCACGACATGGACATAGTGAGGAAACATGAAGCCCCACGTAGAGTGTCCTATGAGGCATCCCTCGACGACTCCAACAGCTCTGACCTAATTATTGCCACAGATTTCTCACTCAAGGATTCTGAGGCGAAAGAAAACCATGAACAAGACTCTTCTGAAGGTCATTCTAAAGGTCAACATAAAAGTCAGGTGAAGAGTCTCAATGAAGGTAAGTCCAAAGGTGACAGTGATGCTCAAGGTCAGGATGAAGGTGAAGGTCAGGGTGAATGCCAGGATGTAGGTCAAGGGCAAAATGAAATTGAAGGTGACAGTGAAGGTCAGAGTGCCGACAAGGTGCCTCCGGATTCAGAAACCGAAACTAAGAATGCAGGATCCAGCAGTCCGGACTCGCCGCAACCCACGTCTCCTAAAGGACCAAGTGGCTCCGATGGCTCTGATGTCCATGAGATGAATGGAGGGGACGCATGATGATTTGTATAAAACATTTAATGGCTATCCAGTTATTATTGCCTTTGCTTCTTCAGTCAAGCTTAGGTTTGGCCTATGTTTTGAGCTGTGGCAGATTTAGCTATTCGTAAAATACTTACTGTTATTGAGATGGATATTTTGACATATTCATCCAGCAAAATCAATTTTTGTTTTGTTGCAATTGTTTTGCCAAATGCTGAAAATGAGAACAGGGTTTAAACTAACTTACATGTTTCAAAGAATATCGTCGAATGGAAATTGTGACAATACCTTGATGGAGGAATGGAGATTATTAGTTTAGTTTGAGAAGAACCAAAGATGATGAATTAAGATGCCTATCTCACTAGTGTCGCATGTTTATTTAACCCTTTTGTTGGCATGATGCATTCATGCATCATACCAAACCTCATGATACTAATACAGTACCATAGAGTTACTCGCCGGTACCGTATTGGTGCAACATGACAACAAATGAAAAGTCTTGAGCCCAGAAGTCGTCATTTAAGGGTTGAATTGAACTTTGCTTATTTCCTTTTGTATTCCGTCCCGAGGAAATTTTTGTTGTACTCTTGTTAACTCCCGGCGAGTAAGCTGACTGCCACTGTCAAGATGAAACAAATATTAATTTCCTGAAATCATTAATTAGTTTAGTGGAAAGAATTGTTTTTTCCAAAGTGTCTGTTATATTTGTGAAGCATAATATCCTGGGTTTCCTGCATTTATTGCCAATAATGAAATACAAACTCCAAAGTGTGCTTTGCAAGTGCTTAATACATGTGTTTAACTACTCAAATTATGATATCAGATGATTTACTTCCTATACTCAAGGGAAGGAGGCATTTCGCATCAATGCATGAACTTTATTTAGCCTGTATGCTGCCATATAGAAATCCAAAGTTATCTAGCAGTGAATCATGTCCCAAAGTAAGAGTAGGTGGAGGTGAAAGTAATGAATTATGAATTATTATGTGTAGTGTGTTTAGCTATCATACAATGTGCTCAATACCAGAGTGAAGTACTTTTGTGACATACTTTATTAGCGCTTTATGGACAGCATAGACTAGTTTATTGCGCTATGCCCTTTATTATAATGATGCATAAGGCAACCCTGGCAAGTAACGCGCCAGTTCTACATCATGCTGACCCCACTGCATTGACCCGCTCCCGAAGGGTCCACATGATGCAGCGAGGCAGTACAACCGCATTACTCGCAGGTGCTGCGTCGGTGTATCAGGACGACAGATGTTGCTTTAAAGCAACATGCCGTCTTGAAAGGGTTAATCGCGCCACATCACATACCAAAGGTGTGAAATACATAGTGTATCTTTGCTACACTTGATTGAAAAGACAATAATGGACTTTTTGAATTTTTCATGCTAATTTATTTTCCATATTTTTATACTTGTCTTTACTTGTACTTACCTTTCACCCTGTACTTAAAGGGGTTAACCATTTAAGGGCAACATAGTGCTTTAATGTGCTATGCCCTTGAGCGGCTTGAATAATATAGCTCTCGAGAACTCTCCAGGGATGTATTCATGCATGATGCTGATCCTTCGGGAGTGCATCGAACATGTAGGGGTGGCATGATGCATGAATGCACCCCTCACGATTTCTTTTCCTGGGCGGCATAAATTAAGCACCATGCCATCCTTAAAGGGTTTTATTGTTGCTCATCTTGTGACCCACCAACTGCCAATATTCATGTCATATATGAGATATAAAAAATGTCTAGATCTGTGTCAAAATGTGGATTTTACCCATACTATTCTAATACTGTATATTTATACTGGTGCATTTCATTTTGCCATCTGGACCAAGTTCGTCCTTATCTTCACGTAAAATTGATCTCCCCAGGTGTATCGAAAAAATACATGATTAAGATTTTAGAAAGATTCGTTGTTTCTAAATAGACAAATTAAATTTAGCTCATGATAAAGAGAGAACTGATACTCAAAAGAAAGAAATATGGTTTTGGTCTCACTGTAGCTGTGTTTTAAGAACCCGCTCAGATTCAACAAATTTGTCTCTGTTACTAAAAGATTGAAGTGTGATTCATGTAAAAGTTCTGGATAGCCGTAATAGGTTCATGTATATACATGAATGCAACCCTAACAAGTAACTCACCAACGATTCATGCATCATGCTGACCCTACAAAGGGGGCATGATGCACCAATGCAGTGCATCATGACCACAATTGAACCTTTATGCATTACTTTACCCTAGGTTGATAAAAGTGAAGACTTAAACATGGCGAGACTTAATACTAGTTTAGATTACTTAATAAGAAAACAGCCACTGGTGCTAAGGTTTGGAATATTCCTGGGGAGGAAATGTACAGATTTACTATATGAGTCTTTGTTTACATATATAAATACGAATATGCCATTTAGGTTTCATATTTTGTAACATATTTTACTTGTGAAATTATACTGAGATTCTAGCATACATGGACATTTTCATCTCTCTTACTGTGGTTAGTTTGGTTAGTGGCGCTGTCCCTATAAATGGTACAAGACATGGAGAGCGATGCTTGCCAATGTTCATCGTTGGTTATAGTCGGAATATAATAATGATACAGGACGGTGCCTTTTTACACAACATAATGAATGACGTTCATGGTAAAAACTGCTATATACTACTTGTGGTACGTGATACTTAAAATGTGCTGAGCCATGGTTATTGACATTGTCATAAGAACAAGGTATCGGCCTACCACCCGCCACTAGGTTTATCAAGTATAGGTTAAAGAAAGGGTATAACTCTTAACATATAGATCTTTATCTCTATATAATTCACACTGTCAGCTATCTACTTGTAGTTAAGATAGTTGGGGATCTAGTTGTGTTCATATTCTTGTTAATTGTCTCTATGTGAGATTTGCTGAATCATTTTGATAGTTAAAAGTTGTTGTAGCTTCTATTAGTAAAGTTGTCTAAACATTTAGATCAAAGGGGCTGAGCCCTGGATCCTAGCTCTAGGTTAATGCTACTAGTAGTGACCCTCTCCATGGAAGGGATTTTATTCAATAGGAAGTTAAATCGATTGGTAATACAACAACACATGGTGTTATGAGATGAAATTATATTTTGTACACAGCCATTGAAGAGTTTGTACTGATTAAACAACTTTTCATGAATGGAATTTAAGTGTGCTAGCCGTGCAGGAGATGTAGTGGCTGCCCTCTTGTGTGAGGTTAGGGAACTACTCACAGCCCCTTTAGTTATATCCTGTAAAAAGAGGGTGAATCTTAAGTCTATCACTTCTATGTCAGTCTAGTTAATCTACTTCCCAGCTAGTGTCTACCTTGAATCATGTAAGGAACTGCTCAAATATTGTGTGACAGAAAAATCTCTCCCATCCCTTCCCATAACATTTCTCAATGTTCCCTTGCTCGTGGATATTACCCCTCGCTCTTTGACTATAGGAATAGTAACTCCTTTCTTATTCTTGCCTTACACATATGTATACTTTTCTAACAGTCAGAAAACTAATTCCCAAGCATCATTTACTTGTCAATTATCATCTTTAATATATTGAGTGCAAGTGAAAAGAAACCTTTCCGTGGCTCCCGATGTAAATTTGGTGGCTGCGAGAGTAGTTGGCAATGTCAGTGTCAGACTACAGATTACTTATGTACTACCCACAGGGTTTATATAATGGCCTCTATACTCGGCCATTCTTGTTGCTATATAATTATTTATCTCTTTCTTATACATTTTTATCGCCATTGTTCTGTGCAATACGTGTGTGCTTGAATCTCCAGACAAACTAGTAGTACGATTTACGTAGATGTAACTTTTTGCATTTTGCAATCATTTTGAGATGGATGTATTTTCATATGTGGATATATATATATATATGAATGATGTAATAATATCTTTTTTCCAGTGTACCTTTTTACCCAAATACTCATGATGTATTTTGTGAATTTTACAAGTTATGATAGCTGTAGATGAATTGATGCTGTAAACTGCTATGGAGTGCTGTGCCGTGCGTAGTCCCCGTATCTGGATTTAATGCCCGTTTATCATTCATTCAAATACCCAGTGTTTTATGTCTGTGTACTTGGATTACGAGTATTGATACGTATATTACTGCCATGACGCCGAACTACTTTGCAACATATTGTTGTCTATAAGGTGTATGACATTATAAAACCACATGCTGCTTATTGCATGCACATGGCTCAGCAGAATTATATATTTAACAGCGTATGGCAGAATAAGAATGATTAGTGGGAATCCTAGGTGCACTACCACCATGAAACCTGTGACTAAAGAAGTAGAAGATTGAATCCCTTCAGAACCATTATCTATATCTAAAGAACTGGGGCTTGGCCTAGCTTTGGGATTATTTAGTTTTGTAATCCAGACCTTGATACAAACATTACTGGGAAAATGACATGCAGTAACTATACTATTAAATTGTAAAAGTACCATCAGCACGCTGAATTATTTGCCTACGTTAAGAAGGCCAGGATGTATATATGTTTAGCTTGACAAAAGGATATTTCCTAAAGATAGAGATCCTCTGAGGGGTGAGGGGGTGAGAATAGGGTATGCCAAAGGCATCAGTTTACCAGAAAAACTGCATAATATGGCTCATACTGTGTCTGGCCTTACTTACACAGCGTTCAACTCACGGCGGCACAGGATCAATGTATGAAATATGATATTAGTTCACATCTAGAATATATCATTCTGTATTTTTGAAGACCATAGGTATATGAAATATCGTGTAAAATGTGAAGCGTTTAAAACCTATTAACATTGCCTATAATTACACAAATCAGATTTTAAAATTTCGACTAAACGTTACCCTAAATCATCCTGAACTCTTGACTTCTGACTGTTCACGTGAAATGCTAATACATACATACTTTGCCTGCTACAGTGGACAACAGGGGTCATCGGGTTTTCGGGAAGCAATAATGTAGACACATTTTAAGTACCAAACAGACATTCAATGTCAACGACTTAATCAGATATGTGCCTGGATATGGCTGAAACGAGTCATGTCTTGCTATGAAAAAAAAACACGACAAATGAGTTCCTGATCCTTCACTTAATAATGTAATTACATGTCATAATAATGTTTCTCCCCTCTCTAAGATATGCTCTCTTTGTCCATGTAATGATTGTATGAACTTAGTATCAGGGGATACTCAGATACCTGCATCTATTAAAGAGCAACCTCTGTTAACCCGGGTAATGGTAGTGTAAATCTGACATCTGGTGCTTATCAGAGGTCTGCCCGATGAAAGGTGAAAGGCCCCTCTCTTTAACTCAAGTAATGGTAGTGTGTACCTAGAATATTGGTGCAGGTCTCATGTTGAGTTGATCCTACGCCCCAATTTACTGTGTGACTTATTAGCCATGTACCCTAGAACTACTTAGAACTACTACTACATGAGTTTTTCAGGATGGGTGAATTTCCTCCTCCGCCTTACCATGTTAATCCTGCACACTAACAGTGCTGCTGTGTTACTGTCAACCTTTTTGTGAGAAGAGATCTGAACTTTTGCTCATCTGTGAATTTTAACTTACTCCTGCTATATATATTGTATGGTGCTATGGAATGCTTCAAACAAATTGTCTTGTGATGTTACAATCGTTTCAAATATGTGTTTTCGATATATGGATATCTGACCGTATTTGTAACGTCAAGGAGATTTCTGTTCCTCCTACGACGCTGCATGAAGTAGAATTATATCGCCCTCCAAGTGCAATGCCCATTTTCTTGGTGGATAAATATGAGAGATCCTGTTCTCTTAAAGTCCATAGTGTATGAGATATTCCTTGCACTGCACACATAATTGATATAAGTTACAATACCAAACTAAAGCCAGATAAAATGTAGTTTAGCTTTGCCTACTGCCCTCTCATTGTATATTTTTTTACCAGTGACTAGTAGACATTCAGATTACAAGACTATAAGTAAGATGCAGAACAACTGATTATATATTATGATGCTTGTGCAACGGATCTGTGTTGAGTAGAAAGATTCAGGTCAGAATCAGCTTTTGATATTAAAATGAGAAATATTCAAGAAGATTCAGTGCAGACATCCGATTTCCTAGGAATATTAGCACATATAAGACTCTCTTTTTGGCATCAGCGGTTTCTAGGCAACACACATCCTTACTTCATGAGCAGCAAATTCAGATGAACAACCAGAATAATATATATAGTGTCTCATGATAATACGAAGGACATTTTGACATGAACTGTAAAATCAGGTAAATATGGAGATGCTTTTGGGCTGGGCCTTGACCTTTTTACTATTATCCATGTTGTTAAGTTGTGTTATGCAACTTCCTACCCTTGTGCCATAATGTGTTATCGTGACTTGACGAATAGTCTCCGACCCAAAACAATGGGGTTTGTTTTTTAAGTGTTTGATTGCTGGAATATTTCCCTGAGTGTGTATGATACATGGTGACGTTCTCTAAATCCATTACATGACAATCTTATTGTCTTTCCTGGAAGTGTTTTCTTTTTAAGTACATATCTTTTCTCTGATGTGCGGACGCTTTCAGCCAAAGTGTTTATGATATATGTATTTTCATTCAATAAAGGATGTATCTACAATAGAATGTGTCAGTGTTATTCTTGAAGCTGCTGTGTCCGCAAGGCATCGTTGGGTGTACATTGTTTAGGTTTTAGATTTACTGATGCTGTCCCTCATACAATATAAAGACACCGAGAGCAACGTTTTGCCAACTGTAGGCGTAGCATGGTCATTGTTGTGTCCGAATACATAGCCAAAGGTTTAGGAGTTTTGGTCTATTAACACAGTTATTTCACAAGTTGAATGTGGCCCTACCTTTAACAAGTGAAATAACCCTTCAACAGACTTAAAAGAGTGTGACTTTGTGTTTATTTTTTATTTTTTCGTTTAAAAATACCAAAGTTATGATAGGGAGAGCCTAAAATAGCTCTTTTCTACACCGTACAAATGTAAACAAACCATCATCGATGACGTCACAGGGTCGTGAAATACAGTGAAAAACCAATGGGACTGCAGTTTTGCCACTTGATATTTAAAAAAAAAAAGTAAATACTTTATTTCAGCAATTTTCCATATTTATACTTTATGTACTCGATTTAGATAAAATACTTTATTTATACTTTATTTTCAAGAAAAGTGGAGAAATATGCCCTAAATTACAGCATTTTATACTTTAAATACTTTATTTTCAAGAAAATGGGCCAAATGTGCAGGTTTTTTTTTGGCAAATAAGCATGGACGCCAGAACAAGCATGCACGCAATTTTTATCTTTCGAGGGAAGCAATATTTTCTGCGCTGCGCGCAAAATGTCAGCCTAGATTTTATCTCCAATGGTTAGGAAAAGGTAAGTAGGATTAACCACAGCTTTCTGGTAGGGCGACTTGGGCTTCGCCCTCGTCTGGCCCCACCAGAAAGCTGTGGTTAATTCTGTATACCTTTTCATAACCATTGTCTATCTATTACATACAGGCAGTGCTGGGGTTATGTATTATAATCATATCCAGAAGAAAGGTATCTGTATCAGAATGCTGCTTGTTTCTTTATTCATATGAAAAAATTGCCCCAGGCAATTTCATAGAATATTAACTAACATTGAAAACTTTCATTTTCAATGGTTTTGCAATAATTGTGAATTCATACCTCACTATAATGAAAACTACAAATATCACATCTGTGTTCTTAATGATGACATCATTCCAGGTAAGCTCAGGAATAGTACTAGCCTACTTAATTCAGGCCTATAGACCAATACAGATATATGTTATTATTATGAAAGAAACTAGGTTATATTGTGAAATTATGATGATCGCCTATAGTCATCTACCGGGGAGAAGACACGGGGAGACTAACTGAAAAGCTGACTTTGTAATTCTTCCTGGAAAATAAAAACCTTGAAAAACTTGAAACTTGAATGCAGCAAGAAAGGGTGACTTTTTCACAATAAAGTTGTGTTTGCGTTGGTCTCACCAGAATCCTCATTGTCTGCAATGGCTATATTTGTAAACAGCTCATATCAAGAGATTCGTAGGACAATTATCTTTCAAATAATGTATATTAGAATGCACAATATTGAGGTTGGATTTATGTATTTTTCGGTCACATTAGAGAAATGATGAATTCCATTCTTTTGGAGATTGGTCTTTGCAAAATGACATAAAAGCTGTGTTAGTGGAATTAGCCCAGAAAGTGAAGTTGGTGGGCTGGTCCAACCCACACTGCGCCCATGGAAACCCTATGGAGACCTTAGCCCACTAAGCCTGGCTGTAGCCCAGCTGAAACCCAGGCAGATAACATAGCATAAATGGTTAGTTCGAACTAGTATTTCCTAGAAGATACAGTTTGCCAAAATCCAACCCAGGTGCAACCCACTTTTGCAAAAACACATATTTATAATGTCAATTTAGAATGCCAATTAATTAAATATTTTCAAAAATGGGCATGAATTGAAGGAATTGCAATGTATACATGAAATGTTAAAATAGTGGGCCGAACCCATCTGGGTCCCACCTGGCGCCTCCGCCAATTACTGGAGAAAGCCCTGGACTAGCCTAGCCCAGCAAGCCCAGATGCACACCCAAATGGGGCCCATTTGGGTGTGTTGACTAGGTATTGATGTGGTTAGGCGTATGAGCTGGGTGGCCTCAGTCGATCTAAGAGATGCTTACTACAAAGTAGCGATCATGCCAGAGAATAGACAGGGATTCCGCTAGGACTCATTTTGATATAATTTCTCCATGATTTTCCATATGGTGGTTCGAGGAATGATACTGAAGAAAAGATTTAAGGATCAGGTATGTCCACTCCACATTTATGTCAAAAGGTTAATAACAAATGCACTTTATGAAGAAGGAGTTGACTTAAATTCTTGACAGACAATCTGAAAATTACGTATATAAGCTAGGGTCAAACGTCATGTATCATTGGGAAATACATTGTACAGACCAAGTGGTGGACATTTTTAATTCATCGGGAGTACAGGTATGTAGCCTGTTTGTAGGCCTGCTTCTTTATAGTACATAAATACTGGGTGCTATGTTATTTTTATCATGTATGTTTAGTTGTATATGTCATGACAACAATTGAAGACAAATGACCACAAATATGAAGAGTATAAATACATAGTCCGACACAACATTTTAGATGAATAGCTAAATAAACATTTGTTGTACGATTCAATGATTCGTGACAATAGACCTATATGTTTACATTAATAGTTCATTTAAAAAGGTGATGCAAGCATAAAAATGGCGTTAAAATCAAACAAATAGAGGAATCAATGGAAGCCTTTATTTTGCATGCCAGGGAGCACTGCTCTGCCCTACCCTCAGCCCTGCCCTCTTCCCTGGTTGGGCTGGTTTTCTGTATTATGCATGAATGCAGCCCTAGCAAGTAGACTCACTAGCGCTCCATCAATGGTTCAGGCTGTCAAGGGCATAGCAATTTTCTGATTCTTTTCTCAGTGTTGATTACACATAGTATTGATTAGTACGGAGATAATGGCCCCTCCAACATTGATTATTGTGTTATTTGATATTGCATCCTCTCCAAACAATTGATGGTAGTGATGGGTGTCCTTTACAGCAAAGCCTACTGGTAAAGATATGTCAAATGCTTTCACAACTGGTACTCCAATTCTCTCCATGTTCCAGTTGACTAGATCATTCACGGCAGCGATGATATTGTTTTCTCTGAACCTGCGATGTAATGGCCGAAGGTATGGCACAGCTGTTGACTCTATCCAAATAAACCTTACCAGGTTCGTGCTCTCCTTGATGAATCGGACGAGTTTGAAGATTTCCATCATGTCTGAGATGTAAGAAAGCGGTTCCAAAAAGACCAGAGACCAGTGTCCAGTGTTCATAACCACCACGGTCGGTTCTTTTACAGTTAGCAAATTTGATGTCTGCATTTGCAGCACACGGAGAAATTGTGATGCAACTGTAAGAAAGCTGAAAGCAGGTTTAATATTCCAATGAAAGTGTTTCTTAAGTGCTACAGATCTGTGCTCCATATGTGAGTCACCAAACATGATGAGCTTTATGTTATTCAGGCAGTGACTAATATGAAGGTCAGAGTCAAGGGTGAAAGGAAAATAACATTTGTAAGTCGACCAGTGCCAAATGCTGTTTTGTTTAACCCAAAAGCCTGGAACATGTTCCGTTGTAGATGATGAGCATGCAGGTATGGCAGAGATGATGGTTCTATTTAGTGCTGGTAGGTTGTCCAAGTCTGCTGCTGTATACATCCGGATGACTCGATTGCGATTGTCCTGATCATAGCATCTCCTATCATACACTGTACCAGTATTAAAAGAAGATTTGATTGCAATTGTAAAGTTATCCTCTACTATAGGACAGGTTAGTGCATATCTACTCATATTACCAAGATCTATGTAGGATTCTGTTTTGCATCTGGCGATAGTAGCTGATGTGGACACAGTGGCATATATGTCAGAATAGTGTATGGGACCAGGTATCTTTGAAAACACAAATTCATCAACCTGAAAGAATGCTTTGACTGGCCATTGAGTTTGAAGAAATCCTTTTAAGCTTGTAACATACTTGATATCTGTAAAATTAATTCTGCATAATCTGCTTAAATCTGTTTTATTTGACATGAGGTGCTGTATATTTTGTTTAAACCAACTCTGAGGAAACTCCTTGCCCATCAAATCTCTCATCTGTGTTAGATTGCTATTGGTGCTGGTTCTAAAGAAGTTAGTTTTAAACTGTGTAGCATTGGAGAAGTCATATAGCTGGCCAGGCAGGTGTACTTGTCTATTGTACCACATGGACTTGGTCAATGCATCCCTGAAGCGGCACAGGGAGTAGTGTCCATGGCATTCGTCAATCTGTCTTGATGAGTCAGGGTTGAAGATATTCAGTAATCCATCCAGTTCTTCAAGGCCATGTGTGGTTAGAAATATCATGGGTGCACTGAGAACCACCAGGACAAGCATGCAGGTGAGTTTAGGTTCCATTCTGGAATGATGAATATGCGGCTACATGAATACATCTTAATACATACACTGCAAAAAAGGTGCATAGGTTTTAAACATGTTTAGGTCTAAACATGTTTAAAGTCTAAACATATTACTATATCACTATGATTAGGATGCAATAAAGATATATCTGCTACATAGACACCTCTTTTATGAACTCTCAGAATAGATAAAGCATAATCCTCCCTGAAAGTCTGTTGTAGGTTGTGTCTATGTTAATGTTAAAGTAGAGGCCTATGTGAAATACTGATGCACATATTGCCCGAAGGAGGGGTGCTGCTAGAAGTCTCTTCAAGACACTATATGGAAATAAAATTATTTATTTATTAAGATATAAATATCGAAACATAATAATAATCTACATCTCTAGGCACACCACATGTATCCTTAAACATTTGACAGATAAACACAATTATATTATGCTAGATTCTTGAATTCTAAACACTTCATTGTCCTAAACACATTGCTTTAAACACATAAATATCTAAGCACTGAGCTAAACATATTATTGGCCTAAACATGTTTAGGAACATATTGTGTGGACAAAAACGGGGCATGAATGTGTTTAGGATTGTGTTTAGGATCAAAACACATTTTCTGCAGTGTATATATGTTTATTTACAGTAGAATCTACTATAGAATCGATTTACAGTAGGATCTAAGTTCATAGTTCCTTTTACTATATGGTAGATCCTGTTTTATACGTTTAGCACATGGTGACTTGAACGTAGATCTATATGGCCTGGCCGATCCTAGATCACATGCCCTTCTCTTTGCGTATGAGAGTTTGTTTTCTTATTTGCCTGGTTCTATGGCATGGGGCCATAGAATAGACAGGGCCAGACAAAAAGATATGAGAATAACCGGCCTTCAGCATGGTATATGACAACCACAGTTAGTAACTAGGTACCCCAGAGGAGCGCTGCGCTCCCGTGAAAAGGACCAAATGTCAGAGCATAAGAGCAATCTTTACATGCTCTTCACAGCCAGACCAATAATCATACAGGAATAGCAGACCACTCACCAGAAAGATATGGATCTCCTGGTGATATCTATTATCAATGCTCTGAATTTTGTGCAGCCTTAGTCTATAAAAATTGGTCTTTACTGAAGGCTGATTTTCTATCAGTTAGACACTTTGTCACCTGTTTTCTACCAGGCTATTTTCCTAACTTTCCTTTCCAGTGGTCTTGCCATTCCACCATGGGTTGGACCTATACAATATAGGCAATGTTGGATAGCTATGATTCAAACCTTTATTTGTATCCCTGGCACAATTATGAATAATTTTTTGTGAAATTATGGCTGCATTAACCCTTTAAGGGCCGCTGCTGCCTCTGGGCAGCATCTAAAATACCCTTGAAATACCGCTGCTGCCATGGGACAGCAAAATTGCTACCCTAGGGCAACAATACTACTAAATTACAGCTCTCGCTATAGAACAAAGAACGAGAATTTTTGAATCAATCCAAAAATATTTAACATTTACACTACGTCCCCTTGTCAGAAATGTGCAAATTCTGTCTCCATAACAAATTATTTCACTCTTTAGCCACTATCCCAGGGAGCACATACTTGTAAAATTGCATATTCCCATGGTATAGGGCCGGTGGTTAAGTCCCAAGTGGCATTTTACATGGCCAGCAGCTAAAGGGTTAACAATAATAAAACATCTTAAATAGACAAGTAATTCTCAAAAGAATTGATTGTGCCGCACCATGCCATTAAGCTCGAATTCTCTAGAATACCCATGTTGAAACAGCTATGCAATTTGATGGATGGGGCCGATGTGAGACTAAATCTAGGAAATAATCTTTGTAAAATAAGTATGATAACCCCCTGGCCATGTCCTAAATTGAGTAGGTGTATGCACTGTAAGTGTATGGGAGCACAATTAGGTACAGGCACTCAATACAGACCCACATTCCAGTAAGTGAAGGGAAGAATATAGCTTAGAGTCAACAAAATTGCAAGAAAAGGTTTCTTATATGTTTCTTAACTGTTTCGCACCTTTGCTTGACAGAAAAACCAGTGACAAATATGGATGAACCTTCTGTGGTTCATTTACCATGGACTGGAGGAACAATGTGGCAGCCCATACATAAGGAAAATAATTGTGTACAGGCAAGGGGAAAGGGATATCCGACGAAAATGTCAACTTTAAAATTGATATCATAAGCTTTCCATTGATATATTACACCAGAGGATATCATTTCTAGTTTTTGATAAATGGCTATATGAATATGGGTGGGCATGGCCCTGTCCAAACCCCCAATTAGCTCTAAGTCTCATAGTTTCCAAGATATCTCTATCTAATTAGCATAATTAGAATAATTAGAAAATGATCATACATTTTCCTCCTATAGGCCATAGCTTTTGATCTAGAAATGATAATTTTATTCTGTTTTGATCATAGTAATCCTTGTGAATCATTCTATCAATGGGCTTCTTTATTTTCTGCATTTGCAATGAAAATCAAGTTTCCATGGCAACACATATCAACAAAGACACTCATTTAGGCTCTAAAACGTTATTTTTGCGTTCCAAATAAGGAAGCTTTTCACTGTAAATGGAATGTTTTGTCTAAAACTACTGAATTCTCCAGAAAAAAGTACCAAAAATCAAATATTAGCCTGTTTCTTCCAATTTAGGCCATGGTGGA
This sequence comes from Harmothoe impar, assembly GCA_947462335.1. Taxonomy (NCBI): domain Eukaryota; kingdom Metazoa; phylum Annelida; class Polychaeta; order Phyllodocida; family Polynoidae; genus Harmothoe; species Harmothoe impar. Next base: position 16,446,998 of record OX381721.1, on the reverse strand, counting down.
GCCCCCTGGTGGCTAAAATTGGTACTAATCCCGCGGGGATACCCCTTTCTGCTTGCCTGCTCACAATTATTCTCCCAAAGGCAGACCCCATTTAATAACTCACTAGCTCTGAGGATTATATTATAATTATATGATATGATCACTCAGTTGGAATTCCATGGAAGTATTTGTGGATCAACAAGGGAAAAGGGACCTCCGCAGGGGATTTTTAGTACCAACTTTAGCCACCAGGGGGCTCCATGTAGCCAACAATGTTCAAAATATCATAAAAATTGTTCTATACTACTTTTTGATGGAGAATACAATAAGCCACTTTAGAATATTCCAGCTTTAGTGAAAACCTTCCATATTTGGAATGTAAAAAGAACGTTTTTGGGCCTAAATTGGTGTTTTTGCACTTTTTGGTTGCCATGGAAACATAATTTTCATTCTAAATTGAATTTTTCAATCAATAAATGATTACAGGCCCCACAAAGATTTCCATGCTGAAAACGGAATGTAAATCCCATTTTAAGATCAAAAGCTGTGACAAAATGTTTGAAAAAGTTTGGATATTTGGGAATTATGCTAATTAGATAGAGATATCTCTAAAGCAAAGTAAGATAGAGCTTATTGGCATCTGAGATTGGACAGTGCCCACACATATTCAAGGAGGCAGTTCTCAAAAACTAGAAGTGGTACCTGCTAATGAAATATATCACTGGAAAGCTGATGACCTCAATTTTATAATTGAGTTTAACCTTTGGAGGACCCTTTTCCCTCGACTGTCCACATTTCTTATCAATATTTTGAACATTGCTATTTCACATGCTATGGATCTTCATTGAACATACAAACACCCCTTTTCACTTGAAAATTCCTGGTACCAGGTGTTTTGACTCTAGTACAGTCAACTCCCTCTAATCCGGACACCCTTGGGACTATCCAAAAATGGCCGCATTAGTGGGGTGGCTGCACTGGAGGGAGTTAAGCAGGTTGGACATTAAGATTGGCCATATTGGACATTCTGGTTGATTTTTAGCAAATATTATTTTTGAATCCTAATCATCGAACTATGCCACTTTAAGTCTACCGTTTTTACGTTTATTATAGTATCTAAACTAGAAGTGCCCGGGAGTATAGTGTGAAAACAAGTTAAAAATACGATGCTGTCAAATCATGAAGGGGGACGGGGGTAGAATGGATACCAATGGGTTAGATTTAACTAGTAGAAGTACAACCCCCCCCCCCCCCCCCCCACGGCCGTCAACTCCAAGTCAGTGAAGCAGAACATGAGCGGAATGTGTCGGGGGAGGGGGGACTCCAAGTCGAAATGCAAGGTGTTAAAGCTACGCCTCAGCCCCCCCCCTGCTCCTCACATGTTACTCAGTGTGTCACATGAATCCACATATAAACTGATAAATTATACAAGTCAGTGTTATAATATAATGGGTTAATTATATGGACACAGCGACATGGGCACCTTTGGGCTTAGTAAATGTGGCATGAGGAATATAAAAGATGGTGACATGGGACATGGGCATTCACTTTCGGACAGGGTGACATGGCCGTTTCTTAAAATGGTCAGGGCGACATGACCATTATTTAACATTGACCACTGTTGACAGACCCCCAGTTATTCCACAGATGGCCGTATTGGAGGGAGTAATTCTTCATTTGGACTGTAAAATTGGTGTCCACAAGGCGGGGTGGCCGCATTAGAGGGGTGGCCGCAATCGGGGGAGTTTTTTACATTAAAATAAAGGGAAAAACAGTTGGGACTTTCTAAATATGGCCGCATTGGTGGAGTGGCCACTATAGAGGAGTGGCCGTTAGGAGGGAGTTGACTGTACATGAATCTCAAAATGTTGCTAGAATAGATCCTTCCATACATATCTATATATAGATGAATTATATGGAGATTATGATTTATCCCATACATGCATTATTCTCTCACTTTGACTTTTGTTGTGGGCATATTGGTTTTGGAGGCACTCCTAGGGATGAATGTGGTGTATAATTTTCTTGCTGCATACTCATTTGAAGTAGGTGATAACCAATGATCAAGCTTTCTTTGCAATTAGTTTGAATGCAGTACCTTTATTTACTGGACTTACAGCTGGGGCCAGGTGTACTCATGCATGGCAGAGGACAGGTGAGTGGGGCTAGCAGCCACCACCACTCCACTCACACTACCTGTGTATATATATGTTTACCATAAAACCAAGCTAAACACCACTTTGTGATCTATATTATTCTCTATAGTTTAAGCATTGTGATACTAACCCTGCTTTCATTATGATCTAAAATAGACTCCTAAGATATGATTATGTGCTGACTTCCATGGTAGAGTAAGGGAATAGAGCAGATGGTAGAATCTCAATGCAACTCTTCCCCTTCCTCAAAAAGGGGGATCTGCCCCCAAAAATGCAAAATTTATTTGTGTTCCCTTATCTATAGAAATATATAGGCTTGTCTCTGAGAAATTTGGGAAACTTCTTTTTTTAAGGGGGGGGTGGGGGGTGAATTTTTCTTGGGTCCTCTCCCAAAATCTTTTTTCAAGATACTCTACGCTTCGAATTTCAAGAGAATCCGACCACTGGCTGTGATTCTATTCCCCTTTATATAGGATGGGCCTGCAGGTGACCACTGGCTTATGACTGGGACAAGGCTATAAATAAGTGATTTTGTCATTTTTAAACATCAGTAGGTCACTAAATCTCAATGGGAATGTGATGAAAAAGAATTCAAGACACTCTATACCAGTTGCACATATGTTTTCCACAATATAAAGGTGCTCAACCTAAAACCCTTGAAGTTGTATATGGCCTGAAAATGGAAGAATGCCTATTTTCACTAGCCTTTCTGTGCAAAGTAACATTTTGAGGGGCATATTATGTCAATTTGTGTGCAAATATATGTTATACCAAGATCATATCCCAAAGGGAGCATATGGTTTATCATGAATTAGCTATCAAGCACAATCTCGCTGTGTTATATTTGATGTATGAACAACCTAAAAATGCTCAATTGGCCCTTCAGGAAAAAAAGACAAATATAAGGTAAAACTTAAAAAAAAAAAAAATCATAATAAATCAACCATTCAAAGGATCTCAACGTAACTGATGTCCTTCGTTCACATTCTTTTTAAGCTTTCTAACGATACTATTGCCGAATCTTTAGGCCATTTATCTTCAAAATACCTGTGGTACCTACAGTTAGTGCGTAAGAAGATGTCAAGCTCATAAAACTGTGTCCATCGTTGAATACCAAGGTATTAACTTACCGGTAGTTGTGTACATGACATACATAAAGGCGCATATGGATTGGTCATTATTTAACAACAGGTCATTATCTAACTACAGAGATAACAACTCACCTGACTGTGTCACTGGGTGTACTGTGTGACAACTTCCTCCAACCCCCTCTAACTACTCATGGGCAGGTGAGAGTGGCGGTTGACCTAATAAGGGGAATGTGTCATTTAAAAAAGGGGCCGTCCTCCTGCCGTAGATCCAACAGCTTAGAGTAGAGCATGTCGTTCATAACCAAGTGAACTATGGATGTGTCTGTAAACAAGGTCCCAAGCCACCAAAGGCCACTTAGTAGACTGCAGTCAGTCTTGAGTGTGCTGACAGCCTTCAAACATACACTGTAAAAAAGTGTTTCTAATTTTTAACATTTACCCAAACATATTAAAGTTTGACATTTTCACTGAATCTCAGAATCTCAGCACTTTCTTCTGTCAGCAGGTGCAGGGATATGGCTGGTGGTGGTGGTTGAGCCTACAAAAGTGAAATATTGGTGGACAAGGCCAGTTTCGCTGGCCCACTGGAATATTTTGGACAGCACTATGTACTTATTATTGTTGACATTATCTAAATTGTCATTGATGTCAACCAATACATTGGGTACTATATTTGACCAAGGAGAGCCTGTGCATGGGCAAAAGCCTTAACAAGGAATAGGAGAATAATACCAGTGGGCTAGTTAAACTGCCCTCTCCCACGGTTTTTCATTGTTGTAGCTCACCCCTCACTGGCAGCCATATCCCTACATATAGCTAGAAAAAAGCTTGCCATCAATATGTTTGGGTGAAAGTGTTTAAATTATATTCACATTTTTTACAGTGTATGGGTGAAGGGTGCAGTGAGCAGTGAGACCAGGTAATCATGCTGTCCTGGCCAGGTGACTTCAGTAGGGGGACCATGAATCAGGCTTTCCTTGGAATTAAATAGTCTATAAAAGCATAATGAAACTATAGCACCCTATTAGATTTGATGATTACACATTGGCTTCTAGGTATAGACATTGTGTAATGGTACCATTGTGTATAGATGTTCTTCTTTTACCCAAAATAATAGCATGTGGCTTATTCAAGGGGGAGTATACCGTTTTCTTTGGGCACACTGGTGGCAGTTAGTACACTGGTGGGTATCACTAGTATTCAATACTATACCACTGGCACAGTCCAACTGCTGGTCACACCAGTGCAACTTATCTAGGCCAGAGAATTGCTGGGAAGGAACAACCAGCAAACTATTTGTTGGTTGCCTGAGCCTTTACACATGGGGTACTGGTGCTGGGGAGTACAGGCTCACAGGGCTAGGATATGTCTGCATGTTTGAGGTTTCTGTTTGGGGGATTCTAAATATAACTAAGGTGTTATATAAACCTAACAAGGCTGGCCTAGAGGTTTGGATCTACGGCAGGAGGACCGTCCCTTTAAAGGTACATGTTATGCAGGACTGACCCAACTCGACTTAAACCCGCAGGTTTTGGTACCCCTCCAGTGGCAGTCGGAGTGCAGTCGGGACAGGTACTCAGCGCTATATATAGGGGCACTGGGCCTTTAAACGGGGGAGACCCTCGAAACAAATTCCCGAGAATTCCCCCTGGATAACACAGGTTGAACTGGGGTCAGTCCCGGGAATAACCCGGGTTCTATTCCCGTGATATCATGGGATTCTGTGAGAAAGATTTCCTATTATATCACAGGATTCTGGTAAAGAGGGGTGAATGGGTTTGAATCCAATACTAGTAGACCTGAATGGTTCTAGTGAACCTGTCTAGTGTGATTTTTCTAAATATTCTTACGAAAGTATGCACATACATTCCTTTTAACCACTAACAATCTTACATATGCATGTCCTGACCAGGAATTGAATTGGCTACCAGGAGGCTCAGATAGTCGTGTGTCAAGCTTTCATTTTCCCTCTTTGTGTAGTTTACTTTGGAGGGTTCTTTCTCATTTACTATACACTTGATAAACATATAGTTATATGTTTATCTTCCGTATAAAATACATCAATCTTTTTTTCCATTAAATGGCCATTAATAATTACCGTAAAACCTCGCGTATAAGCCTAACTCGCGTATTAGCCGCACCCCTAACTTTGGGAAATCCTATAAGCCTAATAGGGTATATGAAAATTGTTAATTTAGTACTGTATTATACTTTTAAAAACTCTCATATAAGCCGCACCCCATGTAGGCATGTTTGGTATCAAATGAAAGTTGGCTCTGATTCGCGTACAAGCCGCGGCTTCTACGCGAGGTTTTACGGTAGAAAAGCTTACAGCAATGTGAATATTGTAAATCTCAGAGAAATAGAGCATTGATACCTCTGTGGGTGACCACAAGTCAGTCAGTCATAGTGTAATCAATGAATTGTCTCCCAAACAGGCTAAGTCCCTCACTTCACACCTGAGACAATGGTGAGGTGATTAAGGTGATTAAGAAAGGGGTGGAATGCTACCCATCAGTCTTATCAGTGTTATCTTTGGACATTATTCCTAGGTGTGAACAGTGGCTGATAACAGATTCACCCACAATGCACTGCTCTGAGTCAGGGGACAGTTAGAAAATGGCGGCTCCCTGGCCATGTTGGCTCTCCTTCCTATACCGAGGTTGCAGGTTCCTTAGTAGGGGGCACCATTGCTTGATCAGTCCTGCATGGACTCCTCACCAGACTTAGTCATAGGTTGGAGACAGATCCATACTGTAATATATCAAAATGCTGACACTTGCCTGGATAGCTCAGTCTGTAGGGTGCTAGCCTCTAGGGTCGAGGGTTCGAGGCTCTCTTGGGGAAACTTACTAAAAGTATCCCTGAGCCAACACACACCAGGGGGAGTGAGTGTGTTTTTAGAGATTCTGAGAAAGTTCACTAGGGAGAGTTAGTGAGTTTCTAAAGGTTTTGAACATCTCCACAGGGACCCGCCACTAGTTTCTCAGAATGACCCTTAATGAGTATCATTGGGCTCCCACATGGGTCCTACCATAATTTTGGCTTGGGCTGCCAAGTGGGTCCAATCTGGGCTTGTCCAAAGCCAACCCACTTTCAACACCATAGAGATCATGCTGTATTTTTTTAGGATTCTCAGAACATCCACCAGGTTGGGTTAAGGAGTTAAGCCCAAAAGATTGCTTGGATCAATTGCTACTGAATAAGAGTAATTTTGATATGGGGTGCCGTGCATAATTTGAGGGTTTTGGCCCTTTGAAAAAAAAAGAAATGCAAATATGGACTGAACCAAATCTTTTAAGCCTTGCATTATGGGTAAGTTCCCAACAATGGGCATATTAGATGGCCTCATCATGTAGCTTTGGATATATTAAAGCAATTTATTCACTTTGTTGCTCTTTAAAATGCCATTTATTACTTCATAAATGAAAGCCCCTGAAGAATGTTAGAAAATGCCCAAAATACCTATGATTAAAAAAATTAATTTGGGTGCAGAAAACCATTCCCAGCATATCCCTACCAAAAATGGCCTTATTCTGACCAGTATAAGCCATATGCGCAGAAGGATGCACAGTAGCCCATTCTGCAATGGCCGCGACTTACCTTAATAATTATGTGAAAATTCCTTTTTTTTCCCCCTTTAGTCCTATGTACCTTAGATAACATTTTGTTAGTTTTCTTGAGTTACTTAGAGGTGCTTTTGAATATTCCATTGTTTATCACCTCTAAAAGTAAAACACTGGATAGGCCCCAAGTCCCCTATTTGCCTTCCTCACCTCTCAGGGACATGTTGGACATCAAGATAAGCTTTGGTGGCAATCCGGGAATGGAGACAGCTTGCTGCGACAGTCATCCTTGTTCCCAAAATGATGGAGTCAGAGAAAATAAATTTAATGATCCATGAGAAATACCTAAACTGAGGATCATCCAAATTACTTGTGACCACTAGGGATAGCAGACAATAATAATGTCTATCCAATACACATTTTGATTTATGGGTCCATTAAGCCTGTCAAGGTCATTTGAAGGTTGCATCTCAAAAGTTCAGTCTTAAATCAAGTATTATCAATATCCATCGACCGATAATATATGAAGGATATTACCTGAGAGATTAAAATCGTCATTATAAAGTTTGCTTGTATCATAGAGAGCATACTTCATCTGATAGAATAAGATCTCAATGTCATATGTTGCCATGAGAACATCCAGATTACAGTTTTATACCAATATTTTCCAAACACCTTACATTCAATCAACAGGAATCTCATATGTGGATTCCATAGCAGCTACCTAAATACCTTTAGCATTCATGAGGGAATCATTATGAAGTGTTCCAGATGTACAATTAGCAAATTATTTGATCATGACCTACTCGTTAAGGGTAAACTACACTGAATGGTTTATACCACAGGTATATTATGTCAAATAAATTTTTCGAAATCAATACCATTGACATGAAACTAACAAAATACCCTTAAAGTTAAAGTTGAAGTTTTCTTGTCTGCGCCCCAACGTGAGTGCCCCTACTTGTGCATGCTAGTGGGTGAGGTATTCCCCTTATACTGCATGGTTAGAGCTCATCCACTCTATTTACAATGTATTCATGTAGAGTTGTATTTATCTTTTCAGTATTGAATCTAAGCTCACATGCATGTTGGTACTGGTGGTTCTCAGTGTGCCCATGATATTTCTAACCACACATGGCCTTGGAGAACTGGATGGATTACTGAATATCCTCAACCCTGACTCATCAAGGCAGATTGATGAGTGCCATGGACACTACTACCTGTGCGGCTTCAGGGATGCATTGACCAAGTCCATGTGGTACAATAGACAAACACTCCTGCCTGGCCATATGTATGACTTCTCCAATGCTACACAGAAACCAACTTCTTTAGAAAAAAAAATTCCATTGGTAAAAATATGCAGCCTTTTTTAATAAAAAGGTTTGAATGCATTATCAGTAGAATTTTTTTATAGAAACAGCACCAATAGCAATTTAATAGAGATGAGTGATTTGATGGGCAAGGAGTTTCCTCAGAGTCCAACACTGCAAAGTTTAAAACCAACTTTGAATCTAACTTTATAACCATCACCTATAATAATTTGACCTGAGATCAGAGACTTCATGAGCAATGAGTTTCCTCAGAGTTGGTTTCAACAAAATATCCAAATTCGTATTCCAAATAAGACAGACTTTTAAAAGTAGATTATGTACAATTAATCTTACAGATGAATTCGTGTTTTCTAAGATCCCGGTCCTATACACTATTCTGACATATATGCCACTGTATCCACATCAGCTACTTTTGCCAGATTTAAAACACAATCCTACATAGATCTTGGTAATATGAGTAGATTATGCACTATATATATATATATATATATATATATATATATATATATATATATATATATATATATATAATTATGGGAGAATTTTCATATTTTATGACAACAATTCAAGTCGACTCTTCCTTCCCAAAGTGAATTGGCATTAACTATTTAATAAGTCAATCAACTCCATCAACCATAAGATTCGTGTTTTCTAAGATCCCGGTCCTATACACTATTCTGACATATATGCCACTGTATCCACATCAGCTACTTTTGCCAGATTTAAAACACAATCCTACATAGATCTTGGTAATATGAGTAGATTATGCACTATATATATATATATATATATATATATATATATATATATATATATATATATATATATAATTATGGGAGAATTTTCATATTTTATGACAACAATTCAAGTCGACTCTTCCTTCCCAAAGTGAATTGGCATTAACTATTTAATAAGTCAATCAACTCCATCAACCATAAGATTCGTGTTTTCTAAGATCCCGGTCCTATACACTATTCTGACATATATGCCACTGTATCCACATCAGCTACTTTTGCCAGATTTAAAACACAATCCTACATAGATCTTGGTAATATGAGTAGATTATGCACTATTCTATATTCATTCTAAATTAGTCGTATGTGGAATGTAAAAAGAACGTTTTTTGGCCATTTTTAGCACATTTGTTGACATTTGGTTCCCATGGCAACCATCAATTCATTCTTTTGGAATAAAAATCATCCCTATGCAATTGCCCCATCCATGAGGATTTCAGAACTGAAAACAGAATGCCAATATTCCTACCAGATCCAAATCTATGTACAATAATGTGCTTTTATTGGTTTAATTTCTAAAAATTATGATTTATATGGATTATCTGAAAATAGATTGATAGGTGATTGCATTGCAGTCTATTCTGAATTCCTACATGACCCTACCATCCCATGTTTGAGATGTCATTTCTCAGCAACTATTTCAACTATTTTGATGCTTGAAGTATCAAATTGTAGCTGAAGACATGAACTTAAATAAAGGTGTTTTCCCCTAATGTCACGTTTTCCCACGATGTGTCACATATATATATATATATATATAATTATGGGAGAATTTTCATATTTTATGACAACAATTCAAGTCGACTCTTCCTTCCCAAAGTGAATTGGCATTAACTATTTAATAAGTCAATCAACTCCATCAACCATAAGATTCGCGTAGGCCTACGAGCCACGGCCTCTACGCAAAGTTTAACAGTACTTTAATTCTGAAGCCTATATTGATATTTTTCATTGACTACGATATTATATTCTTCTCCAGTCTCAATAACTTTGAACAAAAGAAGATACATACAAATTCTTCAAAATATTGCCATCAGGTATATGCTTGAACATTAAGGATTCAATGTCAATCTCTGTGGAGGATATTCATGCGCATGCAAATGTACTCCCAGTGAATTTAAGACAGGAGTATTTACAGGGAATTTTATGTGATAGATCTTGCAACTACAGTGTCTGCTTTGCTATCTTCATAGGGTATGGATACAGGAGAGTGTGTTCCGAGTTACTCAGCCCTACCTAGGATTAGTCCCAGTACCCGATCTCGGATTCTTCTTAATCTTTGGACATCTTGGGGCTATGGGTGAAGCTCCACTAGCCAATTTTTCCTCAGATCAGTGCTATTCTCAAATTTGCAGTTTGACACTTCATAAAGAGTCAAGTAAAAAATGTGTTGACTGTGATGATAGTTGCATATGGGGCAACCAGCATTAGTTTAGTAACAGTGACAACCACAAGGCAGAGCCACTATCTATACTTTAGACATTTGTTACATGCCATACAGTTTTGATTCTTTATAGAAAGGACCACTATGTCTAAATAGTGTGGTTAAGGGGTGTCAATGGAAAATCTTTTCCAGTTAGCTTACCTGAATTGCATGTGATGACTAGTTCATTTAGATCTGATATTGGCATCTAACATGTGGCCAATGGTCTGTATAATGTAGTGTGAGGCAGATATAACTTCTCTCACACAGGGAGAAGCTCCTGGCCTGGATGTTCAGACTGTCGAAGGATGTCACACAGATAGTGCCTCCTACAAGAGCGCTGCGTGCTAATGCCAAACTGAAAAGCCCCCTACACCGAGGCACAAGACGCTGGGATAAGCTGAACCCAGACCAACAACACAAAGCCAGTGAACACACTGCAAAAAATTTCTGTTGAAATTACGGGGAATCAGTGTAAAATTTCACGGTTTATCACCGTAATGTGATTTACAGTGAGACAGTGTAAAATTCATTACTTTTACATTGAACATCCATAAACCAGTACAGTGAAACAACATTTTTTCATTTACGGTGAATCTCAGGTTAAATATTTGCCCACCAGGCGGCAGCCTGGGAGACAAGGGGACTTTAGTGAGACCTCTCACTTTAAAACACATCTAAATGTGTTAAAATAATAACAATAGCCTCACCAATTACCCACCCGTATCAGTTGGATGGCTGTGCCTACTGTTTACATAGGCATGCATGGGCCGAGTTTTCTCCGATCACTCAGATACTCCCTCCTTTATTTAATAGCTGAGGGGATTACCTGATGCTATATGACTGTTGGAATAAATTTATTATAAAGGGAAAACTTTAAGCTACATTTTGCTGGGTCCCACTCTAAAATCGGAAGCTGGTAACTAGAGTTATTAGCTTTAGAAGTAAGCTTTCTTGGGATTATATGCACTGTTTAAAAGATGTGTGCCGCGCCCATTTTCTATTATGCTCATTGTGTAGAGGAGAAACATGGCCTTCCATTGATACTTACATAGTGAATATATAGACAAATGCCAACGCCCATTGATACCGTCTCTGTTGTATTTCACGAGTGGGGGCTGGGGCAGTATCCCACGAAGCCGCAGGCTGAGTGGGATGCGCCCCAGCCCCCACGAGTGAAATACATCAGAGCGGTATCAATGTAGTTGGCATTTGTGTTTATTTTTTCTATTTGAAGCCATTTAATGAATGAAAACCAACTTTTTCGAATCCCATTGAATACGGCCATGTTGTATTTAATGGAGGCATTGAATACGGCAATTCAGTGCTAAAGCATAGGACATCTTGTATTTCCAAAAAATAAAAGTTAACACCCGCGGCTTTTAATACTACAATTAGTATGTGTATTGGGGATATGCAAGGGGGTGAGAGACCGCAACAAGTGCATTCACACCCCAGGTGCATAAGGGTATGGTCGGGGGCACCCCCCCCCCCCACACCCCCGTGAGGAAGCTGTGAAAATTGTGCATGGCTCAACCTGAGTGACACCTAGGGGGAGGGGTCCATGTAATGAGTTTTCTATGGGACACTCCTCCAATAGAAGCCTCATTTTTCCAATGAATAATCTCGAATTCTGTTGGCTACAGACATGCTAGAGACAAAATTAAAACTGTTTTATTATCCTAATGGCATAGCGCATCGATAGAAATCAAATTTATAACAATATGATACATCCTTAATTTCTCTTTGGTAATGCTAATAACAATGTCCAATATCCTCATTAATCACAGGGTCAATCTTGAAGCCTTTGGTACATTATAGATAATAAATATACAATTTCCCTTTCTATATCAGTGGGAACAAGCAAGGGTTGTAAAAACACCCTTTTTGTGGTAATTAGAAATATACATATTCAAACTGCTGTCAGAGTTGCTTTGAAACAATCCTAGAGTATCCTTTGCTCATGGATTCTACTTGGATATTACTGTGAGGCATTTGATTATGTCTCTCATGGCCTGATATTTACAGGCCTGAAATTAAGATGTTATGAATTATATTAATGAATCAAGAAAAATGAGAATCACCAGTGAATAGCAGAGAATCATCATATAATCATGATGAATCACCGTTAAATGACAATGGAAAAGCTCCGTAAAATGTATGGGAATTGGCAGAATACGGTAACCGTAAAAAAAACGGTGAAAGCTTGGCATTAATTGTTGCCAGTGAATCACCGTAATTTTACGGGATACTTTTTACAGTGCAGGCTTTCCTGACCACGTTAATGGACATTTATCCTTGCACCGCTTGACCCTATCATGGTCTAATGACTATCATATTAAACCTACAAATACTTATATTGACCATAATACATATACATTACTGAATTATCTCTTTCTTTTGGCATCTAATTGAAAAACGGCCTGTGTAATTGTGATAAATCTCTGCCAAATAAAAATGTTTAAACTGAACTCAAACTCATGGGGCACATGACAACATGTCTTATTATTGACCACTCTTTGGCAATAATGTCATCTACAAAGATCTTTGTACTCCAAAACTTATTCAACAGCGACGAACCTAGTTAGTCATTTTTTGGCTCCCTATACAAGCAACCATGGTTAGTTAATAATATCAGATATAGTTAGTAGCACCTTAGTCATTCCATTACTATGAGTATTAGGCCTTAGTCATTTTCTGTTTTGCGCTAGTCATTTTTGAATATCAGTTCATCGCTCTGGCCAATATCTCTATGACTAACCTGGGGTAACCACTACAGACTGAGGACCCGAGCATTTAGATTATCAATGTACTCACTTCTCTCACAGGCCTCACATGGCCTGTCTACCGATTATAATAATACGTGCCTCGATCTACATGGGTCCTCACATTTTGACCATGTCGCCATGTCGAATATTAGCCAAAGGACTATGTCGTTGTGTCGAATTTTTTGTAAAGTATATACTATAGGGGCTTATAAAAATGTCCATGTCCGTCGATTTTTAAGAGGGACATGTCGCACGTGACGATTTTTACCCATGTAGAGGCACATATACACCTGTTGCCCCCACTCCTTGCTCCATGCTGATGAATGAGAGGTTTCAAGAAAGAATGGATGTTAAGACGGTTTGCTGATCTGCAGGTACCATTAAAATGACATGGAGTCATTTGGCTTTTCTGGTCATTGTCATGTGTATTGTCAAATGTTGTACGCCCTATACTTGTAACAAAAACCCCATGAACCCTTGTTTTGTTCAGTATTCTCTGATTATTGTTGAATTTACATGTGTTTTTTTAGAGATAATGCTTGCAGGTATTGTACTCTAACTGTTTTTATAGCAATACAGTTACTGTTGTTTAAATCAAACCCCTCTTGAGGGGGGGGGGGGTTGGGGGTCAAAATTCAATTAGGGAAAATGCCGCGCGTTACTGTGCTACAAAGGAGCGCAAACATGCACAATTGGATGACTGAAACTCCCTCAGAAGTAAAAAAGAAAAAAGGGTACTGTTTTGCCGAAGCCCCCTTCCAACACTATTGACTATTGGGGATAAGTAAGTTTGTTTTTTTGCCTGGGGAAAGTATAATCAGGCCTCCTCCTGTATGACCCCCTCACCCCTCGCTGTTTCTACAACAACCCTGCCATATCCAACATCGTATCCAGAGGTGGTAATTATATCTGTATGAGGAGGGATTATATCAACAATGACATACATTGTATACCGATGTAACGCTAAGATGCCGAGTCTATACATATGGAGTAGATTGCCGCTAGATTGACATAGAGTCAACCATGTATATGGAGATGTCCACCCCAATTTTATAATATTCATGTATCCTAAGCCCTCCTTTTTTATATATCACAGTACACTGTTAGTGTTCCTCTTTCGAGCATAGGACAAATAGAGATAATGGCATATATGAATGACTACATAATGATCAAGGTGGACATCTCAGGGTACATGGTTGACTCTAAGTCGATCCACCCCATTATATATAGGGCGTACTAGGCCCAAGGTACACTAAACCTGTTGTAGCCAGATCAGCATCGCTAAGCTGTCATTTCCGTACTGTGTATTCTGCCAGTGCTATGGGATTAACCCTTTAAGGGCCGCATGGTGCTTAACTGTGATCTGTATCTGGCCGTCATGATGTGTAAATGCAGCCCTGGTGGGTAACTTAATGCATCATAGTGACCCTCTGGGGCTGATACACTGCCGGGGAGTCGGCATGATGTATAAATACAGTACTGGTTAGTAATTCATGCATCGTGACGATATTGCATTAAAGCATTATGCGGACCTTAGATGGTTGATTAACCCTTTAAGGACGTCACGATGTCTCAAAGCATGATGTCTTAATACGTCACCATGATGCTTCAATGCAGCGCCGTCGAATACATTGCATCGGTGCATCATACGACCCTTCAGGAGTGCATCAACCTCGTAGTGTCAGCCGGGGGTCAGCATGATGCTTAAATGTAGAAAGAACAAGTTACTTGTCAGGGCTGGAATATGTCGATCGAAAGTACTTTGCTGTCCTTAATCCTTAATCCATTATACACTTTCTCGGCATGGTGCGCGAATGATGCCTCGGCGAGTAACACGCCAGGGCTGCATTCAGGCACCATGCCAACTCTTTAGGAACATACCCCCCGTAGATGTAGCACTGGCGAGTTACTCGCCAAGGCTACATTCATGCATCTGATAATGGTGATAAAGGGCATACGTCATTAAAGCACTGTGTTGTCCTGAAAGAGTTAAGATATAGCTTTTCCATGTATACTAAACATGGGAAATCGTTACCGACAGTGGTTGAGGGCACGACAGTGTGTTTGCATCTCATGACGTGGACTCCTGTTCTGGTGGATGTAAGCTTACTAAGTCAACATATACTAGGGGTCGTCTGCACTGATTGCCAAAGGTAAACACCACTCTCCAACCACAGGCTCTGCCCCAGACTATTAGTGACATAGGACATGGGCATTTAGGTGTTAGTGACATGGGACATGTGCATCTCATTAAATCTACATCGTGACATGGGCAGGGGTATGCCATATCCCCTGTCATATGGGCCAATGTCTACAATAAACCCTACAGAAAAACAGACCCATCAGTCTGTGACGTGTTCTGAAAGACCACCCAGAACAAAAAAAGACACAGTAAATTGTTGTAAATATGATGTTTCTATGCTTCACATAATTATGTTTGATCAAATATACATGGATATACAAGTACAAAAAGACATATTAAACATAGCAACCTATACATGTATCAGCATTAGCGAATATTACCTATCTGCAGGACTATATCATTTGTGAGTATTGTATAAAGACAGAATACAACTTTAAAAAGAATCTAAAGGGGGTGGTCCCATGTGCAGTTGAAGTATGCATCAGTTCTTTCTCCCCTTTGCGCACTGAAGATCTGCAGGCTGGGGCAGACTCGGTAGTGAGTGTTTGCTTGGAGAGTGGCATAATGCAGGCGGGTGGAGGGATGGTGCGCCGCTTGAGAAGTTGTGATCAGCTCTGACATTGTTTTATTGTCACATTTTGTCGTCATCATTCCTTACGACGTGACGTCAAACGTCACGGGTGCGGAACGCTACTGCATAGTTCGAGGAATGAACCACCGGGGATTGATGAGCAATACTTGATTTATTTTTTCAACTTGCAAAGAAAGCATTTTGCATCTATATTTATAGAAATTATTCGTGATAGGGCAATGATTACAACTGTTCATCTCCACACGACGACGAACAACTGCAGGATTCAATATTTATTTTGATAATAGACCATCATGACTTGCTGTTTTACAAACCACAGGCTATATAAGAGTGAAGAAGCCCCTGTCTTGTATTAAACCCTCACGCCGTGTGCGGCTAAGAACTCAGTGATAACCACTGTGGTTGTAGGCTACTACTTACAAGGGCTCCAACAAAAAGCCCCCTTCTCTCTAGTTACCACTCTAAGGACGCCACCAAGAAGGTCCCTGTCACTTGAATTTGATCTTCAACTCAAACAAACTTGGATCGTGCATGCTGAAGGGACGCGACTTAAGATTTCTGCCGCAACCTGACGACAATTTACCACTTTGCCGCCAAAAACAAGAAACAGGGGAAGACAACCCGACTCTGTCCCCCCGATCCTACCACAATAAGGGTGGGGCGGCCAGAGCAGTGTAGGACACCAAGGGAGGGGTCCGCAGCTTTCTGACAGCAGTGGTTCAGTGATAGTTCTCTTGAATTAAATTAGGTTTATTGTCAGGATATTATTATAATTGTCTACCCTACTAGCTGGTGACCATGAAGGCATCCTCCAGTCCGCGCGCATCTTACAATGTCGCCAGTAACACAGAAGGTAAGGTACTTAACATTAATGCTTCTAACTATAAGTCTCTCTATGTATAGGATGCAGCAAGGGACGAACCTGTGGAGTCACTATACGCCGCCCATTCTGTTCGTAATCTTAAATCCCCACTTCTGGCGTAATCTTAAAGTCTTAATTGTACTCACCATAATTAAAGAAGGGAAAAAAAGGAAAAGAAGAACGGGGGTTGGAGGGCAGAGCCCCCCTATTAGGACTAGATTGAGTTTCATTAATAAGATTACGGGAATAGTGGGGTTTCATTATTAAGATTACGGAAAAAGTGGGCTTTTTAAGATTACGCACAGAACGGGCGGCGTCTAGTGACTCCTCAGGTTCGTCCCCACGTGCGTATAAGATGACGCTTATACATGTATGTGTGTTTTCAACTACCGACCGTGTTATCTTACAGATGCTTGTTGGAGATTCACAAGCAAGAAATTATATTCATAGTACACTTGTATCGGAATTCAAATTTGAGTAAATATAGAAAAAAAATCTAAAATGAGCGCAGTTATCAACTCTACCTCCTCAATCCCTACTCAACCGCATTTGTATTTACTTTTACTTTCTTTCCTTCTCCTTTTGCTAGTATCACATTTAAACGTGATATGCCTGTGTCCATTTTGAATCAACAAAGGACGTAGCCTCTTCTTCTTTTTTATCATATTTAAATAACTTCATCAGAATTACGTGCTAATACAAATGTAATATTCCTGGTACTTGTGAAGTTAATAGAGGTTGCCTCGCTGATCATTTATTATTATGATTCTACAATTCATTTCCGGAGATCTACAATTTGTTTGAAAAGGTCCATGATTCATTTGTGGAGGTCCACATAATTAGGCCTCTTTTGTCATGATTGAATAAAACAATAACATCAAGATTTCCCAACTTATTTGCAGAGCTCCACGATTGTTTTTTCATGGAGGTTCATAATTCTTTTGCTGGAGTCCACATAATTAGGCCTCTTTTGTCATGACTGAATAAAACAATTCCCGTCTTTAAATAATTAAATAAATGTGCACCCATTGTCAAGACAATAGAACAGGCCTGTAGGTTGGTACCATGGCACCCCTTCCTTGCACTTTTACAGACATTGGATACCATTTGGCAATCTACCACCATTTAAGGATGTATAGTCAAAGAGTATGTAACACTTTTAAGTGGGATTCACAAAATATAATTTGTTGGATATACTAACTTTAAGTTTAGATAATGACCCCTCCTAACTATTGCAGTGTCGTGGCTCCTGTCGCGGCGGTTCCAGCTGGCCCTGATGGGCTTCCTGGGTACCCTGATACTTTACCTGCAGCGGGCCAGCATGAGTGTGGCCATCGTGTGTATGACCGTGGACGATGAGGAGGAAGAAGGTGGCAACGGGACATCACCCGGTAACCACACATCAGAACTTACCCCTGAACAGGTATTATTTTATTTAAAGGAGTCATTGCACGAATTAATAGTCACAAAACTATTGGGTCTTTGAATAAGTACTGGTCTCAAATTATTATAATTACAGGCCACTACCATAAAACACTTTCCTACACAAATGATATTTAGATGGTACAAATTGCATACGTTTATTCTAAAATTGGTGAGCAAAACACATTATTTAGCAACACGTTAACCTAAATTGATTGATAAAATTCTAGAATAGTACGTTCTTATTCAATATGACACTAGCAGTTTTGAAAATATTGCATTCTGACGAATTGGGACTTTGCAGACTGAGGCTAAAACCGTCCAACCCCCTCAATATTAGTATCTGTGGGGGCCAAGAAAGAAAGGTTACTCAAATCTTAGGATGGCTCTTACGTAACTTTTACATGAAAGGATTATTTATAAAGCCAAAAACAGACCCTAATATCCCCCCCCCCTCCTCTATATTGAGCAAATATTCGGCCAGGAAGGATCTCCCACTGATTTCAGCGGCCTAATTAATTGTCTGACCTGAAGAATTAACTTTTCAACAAGAACATCCAATGATTACATTATATTCTTATAGTTACTGGAGGAATCAGTGAGTCATCCTGATGACCCATGAGTCGATGTCGCGATTTGCGACTCATGGCTGATTTCCAGGATTGAAAAAACACCTACCCATCCTAATTTTTTGTACTATGCTGCCTGAAACACATCTTTATTTTAAGACTTATAAGGTATGAATACAACCCAAGCATGAACCATGCATGTTTCAGTATGCACCCCGGTTTGAGTGGTCGCGGCAGTTACGGGGCTGGGTGCTATCCTCCTACTACGTGGGTTACATCCTCACCCAGATCCCGGCCGGCTGGATCGCCAAGAGGTACGGCGCTAAGTGGACCCTGGAAGTAGGTAGGTTCTCCACCAGTGGCAATCCTTAAGGGCAGTATAGTATTTTAACGACATATATTCATGAACTACATACCTTGCATAATATTCCTAAATGTAAATGGGTTCGTTTATAGTTGTAATAGCTGTTTAAAAAAAGCAAAAGCAAAAGGAGCCTATTCAATAATATTACCAGCTTACAATATTCCAACAGTGTATTACTACTATATATAATATTTATGTTTAAGAATACGCGAGGTATGTAATTTAAGAATACACAAGGTAAATAAATATCGAGGGTTCCGTTCATGAGCACAATTGCGTGATTTTAACCTATCAAGTATATAGAGATCAGACACACGGTGAGCATCAGCGAGTCCTGAACCACGAAAATACTCTTCTGATTTAGTGACTACTGACATATTGATATTGAGCAGATACACAAACTGAATTTTGTCCCTCCAGGTATGGGCTCTCTGACCGTGCTGACGCTGCTGACTCCTGTAACAGCAGGATTCAATGTCTACCTCCTCATGGTATTACAAGCCCTTAAAGGGGCCGCGTCAGTAAGTAACATGCTACAGGCCCTTAAAGGGGCACTGTCAGTAAGCAGTGGTACTACACGCCCACAAAGGGACAGTATCAATGAGTAGACCTAAAAACCCGTAAAGAAATATAATACAGGTCCTTAAAGGGGCAGCGGCGGTAAGTAAGATACTACAGGCCCTTAAAAGGGTAGTGTCATTAAGTAAGATGCTACAGGCCCTTAAAGGAAACCGTGCTATGGGCCATTTAAGGGGCAACATGAATAAGGTATGATGCCGTGTCAGTGTCAGTAAATAGTGGTTATACTGACTCTTAAAGGGGCAGCGTCAGTAAGCACTGGTGCCACAGGCCCTTAAAGGGGCCACGTCAGTGAGAAACGGTACTACAGGCCCTTAAAGAGGCAGCGTCAGTAATTAGTGATGTTATATGCAGTGCCTGGAAGTACTATAGTGTTACATATCAGTAAAGAAAACCCTAAGCAAGTAGCAGTGCTACAGGCTCTCAAAGGGGCAACATCAGTAACTTATCATGCAGCGGACCTTCAAAGGGATAGCATCAGTAGGTGCCGATTTTTTGTTATGATAATACAAACAGTTATGGGTTGATAATCAATTTTCAGTTAAGGAAACACCAAATGCACCAAAATATGCATAAAAATGGTTGAAATCCACTAAAACTATTTTCTTGCATGATTACACGGTTTACTGCCTGATGCACCTTATCCAATATAAAACAAGAACTGTATGGAAAGAGGGAATCAATCAAATGACTATTTTCCCTGCTTCTGTCTGCAGGGTGCCTACTACCCAGTCTTCTACCACATGTTGGGTGTGTGGGCGCTACCCGTAGAACGAAGTGTCATGGTCGCCATGTTCAGTTCTGGTAAGCTTTTATATCATTATATTAGAACCATGACTTTATATATTCTTTAACAATTATGAAGAACACATATTAGCATATATTATGAATATTTGGGGTAAAAATGCAATTTTACATCTCTGAGTGAGATCTTAGATTCAAGTATTTTCTAGCTTCAATTCCCAATAAAAAAGTACCGCTCCACAATGTGGCCTACGGCTTATCTTATGATAAATTGTTATTCATTTCTGTGCCCTGATCATCAGACATACTCCCTTTAACCGTTCTAGGTGCACCGCTCGGCACTGTACTCAGTTTTGTCCTCAGTGGCTTCCTCTGTGACCATGGTTACGCAGGCGGCTGGCCTTCCATCTTCTACACATTCGGTGAGTTTATTTCGGTTCTACTCTGTTTCTGCCTCTATATGTGTGTCCCAGTGCTGATATTTAAAAGACCGCTCTTATTTACTACCGTATAAATATATATATATATATTACCGCCGACTACAGTTTAGGTTAAAGGTTAACGACGAGGGGCATTGGCGCTTAACCGTTTGTCACAACCGTGACCCGGCACACCCAAACTGGAGTGAAGTTGTAAGAGAGGGGGGTAGGTGCATGTCTAAGTCTTAGTAGTTGCTTGCCGCGATAAGCGCATCTGTAATCTTCCTGTCCATGGCTATCCTCGCCGACATGGGCTTGGCGAGGTATATAAGTGCGGTTAGGGAGGCCCAGTCGCCCACCTGCCTTATGTCCTCCAGGGGAATGCCCGACTGGTGGAAGAATGCCGCCCCCGCTCTCCGCATGCTGTGTATCCCCGCACGTTCCGGGTTCATCCCGATGCCCTCAATCAGCCCCTTGAGGAACTTGAGCAACGGGGGGTACGTCAGCGGTACTTGGAGGGAGCCTCTCCTAACCAGGAAGAGGGGCGCGGAGGGGTCAGCCGGAGAATCTGAGAGGTGACGCCTTAACAAGGAGGCGGCGCACAGTGGAGAGTCGGCGGTGTAGGTGATGGGCACCAGGTGCTCCCGCTGGCCAAACTGTATAGTCTTTGAACTGCTAATGCGCAGCATCACCCCCCAGGGGTAAAACCTGACCGAGCTTCGTCGCATGAAGTGGCCGGTTATGTCCTTGAAGGTCGCTGGTACGAGGTTGCTCTTCCGCAGTAGTGAGCGAAAGCTGGTGACCAGACAAGCCCACATTACACAGTCATTATGATTTTTGAAGTTTACTAGGCGGTACATGGCGAGTAGATCGGACACCGTGACCGTCACCCTGGTCGGTACCCAAAATATTTGTTCAGACTGATGACACCGCTAACATAGTTGTCTATAGTGCTAAATTTGAGGCTGTCCGAGAGAAACATTATGTAGCGAGACATGGTACGGCTATCCGTTGGTAGCACCTTGACCCCGAGCCAGGTGCAGAATGTTATGAAGCGCTTCCACTGCGAGGCTTTGGTGCGCCAGGTGGTGGGGGACCAGACGTGGGCTCTCGCCTCTGCCGCCATCCGGTCCAGGAGCATGCATCTCTGGTTTGCCCCTGCAACACAGGGAATCAGGGAATTTGCTGTTATCGAATAATAATCTGGATAGGGCGTCTGCGACCACATTAACGTGGCCCGGAATATGAGTTGCTGTGATATGACAATTATAAATGACAGATAGCCAAAAGACCCTTCTAAGGATAATCATCGTTGTGTCATTCTCGCTACGGCCCGTGTTAATCGCGGAAACCACCTGTGTGTTATCTGAGAGCACAACTACTCTGCTGTCTGTCATGGAGGGGCCCCACCTCCACAGAGCTTCTATAAGGGGGTAGAACTCCTGTATATTAATATTTGCGGGGATCTTCATGTCCGGTTCGGAACAAAAGTGGCAGTGCCTGTCCTCCCTGCTACTAAGAGGACCTTCCCAGGCACCCGCGAGCCAGTCCTGTTCGAACACGACCCCGTAGCCTCTGCCTGAGGCATCCATAGCTAGAGTTAACTCCTTCTTGCTATCTGGGTCGATGATGCGAGCCTCCCCGTTGAACCATCTGGAGAAGCCCTGCCACCATACCAAGTCTTTCTTGAACCCTTTACTTAGAGTTATGTACCTCTTGTTCGCTGGGAAACCACTCAGCATCTTGATCACCCGCTGAGAGAACGTCCTGCCGCCTTTAACGACAGACGAACAATGGGACAGAATGCCACACAGTTTTTGCAGTTGCTTTCGCGTTGCCTGACGGCGACCGTGAAAAAACGATAGCTCTTGCTCCAACCTTTGCAGCTTATCCCCCGGCAGTCTCAGCTTCATATCGATACTGTCTATTTCTATGCCCAAGTATCGCTGTATCCTCGATGGGGAAGACACCTTCTTGTAAGCTATGTAAAATCCTAATTGCCTGAGTAGCTCATGGAGGACACGTTGGGATTCCGTGCATTGCCTCTCGCTAGCAGCTAATAATAGGAAATCATCCAGGTAATTGAAACACATGTGGCCCTGACGGCGCATGTACCTGGTAACGGCATCCGTGAGTCTATTAAAAATAAAAGGAGCTGCTCTTGTGCCAAAACAAATACAATTGTCTACCATGTAGGTGTCAGACCCGTCCAACTTCCACTTCAAACCCTGATAATTCCGGTCCTCGGGTCTGATGAGCACCGAGCGGTACGCCGAAGCTATATCAGTCACCGCCATGTAGTACGACGGACGGAGAACCTCGCACACGTCATCTAGTCTAGCGAACTTGAAGTGTTGAAAAGTGGCAGACATATGGGAATTAATGGACAGTCCGTCGGGCCTGCTCGCATCGGTGATGGGCCTGAAACCCCCGGTAGCCTTGGGAACAGCACCCAAGGCGTGCACACATGTCGGTTTCTCTCGCGACACGCTGAGTTTCCCGCAGCCCAGCTCCTCTTTCAAGAGCTTATCAATAAAGTCAAAATTATCTACCGAAGCTGACGAATAGTTTTTTACCTCATAACTGTCTACCAGTGCATGAGGGTCAACCATCTTGAACCCATGTAGGACACCATCTAATATAAAGTGGCAATCCTCATCTATGACACCGTGCCCCAACAACATGTCCCTCCAGCCTGCTGGCTTCAACTGCGACACGACCCCCTGAACCCTGTGTCTGCAGCTAATGTCCCATAGAGGGATATAACCTTTATAAATGTCTAGCAGGGCATCTATACTACTTGTGCATATTAGCTCCTCACATGTATGAGAGTGAATGTCTTCCATACGTGAGGTGCCGACATCCGCTTCGTAGCCCGCGGAGTCGTGCTCGTCCGTGCCTCACGCGTTACGCTGCTGGCCCCCCTGTTGGCCGTAGTTCTGGGTTTGCTGGCCATAGTATGGATGCTGCTGACCCTGGAAACTACCCTGGCTCTGAGGCTGCCCCCCTTGGTTGTAGGGGTTGTGTGCGCATCCCCGAGCCCCGTGCGGGCCACCGCAGACCGCACACGAGTGTTGCTTCCTGCATAATGGCCAATCGCACGCCGTAAAGTTGAACCTCTTGCACAGGTGGTCAGGGCAATCGATCCTGAATTTTCCCTGACTTGACGGTCTAGCTGGTGGCTTGCCCGGGGCCTTGTTTAGAAGAGCCATTTGCTTTGCCATCTCCTGTTGCATCTTCACGTAGGCCAGAGTTTTGTCCATACCCATGTTGTTTGCCATCGCGCCGTGGTCAGCCGCGGCGAACTTGGGGATCTGCTTTTTCAGCACCTTGTCGGTCACCTCTCTATCATACTGGCATATGGCCTTCATGCAATAGGTGGGTTTTATCTCCTTCAGGGCGATGAATTTCATGTGATCTAGGTATGACAAGGGGCTCAAGTCGGGATGATCGGCTATGATCAGGGCCTGCGTGACATTAATCATCCCGTAAATTAACTCTCTATATGACATTTCGCTATAGTCTTTGTCAGCTGGGAGGTGGTAGTCTGGCCTGATCCACAGCTTGGACCTTTTCCTCATGCTAGCCTCATTAGCTGCATGTAGAGAGGCCAGGATATCACCCTCCACAGCTGACTTACCTGACGCGACATTTCTGAAGAGGCCATCAACATCACCCGACTGTAGGCCCATGTTGCCGAAGCCCAACCCCGCCGTAGCTAGCCCAGTGTGCAGTGTGTGGCTCGCCCCAAGATTTATGCCTAGCCCACCTGCCGATGGCAGACTAGAGAAACCTGGCGGGGGTGTCGCGGAGAGGGGTTGGCCTGAGGTGTAGGATTGTTGCTGTTGATGGCGGTTGGACCCGTGTTGGCCCCGCTGTTGCTGTAGATGTTGCTGTAGTGTTTGCTGATTTTGTTGAGTAGACTGGGCAGAAGGGGTCACATCCCCTGCCAACCCAGCCCACTGTTGCTGCTGTCTCCACAGCAGAAACTCTGCATAGGAGGGGTCTGCATCCTCCTGCTGTTGCTGCTGCTGCTGTTGATGCTGCCCCAACACCTGCTGTTGATAATGCTCCTGTTGTAGGCACTGTTGCTGTTGGGTGTGTCCATGCTTCCCCTCATTGGTAGGATCAGACAGTTGAGAGGATGTTGTGGCCCCAGCAGACCTACACACACCCCCTGATTGCTTAAAACTGCCAGACTGACCTGTACCATGATGAAGCGTGAAGCTCCCCGGGTGTCCGTGATGAAGCGTGGAGCCGCCCGGCCCCCCGGGGTGAAGCGCACCACCCGCGCTCAAAGACGAAGTCGCCGCCGAGGTATGTGGAAGCTGGCCATTCTCGCCGACGGTCGCACAAAAGTCTCCCAACCAACCTTCCTGCGACATTTGCGACGGCTTTGAGGGCTGTGACGGGGGGTAAATGACCACGCTCTTTCGTTTGCGACAGGTTTTGAGCCTTAATTCGCCTTCGTTCGGCCAAAAACTGCGAAAAAGCGACACCCTCCTCTCTGTTTTCGTCTGGGCGGATGTTGTTACCCGCCATGTTGGTTTGCGCATGCGCGCCGAGCTGCTGCTTCGCGGACAGAGACGAAAAAGCTTGGCCGGAGGCGTCCTCGGGTAACGCGGACAGTTTGTGGCCGCTGGTGCCCTGGTCCGCGTAGTATAAGGCTGGTCCGCGGGAATCCGCGGGCCGCTGCAAATCGTCTCTGCGTTGTCCGCCCTGAATGGCGTCAACAACACCGCGGAAGGCGGCCTCTGCGAAGTTCGTATCTCTTTCTATCCGGTTATTTGCTGCTCTTAAACCCGCCAGCTCCATCTCCGCTTCCTTCAGCCTCTGTGTCCGCTTAAGGTCCTCCTCTCTAGCCTTTTCTTTTATTGTCAGTGCTTCGATCCTATCCAGTGCCTCCTGGAGCTCTCCCTCACGGGCTGCGGCGTATTCCGCGGCCTGCTCGCTGTGTTGGCGGGCCGTACCTCCCGGGGGTGCCGGCGAGGCTGAGCTGCCCTGGCCGGTCTCCTGCCGGCCCTGGGAGCCGCCATGGTCGTCCTGTGCCGGTGCAGGCTGGTCATGCCCCTGCAACACCTTCCTGGGGGTTCCCTTGTCCGGGTTTGGGGCATTGCATTTGGGGCAGGAATTCCTGTTGCCATGGTACTCTGTTCCGCAAAAGCAGACCGTCATTTTGACCGAATTTTGACCGAAATTCTAAACCAAAGTCTCTGCTGGCCTGCTGCTGGCCTTGCTGCCTGCTTGCTTGCTGCTGGTTACCCTCCCCTGGAGAAGAGTTCCACGGCTGGTGCCGGAGGGAGGCACTAGGTGGCACTGGTGTGTACACTAATATGGGAATAACTTCCCCAATGGAAGTTATGCCCGACATATATATATATATATATATATATATATATATATATATATATATATATATATATATATATATACATGATGATACATATCAGGGAGTTTAAGATCACAAGTACAGCAGTGCACAAGGGTAGCTTCAGAGGTCATGTGGAGGTAACCCTCCCTAGATGTACCCAACTTGTAGGCAAGATATTTTGGATGTGTAGAGACCTTTTTACACGTATGTGTAGGGGATATACAAAATAAATATAGTTAAAGTAAATAAAATCTCACCTGGAACCACAAACTGCATTTGGCAACAGGTTCATCTAGGGACATCTATTATTAAGCACGTAAAGTGTATTGCAAAATAAATTTGTACTTCTACCATTGCCGCTGCCGCACCAGTACACGTTTCACAATATTAAACTCTCTATTGAGAGACAGATTAGTCCAAATGAGAACTTAATAAGTTTCTTATACAGTCCTATTGAAATAGTAATATCATATAAAATGTAAATTGTAATCATTTCTAGTGCTAAGTGTGTCTGTCTATGATACCATATAGGTATTGTATGTCTGTCTATACACCTTAGTCATTTATGGGCAGCATAGTGTTTGAGTGCAATATGACTTTTTTGTTGTCATCATGGATGCATGGATTCCTTCCTGCTGGTTAACAAGACATACTTGCAATTTTGATACACTCCCAGAGTGTTGTCATGATGCACACAAGCAACAATGGCGAGATACACACCAGAACTGTGTTGCTGCATCTTGATGAAAGAAAGATGAAAATAAACACCATGCTGTCCTTAAAGGGTAACTTAAAAGGCAGTGTTTGTTTACTTCAATATAACCACCCTCAGGTGGACACACACCAAGCACACACGGAGATATAACATGTACATACTCTGCCTATGTCCACTGTTCACTGGGCTCTTTAACTGTTGAGCTAAACATTTCCTGTATGACTTCTGCCACACACTTCACTATGTCTCTACATCAAACTGCCTGTTCAGCACTTGTATCTCTGTCCCAACCTGCTTGTTCATATCAGTACTTGTATCTCTGTTTCAACCTGCCTATTTACGTTAGTATTCATATCTTTGCCCCAACCTGCCTGTTTACATTAGTACTTGTATGTCCGTCTCAACCTGCCTGTTCACATCAGTACTTGAGTATTTTCCCCAACCTGTATGTTCATATGAATACGTATATTCTCTTTCCCAACCTGTTAATTCACATCAGTACTTGTGTATTGGCTGTAACCTGCCTGCTCATATCGATACTTGTATCTCTGCCTGTAATGACATGTTCTCATCTGTATCTGTACCTCTGCTTCAACCTGGCTGTTCACATTAATACTTACATCTCTTTCCCAACCTGAAAGTTCACATTAGTACTTGAATCTCTGTCACAACTTGACCGGTACTTAATCTTTTGCCGTTTTGTCCCGTATAAGCGTTAAAGCAGCCTCAATAGTCAAACCTCCTGTTCTGTTTGACATTTTTTTACCCCTGTGCTTGTTGTCAGGAGCTCTGTCTGGTGTCTGGTGCATCTTCTGGGTGTTCACAGTCTACGAGACACCGGAAGTGCACCCTCGGATCTCCCCCGCCGAGAGGCAGCTCTTTGCGCCCGCCCTGGGATCCACTTCTAAACTACAACTAGAACAGGTAGGCTACTATTGTCTCTCTCTTTATTTGTTTGTTTTAATTCTATTTTCTCATCTTCTTTTGTTGTCTGTTCTTGTGGATGTGTGAGGAGCCATGCTGAAAGGATGCCTTGTGTAGAGGCAGGCCGATCATCCTTTTTGTGTGGCTACTTTTGTAAAATAGTTTACAATAAGTAGGGCCCGAGATGGGTAAAATCGACAAATCAACAAGAGCCTATGTTAATAACAATTGTGACAAGGGAGAAACCCTATTTCTTTAAGTCAACAAGGGGCATTGGCATATCTTAAAAGTGATAATTGACCCAGTAATTGTGAGAGCAATGCCCTGTTTGGGGTCCTATAAGTTTTTTTGTAATAATTTCAAATTTATACACCAGATATGTAGACTTGTAACATCGAGAATTCCTGCGTTTTGTCAATGACTGTACCGGTCAGTTTAAACTGTTGAGCAGGATGTTATCCTGGTCCCCACTTAGTATCGGCGTCATTGCTCAAGTACCATTTTTGACGAATGGCTAGAGTTGTTCAGCAAACCATAGTCAGATTGACAATTATCCAACTCTACATTTCTTAACTAACTTATAAATGAGCTGTTCTGTGGTACTTTAGATATTTCCCATGTACCATTATCAATCTGCCAATCATACAACTCAGGCTGTGAGTGATCAATCAGTTTCTGATATGAGGGAATGGAAATTTGGACAGGCATACACATTTTAACAATTGTTAATTGATTTCAATATAAGCATGATGTATTATTGCAACATAAGAGGAAACCCCTATACATAGACTTTTCAGGCATTTGTGTTGTCCATTCAGAACGGCGCCACCGACGTGACACAATGTAAATTGGCAGCAATTGCTTTGAAACAGCCAATGATTTAAGGATGGCATAATTCTGTAATGAGCTATATGACCTCCGTTGGCATGATATAATTATGCATGCAGTCCTAGCAAGTAATTTTCAAGGGCTGCATTCATGCATCATGCCGACCTTTCTGGAGTGTAATTAAAGCACCAAAGTGAATGCCTCATTGTGCGAGTTACTCACCAGGGCTGCATTTATGGATCATTACAACAAAATACAAAAGCATATAAAAGCACAATGAGGCTCTCAAATGATAAATAAGTATAATACAAATGTATAAACCACCGTCCCTACTTAGTTTCCCCCAACTTGAATCTGAAACACAGCTTCGCTGTGGCAATCATGAACCTGGGAATAATATTGTGTGTCTCTTCCCCTATTCTATTCAACCCCTGTAATAAGTTGTAATATAAGACCGATATACTTTAAACTCGATGCGCCGTCCCTGAACATGAGCCCAAACATCTTGACATAGAAGTAGAAGTGGGCTGTACCAGGCAGAAATTGACTCCTGCAAACTTATTTTCTACGGCATGGATACCAACAACTGAATACTGTGTTAATCTATTCAACATTTTTATTCTACAAACACGAAAAATATAAAGGTACATACAATTATAGGGCCCAGGCGGGGTTACCCAGTGGGCAAAAAATTCAGTTCAACATTGAATCAACATTGAATCAACATTTAATCAACATTGGCAACCGTTTATCAATGTTGATTCAACGTTCTGTGCCCACTGGGTAGCTGTGTCTCTTGTTGAATCTAAGAAATGCTAATGTCCCTTGTCAGTTTTAAGAATTCGGCTTTTCCCTTGTAGATTTTAATAAGTAGGTCTTGTCCCTTGCGCCAACCTCCAGCATTCTGTTGTCCTTTGTCACAAGGTTTAAAACGTACGAATGGATATGCTCACGTGGGAGCGTCAACAAGAAAATATGTCCAATCTTAAACAGGCCAATCTTAAAAACGTTACAATCTTAAAGTTAAGATAATGATATTGATTTAAGATTATCACCGAAAGGGGTAAAAAGGGAAAGAAAAACAGGGTTGGGAGCCCCCCATCTATAGGCTATACATGTATTAGGGCTTTCTGAGTGTAAGAATTCAGTAACATTATTTTCATTAACACTCAATCAAAACATTAAAATTTTGTCCATGCGCTCACTTGAGCTAGGTCAGTCATGCCTATGTTAGAGCTGTATTGTTTTGACGACAGAGGGCAGCACTGTTATAGTTTGGGGCCATAAATGTTCACTTTAAGATTGTCACGAGACTTTAAGATGTGGACAGATTTTCTTGTTGACGCTCCAACGTGAGTGTGTCCCGACGAGCGTTTAAAACATGGGATGTCGCCTTATCAAATTTACCCTCTGGGGCCCTTATTATATTTGTCTCAATTGAAATACAAAGAAGGTTGATAGTTACAATGAATATCTATCTACCTCTGCATATTTTGACTATGCAGCACCTTCATCTAATTACTAACGCATGAGAACTAACAAAAACTTCAGTTAAGGACAGCATACTCAGCCAGCGCCTTCACACTCAGAAAAGTCAGCGTCATTGTCGCTAAAACCACGCTCACCTGAAAGTCAGGCATGGATTGGGGGGGGGGTCCCAATATTCCTTGCTGAATTAAAGAAATGGCAATGTCGCTGTGTCAAATTTTGGCATCCAACCAAACCCTGTCATTTATGCTCTGTTACTTTTGTTATACAGAAGAAGAGATCTGTTCCCTGGCGTCTCCTCCTGACAACATGGCCGCTGTACGCCATTTTCTTCACCGATATGTGTTATAGCTTCGGGTGGTTCGTGGCCCTCAACTCTCTCCCACAGTACCTCAAAGATGTCCTGCAGTTCGACATCAGCCAGGTAAGAAACAACATGGCCGATACACATAAAAAGGTTGACAACGACAAAATGGTGGTCACAAAGAAAACGGTGGACACAAAGAAAATGGCGGACACAAACGAAATGTCAGACACAAACAAAATGGTGGTTTACAAACAAAATGGTAGACATTAATAATGGTGAGCATGATGTACAGCTGGGCACAAACAAAAAACTTAAACAAAATGGTCGCCACAAACAGAATGGTGGTCACAGACAAAAGGGTTTCAAACAGAATGGTGGACTTGAACAAAATGGCGGTTATAAACAAAAAATGGTGGTCTCAAACAAAATGGTGGACACTTAAAAACTTGATGGTCGTCACAATCAAAATGGTGGACACAAACAATAGTGAAGGCACAAACAAAATGGCTGACACAGAAAAAATAGTGGTCACACACGCAAAAAAGTGAACAAAATACAAAAGTATGTACATACACAAAAACAAAACAGCTGTTGAGCCACATGCCTATACTTGATATCAGATATAATGGTTTCGTGATCAGAACTATTGGCTTTGCGATCAGAATAATTAGGATTCGCTATGAGAGTTCATAAATTCGCCCTAGGGATCTATATTTGCCATATTCATTTTGTCAAAGAGGATAATCGAATTGATCTAATTATCAAACGTATACCTGGTACTTATGATTAACCACTTTCTAGAGCTTGGAAAAACTTGAACCAATACCTACCAACGCATTCAAGATGAAAATGAATTTCCATTTTTAGCTAGGTCTTTTATAGTTTTTCTTTGGGATTGGTGGTGTGATGATCTTGTTCTCATTGCAGAATGGTCTGTTTAACTCCCTGCCCTACCTCTCTAACTGGGTAGTATCCATAGTGGGATCCATCTCAGCCGACTACGTCCTCAAGAAAAGACTTATCAGTCGGACCGCCGTAAGGAAGTTATTTGAAACGTTTGGTAAGTTAAACGGAAACTGGATACATTTTTCAACCATGCATGCATGCTCCTGTGCCACGAATGCTCCTGTGACATGTAAATATCAACATCCATGTTTTCTTGAATCTAAAATGGCTAAAAGTTACACAATTAAATGTCACCAGAGTGCTTTTTCTCCACAAATTTGCGGACCTCCATAAATTTATGGACATCCACAAATTTGTGGAATACACATTCCATAAATTTGGGGAGCTCCGCAAATAAATATGAACGTCTGTATTTGTATGCTTAAGTACCAAAAAGCGATTTTATTCACTATTCCACAAATCTATGGAATGTCTAATCCTCAATTTTGTGGATGTCCATAAATTAATAGAGGTCCGCAAATTTGTGGAGAAACAGCACCCAGCAGACATTTTTATTCAATTTTGAAAAGTATTAACATGTTAGACCATTTGGGGTTATTATATACTCAATTCAAAGGTCAATAAGAGGAGGCTGTCACCATGTGTCAACTTATTGGTGAAAAAAAAACCACAGGGTTAAAAAAGAAAAACAGAAATCCTAGCTACCTTCCCTACATTTTGAGCCCATGTAACCACCCTGCAACAAGATCTCGGGCAGAACTTGGGATCCCTGCGAGAATTGTGCACGTATCTGGCACGCGAATATGTGAACATCTTTTGACTGTGTCATATTCTCTGGAATTCCATGTAATTCATATCAAACAGAAGTTTGGAATTGAACGTTCG
This sequence comes from Harmothoe impar, assembly GCA_947462335.1. Taxonomy (NCBI): domain Eukaryota; kingdom Metazoa; phylum Annelida; class Polychaeta; order Phyllodocida; family Polynoidae; genus Harmothoe; species Harmothoe impar. Next base: position 16,414,772 of record OX381721.1, on the reverse strand, counting down.
CAACTGGGTAGAATCCGGGTAGGTCACAATGACACAAGAAAGGTACAAGATATTCCTAAGAATTGTGAACATTTCCGTATTATAATAAGAACTTGGGAATTGAACGTTCGCAACTGGGTAGAATCCGGGTGGGTCACAATGACACAAGAAAGGCACGGGAATTGAACATTCGCAACTGATTGTAATAAGGATATGTTCACAATTCTTGGGAATATCTCGTGCCTTTCTTGTGTCATTGTGACCTACCCGGATTCTACCCAGTTACAAATGTTCAATTTCCATGCCTTTCTTGTGTCATTGTGACCTACCCGGATTCTACCCAGTTGCGAACGTTCAATTCCCAAGTTCTGTTTGGAGGGTACACTCTGTTTGGGCCTATGTATGCAGAAAGTAAAAAAATATATTATACTGTTAATACACTATGCAATGTTTCCAGGGTTATTACCGAGTGCTGCATGTGCCCTTGGAGTGGCCTACCTATGCAGTAGTGTGCCTCGTGAGGGGGCGGTGGCGCTGCTGTCGCTGTGGGTCGGCTTCCTGGGCTTCACACGTAGTGCAGCTGACGTCAACCAGATGGAGCTAGCTCCCGCGTGAGTATAATCATTGGAGTTAAAAAAACACACTTATACATGTACATGTAGGCCTCCTTCATTCACATTTATTTCCATGATTGAAGTTGATTATATCCCCGTAAATACTACTAGTAATACATTTACTGGGTACTGTTTCTCCACAAATTTGCGGAGCTCCGCAAATTTGCTTCCATAAATTTGCGGAGCTCCGTAAATATATAGAGAGGGTATTTACGGACCCCCGCAAATTTGCAGACCTCCGCATATTTTTGGAGAAACAGGACCTTGATGGCGGGTCCCTATATTCCATGTCGATTTTAAGAAACGCTCACGTCGCGATATAAAATTTCACCATTTAAGAGAAATGCCCCATATCCCATGTCACTATCTGTTTATTCGTCCTGTCCCATGTCACTAAGCCCCCAAAGGCCCATGTATATCGAATTAAGGGGTCTAGGACCATACAGTTGCTTGCTAAATAATGTGTCCAATCTGACAGTTTCTCCATCATGAGCGGTTTTCTGTTATATAAAGCGATGAATGCAAGTAGTATAAGGAATGTAGGCATTTAGAAGGGCAATGTGTTGACTGTCTATTCACCTGATTAACTAGGAGAGGTCATCAGTGTTAACATGGGGTGTACTTTATATCCCTGGTGTTAACCAGGTGTAAGCTTATAAAACTGAATAACGCTAGGCTGCACCATTAATCTTAGGAGTGCCAATCAACCAAGGCATTTGATTACAAGTACCCTGGGAGTAACACACTGTCTGGTTGGCCCAGGTATGTATATGTCAGGCAAGCCTTGCACCCTGTACACCACTGTATGTCTTAGAAGGGGTTAGGTCACTTCCAGGTAGGTTCACTCCTACAACGATGTCGGTCGATCCATAGACTGACACAGAGCTTGTGTGGCACCAGCTAGCAAATTGCTGTCTGTACTGTAGACAACAGTTAACAATGCAGTGATAGTTTTGGTGGCAATATTGACAGGAATTACGACAAGTAAGTCACCAGCGCTGCATCGGTGCATCATTGCATCACTTTGGAAGTGGATTTACCTTGAATGCTCAGTATGATGCATGAATGTAGCATGCAGTCAGTTGCTCTCTAGTATTATATGCATGCATCATGCTTACAAAAGTGTACAGTTACAGCAATATGCAGGCCTCTTTATTCCACAGGGCCATATGTCCTGTGGAATAAAGATGTTTTCACTAAGACTGACGAGTAATGGCCCCCAATGTTCAGTGTGACTTGTGTGTATGTTCTAGGTATGCGGGTATCATCATGGGCATTGACCAGACACTTACCAGCATCCCGGGTATCGTGGCACCACCTGTAGTTGGATTAATCACACAATCAGTAAGTTCTAATGTTGCTGTCAAAATTTGAAAGTTGAAGTTTGAAGGTTTCATTCTCAGTGCGCGCAGTGCGCTTATTAAGCTCTGCATATTCACTGTAGGGCTTAATAAGCGCCTAATGTGGGTATATCCGATTCTACTTCAAATTCTAAATATTACTTAAATGTATTCCAAACACTGTGAAAATATCATATTTAGAGAGTAGAGATAAATGTATTTGGGAAATTGATTCTTTTGTCCCCCACACACGGTGCCTTTAAAAAATAAATACATATAATATATGAATTTCTTATATTCTATATAGACTATTTCTTTTAGATCATTAACATTAATTCATCATGTTCTGGTGTATTGCCCCCTCAGGGTGCAGTAAGTGAGTGGAGGACAGTGTTCCTCCTAACGGCCGGTGTCTTCACCCTGGGCTGGTTAGTCTACGTCATCTTTACCACAGCAGAGGAGGCCGCGTGGTCACGGGAGGAGTCGTGTCGGTTTGGTCTGGAGCAGCCCTTCAGGTATGTTAGTGTTATTGTAGCAAACAATTTTCAAAATTATCTTTGAAATAGGGTTGTTGACCCTACTTTGTGACAGCAAATTGTTTATTTGCATCAATCATGAATGATCTTCTCATATTATAATGATTATAGATGCTCGTTGTTCTGAAACCGAATAGATACAAAATCTCATTGCAGCTCTAGTGATACAATATCATCATATTCTGCGGCATTGTATAATATAGTACAATATTTTTAAGATTGATCTTTAAATATTGACTTGTTCTAACTTCAGACACTTTGCCAGCATGGCCTGTGTAGCCATCGCCCCTTACCAGGACGCCATCTCAGCCTCTAGGAACAAGATCGTGCCCGACATGCCGCAGATATTCATAGTGTCGCAGGTGGTGGGCGATCCCGACGCGTTGCCGCCCTAACTCTTTGGTGGTTTTGATTATTATTCAACAGAATTCATCTTATCAGATAGAATAAGGACAGTATACAGTCAGCCCTCATTTCCTCAAATTTGTGAAATTCGTGGAGAGATGTCTGAGGAAGCAAGTTATTCGAGGAAATAGGCCTAAGTGCAAATATAATGAAACTCATATGAGAGTAGTTGCCAGGCAACTGTTTGTGTAAGTGGAAGATCCGAGGTAGTAAATGTTCGAGGTAGTGAGGGTTGACTGTATTGCCCTAATGCATGGCGTCGGCACAATGTATAAATGCTTCACTACATTTGTGTACTATCCAGACCATTATGTAGTTGATGCACTGCAGGGTAGACATATGATGCACTGGTCAGTGCACTTATATAGTGCATCATGATGACAAATGATCACATCACCTTGAGGCATCATGTCATCCTTTAAGGATTAAATCTTTGACCTTTTTTGTTATTGATTAAAACTATTGGATGATGACATTGTGTGTTCTGATCTAAGAAATGTAACCTTCCATGGAGGGCATAATCACTAGGTAAGCCTCGACTGATTACCCTCTTTATTGCACTTTATTAGGGATAGGTCATTATCTAAATAAGAGGTGTTTTGTATAATTCTGCCGAGTTACTCCCCTGCGCGGGAGTCTCTGTGCCCTGTTCAGATGTACTTTGTGTGCTTTTTACCACATATATTATCATTTATGTTGTAGAATTAGAATAATCTGGATGTCGGTAGGATTTATAAGCCACTAGTAACCAAAGTGTACCTATATGGAACCAAATGTATAACCCTTCAGAGAAGCATTGCGTTTCAATGCACCATGTATATGTGTCAGCATGACACATTACATGACATGAACATACATGCATGCGCCCCAGAATGTAATAATGTAGCCCTGATGAGTAAATTACTAGTGCTGTATTCATGTATCATATGACGACCCTACAGGGTTGGTGGACTCCCAACATGATGCAATAATCCAGTGGCGGCAAGTTAGCATACCAAAGATATCTCAATAAACGCACATGTGTATCATACAGTGATATATGTACATTGCAATACTACAATTTCACTTTAAGCCTTTGCTCGCCATCACTACGGGCTACAAGGTATAATAGGAAATGTGAACACGTATGTACAATGCTAATAGTAAGCTACTGTACTACATATAATTATGGTCTCTTAACTATGGACCGTGCTTTGTCCACATACTCTGTATCTTTCATTTTATCATAGACCCTTCTGTGGACTTTCGTTTCATAGAGACGACGGGTCATTGCATTAGAACAGCAATACTGGCAGCGCGATGCCCATGATGTCATGAGTAACTTTGTCATGGATCATCAAATTAATTATTTTTGTTTGCATTCATTTACTCTGACATTTCAGACAAAGGTTTATATATATCTTCTTTTACATAAAGATGTACATATTCCACATTATATAGAAATGACATTATTCTGGTGACTAGCCAAAAATGTTTTTTCTAGGCCCTTACATTGATCTCTAAACTTGTAACTACAGACTGTAGTGTTTGCAGTGTTGTACCCAGATTGCTATATCCTACAAGCTACCCCTGCATGAATATATGTCTACATATAGGAGGTTTTAACTCTGTATTATAACATTATTATCAATCTCTGAGAGAAAACTTTATGCATTTTCTATTTCTAATAGCAAATACAGATGTCTAAATGAAATATACAATAAAAGAAAACATTTTTGCAATCTTCATATTCTTTATTGTCCAACTTATTCTGGTATTTCACCCGCTCTAGATATGCTTACGTATTGATGATTATGCTATACTAATGTGGGGGCCTTCTCTAGGCCCTTGTCGCCATGTGTCTTCCCATCTTCAAGGTATCATTCATGATAACTTTGTATCAAGAGTCAGTATTGGGAAGGCAATGTAAAGGCTCATCCATAATGGTATAATAAAGCTATATATAATAATATTACCAGTATAGTAATAACATTTGGCAGCAAGGAAAGAACTCAATGCATCGCCTGGCTCCAGTAGAGGTGAAAGGAAAGTTTGTAAGCTTGTAAAAGATATGTGGGAGATATTCATATTGGTAGAGTTCACTGCTGCTTTCCGGAGGCCGAGTGGGTTGTGGGAATAATCTACCATCCTCCATGGCCGTGACCATGACCATGACCATGACCATGACCATGGCCGTGATGACCATGACCATGGTGACCATGGTGACCATGATGTCCGTGATGCTTGTGTCCGTGACCACCATGGTGACCGTGGTGACCATGATGTCCATGATGCTTGTGACCATGGCCGTGATGCTTGTGGTGGTGTCCGTGATGGCCGCCATGATGGCCGCCATGATGTTTCCCGTGATGTCCGTGATGATGTCCGTGATGGTGATGTCCTCCATGATGTCCACCGTGATGATGGCCATGGTGCTTCTTGTGACCGTGGTGGCTGTGGTGGGTGCCGTAACCATGTCCGTGACCGCCCTTCTTCCACCCGTGATGCCCATGGTGTCCGTGCTTGTGTCCGTGATGGTGGTGGTGTCCATGGTGATGGTGTCCATGGTGACCGTGGTGACCATGTTTGTGGTGACGGTGCTTGTGGTGGTGCCCATGGTGAGAATGGCCGCCGTGGTGGTGTTTATGTCCACTGCCGTGATGCTTATGCTTGGAGCCCTTATAGTGGCCAGAATCGTGCCCATACTTCTTGATGAACTCTGACCCATACTTCTTGTTGTGCTCGTACCCGTAATGGCTCTTATGGCCACCTTTGTATCTCTTACCATGATGTCCGTGTTTATGGTGATGGCCGTGCTTGTGATGATGCCTATGTCCATGGTGACCATGGTGACCATGATGATGGTGACCGTGACCATGATGCCCTTTGTGACCATAGCTCTTCTTGCCGTGATGGTGACCATGCTTAGAGTGGTGTCCATGGTGATGACCACCCCCATGACCATGGTGATGCTTGTGGTAACCATGCTTGTGCATATGGTGACCATGACGACTGTGGCCATGGTGACCGTGATGATGGTGCTTGCCATGGTGATGCCCACCATGATGATGACCATGATGCTTTTTGTGATATCCGCCATGATGGCCACCATGATGGTGTCCATGGTGACCGCCGTGATGGCCATGGTGATGTTTATGTCCTCCATGGTGACCATGATGCCCATGACCACCATGGTGACCGTGACCATGGTGACCATGATGATGTCCATGACCATGATGTCCATGGCCATGATGTCCATGACCGTGTCCATGACCATGTCCTGAAAAAATAATAAAATCAGATCAGAATACTTCTATATATACATGGATATACCCTTCACCATTAAAACGGTTTTACTTAGAGCTGCTATGGGGCCATCCATTAATTACGTACGCACATTTTCGGCCAAAATAGACCCCCCCACCCCCCCCTGTTGCACCATGTACGTATTTGGACTACCCCCCCCCCCCCCATGCGTACATATGCATTTAATTTTAACCCCCCCCCCCCACTGATAAAATAAAGGAATCTTATGGAAATTACTGAGGAACTTAAGTGTTAATAGGTACGTATACATATATGTAGGGGGAGGAACCAGGTCCTTGTACTCTGCTTGATACTCATCCTAGACTGGCTAGACTGAATGTACCACTGCCACCAGTGACCATGTACCAGTCGGAATGTACCACCAGGGTGGTCGGATGTACCAATACAGTGTTCGGAATGTACCATTTTTTTGGTTGTAATGTAGGCCTACCCCCGGAATGTACCACCCAATATTTTTAGCCTGCAGATCGACATTTACAAACCATGCATAGGCCTTGTCTTAAAATACAAACAGTGCGTAGTCTTACAAATACATGTACCGGTATCTATAGTTACAGCCTGCAGATTGACATATACAAAACATGCATCGTCTTAGGGAGTGTTCATTTATTATTTACAGGGGGGGTGGTGGGTTTGGGGGGTCGTAAAAATTTCCGACCCCTTCTGAGGGGGGGGCGTAAAAAATGCTGACCCCTCTTGAGGGGGGGGGCGTAAAAATTTAAGCCCCTTTTTAGCCAAAAAGCCCGGGCGTTACTATAGTTCAAAGGGGGGGGGGCAAAAAATTGTCGGCGCCTTCGGCGAGGGGGGCGCTAAACGTGGGCTCTTGAGGGGGGGGGGGGCGTAAAAATTGTTCGCCCCTCCGTGCGAAATCTCACCACCCCCCCTGGTAATTAATAAATGAACACTCCCTTAGAATACAAACAGTAGTCTTACAAATGGTGTGCCATATACTATCCTGGCTCTGCCCTTCCTTTCTTCTATTCTTTCTTCTAAAATTCAATCAGGACCTCTCTTTCTCATTCCTTCCTGCCCTGGTACATTCCGACCATTTGAGTGGTACATTCCGACCACTAGGATGGTACATTCGGACCATTTGTGTGATACATTCCGACCAGGTGGTGGTACATTCTGACGGTGGTACATTTAGGCAGTGGTAAATTTCGTCTAAATACCCTTGATACATGTACACAAACTGACAACCTGTGTTCCCTCTGCTCAAAAAACTATTTCAATTTCCACGGATTTCTGACAGAAATGTACCCCTTTTTGTGGAAAATGCTGTTTTTTAGGTAAAAAGAACACCCTTTTCTTGGGGCAAAATGCTGACATTTCATTCAATGCCTTCCTTTCTAAAGATGAAAAGAAACAAATGATAGTTTGAGTTTTTGTGTTTAAGACAGTTTTACACATACAGTGCTGTGTTACATCACCAATCCTACAGGGACTCAGTGGTATAGGAAAAGTGGGGGCCAGGGGAACCCGGGCTCCCCCAATCTCTGATTAGGGGGGCCTGAATATGTTTGATCCCGAATATAGGGAAATATGGGCGTAGAGGGGTCTGGGACCCCATATAAGAGCTAAAGGGGGCTCAGATAACATTTTCCCACACCCTCTAATGTAAGTGTGTATATATGATACATTATACATAAAAAGAGATACTTAAAGTTGATTGGAGTGCCCCCCCCCCATTGAAGATTTGCTTCCTACGCCTTTGCAGGGACCGGGAGAGGAACTCCTTTTTGAGGATCTGTATCTTTATGCCTACTACTAATCAGCTTCAACCAATCTAGGACTAGTTGGTAGGAGGAGGGGGCCGGTTCATGTTGGGAAAATTCAAAAGAAAATTTCAAAATTTGGTTGGATATTTGGACCTAAAAAAGGTATATATTTTAGTCTAAAATGACCAGAAATCGGCCCTATGCGTACACAATGCGTATGCCAAAATGGACCTAGACCCCCCCCACCCCCCCTGTACGCTTCTGTACGCATTTGGGCTGACCCCCCCACCCCCTCTACATGCGTATGTAATTAATGGACGGGCCCTATACAAAATCGGATAAATCAATTTCTTCATTTTCATTGCACCTTTGTTGAAGTTTACTTAAAAGCTATTTTGTGGAGTTTTAAATTAGTCAAATTCAAAGATACAGCTTTTGAATGGAAGAAGCTTTTTATCCATGCAGACCAGAACTTGATTACAACAGCTGTACTTTAGACCAGACAGTATGCTCTTATGCATAACTGTTTTGCAGTATATGTATAAGACTACATTGAATACTGCTCAGAGCTGCCACCTGGACTTGTTGAACAACATTAAATAACCTAAGGTATCTCTTCAATTCAGAACTTGAACATTATGCTTGTCAAGATAAGTATCATATTATAGAGGGGTATGAATACAGTCATCTGACATGTTTCAAAAACATAGATGTGCTAGCTTGTGTAGCAGCGTTAGCCATAGATGGCAGGTGAACCATTATTCAATGACAATTCTGGGATGTATATTTAGGAACTGTGATACTAATTTAATATCATTGGCAGTTATCATATCGTAATTTTGTACAGAAATATTGATGTAAAACCAAAACACAACTCTACAAGATCCTTATACAAAATTGATCCTTACCATGTCCGTGTCCATGTCCATGTCCGCCGTGACCATAACCTGCAGGAAATAACATGGGGACGAAATGTGAATGACTATTTAATCGGAGTTGACATAAGCGTGTAGGATTTACTATTAAAAAGTATGTTCAGAAATTGATACTTAGGCCAAAAAAAAAAAAGGTGTGTTTCAGGCAACATGGTCAGAATTTCTAGGGTAGGTAGGTCGGATCTTTTTTTTTTTTTTTTTTTTTAAACATAGAGAGAACCAGGAATTAGTCGCGAATCGACAAATCGACTTGCGACTCACCAGAATGATTCAATAATACCTCTATTGACTAGGAATATCAAGAAGTTATTGCATATTCCTCTTAAAAAGCCATTTTCTGAAGTTAATCAATTATTCAGGCTTGTTTTTCTTGAAAGAATTTGTAAAAATTGAGAAAAATAAACAATAGAAATCAAAAAAAAAAAAAAATTCTCCAAAATTGGGGGGGAAAAAAAGCTAGGGTCGGCCCTTTTTTGAATCTAGGGTCGGGTTGCCTGAAACACACCTTTTTTTTTTTTTGGCCTTAGTAGTAGAGATTAATTTCTTTCTTTAATAACTTATCAACTACCACAAATTATTGCATATAAGCCTAACTTGTGTATAAACATATTGCATCACAACCAGCATAATTATTTTTGTGAGACAGCAGACTTTTGCGCCCCCCCCCCCCCCGAACAAAATGGTGGCTGGTTCTGCTCACATCAATAGCCGACTAGAAGAAATAGAAGTGTCGACTTACCACCGTGCCCGTGTCCGCCCCAACCATCCTTCTTCAGACTCGAAAGTGCTTCAGCCTGACAGTAGGCTGAAATAGTATACAAGAACATTTATATAAAAGTTGAACGGGAGAACAAAAGAAACTGCCTGTCTCTATAACACGTCCACCACTCAAGGATATACACCGAGGAAAATGTGAGAGTCATTGTAGTCAAAAGCACTATCGCCTGACCGTCAGGCACTAGATTGTGAATGCATTATATTTGACGGACTGGCAATGCCTTGTAGCAATATAGGTTCAAATTATTGTAGTGTGACAGTCACAGCAGATATAATCTAAAATTAATGGTGAGATGACTTAGATTTGAAAAACCTTATTGATATCTAAACGTATTATTGACCTGAGGAAATACAAATATTGTGAGCAAATTACCCTTGGAAAGATTTGGAACACGATAATGATATTATGCAATGAGTTCAAATGCTGCATAAAGGTATAAAGATTTATGTCTCAAAGCTCATTTTGAAAACCCAGCGGAGGGGCTCACTGCAATGCTACCATCTAGGCCTACAGACGAACTATTGAGCCACTCTATGACCTTTTCCAATGTCCGATATTCAAATAAGCGTCAGCCTTCACCAAGAGCATACTTAAATCTCATTCCAAATAAGGCCAAATAAAAAAAAAGGTGTGTTTCAGGCAACCCGATCCTAGGTCCAAAAGAGGGCAAACCCTAGCATTTTCCCGCAATTTTTAGGATTAAAAAAAAAGAAATCTAGAAGAACATCGTCCAGCTGACTTCAGTATATTATATAAGTAATTCTCTGTCTTCAAGGATTGATTTTTTTTTTAAATCTTTTTTTGGGGCATTTTTGAAAATCTTCCACCATACAAGAGAACTTTGGTCAAATACAAATTATTAAACTGAAACTCAGATTGATATTTTCCATTTGCCAATTGGATTCGTACACAGGGATACAAAGTCACGAAAATATCACGAGATGTTTTTTTACACAAACAAGCATGTTTTAGCGTTGGGCAAAAACTCATTAAACTTAAACTCAACTCACCAATGAAGCAGGCAGTGCCCAGGGCCCACAGTAGGATCCTCATGGCGGCGGTTTGTCTGTAGTTGAGTCTCAAGGGGCAGTGATCACCTCTCCCGTTCCTGCTGCGGCTGCTGAAGAAGTGATGTCTGCAGTCCCAGGCCCCTCCCCTTATATACCAAGCCGTGTTTGTCTCTGCATACCTCACTCTGATGTGCAAATAGCTGCCCCTCTGCCACTCATCAGCCAAACCCTGAAACTCTCTCCCAGTGTGCTTTTAACCCTTTAAGGAGGGCAGGTCACCAAAAGGGTTGTCGTTATGATGCACCAATGCAGCCCCGGTGAGTAACTCGTCAGTGCCGCATTGGTACATGATACCAACCCTTCAAGATTGCCTCAACCCTGTTGGCAAAATGCTTAAATGCAACAACGATGAGTGCATTCATGCACCATGACGACCAGCGGCATGGTGCATTAAGACAGTATGCCATCCTTAAATAGTTAAGGACCTCACAGCGCTTTAATGTGCCATACCCATTTGTAATTATAATATAGTCATGGATGATCGGAACACTGGTGAGTAATGCATGTGTTCTGTATCAATGCATATTGCGTTCTAGTGGGTTTGATACACTCCCTGAGGGTCGGCATGATACCCTAATGCAGTGCTGCGTTTGTGCATCATGACAAGAGATATATATGTGACATAACCTGTGAAAAGGTACCTTAGTGTACTCTGCACTAAGGTCCCTTTTCGCAGATCGTGCCACATATGAGCATGAAGCCTTGAGGCATCACGCCATCATTAAAGGGTTAATTTTTAATGTGTCATTTCTATTGAGAACACATCTGTAACGAAATGTATGTCACTATGGTAACTATATTTTTATTTCAAATTTTATTTGCAGAATGCGCAGGTGAAAATATTTCATCTCACAAAGAGAACCAATAAGTTAATGATGTAAATGTGACATGTCATCTGGACACATAGAAACGTGTTCTGCACCATCTAGCGTGGTAACTAAGCATGTGTTTAGTGAATGGCGTGACCATGGCAACCACTGAGAAGGAGGCTGGGAGGGGAGGTGTGTGTGGGGAGTACACAGAGAGGGAGTTCACTGTGTCTAATTCCTGCCTGGATGCCCTCTCCACAGTCACACCTCGGTGATTAGGCTTTAGCCCTTTAAGGATGCATGACACTAAAAGATGACATCTCTTGTAACTCAACGGTGCTGGATTGGTGCATCATGCCAAACCTCGAGGAGTGTCTCAACTTCACATGATGCATGATGCCTGAATGCAACACTGGCGAGTTACTTGCCAGGGCTGCAATTACATAGCATATTATTTTAAACGACTATGTTGCCCTTAATTGGTTAAGGACAGCATTTTGCCCTAGACCGTTATGTTTATGTGTAAGCATGGTGCACCAATGCAGCGCCGATGCATCATGCTGACCCTGCAGTCCTGAGTGCATCAGCCCGCATGATGCATAAATGCAGCACTGACGAGCTACCAGGGTATACGTTAATGTATTGTGATGACCAAAGGTTGAAGCTGGGTGGGGAGCTGTCAAGTTCATGAGGTTCTATTGAACACATCATACACGTGTTATATAGTTTCAATAATGACCGACCAACCCTAGGTGAAAAGATAAGCTTCGTCATTCAAGTCCATACATTGTCATGATGCACAAATGCAGCGTAGGTGCATCATGCTGATCCTACTACATCAATCCTACAGGGTCCACACAATGCATGAGTGCAGCACTGGCGAGTTATATATTAATGTACCAGAATGATAAAAGAGCAAAGTGCATTAAAGCACCCCATTTAGAAGTTTTGAGGGTCGGCATGACGCATGAATGCAGACTTCATGTTGACATACCTTGTAATTTCACCTCCATGAGTCATTCATTTTATTTGGTCTAATGGGCAATATAAAGATTGAGTGTGTGAGTGGCCTCACAGATGACTCAGGGTTAGATGGATATGTAATTTATGTACTTAGATATAGTACTCCCTTATAATCTTTCATTGGTCAATCAGAAATGAATTCCTTGTTAAAAAGTACCCTCAAGTCATGTGTCATACATGTATGTTATTCCCATTCAGGCCAGCAGGTGGGTGTGGGTGAGCAGGTGGGTGTGGGACAGCAGGTGGGTGTGGGACAGCAGGTGGGTGTGGGTGTACAGGTGGGTCTGGACTACAGTTGCAGGCTGCGGGCATGTACCGCCTTCTGTCCCTACCAAAAAGTGAGTCAATTGGACGATAAACGGCAAAGATATGGGTGGTACAATTTTGCTCTGCACACGTTGACGGTTGAGATCTCGCACAGTACGAAAATTACGTATGCTTTATGGACCCTATTGGATGATCACAGATGGTCCAAGATGGACCTGGCGAGTGTGGGTTGTACTAGAGACTTAAAAAAAAAATCTTGTTCACCAGATCTGTTCACCAAAACCCAAAATTATGACTTTTATATTTTTCATGTGGGGGGGGGGGGGGGGGGAGGGGAGGGGGGTTTGTCCTTCCCCTTGTATCATTTCCTGACACTCTTTGTGTGAAATGAAAACTGATTTCTCCACCCCCCTCCCCAGACTGTGATAGGCAAATTGACCCACTGTTTGTGAAAGCTTGCACACCCCATGTTTTCTAGCATGTATCTGGTGCTGGCGGTATAATATGCCTAGTTTTTGCCCAGTTTGGGGGTAGAAGAGAGAAATAGCAGGAGAATGGTTGAAAATTCCATTTCTATCTTCCACCCAAAAAGTTAATGCCTTGGAGTCTATGGGTGCCCAGCAGGGGTGGAAGTTTTTTTTGTACATTTACATAGTAGTGAAAAGAGAGAAAAAAATTGCTAAAGATCGCAGTTGAATATCTCAAAGAAAAAATGAGATTTTAAAAAAATTCTCGAAGGAAAATTGTGTCCCCTGATCTCTTCATTCTTTCCCCGTTTGTCTATCTCGAATAATAACTGAAAGACAACGATTCTCCCATGTCTCAAAATTGTCTCAAAATGCAAAATTGGTAGACGTATATTACTCAGGGATGATTTACCCTGTGTCAAGTATACTGGTAGCTAAAAGTCAATGAGGCGGATAATAAGTATAAGTCAGGGAGCAACATTGGCACTTCTGGCCCCAAGCATGCACAGCTATATATAAGGGTATTTTAATGTGCCAAGTGGAAAAAAGCATTATTGAAGAAGTTTTCTACTTATTAAATGTTGTATTTGTTGAGATTAACACTACAAGCAGTATGAAGTAGAAGTAAAGATGGCCTAGACTGCTACATAGATCAGTGGTACCTGACTTGGGCATCCCTGCGTCATAAAAAAAACCCAGCATAACCTGTCAAGGAATCCATTTGGAAATAATGTATTAAATTAGACTTTGAAATTTATTTTTAATGATGTAACATACTGTGTAGAATGAGCATAAAATGTTTTGCCATGGGGATTTGAAGAATGGCTTGGATAATGATTTGGTTCTCCCTGGTTCCACACACTACACTGAAAACAATGCAGGTAGATTGAAAACCAGAGGGGTAAACAGATACAAGTTGCACTACACTGACTAGGCTAAGTGATAGGTGGCGACAGGGGCGCCCTTGCAGTCCTGCACAATATGGTGCAAACATAATTGGTCTAAATTTGACATCGAGTATGTAAACAAGGCATCACATCAATGCTTAGAATTCCAGTGGTACTGATTCTCGTGGATGGAATTGGATGTTAGATTGGTCTGGAAGCAACTGGAAGGCCAAAAAATGAATCATAGAAATATCCCGAATCTGTTACTGCAGAGCTAAGGAAATTGGGTATGGCCAGACCAAAATTCCTGTACCAAAAATGAAGTCACTCTGTAGCATATTTCATGGTCCGAAATATTTGGGGAAAATGTATACACCTATAAGAGATTGGCAGTGGCTAAGCCCAATGGACAGTAGGGGTATCTTATTTTTACACATATGCTACTACGCATTTAGTGTAGTGCAACCTACAGATGGCAGTATATCAAAGTTAGTATCCCAACTGTTGTGGTGACGAATTTCCACTTCCAGCATGGGGATATTAGCATGATAGTGTTGTAAGACATATGTGAAAGTATTAAAGGTCTATGAGAACTATTTCCATACAAAATCCACTGAGCAGTCAAAAATAAAGCAATTAGCATGCCCCTCCTCTGAACCACAAGGTGGCAGCTGTGTATAGTGTGTACAAGGCGTGTACAAGATATTCCCATTCCAGACCCAGGAGCTCATGAATGGATTCCCATTCAAGAACACATTAGTGCATTGACATCTGCACAGGTGGCAGCATATAGGTGAGGCTCCACTACCCGATTTTTACCTCAAATCGGCGCTATTCTCACAAATCGGACTCAAGCCATGAAATTATAGGGCTTATACCTTATGAGTAGTATAGTATGTATCGGAACGGGACTATAGTTAAGTACTGTTTATTACTCAATCGACATGCAGCCAATCAGAGGCCTCCATTTGGTCACGTGACCGGAAGTGACCTACTTAGGGGATTAGTGGTGCATTCTGGGTAACCCTGCAGCCAATCAGAGGCCACCATTTGGTCACGTGACCGGAAGTGACCTACTTAGGGGATTAGTGGTGCATTCTGGGTAACCTACTGACCTACTTAGGGGACCGGAAGTGACGTCATATGACCTAATTTAGGATCACGTGACCGGAAGTGACCTGATGAGTCACGTGAGCGGAAGAAGAAGTTTTTTGTTTAGGAAGTGAGGGTCTTTAGGATCACGTGACTGGAAGCGACGTCGTCACATGAGTGCCGCTTTAAGAGACTGCGCGACTTACTAGTAAAAGAAGACGTATGAAAATAAAAACACAACAATATTTTATTTTATTTTTTTTTATTTCTTTTTTTTTTCAATCTTGATAAACACTCTATTTTTGAAAAGATGCACACGCTTATTTTTCATATCTCTAAAGGACTCGTTGTCACACCGTCAGAATGCACGCGACGCTTATAATACAAGTAGCGCACGCCGTCTTTCTCTATGGTGTAGGTGACCATTTTGTTTCGCACCACTTTGAAGTTTCTATTTACAGCAATGAGAGTTTTTCGTTGGCGAAGAACATCCAAGAAGTCGTCTGGTTCCTGAGGGTTTTGTTTCTTCTGTACGCCTTTTGCACTCCATTTTTTGGATTTTCTTTCACCGGTGTCGCTGACTCGATCGTAGCAAATGTAAGTCTTAGGGTTGAGACTTAGGATCCCGTCACCTTCCCACTCCGCTTTCATAAGCCCCGAAGTTCTCAGATCGTGAAGGTACCGTCTCTCACAACATCCGCCGGGCGGCGGACACCATTCTCGCACTCTTTCCGTTTTTGTCTTCACGAAAAGCTCTAAGTGATCGTCGCACACCGCTGTCGGAAGCCACTTTCTTTTCTCTCTGAAGTACGTCTCTCTCAGGCGAGGTTTGACTAGGTCATCCAACGTGTCACCGCTGAGAGCCATGTAAAGACTGTCGGTGTCCATTTGACAAAGGGCATAATCGCGCCGATCGACGAATCTATCCAAGAAGTCGTATGTGAACTCTAACATTTTCAACTTCGCGTACTGGTATACCATGAACCCTATTTGAATAGGGAGGTTGTTGTTGACTGTTTTCGGTTGTAGTTCGACTTCAAACAGATCGGAACTCAACTCGGACGCCTTTTTGAAGCGCCACGAATTGGCCAATAGTTCGAACTTCCGACTGTCAGTGTATCTCACCGCCGTGTGTTTTTCTTTGTTGCAGATTGTTTTACCGTACGTAGCGTTTCCCATTAACTTGTAACAGTCTGACAGAATTTTCTCGTTCTCGTTCACGTCGCCACGTCTTCGCGCCGCCGTTACTTCGTCCGCGAAACCGGCAAAGGAGCGTTTAGGTAGGTATTCTACCACCAGCTGCACTTTGGTGACTATCAAACCGTGCTCTAAATACCACTTGAGAAGCGGCGTTCCCAAGAGAATATTTTTTCCGTGGTAACTCCCTATCAGACATCTCTGAGGCGTGTTCAACAGCTTTTCTTCCTGCGCAAAGTCTGACATGTGAGGTCCTATGTCCGATTTTGAAACGGTCGCGTTCTTGAAAACGGGGGTCATTTCTTCGAAGTAGTCTCGTAGGTGAGGCGGCGTAGTGATGTCCACTTGAACTAAACCGAACATTTTCTCCTCTTTCACAGCGGAAAGGATGTCGCTCTCGCTCATCGCGTTTCGAGACACTTTCAAAGCGTCAACCTTCCAGCGTTGTTGGGAGGCCTTGACCCGCTCATCTCGACGCTTCATCTCTCGCCATTCGCACTCCCACACGACGACCAGCTTGTGACCTATCGCTTTCAAGTAAGCGCTTACTCTGGTCGTTCTGTCGCGTCTCTCCTCTCTCAGTGAAGCGCACTGATATCGGTGCGACGGTATGCACTCGTGAGCGTGGAACCAACACCCGTGAAACTGGAAAACCGTATTAGAGGCCGCGTGAAACCCGTCCACGCGAATTCTCCGACAGCCTACAACCATCTCGCCGCCGTTCAGAGCGTGGCGCAGTTTCACGTCGCGGTCGTGCTCTACGAAGCGTAACCACTCCAAAGCGCTGTGAGAGTTTCTTTGCCTAATTTCGGGCTTGAACTCGGTCTCGGGCCGTCTCACCGCGTAATAGCCCGTGCAGTGCGCTTCGCTCATGCAGCGCAAGTACAGAGAGTTAGCGTCTAGTCCTAGGATGTGTTGGCACGGTCTCGCTTCTTCGCCGTACTTGTGCTCCCTTATCCGCGTGGTGCCCTTCTCGTGAAATCTATGGAAGATGATGGAAGGACCGCCGACTAGATTTTCTTTGATCAGAGCGTGGAGGACGGCGTCGGACTGGGGGAACGTTGTGAACGCGTCTTCTAGGTTTTGGAAGAGGAACCGTAAAGTCAAACCGGCGAGAGAAACTCCGTCTTTCAACATGTCAATGCCGCGATCTTGGAAAAATTTAGCGTGATTTTTCAGAGCTTGTATGAAAGGTTTGACGTCTTTGTTGTTGTAGTGGATCAAGTAGTCTTCCATAGTTTGCATCTTCTCGTCGGACCAAACTTTCTGACATGCGGCGTAGTCGGATTCGGACATTTTGACGCCCGTCAGCTCGCTGTCGAAAGCCGATCTCGGTGGCAGCGTTCTGTTTGCCAGTTTCCTGGTAGACGTCATCCATTCGTAAGGAAAGTGACCTTTCTCTTCGTTCCTGGTGAAAGCTCGCAAATAGGTCGCGTAGTTGTAACCGGGTGCCAAATAGTTGACTACGTCCAAGAAAACCGTGTGCTGTGTGTAAACCGCCAAGTATTGATTGCTTCTCTTTATGACGCTGAATTCTTGGTTTCTTCGGTCTCCGGAGGCGAAGAACGAGTGAAGGCGCATTTTGATCAGGTTCAAGTCGTAACGCCCCGAGTTGAAGCCCACGACTGGAGCTTGACGGATGTATCTCAGAAGCCGCTTCTTCAGTTGAACTAACGGGTGTCTGGTCTGAGCCGCAGCGAAGCCGCCTGGAGAAGGGGTGAACGTCGCCTCCTCCAGCAGGAGAGCTTCACCTATCGCCGCATCTAACTTCGCTAAGGTCGGTCGGTAAAGTTCTAGCACAGCTTCCCCGATGACTTTGGCGTTCTCGTTTATGTGATTTAAAACTCGGTCCAACAAGGGGTCGGAATCTGCGTCGGATTCTCTGACGAAGCAGACGGGCCCCTCCCATCCCGGAAAGTCGGATGCGACGCTAGCCGACAAAGGGACGTGATCCCACAGCAGGGACACGTGTTCCGTCGACGGTTCTTTGCACGG
This sequence comes from Harmothoe impar, assembly GCA_947462335.1. Taxonomy (NCBI): domain Eukaryota; kingdom Metazoa; phylum Annelida; class Polychaeta; order Phyllodocida; family Polynoidae; genus Harmothoe; species Harmothoe impar. The sequence continues at coordinate 16,396,354 of OX381721.1, read as the reverse complement.
TCTGAAGAAAGCCTCGAAATCGAAGGCGATCTTGTAAGGGTAGATTCCGGAATGTCCGTCGGGGGGAAGAATGGAGAAGTCTGCTAGCGCTTCGAAAATCGTTCTCGAATTTTGGTAGATGCCGCCTACGTAGCGCAACTTGACTTGTCGGCAAGAGGAAAGCTGGTTCCTGTGTCTCTTCAGCAAGAACTCGGTGGTGAACGCCGCCTTACACTTGCAACATTCGTATATGCCCGCGTACGCGTTGAAGTCCGTGACGAGAGAGACGTGCAAACCGCCTTTCGCCGTCAGGTGTAGGTTGACTTTACCTCGGGCGGCCAGAGTTCTGGAAGGCGGTCTGATCAGAGTAACGCGTCTTCTCAACTTCCGCCCCGGCACTTGACGCGACGCGGTGTAAACCGCTATCTGTACGTCAAACAAGTTCTCTAACGCGGGTAAGTCGCGGATGTTCAGACCCGGAAAGGATTCAGGTGTGGCAGCGGGACAGAACTGACGTAACAAATCTGAAGCGCGCTTGCTGGTCTTGTATAAGTGAAAGGAAATGCAGCGGAAGATGCAGAGGTTGTCCTTGTTGGGAAAATCTAACACGCCGCTTCTCTTTCCAACTCGACCGGCCTGAGTGATCCTACCGCCTATGGGGAATTCCCCCGGTCCCATGTAAACGCAAATGTTCAAATTGGTAGGAAAAAGAACGTGCCACTTGGTGTCAGCGTCGCAAAGTTTCCGTACTTCCTCGCAAGCGACGGTGTTTTCCATCTTTGAGAGGAGCTCTTCCAAAGTTTCTGAATTAGTTATAGTAGGGAGCGGTTGTATGAGAGTTGCGTTGTTCTGGGAGGCGTGAAAGTAGCGCAGTTTGCTCTTGTCTTCTCTGTGTTGTAAGAGTAAGCCTACCGAGAAACCCACTTTGTATCTGAATCTTTGTGTCAAGTGAATGCGACGCATAGTATCTACAGCGTCACTCAACTCGCCGGTTGGTAGCCTGAAGTTTGTTACACTCACGCGAGTCCCGTGCATCCTGACGCCCGTTTGTATCGCAGGCCAATTCGCCGTGAACGTTTCCTCCCCGTTCGGTACAGCACATATGCGCGGAGGGACGGTCACCCCGTCCAGAGATTCGCGTCGACAGGCGATCTTTCGGCAATCGCCTTCGCCGCATAGAGGGCAAAACTTAGGTACTACTCTACAATTTTCTACGTGTCTCTCGTGGTTGTACGGTCTTTTAAACATTTTGAAACACTTTTCGCATACGTACTGTGTCATGTTTTTTTTTTCACTCAGTTACCAACTACTTAGCCGTCTAACTATCTATCTATCTATCAATCTATCTGTCTATCTATCTATCTATCTTTCTGTCTGCTGTCTGTGTATCCGTCTGTCTGTCTCATACAGCGTACGTCAAAACGCTGTGTGTGTGTGTGTGTGTGTGTGTGTGTGTGCGCGCGCGTGAGCGTTGAGCGTCTCTCATTCCGAATCTATGCCGAGATATTTCAGAATGATCTCTGTTTTGTCATCCAACTCTTTGAGCGCTCTGGCGGACAGCGTCACTCCCTGCTGTGTGGGTTTTTTGTCAGGACCTTCGTACTTGCGCACGTGGACGAGGTTCTTACCGCTGTAGTAGCTCACAGCTGCGTACACTTCGCCCTCCTCATCCAGCACTGCGAACCAGGGGGTGTGATTAGGTTTTCCTTGCGCAGCCGCTGTGTCGCGTATGCGCACCACTGCGCGGATATCGGCGATGCGTGCTATGAGCTCGCGCAGCGCGTCGGCCGTGAAGTGCACTCGCTTGCTTCTGGTCAGAGACGCCTCTTTCACCTGGCCGTCTTTTGTGTAGCGCGGCCTCCTAGACAGTCTAGCCACGTCCTCCCAGATCTCCAGCGTCAAAGCTCCGTCTAAGCAGAACTCTAACCCGAGAGGACGGGAGAAGGTTTTCTCTGCTTCTTCTCGTCCATCTCGTTCTTTTTCTTGTATTTTTCTCTTCTTACTAGGCCTTGTTGTTCTGGAACTCACCTTAGAACGTTTCACACCCGCAGGATGAGTAACACCATCAGCGTGAGCTGAATCAGCAGCAGAACCGATAGCAGGAGCAGCGTCAGCGCTGGTGGTATCCGAGGCCTCGTTGTTGGAACAGCGCAGCCACACGCCGTCGGTGCTGAGTGTAGCGGTAGAAGATTAAGCGCCGCCGCCCTCGTAAGGTGGCGGTGAGGGCAGTCGCCACGGACCGGACGGGACGCTACTAGTGGAGGAAGTGAGGTCGAAAGGTCGAAGAGGGAAGCCGAAAAACGTACCGCCCACCCCTTTCCCTTCGGGTTGTTCGTACGCCTCGTCGTCAGCGTCGTTCTCTGTCTCACCCTGTTGCTGCTGCTCCTCCTCCTCCTCCTCTTCTTCTCGGTTTAGGGGCTGAGTGTCCGAATAGCTGTCACTCTCAGCGCGAGCGGCGTCGAGGGCGTCGGTCGATGTAGTGGTGGAGGAGAGGGGCTGTGCAACGTGCGGCAGGTCATCAAAGTCATCAACAGTAGTGGGGAGGTAAAAACCCGGTTGCCAGTACTGCGCTGTGCCAGGAGCGTTGTCGTCAGTAGTAGTAGCGGTAGCAGCAGGTGCAGCAGAAGCAGCAGCAGCAGCAGCAGGCGCAGCAGCAGACGCAACAGTAGCAGGCGCAGCAGCCTCAGCAGGCGCAGCAGTAGCAGGCGCAGCGGTAGCAGGTGCAGCAGCAGCAGCAGCAGCCGCAGCAGGCGGGGCGGCAGTAGCAGCGGCAGCGCGCTTAGCAGCAACGTGTACCGTCGCGAGTGTAACAACGTCGCTAGCACGACGACTATTACCAGTAGTACTACTACTACTACTACTACTACTACTAGTACTACTACTGCTACTACTACTGCTACTACTACTACTACTGCCGCGAGCGCTCGCTACAGCGGGAGGGTGATAAGACCAAGCGGCTGCGGCGGTAGTCTCATGTTCAGTAGCAAGAGGAGGCACTGACGCTAAACGAGCGCTGTTCCGCGTAGTCTTCTTGTTCTTGGACGGCGCTAGGTGTTGTCTTTTGCTCATGGTGGTGACTGTAGAGAGCAGCAAAAGAATGAGTGAGTGAATGGAGGTTTCCAGACCCCTTATATACGCCTTCTCGCTTCTAGAGCTAAGCTACTTACTGACCCTGTTCAGCTGCCGCCGGCTGGCCGGCGGCCATTCACAAAGAGAAACAAAAGACATAAGGCATGACGTTTTCAGCTGGATCCCTTTCCCCCCTTTTGAGAGATCGACTGTCATGAGCTAAGCCGCTTAACACCCTGTTCAGCAATTCAACGCGCATTAGCTGTATAAAGGATTAAGCGGTTGCTGCCGTCGACTGACCGGCGGCCATTCACAAAGACATAAGGTATGACGTTTTCAGCTGGATCCCTTTCCCCTCTTTTTTTTTTTTGAGGGATCCACTGTCATGAGCTAAGCCACTTACCACCCTGTTCAGCCATTCAGCGCGCGTTAGCTGTATAAAGGATTAACGGTGACGAGCTTAGAGTGTGTGTACAAAAAAAACTACAGGAGGCGTGTGGCGTGAAGCAGGACCCCCCTAAGACGAACGTGTCTGTCTGTGAGTAGAGGCGTGTGCATGTGGTGAGCGACTTAAGTGTAAGACAAAAAAAAAAATCACCACCTCCTGCCGTGGTGAGTAGACCGGGCCGGCCAGGCGGCGGCCGGCTAGTTCAATAGACTAAGGCTGTGCATGAAAAAAATCCGATTTTCACCTGACCTCTGACGTTTGTTACAATGAATGTCAGAGGGAGGGAGACGTCCTCAGGTAGGGGGTAGGAGGTAAGGCTAATGGATGAGGAAGAAACACCGTTTTCAGCTGGTCTCCACGGATAGCGATGACACACCCCTCGTCATCTAAGCTCTTAAGGAGCGGAGCGGTTGAAAAAGCGTCATGCGGACAGGTCGCTACACAGCTGGAGTGCTGTTGGAAATGGGATTAAACTCCCTCTGTATAAAAAGCTCTGATTTCTGTTGGAAAAAAACCATATCGCCTCTGACCACAGTAACGTCTACTACCACCACCGCCGCCACCACTGCCGCCGCCGCCGCCACCGCCGCCGCCGCCGCCGCCGCCGCCACCGCCAAGACGAGACGAGATGGCTCAAGCTATTCCACTTTCAAGCTCGCCTTCACCGCCTTGTCCACCTGAAAAAAAGTTAATGCGGCTTGACGACGTGAGACGCGCGAGGCAGACCGATGGGGAGAACAGAGAGGTAGGACAGCGGCGGTTAGCCTATAGCGACGCCTTGCTTCGTCAACTAGGTAAAGAGTTGAGCGGCTGTTGGAGAGAGTTGGGCAGTAGCTTAAAAGTTACCGCCGCCCGTATGGATGCTCTAGTAGAGCGCAGTGTCAAGACACCGGAGGAGCTGTGTACGGCGATGTTCCGAGTCTGGTGGGGTGAAACCCCGCATCGTCATAGATGGGGAGAGCTCGGTCGCGTCTTCACCCGCATTAGACGCGTGGAACTGTTGGCTCAGTGGATGTCCCTTCTCCACAGACAGGGGTTGGATTTCGAAAACCCCGACTCGCGCGCGATGCATAAGCACTTGGGCACCCTCGGCAGACGTCTAGGTAGCAGGTGGAAAGAGGTGGGGGACCATTTAAAATTGTCGCCTGAGAGGTTAGATAAGATCGCTGAAGAATGCGAATACGGAGGAAGTCCCGCTGAGTGGGCCTTCCGAGTGTTGAAAATGTGGCAAGATGAAGCTGACGGTGCCGGCGGTACACCTTTTGAACTCCTTCGAGTGTTGACTGAGGACATGGGAAAGTTTGACCTCGGCATCACGATATTACTTGACTTTATCAAGCAAGAAACAACGAGAACGACGGACATGTGAATTGTTGTGTTTTATTTTCATACGTCTTCTTTATTAGTAAGTAAAAAAAAAAAAAATATCATAACAATTAAGAAGCGCGCCCTCTTAAAGTGTCACTTCCTCCAGTCGCAGCTGATCGCCTCATCGAAGCACGTGATAAACAAAAAAAAACCGAAGAGACACGCTTCTTCCTCTCGAGAGGAAGAAGCGTGTCTCTCGATTGAAATCTTTTTCTTTTCTTTTTTTCTTAAAAGAGACAAACGCCCCTTAGAGTGCCCCCCCACCCCCCTAGAGTGCCCCCCTCCCCCCTCCCCCCCTCCCCCCCACCACCCGCCCCATGCATCCTAAAAGCGCCCCCCTCCCCATGCATCTTAAAGGGGCCCCCCTCCCCCCCTCCCCTCCCCTCCCCTCCCCTCCCCCCCCCCCCTTATACACTCTAAAGAACGCTTCTACCTAGTTCAATAAGTCACTTCCAGTCGCTCGTAAAACAATAAAAAATGAAAAAAAACAAACAAACTTATATCCTAGTGTTTTTTATTAGTTTACCGAAAAAAATAAGAGACTCGCCTCCTCCTCTCCTTCTCCTCCTCCTCCTCCTCCTCCTCCTCCAAAAAAAAAAGATATCACATTTTAAAGCCCGTGACCCCTTAAAGACGCTCATCTCTTCATTAAGTCGCGTGACGTCACTTCTTCTTCTTCTTCCGGTCACGTGATCAATCAGGTCACTTCCGGTCACGTGATCCTCAATCAGGTCACTCACTTCCGGTTGGCCATTAGGTCATGTGACGTCACTTCCGGTCACGTGACTCATCAGGTCACTTCCGGTCACGTGATCCTAAAGTAGGTCACTTCCGGTCCCCTAAGTAGGTCATATGACGTCACTTCCGGTCCATAAGTAGGTCATATGACCTCACTTCCGGTCACGTGACCAAATGGCGGCCTCTGATTGGCTAACTAGGTCACGTGACCTCACCACTAATCCCCTTAGTAGGTCACTTCCGGTCACGTGACCAAATGGAGGCCTCTGATTGGCTGCAGGTCGATTGAGTAATAAACAGTACTTAACTATAGTTCCGTTCCGATACATACTATACTACTCTTATGCAGGGAGGTACTGTAGACCCCTCCATAGGCGTATGCTTGTAAATAGTGTTCATTTTTATAAACATGTGGAAATTAGACTTGCCAAGCCACTATAGTACGATCAAGCTCCCGATTTAGGTTCCGATTTTGTATCCCAGGCCGATTTTGGCTCCCGATCTCAAATCAAACAGGTTTGATTTTTATTTATCTGAATGGTGACCTCTCTAGATCTGTCTTTACCTAATAAAAGTGTATACATAACACATATGATGTAAACAAAAACAAATCTTAACATTTCATATCTGATCTGATATATAGGATAGCTAGGGGTACCAGGGTATGATCGGATCGTGAGAATTACCAAAAAATCGGCTAGTGGAGTCCCAGCTTATCTCAAATGTTTGCCAATGCTGTAGATCTGGATGTTATTACACACTTTACATTAAAGCCTTAATGAGTCTTGGTAATCAGAATGATGCATTCATTTCAGAAGAGAAGTATATATTTAGGTAACTAAGAGAGGTCAATTCTAGCCACACCCGTTGGGATACTAACTTTAAAGTACATTTTCTTACCAGCTATGAAAAAGTATGGAAGACAACGGACCCTAATGGACTCCTTTCTTTGCTCCCTCCAGCAAGGGTTCTTGAAGTCATCTGTATACTTAGGTCTTTCCTAAAGCAAAGTGAAGTTAAGAAGTTAAATCTTATTATGTTAGTAAATTACATTCATCTAAATCATAAAATAATGATTAGGTGGTGGATATCATACATGCCTATAATGCTACATGGAATAGCGATATCAATAGTAGGGTAGGCAACTATAGGCATTGTCAATTAATGGCAATGGTATTCCCCCCTGGTGTCAAAAAGCTATATTCCCAACCATTAAAATTGTTTATAGCAGGCTATATTTTGGAGAATTAATTTGATTGGTACCAGGGCAGATTGCCATCAAGCGGGAAACTAAAGGACCAAAATACTCATGCTTGAATGTTCAGCTCAGTATGTATGGGAAAATCCCATAATACCTGAGATACCTATCCATAAATGATACATCCCTATCAAAAATGCCTTTCTCCTTTGTGTCTGATTGATGTTAAAAGTATCAATCCACATAGGACAAAGAGATCCATTCTAGATCGCCTCATTTAAGGTTATCCACAAAGCCTAAATTCACAAACCATGAACTGTTACTACAAGTCATTAAGGGCAGGTTGATTGAACCTATGCTTAGATGTCCCAACTCTTCCACAGGACAACACAGTCCCACCCAGCAAGCTTGGATTTGGCCAACAATACAGAGAGTTGGATAGGGCTAGCGCAAGGTGCAGGCTTGTGTGAGGGAAATGCTAGGAACAAAAGGTTAAAACATTCCAATGTACAATACATATATGTTCCTTAGATATCACAACCTCGTAGCCACATGGTAGTCTAGTGGTCATCATAGTCACCTTGTACCCCAAAGGTCAAGTGTTTGAGACTTGGCCATGTCAACCTTCCCACCATTTTATCTTCAATTTTCTATTTTTATGCAGAAGAAATGGTGGGAAGGTTGACATGGCCAAGTCACGAACCCTGGACCTTTAGGGTACAAGACCACGGTGCTAACCACTTTACTACAGTGTGTGTATGAGGTGGTGATATATAAATAACTGATATATATTGCACATTGGACAACCCCACAACTTGTGCAAGCCCTTACCCACCTCTCACCCAAGTTGCCCCACCACCAGCTAGCCACTAGACTCGGCCCCCATCTGTATATATATATTACAGACTGGGAGCCAGCAGTAGCGCCGACTTACACTCTCCAAACATAACCCTGACAAAGCATATGCTTGGTCAGTGTAGCGTGTCCAGTCAGCACCCATGCGTGTCACTCTCCAGCAGATGTTACGTAATGCTGGTATATGTACCCAATATGTGCTGGGAGATGGTACTGCCATCCCAACGCCGTCCCCGGCCCTGATAAGGCACTGGGTCAGACCCTGCTCGGCGTGGGGACAAGGGTGGGCGGGTCTGACGGCGAGAGACTAGCTAGCCACTGGGTGGGATTGGGTGGGCATGTGAAAGGACTAGGGCACCTCACCCAAAGCTCACACTATCTCACCCCTTGAGCTAGGCACAAAAGTAGTTCGCCTAGCTTGCCCTAGCTCCACCCCAGTTTGCTGGGTAAGGTCCCTTTTCGCAGATGTGCCACCGTGTATAACGTGGCACAGACTGGTAGCGCCCTCAGTGGATGTTCACTGAACTAACCTGAGCAGTGAGTGGTGGCTCATGCTGCCACCTGCTGGGTGACGTCAGAATTACTTTGCTAAGGATGGTTAATTTTTCAGAATGTATGCATTACAGCACACTACATATTTTACTATTACAAGCTAACGTACAGCGCCACTCCCAGTAGTTCCTAGATAAAATGTTTACCACCTGACCCTTTAAGGACCTTCAGCTCACAAAATTGCCTTGAGCCCACAAACGAGTACCATTTTGTTAGCTGAAGGCTAACACCGGGCCTTCAGCCCACAAAAGTGGCTTTAAAGCACAAAAGCCTTCAGCCCACAAAAAAAATGTCTTCAGGCCACAAAAGCCTTCAGCCCACAAAAGCCTTCAGGCCACAAAACAAAGATGCCTTCAGCCCACAAAAACATATATACATGCTGGTCTCACCTACAAATCTAGCTTTTTATATGAACTAGCCTTCAGCTCACAAAAAGTGACTTGAAGGCAAGTTGATATCTTCTTATGTGAGATCAGTATAGATAGGTTTTGTTAGCTGAAGGCAAGTTGATATATCCTTATGTGAGATCAGTATATATAGGCTAGGTTTTGTGAGCTGAAGGCAAGTTGATCTATTCTTATGTGAGATCAGTATATATATATATAAAGGTTTTGTGAGCTGAAGGCAAGTTGATATATCCTCATGTGAAAGCAGTACATACGTTTTGTGAGCTGAAGGAGGCTTGATTGGTATGTAAGATCAGAATATATAGGTTTTGTGAGCTGAAGGCAAGTTAATATGAGAGGCTACATTCATACATAATATCGGTACATAGGCTTGTATGTCAGATCAGTACATAAGTTTTGTGAGCTGAAGGTCAGTATATAGGTTTTGTGAGCTGAAGGCAAGTTGATATGAGAAGCTAGATTGGTATATGAGATCAGTATATATAGGTTTTTTGAGCTGAAGGCCAGTTGATCTATTCTTATGAGAGATCAGTATATATAGGTTCTGTGAGCTAAAGGCAAGTTGATATGAGAGGCCAGATTGGTATGTAAGATCAGTAGGCCTACATAAGCTTGTATTTGAGATCAATTTGCCTTCAGCTCACAAATCCTATTTATTGGCTTTGTGGGCTGAAGGCAAGGTGATATGAGAGGCTAGATTCGTTTGTGAGATCCGTGTATATAGGTTTTGTGAGCTGAAGGCAAGTTAATATGAGAGGCTACATTCGTACGTAAGATCAGTACATAGGCTTGTATGTCAGATCAGTACATACGTTTTGTGAGCTGAAGGTCAGTATATAGGAGTAGTATTGTATGTATCGGAACGGGACTATAGTTAAGTACTGTTTATTACTCAATCGACCTGCAGCCAATCAGAGGCCTCCCTTTTGGCGGGAAATTCAAAAGCAGCCAATGAGAGGCCTCCCTTTTGGCGGGAAATTCAAATAGGTCACGTGACCGGAAGTGACCTACTTCCGGTCACGTGACCTTTGGGCGGGAAATTCAAATAGGTCACGTGACCGGAAGTGACCTACTTAAGAGGGTCACGTGACCACCATGTTGGCGGGAAATTCAAATAGGTCACGTGACTGGAAGTGACCTACTTAAGGGGGTCACGTGACTACTAGGTTGGCGCGAATTTCAAAATAAGTCACTTGAGATTTTTATGGATAAATAAATTTTAAAAAAGAAAAAAAGCAAGCTGAAAGCTTGCTAAAAAATATTTTAAAAATGTAGCTCTTTTTTTTAGGGGGGGGAGGGGCACTCTGGGGGGCACTCTTTAAGATGCATGGGGGGGGGGGGAGGGGGGGGAGGGGAGGGGAAGGTTTTTTAAGAGTGAGACTCGCTTCTCTGCCCTCTCTTTTAGAGGGCAGAGAGGCGAGGCTACTGGTTCGTCTACTTACAATGAAATGTATCATGATTGCGTTTATGATGATGTGCATCATGATGTGACTATCTTACAACCCTATAAGAAATAAGCAAGGTCTCTCTCCTATACATGGGCGTACTTACACTGACTATTTGTAAACTAATGAATGGGACTTCCTCGTTAAAATCAGTATCTACAACTCTTTCAATCCTAAAAACTCGATATAAGTTCATTTAAGTTTTCCCTAAAAGCCATTATATATGCTTAAATGTCGTAGAAAGGTAGCTTTAATGACATTTAATTGACCTCGCCGGGAAGACTTAAATGTCAAAGCTTCGAGATTTAAGCATATTTTGGTATACCAAAAGTGACTATTTTGGTATATTTAAGCAACTTTACATTGACCTAAATGCACCAAAATATTTACCTAAAGGTGATTATAGGTGACGAAACCTAATGTCAAGACCATCGGAAATTTACTTAAATATGATTAAACCAAATGTCAAGGCTATCAGAAATTTACTTAAATGTGATTAAACCAAATGTCATGGTCTAGGTGCTGGTTACGAAAAATTCACATTTAAGCACTTTTACATGACCTTTTAATGGGCATTGCCATTTTCTCTAAATTTACCTAAATGTCATCAAATATAGCTAAATCGGATTTTTTTAAAAATGGAATGCAGCTGGGGTGGTACCTTTTATTTATTGTTGGGGAGGACATTATTCGGGTTAATTCATCAATTTCATCATTTTTTGGGACTGGGGGACCGGCACCTGCCCCCTAGAGGCCGGGGCTGCCTCCAGGGAGACTGGGGGACCGGCACTTGGCCCCTGACGGCTCGGGGCCCCTCCAGGGGGGCTGGGGGACCGGCACCCGTCCCCCGGCGGCCGGGGCCCCCTCCAGGGGGACTGGGGGCCAAAACCACAGGTGGACATCAAGATAATCTGTAATTGAAATGAAACAGCTTAAGCACAAAATACATTTAAAACGATTTTAAATGCATTTTACTAATGATTTTTATAATTATTAAAGATCACGGGTTGTAGCCCTCCATAATCCCTCAACATAATGTAAAATTACGGGATAAGGGTCCCCTTACTCCCCTGGTTAGTATCACAGGTTTTAGCCTCCCAGAAAGTCGCCTGGTTAGTATCATGAGTACTAATGATTTTTATGATTATTTGTATAAAAGAAAAAGTGTAAAGTGCAAAATTATAAAATTGTTATGTATTTCATTTAATATGCAAAACTACAAAAGCTAAGTGAAAACAAAAGGACAATTATTATACCTACACACCTGTCTGACACATGTCCTGTCCTCACTGTGACCAGCTACTGTATGTGCATGTTGACCACTTGGTGTGTTACATGTACTACTGCAGGTACATATTAGTATATAGGTCAGTGGTCACCATGGGAACCGCCCCTATACAGTACATGCTTCTCCTGTTAGCATTGTCTTAGTTATCACACCTGCACCGCCCTGAATAGGGTGTGTGTGGCATGTTGGTGGGGGGGGGGAGTATAGATGCCGTCAAATTCATGTATAATAACGGGATGAGTGTCCCCTAGCTCACCTGGTGACTATCACTGGGTTGTCATCCAGCTACGATCACTAATTTCACTGAATGAAATCTACCCCTTATTTCCAAAACAGTTACTATTTCTGGTACCCTTACTGCAGTTATGATACTTATTTATTATATATCCAAATTTATGGGATTATTTGGCTTTTCAAGAGAAAAGGGTGTTTCATCAAACGTGTTTCAGATGACCGGTAAATATTTCTATCATCAAGATTTGATTCATTGTGAAGTTTATGCTGACCAGTCTATGTCTGCCAACTTATATTGACAAAAGTCCATTTCAGTCCCCTGCCTCTCACATCGTAACCATTCACCCAGGGCAGGAGGAAGGGCGGGGCCTGATCTCAGGGAGGTGGGGGGATGCCATGGGGAGTTGGGAGGGTCTGCACCCGGTCCAAGGGGTATAATTAATAGAATTACTACTAAACACTAAAAGAAACGTATATTAATAAGGGCAGGTAATTATAAGAATTGATAGTCAGGTAATTATAAGAATTGATAGTCAGGGTCACATGGGAAAGTATGGAGACTGGCAGAATCATGACGGCCGGGGGTGCCTCCAGGGGGACTGTGAGGCATTGGCAACTTGAGCTTTGCTGAAAGTAAAATAACAATGGTATAATCATTATGGTAAGTTGAATTTCCTTTTTAGTCTATTTGAAAACGGGTCTACCTGACTGACATATTGTGAATATATGTGATGCATATTAAAATATTACTTTATATTCTGTGTTAAAATACATAGACTGTGCCTTGTTGTATACACGTTTCAAAGACCTTGGTACTACAATTACACTTTCAGGGTGAAGTTCATAATTATGTATCAATCTATGATATGTTTGATATGTAGTAGAGTACTCACCATACTCACTGCATACCTGTAAGACACAACCTGCCCTTACTGTGGTCAGCAGCTCTCTGTGGTGGACTACTGTGAGGGGTATGCACCTATGTGGGTCACTGCCACTGGTCACGCATGCACACACCCATTGTTCTACCCAGGGAAGGCGGGAGGTCGCTATGGAAACCACATGCGGGCGGGTCTCAGTCAACTGCACGCCGGTTTGTGTCCCTGCTGTGCATGCCTGCACTGTCTGTGTGTGAACTCCCCCCCCTCCCCACTGCCAGGCCCACCCACTTACACAGTCACTGACCAGGCTGTCTTAACTATGTTTAATAACGGGATCAAGGTCCCCTAACTCCCCTTGTTAGTATCACGGGTTGTATCCCTCCAGAACACGTCAATACTATGTTTAATAACGGGAACAATGTCCTCTAACTCCCCTGATTAGTATCACGGGTTGTATCCCTCATCAAAACTATGTTTAATAATGGGATCAAGGTCCCCTAACTCCCTTCATTAATATCATAGGTTGTACCTCTCCAGCAGCCATCAAAACTATGTTTAATAACGGGATCATTGTCCCCTATCTCCCCAGGTTAATATCATAGGTTGTAGCCCTCCGGAAGCCGTCAACACTATGTTTAATAACGGGATCATTGCCCACTAACTCCCCAGGTTAATATCATAGGTTGTAGCCCTCAAGAAGCCATCAAAACTATGTTTAATAATGGGACCATTGTCCCCTATGTCCCCAGGTTAATATCATAGGTTGTAGCCCTCAAGAAGCCATCAAAACTATGTTTAATAACGGGATATCTGTCCCCTAACTCCCCTTGTTAATATTAGAGGTTGTAGCCCTCCAGAAGCCATCAAAACTATGTTCAATAACAGGATTAAGGTCCCATCAGTACCATGTGTACCAAGTTTATTTTCCCAGTAAATTTAAGAGGAATGTAAATTGACTGGGAACCTCATATGACAAATCCGGTGAATTTAAAGTCATGTTAAATATACTGGAAATGTCATATGACATTCCCAGCGAATTTAAGGTCATCTTAAATTTACCGGAAATGTCATATGACATTTCCGGTGAATTTAGGGTGAGCCTACATTTACGGGAAATGTTATATGACATTGCCATGACATTTCCTGGTTGTTTAAGCAAACCTTAAATATACTTAAACCGGGGTTTTCGTGCAGTGTATAAGGCTTTTTTTGAGTTTATTCTTTTGTTCAATTTTGGGCCCACCTCAAAAGAGGAATAGGCCCTCGCTTGCTCATCAGAGCCGGGGTGTAGAAGGCCCCTGCCCTGTCGGGTACGTTCTGAGATAGATCGCCCTCTGGTACGTTTTTGGTTAGTTTGGAGCTTTCAGTCGACTGTCTTATCCACCTTAAAAAAACCAGACTTTCGGTGTCTCATGATAAAACTGGTGCCTTATACTAAGTGCTGGATTACTTTCTCATTTTTTTATTGTTCTATCCGATGCTTATTTAATTTTTGCACTGATAAAAACGGCTAGCTTGTACAAACACGCGGTCTATTTAAGTGTTAAGTGTAGAAAATGAACAGAACAGTGCACAGAAAATAGAGCTACCGACTACATTTCGCCCAGTCACTCAGCGGAGAACAAAAGAACTACTGACGTAGTGTACCCGCTATTCCGACAGTTGGCGCCACCGTTATACTTTTCCCGCGTGCGACATGAAGCCCTAGGTAGGTACTGGCTGTTTGGTTGTAGGTACCGAAACATAAAAAACTACAGCCAGCCCGTGTCATGGTGAGACAGCTCTCTTATTCCCCCTTGAGTAGCGTCCGTAGGGCCTATGACAAAACCTAGTCCCGTACACTGAGCAGCTTCAGGTCTGAAGGCTCATACAGAAAAATGTGTGGGTGTGTGGGTGTGTGGGTGTGTGGGTTGCTTTACGCCTTAGTTAACAGCTATGGTCATTTCAAGGGCGGTGATGGTGATCGAATCTATGGCCCTTTTACTGAGACAAGGGTTCTTTTACATCCCACACTACATAGCAGAGAGACGTCTAGCAGATTCAGAGTGGATAGAATTTATCCACTGGCCACGGGAGCCCCAGACAGCCGGTGACCAGTGGTGGTGGTGGAAGGGGTCAGAGGCAGTTTGTAGTAATCTGATACATCCTGGTCAGATACCACCACTAACCTTACCCCTTCTAACTGTGCCTGCAAACCCAAAATATTTGAATACCTGATTGAATTGATGTTATTCTTTAATAAGCATGACATGCATGTCATGTGCTTCACATAGGTACTTTATTTATGATTCAACTCTTACCAGAAGCCAGTATATAAGAAAATGTTTGATACAACGTTATCATGTTATACATTTTTGTATTACTGCTTCTAGAAGGAGTTGAGGCTTAATTAATTTACCTCTGTGGAACACAGAACATGAATAATATATCTATTTTAGAATTTCATCAAATTAATGAAGCCTTTTATCATCTTTGATTGTGAGGCATACGCTTTTCTTACACACAACAGCTGTCATCTATCAAGGGGCTCTGGATGGGGGGTCCCCATGTCGAATGTCGATCTTAGAAAATGGCCATGTCACATGTCAATGTCACTTAATAATGCTCATATCCCATGTCGATTTTAAGAATTGCTCATGTCGCCTGTCACTATGATTTTTAGGCCTCATGTCACTTGTCATTAGGCCTCATGTCGTTTGTCGATTATAAGAAATGGCCATGTCGCCATGTCGAATTTGGTGGTCCACACCCATTATCAAGTGTCAGGGCATGTTGGCTGCTTGACCACATAGTCTGTCATCACCCTTGTTTCTGTGCCTTATCTAAACAGCCAATTAGTGGCCGCTAGCCGAGAGTACCTCCCTGGTCACCTCTCCCAAATCTGCTAGACGCCTCACTGATAGGGGTGTGTGGGTGTGTGGGTCTGTGTGTGTCTGTTCGGTCTGTGTGTGCACGCGTCTTGCACTCTAGTCTTGCGGACCACTGTTAAGACTGTGGTTGGAGAGCGCGACATAGCCGCCCGCTACACTCTCCAAACAGGGGTCCGCAAGACTAGGCCAGATCGCGCTCTTGCTTAAAGGTGCACCTCAACTCAGTGCGCCTTTAACAGCCGTCCCAAATAGGTGAAGTTCCTGACGCGGCACAGCGCCTCCCACCAGTAGCCAATCAGCGCGCCGAACGCCGGACACATCTCCACCGTGTGAGCCTCTAGGTAGGTCACACGAATCATACTAAGATACCGAGGTCTTCAGTCGGTTCGTCGCGACGGCCGCGAGCGATTGCGCGGTCGTCTAGATTCACTGCCTTGATTGGCAGAGGGGGGTGCTGATTACCCCCCGTCGGATGAATTGCGGCGAAACCATAATCAATTTTTCGCTGTTTTAGATAAAAGAGATCCAGAGCTATCCGCTCGTCCAAGAATTATTTTTCTATCAGCCCGGGATCACCCTCAAATTAAGACCTAAAGTCCAAAAACCCAAAATTTTTTCCCTATGGGATTTCAAGGTCTAAGCGTTTTTTGTGACCCCAAGGAGCGGCTCACGGGTTCGAACCCTGTAAACGCCTTGACGCGCTTTCGTCGCCTTAGGCGACGTGGCTAGACGTCTTGACTAAAACTTAGTGAGGGTTCGAACCCGGAACGTCCGTATTAGACGCCTAATTTCTACTAGCCCCGAAAACGAGAGTATCACATCTATATAGGTCAACCATGTTAGCCTTGGTTTAAGTGCGTGCAGAACCGTGTATTGTGCATTTATGCAGCATACAGATATGGAGACAGGCTGCTACAGTGTCAAATTGATCGACATTGTATGTAACTGGACATGAAGAAGGATAATTTTTACTTAGTTTTCTAAAAAAGAGGGTAGTTCTCGGTACTCCTCCAGCAGCAGTGGTAGAGGGGTCGGACAGGTACTTAACCCTATTTATAGGGGCGCTAAGGTAGGGAGTTTGATAAATTTTTGAAAAATGAGTTAAAAAATACATATTGGTTCCATTAGTATAGATCCCTATGAGAGCTTTTCAGATCTGTAAAAGATCAGGGGTTTCTATCCTGCCTAGATCCAGAAATATCATGGTGAATGCAACTGAACTTATTTCCCATTTCTGTGATCTAGGCAGGAGAGGGGCACTTTCACAGCAGTTAGGGGTTCTGTAGCTCTAGCCCTCCTAGGCACCCTTCTAACTCAGACAGAACAGGTTAACTTAAAATGGCTAGGGACATCATTGGGCAGAGGCACATACATCCGGATTTCACATACGTCTTCAAGAACACAATTACCAACATCCCCATGGTAACAAGTTTTAACAACTCATATTTATTTATTACATTTTGACATGAAGAATGTCACCATAATATTGTAGGCTACAGAAAACAGAGACTCTTATCTTTCTCCACTAATGGTTCCATTCATGTTGACTGCCATGATATTGTGATTAAAATGAGGGGTTTGTGTTTTTTATAGCTCAAGAAATGAGGTCAGGGGGGCTATTTTTATGCAATGCATCAGTGGGGGTGCTATTAGGAAGGGTTCATATTGGATCACAGAAACGGGCAGACTACAGCGTTATTCACATCTTTTGACAGGGACTTGGTTGGTTGTTGGGCTGCTTTACGCCCTAATTAACAGCTGAGGTCATTTCAAGGGGGGTGATGGTGATCGAATCTATGGATGCCTGAAGGTGGAAAGCACACACCCTACACTTTTACCGAGGCAATGGTGCTGCTCAAAGGGTGTGGCGAGCTAGACTGGAGGATGTAATAACTAGGCGGCAGAGGGGCCAAAAAGACAATCACGTAGTAGTAGGTCTACTTGGATCTTGAGTAGCCGCCCTTGTGGTTATAATTACCTAGACTAGTTGGCTCTGCCAGCCTGGTCAAGTGAAAATTAGTAAGGAGACTATGAACTAAGCTAAGCTCGGATTTTAAAAATGGTCTATAAAAGCAAATAAAACTATAGCACCCTCTTAGATTTGATGATAAGACGCTGCCTACTAGGTATACGCATTTGTACAAGGGTATCATTGTGTATAAAACGCTCTTTTGGTACATCATCCCGACTCTACACGAGCACCATTTTCAACGACAGATAATGCTGTAGTTAGGGTGGCCGGAGAGTCGGCGTGAGGGCCCAGTGTGTATCTGATCCTATGTTAAATGACCCTTTTATGATATGCCCCCATTTTCGATTCAGGGCAGATAGACACTTCTAGTAATTTGTTATCAACAGATCCTGAATGAGTCCATCCTATACAGGCTGGATAATGCATTATAAACTGTATTACATAATGTAATTCAGGGGCAATGTTGACAGACCTCAGGTTTTGAGTCTCCTTTAAGCTCATAACTGGGAAATCTCTTTAACCTGACCTTTGGGAGAATTTGCACTGGCTGATGGCAAATCCATGTATCAACGAGATTCCTTTTCTGTTTGAAGCATCTTGAATGCAGCTATCCCATGGAGGGTCCTATAACTACTTAGGATATTGTTATCTTTTTTGAGATAAGCCACCTAAATTGTGCATTTTCAGGGCTCATTTTTTTTTATAGAAATCTTTAATTGGTAGTTTACGGTAAATTACTGAATATAGAGATAAATCAAGTTAAAATAATGCATTTTGAATGGAAATGATACAATCTACCGCCAGCTAGCGTCAGAGCATCTGCTGGGGGTCATATGAGGACCTCAGACCCCAATCTCAAGTATTAAAATCATATAAATAACACTAGAGGACACCTTCTGTCATACAGTTAGATAGAGAAATCTTAGTTCTCCCAATAGCCACTATAGCATGGCAGGGCTATAAGTAAGCCATGGGTATGGCATGTCTTCTCTATACAGATCTTCAGATCTGTCAGAAAGGTTTGAGGGGTGAGGTATATGTAATCAGCTACAGTTAGTTACCTAGTTACTCTATCAATATAACAGTGCTAATTTGTTAAATGCGAATATTGAGACATTCTAGACATACATAATACATGTGTGTCTAGTTTATTTTCAAAAATGCTCCGGCCACCCTACTGTAGTGAATTTCCCATCTCAAGGCGAGCTTCGCGCTGGGTGGTGCTTATGTCTCGTAAGAGCTCTATCTCATAAGTATTAGTTACTATCACTTCACACTCGTTTAACAACGGATTCAGGGTCTAATTATGGAGACCCTGGAGTAGGATTAACAATATATCCCAATGTCTGTGGTGGACATTTACGACATGCAGCCTGCCTCCTGGAGGTGATAGATCTGACCACAGGTCCGCAATATGGGGCTCCCCCTCTGAGAGTATCAAGGTTTGCGTATAGTCTCCTGCAGTTTAATCTGTTATCTCCCCCTTTGTCGACCTCGCCAAAATCCTGGGAGATTCACTTTAAACCTAAGTCCTACCCTTTTTTATTCTTTGTTTATTGTGTGGCCCCTAAAGAGGGGCCGCGGTGTTGATTAATTACACCACATGTTAAGCAGCATGAGATCAAACCTCCCTCAAAAGCGTCAAGGCTCAAAGTCCTGTTGGACGGGAACCCTGTGTTGCTTTCGAGGACGAATGGTTGAGTGATCCGTTGCAGAATACCGATCCGTCAGAGGTTCTGACTTTATATAGCTTTTATATCGCTTTAGATATGGTGTAGTATTTTCAATCTCACTATAGTTTAGTTGATATTTCAAAGAATCTGCCTCATTCTATCAGAAATACACAACGTTGACATGTTTCTTATATTCAATATATTAGAAGTGTGCTTTGTTGCTTATTATAGGTCATTATGCGTTTAAAATGTTCGCGAGTATCGTGGAAATGTACAAAAACTCTATTGTGGCGTCATCTGACGAAAAGAGCGGAGAACTATACTAGAGCATGTAATCGCCAGACCAGCAGGCGGCGGCAGAGTGGTCAAAAGACAATCTCGTAGTAGTAGGTCTACTTGCATGTTGAGTAGCCGCCCTTGTGGTTGTAATTACCTAGCCTAGTTGACCCTGCCGGCCTGGTCAAGTGAAATTAGTAAGGAGACCACCCATTAACGTGCTCCACAGTCTTTAGACAGTTAAGACTATAGTCAAGACTGGAGAATTTGGCGAGACGCCCCTCTGGGAGGTCATAATCCTCAATGTTAGGTGTTTGCTCATTAACATCAGATACCATATTAACAACCCATTTAAAATGTTCATTTTAATAGCAACTCACCCTATTCTGACAAAATCCTATTAGCAGGTAACCTCTGTATAAACCATACTGCAAACATCTGCTACTTCCAGCGTCTGCCTCGTGACTGATAGTGTACAACAAGACGAAGTGGGCAGAGATTAGAAAAAATGAGGCTCTTTATATAGCCGAGAGAGCAGCTAATCTGGATGTTCTAAGCTTGTTTTCACCTAGAGCCCCACCCTCTTCCAGAGAGAATCAAATCGCTTTTCACCTGAACCCTTCCACCCCTAATCCATCAGCATGAAAAGAGAGATAACGAGTGTAACGTGCGCTACATGTATATGGGATTATAGCTGGTGAAGAGATAAAGCCGAGTCACCTGTGTATACAAAGACTACAGGGGGTGATTAACGCCAGGTGTGACGCGCCAGCCCGTGAACGGATTATCTTTTAAGCTGACGCTTAAATTCAACTAGCCAGCCGCCGTCCACACCACTCACTGCGGCAAGAGGAGGTGCTTTTGTTTTACACTTGAGTCGCTTACCACACGGTCTCTACCTCACAGACAGACACGCGCCCCCTGTAGCTTTTTTTTGTTTTTTTTTGTATACACACGCTAATCTCATAACCCCCTTATCCGTTATACAGGTAACGGGTATTCTCTTTTAAAATAGCTGCCAGTCAGCTTAGCTCTAGAAGCAAGAAGGTGTGTATAGGCGCCTTATAAGTCGGCAGGGGGTAAATACTAGTGAAAAAGGAAGGCAGGTGTGCAGGTAGCTTTTCTAACAGACACGTGTGTGCACTAAGCTGCTTAAGTCTAAACCCTCCCGCAGTAGTCAGGCGGCATGTGAAAACTTACTTAACAGATCTCGTACATTGAGTAGAGTCTCTGTGCTGAGAGAGTCTTTTCAGCCATTTTAAGAGGATTATCTAGGACAGGGTACATAAGGAGTGAAACGCCGAATAGCGGCTACTCAGTCTCGTGCAGCACAAGCAGCAGCATCTGGCAGCGGCTTCAGCAGCAGCTGCACGTGCAGCACAAGCAGCTGGCAGCGGCTTCAGCAGCAGCTGCACGTGCAGCACAAGCAGTAACATCTGTCAACAGCATCCGTGACATCGTCAGCAGCAGCAGCAGCAGCAGCAACATCTGTCAACAGCATCCCCCATGACATCGTCAGCAGCACAAGCAGCCAGCAGCTGCTGCAGCTGCTTCAGCAGCTGCTGCACGAGCAGTAGCACAAGCAGCATCCGTGACATCGTCAGCAGCAGCAGCAGCAGCATCTGTCAACAGTATCCATGACATCGTCAGCAGCACAAGCAGCCAGCAGCTGCTGCAGCTGCTGCATGAGCAGCACAAGCAGCACAAGCAGCAGCACCGACAGCAGCAGCAGCAGCGGCAGTGTGGACCACTAAATTCGAGATGAAGCCTAGTGACATTTGACATGAAGCTTGAAAAACATAGTGACAGGTGACATGAGCAATTCTTAAAATCGACATGAGATATGAGCATAATTAAGCGACATCGACATGCACCATGGCTATTTTTTAAGACAAACGTCATATGTCATAGCCTCCTCATCCAAACCTCCACTAGTAGTGCTCTATAAGCGCAAGCTTTGCCTTAAGAGAGCTGTAGCTGTGAACCCTCTCCTCCCCCCGTGCACACAGGTGAATTATCAGAGTCAGCCAATGGTGCCAATACCACTCTCATACAAGGGTCAGGCGCTGCTGGACTATAATAGATGAGTCAAGGACTGTTCTACTGAGGGTCAGGCAGGCTAAGTCGGACATTCAATGACAGGCAGGTCTTTGGCAAACTTGCTTGAAAGTCTGGACAGCATTGACAGACTGGGGCATAAGGATCTCGCATGGTCAGACTTTTCAAGCAAGTTTGCTAAAGTCACGTTATTGAATGTCCGACCTAGCCTGACCCTCAGTAGAACGGTCCTTGACCCATCTATTATAGTCCAGCAGTGCCCGACCCTTGTCTGAGAGCGGTTTAGGTGCCATTGGGTGCCTCTGATATTTGCCTCTGTGTAAGATGAGAAAAGGGGCTGTTGAAAGACTATATTTCAAGCTAGAAAACTGTAATTGTATAGGAGAGAGACCTTGCTTATTTCTTATAGGGTTGTAAGATAGTCACATCATGATGCACATCATCATAAACGCAATCATGATACATTTCATTGTAAGTAGACGAACCAGTAGCCTCGCCTCTCTGCCCTCTAAAAGAGAGGGCAGAGAAGCGAGTCTCACTCTTAAAAAACCTTCCCCTCCCCTCCCCCCCCTCCCCTCCCCCCCCATGCATCTTAAAGAGTGCCCCCCAGAGTGCCCCTCCCCCCCCTAAAAAAAAGAGCTACATTTTTAAAATATTTTTTAGCAAGCTTTCAGCTTGCTTTTTTTCTTTTTTAAAATTTATTTATCCATAAAAATCTCAAGTGACTTATTTTGAAATTCGCGCCAACCTAGTAGTCACGTGACCCCCTTAAGTAGGTCACTTCCAGTCACGTGACCTATTTGAATTTCCCGCCAACATGGTGGTCACGTGACCCTCTTAAGTAGGTCACTTCCGGTCACGTGACCTATTTGAATTTCCCGCCCAAAGGTCACGTGACCGGAAGTAGGTCACTTCCGGTCACGTGACCTATTTGAATTTCCCGCCAAAAGGGAGGCCTCTCATTGGCTGCTTTTGAATTTCCCGCCAAAAGGGAGGCCTCTGATTGGCTGCAGGTCGATTGAGTAATAAACAGTACTTAACTATAGTCCCGTTCCGATACATACTATACTACTTATAGGTTTTGTGAGCGGAAGGCAAGTTGATATATTTTTATGTGAGATCAGTATATATAGGTTTTGTGAGCTGAAGGCAGGTTGATATGAGAGGCATGATAGGTATGTAAGATCAGAATATATAGGTTTTGTGAGCTGAAGGCAAGTTGATTTGAGAGGCTAAATTGGTATGTAATATCAGTATATAGGCTTGTATGTCAGATCAGTACTTAAGTTTTGTGAGCTGAAGGTCAGTATATATATATAGGTTTTGTGAGCTGAAGGCAAGTTGATATATTCTTATATGAGATCAGTATATATATAGGTTTTGTGGGCTGAAAGCAGGTTGATATGAGAGGCTAGATTGGTATGTAAGATCAGTTCATACGTTTGTAGTTGAGATCAACTTGCCTTCAGCTCACAAATCCTATGTATTGGCTTTGTGAGCTTAAGGCAAGTTGATATGAAAACCCAGTAAACAAAAAACGTTATACAACATTTTATAACGTTATATAACGCTATATTACGTTTCTCTAAGGCTCCTTACTATGGCATAACGTTATACAAACTTTTAAAACGTTATTTTGATGTAAAATAACGTTTATTTGTTAGCTGGGAAGCTAGATTGGTATATAAGATCAGGATGAAATGTTTCTTGGCTGAAGGGCAAGTTGGTACTAGAGGCTAGATTCTTATGTGAGATTAGTGTATAGGTTTTGTGAGCTGAAGGCAAGTTGATATGAGAGGTTTTGTGAGTTGAAGGCAGGTGGATGTAAGATGTACAATTGGTGTTCAACCTGAATGCCAATTGCTCTGTGAGACCAGTACATATGGTATGTATATATGTTTTTGTGGGCTGAAGGCATCTTTGTTTTGTGGCCTAAAGGCTTTTGTGGGCTGAAGGCTTTTGTGGCCTGAAGACATTTTTTTTGTGGGCTGAAGGCTTTTGTGCTTTAAAGCCACTTTTGTGGGCTGAAGGCCCGGTGTTACCCTTCAGCTAACAAAATGGTACTCTTTTGTGGGCTCAAGGCAATTTTGTGGGCTCAAGGCCCCACACAGCTTGTCACTAAAAGCTGGCATTTATCATCATGATGCCGCAATGCAGCCGCCTGAGCCGTGGTGAGTGACTCTCCATGCATCATGCTGACCCTTTTGGACTGTCTCAACCCTGTAGGGTCGGCATGATGTTTGAATGCAGCTCTGGGGTGTTACTCGCCAGGGCTGCAATCATGCATCATTATGTCATAATGCATTTATGCACAATGCCGTCCTTAAAGGGTTAATCTTAAATGCTTTATTTACAATCTTAAACTTGCTAATTTTAAAACAGTCCCCTGCAATGTACATCATCTTAAACTAATGACTATACATATTTACTAAATCTTAAAGTAATGCAAACGTATTATATACATACACATGTATAACCAATAGAACTGTACGCAATTTTTTACAAACATTTATCTTTATTTCTGAGTATTTATAGAGTATCTCATACATCGAGGTATATATCATAATTGTGCTGTGGGCGCACTCCCATATTAAATATAAAGTCCCAAAGTATAGAAGATATAATATTTCATTGACAACTCAGACCAGAAAGGTTCCCCTCCTCCCACGCAAATTAGGTGAGTGGAGGATCTTCTCGGGGAACCCTTTCCTTCTCAGGATAACTATAATCTCTTAGTGACATATATCCTGGTCCTGTATAGACCAAGATGCCTCAACCTTAGTTACAGTTACAAGATAATTAATTCCTTAAACATGTATAACATATAACAAAGACAATTTAATGAAGAATAATAGGTACCTCTCCTTCCAACCATAATTTTCTGTCTTTTTTGAAACTAGCATGGGTGGGTAAGAGGCGTGTAGGTGGGGGTAATGCGTTCCAGATCATAGTCCCATAGTGTTCAACAGACCTGTAATATACATCCGTATGAGGTGTATGTCTAAATAAGATCGGACCAACATGTGCCCTGGTGGGAATATTTCTGTTTACAGTGTAATTTGGATTATGAGCTCTCTTATACATAAAATTTTCAAGGTGTGCCTGTCTTCTCTGGCTCAACATAGGAAACTTAGAACTAGCATGTACCACATCAGTATCAGTCAGGTGATCAACCTTCAGACATATTTTGAGGCATCTATTTTGTGCATACTGGAGGTCATCAAGGACACATTTGGCTGCAGAGCAAAACAATTGGTCTCCATAATCGAAATACGGCAAGATTTTTGACTTGTAGATTTTAAAAGCTATACCTTTAGTCATAGATGATCTCAAGTTTGCCAACACAAATGTTTTGTGATTGATAGACTTGAGTTGTTGCTTGACATGTAAATCATATTTTAGATGGGAATCCAGGAGTATACCCAGGTACTTATATGACTGAACAACCATTAGTTTTGTGTCATTTAAAAATAAATTTATGTCCATGGCATTTAGTTTCCTTTTCGAGGCTGTAAAGGCCATCACCTTTGTTTTACCTGTATTTACAGTTAATTTGTTTTGAAGACACCATAACCCAAATATGTCTAGACTTGACTGTAAATTCTTGTGAATATCATCCATATTTGTACCAGAGTCAAAAATAACAGTATCATCAGCGTATAACTTAATATCTGAATTCTTAACACATTTTGGCAGGTCATTCACATACAGCAGAAATAACAGTGGTCCCAATATTGAGCCTTGGGGGACACCGCAGACCACTCCCAACGAATCCGACACAGTGTGGTTAACCTTAGTTTTTTGAACCCTTTGTCCTAAATAGCTATTTAACCATTTTAAATTGTTATTTCTTATACCATAATTTTCGAGTTTATCGGATAGTATGGAGTGGTCCACGGTGTCAAAAGCCTTGCTTAGATCAATAAACACAGCCACAGTCGGTTTTGCTACATTCAGATTACGAGCTATACAGTCTGTAAAGTCAGCCAAGGTTGCAATTGTTGATTTCCCTGCACGGAACCCACCTTGATGGGGAGACAATATATTAAATCTTGACAAGAAATTCATGATATGTTTATGAACAAGTTTTTCTATGAGTTTACATGGGGTTGGTGTTAATGCTATAGGTCTATAATTTCCCACATGTTTTGGGTTTCCAGATTTATAAATAGGCACTATGGTAGCAATCTTCCATTTAGTGGGCACTATACAGGTTTCAAAAGAACATTTAAACATTTGGGTCACCTTCTCTGTTACATGTAGAAAAGCATCTTTAATGACCATATTTGACATGTTATCAATAGCAGATGATTTCCTTATATTAATTTGTTTAATTACAGCTTTGACCTCATTATTAGTACAGTCAAAATTAAGCAGGGACTCCTGTACTCTCTCATCATACGGCTTCCATACATCATGCATATTATGTGACAGACTAGGCCCTATATTGGCAAAAAAAGTGTTGATGTGGGAGGCAACATTCGACTCATCAACCGGCATATTACTTATATTATCAATTAATTCAACAGTAGTGTGTTTGGGTGAATCTGGAATTAACTTCTGAATTTTGCGCCAAAATTCGGTAGAGTTTCAATTCAATTCAATTCAAAGAAATTTATTTACAAGAAGAATTTCCTTTACATGTGAAGGTATATATATTATGTATAACAATCTCAGCTAATTGTTTCTGAGTAATGAGACCATGTTAACATTTGATCTACACAAAATGAATAAGTCTTCTCCTATACAAAAAGGCTGCGTCTAGGCCATATATGAGCCTGTTCTCGTCCGCCACCCAAAATGTTTGTACAATATGTACAATATTATGAATATAAATACAATATATACAATAATATTAATATAATTTAATTTTATACAATTTTATGAGTCAAATTGATTCAGAAGGAAGTCATATTTACGTATAAAGTAATATTTCATACATACATATTATGTATGATTAATATAATCATTATTAAATAATGAACACGATACAGACTGTACAAGGACTACACAGTTCGTCAAGGTACTGAAAATAAATTACAAAACTTGCCACAGCACATCATAGATACAGGTGGAGACCAAATCAGGAACAATACACACTATAATGCAATACATCTGTTATTAAATATTTATAGATATTGATAGTATAAAAATTTGAACATTAAATATAAAAATGTTGAATACCAAAAAATTAAATCCCAAAATTCAAATATAAAATTCAAAATTTCAAAATTCCAAGTTCAAAATTCAAACTTTAATTTTGTTAACTAGACTTGAGGGATTTGATTCTTCAGATCTGATTTTATAATGCTTCTAAACGATTTTATGTCATCAATATTCCTTTTAAAAGCATCTAAAGAGTTCCAAAGAGTAGAAACTGTGTAAATCACACTCCTTTTGTACTGTTCTTTACGAGGCAAGCTGTTTTTTAGTAGAGGGCCATCAGCACTCCTGGTTTTTACAGTAACATTTTTAATATATTTTTTCTTTTTCGAGCGCTTATAACCCTCTACCAAAGCATGAGCTTTTCTTCTATCACTTAGAAGGTTAACCTTAGCCAAATTATGAATCAGTACAGTACTTGTTCGCATCTTAACCTTAAGGCAAACTTTAATTGCTCTATTTTGGTCGGGCATAACTTCCATTGGGGAAGTTATTCCCATATTAGTGACATACCAGTGCCACCTAGTGCCTCCCACCGGCACCAGCCGTGGAACTCTTCTCCAGGGGAGGGGAGGTACCAGCAGCAAGCAAGCAGGCAGCAAGGCCAGCAGCAGGCCAGCAGAGACTTTGATTTTTCGGTCAAAATTCGGTCAAAATGACGGTCTGCTTTTGCGGAACAGAGTACCACGGCAACAGGAATTCCTGCCCCAAGTGCAATGCCCCAAACCCGGACAAGGGAACCCCCAGGAAGGTGTTACAGGGGCAGGACCATCCTGCACCGGCACAGGACGACCATGGCGGCTCCCAGGGCCGGCAGGAGACCGGCCAGGGCAGCTCGGCCTCGCCGGCACCCCCGGGCGATACGGCCCGCCAACACAGCGAGCAGGCCGCGGAGTACGCCGCAGCCCGTGAGGGAGAGCTCCAGGAAGCTCTTGACCGGATCGAAGCATTGACAATAAAGGAAAAGGCAAGAGAGGAGGATTTAAAGCGTACACAGAGGTTGAAAGAGGCCGAGATGGAGCTGGCAGGTTTAAGGGCAGCAAATAATCGAATAGAAAGGGATACGAGCTTCGCAGAGGCCGCATTCCGCGGTGTTGTTGATGCTATCCAGGGCGGACAACGCGGAGACGGATTGCAGGGGTCCGCGGGCGCCCGCGGAACAGCCTTATACTACGCGGAACAAGGCACCAGCGGCCACAACCTGTCCGCAGTACCCGGGGAAGACTCCAACCGAAGTTTTCCGTCTCTGTCCGCGAAGCAGCAGCTCGGCGCGCATGCGCGATCCAACATGGCGGACCATAACATCCGCCCAGACGAAAACAGAGAGGAAGGGGTTGCTTTTTCGCAATTTTTGGCGGAACGAAAGCGAATTAAGGCTCAAAACCTGTCGCAATCGAAAGGAAATTGCCGATTACCCCCCTCCCAGCCCTCAAAGCAGTCGCAAATGCCCCAGGAAAGTTGGTTGGGAGACTTTTGTGCGACCATCGGCGAGCAGGGACAGCCTCCACATACCTCGGCGGCGACATCGTCTATGATCGCGGGTGGTGCGCTTCATCCCGGGGTGCCGGGAGGCTCCACGCTTCATCACGGACACCCGGGGAGCTTCACGCTTCATCATGGTACAGGTCAGTCTGGCAGTTTTAAGCAATCAGGGGGTGTGTGTAGGTCTGCTGGGGCCACAACATCCTCTCAACTGTCTGATCCTACCAATGAGGGGAAGCATGGACAGCAACAGGAGCAGCATCAACAGCAGGTGTTGGGGCAGCATCAACAGCAGCAGCAGCAGCAGCAGGAGGATGCAGACCCCTCCTATGCAGAGTTTCTGCTGTGGAGACAGCAGCAACAGTGGGCTGGGTTGGCAGGGGATGTGACCCCTTCTGCCCAGTCTACTCAACAAAATCAGCAATCACTACAGCAACATCTACAGCAGCAACGGGGCCAACACGGTTCCAACCGCCATCAACAGCAACAATACTACACCTCAGGCCAACCCCTCTCCGCGACACCCCCGCCAGGTTTCTCTAGTCTGCCATCGGCGGGTGGGCTAGGCATCAATCTGGGGGCGAGCCACACACTGCACACTGGGCTAGCTACGGCGGGGTTGGGCTTCGGCAACATGGGCCTACAATCGGGTGATGTTGATGGCCTCTTCAGAAATGTCGCGTCAGGTAAGTCAGCTGTGGAGGGTGATATCCTGGCCTCTCTACATGCAGCTAATGAGGCTAGCATGAGGAAAAGGTCAAAGCTGTGGATCAGGCCAGACTACCACCTCCCAGCTGACAAAGACTACAGCGAAATGTCATATAGAGAGTTAATTTACGGGATGATTAATGTCACGCAGGCCCTGATCATAGCCGATCATCCCGATTTGAGCCCCCTGTCATACCTAGATCACATGAAATTCATCGCCCTGAAGGAGATAAAACCCACCTATTGCATGAAGGCCATATGCCAGTATGATAGAGAGGTGACCGACAAGGTGCTGAAAAAGCAGATCCCCAAGTTTGCCGCGGCCGACCACGGCGCGATGGCAAACAACATGGGTATGGACAAAACTCTGGCCTACGTGAAAATGCAACAGGAGATGGCAAAGCAGATGTCTCTTCTGAACAAGGCCCCGGGCAAGCCACCAGCTAGGCCGTCAAGTCAGGGAAAATTCCGGATCGATTGCCCTGACCACCTGTGCAAGCGGTTTAACTTTACAGCGTGCGATTGGCCGTTATGCAGGAAGCAACACTCGTGTGCGGTCTGCGGTGGCCCGCACGGGGCTCGGGGATGCGCACACAACCCCTACAACCAAGGGGGGCAGCCTCAGAGCCAGGGTAGCTTCCAGGGTCAGCAGCATCCATACTATGGCCAGCAAACCCAGAACTACGGCCAACAGGGGGGCCAACAGCGTAACGCGTGAGGCACGGACGAGCACGACTCCGCGGACTACGAAGCGGATGTCGGCACCTCATGTATGGAAGACATTCACTCTCATACATGTGAAGAGCTAATATGCACAAGTAGTATAGATGCCCTCCTAGACATTTATAAAGGTTATATCCCCCTATGGGACATTAGCTGCAGACACAGAGTTCAGGGGGTCGTGTCGCAGTTGAAGCCAGCAGGCTGGAGGGACATGTTGTTGGGGCATGGTGTCATAGATGAGGATTGTCACTTTATATTAGATGGTGTCCTACATGGGTTCAAGATGGTGGACCCCCATGCACGGGTAGACAGTTATGAGGTGAAAAACTATTCGTCAGCTTCGGTAGATAATTTTGACTTTATTGATAAGCTCTTGAAAGAGGAGCTGGGCTGCGGGAAACTCAGCGTGTCGCGAGAGAAGCCGACATGTGTGCACGCCTTGGGTGCTGTTCCCAAGGCTACCGGGGGTTTCAGGCCCATCACCGATGCAAGCAGGCCCGACGGACTGTCCATTAATTCCCATATGTCCGCCACTTTTCAACACTTCAAATTTGCTAGACTAGACGACGTGTGCGAGGTTCTCCGTCCGTCGTACTACATGGCGGTGACTGATATTGCTTCGGCGTACCGCTCGGTACTCATCAGACCCGAGGACCGGAATTATCAGGGTTTGAAGTGGAAGTTGGACGGGTCTGACACCTACATGGTGGACAATTGTATTTGTTTTGGCACAAGAGCAGCTCCTTTTATTTTTAATAGACTCACGGATGCCGTTACCAGGTACATGCGCCGTCAGGGCCACATGTGTTTCAATTACCTGGATGATTTCCTATTATTAGCCGCTAGCGAGAGGCAATGCACGGTATCCCAACGTGTCCTCCATGAGCTACTCAGGCAATTAGGATTTTACATAGCTTACAAGAAGGTGTCTTCCCCGTCAAGGATACAGCGTTACTTGGGCATAGAAATAGACAGTATCGATATGAAACTGAGACTGCCGGGGGATAAGCTGCAAAGGTTGGAGCAAGAGCTATCGTTTTTTCACGGTCGCCGTCAGGCAACGCGAAAGCAACTGCAAAAACTGTGTGGCATTCTGTCTCATTGTTCGTCTGTCGTTAAAGGCGGCAGGACATTCTCTCAGCGGGTGATCAAGATGCTGAGTGGTTTTCCAGCGAACAAGAGGTACATAACTCTAAGTAAAGGGTTCAAGAAAGACTTGGTATGGTGGCAGGGCTTCTCCAGATGGTTCAACGGGGAGGCTCGCATCATCGACCCAGATAGCAAGAAGGAGTTAACTCTAGCTATGGATGCCTCAGGCAGAGGCTATGGGGTCGTGTTCGAACAAGACTGGCTCGCGGGTGCCTGGGAAGGTCCTCTTAGTAGCAGGGAGGACAGGCACGGCCATTTTTGTTCCGAGCCGGACATGAAGATCCCCGCGAATATTAATATACAGGAGTTCTACCCTCTTATAGAAGCTCTGTGGAGATGGGGCCCCTCCATGACAGACAGCAGAGTAGTTGTGTTCTCAGATAACACACAGGTGGTTTCCGCGATTAACACGGGCCGTAGCGAGAATGACACAACGATGATAATCCTTAGAAGGGTCTTTTGGCTATCTGTCATTTATAATTGTCATATCACAGCAACTCATATTCCGGGCCGCGTTAATGTGGTCGCAGACGCCCTATCCAGATTATTATTCGATAACAGCAAATTCCCTGATTCCCTGTGTTGCAGGGGCAAACCAGAGATGCATGCTCCTGGACCGGATGGCGGCAGAGGCGAGAGCCCACGTCTGGTCCCCCGCCACCTGGCGCACCAAAGCCTCACAGTGGAAGCGCTTCATAACATTCTGCACCTGGCTCGGGGTCAAGGTGCTACCAACGGATAGCCGTACCATGTCACGCTACATAATGTTTCTCTCGGACGGCCTCAAATTTAGCACTATAGACAATTACGTTAGCGGTGTCATCAGTCTGAACAAATATTTTGGGTACGATGTGCAATTTATTAGGCAGGACTTTGCCTTTAGTGCAACGCTGAGGGGACTCCGCCGGATGCTGGGCGACCCGACACCGACCAGGGTGACGGTCACGGTGTCCGATCTACTCGCCATGTACCGCCTAGTAAACTTCAAAAATCATAATGACTGTGTAATGTGGGCTTGTCTGGTCACCAGCTTTCGCTCGTTACTGCGGAAGAGCAACCTCGTACCAGCGACCTTCAAGGACACAACCGGCCACTTCATGCGACGAAGCTCGGTCAGGTTTTACCCCTGGGGGGTGATGCTGCGCATTAGCAGTTCAAAGACTATACAGTTTGGCCAGCGGGAGCACCTGGTGCCCATCACCTACACCACCGACTCTCCACTGTGCGCCGCCTCCTTGTTAAGGCGTCACCTCTCGGATTCTCCGGCTGACCCCTCCGCTCCCCTCTTCCTGGTTAGGAGAGGCTCCGACCAAGTACCGCTGACGTACCCCCCGTTGCTCAAGTTCCTCAAGGGGCTGATTGTGGGCATCGGGATGAACCCGGAACGTGCGGGGGTACACAGCATGCGGAGAGCGGGGGCGGCTTTCTTTCACCAGTCGGGCATCCCCCTGGAGGACATAAGGCAGGTGGGCGACTGGGCCTCCCTAACCGCACTCATATACCTCGCCAAGCCAATGTCGGCGAGGATAGCCATGGACAGGAAGATTACAGATGCGCTTATCGCGGCAAGCAACTACTAAGACTTAGACATATACCCCCCCTCTCTTACAACTTCACTCCAGTTTGGGTGTGCCGGGTCACGGTTGTGACAAACGGTTAAGCGCCAATGCCCCTCGTCGTTAACCTTTAACCTAAACTGTAGTCAACGGTAATGTCGGGCATAACTTCCATTGGGGAAGTTATTCCCATATTAGTGACATACCAGTGCCACCTAGTGCCTCCCACCGGCACCAGCCGTGGAACTCTTCTCCAGGGGAGGGGAGGTACCAGCAGCAAGCAAGCAGGCAGCAAGGCCAGCAGCAGGCCAGCAGAGACTTTGATTTTTTTTTTTCTTTTTGTTATTTCTAATAAATAGGCCGGGTCACGGTTGTGACAAACGGTTAAGCGCCAATGCCCCTCGTCGTTAACCTTTAACCTAAACTGTAGTCAACGGTAATAACCCTTTGCAATTTGTCTAATAGTGTTTTACCTGCTTTGATGAACAATATATCACCATAGTCCATAATGGGTAATATATAAACCTTATATATTTTAAGGAGACTCTCTTTGCTTAAAAATCTAGCTATCCTATTTAATTGGTAAGTTCTGTACGCTACAGTCTTCATCTGATTATTTATAAATACATTGTAATTCAACTTTGAGTCAAGAATGACTCCCAAATATTTATAAGTAGGTACTCGCTTGAGTCTAATATTGTTAATATGTAATATAACATTTTTGAAACATTTTACAGGACCGAATGTCATAAATTTTGTTTTATCTATATTAACAGTAAGTTTGTTTTTACAACACCATTTCACAAATTTATCTATAGCACATTGCATGTTCTGGACAGCCACATTTTCATTTTTATGAGAACAGTATATAACAGTGTCATCAGCAAAAATACTAATATTAACATCGTTACAGATTTCTTCTACATCATTTATGTAAATTAAAAACAGTAATGGGCCTAATATAGACCCTTGGGGTACACCGCATTTAACGTCTAAAGTAGCCGAGCTTTGTCCATTAACTTTTGTATGCTGTGTTCTGTCATTTAAATAATTAGATATCCAATTAAGCAAATTACCCTTAATTCCAATGTGATTCAATTTAGATAATAAAATTTTGTGATTAACAGTATCAAAAGCTTTTTTTAAATCAAAGAAAGTAGCTATTGTATTAATTCCTAGATTTCTGTTTGTTAAAATTGTGTCAGTTAGGCAGCTTACAGAAGTTATTGTTGACATGTTTTTGCGGTAACCAAATTGGTATTTTGAAAGTAAGTCATTAGACTCCAGAAAATGTAAAAGATTATCATGTACAACCTTTTCAAGAATTTTCCCAGGTAAGGCTAGCAGTGAAATGGGTCTCAGATTTTTTATCAGCCTGCTATCACCACCTTTTGGGATAGGAATCACAGTAGCATCTTTCCACTCTTTAGGTACAGTGCTCGTCCTTAGAGAACAATTAAATAAATGTAACAATTGTTTTTTTGAATTCAAGAAAATAATTTTTAACACTTTCGAGTTAACCCCTTCTACTGCTGATGATTTAGAAGTAGATATATTGGTGATATGATGATCTATATCCTTTTCAGCTACTTTGATGTCATCTAAGAAAGTGTCATTATTGGTGACGCCTTCAAAGACCCAATCTTCAGTAAGATTTTTTGCCAGGTTTATGCCAATGTTAGTGAAATAATCATCATTTTCCTTCACTGGCTTTTAGTTCATCTCTAATAGCTCTTCTTTTAACAGCTCTGGCGTACTTATTACCCTCTCGTTTGGCTTTCTCTGCCCTATCTTTATCCACATCAAGACCAGTAGCTTTGGCTTTGGCTAATAAGTTATTTTTATCACGAAGTACATTGATCATGTGATCTGTCACCCATTCTTCTCTTTCTTCGGGAATATTAAAAGTTTTTATTGGACACATTTTATCAAGAGAGCCTTCAATAACATTATGTAAAATATCCCATTTCTCTGAAGGATCCCTTGAATTATCAAATGCGGCCCAGTCATGGGTGTCCAGATCGCCAATAAGAAGGACGATGCATATGTCACCACCTTCCACTCATTCAACCCACACATTTTATTTGTTTCAAGATGAAAAAGAAAGATATTGTGAGGTTGTTATGTAGTTATAATTATCTTTACTAAGCCAAAGCAGAGTAGGCGGTAAATATTTGTCCTTTGTTCTCAAATATTTCGCCCTGTTTCGCTGTGTTTTTCCCTGAATGGCGCCCGGGTGGAGTGCGAGCTATACCGGAGCTATGCTGTGGATGCCATCATATTCATATAACTTTATAAACTCTCCTCTCCACATCCCTGTATGACCAGCCACCGAGAGTAGAGCAGCGGATGACACACCCGGGATGACAGTGATGTATGAAACAAGTCCTAGTGGGACTAACCATGACATACCAAGGGCGTTACTTCCCCGTCCGTCCCTTATGTATACAAAGAGACAGTGATTCAGGGGCGGAACCGGGTATGTTTGAAATGGTGAGCCACTAAACACCAAAGTCACAAAAAGTGTTCCGCCGCGGGTTGTGGCAGATGTCATTAAAAGATGATTTGTTGTTCAGGAGTGTTCATTAATTAATAACGGGGGTGGGTGGTGAAAATTAATGTCTAGTAAAGGCGCGAAAAATCTTTAGGCGTTCCCCCCTCCCCCTCTAGAGCGATGGAATATTCAGGAGGGGTCGATCATTTTTACCCCCTGCTCACATGTTGTTTCAATGGTGTGAACACTTCCAGGGCAGAATATTGCTTAGATGCATTGTACCATTTTGTTGTCATGACCCATTGTCGCTGCATTCATATATCATGCCAATATCGCATCAGTGAATTGAGGTAGCTTTATAGGGTCAAATACCTGTTCTGTAATATAAGCGGGCAATTACCAAAGCCAGGCAATGAGTCAGACGTATTGCAGACCTCATAGCTGCCTATATCTGTCATGTGCGTTATCAGAATATCAACCCTTTGAGGGCTACAGAGTGCGTTAATGTGCTATACTCTTTGGTGTCCTGAATGCCGAGGAATTTACCACTGCTGCTTTGGAACATCATGCCAACCCTACGGGCTCATATAGAGTCTCGAAGGGTTAGCATTATGCACCGAGCTCGGTGAGTTACTCGCCGAGGCTGCATCGTGACAATAAACGTTGCTTTTGGACATAAAACCGTCATTAAAGGGTTAATTAATACCTCTATAGCCAATAACCTATCAGTATCACTCAAGGATGCCACTTGTCTGTTGGTCAGCACTTAAATCCTACAGATCAACTAATCAGTTAACTCTTTAAGGACAACATGATGCCGCAAGTCCTCGTATTCATCCGTCATTATAATGCACATCTGGTGAGTAACTCGCCAATGCTGCATCCGTGTATCATGCTAACCTTTCGGGATTTTATCAACCGATGCACGTAGGGTTATATAATTCATTCCTGAATGAATGCAGCATTGGGTAATTAGTTGCCATCGCTGCATTGGTGCATCATGATGACAAACGAACAATGCTTAAAGGGTTAACAAACAGATGATGACCCCGATGCCGTAATTAGACCTGGATCACACCCGGGTTTAGGGTTTGGGAGATAGCATGCACACTTATATATGAAGGGAACTATAATTGATCAGTTTAATCATATGCCCCGTTGCCTATAATTTGTCTGTCTCCGCCGCTGTCTCTTTGCCTTTCCACTCAGGTAAGTATGATTTGAGACACTCCCAACACACCCAAGATTTGGCATGATGCACCAATGAAGTGCAATCGAGATACTCCGCGGCATTGCCTTAGTAAAAAAATTACCAGCAATCCATATTTTATTTACTACACATGACACATCAATCAGTTTCCAGCCATAATATAATAGCCAGGAGATTCAGCTCAAATATCACTTTTACAAAAGCACATAGATATTAGGAATTATCAATCATTAAATAGATGGCCCGACACTTAAGGTCATGCCTTGTCTATATGTCTATATATAAACATATAGGCAAGGCAAGGCATATAAATAAAATTATTTCTTAAAACACCTAAAGTGCCGTATCTCTCTATGCGCTGTAGGAAAACCCTCTACTGCTGTTGACTCTTTGAGAACGGCATGGTCCCTCAAGTCGTCATGTTCATAATGCAGCTTTGCGTTGCATGTAAGTCATCAGTGCTGCATCTTTAGGAGTGTATCAGCCGCGCCACGTAGGGTAAATTACTTGCGGGTACTGCATCATGATGACAGATGTATACATGTAATTATATGTTTATTTCACGCACAGCAGTCCAGCTTCTATCGGAGCGTATCATTCCCGGGTGGTCGGCATGATGCATGAATGCATCATTGTCGGATTGCTCTCCCAGGTCTGAATTCTGCTTCATGACAACAATGAGCATAAAGCACTATGCTGTCCTTAAAGGGTCATGCCTATCCCAAGGGTGGACAGTGGGTCCTGCAGTGGGGATGGGAATCAATACAGTATGTCCCCTCTGTATGCTGCTCTGCATGGACCGGCGGCCATGCTGATCATTGTACTAAGGTTGTAATCCCTCCCCCTCTATCCTAGCCAACCCCACCCACTAAATCCACATGGAATTAATGTACAGTAGTATGTCCCAATGACCCAGTGAAAATCAAATAATTATGGTCTACATGATTGTTATTATTAGTATAAAGGCCAGAATAATCCCTGATGATGCACCAGTGCAGCGCCATCATCCTGTATGAAAGCCACAGTACTGGCGAGTTACTCACCGCTGCTACTCGTCGGTGCTGTATCCATTTCTGCATCATGCTGACAAAGGGGACATAGCATACAGTGCATTAACCCTTTAAACCCTTAAGGACGGCATAATGCATTAATGCATCATGCCCTTGGTAGAGTTACTCACCGGGGCTGCATCATGATGACAAATGTAATATTTTAGCGACATGCCGGCCTTAAGGGGGTTAAGGATTGCATCACGTCCTTGGTCGTAATGATGTATGAATGCAGCCCTGGTGAGAAAATTGATTGGTTGATACTCACTAAGGATGGGTATGAGACACCAATGCGGCACCAGCGAGTTACTCACGACATGCTGTCCTTAGAGGGCTAAACCGCCCAGCTGCACAATATGCCTACCTCAGCAGACTCCAACGGCTGCCTCAGCATGGAGCTCTTTGCTGGCTGCTTGCAGCAGATGCCAAGGGAGGATGCTGACCAACTGCACTCTCCTGGCAGAATCCCACACCCCTCACTCTGCCACAACATGGAGGTCTTCAATGGAAGAAGGGCATAAAGGCATGACATAAAAATCAGGGGCGGATCCATGGGGGTTCAAGGGGGTTCAGGGGGTCCAAGGGGGGTCCAGGAGGTCCGGACCTCGCGACGTTTTTCGGTACTTTGGTGTACCCCCCCTCTTTTTTTCAAATGCCAGGGTCCACCCTTGGACTTTCCTCTTTTCTGTAGGCTTTCTGCCTACTCAAGAAAGAGTTCCTAGAACTATGTTCAGTTTCTAAGACATGATCATAACAAACGATAAATCACTTCTAATGTTATATTTCAATGAAAATGTTTAAAGGGCATATAGATGGCAGCTTAGGGTGTGTGAACCCAGTGGGCACAGAACATTGAATCAACATTGTTAAATGGTTGTCAATGTTGATTCAATGTTGATGCAATGTTGATTCAACGTTGGACTGAAGTCTGTGCCCACTGGGAAGGCCCATGATCGAGTCCTGTGCCCCAAATAGCTGTCATCACTGGAATGGAGACATATCGAGGGAACCTTTTTTCTACCACTGGTTCCTGGCGAGGGGGGAGGGGGCAATCTAGGGATAGATAGTGACGCGTATGACTATCGCCCAAAACGGCAAAAAGGACAGCCTAGATAAGAGGGCTTTATGTTGCTACAACGAGCTCATGGAATAGGATGGCATAGAGTCAGATACATGTATTGGCACACAGATTGCATGATTGGCCAGAGTGAGATATCTACCGCCTGGAGATTGCCCCAACTGCTGCAGCACCAGCAGCTGTCCTCCTCCATCATGGCCGCCATGACTGCAGCATGCATGACTTGCACTTCTGTCGTGTTACATAAGCTGGTTCCCGCAGGCAGCGGCTGGTAGAGACAGCAGAGTTTCCTCCAGGGCGGCACACATTAACCAGGGCTGGAGATTAGTATTGGCCAAGGTGCATCCTCTGTATACAGAAGGCTGTTACATGCTGGAGAGTCTACAGTATAGATAATAAGCTGATACAGACACACACTGAGTCCATATAGGTTGAGACAACTGTCCTGATCTACCACAGTGGCCCACCAGTAGCCTCCAAGGCAACACCGCTTTCAGACCGGAGATCTCATCTTCCTAGTAGGAATTGATAAAGGTAAGCATTTAAGAACACAATATATCCCAGCTTGAATCATGTTTTCCTTAACAAAAACTATAGTAAGGCTTATGTAATGCTAAAATGGGGTCCAACATTTTTGGTCCCCCCCTAAAGGATCTAAAGAGTGGGTCCTCTCCTCTCAAGCACTCAAAAAGTAAACTCGTCTGCAGACTCTTCTAAGTGACAAGAGAGTGGGTCCTCTAGCTGTAGTTGACAGATAGAAGATACACCTGGTATGTGCCAGCCCAAAACCTGACTCATGCCAGCCCTAGACTCGTCAACCAGGGTCTGATTCAGGATTTTACCTGTAGGTGGCATCAGTATAACATGCATTCTGCATAAAGTTGGGGAATGAATTGCATAATTTCTATGTTGATTTTAATCATATTTATGGGAATACACATTCATGTTATCGAGAATCCTGAGATTTATCTATTGGGGGTGCTAGAAAAGGTAAAGGAATCAATGTTTTGATATAATTGAGACAAAACAAATATGTGTAGGACACAGACACCTCTTTTGTGGTTATTTCTATGGTACAATAGCTGCAAGGAAACTCCCATTGGTATGACATCCACATATGTGTTAGCAGTCTGTAACTAAAGGGTAGAAATACTCTCAATATAGACTTGGGGATATGGCAGGAATTCCCCTAACCTTCATACCTCTATGTTTGTATGAATCAGCTATAATAAACCTCAGAAATATAGAGAGACATGGACAACAATTATGCCTAGGCAGAACCCAGTTAGCTCCACCTGCAGTGAAGTAGAGGTTATAGTGCACAGGTTAACCCTCTAAGGGGTGCATAGTGCTTTAAGGTGCTATGCTCTATGCAATCATAGTACATGAATTCAGCCTTGGCAAGTTTACTCGCCCAACTGTTGATTCATTTCCAAAGGTGCATGAATGCAGGCTTGGCGAATAGACTCACCAGGACTACATGCATGCATCATGCTGACAAAGGGATTCAAGCACATTTAAAGCAGTTTGCAGCCAATAAAGGGTTAACTATTCTGGATTGTGAATTTGACGACCTTAGACTTGTCACTTGGAGTGGGCCACTGCCTGGGCTAACATTGTCAGTTAGATGACCCTAGTCTTGTCTTGTGGGATGGTAACCGGACAGTTCATCAAATAGACAACCTTTAACTCGTTTATGTTATGACCGTCACTTTAAAGACCCTAAAGTCTTCTTATAAGACGACCTTTTGACAAGTTTGGATCCCTTCATTTTATCAGTGAGGGCTCCCCTCCGCCATCCAACCTACCATTTAAGGCTGAGTAATGTAAAATGACATCAAGCTAAATGTTGCTGATGGTTATTTTTAAAGGGGCCACGGGAAAAAGAATCCGTCATGTGAATATTCAACTACATTTAGTCCCAGTAAATGACATGTTTCAGGTTAGTTTACATGGAGAAAATCTTTAAGGACCGCGACATGCTTTAATACAATATGCCCTTTTGTAATCAAAATGCATGAATGCAGCACTGGGGAATAACTCACCAATGCTGTAGTCATACATCATGCCGACCCTGGGTATAGGTTAAAAAGGTATCAATGGGTCGGTGTCATGCTCCATTGTGCATCATGATAACAAATGGACATGAACCTTGAGGCATCATGTCGTCCCTACAAGTCTCCAATAGCCTGGGGTGTGACAGTGAATATGTATGCGCACCATCCTGTGAGGTCACCAGTCTGGTAGTCTGGCCGCTCATTACAGGGTCAGCTGGAGAATTTATTCCATGACTCTCATTTGGTCTTTCCCCTAGTAATTCTGGAGTCACCTTGGATTACATTTTGACTCTGTTTCCCTTTCTCTTTGCTACCAAACTGTGCACTTATTTTTTAAGTAACTAGGCCGGTCACTTCACCAGGTCCAACAATGAATATGTAACATATTATGAGAGACACATTATCAAGGCACCGCCGTAGAGATGGTGTTACCTTCAGCCATGAATAAGAGGACGATGGAGTACATTCACCTCGGTAAACCTTTAAGCAGCTG
Organism: Harmothoe impar; assembly: GCA_947462335.1. NCBI lineage: Eukaryota > Metazoa > Annelida > Polychaeta > Phyllodocida > Polynoidae > Harmothoe > Harmothoe impar. The sequence goes on along the minus strand of OX381721.1, from coordinate 16,355,881 downwards.
TTAATGGCAGCATAGTAGAGCCTACTTTAATGTGCTTACTTTGTTGTCATGATGCATGAATGCAGTACTGGTTAGTAACTCACCAGGGCTGCATTTATGCATTATGCCGACCGAATATGGTCTCAAAGGGTGCATGATGCATCAATGTAGAGCCGATTCATCACTCGCCAACACTGCATTGATGCACCATGACGACAAATGTTGCCTAATAGCAATGTGTCGTCTTTAAAGGCAAAATGCAAGGAGAGTCACATGAAGGCTGTGTCTGATGAGTTTGGGCCAGTGTGAACAATTCAATTCAAAGATTTTTATTTCTACTGCATCAATCAGGAAAATTTCCTGTATTATGATTGGTACAGCAAGTCGTATATATTCCTTTCTCGTATATGACCGTAATAATATATAAGTAGATCTGTTTATCGATGTGGTTTCAAATGTTAAGGTGTTTCAGTCATGACTTCCATTTCATTAGTGTTAGTAAGACAAAAGTAATTATGATTACACAATACATGGGGTGGGGGGAAGATGGGGGGTATGGGAGCCCGGGCCAAGGGCACAGATTCTATCATACATAAAACCAATTAGGCTGTCAGCCTGTTATTAGGTCACGTTTGAACACTTCCAAAGAGGTACAGTTTCTTAACTTGGAGGAAAAGGAATTCCATTTATGTGACATTCTGTAAGTAACACTTTGCCTAGCCATGGTGAATTTATACCACTGCATCTTAACTAACCTGCCATCGTGTCTCCTGGTGTTGATGTTTCTAATATCCTGGACAGAAGGATCCTGGGCATATTTAAAGGCTGCTATGCTCAGGGTATGCTCCCTGCGTCTCTCTAAAGTAGCAATACCTGCCCTAGCCCTTAAGCCCTCAGTGGAGGTGTCTTTGTCTTTATAATAGCAGACCTTTATCATTCTGTCCGCTGTGCTCTGAATCTCATTAAGACTAGTTTTGTTTCCTGGCGCATAGATGAGTTGTCCATAGTCTATACAAGGAAGAACCATAGTTTTTACAATATCTAAAGCAGCAGCCTCTGTGAGTCTAAGGCGGAGTCTGTTTAACAGATAGGATTTGTATGATAGGCTTTTCTGGACACCTTTAAGGTGGCCTTTAAAATTAAGGTCACTGTCCAGCTCAATACCGAGGCATCTATACTGGTAGGTGTGTAAGAGCGCCTGATCATCAATCTTTAGCTCAATATTGCCATGGGCAGCAATCTTAGGCTTGGTGCCATATATTGCGTACTTGGTCTTTTTAATGTTTAAGGACAGTTTGTTTTTCTTACACCAGTTGGCAACATTTGCCAGGTCTTGATTGACTAGGGCCAGAATGTCAGCTGTGGGCTCTGGGTAGGTGCAGAATAGGGCAGTATTGTCAGCATAGAGTTGGCATTTGAGGGTTCTGAGCGAAGTATTGAGGTCATTTATATAAACTAAGAATAATAACGGTCCCAGAATGGACCCCTGGGGGACTCCACAGAGGATGGTGGCAGGTTTAGAGGTAATACCATTTGCTCTAGTAGTCTGTTTTCTATTGGTTTATTGGCAAAGTCGAGGTAGGTTACCAAGGTGATAGAGCCTTTTTCCAGGGCAGAGTACATTTGGTCAGTCAACTCAATGAGACTAGTCATAGTTGAGTGCTTAGGGCGAAACCCATGCTGATTGGCATTCAAGACATTGTTTTCTTGCAGGAAGGCTAGTAGCTGAGTGTGAATGACCTTTTCACATAGCTTGGATATCAATGGGAGAATTGAGATGGGTCTGAGATTGGAGACGAGTGAGGGGTTACCACCTTTTAGGAGAGGGGTGACTGTAGTTAGTTTCCAGGAGTCAGAGAAGATGTTTGTAATTATGGACAAATTAATGACATGCTGAAGATGGGAAGGGAGCGTTTGGAGGGCAGTTTTTAATACACTAGTGGAGATGTGTTTGATACCTGAACCTTTTTTAGCTTTAATTTTGTTAATTATGGATATTGTTTCGTCTAGGGTTATGGGTTTAAATCAAAGTTTGCATTAGAGGTAAAACCTGAGTAGTCCCAGGGTGTATTCATGTTTACAGCTAGTTTGGGGCCTATATTAATGAAGAAGTCATTCATATAATCTGCAGTGTGTTCCGGGGGATGGGTTGGTTTGTGTCTTGGTCTGTTAGATTTATACTAGAGGTGGCTGGTCAGGGATTTATAATGTTACTAATTTCCTTCCAATATTCTTTAGGCTCATTATTGTGTAAATTTAAGTTATAAGTATGGAATTAAGCGTCTTTTGCGATTTTACGGGCTCTATTTTTGAGAAAATTTGCAATATTTATGTCATCTACTTTTTTACTTCTTTTGGCTCTAGCTAGAGCTAGTTTTTTTTGAGTGAATACGTCTTGAATAGCATTAGTAATCCAGGGTTTCTTTTTATTGGCAAACTTAAAGTTTTTTATTGGACAGGTTATGGAAAGGATGAAGTCTATTTTTGCAAGCAGTACTTAACAACCAGGCTTCCTCTGGATCCTCAGAATCCCAGAACTCCCCCAATCAACATTTTTAAGTCCCGTGATAAAATTGTCCTCAACATAATTTCTGTATGACCTCCCTACAAATTCCAAAGGGATTTTGGGCGGTGATTTGGAGCTCCTTATTAGATAGACCAGTAGATGGTCTGCTATTATTATGTTCAGTGTCCCACTTTGTACAATTCTGCCTGAGTTTGTACAGGCTAGGTCAAGTAGAGATGTACTCCCATCAGGGGTGAAATGGGTAAATTCCCTAATACATTGTTTGCATCCCAATTGAAGGATAATGTCCTTGAGATGACGAGCTTCATTTCTTTTAGCATTTGTACGATATGGTCCCAACAGATCCACATTGAAATCGCCAAGAATGTATAGCTCATTTCCGCTCAGATCTCCTAGGTTGCCAACAGCTTCAGTGAGTTTAGTACAGAACTCATATGCATTACCTTTAGGGGGACGGTAGACATTTATGAGAACACTCTTTTTGAAGAACGGTTTACTAAAGGTAATACACTGTATTTCTATGTCACTATTGCTCAGATTAAGGTGGCTAATTTCCGAGGTGGAGTATGTGAACTCCTGCTTTAGGTAAACACATAAGCCACCACCAGTTTGTATTTTCCCATTATCATCAAGAGTCTGTCTATCATGCCTTAGTACATTAAATCCCTCTAGATTGACAAGTGAGTCAGGCACCGTCTCGTGGAACCATGTCTCAGAGATGGATAGACAGTCAATGTCACAGTTGTCAAACTCCTTTTTGAAGAGTGCCAGGTTTGCTGGAATACTACGTACGTTCATGTGCGCTATAACCATACCTCTGGTGCTCATGAAGTACCTGTTAGTCATCTGAATCATATAGCATCCTTTTGTGTCTTGGCCCAGCCCCCAAAGCCCAGTATAAAGATATTCCCATGGGGCGTACATCTTGTGTATCCCATTAGGTTTGCACTTACGGAATATGGCAGGGTAGTAATCAGGAGACAACAAGGTCCAGTTTTCCAGAACAAAGATTACATCAAATTTAATTTATCTAAAAGAAATTTGGATTTACTGATTACAAATATGGAGTTATTATATGACAAAGGTATGTTTGAAAAATGGGAATTATAATGATAATAGTCCTAGCAAAAATAGCAACGGCAACAATAATAACAACAATGGTGGTCATCTAGCTCCTATGGTCCCATTATCCAGGGCTCAAGTATGAAAAATAAAGATTAAATAGAAATGTAAGTAGAATCTCCTCTGGTGCAGAGAGACATTTTATATACTACTGTCCGGTGGTCTAGGCGTATAGTTTCGCATATTATGAGCTCAGTTCATTTTAATCATAAATGTACTCATTTAAAGGTACACAATCCTTACGTCAGGATATCCGGGTGGACAGTCTGTAGTATTATACATACATGAGAGTTTAGAACATAATGTTTTGTTTTGTTTTGTTTTGTTTTGTTTGAACGTCTATGACCGGGTGCAATCTATGACCGGGTGCAATCTATGACCGGCATGGAAGAAAACAGTTTATTTAGGGCAGATGTAGGCCCCCTACATAGAAATGGCTGGAAAAGTTAATGGATGTATTGAGACGTTATGATACCAATTTTATTTTCATAGTTTCTATAATTATATCTCTATTTTAGCACATATAAAATAGAAAAGTCCATCTTATAAAGTCATAGACGTCACTTAATAAGTATCATTCATTTCAAACACCTACATTGTCGAAAGGAAGGGGAAATAATGACAGCCATCCACGCTAATTTATGCATCACATATTGTTGAAAATTTTTGTTTAAGATGTCTATGTAAATCTGCCCTAAATAAGCCTTTTTCTGTCATGCCGGTCATAGATTGCACCCAGTCATTGATTGCACCCGGTCATAGATTGCACCCGGTCATAGACGTTCACATTGGCCCCAACTCATGAGACATAGCCTGAAACGTTTTTCTCTTCATATTAAAATTTCGACATATATACCATGCTGCACCGCCTTGGGCAAGAACCAAAAGAAATAATAAAACACAGAGACCCGATCTTAAGGACATATATATCAAATTGTTCTATAAAGGATAATGGTTTTATGGATTTTTATATCAGAACAGTATACTTTGGAATTATGATCCTTGATGTTTCATTTTTATACGTGTAGGCCTATAAGTAGTAATAAGGGGGGGGGGGGAATCAAGTGCCGCAGCACCATCCGCATTTAGTGGCTAGAGTGGAAACTACACACCTTGTCCCCACACTGGACTGTACAGTGTGACCTCCTTCCTGCCCTAGTTGAGACTGGCACTTACAGGCTAGTGCAGCTGGATATTATGCTCTGCAGTATAGAGGGCGCTGCGGCACTTGATTCCCCCCCTGAGTAGTAATTATATTTTAGTTTAGTTTGATACTTAGGTATAATTGGTTCCATGATATAACAATGCACTTCTGTAGTCAACCCTTCGGTTGCGAATACAGAAGCCAATCAACATTTTAAGTTAATAATGTTGACAAATGGATTAATCTTATAAGCTCATAAGCCACTTAGGATGACTGCCCACCTTTTATTCATTACCCTTTAAGGACTGCATAGTATTTTATTGTGATAAACCATTTATTGTCATGATACAGCCTGTACCAGTGCCGCATGCATGCATCACGCCGACTGTCCGGGGGTATCTCAATCGCTTGGGGTCAGCATGATGCATGACGACAGCCCTAGCATGCATATTGACGACAAAGCAGTATGTGACCCTAGAACTTAAAGGAAGTATGGCAGTATCAATATTACACACTACTCACCTTAAAAGTCGTCTCGTACTAAGTGAAACTTTAGTCAGATTAGAATCACTCAAATTCCTCTGGTGCCTTCCCGCCATGGCTCAACAGGGAACCTATGCCATATTGAAAATGGTGTTTCTAAAATAAACACATTCATATGGACTGCCCTGTGGCCATGTGTACCGATAGGGCGACTGTGTGTTTGGTTATACTTTGTGGTTGGTAGCAGTGGCTGGGGAGTGGGCGGGCACTCGGTTTTATATTGACACTGGTAATTTTTTTCGTTTCAGTGGGCTTTAAGCAGGCACCATTTATTACAAAGTATTGTAGAGTGAATCATGCAATGTTTTCATTTGTACTGAAGCAAAAGTGTGCATAATCAATGTTTTAACAAGGTTTTAACTATATTTAGTACACTCATAAGATTTACAGGTACTTCAACTAGATGCGCTACCGGGTAGCATAGTGTTCATAGTATAGACTATCATGTTGGACGTCAGAATTATTCAAATGGAGCCCAAAAAAGATGCTATGGGTCCATGCGTTCGTTTAACCATTTAACCAACCCAGTGTTGGGCTTGTGAAGTTGCCTCATTAGGCAGAGTACTTTCACCACGTGCTCAGTGTGGTGTGTCAATCGGCCTCATTATTATCAATTGTCAATTGTGTCTTGGCCTTATTTCAAGAGATCGACCATTTAAAGCATGGCAACATGACAGCTTTTTGTCAAGACAAATAATATAAAAGAAACAGAGAAAATATACAAGGAGAAAAAATACAAGAAATAACATAATATTATAATCATGCAGTTTTGGTTGCGGTTGTGAGTCTTTGGGGGCCCCTTTTAACATATGATATAAACCTTCTCATGATCAGTAGACTGTGAATGTACGGGTAATCAATCCAGGACACGGCCTTTGCCTTGATAGGTCGATGAATAGGGTGTAAGAAGTATATAAAATTTAATGTAAAAGTAAAAAGTATAAAGGTATAAAAGATAAATTAATTTCCTTAATAATTAAAACACGGTGGCGTACTACTGCATGGATTCGTCACTCCACATAAGGTCACAATATAGACTTTGATAGATGGATCGGATGTTAATACATTGGGGATGGCTTGGGGCCAAATAAGGAGTCTGATATCGTGGCGCAGTGACCCAGAACTTGGTTATGTGTGAAGAGAATAGGTTTTTTATTACAAATTGTGCTTAACCTGATGGTATTATTGATAATATATGATACCACATAAAACATACCACATATTGACTGCCCCCTCCGCCTCCGTATTAGTTCATTTATTCATCTGCACTCCTGTATCTGAGGGGCTTATCCTGATTTTGTGACAATGTATATTGGCTCTACTCCGACTGACTTACAACTGCCAACCAACAGAGGTCTGAACGCTCTCCACTTCTTCACAGATATTCACATTTTTTCAAATTTATCTCACTAAAGATTATGCATAATTATTATCATGGTGAAACTATCATGATCTAATTCACACAGAATATCAACAGAATCTGATAGTAAATGAGGGGGGATGAAAGTAAAGTATAAAACGTTGACAATGGAAACTTGGCACTCGACTACCTAAGCCTTCTGGCTTTTGCCTCTAGAACCAGCATAGCCTGTCCCCCATATATAGCCCCCCTCGCCCCCACCCCCCCCCCCCCGAGGGCAGTGGTCAGGGCCACATTTACTATACAGCTTATAATAACAGTGTTATGATTGGCGACCACCTGCTGCTGAGAACTGACCACTGGCTGTTTAGCGATTTAGGGGCCACATACTGCTTTAAATCATACTCTTTGTTGTCTGATGCATGAATGCAGCCCTGTGCAAGTCTATAGTCGTTTGGTCAGTTTTCTCACAAGGGTTGCATTCATGTGGCATAGCGGCAAAGGGACATACATATAGTAATTTAAAGTGGGAATGTCCGATTTTAAACAAATTCTAAATCCTACCTTAAGATGTTCCAAAGAGTGTTAAGTACATAATTTTATGTGATGGAGGACTTTCAAATGTTATCCATGGCCAGAAAGTGGATCCCATGGGACCCATCCATGGTCGTCCATGGTCAGATTTTAGGGGAAAGGATAGAGAAGATTGTATTTTCTCATCAGATAAACTCACTTTAAAGCACTGTGTTACCATTAAAGGGTTAACATTCTCTGAGTCCACCTTCACGACCAGCCGTGTATGGTCCTAGTCTGTTGGAGACCGGTCCCCTGCTCCCCACTCCCCACTTTTGGTACACTGTGGGCTCTAGGAGTACTTACCTGTACATTAATACAGCCACACGGGATCCACCAACGTGGCAAACGTAAAGCGCCACCATAGATACCGTAAGTGTTCTCATATATCGTTCTTCTCTACTAACGGCTAACGTGTGAGTGGTGAGGGTGAGGATTTAAACTAAAGGCCCAATGCGTACTCCCCGTCCAGCAAGAGTTGGAGTTCATTGAGGACCAGCACGCAGGTTTTTATATAGAATAACTGGGGGTTCATTCAGGATGATCTATTAGCAGGCAGATCAACCTAATTTGTGGTCCTTAAACCCCCAGCGCCCCTATACATAGGGCTGAGTACCTGTCCCGACTGCACTCTGACTGTCACTGGACGTGCAGTAAGATCTGCGGGTTTAACTTAACCCTTTATTTTATGGCGTAGTGCATTTTGCCATTCTGATGCGTCAATACATTAGTATTCCCATCATGCCATTCCTTCCGGACTATAGGGTCGGCATGATTCATGCATATACCATTGGCGAGTTACTCGCTTGGGCTACATCTATACATCCACCGTGCTGATCACATGACATTGGATGCTAATTCTAGAATCTGGCATTTAATGGTTGGGACTCGATCTGAGACACTGGCGCGAAAGCACTGCAGCGCCCCCTGCCTCCACTCGCTGTCCCCTGTGACGTCACAGACAGCGTCCCTTTTCGCTGCTGCTCCTTCAAGAACTGTCGGGATTATTTTAAGCCCCCAATTTTACACTTAATTTCCCAGTTTGGTCCCAATAATATCTCTCAAAATGGTGAGAACAAGGACTGTACCAGTCGATAAGACCCCTAAGCCCACTAGGGTCTCGTCTAGGGTTAAGAAACCGACTACTAAGGTAGTGGCAGCGAAGAAGCAGGCGCCCACTCCCCCGCTGAGCCCCATCTCTGCACGTGTTGCGGCGCTGGAGACGGATGTCGGCGAGCTAAAAAGTAGGGTCGGCTCGGTGAAAACAATCTCTACCACGATCCTCTCAAAGCTCACGGTTTTAGTGCCAGACACAGATGTGGCCCTCGCAACAAAGAGTGCCCCGGTCGTCACGCCTGCCCCGGTCATCGTCATCCCTCCGGTGAGTGTGGTGTCTACGGCGGCGCCTGTGACAGTGCCCACAGTCGCCCCTGTCACAAGCGTAAACATTGCTCCTGTCAACGTCACAAGTGCCCTGGCGGCCCCGGCTGTCACAGCGCTCCCGGTCGGCCCTCCCGTTGACACCAGGCCGGCTGCTGGCGGCAAGGCTCCCTCGGCGGCCTACGGATCGGCGGCATCGCTGGCAGCAGGGTCGGTCCCGGCTCCCTACCCGTATGCCCCGTACCCGATCCTTCCTCTACACTCTGGGCTGCAACAACAACTACAGCCTGCTGCACCGAGAGTACAGTCATCCGAGGCGGATCTCTGTGCCATTCTGCAGGCGGCGGCCCCGCCTCTAACATCCTATCCCATCCCCCCGGCCATGGGGTATGGACCACTCCCCCTCAGTGCTGCCCATGCCAGCAACCCGGTGGTAAACCAGCAGGTACAGGCCCTACTGTCGACGACAGCCCACCAACTGTCATCTTTGAAAGGTAGGAATACTCACCCGCATGACTTTATCACCCGTGGCCCACAGTGCACTAAGACCTCACTGGACTCCCTCACTGTGGCGGAATACCTGTATGGCCTGTTTAGAATGATGCGTGACCCCCACACTGCTAATGATGTGAGACCAAAAATGGCTCTTCATATCTATCAGGTCATAGAGGATGCCGCTGAATATGGGTGGGGTCAGGTGAGGCGTTGGTCTGAGGACGTCCTCACTAAGATAGCCTCAGGTAGGCTCACATGGATGGATGATAGTGCTATTCATGACCTACGGTCACAGTGTTCCAAGTTCAAAGCAGGTAAACTCCACCAGGCCCCTGAGTCGAATCCTGGTTCTGTGAAATCTGCCACCACCTCTCACCCTCAGCAAAGCCACCAGCAGTCCAAGGCCAGGCGCCCACTGCGCCCGGCCACAGGACGCACAGATATCCCATGCTCTGCCTACAATACGGCTGGAGGGTGTAACAAGCAAGATGGCCACCTAGAAGGCGGGGTAACTCAAGGCCACCACTTTAAATTCTGCAGGAAGCATATGAATGCACTCCAATTCCACCCTAAGTGGGACTGCAGGAACCGTGGTAACCCAGCCTTCTACAACAACCAGTTCTTTCGGTCTCAGGCCGGACAGGACCGGCCCAACTACTAGCCTACAACTTCCCACAGTGCCATCACAGCCTACCACTGTTGATCGACACCCTGAAGTAGGTAACATGAACGTTGTTGAAACTGTAAAAAATGTCCCTGGATGTGCCCAAACAATGTCTCGACTGCACGTCAGTTTGGACCCTACTGTGCCCCCATTTGTCCCAAAGCCCCCTGGTGACCATGTGTTGCTCGGAAAAAGGGTTAAAAAAGAAAAACAAGACATTGGTTGCATGCCAACATCTGTCCCGTCTAGTAAAGGCATGTATCAACCCAAGGACTGCAATCAGCGCCTCCTAGCCCTGGCCCATGGCTCGGAAAGACAGGTGGATGCTGAATCGGTCCCTACTCCTGGCACTAATGCCCCAAAAAAGGACATGACACAGTTACAGGAGGAACCTGCCCCCCTGTTTGAATACCATATCCCATGTGAATACAATGATGACCTGTTGACCCATGCTGATGTAAACGGGTCCCAACTTGGCCTGGCTGATGAATTCCGCCCTACAATGATTGGCCCAACCCCTGCACAGTATGCCACAACAAGAGCTATGTTCTGGCCGTCCATACAGCCTGAACAGTGGAAGGACTTCCCACAGCATGCCGCAGTGTACACTGCTGTTACAGCGACCGGGCTCCCCAACAGGATGGGCGCAAGGATCACCCTGCCTTCAGCCCTCAACCTGGAGGTCTGGGAGACAGAGCTAGCCGACTACCATGACAAAGAGGTCTGCCAGTTCCTCAGGTATGGGTGGCCGGTGGGGTACACAGCCCCAGGCCCACCTACCCCAGCAACCTCAAATCATGCATCGGCGGAAGGATACCAGTCCCAACTCCAGAAGTTTGTTGACACAGAACTCTCTCTGGGAGGGATAGTAGGCCCATTCAGTGACCTACCCTATGCCCCCTGGACGCATATTGCCCCCCTCATCACACAGCCAAAAAGAGACTCAGTAGAGAGGAGAATAATCCTGGATTTGTCTCACCCAGAGGGCCGGAGCGTCAACTCAGGCATAACAAAAAACTGCTTCGAAGGCTGCCACCGCCCCTACACCCTGCCCTCTGTAGAGGACCTGGCTGTGCGTATAAGAGTCCTTGGACCCGGCTGCTTTGCCTGGAAGGCGGACATGACTCGTGCTTACCGCCAGCTTAGGACGGACATGGGTGACACACCCCTCCTGGGTTTCAAGGTGGCAGGCAACATCTACATAGACCTGTGCCCGTCCTTTGGCTGTAGGCTTAGCAGCATGGCCTGCCAAAGGACCACCTCTGCTATAGTCTACATCATGAGAAAGGCTGGGTACTGGGCCCTCGTCTACCTAGACGATTTTGTGGGCGTAGAATCGACCCTGGAGAGGGCCACCCAGGCATACAAGACCTTCATGGACCTCACCGCTAGGCTGGGGATCCACCTAGCGCCCAACAAGTGTCAACCCCCGACAGTCGCACTAGAGTGGCTGGGGTTCTACGTTGACACCAACCTCATGATCCTCTCTGTCCCGGATCATAAACTCAAGGACATACTGAAAGAGTGTACACTCTGGATGTCAAAGACTCAGGCCACCAAGAAGCAAATACAATCGCTCACGGGTAAACTGGTTCACGTGTCTAAGTGCGTCCTCCACGCGAGGCGCTTCATATGCCGCATACTTGACACCCTCCGACTTGCCCCTGAATCTGGCCTAGTGCCTCTCTCTGTGTCATTCAGGGCAGATGTCAAGTGGTTCCTCAAGTACTCTGAACTCTCCAACGGAGTTCACCTGCTGGATCCAGACCAGAAAGAGTTCAGTCTTGAATGTGATTCGTCCCTGAAGGCAGGTGGTGGTAACACCGACAAGGAGTGCTACACACTACCCTACAGTGCCCCTCACTGCCGCCGCTACACCAATATAACCCAGCTCGAGGCAGTCAACCTCGTGACGGCTTACAGGACCCTGAGACCACAGTATGCAGCCGGTATGAGAATCATAATCTACACAGACAATATGGGTTCTGCATCGGCCTTGAAATCAGGACGTACAAAGGATCCAGCCTTGGCATCATGTTCTAGGCAGCTGTGGCTCGAGGCGGCTATACATGACCACACCCTAGACATCAGGCACAAACCGGGTGCACTCATACCCCTTGCCGATGCTCTGAGTCGGTACCATGAACCGGAGAAAAAGGTGTATGCAGACCGACAGATTCGGCTCAGGGGCCTAAAAATGAAAGAACCCTCCCTCCCACACCCTTTCTTCACCCATATCTGATTGTGTAACTTGTCATCTAAATGTCTGTCTCTTTCACAGGCATACCTCTAGGGGATCAGACCCTCACATCATATAACGCTGCAATTGCTGATTCGACTAAGTACAATAGACTCACACATGCTACAACTTATCTCACATACGCGGTCCACTATGGGGTCGACATCCTCTCCCCCAGTATCCTGGATGCGTGTATGTTTCAACAGTATCTGGCAAACACGCTTAAGAGCAAAACTTCTCGAAAATGCTATACCTCGGGTGCTGTAATCTGGATTAGGGAACATGGTGGGGATGCTGCAACCCTCCAGTCCCTGGAGGCAAAAACTGTAGCAACAGGTGCCTTCCGCCTCTCCCCTACTGTACCAAACCCAGCGCCTCCCCTCACTCACAATGACTTAGTAATAATATGTGATTACCTTAATACACCGGTAGGCCTCCCTCTGAAAGCTGCAGCAACAATAGGCTTCTTCGCCTTCCTGAGGGCCTCCAACCTACTCTCACCCTCGGCTCTCATGTGGACAGGCCCACACACCCTCACACGCGGTGACATAATCAGCCACCTGGATGGTCTGACAGTAGCCATAAAATCGTCAAAGACGATACTCCCAGGAATGGTACCCACGGTACTCCACCTCCCTAGAATCAAAGACTCCTCGGCCTGCCCTGCAGCTGCCTGGGATGATTATGTAAGAGTCTACCCTTCACTGGACTCTAGCCCTGCATTCACCCTGCATGACGGATCCCCTCTTACCCCCCATCAACTGGTCTCGGTCCTCCAGGCTGCACTAACTGCAGCAGGGTGCCCTTATGCACACCGTATCAGGTCTCACTCCTTGAGGCGGGGGGGGGGCTCAGGCGGCCCAATTAGCAGGGTGTGAAGATGCACAAATAGCTCATCAAGGTACATGGAAATCCCAAGCAGGACTAAAAGCCTATGTACCGACGTCAGTGTCACGAGCGGTAGCCACCAAGATGGCAACCCTATTTGCCCACACTAAAAACACTGACTACACACACTCATAGTGTCATACGTATATCTAAGCATTTACATTTACGGTAGAAATTGTACTACCACTCATTTTGTTGTTGTTCACATACATGTAAACTGTTTAACATGTTCGTCACAGGATAAACACCAATATATATAAGATTGTGTCCAAGTTATCATTGGATGCTAATTCTAGAATCTGGCATTTAATGGTTGGGACTCGATCTGAGACACTGGCGCGAAAGCACTGCAGCGCCCCCTGCCTCCACTCGCTGTCCCCTGTGACGTCACAGACAGCGTCCCTTTTCGCTGCTGCTCCTTCAAGAACTGTCGGGATTATTTTAACCCACCCCCCCACACCTAAAGGAGGTGATTAAAAATCACAAAGTATGGACTTCGTATCCACACTAAAAACACTGACTACACACACTCATAGTGTCATACGTATATCTAAGCATTTACATTTACGGTAGAAATTGTACTACCACTCATTTTGTTGTTGTTCACATACATGTAAACTGTTTAACATGTTCGTCACAGGATAAACACCAATATATATAAGATTGTGTCCAAGTTATCATTATACAATAAAGCACTATGCTGCCCTTAAGGGGTTAACCCTCTCCTGACACCTATAGCCCTGCACCAATGGGCCCACAGGTGTAGAGTCAGTAATACCTGATCCCGCCCTAATTAGCTCTCTCCGATGGTGGTGCTTGGCCCTTTAAGGGCCGCATAGAATTTTAATGTGCTATGCCCTTTGACCATGATGCATAAATGCAGCCATGGCGAGTCGTCTTACCTGTGCATCATTCCGACCCCAAGAGGTAAGTGATGTATCAGTCCCGTATGATCGACATGATTCAAACAGCATGTCGACAGAGTGCATAGTGCAGTTAAGTAGTATGCTGCCCTTAAAGGGTTAGTATGTGTGTATGAGTGGGGGGGGGGGGGCATGTCGTTGGTCCCACACCTCACTGCATGTATATGCCTCCTATGTACTCGCAGCTCAGTCAGTGAGTGACAGACTGGTGCCGAGAGTGGACCACAGCAACACGACCATACTCTAACAACACACCAGCACTCCTCCTCCCCCTGTGCCAGCACCACCACTACCACCACTACCACTGGACTTAACCTCCTCCAGGCAGACACAGGGACCCATAAAGCATCATAAAGCAGGTAAGATTCCGTCTATATATTCGGTGGTACCATTACAGGTACAGGGGTAATCTCCGCTGTCATCTTAAGGCTCCATTGGAGCAGGGCGGGAGGAGTGTGCATAAAGGGAATGGTCCAGTGTACACTAAAGGCCCCAGGGCTGATCACTCGTTAATATAGTGGGACTGCAGGTCCACAGCACAGGTCCACAGGTGCAGGGCTGGATGGGAGGTACCCATGTCGATTGTCCATCTTAGAAAAATGGCCATGTCGCATGTCAATGTCGCTTAATAATGCCCATGTCCCATGTCGATTTTAAGAATTGCTCATGTCGCCTGTCACTATGTGTTTTGAGCCTCATGTCACATGTCACTAGACCTTATGTCGATTGTCGATTATAAGAAATAGCCATGTCGCCATGTCGAATTTGGTGGTCCACACCCATACAGGTCATACCGTTTATTATGTGTGGCCTGTACATATATATATATATGCACATTATATATGCTATGCACATGGGTATTTATGGTACATAAATTGACATAAGTATGTCGGTAGTAATAGTACCAGTATATTAGATGACACACATGTTTCATGGCAAGTCTAGGGTAGTAATAGTACCAGTATATTAGATGACACACATGTTTCATGGCAAGTCTAGGGGAGAGGCATAGGGGTTTCTGGGAGGCTGGTTAAACCCGCAGATCTTACTGCACGTCCAGTAACAGTCAGAGTGCAGTGGGGCAGGTACTCAGCCCTATATATAGGGGGGCTGGGCCTTTAATGCGGCATAATCACTGACCGTGTCCCATGTAAATTCTTGAAACTGTTCTAGTCTACTATGTGGTCAAGTGTGAGTGGTGATATTGCCCCTTTAACAACATTTAAAGAAAATAATCCCACAGCAGAGTCTCGATAGAGTCAAATATAAGTATTTAACAGAAAGATCCTCTCATAAAGGAAGATACAAAGTTCCTAATCCCCACCCTTCATGTAGTCTCTATGAGCACAAGCGTGACAACTCCCCATGAGGATGGTCGTTGGCCGGGTCGTTGGTCGTCACGGGATGGATCCCTCCAAGGGCGAAGTATTTAAAACCCTAACCTACCCTACCGTGTTCAATCCTGTTAGGGTAACCTCACCTATCTCCGACCACCTACCATGAGTGGACCACCCACAGCACCATATTGCTACTAGTACTATACTGTGCTATATGGGGGTGCAGATGCTATTTGAATTTGAAGTTGAAGTGTTAGTGGTCCCCGTAGCTTCCTTATTTTTCACCAATATCATTTTATCAATATAAATACACATTGCAGAAGTGAAGGTGTACTACCCATTTTGACCACAGACAAAACATAAATTCTTCAAAAGTATTTGACTTTGGTGCTAGTTAACTATACATCTCAGTCGATTTACATACTAATTGTGATGTTATGTGAATGGGTACACATCTTTTAAACATATATCATGTTTCCTAAAACCTCCACATTCTAAAGTAGAAGCTACCACCTACTAATTTCACCATGGCCTTACCAGAATTTCACCATAAGACGACCTCAGTCTGCAAGGTGTGTTAGTATTACCCCTATAACAACGGTTATTCTGTAAAGAACGACATGATGCAAACGCAGCATTAAGGTTCAGTTGTCATCATGGTGCACCAATGCAGCGCACATGAGTAACCCAGCGTCGACACTGCATCATACCACACCAACCAGTTGGGAGTGTATTCACCCAGCATTGAACGTCAATATGATGCATAACTTTATGCACCAGTAGTAAGTTGCATCTGCTAGCAAAGGGACATAAAGCATCAACGCAGCATGTATACTTAAAGGGTTAAACCAGAGGCCTTGAACTATTTACCTTGCAATAAAATAACCACAGAGTTATTTCTGAGCTGCAGGTTAACAGATACGTAAACCCAGTGTGTGTATAGACCCCGGGTATAGACCAATAGACTTACACGTTTAGAGAACAGCTGATCTCCTGTCTGAGTAGAATGAGTAGGCTATAGGGGTGTACAACCGCGATATGTGACATAACCGCTATCTGTATCAATAAGCTAGGGGCTGCCGATTTATAAACATCACATGATACCGATTTTACACACGGATGGGTTGATTGTCTCTATACAGAATGACTGTGAGAGAAGTTATTACAGATAATGTTGGTTACTACAGATAGCGGTTGGATGGATTCTGAGACTACAGATAGCGTTGCTACACAGTTAGCGGTTGCATAGTCAACCTCTACATGCTATTGACGCGGATAGCGGTTATGATACAGCTGGTGGTTGTACACGGAGTCTACAGAAGGGGCCTTTGACATCTGGCAGAGGGGAGGGGGGTAATTATTTTTGATTATTTCTCAAGAATCAAGGGTATTTTAGAGTTAATTAGCTAATTAGATAAAGTTTAATACAATGTTTTACCTTTCATGCTTGATTGTCCTCTTGCCATAAAAAATCTTTGCAAATAGGCTGCTTCTTAACTTAGTATTGCCTAGTTGGTGTCACTGTCAACCACCTTTGTGCAGCAGTGTTATATAATGAAGAAATTCATAAAAAACAAAAATAAGTTTCGGATGGTCTGGACTGTCATGGTCTACTTGGGAGGTAAAGGGTTGACGACTGACCTGTATACACACTGAAGGTCACATGGGAACACGTGCCTGCTGGGCTGTTCTATGGAAATAAGTTTATTTTAAACTTGTAGGATGAACCCGAGGCCTTTACCCGAGACATCTCTTTGGCGGCAGATGTATGCATAATAATCTTTCGTAATAGAGGTACAAATGATTTATCACCATATTTAATGTATTTTAGATAACTTTTTGTAAAGATTATTTGCCATTTACGCTACAGAATTTGCTCCCTAGATATATATGAGAGATGATAAAATAGAAATGAAAGAATAGACATTTTTCAATGAGCAAAGACGGAGAATATCTTTCCCCTCCTTTATTAAACAACGGCCAGTTCCTTTTGTCTCTTTGAACTTTTATGGAGATCACACGTCCCGCCTGCACCCTCAGAAAAGTGAGAGTCATTGTCCATACTTTGACTGGACTAAGTCAATTGACTGCCATATGGGGGTATACCCAAAACAAATTGCAATAGTTTCGTACCATGGTTTTTCTGGATCCTTAGACATATATATACCTCAGAAAAAAAATACTAAGAAAAAAAGTGAGGGGCAGACATTTTTCTCAGGGGTCAAAGGTCAAGGTCATGCCAAAAAAATGAATTTCCCTAAAATTTCAAAGAAATGTGCATATTTAATAGGATGTATATTCAATGAAAAGGAACACATTATAGAAGATAAAAGTATACTTTTGGCTAATATTTTGATGTTTGACCTTGAAAAACATGACCTTGACCTTGGCCCAAGGTCACTTAACTGATGAAAACTTAACTACCCTCACCTAAGAGTCAGGCAGTGCCTGACCCTCAGGTGAGGGTAGTTTTAGCGACAATGACTCTCACTTTTCTGTGTGTGTGCTCTATACTATGTGTGGGTATTGTCAGGTTAAAAATACACACTATGTCCTTTCATTATAACACACATACTAGTGCAACAATGCGTTATAGGGCCAAAAAAAAGGTGTGTTTCAGGTTACATAGTCTGAAAATCTAGGTAGGGTAGGTCGGAGTTTATTTTATTTTATTTTATTTTATTTTTTACCTTGGACTGAAAAGTACCCCAAAATAGACTCGCAAACTTCATTGCCAACTCGCCGACAACAATGTCGACTCGTAGACTATCAAATTGACCCTGAAATAGGCCCAAAACTACTCAAAACATTGATATTTGTTCAATATTGGATAAAAGTTTATCGCTGACTATGAAGTTGACTCGTAGACTATCAAATTGACCCTGAAATAGCCTTACAGTCACTTAAAAAATAATAATTTTTTTTTCAAAATTGGATAAATATTTCTAGGGTCGGCCCTGTTTTGCTAGGTAGGGTCGGGTAACCTGAAAGACACTTTTTTTTTATTTGGCCTAGGTATATCTAGAAAACAACTGTTTTTATTTTACCTGGGTATGAAACAGAAACTTTAACTGCGGCCGATCGTGATTGTGTCCAGGGGGCATTGGTGTGACCCGGGACCTCCCCTTAGCTTCACGTGTTATGTTTAATGAATGAAGTAAAGTAAAAAGGAGAACCAATTACTCGTACCTTGTCCTTCATTCTAAATAAATAATTTTTAAAAACCTGAGATTTTTCTTCCGGGTCTGTTTTACTTACCTGAAACACCAAAGTTTCGTCTGTGTACAGAGAAAAGAATGTCAGCCTGATGCTGGAAATGTATAAAAAAACAACAGAGTCAAGCATTACAACTCTTCTTATAGAGTCCAGCATTTCCAGGTCGCAAGAGAGTCTGACAATACATGACTCTCTTTCCAGAAGCTAACAATGCTGGCCTCTTGTAGCCTTGAAGAATAGAGGTGCCATTGATACATTTGCTAGAGACGTTTGCTAGGGACATTTTGTTGACAAATACTCTTATAGTGCAGCAGCATTGGACTGGTAGTGTCATTATTTCTGCGGCCACCTTGCACCGAAAAATGATAACAGACACTTGGTATCACTGGAAAGCTGTGATTGTGTAGATAACAACCCTTGCCAAGTTCGTACGACTTTTTTTCTTTTTACACTCACACAATCACAGCTTTCCAGTGATGCCGAGTGTCTGCTATCATTTTTCGGTGCCAGGTGGCAACGTGATGGGCAGCTTGGTGCTGCAGCACTACTAAAATGAGTTTTTCTTCACTTGTTCAACCCCTTTGAACTATAGAACAGGCTTTTTCGCTCAACAGAGATGACATTTATTGGTCCACTCCTCATGAGGGGTCAAAGTTTGTTTTTATCCCCTGCTTCTCAAGGAGTCAATATTATGTTGCCCCTCCCCTTAAAGTCCACCATCCCACATTTTATTAAAAATGTCCATTCCCTTACCCTACCCTGCACGCTGGGTGGCAACCTCACCCCATACACTTCCAAGGTCCAACACCAGGCAATACTAACCGCTCTCAGGGGCAGATTAACCCTGTAGGAGCAGCAGAGTGCTTTAATCCACTGCGCCCGTGTGTCGTCATGATGCACGAAGGTAGCCCTGACGAGTAACTCGCCAGTGTTACATGAATGCATCATGCCGACCCTATGGGGTGGATACACTCCTGAAGAGCGCCTGTGAGTTGCTCGCCAGCACTGCACAAACGAAAAGGGGACACAAAGACATGCCTCGTGTAGTGCTTATAGGGTTAAGCTTTAGGATCAATGGTATTATCCTCCCTTATGACACCCCCTAGGATCACTAGGCTGCCCCAACAGCGTCCAGAACGGCTGATTACGTATTAGGCTTTAATACTGAGTCGTTCTCTTCTCAAGTTGTCCACCCAGGGTGTTATAGAGAATTGTGGCAGTGAGGGGCTTGGGGTAATCTCTGTTATCTCGTTACACAGAGCTATAGATAAGCTGCACCTACTTGTTTCTATTTTCATGTTGTTGTGTAAGATTTGTTTTCTGTAGTGATACTTGACTCATGGGGGTTTGATGCCAGGGTTTGATGTCATACCGCTTCTCTATGCCTTACAACATTCTCAATGGAATGGTTTGTTACATGTAACTATACAAGGGTCAACGTAGTTGTGTAATGCCAATTTGTTGTCATGATGCATCCTGACGACCCTATGAATAATGAAGTCAATGCACCCGGAAGGATCAAAGTTATGCACCATGAAGCTTTACATAATTAAATGCTGCTTCCCAATACAGGAGTGGTCTTATATGAGTGATCTATGAGACGAATGATCAAAACTGTACAAAACCATATTGGGTGGTGGAGAAGCCCCCTACCAGAGCACTCCCCCTACTTTTCAAGAGATGACAAGTGCCCTTTTATTTGCCTGGATCTATATACATGGAATAGTGCCATGACACGATAGGCTTACCACCAGTGTGAATACCTGTTCTATTTATTTTAAGGGATGTGCTTGATTATTCTTTCACCCTGTAGCGAGGGTTCCCGCAAAAGGTGTTTTAATTGTATAGGGTATATAGGAATAAGCCTACACAGAGGCAAATATCAGAGTCACCCAATGTCGCCAATACTACTCTCATACAAGGGTCAGGCACTGCTGGACTATAATAGATGGGTCAAGGGCCATTCTAGTGAGGGTCAGGCTAGGCTGGACATTCAATAACAGGCTGGACTTTGGCAAACTTGCTTGAAAGTCTGGCCTTGCTGGATCCTCATGCCACAGTCTGACAATGCTGGACTCTTGCAGGCTGAATAAAGAGACTCTCCCCAGAGTCCAGCATTGCCAGACTATGGCATGAGGATCCAGCATGGCCAGACTTTCAAGCAAGTTTGCCAAAGTCCAGCCTGTTATTGAATGTCCAGCCTAGCCTGACCCTCACTAGAATGGCCCTTGACTCATCTATTATAGTCCAGCAGTGCCTGACCCTTGTATGAGAGTAGTATTGGCGACATTGGGTGACTCTGATATTTGCCTCTGTGTACACTTGTCCCCCGCACCATTTTAGCACAGAATGGCACTTGTAAACACCACTGTGACTTTGAACTTGATTTTTCTGCTGGGATTAGGCAGCCTCTACGGTTAGCTTGGAACCAGCAAACAGGAACCGGAATTGGAACCAGTGAAAACTCCCATCATACATTATGGTTCCTGCTCACTAGTTCTAACCAACCAGCAGGGATTGCCCAAACCAAGTCCAAGTTCGAGCTCAAAGAGATAGTTGCCAGAGCCTTCCAGTGTTAGGATCTGGGTAATATAATTATGTGACATGTACTAAGAAAAGGGACCTTAGTGCACCCTGAACTAAGGGCCCTTTTCACAGATAGTGTCAAATTATGTGAAGGATTGTCGTACACGTGTCCTCAACCTCTTCACATGGTGTGTTTACATCGGGTCTGGCCAGTTGATATCAGCCACTCATGTAGGGGAGACCGGGGCAGAGTGGGACACTTTTTTTCGTTTTTGCTCCTGCCAGCTGATATTAAACAGAAATGAACAATCAATGCCATGAAAAAATAGCCTTTAATATCTGTCACAGATATGGAGTAGAAATAAAACTATAACCATTATGGATTTTGTGGAATGTAATTATGAAAAAATAAATTCAAGTGTCCCACTCTGCCCCATGACCGGGGCTCACTGGGACACCCTACGGGGCACACTGGGACACCAGCTCCTTGTTGACACATAATCATCATATTACAATGTTAATGCCATTTGCCTAAGCCCTTATATCAATGTAACTAACAAACTAGTTTGCTAAACTATTCTACATTCATTGGTTGAAATACAGTTGCGTGAAAAAAACGGGGCACAGTGGGACGGTGGCACATTGGGACCATGATATTGGAGGCTAATAAATAATTATAAATATTACAGTTTACTTCTTAAGAATAAAGCTAGAGGGTTATCCCCTATTATTTACCAATGTGTATTGCATATAGGCATATGAATTTATTAATGTGAGTAGATGTACTTGTTTTCTACATTTTAATTACATATCATATATTCATGATTATGTAGCGCTTCATAAGGGTCATTATGATGAGCATATCAGCATTTTGATCTTATTTATTAATCTATAATACACATATTATAGTTCCTGAAGTTCTTCATTAATAGATTAATGCACAAATAATGCATGATAGAATATAATATTCATTTCACATGAAAAAACAATAGTTTGTTGGAAATAATTAATCTGTATCCAATATATCGCATGCTGCTCACTGGAATTCATCAATTTATAGAGGCTAACTTGAAAGATCTCATGCCACATACATAAAGGACACAAAAAGTATCATAAGAACTAAGTTAATGATGTAAATGCATAGAAAATGCTGTATGGCAAGCAACCTGGGGCACAGTGGGACATGTCCCACTGTGCCCCAAATGTGGTTGTCCCACTGTGCCCCGGAGGTTTCCCTGATTGATTTTGGAATGTAGGTCACTTAATACAGCCTTAATTCCTCCAAATGCTATGCTTCGGTTGAGGGTTTCTAAGAGGTCTTCCAAACCCTAGAAGGTGAAATTAGAATCTTAACAACATTAGTCAAAATGAGATTTCATCAGAGTTAGTGAAACCGTACTTCGGGCCCTAAAATATGAGTTATACACATTTACCTGTAAATGGTCCTGGTGTCCCACATCAGTTTATGATGGGAAGTTGGGGAATCCCCTCAGCCTCTTTTTCAGTGGGGGAGCAAAGGAATCCTCTTTTTATTTTTAGCTACAGGGCCTCTGTCCCACTGTGCCCCGTGTCCCAATGAGCCCCGGTCTCCCCTAGTGCCATCACTGTCAGATGTCACGCACTACGCCCATTATTTATCAAATCCCCTGAAGTAGGCGATAATACAGGGATGGCTATACACTCAGGAACAGGCTTAGCTACATGTTTGCTCTCAAGTCTGTTATGTATTCAAAATATACACAGGGCAAAGGAACTGAGTCAAAATGGAGTCCATGTTCCCTGTAAAATGACTGTCCTCTTTAGGGGAATCCTGGCTATTAAGGGACCCAAAAGTGACTCCCTGACTTACCTATAAGGGAGTCACATGGGGGAGTCACATAGCTCCCTGACTTACCTAAAGGATAAGGACTCTTAGAGAGAGAGAGTCATTCTGAGGGCAGGATGGACTCCCCTTTGACTCTCTGTGTATGTGAACAGCCACACAGAAAGGATGCTCCTAGGTAGGACACACAGATCATCCTTTCTGCGAGGCTGGTCACCTCTCCCCATGTATGTTATTCCTACTCATGGCAGTTTATTGGATGATATTTTGTGACACATATTGACTGATCCGACGGACCAATAGTACATAGTACAGGTTCGAGACGAGACTTTCAGGGAAGAACTACATAAGGTTTTTAGATATGGAAAAGTGTGTAAATATATCATTTGGAGAAGTTATAGTTTGATGTCAGGTTTATTTGACTGCACGCAGACAGACTGATTACAAGTGATGTTTAATTAAATATGGGTTGTAGACAAAATTAATAAAGATAAAGATGGGAAGGAGAGGTGGGGGAAATTCAGCTCCTCCTTTTAAGAATGCCACAGCATAATGTCCATTCTGTAGTCTGCTCTGCATGTCCCACATAGGCTTTGACGTATCTATCCTGTCTGCCAAAAAGGCTGCATGCATGGAAGGGGCGGCTATCAGGGCCCATGTGGGGAGGGCCTCCCCCAGATTTGGATGCCAATGGCTTTGCCATCTGTGAACACGAATTCAAGCGAAAGGGTCCATTCTTGGCCCGTAGGCATAGACCCGCTAGGGCCCTTGATTAGGGTCCTTTTCAGGCAAATTTGGAGGGAAAGGGGCACATTTCAAGACCATCTGACAATTTAGAAGGTAGATTTTGCCCTTTTCACTATCATATATTTTATTGATTACCCATGACTAGCGTATTATTTTCATGGTAACCCTCGATAGGGGTATAATTTTTATAGTCATCCGTGATGAGGGTGTGTATTTTGCTAAATTCTTATAAAAAGGTTATCATTTTGCCGATTTCTCCCTGATAAGGGTACCAAATAGTGGGTGATGTTAACACATAGCGACTATGGAGAAGATAGGGAGTGACCCCCTGGTATCAGGGCCTGTGTGAGCCATGATATTATATCTATAATTAAGTCTGGTGCACATGTGGCTCTTATGCTCTTGGCAGGGATATTGCGCCCGTTGGCAGGAATTGTGCTTGCGTTAACAGGAAAATACTTGCTTCAGCATAGACTGGCATACCTATAAGGGAACGTTCATAAAATTACGTCACCTTTTTTGGGACATTTTTCAAAACCCCTACTGCTGTAGAAGTAGATTGGAGCCAACCGCTCACGAGATCTGCGTATCGGCGTATTCGGGAACCAGTTCCGACTTCCGTGCCGTAATTTCCCTATCGCCCTTCAGTAAAATGTAAACCACCCATGCACGTAATTAAGGGCTTGCTGATGAGAATCCTTATTTCAGTGGCCTATTAACCAAGTTTCCATACCTGGGAGTCGTGCCAACAGTATTATGTAAGATGATCTAGGCCTATGTTCAGTGGTGTAACGCCACTCAAAAAAATACTACTTTCTCATCACCATGCGCGCCATGAAAATCGTGATTTTGGAAAACCCTCTTTCTTTTGCTTTTACATTTTTGATGAAAGAATGTGTTCAAAATGGACCAAGATTGGCATATTTGGTATCAAAGTAAAGCAAAATGCCGTGAGTAATGTCAGTAATACTAACATTTCTGCTGTGAAGGTGTTCCTCGTGTTGCCTGGTTGCACCCGTTGGGCTGCGTCCAGGGGTAGTGTATAGGGACTTTGGCACCTGTATAGACGGATATGTAGCCTCAGGTAATGCTATACACGCAGTGTGGCACCATCGGGGGTGGGTGTTTTTAAATTGACACGGGTGTGCGGCTGGATCTTCCACAACCTTCTACCCTTGCCAGGGAGCTTTTATGTCAACAACCTTCAATTCAAAGGCTGTTCTCCCACGCCAGTTCAGAATAGTATTCAATACTCGTAGTGTTCCTAATATTGAAATAAATAGTAGGAACCTATTCTGATGATAAAAGGGAGAAACAGTTAATCCTTCAATTAAAAAAGTCGAGAGGTGTGGGGAAGTAGGGGCGGGAAAAGGGTATGCACTAGGTGTTCTTTGGGGAAAGGTGCTGAACATTTTGATGAGAACTAGGACATTTTGATGAAAATCAAAAACTGCAGCATGGACTCTTGCTAGTGTGGTTTTGGTGGACATTAAAGGACCAGTCATTGCACATAGAGTACATGACTGTATAAGATCATTAGTGGAATTACAAACCAATGAAATATTTTCCTCCATTCACTGCACAATTCACAATGGTACAACTGGTACCCATCGTGACAGCTATATACAATCAGTTCTTATCTCGCCGTTACCATATCAAGGAATGGCCATGCACACTAGACAATTGGCGTGATTCCTAGGACAATATACAAAGCACCCCTCCCTCATCAGCTGCAGGTATGTCACTGTATATATGTACACGTCAAGGCCCCTGTATCTAGGTTAGCAGGTTTACATGTCTGGCATGCTCATGAATGCAATTACCACATGAATGTTAATTAACCATTAAGGACCTCGTTATCCCTTAATGATGTTAACCTTTTATGCATTAATCATATGTTCATCTTCATGTGTCATCTTTATTTGGTAAATATCACCCTTACACTGCATTAGTGCATCATGCCAATACTTGGGGAGTGCGTCAATCCCATAGGATTGGCATCGTGCAAGAATGTTGCACAAGTGAGTTACTCGCCATTGCTGCATTCATCATTTATACATCATGACGACGAAAAGGACCAGAAGCAGGATTCTGTCCTTAACCCTTTAAGGTCATATGTCGCTAAAAGAAGACATTGGTCGTCATGATGCACCAATGCAGCACCGGCGAGTAACTCACCGGTGCTACATTGGTGTATCATGCCAACCCTTTGGGGGTGTCTGAGCCGCATAGGGTCCCGGTCGGCATGATGCTTGAATGCAGCACTGGCGAGTTACTCGCCAGGGCTGTATTCATTATCATGACGACCAAGGCTATGATGCATTGAGCCATTATGCCGTCCTTAAAGGGTTAAAGGGTTAATGGTCTGGCTGGGTCAGGTCATAGGCTACAGATGATTCTAGGAAATGACCGGATGTCCCGGGAAACATATACTATATGTATGTTATTCTGCAAGTGTATAACCATGTGCCTATCCCTTAGGCCAAATTAAAAAAAGGTGTGCTTCAGGTTCAGGCAAAGCAGGGCCGACTCTGGAAAATTTAGTTCATTTAGGTCATTTTGGGGCTATTTCAGAGTCAATTTAATTATCTATGAGTTTAGGCCGTCCCCCATTATTCGTCGCCGAAGCTTGCAAGTCAATATTCTTTTTGTACTTTTCTGGCAAGAGTGAATTTTTTTTAAATCGTTTTATTGGGCTTATAGTCTTTAACCGTTTAAAGAATATATGTGAAAGCTAAAGGCATTTTTGAGTACCCGGTAGAAGTTTTTTAGATTACTTGCCATTGGATGATTTGGGTGTGTTGATGCGCAACAAATCCAACATGGCCGCCAACTAGGGTCTATAGCATCTTTTTATGGTATATAATCAGCTGGTAATTGTTATGGTATATAACCTGAGTCAGATTCGTGAGAATAGCACCCTTTTGAGAACAAAATCGGTAAGTGGAGCCCCAGCAATATATTTAACATGGTCAATATCCTGATATATATCTTCACTGTAAAAAAAAACTGTTGTTTCCTGGGTGTTGTTCATGGACAGCAAAATGTATACGGTTCTTTTTATGTAATAAAAAATACAGCAAATGTTGCTGTATGTGTACATTTCTGTTGCTGTAGATGCCACTTAACACTGACCTGATGTAGACCTACAACACGTTCTCCTGTACTGTGAGAGCATAGAGTATAAATACCTTTATGACCCTCAAAGAATGCATACCTGGCATTTTTCCAGTTGCATAAGTCGACATACTGGGCCGACTTACTGCATGCAGAGTTTGGGATGTGGATGTATGCACAGTACTATGGGAGTCCCAGATACAACTACATTGCATTTCTATCTGAATCAAACTAAATGGTATATCGCATGAATCAGCACACTGTAAATAGTCGTTGCATTTTTATAGTAGAATATACTGTTGTTTTACAGCATTTACTGTAGCTTTACAGCAGATTATACTGCTGATTTATAAAAAGATTCAAAGTAGGCGGGGTCTGACCTTTTTTGGTGGCTTTCCTGGCGGAGATGATAGTTCGTGTTTGCTTTTACCACATCCAGGATCTGTGACTAGTCAGGAAGTACTTTGTTAGGATTAAGTCACCAACCTCCTATAAAGATGCAAATCATGCATTGTGGTTCAAAAACACTGTAAAGAATTATCTAGACAAGATCAACAGGTGGATTCTTCCTGGCACGTCACCGCTATACTAATAATAACTTGAAGGGGCACCTGGTGCGTTAATGCACACTGCCCCTTTGTCGTCATGATGCATGAATGAGGAATCTGCAGAGCTCCAACCATGTACCATGCTGACCGAAAGGGGTCGATGCACTCTAATAAGGGCCTGGTATACACTGGCGGCATCTGCAACTTGCCGCAGCAGCTTGCCGCAGCAGCTTGCCGCAGCAAACGCTTGGGTCTGTATGATGCACCAATGCTGTGTATCACGATGACAATTGGACACTGAGGCATCATGCGGTCGCTAAATGGTTAACCGATGGCCTTAGACTTCCTCCAAGTGTGAAACTAGAGGCATCCTTAAATAAACTTAAATCCAGGAGAAAAACAACTGTTAACATAGTTATAGGAGGGACGTTTATGTACACAGGGTGGTACTCTCAGTCTTCCCTCTACGGGAAGTCTTCCTGAGGGAGGTCCCAACACAGGAGTGCTATCATCAGATTATATAATTTGACAAATCATCTGAGTAAATTCCTGAAATACAATGTCATTAAATGAAGTTTCCTTTGCTATATACCACCCTTAACTGTTTATAAATGCAAATATAGGGAGAGGCTGACTTTGCTGCCATAAATGTCGCTACTCACATGTAAATCAGAATATTCCCCTTGATTCCAAATAA
Source organism: Harmothoe impar (assembly GCA_947462335.1). Taxonomy (NCBI): domain Eukaryota; kingdom Metazoa; phylum Annelida; class Polychaeta; order Phyllodocida; family Polynoidae; genus Harmothoe; species Harmothoe impar. The sequence goes on along the minus strand of OX381721.1, from coordinate 16,328,034 downwards.
TTGGAAACCCTCCATTCGGGTCAGCTGTATGTCTAAACGTGACAAGTACCTAAATATTGCATCTGAAGGATGGCTTGGGACTGTCTTCTCCAGTAGTTAGGGCCAAAAAATGTGTTTTAGGCAACAGGCTCCGAAAAAGTGTGGGTAAACTTAGTAACTCAATCCTCCCAGTCAGACGCCTGTTGTAGTCAAATTAATGATTAAGTCCAAGTGTGATTATTTAACAGCATATTTGTATAGGGCATAATAGGTGTATTATAGCTCCCTGTATGGCAATCAATCACCTTTTGTTATATATTCACTGTGGGATCAGACTGCTTGAGCTATAGTTGTGTTCAATACTTAACCCTTTAAGGAAGGCATGATATCTCTAGATTCCAAGTTCATTTTGTTGTCATGAAGCATTGGGGAGAAACTGTCATGATGCATCATGCTGATCTGTGGGGAGTGTATCAAATAGGATCAGCAGTATGCATCAATTCAACCTTGGCTAATTACTCAGCAGGCCTGCATTTATGCATCATGACAACAGAATGACATAGTGCATAAAAGCACTATGCTGGCGTGAAAGAGTTAAGTCTCAATCCCATTGTAATAGAATAACACCCAGTAGACATCTATAAGTGAACCCGTGGTGAATGCCATGCACCACACCAATGTGGCCTCACACCAAAGGTATCAACCCTTTAAGGGCAGCATACTGCTTTAATAATCAGTTATGCCCTTGGTCGTCATGATGCATGAATGCAGCGCTGGCAAGTGACTCACCAGTGCTGCATTCATATATCATGCCGACCCTGTAGAGTTGATACACCCCCAAAGAGTCAGCATGATGTACGAATGCAGGCGTGAGTAGACTCGCCAGGGCTGTATGAATGTATAATTATGACAAGGGATATAACACATTAAAGCACTATGCTGCATTTAAAGGTTTAGCATTGGCCACTGATGAATGCATGCTTGTAAGGTGTAAGGTGTAATCAGTCTAGAGTCAAAAGGTCTCACATGTGCTCAATCCCTGATGGCAACGACCCATAGTGCCAATTTTAGGCCGATGTAATATGCATTGTAATTGGGGCCATGCTGAAAGTCTGGTATTGGTCTAGCACTGGGCCAACGGTCAAATCAGATCTGGGACACAATGCTTGCAGGTGTTGATATTCAGATCATGATTTACAATATTGGGCCAACATTGCAATGTTGTTATAACTATAATTATGTTAGTCCATGGTCGGCAATGAAATGTTGGGGCACTATTTAGAGATCATATGTTGGTCCAAAGATCTATTTTTTCCAAAACAGATCTGCCAACTCTTTTTAGATTTAGTTATTGTTCCCGTAGAGATTTCAATTCTGTGGTTGTTACCTAAAAGTATTGGATGATTCATATCCTTTCTATGCAAAGGTTATATGAAACCAAAGCAGAAAACTATCCAACAACCTACACCCTCAGAAAAGTGAGAGTCATTGTCGCTAAAACTACCCTCACCTGAGAGTCAGGCAGTGCCTGACCATTAGGTGAGGGTAGTTTTAGCGACAATGACTCTCACTTTTCTGTGTGTGTAGATATATCCAAGCTTGCTATAAAGGGAATGCTCAACAATTATGTCGCTGTTTCTGTTGAATGTTCCCAAAGACCTGGTTGTCCATTATGGTCCTAAAATCAAGAAAAAGTTGTATTTCCACCCTTGTCACAAACAAAGAGGTGATTGTCAGAGGCTTGAATAAGTGAAAAACTTGTCTGGATGTCTGAGGCATACTGTTTCCCCATACCAGGAAAGGAAGAATGTCACGTTCTATGCCAAGGAGTGTCTATAGATCTAGAATGTAGCAATCATCTGAAAGGAGAAAGTTGAAATGATGAATCAGCATTTTATACATATAAAATGGAGCTGTCTGTAAACCTCCAAATGTAGTTGATTTCTTGGAAAAGTCAGCACTTTTAAGACGTGGAAACAGGGTGCTATAGTGTTTGAAAGTATAGATTGCAGGGGATAGGCATTATCAGAATATGTGTATAGCATTATCAAAATATGTTCTAGTAATATAATGCCTTATTATGAACGATGGTGTAATTGAATTCTTGAGGTTTTGCATAATAAGCAAAGAAGAAGAAAACAATGGGCATCACTCTTTTTGGTGACAATTCAGTCAAGAAAGAGTAGCCCCACACCTGAATTCGTCTTCCAGTGCACCCAGATCGGCCCACGACATTCAAAAAGAAGAAAAAAAAAGATGTGAGAGCCTCCAGAAAGGGAACAGATTGAATCACAACTTTTTTTTCACAACCTCGCGCAGACATAAAACAGCACAGTTACTGTACCTTCCTAGTGTCTATTATCATCCCACGGTGACTTGCAAATTCCATGATCTTGCATTCTGTAGACTTTTTGTTCTTCCTGCGGCCGTGCCCGTCTAACCCTTTGAGGTCCCTCAGAGGGTTAGAGGGGCTCAATTGTCGTCATGATGAACCAATGCAGCACTGGAAAGGAACTCGCCAACGCTGCTGCATTGGTCCAGCATACCAGCCCTTTGGGAGTGTATCATTCCCATAGGATTGGCACAATGCATAACTGACCAGTGCTGCATTCATTATACATCAAGGCGACCAGAAGGGTCTAGTATATTAAAGCACTATGCTGCCCCTAGAGTGTTAACAGGCAGACACAGACAGCGCATTCATGCGTTAGGGTGACCATTAAAGCAGTATGTTGTCCTTAAAGGGTTAAAGCACAGTGTTTGAGTGCTATAAAACCTGATGGTTTCTTTCCCCCTACAGGACATCTTAAATACTATGACATACTTCCTGCTTCCTCAAGGAGGGATTACTGGGAACAGGTTAGAGGAGTAGATCCAAGGGCGGGGCTACGAAACCTGTGACACACAACACTACATCGGTATTGTCATCAGTAAATTATATATCATATCACCTTTATGGAGCTGTATACGTATAGTGAGTCAATGGTCTTATACATTTTTTTTGTATAGACTGCACCCTCAGAAAAGTCAGCGTCATTGTCGCTAAAACCACTCTCGCCTGACTTTCAGGTGAGAGTGGTTTTAGCGACAATGACGCTGACTTTTCTGAATGTGTTGTCTATTGGTATACCCAGCTAATTTAATTTATTTCATAGCTTTTCTTTTCGCTGACGATCAAAATTGCAGGTGGTCTTCCTTTAATAGAATGGTCTAGACTGGTAGCACAGGGAAGTGGTAGAAAGTCTGTGGAACCTGAATTTACATGCGTGCTGCGATTTAGTTATTTAAAGCAAATTAAGAATATGCCCCCTTCAAATCTGGCATTTTCATTTGAGATGACATACCCCTCTCAACCATCACTCGCGCATGTGTCTTCTTTATTAAACCTGGATTTACACGTCACGTTTTCCATTATTAGGGTCTGTGTTCTTAACATAATATGCAGTACGCTATCCCAGTGGGTACATACTTCATGACATTGAATCAACATCGACACATGATTGACAACGTTGATTCAATGTTGGTTCGATGTTGGTTCAATGTTGAACTGATATCCCAAATCACAACAGTTCCAAAAACCAAAGTAGCTTGAGGCTGCATTATATAATGACGGGTTATATACATTCTTTAGCCCAAACACGCAGCGTGGCCTGTGGCAGAGTTAGTTTAGTTACCGCCAGTCGGCTTTGGGGTTGTTCATAATAATTGGCACTTGTACTTTTCACATTAACCACTATGGCACATGGTCACACAACAGAACCAAACAGGTGTGTATGTGGACTTACACCAAACCTCACAGCCTACCCGCCACATCAACGTAATGTGGGAGCTCTGGTCTTAACCCAGAAACCTTTAGGGATAGCATCATGCCTCAGCTGTGTTGCATCACCAATGCAGCACTGGTCAGTGACGAGTGGCTCATTAGGGCTGCATTGCGGCATCAGTCCGACCGTTCTGGAGTGTATCAAACCTGATGCGTGAATGCAGCACTGGTGAGTTACTCGCCAGTCCAGCGTTCACCCATCATACCGACGACGGGGTATATAGTGCATTAAATCACCATGTTGTCCTTAGAGGGTTAACTGAACTGTATCAACCATTTAAGGGCCGCATAGTATTTTAATGCAGTATGCCCTCAGTCGTCATGGTGCAAGAATGTAGCCCTGGCGAGTGACTCCCTAGTGCTAGATCCTTGCAACATGCCGGTCTTACGGGACTGATACACACCTAGAGGGTCGGCATTATGCTTGATTGCAGCACCGGCGAGTTACTCGCCTGGGCTGCGTTGGTGCATCATGAGGACAAACATTGCCTTTTAGCAACAAGCCGTCCTTAGAAGTAAGAGAGTGCAGTAAACGGTAAGGGGTGAACAAGTTGTCGGAGTACATATTGGCAGAACTGCCTTGTGGTGGCGACCATGTGGTTGGCTGTTATGTGTGAGAGGCTTGTGGCACCTGCAGCAACCAAAACACCACACCTGTTGGGGTTGGGGGAGGGGGGGGGGCACTCTCAATCTCTGGGAAGGGGGGGGGGGGGTATCTCTGCGCCAATCTGCCTCATCACATAACAAATAGACAGATTCTGTCCATTGCGCATTTTGATTAAGATAGTTATTCACCATCTAAGAATTGAATCAAATATTTCCATGGAGATACAAACAGGTTCTGTGAGTAATAAGCTTGTCGGACAAGCTAAAGTGGAAGAAATTGAACATAATGCTAGGTACTATATGTTTTATGTAAATTGATGGCCAGTGTGTGATGCGGATATGATGGCAGAGAAGTATCTGCTCATTTGATTGTGGATATGGAAGCAACATGTCATTGTTTTATCCAAAGAACGCCGTATCTAATATGAATTCTTAGATAATCTCCAAATTGATGGCTAAATGTCCCAGTCATAATGTCGCATTTCTGTGGACGCAATGTCTCACTTCAATGGACGTAATGTCCCATTGCAACGGTCTTAATGTCTCACTCCGATAGTCGTAATACTGCACTCAAACATTGTAATGATGTACATTCTGATCAGGGCACAAAAGGTGGCAACTTCAATTGTGAAGAAGTTAATTTTCAACAGAAAAAAAAGTCTACCCCGTTGTTAACCACCACAGATCTACCCTTGAGGCACCGGGTCATTCAGACTATTTAGTGTGGGACATTTACACCTAAGCGGAAAGCATGTGGGACATTCCCTCACAACCCTTCTGCGAACCTCAGGCCTTTAGGCAATCGAATAGTATAACTAAACAAAATGTAACTCATTCATGCATCATGCCGACCCTACATGGTCGATGATACATCACTGAGTGCATCTGAGCTTCCCAGGAGCTTCCACATCAATGTGTCTTGGAGAGTCACTTATACCTTGCAGCGATTTGTTGGTGGATAACACCAATCCTTGGGAATCTTGCAGATGTGTGCGGGTGGTATATTATAAGGGCATTATCTCCACAAATAGTCACAGTAAGGGTCTAATGGTTTGATTTTCACAAAAATGGCCTTTCACCAAGATGACCTGCCTAACACAGAACCAGAACATCTTTCACTTCAGCGGTCGATTTCCCCATTCAATATGTACTTGTTATAACCAATGAGTCATGTATGTCTCTGTTATAACTTATATCATAGCATCTCTCCTCAGAACAAGGACTTTAAGGGTTGAGGGTTCCCTCGGTTGGCAATAGAAAAGGTTATTCTATAGCTCTAGCAACACACCTGTGTCAATTAGGTTGTGAGTGAAACCAACAGCCCCCCCCCCCCCCCCACAGTCACACCTTAGTCTTTAAAGTCCATAGTGAAGCCACAAAACAAAGTCTTGTAAGTGACCCTGGTATCGAAAGGAAACCAGAGGACACTAATTGGGTACAGTGATTACCGTGGAGTTGTCATACGGTGTTTCTCCAGCTGTGTCTTTTAAGTTTAAACCCTTAAGGGAAGCAAAGTGCTTCAATGCATTATGCCCTTTTTTGGTCACGATACATGAACGCGAGTAACTCGCGGGTGCTGCATTCATGCATCATGACGATACCAGAGGGTTGATGCAGAGTCGGCATGATGCACCAATGCAATGCTGTGTTGGTGCATCATGACGCCAAATGAACATGGCGACTAAAGGCAACATGCGGACCTTAAAGGGGCATAATGGCGCTGGATAATCTGCAAATATCACTTAGTGGTTCTTAGTACTAGTAATTAACATATTTACACACCTCCACCCTCCCCCCCCCTCCTCCTCTACCTCTGTACTCCTCCAGTACAGGCTAATGTAAGACTGCCCAAAGGCCCGGACTGCAGGGACATTTCTGTAGAAGAAGGGAGGAAAAATGTGCCCTACCGGGTAGAAAATGCCTTCTCTCCTATCCATATAAGATAAACAGTCTCCTTGCCTAAAAGAATAGTTCCCAGGTGTTTGTTTAATTCTCCCCACATATATGATCACGACGGATACGTGCCTAACATGTGGCATTTGTTGTACGTAGATCTACATACTTCTAAATGACTAAATGCGATGTTTGACCAACATTGGACTCCTAATGTTGCCTCTGGTTTGATCACTGTCCAAGTAATGGCCTCTGCTTGCCAATGCTGGTAAAAATCTAATGTTGGTCCATTTTTGGACCGCCATTGTATTTTTGACCTTGGACCAACATCGGGCATAACTATGTGGCCCAATGTTGGCTATGTTAGCTGCATCGGGGGGGGGGGACTTAAATACATATTCACATACATAGTCAAAGACATTGTGTATCCAGTCCGGTTGTGAGCCCATTGTCAGATTCGCCAGCTACTAAGTCCCAGATACAGGATACATGTACCCACAAATATGTGTAGCGCAATGTAGTTTAATGCAATGGTGCTCTTCTTTTTGGACTTCATGTTGTATGATCATGTTCTAGCATATCACAAGGCACGGATCATAAACAGTAAAACATGGCATGTGGTAGTAATACTAAACAATATCCAAGGCTATACACATATATCAAGATTCATATATATATCATTTCTAAGCACGTCATTTGTCTCATTTCCATGTAGCTATTAATGTAGTCAAGAAATCATTGACAGTCATTTCTATGGACCCATATATATGTAATAAAACGTGACCCATATATATATATATATATATATATATATATATATATATATATATATATATATATATATATATATATATATATGTAATAAACCCTCAGCTTTCCAAGTCAATAGGGATTCATCAATTCATGCGGTATGACGAGTGTAGCGTTTTTATATGAATCAACCATTTGTAGGACAGGTGAACGTCAAATTGCTCTTATCTGTAAAACGCAACAGTAAATGTGATGAGGTACATTAAAAAATCGAAATAGATAGTTTGAACACAATTTATTGGCACCCGCACCATGTGCAATCTATCATTGAGTAAGCAGCCAAGCAGAAAGGATTCTACATGTAAGCCCGCATTGAGCATCTTCTTTGAGTGGCTGCAGATGGTCTAAGGTCAATAGGGGTAGACTTCTTACTGTATAAAGTTAACACGGGAGCATTTGGCAAGCCCTCATACTATAAATACCCGTCCAATAGAAATGCCATTAATATCATACCCGGTATACGAATACCTCACACCATTTGAACAACCTATTTAAAATTGTCCTTTAGGAGAATTGAATAACACTCTTAGGGATCACAGCTAAGTTTGCAGAACATTTATCATGGACATATGGGCCTAGAGGTGACTAACCTACCAACAGGACATTTAGGAGATCCCCTTTAGGAGAAGTGTCGGTATACATCTTTAAGACCCCCCACAGTTTTGTGAATTAAATCTTTCCTTGGCAGCTCGGCAAAATTCCCCTAGTGTTTACTATAGGTTAGAGTGTTTATAGATTGGAGTGTTTATTGCATGGGCGTTCTGACCCTCTCTATGCTAAACCAATATATATATGGGAGCTCTGCCCCCATGGGCAAGCGGGTAGCCTACACCATGGCCAACACATGAGTTTATTTTCTTAATTTTTAAACAGTAGGAACATGTGATAAACACAACTGCCCACTTATTGACATGACATGGTAACACTGCTTGGTAACGTTACAACGTTGATTGATGACGTAGCAACGGTGCAGTATGTGGTACCCATTCATATGCCACCGATATCGACCTGGGCCTGCTTTGTAATAGGTATCCAGCTATACCCCCCCCTATCAGACCTATTATCTATGTGTGTACTGTACTACATACATAGATACAGAAGAGCTATGATCAGCATTGTATACTTATCTCACAAGCAGGCTTGCATGTAGCAGTATCCATTACATGGACACTGTTTATCTCATATGAACCCTATCAAAGACCCACACGTTGCTACCCCTTCACCAAGAGCGGGGGTTGAGCGGTGACCGGTAATTATGGTCCTTTTATAGTGTGTGTGTGGGGGGGGGGGGAGGGGGTTAAGAGCTACACACGAGTACATGTTGTTCTTTAATGGAAGAATATTGCCCTGGCGATTAATTCCCTATAGGATTGATACACTCCCGAACTCGGAAGGGTCGGCATGGCGCATGAATATATATGTACACTAACATACGAGTCTCCAATACAACTATATGTATCAGACTCCTTTATGAAGGGTGTAGTGATATTATCAGCGGAGCCCACAGTCATTGGTGTACATTGGTTATCATGTGCGTACACAAGCTCCCACTCCCTTTCCCATTTCTACCTGAGGAGTCCCTGACTTTCCCTTATTTGAAGGGAACAAGATATATAAGTTTTTGCTCTCAATTTGGTTACTGTTACATGTACATGTCTAAGAGTGTTAAATTTAGGGCATTAGACACACATGGTTAATATTGAAAATTAAAGAGTACCCCCCCCCCTCCCCATCCCCTGTGGTTCACTATATCTGTCAGTGCCCTCCCCTCTGATTCGTTGATAATAAGGGCGGACTACTTTTCTTCCACTGGACAGGGTGAAAACACGAATATTTATCACCATATATGCCGTTCCCCTTTGTTCTAATGTATCACCATCGCCAAATGATAACAAATTATGCGACTCGGCAGGACTGCATTCACGTATCATGTAGGGTTACAAGACCAGCAATAGACCAAGTTCTAGTCGATGTTATTCACGTAGGGGAAGCATATAGTGCTTTAATTCAGTGTGTCTCTTTATAGTCATGATGCGTGAATGCACCTGCAGACCACATTGTCTCATGTTTCTCAATGTATATCACGCATGCCAGAACATTTATGTGTAGACTGTTGGCGTGTCTCAGATACTATAGGGGCTTAAAACCGCCTATAACTCTGTTAAGGGGATGGTGGGCTAGCTTTTGCACATCTCTGCATGCATAGCCAAGGCCAAGGGTCCGTTTTTTTAACACAATCCAATAGTCACTTTTCTCGGTTTTCACCAAAATACTTCCTGGCAAGGAGCACTTTTCACCAACATCCCTTATTCCAAGGTTCACTTTTGACAAAAATGCGTCTATTGAACCAATGAGTGGGTGAGAGGTCTAGACCCTGGCAGTATACTATACTGTACTGTCACGTACAGCACCGGGGGGGGGGGGGGTCTATGGATACAATCGTGTGTAATAGGAGCCTACACTATAGTCAGACACTCATTAGTCATTAGTTATTCTACGTGCAGCATTGATGAACGTTTCAGGTTACATACAGTGCTGTATGCTTGGGTAGTCATCGTTATTTCTATAAGGGTCTCACACTTCTTTAATTAATGCATGTCATTTGTCGGTATCATGATTGAATGCAGCCCGGCGAGTAACTCGCCGGCCGCTGGTACATTTAGGATTTTACCTACACCGTATACTAGTATATGGCCGTTATTATGACCCGTTATTCGCTAAGCCTGCATTCATGCATCATGGCGACCAAGGCCACATTGTACTACGCGACCCTTTAAGAGTCAAGAGATCTGAGAAAGAGAGTGATGTGGATTTATTGATTCCGTGGTTAGCCTACAGAATACTTAATGAGGACCCCTCGGACAGCCTTAATTACGAGGGTCAAGGTATAAACCCCTTTAGGGTAGCATAGTGTGTTAATTAATCCAGATGCTCCTTTCCAGTGCATCATGCGGACCCTATAGGGTTGATACATTCATAAAGCGTCGTAAAGAGCATGTTCTACGACCAGCTCTGCATTGGTGTATCATGACGAGAAATTAACATGCATGAAGTAATAGACTATAGTTATGAGAGATAATTTCTTTTGGCCTAATACATACCGAGGCCATTCTAATGCCTACAAACGTCGTATGTTCTTTGGTCCTTTTATCAACCATGCATGACAGCAAAGGTAACATAATATTACACAGGTATACATACATGTAGGTCCTATTTAGTACAAAGTGGAGCCTCCTGGATAGCGACCTGAATATGTCAACGAGCGGGACCCTTACAATGGTGACACTCTAACTCTGTAGGGACATGGGAGCATGTGTGATTCCTGTAAATAAAGTTTGGGTTCTGACTTGTATAAGGCTGATTCCGCATCAATTCAAGCGGAGGCTCCCATATGACCATCTCCAATTTCCATGTTAATTTTTTCTCTCATTGCCCTACGTATCCATATTGTCCCCCCAAAATTTCTAATCAAAATTCCAAATAGTTTCCGAGTCCTGGCTTGCTCATTCGGGGCGGGTCTCTGATCTGGTAAGAAAAACCTCAATTCTAGCCATTTTCAACGGACTACCATGGAAAAACTCTCAGGGTCACAGGTCCATATGTCATTACCTAGGTGCTACTTATACTAGAGACCAGAAAAAATGTATCAAACCATACCTCTTGCGTTATGTCTTGATGCACAGAGGCTCAGAAATAGGACATGAATCGATGTAAATTAACAAAACTTTAAATAATCAAAAAATTGTCAAAATTAGAATTGTACCCCTAGCAGCTAAATCTTGATGCTAGTAACTAAGATAGATGTGGGGCTTGTCAAGGCTTGTCAAGGCGGCCATTAAGTCCATGTGGCACCACTTCTTTTGACTTGTAATAATTTTTCCCAGAAAGCTCTCTTCATTGCCTTTCCATCGAATGCAGTTGCAAAGGTGTTCCGTTTTTCCTTATGGGTGAAATAATTTTGTAAAGATCAGTGTTTTCGAGGCAGAGTAATGCAGAGTGATGTAATGTAGAGTTGGGTAGAGTAAGGCAGATCTTGTTCTGTGCTATTCTGCTCTACATTGCACTGCTTTGACTTGTTCTGCCCTGCTCTACTATACATTAATCTGCTCTGGCTTGCCCTGACTTACTCTGCCTGGCTTTAATCTACATTACTGTGCTCTGCCTTACTCTACATTACACTGCACTGCCCTTCTTTCCTCTACATTACTCTGTCTTACTCTGTTTTGCTCTGCCTTGTTCTAATCTATATTATTTTGGTCTGCCTTATTCTGCCTTGATCTACCCTGCTATACTCTACACTACTATACTCTGCTTGCTCTGCTCTGCCTTGCTCTGCCCTGCCCTGCTCTACATTATTTTGCCCTGCCTTATTCTGCCTTGATCTACCCTACTGTACTCTATATTACTCTGCTCCGCCATGCTCTGCTCTACATTACTCAGCTCTGCCTTACCCTGCCTTGCTCTACTCTCCATTAATTTACTCTGCCTTACTCTGCCTTGCACCACCCTGCTCTACTCTACATAGATTTACTCTGCTGTGCTCTACCCTGCTGAACCTTGACCTGCCTTCAGTACTTAAGTTTCCCTTATTTCTCATGATTGACTATATCAGATTATATTAGTCATAGTGACTACTTTAGACCATGAAACCATTAAATTCATAGTAACTTGACTATATAGCCCACATCAGCCAATTTAATGGCTGACTATAGGTTGACTATATGACTAACTTATGTTAGACATAAGTGACTAACTTGGTATAGTCCTTTTTGCTACATTCATGTACATTCATGTGACTATAGAAATGTAGTCCATAGTGACTAACATTTCCAGGTCCATTATTATCAGTGTATCAAGCTCTTTAAAAGCAGGATGGCATAGTGCTTTGATGCTTGATGGTGTTTTTTTTGTCTTCATGACGCATGAATGGAGCCATAGTGAGTTACTTACCAGTGGTTGATACACTCCTGAAATGTTGGCATGGTATCCCGGGCATGGTATACCAATTCAGTGCCAGCAAGTTTACTTGCTAACACTAATGCCTGGGGGCTTGAACTATATTTATCTTGATTGAAAAGAGGTTCTTGTTCCACTCTGACCATTGCCTGAGGACAACAAGACTAGTGCATTTAAGAGTGAGTTTCTGAATGTTTAATAAATCTATATGCTGTGTGCCTTACCGTTACAAGTAGCAGAGGTGTTATATAACATAGTGTGTTTAGTTTAAGTATAAATTATATAAAGGCTCAGAGTGCAGGTCCTCGCTTAGTTACGGCTGTAACTCTCAGATGGGGCCGGGGGCTGTCTGAGAGTTATGGAGAGAAGGGTCATTTTTCTACTGGTTGTGTACATTCTTACCAATCATGTCGATTTCTAACCCAATCAAGACAGATTGTGAGTGGTTATTCATGCTACTAAGGTCCTTGATTGGGTGAGGTGAAATGTACAAACTGGTAATTATAGGCATGTCTACACCAATTGATGGGTGGCTTCAATGCAGTAAAGGCTTTCTGCCTGCAAAGACTACCCTCTTTAAAGTCCTCTAATGTGTGGAAATGATTAATTAACTAAAAATTGTAAAAACATACAAAGGTGAGGAATATGTTTGAGATGGTCACTATGCACTATCATCTCTATAAATAACAGATTAAGCACAAGGGAATGCGAGGAAAAAAGTCCTAGCAAAACCTGACATTTTCCTGCACTAAGCAGTGCTAAGATCTTATACCCACAACGCTAGTGGCCGTGTGTATGTAGCTCAGCCCCGACTGTTACTGCAGGGGTAGCAAGCGTTTCGCCTTTAATTCAGACGTGGGTCTAAACGACTCTATATAACTGACCTCCTCCAGACGCCATCACCCTCTGAACGAGCTGTTGGTCAAGTCTGGCACAAAGCAAACGGTAATCCCGCAATATGATAACCCTCTAAAGACAGCATGCTGTCACATAAAGCCTCAAACCTCCATGCTTGTTTTTCGTCATGATACAAAGCAGCGCCAGTGCTGCGTTAATGTATCATAGTCATAGGGTCGGCATGATGCATGAAGGAATCACTGCCGAATTACTCACCAGAACTGCATTCATGCATCATGCCAGTAAATGAGGATAGTGCATTTAAACACTATGCTGGCATTAGAAGGTTATAAATATGGTCTTAGATCTTGATCGTTGATTGAGTCTGTGTAGTGGTAAGGCGACCCATGCCAGTTCCATTATTGACTCTTTCAGACTTAAACCAAGGCTGCTGTGTCCAAGCCGTACCTACAACAAAAGCCAAATATGTGGTCTGCAGGTGGCTTTTGTAGGCAGCAGGAGCTCAACCCGATAAGGGCCGCATAGTGATTTAATGTACTATTACTTTTGTTTGTTGGCGTGGTGCATGAATGCAGCCAGGGTACAGCAACTCTATGTTTGCATAATACTTGAATGCAGCCTTGAAAGTTGCCTCGCCAGGCCTGCATTCGTGTATATGCATCGTTATGCACTCTTAGAGTGTATAACATTGCAAAAGGTTGGATGCCATTTTTTGTAGGTGTACAGTAGATTCTACTGTATATAGGTGTACAATTAATGGTAGGTAAACAGTATATTCTACTGTAAGTCTACAGTAGATTCAACTTTAAATCGATTCTACGATAGATTCTACTGTAGATCTACAGTAGATTCTACTGTGGACCTATACTACCTATTTACAGTGAATACATTAAAGCATTGCTATATTACTTTGTGTCCTTTATAGAGGCTCCATTGCTGTGAATATTGGTATCCAATACCTTAGGCCACTCCAAAGAAAAAACTGCCTTTGAGAGTTTCTTTTACTAAAAGTGTTTTCACCCTGAAAATAGAGAATATAGGCCTAATTTGGATGACCAAATGTGGATATTTTTTTATATCAAATTAAGGGCCAGTAACACAGTGAGCCAGAAATTACCTACAATTTTATAACGTTTGCAGGAATGTATAGGCCTACGTTGAAAACCGATTGGAGTGGATCTGTTTATGTCATGATTTATTGTTTTTTTCTATCAGATTATGCATTAAAAATGTATTTCATAGTAGAGAACGAGATTCTAGTTTCTCGACGGGTGTGTGGAGAACGGGCCTTCCCATACAAAACGATGTTGACGTAGTTTCTCCATATGGAATAATAAGGATTACCATTGAGTACTCGTCAGTAATACTGATTCCCCATTATCTACTTGTCCACTGTTGTTTCCCCTATAGCAGCACCCTCCTGCCTGTGTGTCAACACTTCCCACTCCCATATAATAGTGATTCCCATTACCTTCTCCCATGTACTTCCCTGTACCAACATTGGTGTTTCCTTCAACCCCCATCGCCCCTATTTATAGGGCTAGTACCTGTCCCAACTCCACTCCGACTGTCGCTGGAAGGGTACCGAGATCTGCGTCTTGAGAACCAATACTACAGCCCCTGGGTGTTAAACATGTAAGCACCACATACTGTTCTCGTGTACTTGGTCGTCATATGGTGCAAAATGGAGTCCCGGCAAGTGACTCGCGGTGAGCACTACATACAAGCATCATGCTTGGGTGTATAGCTCTGGAGAGTTACTCACCAGGGCTACATTCATTCATGAATCATTATGACAAAGGACATACGGTATATTAATGTACGAGGCTGCCATGAAAGAGTTAACTTTTAGTCTGTTTTCTGTAGTTTTCAGCTACTTGTAATGACTGTAATGGGTTCCCACACAGGACCAGAGCCTACTAATTGACCTAGCGTGAGAAACTAGAACTATTAAATGGCTAATGATGACCTTGGTATTTACAGTCAAAGTGTGAAGTGCTACATCACAAGTGAAGTGCTGTGGGATCTGTTTCTGCCAAAGCGTTTCTGTTAATATCACTATTTCAAATTGATGGGACAAAAGAATAAACGAGGTGTATTTCAGGTTACATATTCAGAAATCTAATGTAGGTAAGTCAGTTCTGTTGTGTTTTTTTTAAATCTACTTCCAACGTTTACCTGGAAATTAACTCGCGAACTGAAGCGCTTACTCGCACTGACTCGTGGTGCATTGACTTGCCGACCATCAGATCGACCCTAAAACAGCCCCAAAAAGGTATAAATTATTCATCATTTTAAAATTAGACTAGAATTTATGGGTTCGGTCCTCTTTTTCAAGGCAGGGTCCTATACTCCTTTAAGATCGGTGAAATGACTTTATACACCATGTACCCTGTTCTCTGTCATTACAATGGATTCATGCAGTCCTGTAATTATAATGGGCAACTCGCCAGCGTTGCATTTGCTAGTATAGTATGCATCATTCCTGCCCCGTACGTGGTTGATACACTCTTGAAGGTGCGTCATGATGCCCCAATACAGTATCAGTGCTGTACTTGTTGCATTATGACGCCAAATGAACGTGGCGCCTTATCTTGTTCCATGAAGCATGTGCCTGCTGAAACTGCATTAACGGTCTAAATCCACTATGTGAACTCCATATATCAAATGGACATTCATATGCTGTAAACGCATTAAAACACCCATTAATTCCAACTGTGAACCAACTAGGGAGTGTTCAGTCAGTTGTATTAAAATCAAACATGGTTGTCTAAAGCCGCAGGGTGCAAAGCAGGCCACATCACAGCAGGTTACCAACCAGATACAGGTTAACACTTTGATGTCCGCCTGGTGCTTTAATCTATTGTGTCTTTTGATGACTGCATGTACAGCTTTCACACCTCCGACAGAGCTGCAGTGGAGAGTACTTCCAGTTCCGCTCATTAGCATATCATTAGCATAAGCCTGACGTCGGGGGCGGAGGTGTCATGGATGCGCTCAGCCTAGGTATCCTCTGTGCCCTATACAATCCCCCCCTATACATGTACCAAGGACACGCGGGACTCCCTGCCGACCCGTGGGCGCGTGCTGCCTTGGCACACGTTCCACTTGAGTGGTTTAACCCTTTACTGACAGCCTGCTCCTAAATGTCTCAAGGTCATGTACGGTCACGTGAACCCCAGTGCTGCATTGGTGCATCATGCCAATCCTACCATGAGTATAATAGCACCGTCGGCATGATGCATGGCAGCAGCCCTGGCGAGTCACTCGCCAGGCCTGCAGCCATGCATCATGCTGACTAAATAAGTAGTACATTAAAGCAGTAAGCTGATCGTAAAGGGTTAAGAGTGCAATGTACTATAAATGGCTGGTAGTGTCTTCGGCTCCGACACACCTGGTTTAACCACGGGAGGAGACACGGACACCACACAGACACTAGCCCTCCATCTCCACAACCAGGTAGGTCCTCTGCCAGCTGCGGTTAGCCTGTATCCCAATAGGAGGATAGCCTGGGAGCAAATGTAGCCCACCACACATATCTTAATTACCTCTTAAAAGTATAGAATCTAGGGGTTAAATAGACATGAGTACTATTACCCTATTGGACTAGATAAGCATTTTTTGTAGTTGGAAGTATTTCGCTCAATTCACTTTCTGCCACTAAAGTGGCGCAGAAATCAAGAGAAGCTCTGGTTCCAGCTCATAGGATACGAGTAGCATTGGGCTGGGAGTCCGAGACTGGATCTCTGTCTTCACAGTCCCAATACCCCTTTTAGATGTTGGGTCAACCCTTTAAATTACAACATGGTGTTTTAATGTGCTATCCCTTTTTTGCATGAAACATGAATGCAACTTACCGGCGCTATAATAGACACCGTGCCGCCCCAATGCACTGTAAAAAATGTGTGTTGCGGGAACATGGATAAAGAGTAACACACATATATTTTTAACACACTTGAGCGCGAACACACTTTTCTCAACACACTTACACACTTTTTTGTCAAATGTGTGTAAGTAATAAAAGTGTGTACAATATACACACATTTTCATTGACACCAGATGGCAC
Source organism: Harmothoe impar (assembly GCA_947462335.1). Lineage (NCBI taxonomy): Eukaryota > Metazoa > Annelida > Polychaeta > Phyllodocida > Polynoidae > Harmothoe > Harmothoe impar. Next base: position 16,311,043 of record OX381721.1, on the reverse strand, counting down.
CACAAGCATTGTTTTAGAAATTTCAGTTGCACTTCAGGATGTAAAATGTACTTTTGATCATGTTTAATGATTTGATATCAAATTTCAAACATATAATGAAGTGTAACTTCAATGGCTGCATGAGGCTAAAAAGTTAGAATCCTTTTGAAGACTGAATATCCTGTCCTAGGGAGGTCTAAAGAATGTGAAAGGAATAGGACACCTTTCCTGTGTGTTCAGCTATAATATAAGTCAATGTGTTATTAAAACCTGCTTAAGGTCATTCCGTACAGGGCTTTGCTATGTAGGATGGCTGCCACAATTGGCCACCATTGCACTGGTGACTATACATGCTGAGGTTGGTGAAATTTTGCCTGTTGGTGCACTAGTGATGCTCCGCTAGCAGCCGGTGCCAGGCAATGTTGAATAACACGCTTAATATATCTAAACACTTTATAAAGCAACACACATATATCACTTACACGCTTTACATTTTACACACTTTTTATCGCAACTTTTAAGATTAACACACTTTTGACAAAAGTGTGTAGTGTGTTAAAAAAAAGGGTGTGTAAAATAAGTATACAAAAAGTGTGTTACAAAAGTGTGTTAAGTTAACACACATTTTTTAGAGCGTGGGGTTGATACAGCATGATGTACATGCACCAATGCAGCACCGGCGAGTTACCCACCGGTGTCGCATAGATATCTCATGCTGAAACTTAGACGTGATGCCATCCTTTTTTTTAAAGTGTTTTATTGGGTAAAAGATATCAAATACAAGAGTAGATGTATCATCCTAGCTTAGGCGCATTGCCTTGCTTCCGCTAGGTCCCCTAAAGGGTTAAGGGTGTAATTATTCTGCTCTCAGCGCTGGATCATGACACAGCTGTTTTAAGGACTTACTGGAACCAATATTGAGGTACATTAGGAACTGTTTAGGTGCGGTCTCCAGGCAATAATTAAGGGTAGAGCCTATAATATCTTGAGTTGACTCTTGCATACACTCTGACAAAAGACACATTACGCCCGGTTACAGGAGTAACTAACGTACGGTTGATTAGATCCTGTGTCTAAATACAAGACTTAGCCGTGGGGGAAGAAATGGACACTTAACGGTTAGCTCGCCTAATTGCAGAGAGCATGTTTGCTTTGGAAAGTATCCAACATGAAAATACAACTTAGAAGTGGCCCACTAACTTCCTCACACACCTCATGCCATCAGCGACATACAGCAGGACATTGGTTGTATCTATACATGTAGTTAACAAATTAGCCTATAGATGGCTCATTACCATATAAATCTGTGATCTATCGATATTGATTCATTCCGGAGCTATATACCTTCATACTCACATCAGAGGGAGCCACAAGAACCATAAATAAGAGGGACTGAAGTTGAGAGGAGTGCCAGTCAATACATACGCGGATATAGTAACTCCACTCTGGTGAGTGATTCTAAATGAACTTATTTCCCCTTGTTTATTGCTCGATTATCCAGCCTTCAATAGTCCGACACCCTCGATAATACGGCCACCCTTTCCAAGGAAAATATATTACATAAGCATATCAATTAGACAGCATTACATCGGTGGTTATAATAGGCGGCATGGGTCCTAGCAACCTTCGTTTGACTGGAAAAAAAGACAGCATATATCAATATGCTTCAATATTCCGGCTGATGCAACATCCTGCCACGTTTGGTCTGAAACAGGGATGGTGGAATTATCGAGGTCTGAGGGCATAGATACATCGACAAGGGAATTACTGCTGAACATCCATGTCATGCACCAATTAATAAGAGAAAAAAACATACAAAACCTAGATATTATGTATCAGGACGCATACTTTGGTTCTATCGTGAGGATGTATAATCACTACTTAGGTCATCACCATCATGATTCGGCCTACTGTTTTGATGACGTCCACAGAAAGTTGTGTTCAGAATTAAAGGCACTCATGATAATCAGCATGCACCCATTAACCATTTAGGCTGCATAAAAATGATTATGAGCTTTGCGGACACTTTCTGAAAAAAAAGACGGTGAGAAAAGGAGGCTTTTTATTTTATTTTTTATCAATTTTCTAGACCACGAGGGAGGTGACTTTTTCTTTTTTTATATAATTCAATCGATGAGGGAGGTTTTTTAAATTGTATTTTTTGCAAAGTCAGATGATGGCCTTCTACATGATATCTAAAAAGTGAGTAATCCTATTACCATGCATACATTATTTCATATATTCTTAAGATGCATACATATGTCAACAGTATGCCAGTCACTCATGGGACATGATCGAGGACATTTTGGGGATTCCAGAATTGTAATGTTTATGAAAATCGTCCAACTGGATGCCCCGATATGCCTCTATTAAGGGGCGGAAATTTTAATATCTTTTTTATTTTAAAAAATCTGAAATGCGGGGTTTTGATGTTTTCTTTCTGTAAAATTATTTTAAAAAAACTCCTATGTGGCACTTTTTAAAGGGTGCGGGCAGTGTTTGTAAAGCTGATAATTCTTTTTATGCAGCCTTAGAGGCCTAGCTCTAATTTCCCGCCCAGCAACAGTCTGAGTGGAGTGGGGACCAATACTCTGGCTTAAATAGGGTAGGTGGGGCTTAATGCATGTCAGCATAATGCCCTCACAAAGGGGTTGATACACTCCAGTCCTGGATGTAGCAGGAAAGGAAAATGAGAGAATTGGTAGAGAGAGGGGGACAGAGACAGAGACACTGCAGAGACAGAGAAACGGAGATAGGGAGGGAGAGAGAGGGCCCAGCTAACAAAAAAACGTTAATTCAACGTTTATCTAACGTTGATTATAGGTTGTATTAACGTCATGAAATAACGTTAGATTGCAGTGAAAATCGTGGACTCAAACCAACGTTTTCTTAACGTTAATATATAGTTGATTTGACGTTGATTTAACGTCAAATAAACGTTGATAAAACGTTGATTAACGTGCAGAGAAAAACGGTAGACTGCCCAACCTAAAACTAACCTTATTTCTGTTGCCATAAACATATTATGAACGTTAATTATAGATCAAGATAAGGTTGAATGAAAGTTGAGAGAATGAAGGTAAATTGGTCAACTTTTATTTAACCATTACTTAGTAGCTATCTGTCATCAATTTATCAGTATTCCATCCTATGTTCATTTCCCATATCCAAAGGTTTGGGGGAAAACAAGTCCTTCTACTTCACCCCCAGCATTTGTCCTGGGGGGGGGGGGGGTTGGGGACTCATGTATTAATACATCAGGGTATTGGGACCAGGTTCTATATGTATATCCTCTAACTCTACAAAACAGGTGTCTATGATAAGTTGCATAACAATGCATGTAATAAACTATTTCTTTTTGCATACATTTTGTCAAACTTTATTCTCATATGAAATTCTGATGCTATGGTTGATAAAGCATTCATGCTTTCTCATTAGATATAGCTTATTTCAGACAATTATAACGATGAAATCTCAGTGTAGTACAATTATCAGCTAAACTGCCATCTAGTGAGAGAGATTGAAACCACAAAAACGTTAATTCAACGTTATTTTAACGTTTATTCCATATGAATTCCAATACCACATGGTGTTTATCTTCCCTATTATCGACCAGTTCACATTTGATTTCTGTTGTGCACTGCAAATGTGAACTATATGTATAGCATCACGTGATGTCAGGGGGTGCTCTACACCTTGTACTTTGTAAATGTAATATGACCTGGGGCTAAATCTGCCTATATTCCCCATAAAACCCTTATTGTTTCCAAACAGTGCTAATCCCCATAGGTGAATCAAAAAAGGCATTACTACTAAAATAATAATATAAGTTCAGGTTATTTGAACTTCAAGGGGTACTACTTCTAAATGATTTCAATTTCACCAGAAAATAAATTAAATTATTATGTTGATTAAAGGTAAACAATCAATTCAATTATCAATGTTGCAAGCACTATGGCAGAAGTACACATTGTATAAACCTTCAGACAAAGTTGTAACAATTATTTCACCAGTTAAGCTAATGTTTTACTGTATTCATACTAATACCATCTCAGATATCGATTTTATTTTATATTTATCAAACAAAATATATGGTTTAAATACACATTAGTCTATACAAGTTATCCACTGAACGTTAATCTAAAGTTAGGTACAAAAACGTCATTTACTGAACCTTAATTTAACATCAAATGAACGTTATCTATTTGAGGTTATTAAGAAAGGTTAAATTAACGTTAAACTAACGTTTTTCATGTCACGTTAGTCAATTAACCTTTAAAAAACGTTGATCAACATTAGAATAACGTTTCTTGTTACCTGGGGGGACGTGGGAGGAGAGAGAGGTTGCTGTGGCCCACAGTGTTGGTGTTGGGACCACCTACATTGAGGACAAATATGTCCTATTTTGATCCCTTTGTATTGATCCGTAAAGGTGAAATTAAGTAGATCTACATATTCAAGTGGGATTGAACCGGCAATAATACATCCGCTATAGCCACTTCTCCGGATCGTAACACGGACATAGGTAGCCGTAATTAATCACCTTCCTGAGAAATAAGGATTAACTCTTTAAGGACCGCATAGTGCTTTAATGCACCATGACATGTGTATGAATGCAGTTATGCATGGTGAGTAACTCGCCATGGCTGCATTCATACATCATGCCAATCCTATGGGGCTGATACACTTCAGAAAATGGTCGGCATGATGCAGCAAAGCATCAGCGCTGCATTGTTGCAACAATAACTTGATTAATAATTAACAATGCACCTTAATTTGAGGCATCATGGTGCCCTTAAAGGGTTAAGCACTTATCTATATGACTGAGGTTTGTTAACATTCTATACACCTTCTAGTCCTTGTGGTAATTATGTTGACTTTAAGTGGCATTTACTATCGGGGATTAGCAGGGCCTAGTTCCTATTATAGACGCCGTGCGGGGCTGTCATTCAGTGACTGTAAACAAAATTCTTGATCTTGTGGGGGATTTATAATCTTAGGCTAAGGCACAATAAAAACAATGTTAGGAATTCAATTAAATTGACTTAACTCTTTAGGGGCAGCATAGTGCTGCAATGCACTATCCTCACTTTACACTCCTGCTGCATAAATGTATCATGCCGACCCTATACAGGGTTGATACACTCTTAAGTGGTTGGCATGATGCACCAATACAGTGACTCGGAGTCCGACAGTTCCAAGTGAGTTGACCAACAGCTCTGCATTGGTGCATCATGGCGACAAATAAACACGAATCCGATCTCTAAGGTCTCAAAGGGTTGGGTACAGGCTGAAGTTCGCAACGTTCCGATAGTTATGTTGGAGCAACGTCGTCACACTATTGACAAAATGTAATTAGGCAAAAAAAAACAACGTTATTTTACCCCCCAACTTTACACCGTAAATCAAACACAGGGAAAGTCTAGCATTTTAAGAACGGAAGCAAACTCGGCGGTAGGTCTACTCAAAGAAAAACATCCTTGGTTTCTTATCTAAACAGTCAGAAGAAAGATGTGTGCTTTTCTAAACTCTATATTAACACAGTTTTTGCCGTGCTCAAACAGATCAGAGAATGGTCTTTATTCAAAAGCAGGGGCTAGTGGAATTTCACCCACTCTCCCACAAAGACACCAACATGTTTCTAAACTGTGGTAAAGCGATGCCTCTTATTTCACTAAAGAGGGCCAATCTTTTACCCCCCCCCCCTCCCTCCCCCAAGAAGAGTCCTATGTGATGCCCCAACGGCTATAATATTGTTTATAAATTACCACTCCCGCAGTTAAAACTTTAGAACACAGTAGGGACCTGTACACAGGTATACTATTGTAATAAACGGTACTTTGTCCTCTATAATATTGTTATAGTATTAAGTAAAGGAACAAAGTCAACACAGTTCGGATCAAGTGTTACAGGTTACGAATCAATAGGTTTATTCAGGAACCTAGACAGGCAAAGCTATAGCAGTGCGAACTCCCTATAGAGTTCGGAACGGGTCAGTAGGCTTGCAGCTGATACGATCGCGGGGCCTCTGTCCTAGCGTGGATCCAGAGTGACCGACGAGTCCCATCGGATGCTGGGTATATATAGGCAGCCAGCCTGCGCGCGCACACGCAGACCGGAAGCCTATAGCGACCTCTGTCCATACCCCAAGCCCGAAGCAGATGCTGCCACCTGCCGTCGGGCTGAAGGGTTCGGACGGAGTTCGCCACACAGCATCCAACAGAACCCGTCATATAAACCCCGCATTACCCTAGCCCCTACACTATATAAGCCTTCTTGTAGTGCTTGTGGGCAATTAAGAGAATAAGGACTTCAGCTCTATGTCAAATCAATTATTTAAAAAAAAAGCATGTAGATGTTATCAGGATACTTTGGCCCTATCGCAAGGATGTACACTCATCACCTACATGAATCATGGTCATCATGATGGTTAAACGCCACGTAGAAAACGGTTTCAGAAAAGGTGCTTAAGTTTGTTATTGTATTTACATGAAACCGATTTCTTTTATGTCTGTCAAAATTTTACCGAAACTGCTTTGCCTTATCCCTTAGGTAAATATGGTCAATTCTTGCATGGGTTAGAAACAATACCCAAATAATTATAATCCTTGTTGCATTAGGGGGCTTATCACACAAACCTTTATTCTTTAATTCCATTAGGCCTACTCCCTGTAGAATACCACCACTTGTTGTGCTTTATAATTGATTTCCCCAGACGTATTGGTTTCTATTTAACCATCCTACCATTGACGTCAAGTGACTTAGCTACTTCATGGCAGTGACGTACTTCCGGTCCTTTACAAGAGAACATACATACGACCTATACCCATTGCAACGGTGTTTGGCACACACAACTACCCCCCTTAGACAGCCTTACATCAGTAGGGTTTGGTCCCCGGTATGGCCACACGTTTTCACACTTTCACTCTAGGTTTCTAGAGAGTACCGGGGTAAAGGCGATTTGTTCCAATAAGCCCACAAGTAAAGAACAAAAGAAGCTTCGACCAAAGTTCATCTCATTTTCCTTGGTATGGCATTACTGTCCAATGTACCATAAGTAAGAAAAGATAACATAGATGAATTGCCGAGAAACTAACAATGTACCATTGATAAGAACAGATAAAATAGGTGAATTGCCGAGAAACTAACTTTCATCTCATCATCCATTGTTTGCCACAAACAGCAACACAATATTTTCATTAAAGAGTGAGGAACTGGTGCGGCCTAACTGCACATAATTCCGGGTACTATTTATTGTTGTCGCCTTGTGAAGTTGAGAGATGTATAGAGATCTGCAGACTGCCATGGGGGTGTGAAGTTTAACATAGGGCTACAAGTGGGCGCGTTACACAAGCTGGTGTAACGCTAACATGTACATTTGTACATAGATTAGCAGAAGATCCGACCCCAACCCTAAACCTAACCCTCTAAAGACTCTCAGGACCCAAATTCCACCAAGACAGTTTACCATAAACTTTAATATACTGTTTGTAACCCTGATGAGTGACAGCCTTGGCGAGTAACTCGTGAGTGTTGCAGAGGTGCGTGAATGCAATGCAGCCCTGGCGAGTTACTCGCCAGGGCTGCATTCACGTATCATATAGATGAATGGCATTGCAAATTAAAACACCCTGCATTCCACATGTTGTGATTAGATACACCAAGACCTTCGGTATAGTTGTGATATGTGAATGCGGCTGGGGGGAAAAAGAATCCTTTCTGCTTCTGGTATGAAAAACACCACTTCCAAAAGCGACCCCACACACACCGACTGATCTCCTTCAGCTTGAGCTGGAGGCGGTGCCCTGTGTGTAAGCCTCTTGTGGACTGTGTTGACATTATGTCTTGGTGCAGGTATCCAGCACTGCCTGCTGCAGGCTGGTTAATAGCCTGGATGCCGACCCCACTTCACTCCCACTGTGGCTGGGGGGGGGGGGGGAGGGGGCAACCCCCTGTATTGGCACTGGACAGGCCTAAAAACATAATAGTGCCTCTACATGGGTAAAAATCGACACGGGCGACACGGCGACACGACCCTCTTAGGCCCTTTTAAAAATCGACGGACCCAGGAAAATTAGGGATAAAAGTCGACCCACAGGGGTTTTTCTCTAAAGTTCTTATATACCTAAAATTCGACACAATGACACAGTCTCTCTGCTAAAGATCGACATAGCGACATGGTCAAAATTGTGGGTACCCATGTAGAGGCACATAATATGTATCCTCATAGCACATACTCTTTAAAAAAGTTTAGAGTCGAAATACTTCCTATGAACATTTCATTTTACCTAACTTAAATGGCGTGCAGAGGGGTCAACCCCCTCAACCCGCCCTCGCCGAGGTCGGATAATCCCCGAAGTGACGTTTTAGATATTTTTTTTGCCCTGTAGTCCACTTGCCGGCCAAAAAAAAATGTCTCTGAGAATAATGTCCCAGGTCGAGGAGCCACTAAAATCCTAGCCGACCTAGCCTTAGTAACAAGACCGTACCTCCCGAGCCGACATTCAATTTTTAATAGGTATTTTTTTAGAGGATTTTTTAAAAACTTTTACACTCCAAATTCACATTATATACATAAGATTGGATGGTACTTTTGTCTTTAAAACAATATACCGGGTATTGAAATATACATACCTACATCGCCTAGATTCTTCTAACACATTAGTGCCCCCTCCCCCTCCCCACCAGCGCCCTATAGTGTCTGGATGACAGTAATTGACTTCTTTGAAAAACCAGCATATCTATTTGTCAGTTATACGTAATATACACGTGATTTAATCAGGTGATGCTGGCAGGGAGCACCGGTGTACAACCGTGATGTGTATCAAAAACGTGATGTGTAGAAGCTGCACATTTACTACACATCACGGCTGACCATGCAAACGTAATGTGTATCAAATGAACGTGATGTGTAGTAACTAATGTGATGTGTAGTAACCCAGGGCAACTTGAAAAAAGATACCTCCAACCGTTATCTGTATCAACAAACGTGATGTGTATCAACCCCGATACTGTATTTTTAATGCAAATACAGTATATCTCATCGGAATGCATGACAATCGTTCTAAGCAAAGTCTTAATAATCTTAACATAATCGTAATCTATAACCTTAGGGTTTGGATTTAGGTTAGGGTATTATTGAGTTTTGGGATTTTTAAGATTATTGATTGAGGATTAAGATTATACTTATAAAATGTAGAACGTTTTTCCGTTGGGTGGACATAGTGCTCACTAGGTGGTCATATTTATGTGATCAACTAGGAGATTTTCCCCGGACTAGTATCTTTTTCTGTATGTCCCCTCTCCCTATCATCAAGTAGCATGTGAAAGCACTTTGTAGTCCTCATCAAAGGTCAAATTAGGTCAAATAAAAAGAAAGGTTTGTTTCAGGTCACCTGACCGTGCCTAGCAAAACAGGGTCGACCCTATGCTTTATTTGTGCAGTTTTAAAGAAAATTTGATAATTTTACTTTTTTTTTGTAATTTCTAGGGTTTACACGGAGGATGGCTAATACTTTCATGTCAATAAAATTGAACAAAATAAAATAAATATCCGACCTATCGACCCTAGACTTTCTTCCCATGTTACCTAAAACATACCTTTTATCTTTTTTGGCCTTATATAGGTCCAGAGACAAACCAGGCGTCTATGTTCATGTTTAAGTCCCAGAAAGGGAAAATTGTAAAATTCCTTGATACAGATCACGTTGATACAGATCACAGTACTTTGGTACAGATTAAGTTGTTTTGATACATATCACGTTGTTTTGATACAGATTACGTTTCCATAGTCAGCCGTGATGTGTAGTACTACACATCACGTCGGTCGATACACATCAAGGTTGTACAACCTCCCACGCACCTGTAGAGCACATAGTTCGTTAATCCGGCCGTGCTGACTACTTGACCCCAGACCCAGCTGGCACCACGTCCTGTCCACCATGTAACAAGCACTAGACTCTGCCATGTCAAACACACTGTGGACAGGTAGCCATAGTATAGGTCTTGTATACCCACACGGTAGTATGGGTTCTAGTCTCCACTTGGCACCCTGCATGCTTGAGCTGCGACCCCCCCCCCCCCCCGTGCTGTGGTAGAGTGGTACAAAACAAGATATCGGAGGCCTGTCCATCTCCCACTGCGCCTATGTACTGCGGAATGTAAAAGAACCATTTACTGATAAAAGTGTAGGGGTGTGTTTTCTACCTTCCCTCACCTCATGCATCCAATCACAAGTACGGTTACCACCCTTGAAAATGCGTTGGGTGCTGCTACCTCTGTATACTATAATCAGGGACCGGCATGGCCAGTCTAGTTTACTACACATCACGTTTTTGATACACATCACGGTTGCAGCCCCCCCCCCCCCCCCACCGTCACTCTGGAGGAGTCAATTTCTTGAACGCTCTCCTCCATCCCTGTTGTTAATAATTAAAACTACCACTCCCTTAGGAGAATGCACAAGAAGCATACCTCGATCATAATTGTGTGTACATGTATACATACATTAGCACACATTAACTGTTTGAGAGAGGTGTGATGTGTATTTATGCAAATTACAATCCATAACTAGAATACGCCGACAGGCAACTGAACTTTGTCTTACACAGTGTAAGTAAAGAGGATATAGGGTCAGGTAAACGTCAGAGTAATTGCCAATTGGTGGTGGAACAACAAACACATCCAGAGTACAATGTGAGCTAGTACAAAACTACAGAGCTATAGACCAAAAGCCACATTGGGTTCCAGTAACATCGTCTGACAGTCGAGACCCGACCAGACGAATTTAACAATGTTTTTTCCCTTGCTTTTCCAACTTTAAGGGATTTTGCTTTTCCAACCTTTTAGGGTTTTGGCTCTAGAATGCTTAATAATTAATCTATCAACGAACCATAAAAACCGACACACCTGCTATGTTGAGTGGAGACCAACCTTCTCTTTTCTTGGCCCTAGGCCTATGGGGTGGACAGTGTTTGGGGAGGGTTCAGGCAGTCCTCATAACCTGAATGGGATTAGAGTTTCTATGAAACAGGCCCCAGGAAACCACACAACTTCCTCAACATACAAGTGGGAATAGTATTAACCCTTTAAGGGCGGGGCAGGGCTTTAATGTGCTCTGTCCTTTGTCGTCATGATGCATGAATGTCGCACTGGTGAGTTACCCATTCAGTGCTGCATTCAAGCAACATGCCGACAATATAGGGTTGAAACACTCCCGATGCACCGACACAATACCATCAAGTTACTCAGTGCGGCTGCATTAATTGGCGCATCAGGACGACAAAGGTTAATTAAGGCAACATCCCACCTTTATAGTTTAAATGCTTAAAAGCCATCCTTAAAGGGTTCAAGTGCATTAATTGGACTGATTCCTGGAAGTTAAGTTACACTGGCATATATACACTGGCCCCCCTGTGCAAGAATCTCTCAAGGGTACAGCTACCACAACCAGGATACCATGAACCAATCAAATTGGTATTGTCACATAGGATCTGCATCTTGTTTTCTAGTACTGTTATGGTCTTCTCATAAGTGGGATTTGATCTTGATTCCTGGAAGGGACAATGACACTGACATTTATACACTGGCCAACCTGACTATCATGGACCAATCGGAACCTCAACATTCATACAAAAGTCACATGAAATAAACTGTCTACATCCTGTATTCCAAATAGGTAATGTTATCTCTTTCCCTTCCAGTCGCTGCTAGAAGCTAACACACACTTTCGTCAAGATGGAGTACTTGAGATGTCCGCACTTCGTTATCCAACTACTTTTGGTTGTGCTTTGCACATTAGGTAAGACTTACTGATACCCCTGCTCTACCTGTCCATTTTAAGCAATATCTTTCGTATGATCATGCCATAGGTGACCTATGTATAAACATATGGACACTGGTGCATATCCATATTTTAGTATTTAAGAGTTTATTAATCCACACATTCATTACTGCCAACATAAATTTCATGTTTGTCTATTTAGAAGTATAATTTAAAAAATCATAAAAACATTGTAATCAATTTAAAATTTTAAAAAGGTATTCCCAAAACATGATGCCAGTTATGTACCAAGTAATGAGACAGTAGTTTATTTTCGTAAGTGTCCTTTATCGTAAAATTGTTTTTGAAGTTTCATTTGAAAGTGTTAATGGTTTTCATATCCAAATGTTTCTATCATTCACAGAATCCTTTACACAAGCAGTGACGTATACAGCAACGTGTACAGTTGTAGTCAACTCAGCCCTAACAGCCGGTCTTAACGACAATGTAACAGGCGAGGTCACATTTACACAGGTAAGTGTATGGGAGAGGGGAGGAGAAGAAAGGCAGATAGAGAGTGGGGGAGGAAGAGACTAGATATAGTGAAAGAGAAATGATATCAAGAGAGAAGAGGAGGGGGGAAAGAAAGCTGCAATGAAATTAAGATTTATTACCTAAATGTTTAACATGAAACACATGACTGAACAATTCTGGCATATTATGTAATTAGTTATAAGTTAATCCATATTCTATTGATCGACACATACCAGAGTTCTGGCTTTCAGTACTCACTGGCATTATATTGAAAAACTTCATATGTAATAAGATTACTTTGCCAAAATAAAATTTAACAACAACAACGACCTATACTCTCTAAATATTTCGAATCGATTTAATTCTTTAGTTCGCTTTCCCCCCTTCGATTCTTTACGTATACTCAAATAATCTTAGGACTTTTCATTGTATAATGAGCTCACAATAAATAACTTACTGGTAATCTCTTTAAATAAATCTTCCCATTCTAGGTAGACAGTGGAAATACTACGATAGCAGTTTCGTTGAGTGGCTTCGACACATCTGATGCCTACACAGAGCATGGTTTCCACGTGCACGCGTATAACGACATGACAACGGGATGTAACTCTATGGGCGGACACTACAACCCAGACAGTGTAAACCACGGGGCACCCAACGCCTCCGTCAGGTGAGGCCATTTGTTGTCATGATATCATGATGCACCAATGCAGCATCGGCAGATCTTAGCAGATTTGTTCAACCGTTTAGGGGCAATATAATGTGGCTGCAGATGGGTCAAAAGCCACCTGGCGACCTGGGCCGTTTTGGAGGCGACTTTCGACCTAATGCAATAATAAAAGTGACCTGGCGACTTTTAGACAAAATTGACAATACTTTAGGGGGTCCAAAAAAGCGACCTGAACCCCTTATTTTCGGCGACTTTCCGACCTCAGGGGGGACCCCTCTGCACCCCCTGTAATGCCTCAAGGCGTCATGCTCATCTTGTATAGTGATGATACGCCAACGCCCTCTGAATATAATATTATCTACCCTATAAGGTCGTAACGATGCATGCAGCACTTTATGCGTGATTTGCCAGCTGAATTAAAGCGCTATGTGGTACTTAAAAGGTTAAGTTAACTCACCAAATCTGTAGAAGATGGAAGGCCAAGCTTCTGGGTAGCGAACATTAACCAGTTGTTGAGAGGGTTAGGCCGTTTTATTTTGATAACTTGGATTACGGATCCGCCTCCGAGATTTTTGGCATTTTGCAAAAAAAAAAAAAGTTTTTTGTTTTTTTTTTACCTTTCCCCTTCGAGATTTTTTTGAGAATTTTCCTTAAAAAAAAAAAAAGTACATGTTCACCAGTAAAAGGTAAAATGAGGCCTTTCAGATTGGGGATATTACTCAACATATCTTCCTTAGATTACAAAAAAATGATGTTTTTGATGCCTTTTTTTTTTTTTTTTTTTTCCTCTGCCCTTCGGGAAATTTTTTGATCCGGCCCCTCCTGTAGGGCAGCTTTTTTTTTTTTTTTTTTTCCCTCTGCCCTTCGAAAAATTTAGAGCCAAAAGCCCGTAATCCAAGTTATCAAAATAAGGTGGCCTTAGAATTGATTCGTCTTTTTGTTCTCAGCTTTGTACATGAATGGGCTATTTAAAGTATCTCTTACAGAAAAAAAGGACAACAATTAAAGCAGCAAGATATGATGCACTATCTACATCTATCAGATGATAACCCATTCTAAACCCTTTAAGGTCGACATAATGCTTTAATACACTATGCCCTATTAACATCATGATGCATGAATGCAGCTCTGGTATGTAACTTGCCAACGCTGCATTCATGCATCACACCGACACACTTTCGAAGGCTCTGCATGATGTAGGACTACAGCCCCGGGACTACAGCATTGGTGAGCCTCGTGGCATGATGCTGTGTTTAAAGGGTTAGCTCTATATTTATTGTTGTTTTTCCCTCAGGCACGTTGGAGACATGGGTAACCTGGTGGAGAACGGTCAGGGGGCCGTGTCAGTCAGCCTCACAGACCACGTTATGATGCTTAGCGGCTCCAACTCAATCATCGACAAGGGCCTTGTTGTAAGTACTCACATATTATGCTGCGTGAGGCAAAAATAGCTACCCAACCCTAGCTAAATTGCTAAATTGGGCCGACCCTATAGATTATCATTCAATTTGATGGTCCAGGCGTCTTACCTTTTATTCGGCCGTAAAGGTGAAAATAACTTTTTAAGGGATTCAATTTTAATTTGAATGGAAACTGGAAACAAATCATAGAATAATTCTTTAGCTGAAATAAAACGTTTATTGTGTGTAAAACATAAATTGAAGAAGAAGTATACAAATGGAGTATTTCTCTTTCAGATTCACCAACAGAGAGATGACCTTGGGCTGGGTGGGGACGCAGGGAGTGTAGCTTCCGGTAACGCTGGTCCCCGACTGTCCTGCTGTGTCATCACACTCAGCTCGGCCGGTGCTGCCCCCTGGGCCTCCACCCCCGTACTACTCACTGCAGCACTCCTCAGCACACTCCTCCAAAGGTTCATGTAGATGGGGAGCTCTCTCTCTACTACCACTGCATGGATATTTGCATTTAAGCAAATTTGATATGCTTTAAAGGAACGCATTAAAGTAGCATACTCACCGAGTGTATCCCATTCAAAATGCTAGTACTGTTCTAGTCTACTATGTGGTAGCTGCGCGAGTGGTGATATTGGTCCTTTAAGTTCAGTAATGCCATGTACATGTCGCGGAAATGTCATAACGGCATTTAAGAAGTTTTAAGTAGCATTTACTCAAATTAAATATACTTAAAGTGTTCCTTTAAGGATATATAATTTACGTAACTGGAAACATTCCTGCAGTGTATAGTCTCTGTAATAAGGCCTTAAAGGGTGGCATGATACATTGAGATCCACTTTTATTTGATGGGATGATGCACAAATGCAGTGTCGGCATGTTTATCTCTGGCAATGCATTTGTGCATCATAAAGTGAAATGGAAATAATGCCATGAGTTAATCGCAAGGGGCTGCATTTTATTTCAAGTCTGCCTTGCCAAATTCATGGAGCTTGGACGGAGTATCATTGGTGACCATTGGTACTATCAATGATGAATACTGTGTCCTACATAAAGGTGACTCAGCATTCTGAAGACAGCGATTCTTTTAATCGGACACTCAGTTTGAGCTGTTCAGCTTTAATTAACCCTTTAAGGACCACATGATGCCAAAAGGTTCATGTTTATTTGTCGTTATACTACATCAACACAGGGCTCACGAGTTGCCTTGTGTTGGCGCATCATTCCGACCATTTGGTATATACCACACCGTCGTGTCTATATGCCCCGGGATTAAACAAACGCCGGTCTCGTATAAGCACCGTGAGTATGGGAGTCTTGAGAATAACTCTTACACTGCAAAAAAAGTGTTTCGAATCTAAACATTTAATTTGAAACACCTGACTATTTCAAACACTTTTGATTTTACGAAACACATTTTCAAAAACTAAACACTTTTTTCTGAACACTTAAACACTTTTTTTGAAAAAGTGTTGCGTTTTTAAAAATGTTTAAAATCAGAACACTTATAATTAAAAGTGTTTAGAAATATTCATCTCTTATATGCAAGTCTCATTCCCAGGGGAGGTCAATAGTGGAAAATATCCTGATAATTGATAGTTACTCATGCAAACTGCCACTAGGTCGGAAAATCCTATTTAACTCGATCTGGTGTCCTATTTGGGGAGGTTTAGTACTATAGTATAATCATTTTTAAAAAAAAGACTTGTATAACCTGCACCCTATATAGGCCTGTTAAAGCTGGGTGTGGTTCGTGTATAACTTACAGGTTTCCCCCTTGGACAAAGGGGGGGGGTAAGTTTTCAATAAAAACCTAGTGCTCTATCATAGTTAAAAGGCAGAGTTGAAAATAATTAACAGTGCCTCAAGATTCATTTTCATTAATTGTTGGCAAGGTGCATGTCACTGGCGAGTTACTTTTCAGGGATGCATTCAGGCATTATAATTAAAACTGAGCAAAGACTGTCATAGTGCATTAAAGCATAATGTGGCCCTTACAGGTTTAATTATGCCATTTTGCCGTAGTGGTGGTCCATGGAGATGAAGTCAACACATTCCAAAAGTAATAACGTATATAATTTGGAACAAATCTTAAAACCATAAGTACCAGTATTGTATTTTGATGAAGTTATATTCGACCAATAGATACCTATATAGATACGGAGATGGTTACCATAATGAAGCCAGCTACGAATGGTTTGATGTACATGTATATAAATACATACAGTGGCAATATCATCAGAGATGGTTTATAGTTCTGAAATATCTTCAATTTTCACAATATTCTGTAGCAGTTATCAGGTGACAGCTAACCAGTACTCCCTTGTCAGTGTGGGACAATGCATACACTCAGAGACAGCTTGTTGCAGCGTCATGTTATAATGAGATGCATGAGTCATTGTATTTGTTAATTAAATAATGACTGATTTGTGATCTTTCTCACAAATAAGTGAAATAAACTAATGCTATAATCTAATCGATGGATATCCATTCAAAAGACCTGTGGAGGTAACAATTTGATACTGTGCTGCATTTGGCAGAAATATGGAGTTGGTTTTTTGTCTCATTACAAGGGCTCCAGACGGGTAAAATCGACAAATCGACATGGGACTAGTGACAAGGGACAAGACCCATTTCTTAAAATCGACAAATTACATAGGCATTCCTTAAAATCGACAAGTGACATGAGGGCTGGTGACATTTTTAGAGTGTTAGTGACAAGGGACAAGACCCTTTTCTTAAAATCGACAAGGTATATTGGCATTTCTTAAAATCGACAAGTGACACAGCTACAACCGTCTAGGGCCCTATTACATTGAGCTGTTTCCTGTTACATCATATCACGTGACCCTGAAGCCACTCACACACATTCTACCCGCACATTACTGCCATTGTATAATGACAATGATTTTATTCTCGAAAACCTGCGGGAGGTACATGAGAAATATAATGTCTATTAATTGTCAAGTGGAGAGGAGGATATTATCTATGATACCCCTTATGATACAATGATCCATGCAAGCATTAACACGTTGCTGAATAATTAAGAATGTGTTTTTTTTTGCCAAAGTTGGAAGCACCCTACTACTACGACTGGGAGCCCCCCCCCCATCCCCCTGTCGGCTCTGGCTTTTCACACTCTGCGGCAGCGTTGCCTTAATCAACCCCCCCCCCCCTCTGTCACTCCTTACTTAATCTGTGAAAACAATGGGCCGCAGCGTGCACGGCAACCACCAGTCAGGTGGTCTGACCTACATACACACATACAGCCGTTATACTTATAGCGCGCAGTTTGAATGGGACAGAGGAGCAAGGTGGACGTCTCACTGCTGTGTACCTGTATATACCCCGTAAGTATAAATCTAATAATCTATCTATGATTTACTAGTGATGAATATAAACATATATATATATACAATGTATATATCGATAGACTATTGTATGATGACAATAGGCAGATACAGTTAGGTCTCGATTTTCCGATTATATCGATTTATTTTGATAGGGGATCAATGTTTAAAGATATATTTGAATATAAATGTTTATAGTAACTGTTGTTTATCACAATCATTAGCCTATACTACATCAGGTGTGGGCATTCTGTGCTATACATGTAGCATATGAGCTCTATTCAGAACTTCTGGATGTGATGGAATAGTCATCAAGATTATTCCTGATCCACATTCAAAAGTAAATTCCTCTGAATATTAGGCATTTTAAGACCTAACTTCAAACCTAATAAAAAAGTTAGTTCTAGTTGGAATATTTACACAATTCTTTCAGTTTTAGAAAGGTAAATTCATGGTCTACCTGTGGATTAAAAGGGTGTATCGATATAATGCTTTTGTCGATGCGATAATCGGAATTCGGGAAATGTCGGTGTATCGATTTTGGGGGTATCGATGACAGTCCTAAGGCTACGGCCTATGGGGGTGCAGAGGGGTCCCCCCCTCAGGTCGGAAAGTCGCCGAAATTAAGGGTCCCAAGTCACAAAGTCGCTTTTTTAGACCATCTATCCTATAGTCAAACTTTTCCAAAAGTCGCCAGGTCGATTTATTATTGTGCCAGGTCGCCTGGAAAACACCCCAGGTCGCCAGGTCGCTTTTGACCCATCTGGAGGCACGCCTATGCATGTTCAATGTTGCTATGCTCATACTATAAAGCTACTACCGGTACTTAGTCTACTAGTACTAAGTACATGTATAGACATTGTCATGTGATGGGAATATCAATCTATTTCTAAGGCACATTTACCCATTCCTTTTCACATTAATTCATACATATATATTATACACTTGCTATAATGATATTACAGGCCTAGATCGTCGCAACAGACAGTTTTCACACAGAACACTCATTCAGACATCATGATTCAGAACTGGACTGGACTGGACTGGACCCCCCCCTCCTGAGAGGAGGTTCAAATGAGAACGGTGAGATTAATTTTAATTGATATCACTGTGACTCATTGTCGGGCTCATAGTATACTTATATTTGCCAATTTATAAATTATAAATGCTTGTCATTAATACTGTTAATATTGGTTACTTAACTTCTAGGATTACTGTCTCATAATGTCATGATAGAAATCATAATATAATTGATGTATTGCACTAATGTATTACGTCAACTCAGAGCTAAACAAATGACAGATCTGAGTAAAATGTACTAGGTTTGTGCTGCCATCTCAGCTCTCTCCTCGGAATATTCTGCGAGATTTGGCCTGGCATCAGATTCCAACAAATACACATGTACACATTCCATTTCCAGATTTACATCCTGACTGTATGCCTGCTAATGCCTGCCTGGCGCCATCTCTACCTGCCTGGCGCCATCTCTACCTGCCTGGCGCCATCTCTACCTGCCTGACGTCATCTCTACCTGCCTGGCGCCATCTCTACCTGCCTGGCGCCATCTCTACCTGCCTGGCGTCATCTCTACCTGCCTAGCGCCATCTCTACCTGCCTGGCGTCATCTCTACCTGCCTGGCGTCATCTCTACCTGCCTGGCGCCATCGCTACCTGCCTGGCGTCATCTCTACCTGCCTGGCGTCATCTCCACCTGCCTGACGTCATTTCTACCTGCCTGGCGTCATCTCCACCTGCCTGACGTCATCTCTACCTGCCTGGCGTCATCTCCACCTGCCTGGCGTCATCTCTACCTGCCTGGCGTCATCTCTACCTGCCTGGCGCCATCGCTACCTGCCTGGCGTCATCTCTACCTGCCTGGCGTCATCTCCACCTGCCTGACGTCATTTCTACCTGCCTGGCGTCATCTCCACCTGCCTGACGTCATCTCTACCTGCCTGGCGTCATCTCCACCTGCCTGACGTCATTTCTACCTGCCTGGCGTCATCTCCACCTGCCTGACGTCATTTCTACCTGCCTGGCGTCATCTCCACCTGCCTGACGTCATCTCTACCTGCCTGGCGTCATCTCTACCTGCCTGGCGCCATCGCTACCTGCCTGACGTCATCTCTACCTGCCTGACGTCATTTCTACCTGCCTGGCGTCATCTCCACCTGCCTGACGTCATCTCTACCTGCCTGGCGTCATCTCTACCTGCCTGGCGCCATCGCTACCTGCCTGACATCATTTCTACCTGCCTGGCGTCATCTCCACCTGCCTGACGTCACCTCTACCTGCCTGGCGTCATCTCTACCTGCCTGGCGCCATCGCTACCTGCCTGACGTCATCTCTACCTGCCTGGCGTCATCTCTACCTGCCTGGCGTCATCTCTACCTGCCTGACGTCATTTCTACCTGCCTCCCACTCAGACCCTGCCTCCCACTTAGTGCCTGCCTCTCACCCAGTCTCTGCCTACCTGCCATAACTATTTTAACCCATGTACATTTTTCCTTCAGGTCTCATCTAGACATTTCATCATGCTGTGACAGAACAAAACATACATTACTCAGATGGTGTGGACCTACCAACATCAAGAACAATGGAAAGTGATGAAAATTATACAAAATAAAACATTTCCCCTCCCAGCCCCAGACCTGAAAATAATTACAAACACTTAAATATCTAAACATTTACTACATCTAAACACATTTTATATTTGAAACACTTCCAATCCTAAACACTTTGTACTAAACACATTATATCACCAAACACATTGTTATCTAAACACTTTCTATTTAAACACTTTTGAACTAAACATTTTTGATGCTAAACACTTTTTGACAAGAAACACTTTTTGAAACGAAACACCTTTGATTCTAAACACTTTTTGAAACGAAACACTTTTGATTCTAAACACTTTTTGAAACGAAACACTTTTGATTCTAAACACTTTTGGAAAAGTGTTTAGGTAAAAAGTGTTTCAAAATGTGTTACAAGAAAGTGTTTCATTTTAGGCTAAAAAGTGTTAAGAAACGAAACACTTTTTTTAGAGTGTACGTACTGAAGATTCACCTTGAATGAGCGCATGTCTTGTATTACCGCCGGGGTAATTAGGCCTCGGAATTTAGGCTGGGGTACTTAATCATGATGGGGCGGTATATCATCTTCACATGGTCGGTATGATACACGAATGCAGCATTGGAGAGTTACTCTCTTGGGCCATTTTAAGAATAGTGACGACAAATACACGTAGCACAATGCATTAATTCATCATGCTGCCCTTAAAGGGTTAAGTAGTTTACACATTATAGATGGCAGCTTCCGCAATAGTTACAACAGTCATGGATAATAGCTGTAAACCCTTTAAGGGATGCATACTGTTTTAATATCCTTGGTCGTCCTGACGCATGGAGTGTATCATCCTCAAATGGTTAGCGTGACCCATGAATGAAGCCCTGGTGAGTAATTTATCATGACAGCCAAGGGCATGATTCATTAAAGCACTATGTGACCCTTAAATGGTTAGTGTATGTAACCGTCAGATCGTTGTGCATGGTTGTTGTGAAACAAACATTATATAGATCTACAATGAAATGCAATGTTTCGCCATGTGATTATGTGTACATTGTATTTTCTGCCACGATGATCATCATAATTTCACATCAATTATCACAACACAAAAAGCTACTGGATACACACAAAAGCTATATCATCCCTTATGTGAATCACTATCACATGCTTGTTTCTTGTCACAATATGAGTTTACTTAGTGATGTTGTCCAAATTGTCATGCCAAGCATTACGACCATTTTCGATGTATGATAGTTTCCTATAACACGGTCAAACTAAGAAAGAAATTATTTGTCTTTCGTCTTTCTACAAAACTTCTTTCGCAGTTCTACAGCACATCTTTCAAACATATTTCATTTCGTTGCATCAGTGTAAATGTACAAATGTATAGTTATTAGGCCATTGGAAGTATTAGGTATGCATATTCGTTTCATTCACAGTGGACCACCGGGTCTTTATTTCTTGTTACTGTGACGTCATTTGGGGAGCTGCACCATAGCAACGGCGGCCATTAGAATGAACGCTTCAGTTTCAAGGCTTCAATCCAGGAAACAGTAGCTTTTGCTTGCATCCTGTAAAGATTAAATCCCCACATTACCTTTTCTGTTTATGTTAGGAGGTGATCCTTGAACATTTTGGGCTGTTAATTTATTTTGAATAAGATGTGGTACATGTTCTTATCATATTGGAATTAGTTGAACAGATATTCATTCTATTCTCACGATTATCGAAATAAGTTTTGGAGAATTTGTCAGTGAGTTAGTGTAATTATAACTGGCATGCTTAAGCTATGTGTCTAGGTAATTACAATCGATTGTTTGAAATTGTTAACGACTATAAGGAAATTGTTGATAATTGTGTTAATAATGCTGGGTGATATTGATAACTGTAAATAATCCAGAGCTTCCCACAGAAAGCACCCTTCATCTGGTTAACCCTTTAAGAACAGTCGGCTACTGTAATGTACTATGCCCCCTTATCGTCATAATGCATTAATACACCATGCCGACGCCACTGGGTAATACAGTGCTGAAAGGTCGGCATGATGCACAAAAGCAGTCATGGCAAGATACGTGGTTGGTGTATCATAACAAGATATTTTTTGAGGCATCATACGGTCCTTAAAGGTTTTTAACTGGTCCGTGTGTTTCAAGCATTTCCCATTGCATAGACAATGGTAGACATTTGTGGGAAGAGGATATCAACGTTTTGTACATCAGTGTACTGTAAAGAGAAAAAACGCATCTTCTTTTGAAATGTGGAGGTTATTCTTGGAATATATACAAACCAGCTGTGTATATGTTTTGATAAGTGCATCAATGTTAATGTTGTGGCGCACAACATATCTGTCGTGATTCAATATAAATTGCCTTTGTCCGCGTAAATATATACAATAGAGATTTATCAAATATGTATGATTTAATCATTTTGATGGCATGGTGAGAAGTATTTGTATGCAAATTATCATGGGCTTATATTCTGCTTTTCCCGCAAACCAATGCCTTACATCGGTCATAAAACAGTCCCTTTACCAAATGTAATTCATGACTTTAATCATTAGAGATTCATCAGATATGATTATAATTTTAGTGGATATTTCAAATTGCAAATGACCTAAATAAAATGGAGTCCTGATCTAAAAACATATATACTTTGTGCCTCCGTATTTGTTTTATTTAAATGTTATTGGCAACGCTATGTATACATTCATGGATAAAGGGACTGCTCAAGATGAAAGAGAGCACGCCAACGATATCCGACCCGTCAGGGGCGGGAGTGGGAGCAAAAATTACTGACCCCTTTATGTGAGGTTGGGATGGAAAGGATTTTGCAAGCAAGGCTCTGGGCAACTTACTTCACAGATGCGCCACCCAGTGAGAGCTATCGAAAGTGATGTGTAAGAGAATGCACAGGAACAGAGGAGCAGTCAACTCCCGACCTGACCCCTAGATTTTGGACTAGTGAATTAAAATGAGATCTAGGATGTACAACGATGAATTGGGTTATATAATACTCAATGAAGTGGGACATGCAGGTAATAGGCCCTCTTATGGTTGCAATTCATTCACCAAGTCTCATAACCTTGCACCTCCTTGTACAAGGATCCCAAGGATTCTCTCTCTTTGTGAAGTCTATTTCTATCTCGATTTTCCCAGCTATTTTACACATTTGAAAGAAATAGAGAATGTTTGTAAATGATTTTGTCCTATTTATAGATACCCTCTTTTTTTCAAACCTGTACAATAGCTGAGAAAATCGAGTTTGAAATAGACTTCACAAAGAGAGAAAACTATTGGGAACCTCGTCCAATCAACCCTGGAATGGGCTGAAGCAGGGCATGAAACGGCAACCATAAGAGGACGAATAGGGCCTAGTCGGGACTGGAGATGGTTCTCACCGCCTGCACTGATAAGAGCTGATAGGCTGGGCACAAGCTTGTCCCTGAAAGGGACCATGTACTAGTTAGGGTGTGTCTTATCAGTGAGTTGAAAGATGACCAGCAATAATCTATGACCGGCAAAAATTTATAGATGTGCATAGGAATGTCAGAAAATGATTAAATCATGTTTAAAAAAGTTACAAACCTTATTTATTTTACAATTTTATTTACTCTTGTATAGGCACCCAGGCTATCCGGTCATACACATCAGATGGTCATAGATTGTAGCTGGTCATAGAATGTAGCTGGTCATAAATTGTTGCCAGTCATAGATTGTTGCCGGTTATAGATTTTCAACTTTTATTGCGTTGGTGAGACACAGCCCCATATGCTACATGCATATGCCAGAATGGACTCTCTCACTGCAGCGCCTTTACAGACACCGCCCGCATCGGTGAGAGAGGGTACATCATTGCCTTTTATTCATTTTTTCCTGAAAAACATAGGTAAAAATCTCACATCCACTAAATATATGGCCCCTCAAAATTAATTCAAAACATTTTTTAGCCATTAGTTGGTGTACCATCATACCGGTAATAAAAGTGGCACATTACTCATTACTTCTTTATCTATAATTTGAAAACTTTAATTACATGGTAAATAATTGGACTTATCAATGGTGATAATAGAAATAGCACATTTCAAATGGTATTGCATAAATGAAAAACCTCCCTTGCCAACCAGAAACAAAATCAAATAAAAAGCCTCCCTCCCTCACCCTTTTTTCAGGGCAGTATAATTGTTTCAAATTACTATTTAATTTGTCTCATTGGGCCTGTGGCTCAATCCCATTCAGCCTGCATGTGACCTTGTGTGATACGGCCCCAGGCCCACCTCTTGAAAAGCGATGATAATGAAATCAATGCATGGTCGTTGGCCTTTGTCATGGACAGTATTTACCATCTGGAGCACGAGCTAGGAGAACCTGCCTGTACTTCATGTTCTCTCTGGTAGGTAAAGATTGCTTCTCTATGTAACCAACTTGTGTGTGTTTGAGTTTGTAAGAATATTTATTATTATTATAACTACTATCATCTTTTAGATACATTGAATGGGATAAGCGTTAAAATAGTATAAGGATAATAGGATAGGGGCGTATATAAAATGTAGGGTAAGAGGGTTTGTTGTTATAGACAAACAGGAAGGATCTATAGGCAAACAATGGGTGATAGAGGAGTAGCTAAAACGCGAAGTGGTCTAATGGTTTATTTGAGCGATTGTGATGGTGCTTAGCTGGTTTAGATACTCTGAAAAAGTATTCTTCTACACACATTAAGACACTATGTGACCCTAGAAGTATAATAATTTGCCTCATGAATGGACCTGCTTCAGTTCAAAGTCATGCGGATATCTTATTATAATTATATTCATGAAGTGATGCAAGACAGGGGCTATTGCCCTGCATTAGTTATTAAGGAAGCAACATGACAGGCCATTAAAGTCAATGTTACCAAGAATTTGATCTCAATTTAGACCATTTTTCTCCAATGGAATGCCCTTGATATATACTTGGCATGTTACAATAGAGATTATTCACCTAATTCTTTTAATATCTCACACCTCCTTTCCTAATTTCCTCTGTTATATTATGGCTATTCAATATTAATTACTGCATTCTTTTGGAGTATTTCCCTATTACCACATGTGACCCTAAGGTCACATAACACAGTGAGACTAAATACTAGGTCACAGTTAGTTCTTGCAATAGCAAGTATCAGCACTGAGAATTGACTAGCTCAAATATTGTGAAACCATTCTTAGAATTTATCTCCTTAATATCAAGTTTAGATATAGGTTAGATTGTTATGGAAATACCATGGTTTAACCCCCTATTCATATTAATTAGTTCTCAAAGGCAAATATGTGGGCATTAACACAGACAGAAAACCTTGCCTATATAGAGAATACATCTATATTATCTGTACACACAGAGAGGAAGGAAATTGAGAATTATAGATATTATTGACCCCTGTAAAACGTTACATTCCACCCAATAAAGGTCCACTGTAGCCATGCAGTCATGCCATGACCCACATATGTATACACGCCTATGAAAGATGAAACACACTTTCAGTTGTGTCAAGGTGTATGTACCCTTTAGAGGTCTTTAGAATATCCCACTATCACTACATATGGCAATAATCAATGTTTCATCAACATTACATACACTTTCCTCTTTGTGCCTGATACATCAGAGAGGAGTGTTTATACATGAAACAGGAGAAATAAAAGGAGAAAAAACAGGGGTTAGGGGGCACACATAATTGTAAACCTAACATGGTTGCTCTGCGGACAGGATAGTATTTTCTGGCGCCATCTAGAGGCAATTAAGTACATGAACCGGGAATGAACTGTCAGTATAAGCACCTTTAATTTGGGATATTCAACACCCACGCCATTTGTAAATGTCTAGGCCCATCCCATGAAGGTGTCATCCTAAGAATCACCAGTATGCCCTGTTGTGACCATGTTTATCTGACTTCCATGGTGTCATAGGCCTAGTTCATAATTACGCCACTACATGTCCTCGTAGTACTGTGGGGATCCTGAAAAATGCTTGTAATTTCTAAGGGAAAATTTAAGCCTATATCTCACCGTCAATTTTTGCGTAGAAGCCGTGGCTTGTATGAGAGTCAGTATGAGACCCCAGTGCGGCTTATAGGGTTCTCTCAAGTTGGGGGTTAAGCTTATATAAGGGTCTTTGCTAGTATAGTACAATACTAAATTAGCAATTTTCAGACCTCCTGTGCGGCTTATTTGATTCTCCCCAGTGAGGGGTGCGGCTTATAGCTCTGTCTAGGATTTCCTCATAAAACAGATATGTTTTTAATTGGATTTTACATGATCCATTAACTGATCTAATTATCTCACATTACAGCTCTGGTAGTTATGTGGACATGGCTGGACAGGCTGGGACAGTACGTGGACCCTGCAGCATTACCCCAACTTGGGTGGCAGTGGTGGTCGTCATCGATATGCTCATGCTGCTTGCCTCATACTCACACCATATTACTATCAGTAACGTCACATCCCACCTACTTCAGAGGGATGCTTGGATACAAAGAACTTTGAACCGCAGTATAGAATGGCAACTCAAGGATGCCCATCCTCCTCATGTCCCTACTGATATACTAAGATTGGTAATTAAAATAAAACTCACCCCTATAAAACCGGTTTCATGAATTGAAGAATCCATCTGGTGCTGTGCAATGTAGTCACAAGACTTCCGAACACTGGTTATTGAACACCAAAGTTCTCCCATGCTTCACAGACCAGATAGATGATCATAATTATATACACCATTCTATCTATATCTAATGATAGATTCAATAGACCTCCCCTTAATGATTTGTAGTAACAGTTCAAGGTTTGTGAATATAGTATTTCTGGATAACCTACAGTGAGGTGAACTAGGATGGATCTATGCATCCTATGCATTTAACTATTTTTGACATCATTCAGACACAAGTGTTTGAAGATAATTATAATGATTAGCAGGTGTCACAAGTGGTATTATTTTAGTATTATGGGATTTTTGCAGACCTATTCTGAGCTGAATTTTGTCATTTTCCCTGTTTAACCACAACATCATAGAAGTAGTGTCCACCAGTTTATAATGAGACACATCACATGCTATCATATTATTAAACAGCACCTTACCTATCATATGATACTGCCAATAATATATCTTCGCCACAGAGAAATCGCCTGGAAGCATTATTTTATGATCCTGAAGAAGACTTGTAAATGAAGTAATCTTTTACCCAATTTACAGGGTTTTGTGTGATATCTACCACCCAAGCATTGTATTATTGGTTAGATGAATTCACCTTTTTAACTTCACTTTGATCTAGGAAAGACCTGAGTATGCCGATGACTTCAAGAACCCTTGCTGGAGGGAACAAAATAGGGGGTCGATTAGAGTCCGCTGTCTTCCATACTTCTTCATAGCCGGTAAGACTTTAATATAACACCATCTACGTTTCAAACTGCCATGTACTATGTTAAGTGTGCGCAGTAAGTATTTGGAGAACCATGATTGATTGAGTTGTTTAATGATGAGATTAATGAGTTGAATTTTCCTATCTATGGGGTGAGGGCGAAAATCACTACTGGGGCACGTTTCTCCCTGTTTTCGAATCATAGCAAGTTTTTTTCCCATTCATTTGCAAGGGTATTTTGTTTTGAGGTAAAAACGTGCAAATGACCAGCAAAAAATGTCTTCTTTTTTTCAAAAGGTGCTAGCTGAGACTACTTTCGTACATAGTGTCAATAAGCATGAGTTAACCCAGGTCATACTCCCTTTCTATGACGCAGGGATGCCCAAGTCAGGTACCACTGACTTATATAGCAGTCTAGGCCATCATCCACAAATTCAACTTCCATCGTTGAAGGAGCCCCAGTGGTGGGAGCGCACACGGTGTAAGTATTATAACCAGATCTGATCTCAAGAAATTATTAATCAAGTACTCACGATCAGGCTTCACTATACTAGCATATGCCCTTTAGTGAAGGGGGGGGTTCTCAAAATCAGAACTTTGGGGGGGGGGGGATATTTACAGTCATGGGAAAATCCCCCCCTCCTCCCCCCCTAACTATTACCAAA
Organism: Harmothoe impar; assembly: GCA_947462335.1. Lineage (NCBI taxonomy): Eukaryota > Metazoa > Annelida > Polychaeta > Phyllodocida > Polynoidae > Harmothoe > Harmothoe impar. The sequence continues at coordinate 16,282,724 of OX381721.1, read as the reverse complement.
TGACCTTTTCATTTGTTTGCTTTACAGACAAAAAGAGGGTCAGTATGGAAACATATGTCAAACACTTTGATGAATCAGCAGAACACATTCAAAAGAACTTCATCAAACAGGAAGGAAGAAGATATCATCCAATAATCACAGGTAAGTTTTGTATCTCCCTGATAATTAGCTGGGTGCTGTTTCTCTACATGATATGGACCTCCGCATTATGCAGACAAAATATGCTGTATTATGTAGTGAAAATTATTTTGTTCTACAAATGGTACTTGTACATACAAATGCGGACCTCTGCAATATACAGCAGTGGACATAATACATATGCAGCTGAACTGTATGTGATATGGTACCAGCTTTCCCCACCCTAAGTACTTAGGGATTTAACTTTTCCCACCTATATATATATATGTGTGCTGTCTATTCTATACCTTTGTTGGTGTATGCATTATTCAACACAGTTTCAATACACTTTATGATAACTGCATTCAGATTCTCTCCTCCATTCTCGGTTTTACAATGTGTCATTAAGAATGTTACCATAAATTCAAGTATAAGACACACCCTGACTCTAGGATAATCCCATAAGCAGCACTGGCGATCTGCCTCGCGTACTAGTCACAACTTCTACACAAGAATTTACCGTATGTGGATTTCTCTAGGAGACGGCAGTGCACACACATTCTGGGATAATTCTAAGTGGCGGAAAATACCACAGAACTACAATACAAGCTCTCTGCCACATGTGGTCCACGCCCACTTAATCAAACACCTGATTCCAGATGGAAAGATCATTGTCTTATTTAGAAACCCCACTGACAGGTAAGTTAAGTACAATAAACTATGCAACAAGCGACGAACTCACCAAGTGACTAGACAGCGCACATATATTACTGTTAATCTTAAAAAGTTCATATTTTCTCTTCTTTCCTATAGTCTCAATCAGTTTCCATGTCTATCTCCTGGATGGCGCCACTGTTTTAATCATATTTCCATATTTCCTGTAGTACTAATCGCCCCATCCTTTAGAATGCACACAGCAGTAAAACTAAAGGTACTAAAAATGGGTTCAGTTATAGTTGTGTTATCAGTTCAAAAAAGAAAAGGGGAAAAAAAGAGAAAGATAGAGAAAGGGGCACCTGATATACAGCAATGCCACCAACTTACGGTGGTGCCATATCTAGAAGCTGATTAAGAATACAGGAAGTAAGAACTTTTAAAGATAAGGCGTCTTCACTTGGTCAGTTCGTCCCCACATGCATAAACTATGGTCATGAGGGTATATGGCTGTGTCTCACGACCTTGGGACAATGTTTTTGTCTCTGATCGGGTGCCGTCTCTGACCGGGTGCCGTCTCTGACCGGGTGCCGTCTCTGACCGGGTGCCGTCTCTGACCGGGTGTCAGAAAAAGGTGTTTTAAAAAGAATTATACATATATATATATATATATATATAAGGATTTGGAAAAACGTTATGGCGGTTGTTATATAATCATAGTTATAATTATAATTAGCTTCCTGCTGTAAGTATTTTGACCTCATCAAGCCAAGCCGGTCAGAGACGGCACCCAGTCAGAGACGGCACCCGGTCAGAGACGGCACCCGGTCAGAGACGGCACCCGGTCAGAGACGGCACCCGGTCAGAGACGGCACCCGGTCAGAGACGGCACCTGGTCAGAGACAAAAACATTGTCCCAAGGTCGTGAGACACAGCCATATATTTGACTCAGGGTCTGACCCTGAGTCATCTGTGACAGTTTTGGATGTCTTAAGGGCTGCCTCCACCAAAGACTGTCCATCCGTCCGTCCATAAAATCCGTCCAAAAAAGCATTTTTAGACCACAAACTGGACGGATTTGATGGACGGATGGATCAAACTCACTTCCACCAAGGACTGTCCGTCAATTCCGTCGATCAATCCGTCCAGCTTTTGGTCTAAAAATGGACAGATTGGTGGACGGATTGATGGACGGACTCCGTCCGGCCATTCCGTCCATCAATACGTCCAGTTTTTTACCACAAACTGGACGGATTGATGGACGGATTGATGGACAGAATGGACGGACGGGAATATCAACAATTTTTGATATTTCCGTCCGTCCATTTTTCTACAGAATCCGTCCATTTTCTGGTCATTTTGGGTCATCTGTGATGGACGGAATGGACGGATTGATGGACGGATTGATGGACAGAATCCGTCCATCCATTCCGTCCATCAATCCGTCCAGTTTTTGACCAAAAACTGGATGGATTGATGGACGGAATGGACGGACGGACCTTGGTGGAAGTGGGTTTTGTCCGTTCGTCCATGAAAAAAGTCCATTTCCCTGCTTTTTTGGACGTTTTTTATGAACAGACGGATGGACGGTCTTTGGTGAAGGCACCCCTTTAAGATGGGACAAAATTCAAATGTCTGACATTTCTACAATATGGCACATCTAACATCTATTTTTGGATTAAGACATCCAATTCCATTGTAAGTTGTGTCTGGTAAAGTTCTGTGACACACCATTTTGGTAGTAATAATTTTCAATAAGAAACACACTTAGAAATTCAGAATCCATGAATCAATGATTTTTCTGAAATAACTTCTGCAAATTTTAGTCAGCATGTGTGTTGGTCAGTCCCCATGTGAGTTGTTCAATCACCTAATACATTGCAATCAATCCAATCACTCTCCGACTCATGCTCCTCCTTCACCTTGTGGTTATCAGATATCATCTGTAAATAATGTAAATAACTAGTCACTTGATTGATTTTGTCTTCCCCATCTAATGACCTTTTATCTGATCATGCCTAAATATAAATATCAGTTAGATGGGTCTAGACCCCTAAAATCGACAGGGTAACATGGGCATTTTAGGGCTTAGTGCCATGGAACACGAGCATGGAGACCCCTCCCCCTCCCTCCACCCATATCTATAGGCTCAGTTGTTATTCAAATTAAGGCCCTGCATTGAAAAACTAACACATTTTCCATATCTTCACAGATTGTATTCAGCGTATCTATACTACAATGAGGAAAAAAGGAAATCCAAGGATATGTTCCACAATCAGAGTCTAAGGGCAATCTCCGCATGGAGAACATGTGTAGAGAGACATACACCACGGTTTTGTGCGTACAGGAATCTTGCCAATTTCACATATCTAGGAAGATCTGATCTGCCGGTAAGAATATCCCCTTATAGTATTTATACTGTGCCCGACTAAATATTGCACCCCACATCTTTACAGACTGATTAGAGGTAATGCATGTTGGAGCTACACTACAAGCAATATAAATTTCTGGGTATTTTAGGGTATTTCGATTGTTGAGGGACAATGTTCAAGTATTGGTAAATACCTAAAGTGGACGCTAAGTTTCATGCTCTTTGATATTACTGTTAAATTTGAGTAACTCTCTTGCTGTATCTTTATAGCAAAGTCTACTCGAACCAATACTCCCAGTGCATTCTGCTGTAAATCAACAGTACTTACTTCTTACAGTGTAGTTGTCATGACATTGGTAAATATACCTCACTACCCCTATCATCTCTCCATAATCTGCTGCTGCTTCCTTTCAGGTCCACTTAACCGTGAACATGTATGGCATATATGCCAAAGAATGGCTGGAGATATTTCCTAGAGAACAGATGCACTTCATTGAATTCCAGGAATATTCTTTAAATCGGGCAAAGGTCTTGCAAGAAGTATCAAAATTCCTGGATCTTGGTGAGAACCTATTCAGCATACTATCGACCTTGTAATGACTTTTACATGGCACTAGCATTACCATCAGCAAATCCCTAATCATACATAAACAGGGACAAGGGTTGCATTCAGCAAAGTATGGGAAAAAGAGCATTTTAAGCTGAATAGCTTATTTTACGTCTAGGCTTGGAGACCAGTTTGACCAGGTTGATATTGTAACCTACCATCATAATACAAGATATGCTTTTCTAAAGATGCAGTTGATTAGCGGAATTCACACTATAATTTAAACAGTCAAACAGAATTATATTGTTTATCAACATTTTTGGTTTTCAGATTCATTTTTTGATACCGATCTCGTCAACAGATTGTCTATTAAAAATCAGAGGAGGATCAAGGCTGGACGGTTAGGACCGATGCATAATAAAACTAGACAGTTATTAGAACAGTTTTATGCACCCTACAACAAGGAACTGGCCAGTGTTCTCGGTGATAAAAGGTTTCTATTTACATGATTCTATGATAATATCCCATAGTGTAGATGATAACGACTTGGTTATTTGGTATGAATAATTTCACCAAAAAATATGACTCTAAACAACTTGATGTTACTAACATGTGGCTAAGAGCATGCAGTGCATGAAAGCAAAACCAGAAGGCTTTGTGGAAAGCTGGGACTCCACTACCCAAGAATCAGTACTATGATACTTCATAATAAAGATACTTTATTACAATGATACTTCATTACTACTGAAAACCAAAGTGAGATCATCAATATTATGTAACGATCAAAGCATCATTAATTTTGGTTTTTAATTTGGTCATCTTCATAACATTGTACCAATTAATCTTTACATCATCCTAGAACAAGATGTGTTTATTATGATGTCAACCATGTGAAATGACACAAGTGTATATCTGTGTTTTGTCAATAAAATTACTTTCAAATCTAAAAATCAGAAGATGTCAGTTGATGACTGAGTTGTGGGGTTTGAAATGTTTTTAGTGGTTCAAGAACCACTATAATGATACTCCAATTAGGCAGCCCTAGTTCACGAAACACTTTTTATCTGCTTGAAGAGATCATGTCTCGTGAACTGGGTTAGTCAATCTCAGATACTGTTGTACACCATTGGATCATGCCAACAAAATAATAGGCGTGTTTCAGGTTACATGGCTTTACAATCTAGGGTAGGGAGGTCGGATTTCTTCTTTTTAAAATTAGCTTGAAAAGTACCACAAAATTGACTTGCAAACACCAGTGCCGACTCACCAACTACCGCCTCACGGACTCACGGAGCCTCAACTTGACTCTAAAAAAGCCCAAAAATATCGTGTTTTTTTCAAAATTGGATAAAGATTTCTAAGGTTAGTCCTGTTTTGCTAGTTAGGGTCGGGTAACCTGTAACAAACCCCTTTTTTGGCCTAGATAGGAATTAATTTAAACCATATTCTACTCAAAAGTACCTGGGAATTGACTCCTCAACTGTGGGCACCGAATAATGGCCTCTGTCAAATTGAATAGCATTAAAATGGCCCCAAATTTTAAAAACAATTCAATTAATACAATTAATACAATTTCCAGGGCCCACCTTGTTTTGTTATATCGGACAATGTAACCTGAAACACACTTTTTTTGGTGTACACTCATACATTGTGTCCATTTATTATTGTTTTAAAAACATTATTCCAGACTAAATGTAGTCCTTGAGGAATTATAATTATGCATAGTTTGTCCACTAGAAGACTACCTGAAACATGATAAGTCTCTGTCGTTGATTCTAATACACTCTGTATACATAATGCATACTAGTAATCATCATGATCAGGCTCACCTTTCCCCACAGCTAACTGAAAGAACAAAAGAAATGGCCTGACTGTATTTTACATACATGGCTGTATGTAGATGCAGTCCACTGAACACACTCTCCTACTGTGGGTGCGAGTCAGATATGATACGCATTACTAGCTGCATAAGTGTTACATGCCTTGGACAATGGTAATTATCCGCGGCTGATGCCTTGGACAATTACCCTGTCTTTGGCTTGTAAAACTTATACAGCAAGTCACTTGCATCATACCTATCACTTATCTGTTGGTTGCAGGCTCCATGTGCATGGTCGTTGCCAACCAAGGGTGTCTAAGATCAAGGTCTGTTATACAATATGTTTCTGTGACCTGCTTCTCCACTTGTTTCACTTTCGTTACTGACTGGCTAGGTGCCACATGTTTTAGAGCAATCCACCTGACAGCATCCATCAATCAGTCACACTTCCTGGACACCCCTTGTTAACCCTTTAAGGAAATATGTCTCTAAAAGATGACATTTGTCATCATCATGCACCAATGCAGCCCTGGCAAGTAGCTAGCCAGTGCTGCATTGGCGTATTATGCCGATCCTTTGGGAGTGTCTCAAACCTGTAGGCGTGGCATGATACTTGAATGCAGCACTGGCGAGTTACTCACCAGGGCTGCTTTCATGCATCATGTCGAACAAGGACACCATGCCACCGTTAAAGGGTTAATTACACACTTGGCATACACTTTGATGTCATACACCAGGGTCATTTCCTTTATTTATGATGGTTCAAGCAGTCCCACGTATAATCATAATGTCAGTTATACCTATAGCTATACCTATAGGTTCCTGGGTAAGTGTTTTCTTTTTTTTTTTGGGTTTTTTTTTTTTTTTTTTTTGGGGGGGGGGGGCACTCTCTATATTTTCCATTATAACTATGTGTCAACATCACCTCAATTTTAGGGCCCTTATTACGGGAGGCAAATAAACAAAATAGCCCCCTTTTCACGGAAATTGAGCAGAAACCATACCCTAATCAAAGGGGACTAGACAAGATATCTTTAATCAAGGATGGTGAATGAAAATAATAGAAAATAATCCACGAAAGGTTAGCCTAAACTTTATCCAAAGATATCCCACTCTGCATGGAACATAAAAATGTGTCTACGAAAAGCTGGACAGACTCACCTTCAGGAGATTAGACCCAGAAATGTACCCCTTTTCATAAAAAATTGGCTTAAAAGCACCCCCTTTTAAGGGCCCAAAACATATCCTATCCTTTTAAGGGATTGGGCATGTTTTTGTAATAAAATCAAGTTCACACATAGTACTAGTAACAAATGCTGGGGGGAGTCCCCCCCCCCTCCCCGGAGAGTTTACGTAATAGTAGTCTACATTGCTTGCAAATGGGGCATGCTCAGTGATTTATTGTGGTTGGTTTAACATTAACATGGTTGTGGTTAGTAGAGCATTGCCATCTTGTGCCCGTTATTTGCCATCTTGTTTCAGAAATGGACAGTATGTTTATAACTGATCCTATACTAACTGTACACATAACCTAAACCAACTCATAGCCATTTTTGTCTTTTTCCTGACTTTAAACATGTGTGTAACATTCTTAATATTAATGTAACTCCCGGTATGGAAACTAGGCCAACATTAATTAGGATTACATAACAACATGATTGTATTGGTGTTTTTCTTACTATATGCTTAAGTACTGGAAGGGCAGTATTCAATTACCAATATAAGATACATATTTTGTAAATTTAATATACTTTGTGAAAGTGCTATTAATCAAGAAGAGAGAGTCCAATTTTCCCAGATTTCCATATACCATATATTACTCCTGGTATGGAGACTCCCTCCCTCTTGAAACCATGCCAATATAAGTCCCTTACTAATTTCTGGAAACATAATATTATTTAAAATACCGGATATGTGTACAGTGTGGTGCCAAATACCCCTCGCACCCCCTCCCTTTTGGCGATACAAAACTAAACTAGTAAATTCTTATGTCGCAGCCGCGGCTAGTACGAAAGGCAGATTAGCAGTGCGGCTTGGCCGAAAGTTGGGGGCGGCTTATAGGCGAGTTTTTAGATGTATACTTCGGCACTAAAGTCGCCATAATGAGACCCTCTGTGTGGCTTACCGTATTCGACGTAATAAGTGCACACCCCCTAATAATCGCACACCCCCTGTTTTGGGGCGATTTTTAAACTAGAAATAATCAAAAATATCTCAATTTTTTACCCCAATTAAACTCTTAACTACTAAAAAGTGTCCAGAATAATTTTTTAAGCGTACTGTGCGCTTATTCCGTCGAATACGGTATAGGATTTTTCCCAAAGTCTAGGTTTGGCTTATAAACACAAATTTACGGTAATGTATACGGTATACAGATATTGCATTCATCAGCCGTTATACTGAGACCCTTTTCATAAGGTTTGAGGTGTGTAGGATAACCAGTATTTATTGTATTAGCATAGGCAGCTTATGACACACTCTGTTTTAAAGCATTTTGCTGACCGAATTCAACAAGTTCTCTGCGCAAACACTTCCAAATTTGTTTAACAGTACTTTCTGGTACTAAAACTTTGAAAATCAATGGAAGAATTTAGTGATTGAATATTAAATTTCATTCCCGTATTTTGAACGTACATGTAGTTTTTACGTGAAATAACATTAATACAACGTAGAATTACGATACTAATTTACATATCTCATACGTATGATATACGTTGAAGAAAAGAATACGTTTTTCTCTCCAAACAAAGATAATATTTGATTTAATGAGAACCAGACCTTCTATTGGCCAAAGACCTATACCCATGTGTATCCCCTCATTAATCAAACCTGATAGATATGCTTAAAAACCAATATTTCACAGTTTCTGAGGTTTCAAGTCTCTCAAAGTCAAAATTGGGTATATGACAACAAATGGTGAGAAATGTCCATATGAATGTTATTTCAAATTGGTGGAAAAGATAACTATTTCCTATTATTTCAATGACAATTGTGCAGAATAAATCTGCATATACGTTGTATAGACGTATTTCAACATTAACGTATGAACGTTAATCTACGTAAAATATCTACCAACTGTCTATGTAGGAAATACGTAGAGTGTTTATAGGGCTGTCAGAAGTTAGCTAGTGCAGCTGCACAGTGAGTTAAACTGTAGATTTACAGTATTAAAGGACGTATTTTTTGGGTTTGAAACCAAAAATACGTCCTTTTATACCATAAATCTACAGTATAACTCACTGTGCAGCTACACTTACTTCTGACAGTGTATATATATATGGAATATATATGACATATGTAACACACTAATTATATAAGTTTAGGGTGTCATAAATTGGCCTTGTGATGTGATCTGTAAAGAGGGACCTTATTGCAGGGCTACTAAGGTCCCTCTTCCAAATATGTCACATATGAAAGACATTAGGTTTAAGGTATCATCAATCGGCCTTATGAAAAGGCTCTTAGGTATTACATGACCAATATTATGGTCATGAAGTGTGACAACTGACATGGTCATGAAGTGTGACCACTTAGTAAGCGGAGTACCGCAGTCTTTCTGTCAGACGCAGACCTTGATGTGACTACATGAGGAGCACCATGGAGAAGACTATGTAAGTAGCAACTTTTTAAATTTACTCCCAACATACAATTGAGATCTCAAAAGGCATTGCAGGGTTCCCACGATTTTCAGTCACAGAGATTTAACTGACAAAAAATATATATTAACTGACATGTTTAGTACTATAAATTTCACGGAAAGCCCAAATTGTCCGCATAACCGTACCCAGCTTTTTTTTAGATCTAGAAGTCAAATGGGGCATTCCTTAAATTTTACTAAAACTATTTTCTTAACTGACTTTTGAAGGAAAAAAACAACTGACTTTTAACTAATGGGAAGAAACCTTGCATTGCGCTTTTCCATTTGTTAGATGTTACAAGTCAGATAGTGAAGTTATATTTCAACATAATATATAGACTAGATATGTTGCGGTTTATGTTGACATCACTATCTACAACAAGTTTTGAGATTGAATTTTGTAAAAGAAAATCTGACCATATTTCACCTCATAAAAAGACCATGAAATATTTGCTGACCATTATCTGGAACTGAGAGAAAACATTTCCTTGGTCATCATGATGCATGAATACAGCACTGGCAAGAGACTCGCCAGTGCTGCATTCAAGCACCATGCCAACCATATGGGGGGCAACATTGGTAAATTATTTTTTTACTGACATGCCATTCTTTAAGGGTTGACATTGCTTAACCTGTGAAAACATGTCTTGAGGCTGCTCATGTGGCCAGGTATAGTATTTGATAGTTAAAGCATAGCGCTTGTTAGCTATAGCTGCAGTTAAAGGGGCATGCTCACCACTGTACGGAAGCCGAGGTGTGCCACACACTAGACATGCACTATGTCTCTTACCAAAACAAGCATATGCCCTAAAATAATAGGTATAATATGCAAAGAAGGAAGGATAGAAGGGATGGGGAGGGAGGAAGGGAGGGAGGACAGTAGAATGGAAGCAATGAAGGACAAAGGGAAGCAAAGAAGCAAGCAATGAAGGAGGGAGGGAGGGGGATGGGAGGAAGGGGGAGGAAGGAAGGAAGGAAGGAAGGAAGGGAGGGGAGGGAGGGTAGGGAGAGAGGGAGGGAGGGAGGGAGGGAGGGAGGGAGGGAGGGACAGAAGAAAGGAAGCAATGAAGGATGGAAGGACAGAAGGAAGCAAGCAAGCAATCAGGGAATGAAGGAGGGAGGGAGGGGGATAGGAGGGAGGGGGAGGGAGGAAGGAAGGATAGAAGTGAGGGGGGTGGGAAGGAGGGAGGGAGGGAATGAAGGAAGGAAGGAAGGAAGGAAGGAAGGAAGGAAGGAAGGAAGGAAGGAAGGAGGGGGGAGGGAGGGAGGGACAGAAGAAAGGAAGCAATGAAGCACAGAAGAACAGAAGGAAGCAAGCAAGCAAGTTAGCAAGAATGAAAGAGGGGGGGAGGGAGGAAGGAAGGAAGGAAGGAAGGAAGGAAGGAAGGAAGGAAGGAAGGAAGGAAGGAAGGAAGGAAGGAAGGAAGGAAGGAAGGAAGGAAGGAAGGAAGGAAGGAAGGAAGGAAGGAAGGAAGGAAGGAAGGAAGGAAGGAAGGAGGAAGGAGGGGGAGAGAGAGAGAGAGGGAGGGATGGAGGTAGTTCGAGAGTGGGTTAGTTGGTGAGTGGATCCTTGTCTCCTGTATCCATCTCTCTGCTCTGAATCTGTCTATTCCTGTCTGTCTGTCCGTCGGTCTGTCCATCTTTCTCTCTGTCTATTTCCTCCCTGTGCCAAGGACTGCAGCAAGTCTACATGAATAGCAGGCTGGGCGGCTTACCTAAACCTTTAGGGGCAGCATAAATGCTCCATGCCGATTTTTCCCCATGATGCACCACGCTGTATTAGTGCATCATGTGACCCTTTTGGGAGTGTAGGCCTATCAAGCTCATTGAGTTTGAATGATGCAAGTTTGCCGCACTGGCGAGTTACTCAACAGGGCTACATTCTTGTATCATGATGACAAAGGGGCACATTGAAGCAAATGGCCATGCTGTCCATAAGGGTTTAACACCAGGGACGGAACGGGCAAATTATGACGTACCTCTGTAAGAACAACATACTGCAATAAGTGGTGCTATTTATTTTGCCTTCTCCCTCAGTCTGTATCAAGGCATCATGCCGACCCTACATAACCGATTCACTCCCAAAGGGGTTGGGTTGATGTATGAATGCAGCATTGGTTAGGTAGACTTGTGATACATTAATTTTATGCATCATGACGACTAAGAGAATAATACATTTATGCACTATGTACACCTTAAAGAGCTAAGCGGCATTGAGGGCGATGGGATGTCCGGGCCCCGCCTCTGCAGCACAACAGGGCGCATAGCAGCTGACCGATTGCTGCGGCCACTGTAGTCCCCGGGACTATGCGCCGGCGCGCGCGTAATTTACGCGTCTCCCACGGGCGTCCTCGCGCCTACGCGCCCTGCCCCCCTCCCCTTGCCCCCTGCTGCGCCCCCCCCCCCCCCCCACCATACACACAGGCCTGCATGCGGCTGGCTCTACTGGACTGGATATGGACTGTAACTATATATAGTCCCCAGGACTACGTCTGTAGTCCTTAGGACTATGTCTGCAGTCCCCAGGACTATGATTATAGTCCCCAGGACTACAATTGTAGTCCTGGGGACTATAACTTAGTATAGAGCTGCTTACTGCCCCCTTTTCATATCATAAAGGGCCTATGCCTCTCCTTGACAATGAATTCTAAATGTGCTGAATATTGGTGCATAGTCCTGGGGACTATATTCTGTAGTCCCCAGGACTACAGAGGAAGTCCTTAGGACTACAGAGGAAGTCCTTAGGACTACAGAGGAAGTCCTTAGGACTACAGGTATTAATCTAGTAATTCTGGGGACTGCCTCTGTAGTCTCCAGGACTACAGAGGAGGTCCTTAGGACTACAAGTATTAAACTTGTAGTCCTGGGGACTTCCTCTGTAGTCCTAAGGACTATAGAGGCGGTCCCGAGGACTACAAGTATTAAATGTGTAGTCCTGGGGACTAATAAAATGGTAGTCCTGGGGACTATAGGCATAGTGCTGGAGACTACTACTGCCAGCTGCATAGTCCTAAGGACTACAGTGACAGGCCCACCTAGTCCTGGGGACTACAGATATAGTCCTGGGGACTAAACACTTTCAATGTATAGTCCTGAGGACAGTAGTATAGTATGTATCGGAACGGGACTATAGTTAAGTACTGTTTATTACTCAATCGACATGCAGCCAATCAGAGGCCTCCATTTGGTCACGTGACCGGAAGTGACCTACTTAGGGGATTAGTGGTGACGTCACGTGACCTAGTTAGCCAATCAGAGGCCTCCATTTGGTCACGTGACCGGAAGTGACCTACTTAGGGGATTAGCGGTGCATTCTGGGTAACCCTGAAGCCAATCAGAGGCCTCCATTGGGTGACCGGAAGTGACCTACTTAGGGGATGGTGCATTCTGGGTAACCTACTGACCTACTTAGGGGACCGGAAGTGACGTCACATGACCTAATGGCCAACCGGAAGTGACCTCATTGAGGATCACGTGACCGGAAGTGACCTCATTGATCACGTGACCGGAAGAAGAAGAAGAAGAAGAAGAAGAAGAAGAAGAAGAAGAAGAAGTGACGTCACGCGACTTAATGAAGAGATGAGCGTCTTTAAGGGGTCACGGGCTTTAAAATGTGATATCTTTTTTTTTTGGAGGAGGAGGCGAGTCTCTTATTTTTTTTCGGTAAACTAATAAAAAACACTACGATATAAGTTTTTTTTTCTTTTTTTTTCATTTTTTATTGTTTTACGAGCGACTGGAAGTGACTTATTGAACTAGGTAGAAGCGTTCTTTAGAGTGTATAAGGGGGGGAGGGGAGGGGAGGGGGGGAGGGGGGCTTCTTTAAGATGCATGGGGAGGGGGGCGCTTTTAGGATGCATGGGGCGGGTGGTGGGGGGGAGGGGGGGAGGGGGGAGGGGGGCACTCTAGGGGGGTGGGGGAGCACTCTAAGGGGCGTTTGTCTCTTTTAAGAAAAAAAGAAAAGAAAAAGATTTCAATCGAGAGACACGCTTCTTCCTCTCGAGAGGAAGAAGCGTGTCTCTTCGTTTTTTTTTTGTTTATCACGTGCTGCGATGAGGCGATCAGCTGCGACTGGAGGAAGTGACACTTTAAGAGATCGCGCGTCTTAATTGTTATGATATTTTTTTTTTTACTTACTAATAAAGAAGACGTATGAAAATAAAACACAACAATTCACATGTCCGTCGTTCTCGTTGTTTCTTGCTTGATAAAGTCAAGTAATATCGCGATGCCGAGGCCAAACTTTCCCATGTCCTCAGTCAACACTCGAAGGAGTTCAAAAGGCGTACCGCCGGCGCCGTCAGCTTCATCTTGCCACATTTTCAACACTCGGAAGGCCCACTCAGCGGGACTTCCTCCGTATTCGCATTCTTCAGCGATCTTATCTAACCTCTCAGGCGACAATTTTAAATGGTCCCCCACCTCTTTCCACCTGCTACCCAGACGTCTGCCGAGGGTGCCCAAGTGCTTATGCATCGCGCGCGAGTCGGGGTTTTCGAAATCCAACCCCTGTCTGTGGAGAAGGGCCATCCACTGAGCCAACAGTTCCATGCGTCTTATGCGGGTGAAGACGCGACCGAGCTCGCCCCATCTATGACGATGCGGGGTTTCACCCCACCACACTCGGAACATCGCCGTACACAGCTCCTCCGGTGTCTTGACACTGCGCTCTACTAGAGCATCCATACGGGCGGCGCTGACTTTTAAGCTACTGCCCAACTCTCTCCAACAGCCGCTCAACTCTTTACCTAGTTGACGAAGCAAGGCGTCGCTATAGGCTAACCGCCGCTGTCCTACCTGTCGGGTCTCCCCATCATCGGTCTGCTGCCTCGCGCCGCGTCTCACGTCGTCAAGCCGCATTAACTTTTTTTCAGGCGCACCGGGCGGTGAAGGCGAGCTTGAAAGTGGAATAGCTTGAGCCATCTCGTCTCGTCTTGGCGGCGGCGGCAGCGGCGGCGGCGGCGGCGGCGGCGGTGGCGGCGGTGGTGGTGGTGGCGGTGGTGGTGGTAGTAGCCGTTACTGGGGTCAGAGGTGATATGTTTTTTTTCCAACAGAAATGAGAGCTTTTTATACAGAGGGAGTTTAATCCCATTTCCAACAGCGCTCCAGCTGTCTAGCACCCTGTCCGCATGACGCTTTTTCAGCCGCTCCGCTCCTTAAGAGCTTAGATGACGAGGGGGTGTGGCATCGCTATCCGTGGAGACCAGCTGAAAACGGTGTTTTTTCCTCACTCATAGCCTTAATACCTCCTACCCCCTACCCGAGGACGTCTCCCTCCCTCTGACATTCATTGTAACAAACGTCAGAGGTCAGGTGAAAATCGGATTTTTTTTCATGCACAGCCTTAGGCAGCTGTCACCCCTCCCTATTGAACTAGCCGGCCGCCCGCCCGCCTGGCCGGCCCGGTCTACTCACCACGGCAGGAGGTGGCGATTTTTGTCTTACACTTAAGTCGCTCACCACATGCACACGCCTCTACTCACAGACAGACACGTTCGTCTTAGGGGGGTCCTGCTTCACGCCACACGCCTCCTGTAGTTTTTTTTTGTATACACACTGTAAGCTCATCACCGTTACCGTTAATCCTTTATACAGCTAACGCGCGCTGAATGGCTGAACAGGGTGGTAAGCGGCTTAGCTCACCACAGTGGATCCCTCAAAAAGGGATCCAGCTGAAAACGTCATACCTTATGTCTTTGTGAATGGCCGCCGCCGGTCAGTCGACGGCAGGCAGCAACCGCTTAACCCTTTATACAGCTAATGCGCGTTGAATTGCTGAACAGGGTGGTAAGCGGCTTAGCTCATCATCACAGTCGATCTCTCAAAAGAGGGGGGGGGAAAGGGATCCAGCTGAAAACGTCATGCCTTATGTCTTTTTGTTTTCTCTTTGTGAATGGCCGCCGGCCAGCCGGCGGCAGCTGAACAGGGTCGGTAAGTAGCTTAGCTCTAGAAGCGAGAAGGCGTATATAAGGGGCTTGGAAACCTCCATTCACTCACTCATTCTTTTTTGCTGCTCTCTACAGTCACCACCATGAGCAAAAGACAACAGCTAGCGGCGTTCAAGAACAAGAAGACTACGCGGAACAGCGTTCGTTTAGCGTCAGTGCCTGCTCTTGCTACTGAACATGAGACTACCGCCGCAGCCGGTTGGTCTTATCACCCTCCTGCTGTAGCGAGCGCTCGCGGCAGTAGTAGTAGTAGTAGTAGTAGCAGTAGCACTAGTAGTAGCAGTAGTAGTAGTAGTGGTAGTAGTACTAGTAGTACTACTGGTAGCAGTCGTCGTGCTAGCGACGTTGTTACACTCGCGACGGTACACGTTGCTGCTAAGCGCGCTGCCGCTGCTACCGCCGTCCCGCCTGCCGCTGCTGCTGCTGCTGCTGCTGCTGCTGCGCCTGCTACTGCTGCGCTTGCTACGGCTGCGCCTGCTGAGGCTGCTGCTGCGCCTGCTACTGTTGCGTCTGCTGCGGCTGCGCCTGCTGCGGCTGCTTCTGCTGCACTTGCTGCTACTGCTACTACTACTGACGACAACGCTCCTGGCACAGCGCAGTACTGGCAACCGGGTTTTTACCTCCCCACTACTGTTGATGACTTTGATGACCTGCCGCACGTTGCACAGCCCCTCTCCTCCACCACTACATCGACGGACGCCCTCGACGCCGCTCGCGCTGAGAGTTACAGCTATTCGGACACTCAGCCCCTGAACCGAGAAGAAGAGGAGGAGGAGGAGGAGCAGCAACAGGGTGAGACAGAGAACGACGCTGACGACGAGGCGTACGAAGAACCCGAAGGGCAAGGGGTGAGCGGTACGTTTTTCGGCTTCCCTCTTCGACCTTTCGACCTCACTTCCTCCACTGCTAGCGCCCCCCCGTCCGGTCCGTGGCGACTGCCCTCACCGCCACCTTACGAGGGCGGCGGCGGCGCTTCATCTTCTACCGCTACACACAGCACGGACGGCGTGTGGCTGCGCTGTTCCAACAACGAGACCTCCGATACCACCAGCGCTGACGCTGCTCCTGCTATCGGTTCTGCTGCTGATTCAGCTCACGCTGATGGTGTTACTCATCCTGCGGGTGTGAAACGTTCTAAGGTGAGTTCCAGAACAACAAGGCCCACTAAGAAGAGAAAAATACAAGAAAAAGAAGGAGATGGACGAGAAGAAGCAGAGAAAACACTCGGGTTAGAGTTCTGCTTAGACGGAGCTTTGACGCTGGAGATCTGGGAGGACGTGGCTAGACTGTCTAGGAGGCCGCGCTACACAAAAGACGGCCAGGTGAAAGAGGCGTCTCTGACCAGAAGCAAGCGAGTGCACTTCACGGCCGACGCGCTGCGCGAGCTCATAGCACGCATCGCCGATATCCGCGCAGTGGTGCGCATACGCGACACAGCGGCCGCGCAAGGAAAACCTAATCACACCCCCTGGTTCGCAGTGCTGGATGAGGCGGGCGAAGTGTACGCAGCTGTGAGCTACTACAGCGGTAAGAACCTCGTCCACGTGCGCAAGTACGAAGGTCCTGACAAAAAACCCACACAGCAGGGGGTGACGCTGTCCGCCAGAGCGCTCAAAGAGTTGGATGACAAAACAGAGATCATTCTGAAATATCTCGGCATAGATTCGGAATGAGAGACGCTCAACGCTCACGCGCGCACACACACACACACACACAGCGTTTGACGTACGCTGTATGAGACAGACAGACAGACAGACAGACAGACGGATACACAGACAGCAGACAGAAAGATAGTTACATAGACGACAGATTGATAGATGGCTACATAGATAGATAGATAGTTAGACGGCTAAGTAGTTGGTAACCGAGTGAAAAAAAACATGACACAGTACGTATGCGAAAAGTGTTTCAAAATGTTTAAAAGAGCGTACAACCACGAGAGACACGTAGAAAATTGTAGAGTAGTAGCTAAGTTTTGCCCTCTATGCGGCGAAGGGGATTGCCGAAAGAGCGCTTGTCGACGCGAATCTCTGGACGGGGTGACCGTCCCTCCGCGCATATGTGCTGTACCGAACGGGGAGGAAACGTTCACGGCGAATTGGCCTGCGATACAAACGGGCGTCAGGATGCACGGGACTCGCGTGAGTGTAACAAACTTCAGGCTACCAACCGGCGAGTTGAGTGACGCTGTAGATACTATGCGTCGCATTCACTTGACACAAAGATTCAGATACAAAGTGGGTTTCTCGGTAGGCTTACTGTTACAACACAGAGAAGACAAGAGCAAACTGCGCTACTTCCACGCCTCCCAGAACAACGCAACTCTCATACAACCGCTCCCTACTGTAACTAATTCAGAAACTTTGGAAGAGCTCCTCTCAAAGATGCAAAACACCGTCGCTTGCGAGGAGGTACGGAAACTTTGCGACGCTGACACCAAGTGGCACGTTCTTTTTCCTACCAATTTGAACATCTGCGTTTACATGGGACCGGGGGAATTCCCCATAGGCGGTAGGATCACTCAGGCCGGTCGAGTTGGAAAGAGAAGCGGCGTGTTAGATTTTCCCAACAAGGACAACCTCTGCATCTTCCGCTGCATTTCCTTTCACTTATACAACACCAGCAAGCGCGCTTCAGATTTGTTACGTCAGTTCTGTCCCGCTGCCACACCTGAATCCTTTCCGGGTCTGAACATCCGCGACTTACCCGCGTTAGAGAACTTGTTTGACGTACAAATAGCGGTTTACACCGCGTCGCGTCAAGTGCCGGGGCGGAAGTTGAGAAGACGCGTTACTCTGATCAGACCGCCTTCCAGAACTGTGGCCGCCCGAGGTAAAGTCAACCTACACCTGACGGCGAAAGGCGGTTTGCACGTCTCTCTCGTCACGGACTTCAACGCGTACGCGGGCATATACGAATGTTGCAAGTGTAAGGCGGCGTTCACCACCGAGTTCTTGCTGAAGAGACACAGGAACCAGCTTTCCTCTTGCCGACAAGTCAAGTTGCGCTACGTAGGTGGCATCTACCAAAATTCGAGAACGATTTTCGAAGCGCTAGCAGACTTCTCCATTTTTCCCCCCGACGGACATTCCGGAATCTACCCTTACAAGATCGCCTTCGATTTCGAGGCTTTCTTCAGACCGTGCAAAGAACCGTCGACGGAGCACGTGTCCCTGCTGTGGGATCACGTCCCTTTGTCGGCTAGCGTCGCATCCGACTTTCCGGGGTGGGAGGGGCCCGTCTGCTTCGTCAGAGCGTCCGACGCAGATTCCGACCCCTTGTTGGACCGAGTTTTAAATCACATAAACGAGAACGCCAAAGCGATCGGGGAAGCTGTGCTAGAACTTTACCGACCGACGTTAGCGAAGTTAGATGCGGCGATAGGTGAAGCTCTCCTGCTGGAGGAGGCGACGTTCACCACCCCTTCTCCAGGCGGCTTCGCTGCGGCTCAGACCAGACACCCGTTAGTTCAACTGAAGAAGCGTCTTCTGAGATACATCCGTCAAGCTCCAGTGGTGGGCTTCAACTCGGGGCGTTACGACTTGAACCTGATCAAAATACGCCTTCACTCGTTCTTCGCCTCCGGAGACCGAAGAAACCAAGAATTCAGCGTCATAAAGAGAAGCAATCAATACTTGGCGGTTTACACACAGCACACGGTTTTCTTGGACGTAGTCAACTATTTGGCACCCGGTTACAACTACGCGACCTATTTGCGAGCTTTCACCAGGAACGAAGAGAAAGGTCACTTTCCTTACGAATGGATGACGTCTACCAGGAAACTGGCAAACAGAACGCTGCCGCCGAGATCGGCTTTCGACAGCGAGCTGACGGGCGTCAAAATGTCCGAATCCGACTACGCCGCATGTCAGAAAGTTTGGTCCGACGAGAAGATGCAAACTATGGAAGACTACTTGATCCACTACAACAACAAAGACGTGAAACCTTTCATAGAAGCTCTGAAAAATCACGCTAAATTTTTCCAAGATCGCGGCATCGACATGTTGAAAGACGGAGTTTCTCTCGCCGGTTTGACTTTACGCTTCCTCTTCCAAAACCTAGAAGACGCGTTCACAACGTTTCCCCAGTTCGACGCCGTCCTCCACGCTCTGATCAAAGAGAATCTAGTCGGCGGTCCTTCCATCATCTTCCATAGATTTCACGAGAAGGGCACCACGCGGATAAGGGAGCACAAGTACGGCGAAGAAGCGAGACCGTGCCAACACATCCTAGGACTAGACGCTAACTCTCTGTACTTGCGCTGCATGAGCGAAGCGCACTGCACGGGCTATTACGCGGTGAGACGGCCCGAGACCGAGTTCAAGCCCGAAATCAGGCAAAGAAACTCTCACAGCGCTTTGGAGTGGTTACGCTTCGTAGAGCACGACCGCGACGTGAAACTGCGCCACGCTCTGAACGGCGGCGAGATGGCGGTAGGCTGTCGGAGAATTCGCGTGGACGGATTTCACGCGGCCTCTAATACGGTTTTCCAGTTTCACGGGTGTTGGTTCCACGCTCACGAGTGCATACCGTCGCACCGATATCAGTGCGCTTCACTGAGAGAGGAGAGACGCGACAGAACGACCAGAGTAAGCGCTTACTTGAAAGCGTTAGGTTACAAGCTGGTCGTCGTGTGGGAGTGCGAATGGCGAGAGATGAAGCGTCGAGATGAGCGGGTCAAGGCCTCCCAACAACGCTGGAAGGTTGACGCTTTGAAAGTGTCTCGAAACGCGATGAGCGAGAGCGACATCCTTTCCGCTGTGAAAGAGGAGAAAATGTTTGGTTTAGTTCAAGTGGACATCACTACGCCGCCTCACCTACGAGAGTACTTCGAAGAAATGACCCCCGTTTTCAAGAACGCGACCGTTTCAAAATCGGACATAGGCCCTCACATGTCAGACTTTGCGCAGGAAGAAAAGCTGTTGAGCACGCCTCAGAGATGTCTGATAGGGAGTTACCACGGAAAAAATATTCTCTTGGGAACGCCGCTTCTCAAGTGGTATTTAGAGCACGGTTTGATAGTCACCAAAGTGCAGCTGGTGGTAGAATACCTACCTAAACGCTCCTTTGCCGGTTTCGCGGACGAAGTGACGGCGGCGCGAAGACGTGGCGACGTGAACGAGAACGAGAAAATTCTGTCAGACTGTTACAAGTTAATGGGAAACGCTACGTACGGTAAAACAATCTGCAACAAAGAAAAACACACGGCGGTGAGATACACTGACAGTCGGAAGTTCGAACTATTGGCCAATTCGTGGCGCTTCAAAAAGGCGTCCGAGTTGACTTCCGATCTGTTTGAAGTCGAACTACAACCGAAAACGGTCAAGAACAACCTCCCTATTCAGATAGGGTTCATGGTATACCAGTACGCGAAGTTGAAAATGTTAGAGTTCACATACGACTTCTTGGATAGATTCGTCGATCGGCGCGATTATGCCCTTTGTCAAATGGACACCGACAGTCTTTACATGGCTCTCAGCGGTGCCACGTTGGATGACCTAGTGAAACCTCGCCTGAGAGAGACGTACTTCAGAGAGAAACGAAAGTGGCTTCCGACAGCGGTGTGCGACGAGCACTTAGAGCTTTTCGTGAAGACAAAAACGGAAAGAGTGCGAGAATGGTGTGCGCCGCCCGGCGGATGTTGTGAGAGACGGTACCTTCACGATCTGAGAACTTCGGGGCTCATGAAAGCGGAGTGGGAAGGTGACGGGATCCTAAGTCTCAACCCTAAGACTTACATTTGCTACGATCGAGTCAGCGACACCGGTGAAAGAAAATCCAAAAAATGGAGTGCAAAAGGCGTACAGAAGAAACAAAACCCCCAGGAACCAGACGCCTTCTTGGATGTTCTTCGCCAACGAAAAACTCTCATTGCTGTAAATAGAAATTTCAAAGTGGTGCGAAACAAAATGGTCACCTACACCATAGAGAAAGACGGCGTGCGCTACTTGTATTATAAGCGTCGCGTGCATTCTGACGGTGTGACAACGAGTCCTTTAGAGATATGAAAAAAAAAAAAAAAAAAATAAGCGTGTGCATCTTTTCAAAAATAGAGTGTTTATCAAGATTGAAAAAAAAAAATAAAAAAAAATTAAAAGAAAATATTGTTGTGTTTTTATTATCATACGGCTTCTTTTACTAGTAAGTCGCGCAGTCTCTTAAAGCGTCACTCATGTGACGACGTCGCTTCCAGTCACGGGATCCTAAACAAAAAAAAACTTCTTCTTCTTCCGGTCACGTGATCAATCAGGTCGCTTCCGATTGGCCATTAAGTCGTGTGACGTCACTTCCGGTCACGTGACTCATCAGGTCACTTCCGATCACGTGATCCTAAATTAGGTCATATGACGTCACTTCCGGTCCCCTAAGTAGGTCAGTAGGTTACCCAGAATGCACCATCCCCTAAGTAGGTCACTTCCGGTCACCCAATGGAGGCCTCTGATTGGCTGCAGGGTTACCCAGAATGCACCGCTAATCCCCTAAGTAGGTCACTTCCGGTCACGTGACCAAATGGAGGCCTCTGATTGGCTAACTAGGTCACGTGACGTCACCACTAATCCCCTAAGTAGGTCACTTCCGGTCACGTGACCAAATGGAGGCCTCTGATTGGCTGCATGTCGATTGAGTAATAAACAGTACTTAACTATAGTCCCGTTCCGATACATACTATACTACTGAGGACTATGCTTCTATAGTCCCCAGCACAATGTAGGCCTGCCTTATCTACCTTTCTGGTAGTATCAGTCTTCGGTTGTTCCTAGGACTATATACGTGGTCCCCAGGAGTACACCTGTAGTCCTCGGGACTATACCTGTAGTCCTCGGGACTACACCTGTGGTCCTCAGGACTGTGCAGCCCATACATTCAAATGTTTGAAAGGACTGCGCAGATTGATATCCCAGGTCTGCAAATAATAGGCCCTAGGACTACATGTATAGTTTCTAGGACTATATGTATAGTCTCTAGGACTACATGTATAGTCCCTAGGACTACGCATGGAGTCCTCATGACTATAAATATAGTCCCCAGGACCATGCTATAACCTGCTGTATATGTTAATCCTGAGTGCCCAACCCCCCCCCCCCCCCTTCTCCTCAATCATCCCCCAATTCCTCTTTCCCACGGTCGCTGGCGGCGACGCGTAGGCGGCGCGGGAGGCAGGCGCGGCAATGTCGTAGTCCTAGGGACTACAGTGGCCGCAGTAATCGGTCAGCTGCGGTGGGCCAGCACTAACGTGAGAAAGAGGTCAGGTCCCTCCCTCCCTGTTCCCCTCTCTCACTCCTTCCCCCTTTCTCCCTCCCTTCAACCCTCCCTCCCTCTAACCCTCCCACTATTCCTCTCTCCATCATTCCCTCCCACTTTCACCTGCTCTCTCCCTCCCTCACTCCATCCCCCCTCACTCCAACCTTCCCTCACTCCACCCCTCCCTCACTCCCTCCCTCCAACCCTCCCTCCCTCTAACCCTCCTCCCTCCCTCCCTCCTTCCCTCTTTCCCCCTCCCTCCCTCCCTCCCTCTCTCTCACTCGGTCCCTCCCCCACCACTCTCTGCCTCCGGACACATCTATTCTCCCTCTCCTTAACTCCTTCCCTCACTCCTTCCTTCCTCCCTTCCTCCTACCTCCCCCCTTCCCTCCCTCCCTCTCCCTCTTTCCTTCCTTCCCTCCTTCTGTCCTTCCTTCCTTCCTTCTTTCCTTCCTTCCTTCCTTCTTTCCTTCCTTCCTTCCCTTTTCCTTCCGTCTTTCTTTCCTTCCCTCCCTTGACAGATAGACAGTACATGTTTCCCCAGTTATCGCTTGATGCGCCATAAACATATAGTATTATACCTATTTTTCTAAGGCATATGCTTGTTTTGGTAAGAGACAGAGTGCATGTCTAGTGGCACACCTCGGTGACTGCAGAGGGGTTTTCGGCGACCTGGCGACCTGGGCCGTTTTCGGCCGTTTTCCAGGCGACTTTTCGACCTGGGGCAATAATTTAAGCGACCTGGCGACTTTTGCACAAAATTGATTATAGGATAAAGAGTCTAAAAAAACGACCTTGCGACATGAGGGGGGGACCCCTCTGCGTCCCCACCTCGGCTTCCGTACTACGCACACTTAACCACATAGTAGACTAGAACAGTGCTAGAATTGTGAGTGGTATACGCTCGGTGATTATGCCACTTTAAGTTTTATGCCTTTTCTTGCTCCCTCAATAGGTTCATCGTTTTGGTAATAGGCATGTTATTGTCTATCGTCCATGGACAGTGTCCCTGCAACACAGGGAATGGATGCAACCAGAACCAGAATTACCCCGCCTGTGGCTGCAACCAGAACCAGAACTATTATGGAGGGACCTTGAATAGACTTGGACAGCCCATGTCTCCTGCATGTCAGGGCCCTCTCCCCTGCTACGACATTGTTATCTCTAATATTATGGATGGCCCAATGAGTCTTAATACTGTCGACACTGAAGAAGAATATCTTCGAGTCCCCTCTCGTGCTGGCATGATGCGTAGGGAGGTTCTAGCTAAAGGACGAGAAGCTTCTGTCTTCTTTCGTGATCAGTTTGGTGTAGACTTCACCTCAATGCCTGATGCTGTATTTCTCAGTGGGAGAAGGATGAATTCAGAGGGTATTGAGTTTGGACCCTTCACATTTAACCCTAGTGCACGCTATCGTATGTATGCGGCTAGCACCAATGGAGGATCACAGCTTTTCAACAGACCCATCCTTGATCAAGGCTGGATATTGAACTTCACTCGTCCTATGTGGGGAAGAGGTACCTTCAGAAAGGTAAAGATAGGTTTACACTTTTCCAACAATAATAGTACCAATAAATATATTTATATTCATGAAACATTTTGAGCTATTTACTGATTTATGAAATTGATATAAATACACACAGAGCAACGTATGTTATGTGAGCTGTAATTCCTCTAGCAAATGCATTTACATAGAACATGTCTCAATCTATTAATGATCAATAAAAACTATATCAAAGGGAAATTTATGTTTTAATAAAGGATTTGTTTTATCTCCTTCAGCTGATTCCAGCAGGTACCTTTGCTATATTTGGAAACTACTTCATTCACCCCTGTGGTATGCCATCAATGGATGACTATCCTCGACCTTGCAGCAACATCCTTAATCCACAAGAACCCTGGGCTCCTATTTTTATTACATACAAGTCTCCCACTTTCATCCAGCCTGTTCTTGAGCCCTACCCCTACATACCTGTGGACTGTATCATTGAGCATTCGACTTGGGGAGAAGGTCGAGGCAGGGCAATGTATACAATCAGAGACCTGGACCAATTTATCGTAGACGGCCGCATGACCCTCACATTCCCCAACACCAAGTAAATGAAAAGAATTAACTATTGGTTGATCACTCTTGATGATTAATTAAAACAAGTTGAGCTTATTTTCCGGAAGTGATAGTATTATAGTTAAGCTATGTGAAATGTGACAGGCAGATACAAAGGCGGCATAACATTTCCATTGCTTTCCATTTGGTATGTAGACAAATTCAAGCGCTTAAACTAAAACCTCATATATTTTCAGTTATCTATCGCACCACAAAAAAATTGTTTCATGTTTAAGGCCTTTTTCTCTGCAAAGTTGCTTCAAACTGCTCAAAGAAGATCATTAATCAACTAAAACGTATGCTTAAAGTTGCTTAAATTGAATGATTTATGAACACTGCTGAGGATAAATAACTAAAGAAATTGAAATAAAAACAAAAAGAATGTATATACAGCATCTGCATGGTTATAATGGGTACCGATACATATGCCTATAGATATGTGTCAGATATTGAGGTCTACTATATGTACTAACTAGTATATTTTGTACTACTACTTGGGGTTGGAGAAGTAGGAGGAGGGCTGCAAGACATGTTGTATCTAGACTTAAGTACTAATAAACACTTACCTATTTGCCATAGTGTCTGTTGTTTTCCAGCATACCATTATACATGTAATAACCCTTTGACTTATTCCGACTATCCATTTTGATAGTTTGTCATTATAACATTTGTGACCCGTCCTCAGAAAACCAGCCTTCGGGGGAGGGGGATTTTTAGTTCTCAGTTTGGCCACCAGGGAGCATCATAATGGCAAAAGAGTGGAAACTAGACTCAAAAATGCTTAAGGTATTTTTTTATGGAGAATACAGTAGTTTTCTGAAAATTATTCTATTTTTGATGCTAACATTCTATAATTGGAATGTAAATGGAACGTTTTCTATGAAAGATTGGGACTATGCCACTTTATGGTTGCCATGGAAACCATTCCATTGTCTCATATGGAACCTTTTGATCCTCATTTCTTGGGAATTACATCAGTTACTCAAAACTGAAAACAGGCCTCGAAAATTCCCCCTAAAACCCAATCTACACTAAAGAGTTCGACTTTTTTAGGTTATTTTTGATAAATCTGTGTATTTAATCTACTTTAGTATTTATTATGGGATTTAGGGCATTTAGGGCATATTCATTGTTTTCGGTTACACATAACGACTCATGTTTGAGATGTGATTCCCGCAAAACTACCAATAGTATCTTAGCATATGATATCTCATTTTAAAGATCTTGACATGAACTTTAATTATGAATTCCCCCTAGATATCCCTTTTTACTGGCCTGGTCACATTTGTAATCTTGTCATATTCTTTAATTATTGTATTTTTTACCCTACACAAGGAGAGTTAAGAATGGTGCCCCAATTTTCGTAGAAAAAAATGGAACCTGACCCCTGCACCTCTACACTAGTAGAAAGGGTACGGGAAAGATCACTTGTTGTACCAGACTATCCCACCTGTAGCCGCTCATCATCACCACCCGCCCTGACCAGCATGGCATGGTGTTGATGGAGGCCTGCTATGGCTCTGGGTCCCACTTGCAGTAGTGAGCCTGGCCATGTGTTGCGTGCGTTGGTTTGGTGACATAACCAGTGATGGTTATGTCAGGCCAATATAGTAGTAAACAAATATATATAGCCGAAATATCATGTCACGGCCTCTTTAAAGCATTCTAAGCTCCTTATTTGTGAATAATGGTAGAATTTAAATGTGTTTTTTTTTTCAAGAAAACCACAACACACCAATCACTAGAAGTTGTAATTTTGTATGTTATTTTATTTTCCATCGTATGTCATTTCATTGTACATCTCAGGGTATGTGTCCAACTTATGCTGAATCTACCCCTGCGTGAACAAACCTCACAGAACTAGGTCTATAGTATATCTTAACTGGTGTGAGCAAATTCTGAAGTATGTATGACACTGGAGTCTTTACAAATTTTATATTACACGCCACGTCTCAAATATTTGACAGAAGTAGTCATGTGAAATCGATAGAGAGGGTCTTTATTTCAAATGTCATACGCATGAGAAGTCTCTTTCATTATACTTGTAATTCACTATGAAGCATGATAATGAGTCTCTTTAATTTAGTATGATGCACTTCCCCATCACCCATCTCATGATGTATGTGACAGGCTACTTGTTAATTTAAAGTGGCTATATCCGATTTTTACTAAGTTCTAAATCCTAGCTTAAGATGTTTCAAAGATGGTAAAATTAAAGTATTAAGGAAATAGGGGACATCCACATGTCACCACTGGCCAGTAGCAGCTCAGTAAGAGGGTCCAATTGCTCCATGCAGCCATGGGCATTTACAGTGTATGTTCTAAGGGGGGGGGGGGGGGGGGGATTGTGCACGCTTTAAATGCCATTGACCATAATGGCCAATAAGCAAGGAGCTTAGTCTGTAGTGTTCTAGGTAATAAGTTCAAATTTGAAGAAAATTATAGGTATGATCATAAATGGAGTAGGTAGCAAGAGAAATGTTGTTTTGATCAACATCCTGGATCAATTTTGAATTAATTGAATTTTGAGCCCCAATCATCGACCCTTGCAAACCTAGGAGGGCCAAGATCAATAGGTCTACGTGCATCAGGTGATGGCTTTATTACTGCATGTACTGTAAATATTATCCCGTAAAATTATGATGAATCACTGGCACTAATTAATGCTAAGCTTTCACCGTTTCTTTTAACGGTCATCATATTTTGCTTTTCCCCGTAAATTTATGGGTCTTTCCTGTAGTATTTTTACAGTGATTCATCATTATTATACAATAATTCTCTGCAAAGATACTCTGACAACAAATTATATTTTTCATCTTTAATATGCCAAAGGCTTCAATATTGATTGTGTAATTAATGAGATGGTTGGATATCTTTATAAATCTAACACATTTAGGTATGTTTTAAAGTGATAGCTTCCAATAAAATCTCCCTATCAAACCAAGCCGCCACTTGGTAGGTAGACATTTAAGGTGAGATCCACCGTAAATGTAAAAACATTGTTTCACTGTACTGGTTACGGATTTTCAATGTGAAAATAATGAGTTTTACAGTGTTTCACCGTAAATCACAATTACGGTGATACACCGTCAAAATTAACATTGATTCTCCATAATTTCAACAGAATATTTTTACACTGTGGTGTTGAAGCTATCCTCGTATGTATATATATATATATATATATATATATATATATATATATATATATATATATATATATGTATACATACATTATACTGGCTATATGCCATATCAATTTGTGTGAAAAATAAAGTGACTCAAGGCTGTGTCTCACGACCTTGGGACAATGTTTTTGTCTCTGATCGGGTGCCGTCTCTGACCGGCTGCCGTCTCTGACCAGGTGTCAGAAAAAGGTGTTTTAAAAAGAATTATACTCATATATATAAGGATTTGGAAAAACGTTATGGCGGTTGTTATATAATCATAGTTATAATTATAATTAGCCTCCTGCTACTAGTATTTTGACCTCATCAAGCCAAGCCGGTCAGAGACGGCACCCGGTCAGAGACGGCACCTGGTCAGAGACGGCACCCGGTCAGAGACAAAAACTTTGTCCCAAGGTCGTGAGACACAGCCTCAAATGACAGCCTACATACATTTGAGAGGTCCTCTCTTTGACTGCCTTTACTACATGTACATAATATCATTTGGAATAGGCCTACATGGATACATCAGGCTGATTTTACAGTGTTTCACCGTAAATCACAATTACGGTGATACACCGTCAAAATTAACATTGATTCTCCATAATTTCAACAGAATATTTTTACACTGTGGTGTTGAAGCTATCCTCGTATGTATATATATATATATATATATATATATATATATATATATATATATATATATATATATATATATATATATATATACATGTATACATACATTATACTGGCTATATGCCATATCAATTTGTGTGAAAAATAAAGTGACTCAAGGCTGTGTCTCACGACCTTGGGACAATGTTTTTGTCTCTGATCGGGTGCCGTCTCTGACCGGCTGCCGTCTCTGACCAGGTGTCAGAAAAAGGTGTTTTAAAAAGAATTATACTCATATATATAAGGATTTGGAAAAACGTTATGGCGGTTGTTATATAATCATAGTTATAATTATAATTAGCCTCCTGCTACTAGTATTTTGACCTCATCAAGCCAAGCCGGTCAGAGACGGCACCCGGTCAGAGACGGCACCTGGTCAGAGACGGCACCCGGTCAGAGACAAAAACTTTGTCCCTAGGTCGTGAGACACAGCCTCAAATGACAGCCTACATACATTTGAGAGGTCCTCTCTTTGACTGCCTTTACTACATGTACATAATATCATTTGGAATAGGCCTACATGGATACATCAGGCTGATTTCGTTTACCTTTGAATCAAACCTAAAACACTCCCACATATATTAGTCACCTATATTGCTAGCACATTAAGCTATGGAGGCCGCCATCTTGACTCAGAGCAATACATTGTGGTTAGGCCCCCTACTCCAGAGCAGCGCATTATGGCTGAATTCTTTATCCGCATCCACATTCACACACTGGATCAATGTTCACTGATAAGACTGATAAGCTATACTGCATCCTTGTGATAATCAAGTACCTTCCCTTTGTTCCAGGTGTGAGAGGAGGGGATTAAATTGATAAGGTGACAATTTATTAATTGCACTCTCTCTGACTTACATGTTACCTCAAGCAGAAGATTTAATGACGTATTTCTCTTTTATTTTGAATAATAGATGTACTTCAAGCTTATTCAATTAAAGCTGATGGTATAGAGAATCCATAGATCTAATTCATAGAGAACATACATGATAATAATTTAATAAGAGCTCATCAAACTAAAGTATACAAATGCCAAATGCGAGTGTAGCCCGGGAAAGGTAATGGATATGTATGTGTCATATCACATTTTGTTCATACTTGAGTGAACATGGGGCATGTTCAAATTAGGTTGTTCTAGTTTTATGATTACCAATATTTTGCCGTTCATGGAGCATTGCCATGTTGCGTGTAATGAGATAAATGGATGTAATTCATATGTGGGGGGAGGGGGGGGGGGGAGGGGCAAGGGGGTCCTGCCTCCCCCATCACAACGGAGGAGGCGCCAACAGAAATTGCCAAGACGGTGTTATGATACTATATACACATTGCCCATGCCTTATGGCCACCATCCACAGGGCATAAATTGGCCAGGTAATCAGAACCTCTATGGCATAATTATATGATTTTTCAAATGTAGGGATGCAGCCTATACGCGAGTTTATAGACTTATCCAAGATAATTTACTGTATGAAAAAAGATGAAAAGAAAAGAAAAGAGATGTCCAAAGACCATAGCAGCAAGAATAAATTCGGTGCTGAAACTTTTAATCTTTAGTGGCCCTCTGACGCGCCTATTTCGCGCACTACAGCCGAACAGGGTGACATTGTGGGCAAAATGAAGCGAAATGCAGCGATATATGTTTTGGAGAAAAAAGGATCGCCACATTGCGCAGTTACCTGTGTCGCTCTAGCCGAGTCCGATCTAATGGTGGTCACAGCTATGAAATCAACGAAGCAATGGGGGGGGGGGGGGGGATACATTTTAAATGCAAAATAGGCTATGATAATGGCTATGTCTCACGACCTTGGGCCAATGTTTTCGTCTCTGACTGGGTGCCATCTCTGACCGGGTGCCATCTCTGACCGCCCTGAATGGAAACGGTTTATTTAGGGTAGAAGTTGGCTGGAAAGGTTAATCGATGTTATAACTCTTTAAATAGTTATTATTAGCCCATTTTTATCATGTTCTGCGCCGTGGACTTTGGGCTTAACTGGCAGATACCCCACCTGCTAGTTTGGCCCCTGGGTAGCTGTCGGTTCCTTTTTCTGTGCGTCATAACTTAGGCCTATAATCTCTTCATATGTTTCAAGTCTCAATGGGCATGTTATATGCCAGTTATTGTCTTTTCAACTACATGAGGGGGGTGAAAGCATCAAATTTGCAATGGTCATCATT
This sequence comes from Harmothoe impar, assembly GCA_947462335.1. Taxonomy (NCBI): domain Eukaryota; kingdom Metazoa; phylum Annelida; class Polychaeta; order Phyllodocida; family Polynoidae; genus Harmothoe; species Harmothoe impar. Next base: position 16,252,270 of record OX381721.1, on the reverse strand, counting down.
CCAGATTATTTATCAGCATGCCACTTTATTTGACCAGAACGTTTTGAAAATATGGCTATTAAAATTACAATAAAAAGCGTAGGGTGGGATATGTTCTGATATAGCCACGGTCGAGTGACCTGAAAGAAACGGTTTTGTTAATCTGGCCTAGCCGCTGCCAGGAACCTGGGAAGCATGAAAATTAAAGTACGTATTAAATTAAGTATCATATGAATCTCCACACTTTCTGTGTCGACACCAAGACGCGACGACTAGTAGGGAACCATGGAGAAGGCTGTGTGAGTACTCACTTAATTACCATCTCATTTACTTAATACCATAGATATATCACGTCCTTGTTAATACTAAGCAGAAACCTAGTAGTTGGGTGCCTTAAGGGATATTAAAGATACAATCGTTATTTTCTGGACAAAAGCACCAAATTTTTCCCAGCTATAGAAAAAAAGGTGTAGATTAATTCTATCTCAAGCATCAAGAAATCCTATTGGTGGCATACCCTTTTTCAGCTGTTTCTAGGCAACCTAAAAAAAGTTACCTTCTATTTGTTTATTTCCTTAGCAACACACATTTCCTGGATCCTCAGCTTAGTTTTGACCATACCTATCCCCCCTATATTGGATCCAAGGAATCCATTGGTGTTCTTGGTTAGTTGCTAGGACATTTGGTTGCCTAGCAACAGCTATTATTTTTGTTTATTTGCTTAGCAACACATCTTTCCTGGGTTCTCAGCGCGGTTTTGACAGTACCTATCCCCCCTATATTGGACCCAAGGAATCCAATGACCTCATTGGTTTGTTGCTATGATAAGTGGTTGCCTAGCAACAGCCATTCTATTTGTTGATTTCTTTAGCAACCCACATTTCCTTGATCCTCAGCTTAGTTTTGACCCTACCTATCCCCCCTATATTGGATCCAAGGAATCCATTGGTGCTATTGGTTGGGTGCTAGGACATTTGGTTGCCTAGCAACAGCTATCATTTTTGTTTTTTTGCTTAGCAACACATATTTCCTGGGTCCTCAGCTCATTCTTGCCAAGCCCAACTCTCCCCCTTATTTAGCATTATTGGTATTATCAGTTCATTGCTGGGATACTTGGTTGACTACATTTATGTATTAAATGGTTCCTTTTCATCTTTCATCCGGTACAGCTTGGTATACAGCACCTCTAAATATGTTGGGCTTCCATAAAGTATGTATGTATACATTTCTCCCCAGAAAATAGCCCCCCCACCTCCCACATTGCATTATGTACTCATTAGGGTGATACCCCATCCTTTGTAATCATTGTCCCTTCCTGCGACCCAGGCCCCACCCCAAAAAAAAATACATAGATGAAGTTTTGACAACAAATTTGACAGATTTTGGTTTACCTGCACCGACAATAATTCAAGTCAGTTTTATCCACAAAATAATCTTTCAATTGCTTCATTTCTCTCACAAAAAGAGTGAAAATGTGTACATATAGAGTATGCTAAAATGGCTCTTGACCCCCCCCCCCCCCCCTCTTGTTTTCATGTATGCTCTTTTGTGCATTTACCATGACCCCCCTCCCTTATTGGTATGTTGCCATTCAAGTTTCTAACTATTTGTGAAGATGTTGTGAAGGCATTACATTCATAGAAGGAAGTACAGGGGCATGGGAGTTTAAATGTTATCGGAAAAATATCCACAAATATATGAATATAAGGGCAGCCAGTAACGAGAATGCAAAGATTAGGATGAGGATTGAGATAGAGGATTATTGATTGAGATATTTATATTAGTTTTTACCACACCAAAGGTATGAGGACCAGGTCCACTATCTGGTGATACAGAGGATGGCATTTCTGAATTTATGCATCTCAATAGTTTTGTTACCATGGTAGTTACTACTGGTAGTTGTCGTCTGCTACATACAACCCTGCTCCTACCCTCCTCCACCACACACCTATACACTACTCCCTCCCTCCCTCCCTCCCTCCCATACCGACCCTATAGGAGTGTCTAAACCCCATAGGGTCGGTATGATGCTTGAATGCCGCACTGGCGAGTTACTCACCAGGAACTAAAAAGGGCTGCATTCATGCATCTTGATGACCAAGGGCATGATGCATTAAGGCATGATGCTGTTCTCAAAGGGTTAAACGTGGCGATGCAGTATGACCAAGAATATCCTTACCTCATCGAGTATGGTCAATTTAAGTTCTGTCATTCTAGTTGTGTCTATTATCAAAAAACAACAACAATTAGCTATAGCAGGAGGACGACTTTGGTACCAAGCCATGCCATCACAGGGCGGTGTTTTTCTCACCTACAGAAGGCCATTCAGACCGCTCTGCCACTGCACAGACATTTGCGCATTTCCCCCTTCCTCCAACTAAAAAGATTAATTGTGTGACTTACATCACAGGTGACCCAGGGCATGAGTAATTGATAAACGGTGAATGTATTGACATGTCTCAAGATTGAATGACTCAAGATCAGAATGATTAGGGGATTGGAGTGATTGATTGAAAGATTGAAGGTGTAAATCCTTACAGTAGCAATGAACAATTTGTCAATTCTGCAGGCAGGAATATATTCCTGGTTCAAAACTACCCTCAGACCATGTGCCACAACAGTCTGTAAAAATATGGGATCCGTGTGGAAGACGGCCAATTTTCGCGGGAGGATAGGGCGATAATACAGTGGTATTTTGTCTGTGTTGATTGGCCAGAGCGTCTCACATGTTTTTTAGCATTGCACGTATAGGGATCTGAGTGAACGCTCATCTTTTAAAGGCTGGATTCAACACTAGTTCACACAGACCTGTGTTCTAGGTTATTTTTGACATATTTTGATTTATTATTTTCACAGGGAAATAATTGATTTGGCACTGTTTGAACAAAACAGCAAGACAGACATTATTTCAGAGAATCACACCAGCGTTGTATCATGTAGAAACAGTGTAAAATGGAAGCAGGGGGAAAGTTTGAAGTCAGGTGACCAAACACCAATTTCTGAGGGAAAACCGTCTCACAGAGACCCAGGGTACCCTGGGTCAATTACCATTTATGATACTTAGATATATTCAATATATGTATACATGGGTAACAATGGACAGCTATGGATGTCAGCTACATGTCCAGTCTTTGTAGGTTATAAATGTACATTTTGTATAATAGTTTTATAGTAATGTGTAAGTGAGAACTAGGTCGACAGTGTTGTGTGTACAGGTCCCCTGGTTTGGCTCTGCAATTAGGAAGCCTTTCAGAAAACACACTCTACTATATCAAATTTCCGGGAGAGGCTATTTGAGTAATCAATTTAGCATTGCTTGCATTTGAATGCTAAAATATAGGGCTACATTTACATATATCCTACATTTTAAATGGACTCTCAGAACTAAATTTACAGCAAAATATCTCATGAAAAACGCGAAATCACCTTCGAAATGGAGGGGTATAAAAGTGTAGGCACATATATTTACATGCTATATATGAAGAGTTTGGATGCAAAATGACATATCTCCATCCCAGAATTGAAGCATATAGTATTTTTTTTACAGACACCCTGGGGTCAATTATTAAATGTTGGTAGCAGAGTGTATACTGAGTAGGTCCTAATGATATGAAAAATAGTAAATCTTAGAAAGATTGTTTGAGGATTGTATTTCACTCTCCCTTATCTTCATTTTTGTCAGATTTTTGTCTCTATTTTTTATCATGGCGCTTATGCCTTTTTGCATCCAAACTCTTCATATGTCTACCATCTATTACCTGAATACTGAAGTGATTAAAATATAATAAGCTCCCGGATTTACACATATGTGGAGCCACCTTTACTGAGAAGTAGTAGATTCCATATGTAAGACACCCTCCACTGCAACTGGATCACCACCAATCACACTCTAGCAGGGGAGGGCTTTTTATGACCCACCCCACTGCATGCAGAGAGAGGACTCTCTTGTCCGACCAAAACACTCTACTTATTGCAAACAGAAATCAATTTGAAAGGGTTCTAGTGGAGGTAGAATTATAATTCCTTCGACATTGTCTTAATTATGATCTCACACACCTTTTTTGCAATATGGATAAATGGCCTGAACACCCTATAGCATACAGTGCCTACACCCTGTCCTGACTCCACTTTGACTGCCGCTGGAGGGGTACCATAATCTGCGCCTTTAAGGGTGTAAGCACTGTAGGTGAGAAAAACACCGCCCTGTGACGGCCTGGCTTGGTACCAAAGTCGTCCTCCTGCTATAGCTAATTGTACATAAGGGTGTAGGCACCGTAGGTGAGAAAAACACCACCCTGTGATGGCCTGGCTTGGTACCAAAGTGGTCCTACTGCTATACAGGACTAGCACATACTGGTACCTGAGGTATCCGGGGGCTAAACTCCATCTCCTTATCAGGCTAATCTCCTCTCCTCACACCTAGAACAAAGGGACTGATAAGAAAGTCTCCCATGATGCACTGCTCTGAAGTCGGGAGCCTAAGCACAATGCATTGGTCTGAGCCAAGATGGCAGCCCCCATAGCCTAATGCGCTAGTCCCATATAGCTAATTGTACATAAGGGTGTAGGCACTGTAGGTGAGAAAAACACCACCCTGTGACAACCTTGCTTGGTGCCAAAGTCGTCCTACTATAGCTTATTGTACATAAGGTGAACGAGGTGCACCCCCTGCACCACTACCTGTTGCAGAAGGGGAGGGGGGGGGTGTTATAAACAATATAAACCTTTTGATTGCTGTTCATTAAGTGTGCAGCAGACCGGAATGAGCAGTGCATGCTGGGATAGGTCTTATAGAGGTGTTGTATGTATATATGCTATTTTGGAGAAGTGTGTGCGCATGGACCGCCCATTGAGTTACACATGCAGCCTGTGTAGACCACTGGTATAGAGGGTTTTGGACCCTATGCTCTTTGTTCCTATGGTCTATGAGCTAGTACTTAGCTTACATACCCAACACTATCTCATTATGTCCAGGCCACTCTGTGGACCTGGCCAATAATCAGTTTGGAAGAAAAAGGTACCCACATGATACATATCATTGCACATTGTGTACCCCATATACAGCCCCTCCTCTAGTCAGTGGTAATAAAGGGTGTATTCTACTGCACTAATATTTTTTGGCTCCCTATACAACGGATCTCTGAGTTTCTATAGCCTAACCAAGTTAGTCATATTTTGGCTCCCTATACTGTCATGCCTGGCCAAAGACCCTATGACTAACCTGGGATAGCCAACTCAGACTGAGGGCTAGGGCATCTAGATTTTCTGTGTGGGACAAATCTGGGTCAGCAGCACTTTCTTCAAGTTTATTTAGGTGCTGCCCCAGAGTGCCAGCTGCGACCCTTAAGACGAATTGATTCTTTGGGTCCAATAAGGGGGGGATATAAGTTGAAGTAGTCAACTAGCTTTCCTGGCAACAAACCAATAACACCAATGGATTTCTGGGGTCCAATATGGGAGGGATAGGTATGGTCAAAAACAAAGATGAGGGCCCAGAAATTGTGTGTTGCTAAGCAAATAAACAAAAATGATAGCCATTGCTATGCAACCAACTGTCCTAGCAACAAACTAATAACACTAATCGATTCCTTGGGTCCAATATTGGAGGGGTAGGTATGGTCAAAACCGAGCTGGGGACCCAGGAAATATGTGTTGCTAAGCAAATAAACAAAAATAATAGCTGTTGCTAGGCAACCAAATGTCCTAGCAACAAACTAATAACACTAATGGATTCCTTGGGTCCAATATAGGAGGGGTAGGTATGGTCAAAACCAAGCTGGGGACCAAGGAAATATGTGTTGCTAAGCAAATAAACAAATATAATAGCTGTTGCTAGGCAACCAAATGTCCTAGCAACTAGCCAATACCACCAATGGATTCCTTGGGTCCAATATAGGGGAGATAGGTATGGTCAAAACCGAGCTGAGGATCCTGGAAATGTGTGTTACTAAGGAAATAAACAAATAGAATGGCCGTTGCTAGGCAACCACTTATCATAGCAACCAACCAATGAGACCATTGGATTCCTTGGGTTCAATATAGGGGGGATAGGTATGGCTACAATCCCTCTAGGAGCAATATCTGTGATGTGGGAGATGAGATTCCTTCTATTTTTTAACCATTTAATTCATTTTATCTGCCAAAAGGCGGCCATTTTGAAAAATGGCCAAAAATGGGTGTTCCAGTACTTTTTTTTCTTGATGCTTGAAAAAATGTTGAAAGGTATATCCTTCCCTTTATCTTCACCAACTTTGGTACTTTTGTCCAGAAAATAATGGTTTTTCCCTTAAGGCACCGGACTATAGGGCCCCAGATGGGTAAATTCGACAAAGTGACAAACCCCTGTTTAAACCTTTGTGACAAGGGACAAGGGAATGTTGGAGGTTGGCGACAAGGGACAAGACCTATTTCTTAAAATTTACTTGGCACAATGCCTATTTCTTAAAATCGACAAGGGGCATTGGCATTTCTTCAATTCGACATGTGACACAGCAACCCCCGTTTCGGGCCCTAAATTTGTAATCATAGAAGCATTTCAAACCCGTACGTTTTCATCTCGGTTCAGTTGCGTTGTACCTTTTCATGCCACCACTTCCCTTATTCTACCCACTATAAACTTTTGTAGTCGTGGTCCTTCGGGAAACAAGCTACCTCCTCGTTTACATACCCACTATAAACTTTCCCTTATTCTACCCCCTAAACTGTCCCTTATTCTACCCACCATAAACTTTAAGTTTAAATGTATGCTACCAAAAATAGATTTATATTTGTGGGCGGGAGGGAATAGTATTTTTATGTAATATATTGCTTTTAGGGGGTATGTTTGGTCCTCCTCCCCCAACCTCTGATAGGTCCAATCGTGTCAGTGCACTCATGTGAGCTACACCTGACGACCATTTAAAACAGTGGCAAAGGGTAGGTCATGAAAAAGTCCCAAAAACAGTGATATGATTGTTGAGCTATCCCTTATACATATCCTTATTTCCTCATTAGGCTCACCATTTTGGCATTAGGCATGTTATTGTCTATCGTCCATGGCCAATGTCCCTGCAACACAGGGAATGGATGCAACCAGAACCAGAATTACCCCGCCTGTGGCTGCAACCAGAACCAGAACTATTATGGTGGGATGAATAATAACTTTGGAGCACCTGTGTCGCCTGCCTGTCAGGGCCCTCTCCCCTGCTATGACCTTGTTATCAACGCTGTTAGCGATGGAGCAGCCGCCCTGATTAGTATTGGTGAAGAACAGGAATTTCTTCAGCCATATTCTCGTCATGGTTGGATGCGTGAGCAAGTCATAGCTGAAGGACGCAAAGCTGCAGTGTACTTCAGGGATTTCTTTGGTTTTGACTTCACTTCATTGCCTGATGAGGCGCTACTCAGTGGCCGAAGAATGAATCAAGACGGTGTCGAATTCAGACCGTTCCGGATAACTCCTTTGGTACACTACCGTGTGTACACTGCCACCACAAGGGAGGACTCAGAGCTACTTAACACGCCCATCGCTGACCATGGCTGGATATTGAACTTCACTCGTACTCAGTGGGGGAGGGGAACTTTCCGAGAGGTAAGCACACCATATCGATCCACTCTGTGTGAGATTCTTTACCCCAGATGAAGCTGAGGGATGAGGCATATGTCAACAAGTACCTGTGTACATTGAGGGAGTTTGGGTTTTTTAATTAAGAAAATCCTTCAGGCAAGACTAGTTGTCACTTTTGTGAAATATTATGATCCAAATGTTTACAACATTAATCTAAGATCGCTCAGGCTATAATTCAAGTTCACGTGCATCCTTGTTCTATTATGTCTCTATACGTTTTATCATTTTGTTTTATTGAAACATAATAATATCCTTCACTACCGGTACCTATTCTTCAATCATATTTCCATGCAGGAATCGAGGTATGGGAGTGGTCATTATTTATCAATAGGGGAAGAGGGGGCAAAAGTAGTCTGACCCCTAGGGGTGGGGGCAAAAAAAATGTCACCCCTTTTAGTGAAAAAACTAGCGTATTACTATAGGGGCAAATTCTAACGCATCTCAAAGGGGGAGTGGCGGCCAGGAGGTCGAAAAAATTTCACCCCCCCTGTTGTTAAATAACGACCATTAACTAATGGATGCCATCCTCTGTTTACAGTTGGTGCCCGCTGGTGCCGTTGGCCTCTACGGACAGTACATGTTCCGTCCCTGCGGCATGCCAGACATGAACAACCCCAGGCCCTGCAGGAACATCCTTAATCCACAAGACCCATGGGCTCCCATCTTTCTGTCATACAGGGCTCCAAATTACTTCAGGTACATCCAGGAGCCCTACATCTATGGCGTTGCGGATTGTATCTTTGAGCACCCTGTGTGGGGGGTAGGACGTGGAAGGGGAGTCGCAGTCGTTCGAGATCCCGAGGACTTTGTACTATCATGGAGGATGACTATCACCTGGCCTTCTTTCAAATAATCTCTCTCCCAGCCAAGTCTCAAATAAGACTCTGCCAAAAGGCTCGGACAACTGCCAATTATCTGTGGAAGAAGGGATGAATTAAATCGGTCCTACCCCATCACACATCTCCATACACTAAAAAATAATTTCCCTGATTATGTCCTACTTCTATAAATGTTTATCTTAAACGGATGGCGTCGCTAAGTTTTCAGGTGATCTGCCGCATTTTGACAGACAAGTAGTGCGTACAAATGGATGAGAGAATCTGCTGGGAGATTGTCAAATAATGGATACTGGAAAAGAGACTGTCTGATCCCACTTCTTAAATGATGTGTTCAAATAATGTTTAAAGTTCCTTATATGATATATCAAAATGTCTATCCACTTATCTAAATGCGTGTAACACAATGTCAAAAAAGTTAAACTAATCTATCCCCTTGGCAGACTATCTTATTATTTGTCTAACACGTTTTACTATGGCAAATTATATCATTGATTATCACATACATATCAGCAATGAAACATGACTTAATATTTTGGTAAAGTATACACGTATTGACGTTCTAATATTATTAACACACTATTAAGAGGAATATGCAGGAAATGAGTTGAACTAGAGACTGTATAATTTGTTGCATAACACTACAACCGTATGGAAAACTTTGTGAACGAAAGCGATATTCCTCCTTAATAAAATACATATATACGTATCTGTATAATCATTAAAAAAAACTCAATTATGTTATATGGTGATTGTGCGACTTAAACGATTATGTATTTCAACTAATCTTTTACTAATTTTCTCATTATATACTAATCACATCAATCAAATCAAAGAAATGTATATCATGTGGTTTCTTCTATTACTAAGTTACCCTTATCCTTATTCATTTCAATGATTTGGAACTTAACTTAAAACATAAAACACTCAAGATTATTTTAAAAGATTTAGACTATGTGGTATACGTGTTTTTTTATCAAGACACTATTTTCAGTCAGTTCCTTCTTGCAGTACTTATACATATATGTATATATGTGTACAGGATTCCTGTATACACGAGGAAATGCATTAGATCTTTGCAACTCTAGTAGTGATCTTATCTGCAGTGGTGCCACCTGTCGTGTCATGTAGTGATCAAACATCGGAGGAGAGGTTTGCCATCAAGGTATATAATAAAATATCTGCGAACCCGGGCTTCTTTTAAACAAGTTTTAAGGTATTTCATTTGAGCCAGAATCTTTTCTCAAATTAGGGGTTCAGCTTATAGGTGAATTGTATTAGTAATTTGATTAAAGAACGGAGATAACACAAAACCATTTTTTGGATGTCATGGTTGTTTATTTTTAAAGCAGAATTACATTAGTATATGTAATGTACGACAGGTGTAGGGATTTTATTGAACAGTTCTTTATGTAGATGTCACGTTTCTTTAGGTTTGTCTTGCATCGCGATACCTTATTGAATAAGGTTCAGTAATAAAGGATCCATTTCTGCTGTATTTTTACTTCATGTTAATTGTTATGAAATGTCCTCATGGTAAGAGAATTTAGGATGTATATTCATGATTTTTACAAAGCCCAGAGATAGAAAGTACAGTTCCTCTCATAAAGAACATGAAGATCCAAAAGGGTAAGTAACATGAAAAAATGACAGAAGGTAAATATAATTATAACTTCAAATTCAAGAGAGAATAAAAGTTACGACATAAACATTTAAAAAAAGCAGAGAACGAAACAAGAAGCAACAATCACAACCAAAAAACAAAGAAAGGCACACAGGCATATGTGGTGTGTTCAAAGAATGCATCAATCATCACGTACCCTGGCCAATTGAGGAAGCGCAGGAAACAAGGAAGCACCAGTGCTTGATCATTAGCCACATCATTGTCACCTTTCTGATTTAGTTAAGCTAAGGTGTTACTCCTGCCTTGGTTGGTAGACATTAGTTGGTATCATGCCATTTTTCTGGGCAGTGACTTTCCATGACACGTGGGAGCCCTGACAATGGGCATTGAGTCTGATGTTGTCGCTGGGCTCTCTTTTTCCACTGCCTCCTAAATCACTGCTGACAAGGCAATGGGCAGAGCCGACAGACCCTTATCTGTATCGCATGTGTACGTCTTTGCCGGCATGGAACACCCCCTTTAGCTGCGCACGTTGAGATAAATCTCTGGTGCTCTTCATTTTACCGACCTCGGAAGGATGGAGAGCTGAGTCAACTCTGGACGGGCCTTGAACCCATGATCTTCAGATTCGTAGGCGATCATGCTACCGACTGTGGGATCCCGTCCTTTCCGTCTTGGCTGGATCCTTACCCTCCCTTGCCTTGCAGCTTGTACCAGGCCAGGTCGTAGAGCTGCAGTTCAAAGGAAATATCATTTAAAGCAATATTAACATTGTTTTTTTAACACCCTCCCCATCCCCTTCTTTCGTTTGACGCCGGGGCAGTCTGCACTTTCACATTTGTGACCTAATATCGAATTCATGATCCGGTAAATTCTCGGGCAAGTCAAACCCTTAGTGCAGGCTGTAGTGATAATTCTGGTGGATCCATGTGCGGGGCCATGTTAGTTCTGTCACCGGAACCCCTCGTGAGATTTAGGCAGGGACCAGACTCACACACCCCAGGCTATGAATAAGCTACGTTCCGAGACCAGAACCAAATTTTCCAGAGATGTGTAAATTTTTGCCAGTGGATACGTGGAGTTCTGAGGAATAAGTTCCCTCCCGTTTTCTTTGCTATAGGTTTTGCGCAACTAAGGGTGTCGGCTTATAAGGGTATTACTAGTTTTGTACAAATTATAACATTAAAGCAGCAACTTTAGAACCCGAGGTGCGGGCTATAGCATTTGCTCAATGTTATGCACGATGTGCAATTTATATGCAATGTTTTACGGAAGTTCTTTAAATCAGTTTTAGCAGGTTGGCTATGAATTCTAAATTCTTGTACCTATTTTCAATCCCCTTTCCCTTTCTCTCTCTTTCAAACTTACTTCCATTACTTTATACATTGTATACATATTTTTCCGTTTAATAAATAACAACTAACCTGGTTGGGTATTTGGCCAGTTTGGGACACCGCCAGCCCTTGGCCACTGCCCCCATCGTCATCGTCTTTCCGTTTTTCCTCCCATGGCTTGCATACTTTTATTCTGCAGTTTAAAGGGGAACATCATTTAAGGGCTAGATTACAACTACTGTAAATTCTCGCGTAGAAGCTGCGGCTAGTACGAGAGTCAGACCGCCAGCGTGGCTTATAGAATCAGCCAAGGGTCGGGGTGCGGCTTATACACAAGTTTTTAGATGTATACTATAGTACTAAACTCGCCATAATCAGACCCTATGTGCGGCTTATATGATTTTCCTATGTTGAGGGGGGGGGCGGCTTATATGCGAGTTTAACTCGCCTAATAGGCTTATAAGCGAGAATTTACCGTATTCTTGGGTTTCCTTAGAAATACACAACTTAAACATGTATGGCATGTGTTCCATCCTCCGAGACTATTCAGCACCGGGATATGGGTCATTGCCTCTCCACCAAACAAGTGTCCTGCATATCATCTAATGTGAAATGCCGTTTGTAAATATTGATATTGCTTGCAAGGAAAGTGCGAGAATCTATACTCTACAGATATGACTATAACATTTAATAATAATGATAATTTATTGACACTAAGAGGATTTTGTGCCTGACCTGGTGCATCATACAGTACATTAAGCATATGTCAGTTACTCTACAGTTATGACTATGTCCTACAGATCTACAGCGATCTAACGAAATGACAACTTTTACGTACCGGTTTAAAAGGTAAAGAGGCTGCTATTAAATAAAGTTATACTAACGGTTTATATCTGTGCAGCAAGTCCACGAGCAGGAAGAACATCAGTAGGAAGGTGATATAGGGATCGACTCTCAGTTCTAGAGTAAAACAGTGAAGAAATCAGTTGAGGACTAATTTACTCATTCCTACATGGAATCAGGGAGGCTATAAGAATGCCAAATATAAACGCGTACGCAAAGGTGACCTGAACTACACATAATTAGAATGCGCATTTACCCTTTATCTAGTACGCTAAAATTTCGCCGTTGTACCCCATTGTCCTATAGGCTTCTGTATAAAGTTTCAGTTCAGTTTTTCAGTTTTAAATGTTTTTATTGGCATAGAATAGTCAAATTATACAATTCGTTTTTCATATTCACCAATGTTGTAGATACATAAATCAAATCACAAATTATACATAATCAAGTATTTTTCAGTCGTCAGAGTACAAACAGGTTTAGAAATTCTACCGGACCTATAATAAAGTTTTGACTAGAATAAGATGTACTACATGAGTTCATAGTCTTCATTTCATATTGATTATGATTTTTTGTCATTATTATTATAATCATAATCGCTAGATTTTTATACACCAGATTTTGGTTACAATCTATCAGCGTTTTTGACAAATTTCTACATTTTGCGAGTGCAAACAATTAAAGTTGCATTCACCGCTAAAGACTAGACAGGAACAGATTCCTAGTCAATTTATGATGCTGCTTTGCCTCCAAGTCTTCCCAAAGTAACGTGCCTCTAAAAAGCGGACTTTTCCTAAAGGTTATTTTGGTTGTTTATTGGCCACAATCATAAATGATCTGTCACAAATTTATTTTCTTCAACCGAAATCCGTACATTTCTGATTCATCTTTAAAAATACAACTTGTACTACACGGTGTGGCCCTCTCATTTAATCAGACGAATAGCATTTTAATGCACTGCCTGCGCCATATACCCTACTTTCCGCATACTACTCATATAATATATGATCCTCCCTTAATAATTTACAAAAGAAAAGTTCACTATAAACATAGAAAAAAGACTAAAATGTCATGTCACTTTTCGTAAATGTTATCATATCAATATTGATCAATTTCTAGTATTTTCTACACATTATTCAGTAGATACAGTCCCCCCTCACTTCTCAGGATTTGGAAAATGCAAGGAAAACTGTCTGAGCAAGCAAATTATCCGAGGAATTAAGTCTAAATATAATGGAACATACAGGGGAAGTTCCCAAGCAAGTGTCTGAGGAAGTGAGGGATCCGAGGAAGTAAATGTCCGTGTAAAAAAAGTGTAGTGACCAGAAAGTGCAGGCTGTCCTGAGTTGAGTTGAGTTTGGTAAGGATTTATTTGACAATAAGATCTCAGTACACTGGGAGTTTTTCACGGCAGGACTAAACATGTGCTTGGGTCTAGTTCATATGCTGATCTTACCTGTCGGCTGAGGGGGGTCACGCTCAACACTCTCACTGCTCGTGTCGGTCAGGTGTGTGCTCAGCACATCTTCAAAAAAGAGGAATTTTCTGATAGTGCATTTGAGGTTATACGCATTGCCACTCCAAATATATAGGTAGAAATGTTAAGATTCCACACAAAAACGGTAGACCTTAATTAGAAATTTATTGGAATTCTGTGAAATCAAACACAACCATGAATGCATACCCAAGCTAGTACCACTTGTCTAAATCACGTGAATATCACGTAAAAACTACGAGAAACACATTTAATAGTTTTTACATAATAATGGTGTAAACAGACGAGGAGTGCTACCAGGGTACCGTATTCGACGTAATAAGTGCCCTATGCGCTTTAACATTATTTTAATGGCATTCAAGTACGGTAGTTAAGAGTTAAATGGTCTTCCAAAATCGTAAAAATCTGAGGGTTTTCTAGTCATAAAAGGCAGGGATAAATTTAAGTGATCAATCTAAAAGAAACACTTAAAATGTTCAAATTGAGGCCTCTGAATAAAGGTCCTCTATAGTTAAGTACAGGTCTTCGTGATCTAAAAAAAATCAGGAAAAAAGGGCACAAAATAGGTGCGGGCGCTTAATATGTTGAATACGGTATATGCAATATAACATGTGACACACTCACGCACCTATACACAAAAGGTGTGCACGGCCTGTGGTATACCTACACAACAAATCACACACCCCTTAACACATATCTATAATCCTATGGGAAATCATATGGGATTGACATATTAATGCCTTATTACCTAGAATAATATTATAGGCAAATCGTGGATTATAGGGAAAAAAGGAATTAAATAATTATCCCATATGATTTCACCGTGTAGTTCTCACCTAGAAGGTTGTATGTAGATCTGTTTCAACCATCCTTCCTGAAAGCTGAAGACAATCAAGCGTTTTACTAAAAGTAATTTTGGGCTCACTGGTGACTGACTGCAGAGAATGTGTGCCGTATTTCCCAATCTTCTAAAATCCTGCAATATGCATATCCTCGGAACTCTGGCATCCCTGTATTTATATTTGAGGACGATTTTCACACTCAAAATATCTTTAAAACCCCTAGGCTGCTTATTAAATCGAAAACGGTACTGTAGAAGCATAACATAACCCTCGGAGTGAAAATAATGAAAATAAACTCCCCCCCCCCCTCGGTGACTTATGGCTGTGTCTCACGACCTTGGGACAATGTTTTTGTCTCTGATCGGGTGCTGTATCTGACCGGCTGCCGTCTCTGACCGGCTGCCGTCTCTGACCAGGTGTCAGAAAAGGGTGTTTTAAAAAGAATTATACTCATATATATAAGGATTTGGAAAAACGTTATGGCGGTTGTTATATAATCATAGTTATAATTATAATTAGCCTCCTGCTGTTAGTATTTTGACCTTATCAAGCCAAGCCGGTCAGAGACGGCACCCGGTCAGAGACGGCACCTGGTCAGCGACAAAAACATTGTCCCAAGTTCGTGCGACACAGCCTTATGTTAACTTATACCAACGACATGTAAACACACGTTATAGCACTGGTCGAAGATACATTCAACGGTGTTCCAGAAATCCTGTTATATTTAAATGCTTCTTTGAGAGGGCAATAAGGCAATAGAACAAGCTCAAACCAGCAATTACAAATATCCTCTCTTTAAAACTCTTTAAATAACAAATTTAAAAAAATCATCCTAGGCGCTATACGATAAATCCTGGGGTCCAGTATCAACTTTTCAAATATCTTCCAACATGGTACCAATGCCTCATTGCCCGACATGTATTACTAAAGTATATAGAAAACATTGTGGCATCTTTTTTCTCCTCAGACACTGATTGTTATTGACAAATAGTTATTGCACTGATATCATTGTGCTATGGTCTAGGCAATAGAACGTTATTATGGTCTCATGTACACAGAGATGACACCAATACCCCCCTCCCCTCCCCAAAACCCTCATGTCTATTACATTATGAATTTTATAAGTGGTTATAGATGTTATTTCACTCTGATTGTCACTATTACACATTATTCTCATAATATAGTCAGACAGGCATAAAAGAAGGCCCGAACGGTAGAGCGGTGCTAACCCTAGTTCGGTAACCAGCTGTAGGCTATTGAGCCTATTATGCTGCGTTTTCCTTAATAAAAATCTATATTGAAAAATCTATATATCTCTATCTCTCTCTCTCTATCTCTCTCTATCTATCTCTGATACAGCATGCCGGGAAATGAGGCAAGCAAGACAAGTGATGTAACAGGTGAACATCTTACCTGTCGGCTGAGGGGGGTCACGATCCTCACTCTCACTGCTCGTATTGGTCAGGTATGTCCTCGGCACATCTGCAAAAGTAAAGGAATTTTCAGCTACTGTATTTGATATAATTTACAAGCATTGCCACTAATTACGAAATGTATAGGTTCACGAAAAAATTGACTATCTTTAAATTACTAGTATACTCTGGTTGCAATTCTGTGAAATTAAAGACCATGACTGGCTTGAGAGTTATGTTTATAATGTTATTACCTCTGGTAATAAATAGGTATTAACCCACGCGGTGGAAGGCTAAAACAAAGGCTTCACACCTTGGGTATATTGAATACCGAAGGTTAAGTCAGATAGACAATGGTTATGGAAGGGTATTAGAATTAACCACAGCACACTGGTAGGACAACTTGGGCTTCACCCTCGTCTGGCCCCACCAGCCTGCTGTGGTTAATTCTAATACCCTTCCATAATCATCGTCTATCTGTTACTTAAACAAGATATAAGACAGGGGTACATAACTTACCACTTTGAGCACCGAGATCCTCCCTTGGCTGCCTCAACCCCTCTGGAAATAAAAGAAGATTATGTTGGTCGAGTTTTGTGTACTTTGAATATCAACCTTATCATCAGGTAGAATTTGTCATACCAGGTACATTGCCCATCATGTTGCACTATTGGCTAGAATAGACAGAGCTATCAACAATATACATTGAGCAAAGAACTAGAACATGTCTGGGAATTCAAAAAAAGAGCTCAAATCTTTAAAATGAAATAAAGTTGAGAGTAATACATGGACCAATTGAGAAGACTTTCACAAAAACGATAAAAAATGTGTTACCTGGGTCGTGATACCAGGGGGAAGCGGCCTGCAGACCCTGATGAAAAGTACAAATGTGATAGATTATGTCACTTTAGGCCACTTGATTTTTTACAAGTTGCATTAAAGGAATTTTAAAGCAATGTTCTTGGGCTGTCAGAGGAAAAATAAAAATTCCCCCAGATAGCTATAAGTGTCATTCAGTATCCGATATTTCCTGGCGGCTATTGGCAAGGGAAAAGCTTAGAGACAACTGCTACTGAGCCTCCATTGTCCTGGTGACCTATTGCTTACATTTTATAATATTGATTTTATCTTTCTGAAAGATTGCCAGCGGGTAGTGAGAGTAGACATGTGTGCGCAGTGTTGCTGAAAACCTTTTACGCACACAGGCCAATGTGGCCTGTGTAGCGAGAGGTTACACAGGCCATTTGCCTTTTACACAGGCCACATCAGCCCTCATTTCATATAAATGAATACAGACTGTAGTACTTCTTTAATATCAGCTTAAAAAATCGATTAGAAAATGATTAATTTCACAGAAAAAATGCTTATAAGTTAGATGGACCTAACTCAGCTGATAATAGGAATATTTGAAAAATTCTTTCACTGTCAGAAGGTTGAGATCATGGCCGGCCATTGTGGCGGATGTATGAAGGCCTCACATCGGCCATTACGATTCTACATCGGCAAAAGCCGATGTGCCGATGTTATTTCGGCAACACTGGTGTGCGGGTGTAAATTACCTGTTCTCTAACTCTCTGCAGCGTTAAAGGAGATTGGTCGACACATTCGAGCTCCATGCATTCTGGATTAGCGGACACAAAGCATCCAGGATCTGGAAGAAGTAATTTGATTACGATCAGTGATCGGAGTGAAAGTATGGATTTCACATGCAATTTAACACATATTGAGTGTGGAGCAATGCAATATGGATGAAAATGTTTTTTTTAAAGTTTTGTAAGTGTATTTATTTGATAAGATCATCTTCGAAAAGTGGCAATACCATAGCATGCCACACGGTCAGAAAATGTTGAATTATGTTAATATTCAAAGTCACATTCCTACACATGTTTGTCTATGATTGTGGTTGGCTCATATTTGTCCTGCTTGGCAATAAGAAACCAGTTGATATTAATTGCATACAGTGATACACTACTTTAATTTGCAGGGATGAAAGTGACCAAGGACTTGAAATATATCCCTATGAAGTGACCAATCTCGAAAAAAATTGAAATGAACAGTTCGAACTGAGGTCCCTGAACAAAGGTCCTCTATAATTAAGTACAGGTCTTCAAGACTTTTGATAGATTTGATAGATGAACTTACTTGGTAATTGGGCCCTCAGGGCCTGTGGTGGCACCTGTGACGAGGTTGAACCAGCCTCTGGTGGCAGGGCTACCCTGACCTGTGTCGGCAGGGTTTCCCCATTCTGTGGTGGGGCTTCTCTGCCCTGGGGCAGCAGGACTTCCTCGGTGTGTGGCAAAAGGACTTCCACAGCAGGACATGGCAGGACTTCCCTGACCTGTAACGACAGGGTTTCCTCATTCTGTGGTGGGGCTTCCCTGGCCCGCCCAGGTGAGGCTTCAATGGCCTGGGACGGCAGGCCCTTCCCGACCAGCGCCACTTGCGATAATAGGGCTTCTCTGGCCTGCAGCGATGAGGATCCCCCAGGCTGCGGTGGCAGAGTTTCCATGGTCTGGAGTGGGGTTGGCTGCGGCAGGGCCTCCTTAGGCTGGGATGAGGTTTCCATGGGTCTCAGCGGGGCCTCGATAGGCATTAAAGCCGCATCCATGGGCTGCGACAATGCCTTTATAGGCTGCGAGCATGCCTCCATGGGCTGTGACAATGCCTCCATGGGCTGGGAGTGTGGCGTCTCCATGGGCTTTAGTGCCGCCTCCCCAGGTTGGGGCGGGCCTGTCTCCCCGGGCTGTATCGTGGCTTGATGCATCCCATCTTGAAAGTTTATGGCGAGCGTCATCTTGCTGTGGAAAACGAACATCAATGATAAATAATGGAATCCACCATCAAAGCCTGTATTTAGATATACATGTTCTGCACCGCCATGTTTAAGTGTGGGATTTTGAATAAGTACCTGACTTGTATAAGCCCCGGGGTAGAAAGGCGTTTAAATTGTTTGTTGCCTGTTACACAGACACCGTAAAAGATTGAGCGTGTGAGTGGCCTCACAGATGTAAGCTGGAGCTGGAGCTTATCATGTACTTAGATATAGACTCCCTTATAATCATCCATTGGTCAATTCTGGGATCAGAAATGAATTCCTTGTTAAAAAGTACCCTCAAGTGATGTGTCATACATGTATGTTATTCCATTTCAGGCCAGCAGGTGGGTGTGGGTGAGCAGATGGGTGTGGGAGAGTAGGTGGGTGTGGGTGTGCAGGTGGGTGTGGGTGACAGTTACAGGCTGCGGGCATGTACCGCCTTTTATCCCTATCAAAAAGCGAGTTGATCGGACGATAAATGGCGCAGATACGGGTGGTACAATTTCGTCTGCACACATTGAGATCTAGTGCAGTACAAGAAGTACCAGTGGTGCCACTCTTTGACGTGTGGCATGCGCTAGCCTCGCTTCCACCTCTCCTGGTTCATTTAAATTAAATTTAAATTAAAGAACCTAGATGGTTTTTTCTGTGTATATGAGGGTATTTCTACTGTAGTAGATGCCATTCCTGTATGTATCAGGCAGTGTAGGCTAGAACCTGATTTCTATCTTTGGTTTAACATTGAAGTCTCTGTAGCTTTCATTTAGAGGGTAGCAATTTAACAGTAGTTAAGAGTTTACCGAAAAGAGAGAAATTAGTACCCGATGATCGCAGCTAAATATCACATGGAAGGAAAGACATTTTAAATTTCTTTTCGAAAGAAACATTTGTCCCCTGACCTTGCCTATCTGTCCCTTTTATCACTAGTACAGTTTACCCTGAGTCAAAATCTCTGATGGCATCTGCCATCAAAAATAATTATATTTCCAGTTAAATTCGAAGTTTGATCCTTAATCAGAGTTGTAAGACTAATAAGGCAGATGTCACATCTGTGGCCTATTTGGTTGTTACCAGGTACTTACAACACCCGTCTAGGGATGTCATTAGGCGGTGATCCACCGCCGCGAATTCGCTGCGAATTACACTCGTGCGAGTAAATACGCAGAAAACCTTCCAGCAGTGGATCTGCTGCTGCGATTCCCTACAACGTAGTCGCGAGGGGTGTGCGACCTGCGAGTAAATTCGCAGAAATCTAAAAGTTTTGATATTTGCGAGTGTACTCGCAAGCTTCTCTCATACGACAACATTCGCAGCAATCTCGCGGCAGTGGATCACCGGCTATTGATATCCGATTTATTTCGATTTCGATTATCACTATTTTGGTCTGGAGTTGAGTCTGTTCCAGGAAAGCCCTCGCCTCGGAAAGTTACTTTTCAAAGTAGAGGGGCGGGGTCAAAAATAATCTAGGCTAGTACCAAGTCTAAGTCTAAGATCTAGCCTGGTTGACACATGTACTTTCAGTTTCACTCAATTACTCTTGCAATGAGGATCGATCGTTTCGTAGACAAGCTTCG
The DNA here is from genome assembly GCA_947462335.1 of Harmothoe impar. NCBI lineage: Eukaryota > Metazoa > Annelida > Polychaeta > Phyllodocida > Polynoidae > Harmothoe > Harmothoe impar. The sequence goes on along the minus strand of OX381721.1, from coordinate 16,231,913 downwards.
GACGAGCATAGACATGGGGGTGCAGAGGGGTCCCCCCCTCAGGTCACAATATTCATTGCCGTGACCCTCTGCAGCTGATCGGCCTACAGCCCGCTGGAGGGTCACTGGGCGCTCCTAGCCGAGATTCAGGGGGTCAAAAACACGCATTCGGCAAGAAGTACTTTCCCTGAGTCCCCACTCTATTCCAAACAATAAAAGTAATATCAAATGAATACCTTACACCTTTATCTACATTTCTATGCTATTGTGGGTGCTGGTACTCATTTCTAGCAGCCAAAAAAGACAATTTTGTGATGGATTCCCAGTATTTTTCTTGGACCGCACTGAGCAGCAACAAATAATGAACAATGTAGGCCAAAGTGGTCATCCTATCTATAGGTATGCCCACACAAGCTGGTCATCCTATGAAGATAGGATGACCACAGGCCAACTGAGTGCATACCTACGGAAAGACCCACTAGTAGTCCCCCCGACTCCAATGAGCTATCGTGAATGGAGTCGCCTCGACTAGGTCACAAGGTCGTTTTTTTGGACCCTTTATCCTATAATCAATTTAATGCAAAAGTCGCCAGGTCGCTTAAATTATTGCCCCAGGTCGAAAAGTCGCCTGGAAAACGGCCCAGGTCGCCAGGTCGCCGAAAACCCCTCTGCAGTCACAGACATGTATATCTACTAAGGGTTATCTGCGGTGCCAGAGAAATTTTAAACCTTTACGTTCACCACAGTCGTGACAGTCACCGAGTCCGTCACCGAGTCAGTGACACTCACACTCACACAGTCACAGTGCAGTGCCAGTGCCAGTGGGGGTCAGCACTGTCAGGTGACAGCAGAGACATGGAGCCTAAAAACGGTCCCCATACTTAAATTGCAAATGGGACATTGTATTCCCATGTGATCAAACGTTTCTAGGATATTTCACAGTCTATTTTACCAATTATGACAACTTGATTGAATCTACAATATTTAAAATCAATGAATTTCTAAAGTGTCCATAGCGTACTCACCTACACACCTCCAGAAAACCGGAAGTTGTGTGGTTGCGTCATAACTCGGGGCACACAGCACATCCTTTGACTCGCTGTCGAATGCTTGGAGAGTGTAGCGTTCTCCCGCGCAATTTTTTTAGCTCTCCGAATTGTCTGGTCTCCGATTCTGAATAAGGGAGTGTTCATTTATTAATTACAGGGCGGGGGGGGGGGGGCGGGGTGGTGAGATTTTGCGCGGAGGGGTGAAATTTTTTTACACCCCCCCTCGAGAGCGCGTGGAACGTTTCGTGCCCCCCCTCGCCGAAGGTGGCGAAAATTTTTCGCCCCCCCCCCCCCTTTGAACTATAGTAACGCGCGGGCTTAAATTTTTACGCCCCTCCTCAAGAGGGGTCAGAATTTTTTACGCCCCCCCCCCCCTCAGGAAGGGTCGGAAATTTTTACGTTTTATTTATTTGGCAATTTGCCCAGCCTAACGCACAGCCCAATGGGCACAGGACATTGAATCAACATTGATAAATGGTTGTCAATGTTGATTCAAAGTTGATATAACGTTGATTCAACAATGAACTGACTTTTGTGCCCACTGGGAGTCCTGTCCAGCCCAAGGTTGGGCATGTTACTTGGTTATTGTATTACCATAGCGTTTATATTATACTAATAGTTGATTTAGATTTGTGACTGTCTGGTACATGGCAATTGCGTGTGGCTGTGTCTCACAAACTTGGGCCAATGTTAAATGAATAAAAATCTCTGACTGTATGCGATCCTGGGATGCGATCTTTGACCGGGTGCCATCTCTGACCGGCCTGAATAGAAATGGTTTTTATTCAGGGCCGTCAGGGATGGCACCCAGTCAGAGATGCAACAAGGGACAAACTTGCGGAGTCACTAGACGCCACACATTCTGTGCGTAATCTTAAATCTCCACTTCTGGCGTAATCTTAAAGTCTTAATAGTGCTCACCATTATTAAAGAAGGGGAAAAAAGGAAAAGAAGAACGGGGGTTGGGGGCAGAGCCCCCCTATTAGGACTAGATTGAGTTTCATTATTAATTAAGATTACGGGAAAAGTGCGGTTTCGTTATTAAGATTATGGGAAAAGTGGGCTTTTTAAGATTACGCACAGAATGGGCAGCGTCTAGTGACCCCGCAGGTTCGTCCCCACGTATGTCAGAGATGGCACCCAGTCAGAGGCGTTGACATTGGCCCAAGTTCGTGAGACACAGCCCTGTAAACAGCGTTATTATATAAAATGCTCTTTCATCTCCAGATTAAAAATTACTTCAAAAAAAAAGTGAATAGGCTATAGGCCTAGTTAGGGTAGGTATAAGCTACGCCGTAGAATGTAGTCCTACTGTAGTTTTACAGCATTTACTGCAGTTTTGTTTCAAAATATTCAGGGAGATATATAACCATGTAATGTCATAAATGGGTTAAACAAACATCACACTCTATAGATTTTGATATGGCTGCTCCAATAATTATGCAGCTACGTTTATTGTTGGTTCTGGATTACAATTGTAGACCTTTATTTGAACAATAAACACTATTATGACACACTGAGATCGCTAGAGCAGTACACAGCCTTTCTTCACGAAAGAATGTAACTATTGCGGTTAATTTGCTAGTGCTGCATTCATGTATTATGTCAAGATCTAGTCCTGTTATCTGTTGAGAACCAAATGTATAACCTGATTGACTGAATTATGAAGAGCATCACCGCTATGGTTTATGGTCAAATAACTTTTCAAACTTCAAAGAGAGACATAGTCAGCATGATGCAGCAATGCAGTGTCAGAAAGTTACAACCTGGCCCTGCCTTGGTGCACCATGAGTGTAAAGTCATTATGTGGCCCTTAAATGTTAATAATTGTCAGCAAAGTTCTCAAGTTAAGCAACAGCCTTGTTTTTGCAAGTTGGTTTCCATGCCCAGTCTAGATTTGATGAATCTGACCACCAGGGTAGCCGGGTACCATTCCCACTGGTGGAGGACCTCTGGAGCAATGGTCACCTGGTCACCTTGGAAACGGTTCACAATAGTAACACACACAATGGCACCTGAAAGGGAACAGAAAAATAAACAGCAGTTCAACATTACAGCACTCCAATGCACTATATGGACATATATCTAAAACTGGACATCGACATTCATGTAACTGAGTCCTTCTAGATAACAGAAAGCTTTATCCAGTCTCATCAAAAAGAAGGGAATTCATAGGTAGCTATATGAAGGAGAAGGTCATGTTCATGCCTATGTGTATGTCCATGTGGGTTTATATGTGTCTATGCCCATGTGTGTGTCCATGCGTGTCCCCAGCCCCCGCACTTGGTTTCTTCCCAGACACCATTATCGTTTCCAAAACGCTGAAAAGGGGGTCATGTTTCTCCAAAATCCACGGATCTGTGTTTAACAAAAAGGGGCAATTTCATTGAGCCAGAGTTCACAAAAATTGAAAAAAGGGGCCTGTTCTTAAAGCAGAGTCAGTAAAAATCGAAAATGGTGGGGTATTTTCTTTGCAAAGACAAAGTTCCACAATTGTTGTTGGTAGTCACTACCAGCATGTTTACACACCACATTCTCCCTGGTCATGGCAGCACCTCCCTCTGGACATCCATGTCCTTATTACAACTGAGAGTGCAGTGAAATGTATACTAGTACACTATAGTATTTTCCTAATTAAAAACAATACCATGTGTATGGCTCCAAATGGGTGTGTAGTATTTAGGGTCAGAAATGTGAAAGAAGGCTAGAAAACCGCATGCTACACATAATACTAACATTCCACCTTGTTATTTTGTTGAAAAGGGTGTTGTTATAGATGTCAGCGTTTTTGGAAAAAAGGGGTACTTTTTTGGCCTATAAAATCCACGGTTTTACCATAAAAAGTTTTTAAGCAAGAATCCGTGAAAAAGGGGATACTTTTGAAACCCAGAATGCTGATGGTGTCAGGAAAGATGTTGAGTGTGGGGGCCGGGTGCGTGTCACACTGTGTCCTTGTCTGTGCACATAATTATGTGTGCCCATATCTGTCTGTGTGCTTGTACCTACATAAATACATAATACATGTAATATAATATTCAGTCCTATATGATTATCATAATAACAGCTATGTGTACTAGAGAAATGTACCCTCAAGCTGCTTTATAAGTTGGCACACTCAAATCTACATTTTCCTGATATATAGTTCACTAAATAGGTCATTAAGGGCCACATAATGCCTTAAGGCTTCATGTTGTTTTCTCCCTGTGAATTGCTTGCAAAAAACTTGCCAGTGCATAGGGTTTGCATGATACATGAATGCAGCAATGGTGGGCAAGACTGCACTCATGCATCATGACAACAGATGGGCATTAAAGTGCTATGCTGTCCTTAAGAGTTAGAGGTAAAGCCTACTGACACTTGTGTCCTGCGTGGTGACACATGGCAGCAAAGCAGTGAGACTCCATCTCTACGTTGCTGACTCCATGCTGGTGGAGGCTGCGCAGGTACTGCTTCTGGTCAGCCTCTGAGTAGGCACAGAATGCACCGTCTAGCCGTCCCTGGCCTACAATGTCAAACACAGGGATTAAAGCAGTATGGATGACATGAAGTATTCACCCACTAGGGTCTACATGATGCATGGCTGAGCCAGAGCCGCATTGATGAATCACAATAACAAAACGGCATAGTGCAATAAAGCACTATCCTGCCCTTAAAACTTTACTATCACTACCAACATGGCATTTGTTATTCTACGCTAACAGTACTAGAAAACTATTTGCAGACTCTAGTTTTAGAATGCTGCTTCACAGGATTCTGGGCTATTCTTGTGTACATAGGCACCAGGGGAAGAGGGATGTTGGAAAGCATCTCAGACACTGGCATAGTCTCAAATGAGTTTCATAATGGTCAGGGTTTAGGATAATCAAGGCAAAATGTGTATAATTTTTTATTCAAACTGACTCAGTACCTTCATAAAAGTCATCTGTGCACAATGTCCTGCCCCGCTCCACACTGAATGAGTCGCTCAGCTGGGCCTGGTTGAGCATCTCTATGACTAGGTCGGCATCCACCACAGCAGGTCTGGACACCTTCTTACCCAGAACAATCTACAACAGATAAAATCATACTGCACTGAAAATTCCGGGGGTTAGTCAATGCTAATATATTTTAGTCAAAACCACTAACTTATAAGCATTATTAAATCAAAATAAGAGTTTGCTAAACTATGACTAATTTTTCACTAACCAGCTACCCACAGGAATTCCACACCAGGTGACAGCACAAGCAAATCATGAGATACTATCTATATGACAAGATCATAATTGCACTTGTTATCATGCTTAAAGGTAACCTTTTCTAATATTGAATATGATATGGGGTGTAACTTAATGTATGTATGTGTCTACTTAGCCAGATCTTTTTTGTAAAGACGAATCAACCTATTTCAATGAGGTTTTCTACATGGGACACCTTCTTTGTGTTTTTGAAAAATGCATACCGTATTCGACGTAATAAGCGCCCTCCCCCTAATAAGCGCCCCCCCCCCTATTAGGGACATTTGTAGGCTTGAACAAAGGCTCAAATTTCACGATTTTGGAAACAATTAAACTCTTAAGTACTAAAACGCCATCAAAATGATTTTATAAGCGCCCAGGGCACTTATTACGTCGAATACGGTATATCAAAAACAGACTCAAGTCTCTATATGGCCAAATTCGCTTCAATGGATGGAGTTATCATTGCACAGGTAACTCATGCTGTGGTTGTTGCATATTAACCAGGGCCATGCCACTGACCGGTAATGTATAGAATTACTTATAAATGAGTACTGTAAATTGCTGCGTATAAATTGTGGATTATACTAGAACCAGACCTCTAGTGCAGGTTATACAATGGTCTCAGATCTAGGGGCGTGTAATACAAGGGTTTTTGAAAGTATATTATAGTACTAAAGTCACAATTTTCAAGCCCCAGGTAGAGGTTATAGGATTCTCTCAAAGTCGGGGTGTGGGTTACTTTTAGCTAAGCGTTAGCAGCAAAAAACAAATATAGGATAGGAACTTTGGGCACATGTTTTACGCTAATTAATGGTTGTACAAAAGTTAGTAAAACCGACTAACTTTGGACTGGAAGCTACTCACCTGGACTGCAGTGATGTATCATGACAATAAATGTTATAATTTCCATAATAGTCCATAGTAACCTTAAGAAACTCAGCTCCCAAGACTCTGGGTGGCTGCACCAGAAATAAAAGTAGTTTGATTCTCTTCCTAGAGAATGTACAGTGCAAAGATGAAAGTATGTGGCTTACTGAGTCAAAGTTAGTGGAGAGTGTGGCATCCACTGTACTGTCTGATATTACCACTGTCCCTGGATCAACACCTGTGGATGGGACAAAAGATGTATAATTTTATGCAGAGTCTTGCAATTAAAGAATATTAAAACTTACTGTACAATAATACAATGCTGTATTATATAGAAGGTAGAAACATGTAAATTACACTTAATGTATGTACATTAAAGTATTTCCTTATTCCCTCGTGCATCAGCATTTAAGTTAGTATTGGCGACCTCAAGTAAAATATATTGATAGTTGTGTAGGGGTCGGATTCCCCGTACCCTGGTGGAGAGCCCGAAGGGTCGAAACACCTAGGTAATCCTCCCCCTCTGTACCATACCGATCCAGTAACGTAGGGAGCGGAGAACAGTCAGACACGGGTTGGTAGTGTAATGGTTAGCACGCTTGTCACCGGTGCGAGAGGTCTGTGGTTCGATTCCCGGCCGATCCAATGACTAAGTTTTCCGCGACCTCTACAGTTGCATGAATGCAGGCATCGTGAGTAGTCTTAACTTATAACATCCCTTCAGAGTGTATTAACCTCTCCAGGTCGGCATGCTACTTGAATGTAGTACTGGCAAGTTACTCACCAGAGCTGCATTCATTTATTGTTAGGAAAAAGTGCATAGCCCATTAAAGCACTTTGTGACACTTAGCAGGGTTAAAGTATAACAGGACATGTTATTTTGCCTCAGGTACTCACCAAGTCCACCAGAGGTTCCTATCCTGATGAGCACCACATCAGTACAGCAGGCATAGTGCAGCAGTTTGACCATCTCATGCAGCATCACAGATAGGGAAGGCACTCCAATACCATGCTGCAACCGTACATGACAAACAATGACACACAGGGAAGGCACTATGATACTGTGCTACAACGTTACATGACACATAATGACACACAGTTCTAGACTTCTATCATGCTGTAACGGTACAGGTGTGACATAATGATAACACTAGAAAGGGTAAATCTATATTAACTTTATAGCACTTAGACACTTATACAAACATCTGTTTGTGCATCATGACTCATTAGGAGCAGATAAAGTGTTGCATAGACCTTTTATGGTATTGCAACTATAGTAACTGGCCAGCATTACATTGCATTGATACTTCATGCCAACCCTTTGATAGTGATATTAATGCTATTGGATTAGCATGATTCATGATTGCATTGCTGCTGAGTTACTTGCTAGGGCTGCATTAATGCGGGGTATATTGTGCCTCTACATGGGTAAAAATTGACACGGTGACACAGCCCTTTTAACAATCGACACGGGCAACACGGCCCTTTTAAAAATCGATGGACACAAACATTTTTATAAGGCCCTAGTCTGTTCTATATGCATAAAAGTCGACACGACAACACTGCCCTTTTCTCAGAATCGACACGGCGACATGGTCAAAGTTGTGGGTACCCATGCAGAGGTACTATATTGCATTACGGCAATATGCTGCCTATCGTGGGTTTAAATTAATGTAGAGTGTCTTACGTCAGCTATGAGGACCGGTCCCACCTTGTAGAGCAGGTATCTGTCAGTGCTGGCGGCCAGGTTAGTTGGCGGCAGGTCGTCCAGTCCCAGCTCTGTCTGCACAAAGCATGCAAACTGTGTCATCCGCCTCCTGCTGCCCCCTATACACACAAACTGAATACCAGCAGAGGTATATTAATAATGGTGCCTCAAACCGTTATCTTCATATATCAGCATGAAAAATGCAGTGACTCTGAGTAACACTTGAATGTCACGATCAACTGGGCACAAGTGTATACACTCCCGTGGGGGTGTAGACAACAAAAATGTCCCAATCTTAAAAAGGCCAATCTTAAATCAAAGATTCCAAACACCAGGTGGCACCACTGTATTATCCATATTTGTCCATAGTGGTGTTTAAAATCAGTTTTGAAAAAGAAAGAAAAATTGAAAGAAGAAAAGGGGTTCAGGGGCCGATATAATACATGTACAATAATATTACCAACAATAAAGGAATAAGGGTAAAGAAAAAAGGAAAAAATGGGTGGCGCCACCTTATGTCAATCATGTATAATAAATGTCTTCACTCCTTTAAGATTAGTCCGAGTGTGCATCAAATACAGTATGGCTGCCCTAACCTCTTCAATGAAAATTTGTAAATCTAACTCCACTTAACCCTTTAAGGCCGACGAGAAATGTATTTGCTGGTGGCGGGCACAGGATGATTTCCAAAACCCTCCCCTAAAGGCCAACTCTATGCTAAATCCCATAGATGACTATAGTCGATGCTCGGTCAGCCATTTTTTAAAAATAGTTTTATTGACCAAAACTCATGAAAATGATCACGCTCCTCCGGTTCGGTCATTATAGTCAACACAAGGGAACAACAAATGTACAGAAATATATAGAAAAGACGACAGTTGGTTGCTGGTTGTCGTATACGACTTAATAAGTTCCACACAGTTGGTAATATCCACCACTGTGAAAAGTCAGTGTTCATAGTAGGTCCTTCAGGTTATCGCACAAGTTAAATCAGAATATTAACAGAAAGCGAATCAAATTCAGTTAAATTGAGCAGCCATCATGATGTAGTTTTGGTTCAAAAGAACCATGGTATCAACTGTAGTTGATGCTCGTCCCTAAAGGGTTACCTGATTTCAATGTGAATTTTTGCCTTTTAAATCTTATCATATTGGCATTTGATAGGCGTGAATATACATATATAGATCTATAAAGGTCTAACCTTGACATCACCAAACATGTCCTTCATGTTGTGGTCCTTGGTGTTGAGGCCAAAGTGGTAGAGAATGTCAGGGTCTATGTGCTGCAGGTGGGGGTTGACGGCCATCTCTCTATCTGAAGTGGAGGTAGCATGTAGTGTATCATTGATTACCGTGAAACCTTCCGTTTTCTTAACTTGCGTACAAGCCACCCCCTAATGTAGGAGAATCATATAAGCTCATCAGAGCATCTGATCCGAAAACTTGTGTAAAACCGCACCCAGACTATAATAAGAGCATGCTTGGTATGTAGATTGGTAATTGGTAGATGTTTAATTAACTGAATGAGATATGGTCCATATACCCAATTAATATGTTCAGTGGTGTACCTGCCCCCACAGTTCTATAGTTAACAGATTAAGGGAAAATAACTCTACCGCTTATGGACTGGATGTCTTGATTGGGCCAAAAAGAATATAAGGTGTGTTTCAGGTTACTGAAAATCTAGGGTAGGTAGGTGGGATTTCTTTTTTTTCCGATTTTTTTTAAAACTTTGGCCTGAAAAGTACCCAGAAATCGACTCACAAACTTCAATGCCGATTCGCCAACGACCGCTTGATTGTTGCCAGATTATTTCAATGCCCTTAAAACATAGTACATGTATAGCCTGCTGTGGGTATAGAAGCTGTCTTAGTAGGGATAGGGGAGCAGCGAGGGGGGCCCTCAGGAGTGACTTAATGCACGGAAATACTGATGGCTAAAAACTTTTTTTTTGTGTTTGGGAATGTCTCTGAATACAGAAAAGTGAACTTGTGCTATCAAATTCATGTGCCGTTTTTGCAGCATTAACACTTTTTAACGACTACCTCTTCTAATCCAGGCTCTTTTTCTGGGGTCTCAAAAAGTAGAGGAATCAACTTCTCCTTATATGAATATTGACTGTAGGAAGATTTCAATGACACCTACCCCCCTTAAATCAGACCCAAGGAATCCATTGGTGCTATTATCTCATTGCTAGGACAATTGGTTGCTTAGCAACGGCTGTTTTTCATAGCAACCGACCCGATCAGAGATTAGATTATTGGTCAATTATAATCCCAGAGGAATTCCATGGTCATACTGATGGCTAGAAACTTTTTTTTTGTGTTTGGGAATGTCTCTGGATACAGAGAAGTGAACTTGTGCTAACAAATTCATGTACCGTTTTTGCAGCATTAACGCTTTTTTACGGCTACCTCTTCAAATCCAGGCTCTTTTTCTGGGGTCTCAAAAAGTAGATAAATCAACTTCTGACATGAATATTGACTGTAGGAGGATTTCAATGACACCCAGCCCCCCTAAATCAGACCCAAGGAATCCATTGGTGTATTATCTCATTGCTAGGACAATTGGTTGCCTAGCAACACCTGTTTTTCATAGCAATCAACCCGATCGGAGATTAGATTATTGGTCAATGATAATCCCAGAGGAATTCCATGACCATTTCAGTTTCACTACTGGAATCCATGCTTTGAAGGGTTCTGAATGATACAGTATAACTGTTCTAATTTAAATTTCAGTTGATGCCATTTCTATGTAAATAAATATGAATACCCTAGCACATAATTACAGTTAATGGGCTGTGGCTTCACAGGAAATAGAGGTATCGAAATTCTAATAATACCAATCCCCCTTAAATTGGATCCAATGAATCCTTTAATAACAATAGTTTTTCTGTGTGCCCAATGGTTGCCTAGCGATATCCTCAGTTTGCTACTCTTGCATAGCAACCATATCTATTTTGTATAGCAGCCATAGTAAATATGCATGGTAGTTTAACGGATGAAACAAAGACATCTAATTCATATCTAACAAGTTGTTTCAGGACTGTTTCTAGTCATAATACTTTAATTTTGCAGAAATTACCTAGCAGCAGACATTCTCTTTCTCAAGAAACCTCATGTGTATTGGACAAGAATCAGGTCTAGATAGGTGCCTGTCCTATCCATGTTATTAAATTCACACCCCAATACGTCCCCAGCTGAACACCAGTATCATGACAGATAGTGAACATATCAGAAAACTGGAATACCAAGCCAGAGTACCTTTCACTGTGCTTCTCATGATCCATCTAATTGTTCATATTGTTCACCTTCAGAGACCTCTCCTGCAGTTCTACCTTGTTCTTTCACCCTTTAAGGGTAGATGTCACTAAAAGATGACATTTGTTTTCATGATGCACCAATGCAGCCCTGGCAAGTAACTTGCTAGTGCTGCATTGGTACATCATGCCGACCCTTCGGGGATGTCAGAACTCTGTAGGGTCAGGTTGATGCTTGAATGCAGCACTGGTGAGTTACTTGCCAGGGCTGCATTTATACATCATGATGACCAAGGGCATGATGCATTAAGGCATTATGTCATCCTTAACCCTTTGTGGGGGAGCATCAACTATAGTTGATGCCATGACAGGGCGAGCATCAACTATAGTTGATGCCATGGTAGAGCGAGCATCAACTATAGTCATCATAACTCTATGGGATTCAGCAAACCCTCACCCTTAGGGAAAGTTCCTGCAAATAGTCTCGTCCCCATAGCTAACCATAGCAATTTATGGTCGTCCTTAAAGGGTTAAAGGGGTAAATAATTACCCTCAAAGTCCCATAATTTTACTTATTATTACTGTCTCCTTCACCTTGTAAAACGTCCAAGAGACATAATCATACACTCTTATTTACCTCTAGTGCTTGCCTTTGGTGAACAACCTCCCAGTGTCATGTTCTGTCCTCTGAACTGCCCCTTCTGCCTCCCCTTCTGTAGGGTGAGTAGGAGATTTCTACTCACCTTATTGCCTGCTCTACATCTAAAATCTCCCACCATGGCCTCCCACAGACATGGCATGGTTAGTGCTATGGTGTATACACAGTAATGTTATATGTTTATCCTTGCTGATATATCGAGAGCCGTACAAAGGATACTAACTTCTCAATTAGGATCATAAATACCTGATAACTGAGATCCTCTAGAGGTGGGTGTCCTGTGAAGGTCCCCTGTACTCTTACTAGAGAACTCCAAACCTCTCCTCATATCAGGGAGGAGGAGGTGAGCAACGTGGAGGGGTGGCAACAGCCACTGACTGTCAGGAAAGGCTAACATCACATAACATAACCCTTTTTCTGTAACTCTACACTGTACTGGCATTCTCATTAGGTTTTGATGGTCTACAGATTGATTATCTCCCAGAGACATGTTCTGTTGCCTCCAGATATGTGCATAACCTTGCAGAAACATCTTCTACTCACCTCTACTGCCTGGATGAAGATTTACAACCTCCCAAAAACATTTCTTTCCCTCCTAATATTTGATAGCAGGGAAGGGAACTACCACAACAACTACAGGAGGATTATACAGCCATATATTGCCTTAGAGTAGTTATTGGGAAAGTCACTATTGGTAAAGGTTGGAGCATGCTGCTGTGAAGAAAACAATATGAGAGGAAGAATCATTATGTCCCAATATTTGCAAAGTTTGTAAATATTGATGAGTTGTGGCTAGAGAAGAGAACTGTTATAACAAGCAAAGATCTCCATTCTTATCATAAGGGCCTGACTGTTCTTGGATTTAGAATTATCTCTACAGGGGATGTTGCCTTTGCTAAAAGCTGAGGCCAGCTTTGAACAGCATATCAGAGGGAGAAGATGTATTCTCAGTACATTTCATGGGCCATGCTCTATAGAGAAAATGCATGCTCTGGATTGTGAGTGTAGTGACAGACAGGAGTGACAATAACAATTGTACTTGCACCCAAACTGGGATTCCATCACAGAAGAATACTTCAACAAATTTACTGAATCTGTCCAGGATAGTCCCTAATTGTATAAAAGGAGAAAGCATACACAATATAAGCATAATCTTTGTGCTGTATTGTATATTGTTATGATCTGTCAGTAAGGGGCATAACTTTCTCCATAGTTTACAGATACAGTCAACTCCCTCCTAGGGGCCACACCTTTAATGCAGACACCTCATCATTATGGCCATTTTTCCAAAGTCCCTACCATTTTCCCCATTATTTAGATGTAATAAACTCCCTCTGATACAGCCACCCCTTTAATCTGGTCACATGCCCCCCTTGCGGCCACTCATTTTCCAGTCCCAATAGGTGTTTTATACTCTATAATGTGGCCATTTCAACAATTCAAGAGTTGTCACAGGTGGGTTTACTGAAAATCAACCTGAAATCTGATCAATTCCCCTTCTCTCTGCCCCCCCAATACCTGCTCTTATACTTCAAATAAAATACATTTGTATATCCTGCCGGAGGCTGATACCTATTGTATTGTTGTGGGTTTGAGAGGTGCTGAAGAATGTATTTCCCTTGTGCCATCTTCGTGTTGCTATTTGACAATAATCAATACATGTAGCACTGGAAGGATGCAAGAGAAGCTGAGTGGAATGTGCCAGTGGAAAGCCAGACTGGGGTATATCCCGGGTATACCACTAGTTGTAGCTTTAACATCTCACCTATAGCCATAACCCCTTGGCCGATAGCTACTCCACACACACATGGACAGAAATATGACCAGTCAGCATTCACACATTGCCTAATAAAACAATGGGGATGGACAACTAAATTCTGCATGCCCCTTTTATCCAGGGCCCTTAGATTCGGAGAGGTTGCCTGGGATAGTAGCAGTACATCCAGGATACTGGTGGTTGGAGGAGGGGGCGGTGTTATAACTATTGACAATTGACTCCCTCTAATTCAGCCACCTCGCTAATGTCACCATTTCTCATTTATAAGTCACAAGAGTGGCCATAAAGTAGAAAGTTGACTGTACAAATGATTTAAGTTGTAAGTTAAGTATAGGATCTTGTACCAATTGTTGTTATTCTGTAGCATGGGTTTATTACTTGATATTCTTATCAGAGTATTCCTCCATCACCATTGTCTTAATACTCTTGCAGCAGAGTTAGACTAACTTTAATGTAAAATACACTAAATGTTATAATTTGCTAGATATACATTTGATGTCTTTGTTTCATCTGTGACACTACCATGCATATTTGCTATTGTTGCTATGCAAAAATTATGGTTGCTAGGCAAAATAAAAACATTGTTATGCAATCATTGTCCATAGGGGAAACCTATTGGTACTGCAGGATTCCTTAGACTCAATTTAGAGGCTGGCTAGGTATTGAAATTTGACACCTCTATTTCATGTGAAACTAGCTATAGAGTTCCATTAACTGTTTGCTATAATGATCATTTTCATTTTCCTAGAAATAACCTGAAATGTGGAATTGTAATCAGAGCAGTGTGACTTCTTTATTTATGACCCTTTAAAGTATGGAATCTAGTTGTAAAACTGAAATGATTACGGAATTCCCAAGGGATTATAATTGGCCTATAATCTGCTCTCCGATGGGGCCGGTTGCTATGAAAAACAGGCGTTGCTAGGCAACCAATTGTCCTAGCAATGAGATTATAGCACCAATGGATTCCTTGGGTCTGATTTAGGGGGAATAGGTATCATTGAAGTCTTCCTACAGTCAATATTCATGTCAGGATAAGTCAATTCGTCTACTTTCTGAGACCCCAGAAAAAGAGCCTGGATTTGATAAGGTAGTCGTTAAAAAGCGTTAATTCTGCAAAAACGGCACATGAATTTGATAACACAAGTTCACTTTCCTGTGTCCAGAGACATTCCCAAACACAAAAAAAAAGTTTTTAGCCATCAGTATTTCCATGCATTAAACTCCTAAAATATGGCTCTTTTGGAGGGTCTGCTGCTGCCCTAGGAGTCCCATTGGAAATTAATTGATTACCTTTAACAATATCCAAAATGTGCATTTAATAGAGAAGACATAATGCTAATCCAAAGTAAAAACAGAATGTTCATAAATTATCTTCATCAGTAAATGCTTGAGAACCATCGGAATATGGAAACTCCCCTATAAGTTTACCCCTGCTGCGTCTATATATATAACCTACAGCCAGTGGCACCCACTCTGAAGGTATAGTGAGTGAGGGCCCTGCCTGCAGCTATTACCACTGGGAGTAGAAAATCCATTAAATTAACGTTATGATAGCTCAAGCAGGCTATTGATTATTTTACCAATGTTGAATATGATTTAGTGCCTTCTGTTATAGATTTTCTCATTGCTGAAATGTAATTATTTCTGTTCATTAACACGAGCATCACTGGGCTTAAAATCCGGGAGAGATATGAATAGATAGGTAGGATTTTATGCAAGATTCTTATAATAAAATATCTATATATTTTAAATACCAGACACCTGTTTCTAGATTCTTACTCGATCTTATTGATATGGGTCATTTTAAGTCTATTTTAAGTATAATTTCTGAACTAGATATGATACAAAAATAGGTGTTCGATCCACATGTGTGCACCTAGTGTCACATATCCACACTATGCTAGCTGGGGTTTGCCTTTATAGTACATACCCTACACCCAGATGAGACAGCATAAACATCTAAAACAAAAAACAAAACAAAAATGGGGGTCGGGGGGCAGAGCCCCCCACTACATACTAGTCGACTAGCCTATCCTACAATGGACTGTGTAGTCTTACCACTACTAGTGGCGCCATCCTCATTTGCTTAGTACCACTTTTAAGATAAGTCTATGATAGATTAAGATAGGATTAAGATAGGTTAAGATAAGATTAAGACTACTTTTAAGATAATTAAGACGATCTTAAATCTGTATTAAGATTGCGCTGTTAACGTTTGTCCGTGCACGAAACACGCCTGTGTTATGCCAGGCCCCTTTTATGCCCCAGGGGCATCATTGTTGGTTCCCATTACGAGACACACAACCATCTGCTAGCAGGGAAGGCTAAGCCCACACTAGTCGTAAAATGACAAATCTATTGAGACAGGGGGACTGAACTAGATGGCAAACCATCCATTTCAAATATGTTCTATGCAAGAACTCCTCTTCCCACATGAATGGCAGTGTTCAAATTTATCGCAGTGTCTATTTATGATGGTAGATTCATGTACTTACATGAGCCATACGTCTCACTTTGTATTTTGACTCATATTAAATTATGTATACAAATATCATCTGTCATCTGGTATAAAATGTACCTCATTATCATTTAACGACTGCTCCCACATGACTTAGATCTAGATGTAGATTTAGTTTGCGGCTAAATTACATCATTGCATGATTTGTCAAAGGATTACCCCCTTCTACTTTTTCTGATATTTACAAAGTAAGCATCCAAGCAGAAAAAAATGTTCCAAACACACACACAGACCATTCTTCCTCATCACTGCTCACATATATTTAAAAGAGAAAACATTGGGCTCTAAGTGAAGCTTATATATATCCAGAATTATGTTAGCCTATATTAAGGATTTATGTTGTGGCCCAACATTGAACAAACATGCTTTAGATTTACAGTCTGAAATTGACTTTAAGTTCAGCATTAAGTATCATTTTCACTCTAATGTGATCAACTCTGCTCAAGTCATGGCTATTAAGAATCATCATTTTAGAAACAGCCATTTCTGTCTTTACATTTGACCTTAATCTCAGCTTCGAGCCAAGAGGTGATACTAAGGCACCTGGTCATTTAAACCTTATATACCTGCCATTACCCGCAAAAGGGTGTTATAGTAGCAATATGTGACCAGGCTAGGGAAAAGACCCATCCGGGAGGAATTATTATTTAAAGTTGGTGTCACACCCTTTAAAATGAGATATCATAAGACTAAATGTTCCTGGTAGTTTTGTCAGAATCGCTTCTCAAAGATTAGTTGATATCAATAACTGAAAATGAAGAGTTTAGATGCAAAACGACATAAGCGCCATTTTAAAAATGGGGACAACAATCTGACAAAAATATAGATCAGGGATAGTAAAAAATAATCCTCAAACAATTTTTCCAAGATTTACTATTTTTCATCTCTTTAGGACCTACTTAGTATACACTCTGTCCCCAAAGTACAATAATTGACCTCAGGGTGTCTTTAGAAAAAGTACTATATGCTTCAATTCTGGGATGGAGATATGTCGTTTTGCATCCAAACTGTTCAAATGGTAAATAAGCTCTAAAAGCATTGTATCCCATAATAAATAGTGATAATTATGAAAAATCGGTTTTATTGAGAAATAACCAAATAAAACGGGATTTTTAAGTCTAAATTTGGTTCTAGAAGGAATTATTACAGTCTGTTTTCAGTTTTGAGTAACTGGCAGGATTTCTTAGATATTAGAACAATCATCTCTGATTTTGTGTCATGCAATGGTTTCCATGGTGACCAGAAAGTGTCGTTTGTACTAATTTTATATAAAAAACGTTCTTTTTGCATTGCAAATATGGAATGTTAGCAGTTAAGATAGAATAAATCTAATAGGTCTATTGTATTCTACACAAACAGTTATCCTGAAACATTTTTACTTGAATTATGCACTCTTTAGCCATTCTGGTGCCCCCTGGTGGCTAGCCAGTACTAAAAATCCCGCCTGAAGGGGTCTTTTCCCTAGATGGGTCACATATAAGAAGAGTAATTGGTTCCGAAAAGCAATAAGCACCAAATTGAAAAGAATTGCGGGAAAAAATGTGAAAAAGAGTATTCATCTAGTACAATTATAGGGCCTGTCGAAAATTCTTTTTCTTTTGCAAAAAGGAATAAATCCACCTTATCAAACATTGGTTATGTAAATGCGACTGTTAATTCCTCTATGTGCATGGTCTTAATTAGGCTTCATGTTGTATGATATGACTATATACAGTTAATAGTATTATCTAAACATAAAAATAATCAATGATAATTTTATTTAAACGGGATTTGAAATATGGACATGAAAACCGTGTTACATGCTTATTGTGGATTATTGCATTTTGCCAAAAAAAAAAAAGCTTTTGGATTTATTGCATTTTGCAAGAAAATACTAAGGTGAGAAAATTAAATTCTTTTTCTAAATCAAAGAAAAATGATGCAAGGATTTTTTTAATCTACTTGTTCGTGTGCCATTTGTTCCATGGACTGTGCAGTTTAAGATAGGATTTATTGCGTTTTGCAAAAAAAAAACCGGAAAAATTTAATTAAATCGTCAGTTTTCTCTTGGGATAAAAATCAAGGATTTCAAAAATCGATTTCTAGGTATCTTATTTATAGCCCATTAACCATTATAGTAATTCAAAAAATGACTTTCTATTCACAAATTCTTCAATATCAGGTATGTACAGTTATCTCAAAACTCATAAAATGGATTTGTTGCGTTTTGCAACGAAATTCTTCATATAAAGCAGTATTCGGTTATATTGTGAAGAAAGGTGGTGATTAAGAATGATATAGATTATAGATTGAATATCCTTGGTTTTAAAGGCTATGTGAGAGAATGATATACTGGATATGCTGGGCAAAATTATCTCCAGGCAACCTTCAGTGCCCTCTGGTGGATTGTTGAGAAATCAATGTTGGGTCAATGTTGGGCCAACGCTGGTATGACATGAGCTATGTGACGTTGGACCAACATTGGCAAAACATTGGTCATAATTATTGCCAAAGTGGGTACAACATAAATTTACCAACATCGGGATGACACTAATTATGTGACGTTGTACATGTACCAACATTGGCAAAACACTGGGAGTATTGCCAACGTTGATACAACATAAATTTACCAACGTTGGTCTGACATTAATTAGGTGATGTTGTATCAACGTTGGCAGTATACTGGGAGCATTACCAATGTTGGTCCAACATGAATTTACCAATGTTGGCACAACGATAAAATATTGCCTGCAACAGTGCTGACCGTTGCCAACATTGGCCCAATGTATCCTTGCTAGCTGGAATAGTTTTATCATCAGTGGAATGTCAGCCAATTTAAAACATAATATTTAAAAGGTAGCTGATCTATGCGTAGTGGCTATTTCTTACCTTAGCTGTTCTGTCCGCTGTAACAAATACTAGTGTGGATGTCTTTACTCCACATGTGCATTCAACGTGTGCAGCAAACGGGGCTCTCAGTCAGGCAGTCCCACTTGGTTGAAGAGACAAATACTTCTGATACTTGGCATGTGTTCTTAAGTATAATGTGCCTGTATGTCTGTGTTTGCTGTGAATACTCCACAAACTGTTTCCAACAGGGTTAGAGTGTGCGGCAGCCGCTAGTGCTTTAATATATATAGTGCTTTCATATATTTAGGAGAGATTACCACCATATGTTAAAGTTCCAAAGTATTGGTCTCCTGTTTCCCTAAGTAAATCTTGAAAGATATTGATGATATTGGTTATCATTAACCTATTTTTCAAGGGAACTTTAAGATGTACCTACACACGGTGATGTACCTACGTACGGTCACTATTTGACTCAAATAGGTCACAGATGAATAAATATTAGTCCACCATTCATTATTTTTTCCGCACATCATCCTTAAGGTATGGGTAATCTAACATGTAAATATTTTTTACTAATCATTATGGGTATGCCTATGATATAATTGATTGTGGACCTACGCACGGTGATGCTTAACCTACCCCACTCTGTGGTTAGTCTACTGGTAGAATTACAGACAGGTGTGTAGAATTTCTTTTACTCCCATTTGAAACACCCTAATGAGCCCTACATATTGAGTGATTCACTTGTATCAATATGATATTTTTCCTTGGAGAAATCTTCATTATCATGTACCTACGCACGGTGATGCAAAAAACTACACCACTTTATTAATTAATTTAGTATATCTGAAAAAATTCTGAAAAGGAAATAACACAGGGCACCCTAATCACCCTAAATTATTGTCTCAGGGCCTGTGGGATTGCATGCATATGCATATTACCTTCTTAAGGGAGAATTCCCTGAAAAATATATTTCACTCTTAAGGTTAAATTTTACCTTTTCAAAATGAGCAAGAAAATGTGCAAAAAACACACATTTCGACCGATATCCACTTAAAATAATGGGCGCAGGTAGGCAAAAGTAGGTACCCATGTGTAGGTATTGTCAGGATCTATGCAAATACACCTAAATTGATAGTCTCTATCCCTCCCTTGAGATTATATCAGATTACGAGCTATTTTGACATTGTGATCCATTTTCGTGGGAATCGACCATATATATATATATATATATATATATATATATATATATATATATATATATATATATATATATATATGGTCGATTCCCACGATATATATATATATATATATATATATATATATATATATATATATATAATACATATATAAATATAATAGCTATAGATATAGATATATAGATAGATATAGATATAGATATATACACATATATATATGCAGTTCTAGCCGGTGACTTGCCACTGCTGCATTCATGCATCATGCTGACCCAGCTTGATACACTCCAGAGTAGTTGGCAAACCTTATGGCATCATGTATTCCCTAAATGATTAGGGTATACAGCAGGAAGGCGTTTCACCGTATGTTGATGTTATACCTAACATGCGGCCTTAAGATGCGGACAAGATGCGGACAAAATACATCCAAACTACTTTTTTTGTTTCAGTTGGTCCTCCGTATACCCTCCGTATCTTTTATTAAAAAAATACAACATACGGCATCCAACATACGGCCCTCTCAACATACGGACATTGTCACCTGTCTCTTTTGGATAAATGTGCAAAAACCAGTCTACATTCCGGGGAACCCCTAGGGAATTCCCTCTGTGATGTCATAATATTGATACACATACGGAGGTAGGCTGGGGAGGGTATAAATAGGGTCCGTATGTTTGGTTATGTCAGGGAAGAGAGGTGGTAGTACACGTGAGGAGGTGGTAGTACACGTGAGGAGGTGGTAGTACACGTGAGGAGGTGCCCAGTGGGCACAGAACATTGAATCAACATTTATAAATGGTTGTCAATGTTGATTCAATGTTGGATCAACGTGGATTCAACATTGGACAGAATTTTGTGCCCACTGGGTGGTGGTACACGGGCTGTGTTGGTGCAACACAAGAGAGGTTTCTCCTCTGTGTGGATCCATGTTTTAACCCTGTTGTATGTCCGGGACTCGTATGTTAGGGGAAGAGACAGGGGAGGGACAGGAGAGGTTTGGGAAGGGACAGGATAGGTCGGGGAAGAGATAGAAAAGGTCGGAAAGGCACCTCTGTATTCTGATAGCTATTGCCTGTTTAAACACAAGGAGTCTGTGGGCAAAGTTTCAGCTCTGTAGGGCCATTATTTACCGAGTTATGGAAGAAAAGACTCTTTTTAATGTAATTTCTCCCAAAATCCATATAATTTTTATTTTTATTTTTTATCATGAAGGTAGAAGTTGGACTGAACTTATTTACCCGTTAAAATAATTCTAGGGCCATGGTAGGGGCCGTGAGAAAATGGTAGGGGCCATGAGGAAATGGTAGGAGCCACTACTACCATTTCGTCACCACTACAGCCAGCTCTGTACTCTGTTGTCTACCACCATCTAGGGCTGTGATTATTGATACATCTTTCTGTTAGGATTTCTGAGCGAATATATATATGCTTGGCTACCTGTATGGCTTGTATCTATGTTGTACTTTGTAGTAGTTGAAATGTTAGCACTCAAGAGGTTTTGCACCTGTGTGGATGGATATTCCGGGCTGTGTTGGTGCTGCCACCTAGAGGCTAAGTCAAGCTGGCCTCAACTCCTCTCATATGTATATAAGGTAATGGAGATCGCAAGCCTTGTGTTGGAGGTCATGTGGATCTAAACCATTTTTCTGTAAGCTAGTACAGTCCCCGACCTCCCTTCTCCCTTTTTAAAGTGCACATATATATGTAAAAAAAATGTCTCTATGATTGTTTTAATGAATAGATAAGTAAAGTCCAACTTCTACCTTTATAATTAAAAAAAGATAAATAAAAAAAATTGATTTTCAACGAAATTATACCCAAAAATGTCT
The DNA here is from genome assembly GCA_947462335.1 of Harmothoe impar. Taxonomy (NCBI): domain Eukaryota; kingdom Metazoa; phylum Annelida; class Polychaeta; order Phyllodocida; family Polynoidae; genus Harmothoe; species Harmothoe impar. Next base: position 16,210,025 of record OX381721.1, on the reverse strand, counting down.
TTTCTTCTGTAACTCAGTAAATAATGGCCCTACAGAGCTGGAACTTTGCCCACAGACTCCTCGTGTATAAACGGTGGTAGACAATAGCGTACATTCACCACCATGTCCTGATGTCCACCACCATGTCCTGATGTCCAACACCATGTCCACACGTCCCCCACCATGTCCACACGTCCCCCACCATGTCCACACATCCACCACCATGTCCACACATCCACCACCATGTCCACACGTCCACCACCATCTCCTCACGTCCACCACTGTGTCCTCACGTCCACTACCATGTCCACACGTCCCCCACCATGTCCACACGTCCACCACTATGTCCTCACGTCCACTACCATATCCTCACGTCCAGCACCATGTCCACACGTCCACCACTATGTCCTCACGTCCACAACCATGTCCTCACGTCCAGCACCATGTCCACACGTCCACCACTATGTCCTCACGTCCACTACCATATCCTCACATCCAGCACCATGTCCACACGTCTGCTACCAACATACGGACCCTATTTACAACATACGGCCCTACATATATCCCTTTTTATGCCATTTTTGACATACCACCACCCCCCCTACCCCTCCGTATTTTTGCCTCCAAATACGCCAAAGATACAGAATTTCTGTGCTCCGTATGTTGAACAGAAACGCAATTATGGCCGTATGTACATATGGCCGGCCGTATCTGAATACGGCGGCCGTATCTTTTTGCCGTAAGATGCGGACAGTTGAGCAGAAACGCAAAAATGAACAGAAACGCAAAAATAGGACATACGGACCCTCCGTATGATACGGTGAAACGGCTTCCAGGTGGTAAATAATACACAACAAACAGACCAGGCCCAGGCTGTTGCTGTATGCCTGTAAGGAGCACAAGTTTTTTGTCTGTGGATTTATTGAGCCTCTTACAATATAATACAGATTATTTGCCTTGCTCTTGTGACTAGATACTATCTTTATGCAATCCTTTTTAATAATGTGCATAATCCACTTTATACCACACTAGCCAAGAAGAACAAAAGAAATGACCGGACTGTATATCATGTACAAAAGGTGAGAAAAACACTCACCACTTGTGTGGCATAAGTTAGTTAAACAACATCCAGAGGATTGCACTATTATATTGGCTTAGTCACGGCTGAACACACTCGCCTGCAGCTCGTGATCAGCCTTGACTGTTGCCAATATAATACGTGCAACCCTCTGGATGTTGTTTAACTACTACGTAAACACTTCTAATAATGGTTTGTCACTGGTCGGTTGGTGTGAGTGTCAATGTTTGAAGGGGACTTCATCAAAAGAGAGATTTGAGAGGGCTTCATTGAATTGTGTTAGCCTATATTAAAACTCGGTGGTGTATCTGAAAAACATGTAATAAATACTTTCAGCTTATTATGGATATATGGATTACTAGTATATATGGGAATAATGTAAGAATTACTTTTAGCTTATAATGTTAGTACTCAATCATATTGGGTTTGTTATTAGTTTATACACCAGAGTTACTTCCAGCCTATAATAAGCACGCATGGGATTTTTCTGGAGGTATGGATTGTTAGAGCTAAAAAGGTCACCCCTGTGATTTGTGCAGCTCCACTAAGAAAATATTTACCGTAAAACCTCGCGTATAAGCCTAACTCGAGTATAAGCCGCACCCCGAGTTTGTGCCGATGCTATAAGCCGCACCAGAAATCTGAGTATGGTGACATTTAGTACTGTACCATAGTAACAAAAACTCGCGTATAAGCCGCACCCTGACCCTGGGCCGATGCTATAAGCCGCACCGCCGATCTGACTCGCGTACTATATACGCGAGGTTTTACGGTAAACACTAATAATGAGGGTGTTTCTTAAACTCTTGAGGATATCATCCCATCCAATTCATCTCCATACCACCCAAAAAAGGGGTTTTGGCGCCATTTGGGTTTTTCTTCAAGATTCAGGTCCATGCCTGATCAAGCCTGAGTAATGCTCCGGGAAAGTCAGAAACGGACTGAGGGTTATGGAATATCACATAATATTGTAATTCTGTGAGACACAAATGACAAGGCAGGGGGAACCCGGTTCCAGGGAGCCAGTCTGATTACTGAAAACCTCACAGAGAAAAGGAGTCAGTCTGGGTATATAGGAAGGGAGTCACCAACAGTTGGTTGTAATATGTCCTGCTAGGTGGTAGCACTATGCTCAAAATGGTATAATCCGGAGGCTCATATCTATATAGCCATCTGAACTCATGAATATTGATAATCCCTCTTAGGCCACTCAAAAAAAGTTGTTTTTCATCACAACGTGCATGATGAAAATCGTGATTCAGGGAATTTTCTTTAGATTTCTAATGAAAAATCTGTCAAAAAGTGGACAAATATCGGCATAATTGGTATCAAATTTCAGCCTATATTCATATACTAATACTGAGTGGTGTATCTGACCCTTATGTAAGAATTACTTTCAGCCTCACAGTGTATCTGGAGCATAGGTAAAGATTTCTGTTGGTCTATAGTAAGGCTAAATTGTGTAGTATGATTCAATGAGTGCAGAGTATACTGTAAATGAAACCATCACAAACAACACTATCATATATTTCAAATGCATATACATACATTTATTGTGACGTAAGCCAATACTTCCAATAAACCAGTCTATGTCTCCATCATTATCATCTGTTAATTGTCTTCATGCACCATGGATTTAATATTGAATCATTCACAGACCTCAGGGAGTGAGGCAGTCATGCCCCAAATCATTATACACATTAACTTCTTCAACCGATTAACCTGGACACGTTTTACCTTATGGAAACATACATAATTCCACTGCCGCTTCTTAGGATTTGGTACTCCCATTGGCTATCCCACAATGACGTCATAATGGGGGAGGGGTCTATATCTAACGAGGCAGGGCAAAGGTAGCAGCCTAGATTGCATAAAGGCACAACTTGATGATCATCTTATGCTGGCTGTGCTATAGGCCTCTAACACAATGGTCTTGTGGAGCCTCTGGATGGATGGAAGCAGCCATCTTCTGGGACACCAAATTATGTGCCCATTCTTATCCCCGGATGGCAAAAGAAGCACACAGCCTTTGTTTTACACAAGAGAGGAATGAAACTATGGTGGGTCATTTGCCAGTGCTGCATTCATGCATTATGGCAAGATCTAAGGGGCTGATATACTTCCTATGAGTGACAAAGTCAGCATGATGCAGCAACGCAGTGTCAGAAAGCTACACCCTGGCCCTGCCTTAGTGCACCATGAGTATGAAGCCTTAAATTGTTATGTGGCCCTTAAATGTTGATAACTGTCACCAGAGGTATAAAATTCTCAAATCAGGTAACATTCTTGGTTTTGTGAGTTGGTTTGCCCAGTCTAGATTTGATGAATCTGACCACCAGGGTAGCTGGGTACCATTCCCACTGGTGGAGGACCTCTGGAGCAACAGTCACCTGGTCACCTTTGAAACGGTCCAGAAATGTAACACACACAATGGCACCTGGAAGGGAACAGAAGAGAGTTCAGCAGGCAGCTCAGTAAAATAATATCTTACAAAAGTGTAGCAAATAGCCAGACATTCAACATGAGCTGACATTAAAATGACCATAATGTGTTGGATGCTTGTCTAAATGGATATAAATAAAACAGACTGTTTATGTCTTCCTACTTTTAAGTCTGCAACAACCTCAATGTAAGTTTTATTCTGTTGATGTATAATATTAACATTTATATAGTTCCCTAAATTCATGTTATTTTCTCCTCAAGAAGTGCTTGCAAATGACTTGCCAATGCCAACCTGTGGGTTCGCATGATTCATGAATGCAGCACCAGGGCTGTATTAACACATCATGACAACAGATGGATATTGAAAGCACTATGCTTTTCTTAGGGGTTAGAGGTAAAGCATTACTGACACTTGTGCCCTGCATGGTGACACATGGCAGCAAAGCAGTGACACTCCATCTCTATGTTTCTGACTCCGTGCTGGTGGAGGCTGCACAGGTACTGCATCTGGTCAGCCTCTGAGTAGGCACAGAATGCACCATCCAGTCGCCCCTGGCCTGCAACACACATAATATTATAGGCTGTATGATGGTTTTGGTTGGGATTCTTGGGTTTTAAAAATTAAAAGGTTACGGTTTTGGTTGTTGATCTTCAGGGGGAATTTTATTATTGTTTCTCAGCTAGTCTGCTAAAGCTGAAATGGGGAAAACTATCAAAGTTAAACAAGAAGACATTATAACACCAAAAAGACATAATGAATACACACAGCATCTATAGACTTTTATAAAAGAAACTATAACAGGATGCACTTGGGTTTGTGATGATGGAGGCATTTTCAAACTGACTTTTGCATTCAGTACCTTCATAAAAGTCATCTGTGCACAGTGTCCTGCCCCGCTGCACATTGAATGAGTCGCTTGGCCGAACCTGGTTGAGCAGTTCAGCGACTAGGTCGGCATCCACCACAGCAGGCCTGGACACCTTCTTACCCAGAACAATCTACAACAGATAGGATCATTCTAATGACACAGCTTAACTCTTCAAAGGCAGCATAGTGCTTTTATGCCCCTTTTGTCATAATACATAAATGCAAGTCATTTATACATCATGCCAACCATTCGGGGTCATCATGATTAACAAGGGCAGTCTCTGCAAGCTATTCACCCATACTGCATTTGTGTGTCATGGTGACAAACGTTATAATTTCCATCATGGGCCTCAGTAATCTTTGGAAAATCTACTCCCAAGAATCTGGGTGGTTTCATCAGAAATAAAGGTAGTTTCATTGTCACCCTAGAGAATGTACAGTGTAAAGTTGAAGGAATATGGCTTACTGAGTCAAAGTTAGTGGACAGTGTGGCATCCACTGTGCTGTTTGATATCACCACCGTGCCTGGATCGACACCTGTGAATGGAACAAAAGATGCATTGGCAGAGTTTTGTAATTACTCCACTGGACAATGATACAATAATATATTAACGTGAAATGTGTAAATTGTTGGCATCCTTAAATATAACTTATTTTTGTTTAGCTCTATGTGGCACCCAGTCAGAGGTCACAGATGTCACAGTGACCAGGAAGTTATCCAAGCCATGGCAACCATTCCACTGTCAACAAACCAGCACCAAGTCATCTTGCTCCTGATTGGTCAATCCAGGTCACATGTCTGACACTATGAAAGGGCACTTCAAACTTTTTGAAGGCCATTCCAGCGGTAACTGCTAACCTAGTCATACCCGGTATTGAATTACTTAAATATTTCTTATTGATAAGTTGTATGAATGAAACTCTAGTAAGTAAGACTATCCATGACTGCACTTAACTCGTTCTGCCCTTTTGGAGTGTATTAACCTCTTCGGGTTAACATGATACTTGAATGCAACACTGGAAAGTTACTTACCAGGGCTGCATTCATCCATTGTTATGAAAAGGTGCATAGCCCATTAAAGCACTATGTGACCTTTAAAGGAGTTAAAGTACCATAGGGCCTGTTCCCTTGCCTCCGGCACTCACCAACTCCACCAGAGGTTCCTATCCTGATGAGCACCACATCAGTAGAGCGGGCATAGTGCAGCATTTTGAGCAGCTCATGCAGCATAACACACAGGGAGGGTACCCCGATACCATGCTGCAACAAAACATGACACATAATGACATACGGGGAAAGCACTCTGATACCGTACCTTTGGGACCCACATGGTCAGCATGACTCATAAACACAACACTGCTCAGTTACTACCAGAGCAGGAAGGCGTTTCTCGTTTATGGAGGTGACTTACGGACCTCCATAAGAATTTTATGGACTACATAAGTCAATTTATGGAATATGGACTTTTAAAAAAAAGCTATAAAAATGCAAGACTATGATGTCATAAACTATGCTATGAGGACCATACATGCTGGGTCTTACTTCTTTATGCAAAAACTGAGCTCTCCTTAGCCTAGATTAAGTGAAATTAAAGAAATAGAAAAGTTATTGTTTATAGAAAAAAGTTACGGACTCCATAAGTCACCACCAGAAATGCCCTCCTGCTTCCATACATAACAAGGATAAAAAGGGTATCCATGCATTAAAGCAGTATTCAGCCATTAAGGGATAAGATTTAATGTAGAGTGCCTTACATCAGCTATGAGGACCGGTCCCACCTTGTAGAGCAAGTATCTGTCAGTGCTGGCGGCCAGGTTAGTTGGCGGCAGGTCGTCCAGTCCCAGCTCTGTCTGCACGAAGCACGCAAACTGTGTCATCCGCCTCCTGCTGCCCCCTATACACACAAACTAAATACCAGTAGAGGCATTGATATAAGGACCTATACACACAAATTGAACACCAGGAGAGTACATTGATAATGTGTTAAGGGTTGCATGATGCTTCAAAGCTTCATGTTCATATGTTGGCATGATGTACGAATGCAGTCAGGAACACTTGAGTGTAACAATCAACTGGAGCCTATCGGTGGGATCTCCTGGTCTCACTTAGGTGAACATCCTAGTAAAGCGCTACACCTTAGTAGATGAGGGTGATGATATTTTTTGCTAGGATGTTGTTGTTTATTTTGTGTTTGAGGTTTGAGAACACTCTTTTCACATCAACAGAGGCAAACCACATGAGACCAGTACAGAGCCCTGTGAAATGCATAAAGACACTTGTGTGACACCTCATAGCCCTTGTGACATTTTATTTCTTTGCTCCCTATCATGTAGGTAGGCCTAAGGCAGTTATATTTTGATAATTATTCTAGGCATTTTGGTATTGCTCCTTTTCCCCATTTAAATAATATCATATTGGAAGTTGATATGCGTAAATATACATATATCTATAAAGGTCTAACCTTGACGTCACCAAACATGTCCTTCATGTTGTGGTCCTTGGTGTTGAGGCCAAAGTGGTAGAGAATGTCAGGGTCTATGTGCTGCAGGTGGGGGTTGAGGGCCATCTCTCTGTTTGAAGTGGAAGTAGCATGTAGTGTATCATTGATTATCTAAAAACTTGCATATTCTTGACTAGTGTAGGGGCATGATATTACATATTAATCTCATACACGGTATTTCCGGGTAACGTCTGTTTACTCGGCTTCTCCACCTGGAGCTAGTGCACACAGTTCCCGGGAGAGGGCGCAGGTCCTCTTCAGGTAACCGTGTGCCGCTCTCAGGTGGGCGGCCGACCCACCCACCTGGCCACGTGATCTAAGAGCCGGTGTTATATAAGACCCATGTGTTTACCTGGAACGGCAGTCAGTGCAGGCCCGACTGACGAGAGACTTCACATGTCCAACCGTGCGGACAGAGTTGTATGCTAAGAGTTGTATACTGACCGTTTCCTCTATTTATAGAGAAACCTGATCTACCTGTGTGTATTAATTCTACACTGATCGTTCCCTAGTAAAGGAACTAGAGTTGTTATTCTTGTGAATAAAGACAGATATATTCTCGCACCTGGAAACTGCCGTGATCGTTGTTCTTTAACCTAGAGTTAACTACGAACCACCACACTGGTGCCGTGACCAGTAGCAGTGAAGGTAGCAGAACAAGTTAATTGTTCGGGAATATGTTCGGGTTATACTGAACAGGAAGTCCTTGAGTGGACAGACAGTCCTTTAGTGGACAGACAATGGCTACCGGTGGTAGCCTGGGCGGCTCTGGCCCAGAGCTGAGTGAAGGGGAGTTGGAATCAACTCGCCTGGAGGTGCCAGGGATGGACCCTGGGGAGGGCTTGAAGCCAGAACAGAAGAAGAGGAAATTGCAGGATCTTTCCTGGGTGGAACCCTATGTAGGGGATGAGAGATTCCAGAGGGAATATGACGAGCGTTTGGCTCGGGAAGAGGATGACCTCTACTGGGAGAATGTCCAATTGGACAAGCAGTCAATGGAAGATCAGTATGCTGCATTGACTGAGGAATTGACATCCCTGGTAAAAGAAAGGGACGAGATCCTCTCTGAGAATCAGAGGGTAAAAGGAACTCTGATAGAAGAGAGAGAACGGTTGATAGAAGACAACCGGTATATGAAAAAGAAGGTTGCTCAGGAATCGCATGAATACCAAAAGATTCAAGCAAAGATTGCTGAGAACCAGAAGGAGAATGAACACTCCGAATCTCTTAAGGAGAGGTATGAGAGGGAGTTGAAAAAATACTCTAGAGAATGGTATGCCCTGAAGAAGGGGACAGAAGAGCTCGAGAAGGGCAGAGACCAGTTGGTCAAGGATAACGAATCCACCAGGATACAAATCCTGGAAGAAACGGAAGAGTTAGAAAGGAAACGGAAAGCTGAGGTGGAGGCTGTCTGTTCCCTGGAAGCCAGGAAAACTCTCCTGCGGGGTGAATTGTCGAAGGCAATGGAACAGCAGGGGGAGGAACAAGTTCCAGCTATCGGGCCGGAAACTGTTCTGGACAGCACTCTTGCTGCTAGGAAGGTGGATGCATTACCTCAATTCGATCCATTTATTAATGATAATGGATTGAGGAATGTGGAAGACTCTGTGTATAAAAACAGAGGGAAGGATTCAAGGAGAGTGAATATCACCGGGCGCTCTCTTGAACGGGAACCAGTTAATCATGCCAGTATTGGTCAGGTTAACAGGGAAATGTCTCCAGAGGAGGAAGTGTCTCGACATTATAAAAATAAATTCCGAGATGAAGTCGTGAACCATAGTTATGGCTCATTGAACCCCTTTTCGGGAGATGACCCGGCTCTATATGGGAACCCGGGAGATTATGATAGCAAGGGTAATTATAGATATTGCCCGGATGCAACTTATTCATATCCACCTCCGACCACTGATACACATTCGGGAGTCAATAAAGTCCCTGAAAATAGGCCGAGGGGTAGTCTGAATAAGGGGACACAGCAGAGAACGAAGGGAAGGTCAAATCCAGTGCATAAAAACACTCAGGGATTGTCCGGCTATCAAGGCCCACGCTTTGATGAGGGTACAGACTCGGAATCAGATAAATCTTCTGACGATATACCCAAGATAAAGGTTCCTTTGAACCGGAGGGTAACAATGACCCCGGCGGAACACCGATTACATAATCGAGACCCAGCCATAGGTAATTTGGGACTAGATTGCTCCAGCCGAGGTCAAGACGGTACAGACTTACTGGCTTGGAGTAGACGCATGTCGGGTCAATTAGTGCATTCTAATTATGCCGCTAAGAGAACTGCACGCGTGACTAAGCCTTACAGGGGTTTACGACCCTGGAAGGAAGAATATCAATCACTTTTAGATGATTGTAAGTACAATTGCTGGAACAAGGAGGAATCCTTGGGAGCTTTTGTGATATGGTTGAGTGACGGCCCGGGTAAGATAGTGGTTGAAGAATGGAGGGACACTTACGGGCCGGAAGCTACATACGACCAGCTGGAAGTATTAGCTTGTTATACCTTTGGGAAAATGGTGACAGTAGATCACTGGACTCTGTTTCAGAGAAGAACGCAGAAACCGAAGGAATCTGCTAAAATTTTTGGGCTAGAATTGCAGCGATTATTGCGGCAGGCTAGGCCAGAATGGAGTAGGGATGCTGAATATTACATAGAATCCCTATTTGTAAGATTTATTAGTGGATTGAGTGATCCTGAACATGCTAAAGTTTGTGGTAGAGCTTGGGAAGCTGGGTCTTCCCTAGCAGATTTGTTCATGGCGATTGATCAACATGACAAGAAGAAGATACTGTTGGCTGGTATGATACCCGCTAATAGGGGGCAGCGCGTCTCTAGAATTGAACATTCCTTAGATGGAGACGATTCTTCCGCGGAAGAATCTGAAGGGGAGGAGAGAGTAGACGCCCTGAAATTCAAGGGTCGACAGAAATCTAGCTCAACCCCAGCTTCCGGGAAGCTTCCTAGTAACAAAGGTTATTCGGAAACCCCCCGGAAACCCGACATTCGGGAGCCGCAGACTGAACCCAGTCAGAAAACCCAGACCCCGGAGACGACCACTCCGGACAAAACAAATGCGTCAGGAAACTCATTAAATACCTTAATGGAGTCCTTGATTAAACGCATGAACGAGGTGTTTGATAATCAAACCAGGCGCCGCCCTAGGGTCGATCGTAACACTGTCCAGTGTTACAGATGTCAAGTCAAAGGGCACTTTGCATCTGAATGCAAAGCAGAGAAACCTGTTTTAAGAAGTGAGGTTTCGGGAAATTAGAGGGGGTTACCGGGGATGGCAGGACAGTAACCCCTGAGGAAATATGTCAGATTATCACCGACGTTGGCGGTGAAGATTCATTAGCAGTGAATGCGTCCAGCAAGAAGGGAGATGGGACCGTACATCCCGGAAACCATGAGGCTGGGGAGACTGGCACAACAGGCGCCCAGGGGTGCGCGTATGGGAAACCTAGTGCCAGTTTAGAGGAGTCAATAACCAAAGAGTTGGTTAAGGTTGGAGGAACCAGGCTTCCCCCGGGTCATCCTTGTCTGGAACACCTGAAAGGATGTGGATTCGACCTGGGCACTGATAGTGACCTTCACCGGTTTACTAGGAATCCCTCAGTAACTGATGGGAAGAGGTGGTACGTTTCCTGTTCTGTACAAGGAAAGACTGGGGAATTTCTTATGGATACTGGAGCTAGCCACTCCATGGTCTCTAAGAGATTCATCAGCTTATTGCCGAATATGTGTGAGAACCTCACAATGAGGGTAAACGCATGTACGGCCGATGGTACCAGAATGAGGACATTTGGACGGACTTTTCTGATAATCTCTGTGGCCGGGAAAGAATTTGTTTGGGCCCCAACCATAGCTGAGATTGAAGATGATGGTATTCTTGGTTTGGATTTTGCGGCGCTTTTCGGTGCGACTTTGAATCCGAAAAGTGGGAAGTTGAAAATTGAATACCCGTATGATATGACCATACTCTGTAAGTTGAGAGTGATAAGTAGTGTCGCTAGTGTGGCACAGACTGTGAAGATTCCCCCGGGAATGACCTGTGACGTGTTAGTCAGTTCAGGGAGGCTAATCCAGAGAGGATTAGCGGTAATCGAGCCGGATATGGCTGTATTATCCCGGAAGGGATTGGAATCTGCGGATACCCTAGTAGGGAATTCCAGATGGACAGTGACACCCATTTCCAACCCCGGAAACTCCACAGTATATCTTGAGAAAGGCACTGAAGTTGGGAAAGTGATACTTGCGGAGGCAGTCACCGGTAGCCACCAAGACCTGAGGTTAGAAGAAGGAGGGGAAGAGGAATTGCATGAAGAGTTAACTAAGTTGTTAACAGGATCGTCCATAACGGATGAGAATGATCAGGAAGCTCTAAAAGCTATGCTGAAGAGGTGCAGGCAAGCTTTTGCGGCCCCAGGGGAACCCCTGGGGAGAACCAATAAGGTATTGCATGAAATTAAAACCGGGGATAACCCCGCTTTTAAGATTCCTTATAGGAGGTTACCCCTCAAGAAGAAGATTGTAGCCGAGGAAGAAATAGCGAAAATGCTGAAGGATAATGTTATTGTTCCCAGCATGAGTCCTTGGTCCTCCCCTGTGTGTATGGTAACCAAGAAGGATGGTAGCATACGGTTCTGTATTGATTACCGGAAACTGAATGGGTTGACCAAAAAGAACTCCTATCCTCTTCCTAGGATAGATGAGACGATTGATTCCCTGGGAGGGAATGAATGGTTCTGTACCCTGGATTTACAGTCCGGGTATTGGCAAGTAGGCATGAAGCCTGAAGATATGGAGAAAACCGTGTTTTCCAGCCACATCGGGTTGTTTGAATATAAGGTAATGCCGTTCGGGTTATGTAACGCGCCGGCCACCTTTGAAGCCATGATGGAGACACTATTAAGTGATTTATTATGGCGGAAATGTCTAGTTTACTTGGATGACGTAATTGTGTTTGGGAAGACCTTTGCGGATTGTTTAAGTAATTTAGAGGAAGTCTTAAACCGAATCATGTCTAACGGTCTCAAATTGAAACCAAAGAAATGCAATCTGTTTAAGAAGGATATTAACTACCTAGGGCGGATTATTTCCACCGAGGGGGTTAAGGCGGATCCGGAAAAGATCAGGAGTGTGACTGAATGGGAAGTACCCAGGGGTCCTAAAGATGTGCGATCCTTTTTAGGATTCTGCTCATATTATAGGGATTTCCTGCTGGGATATTCCCGGGTAGCCTATCCGATCCAGTGTTTGTCACACTGGACACCCGGAAATAGGAAGGAAGAGTTCCCCTGGGGGAAGGAACAGGATACAGCTTTCTTAGCAATAAAAAAGTTGTTTGTAGAGACCCCGGTGTTAAAGTATCCCACCCCGGATGGTCATTTTGTATTGGATACAGATGCTAGCAATGAGAGTATTGGGGCCGCCCTCAGTCAAGTCCAAGGCGGAGTGGAGGTTCCCATTGCCTTTGCTAGTAATACTATGAGTAAGACTCAGCGAAATTATTGTACCACTAAAAGGGAATTGTTGGCCGTGATAGTTTATACTAAAAAGTTCAAACATTTCCTTTGGGGGTCAGATTTTACGCTAAGAACAGATCATTCCTCTTTATGTTGGTTATTGAATTTCAAAGATGCGGAAGGAATGATTGGACGTTGGCTAGCACACCTTTCCGAGTTCGGTTTGGAGCAAAGTCAGATCCAGCATAGAGCTGGGGTAAAGCATGTAAATGCTGATGCACTTTCCCGACGTCCTATCAGGAAGTGCGAAAACACCAACTGTGATGACTGTGGTCAGCATGAGGCTGTCATAGCCGGAGCAAGGATTCCCTTTGAGATCAAGGGAACTGGGGTTCTGGAGTGGTCCATGGGAACCATCCGGAAGTTCCAGGAAAAGGATCCTAACCTTAGCCGGTTGTTGGTATTGTTACCTAGGAAGATACGGCCCCCGCGGCCTGAGATTTCCCTGGAGAATCGGGAAATGAGACGACTAATAGCTCAATGGGCAGAGCTAGAGGTCCGGTATGAGGAGGGATGTTATGTATTATTGCCATGGACACCTGACCAGTGGACATTTCGGAAAAAAGCGTTCCCTGGAACGTCTGAAAAGGAGATATTACTGGCCAGGGATGAGTAGTGATCTATTAAGATGGATTGCTACTTGCCCAGATTGTTGTAAAAACAAACCTGGGCCTGGGATGGGCAAAATGCCTTTGTCCCAGGAGTTGTTTGGAGTAAGATTTGCGCGAGTCGCCATAGATATTATCAGTGGGTTTAAAACTACCCCTGAGGGTAATACTTGTATGATGGTTGTCACTGATTATTATACCAAGTATACGAGAGTGTTTCCATTAGCGGATCACAAGGCGGCAACCTGTGCAAAAGCTTTTGTTAAAGGTTGGGTATTGCATCTTGGGGTTCCCCTAATGATGCATAGTGACCAAGGTCGGGAATTGGAATTTGGGGTGGTAGGAATGAACCCGGAAACCCCCTGCCATGTTATGTTTGTGGAGTCATTAAGAGATCAATTCAAATATGCTTATGAATTGGTGAGAACTGAACTGCAGAAGAATGCTACCTGGCAGAAGACCGGCTATGATCTAGGCCTTAAGCCGCGACGATTCAAAGTTGGTGATCAGGTAGTAAGATTACATGAGCCGTTATCGACTCTGAAACTTGCTAGTAATTGGGACGGGCCCTTTGTGGTTACCCGCATAGTAAGTGACAGTACTGTAGTGATACGTTCATTACAAGGAAAGATGTATAAATCTAATGTAGCTCGACTAAGAGAGTGGAAGGGTATAGATTTGTCCCTGGACTCGTATGAGTTGGAAGTTGATACTTTGATAGAGGAAAGTGAACAGCGGAAATTAGTGAAGGAACCTCCCCGGAAACGCGGGAGGCCGCGGAAGGAGGTTTCCCGGAAACTAATGGTGCATAAGCCCGTCATCCCAAAAAGATCCGGGAAGAAGGCGGCTAATAAAGTCTCGCTGGCTGAAGGGAAAAGGACCCGGAAGAGTGTGGTTAAGGCTAAATCCACTCTGGAAAAAGCGTGTCCTAGAACCAGGTCCAATGTTATGCCTAAAAACATAAGACGCAGTCCCCGGTTACTAGCTAGGGACGGTATAACCTAAGCCGGTACACAACGAGTGTGGTGTCCTGTAATCTTGTTAAATATTTAAATGTTGTAATCAGTTATGTGTGGAAGTAAGTACGGTCGGAATGATCGTGATAGTCCCCCTGTCAAGGATCCCATGGGTGATGGACGGATAATCCGGTGAATGTGCTTTATTATGCCATTCATATATATTTCATTGATACTCTCGACGAGTTGACAGAGCGTAAGGATTAACACGTGGAATGAGGGTACCTGTTTACAATTGAACGCGCGGTGACCTGGTTCCAAGGAACTGGGTCACGGGACGCGCGGGGTTGCGCATGCGCGGTGGCGCGCCTTATATAAGGCACGCGGCTCGGCGGGAATCGCCAGTTGGGGTTGAGAGGAGGTCCAGAGCAGACGTGAGGGCTCGGACACGACCATTCTCGCAGTGGGGAGGTGGATCCCCTATAATCCATCAACAATACACTTTTCTTGAGTGTGACACAAAACATGTCTTCCGAGACAGACCACCAACAGGTGGACCCTCTTCAGGAGGGCGACTCCGCTAGCGGAGGAAATGTGGTTGATAATCAACCTGACCTCGTGGACCAGGAATCTATAGATTTCCTGGGACAAGAGGGGATAATGGACGTCGACGCTGACTCTCAGTCACCGCTACGCCCTGCTAATGTCGCCGCCAATTACTTGGAAGGGTTAGACATTGAGGCCATCAGCCCAGCTGACGGTCAGGCTGATACCAGCGAAGCTGAGTATCAGGATCCGGGTCCATTGTACCATGGAGAACCGCCGGTGGACGTTGAAAAACCCCGCCCGGCAGTACCAACACTAGGAGGCTTCATGTCCAATTACGATGGACGTGAAGTGGATCTGCACGCGGACGTGCTACGACTCACGGCGGAGGGAGCTCCCCGCCGGATTGACCCGCTGACACGGCAGGCGATATTGCTCTTCCTATTAGTGGAGGAGCAGGAGGAGATGCCCCCGGACTGGTTTGTGTACTGGGAGGCACTCCAGAAAGGACTACTCGTATGCTACTGCTTACGACGAGCTGTCTTCGATTTACATATCGCAGACATCAAGCGGTTAATGCCAGCACTCCCAATTCTGTCCCTAGACCCGAATTGTGGAGTTGCCGGGATGTTGTTGACTGGCGTCAACAGGTACCGGGCACGAATCGGGAAACTCCGTGAACCGAAAACTCGGAAGGAGTACGAAATTGCTGCCGTTAATACGCAGGGAGTAGTTTCGTACATCCTGGAAGTAGCCACTATCGAGGACTACATGGATTCTCACAACGTAAAACGGGATATTGCCATATCGTGTTTGGTTGATGAGGCGGTTCGTACAGTACGAACCAGATCTTCCAGTGCGGAAGAGAAGGCGCGTATAAAAGCGCTGAAAGCCACACCTAGGGGGCGCGGCAGTAAAGGTGAGAGGGGGGCCTCAAACCGGTCGAGCTCGGCCGACAGTAACCAGTCGGACGAGTTTGTCCAGGAGAGAGGACGTCAGGCTCGCCGGAACGAGAAGGCAAGGTTAGCTAACTTGCCAGATTCTGTGTTAGCAGAAGGATTACCGGAACAACCTTCCGGGGGACAGCCCGTCATCCCACGGGCTGAGGAGGCTACGGATGAGGCTATGGACATTAACGAAGCCAATACTCCGGCGCCCTCCAGCACAGGCATCACCATCCCCACCCCGGCCCTTGTGGCAGATATGACCGCCGCAGCGGGTGCAGCGGCCGCCGTGGCGGCTGCGCTGGTAATCAACCCAGCTCGTCTCAGCCCTCTCCGTAGTCCGGCTCATTCGGATGCGGAGGAGGGAGAGGTTCCGGCTAACGCTGAAACACCAGGAAACGCTCCAGAAGACCCCATCCCGCCTAATGACGTGATGAGGCGAATCTGGCAGAACGCGAACAATAAGTTCCGCGTGTTTATTCCCAATTCATGGGAACAGTGTCCGATTGGTCCTACCAATTTTGGATGTCCACTCGCGACCAACTGTAAAGGTCAGAGTGACGACGAGGATTGGATCCGGAATACCCCCCGGGACCGTCCTCCGTCTGCTTTTTACCAGCAGTGGCTAGATCAACTCAGGATCCTGCCGGATACTTACTACAGTAAGGAGCAGAAAGAAAAGCTTCTTTTTGCGAGCAACCGTTGGTATAATCAACGGGAAAGAAACTGGTGCCCATTCGCCACGTGTGTAAACACGATAGGCACTGACAGAACCGTGTTTGTAACAAAGCAACGGTTTCTGCGACACCTCTGTGAAAATCACATGCACCACTGCGTGGTGTACCACTGTGATATTACAGTAGGTAGGGAATCACAACTGTGTAACGGGTGTCTAGAACCCCGGAGAGGTGAGCTCATGCGCCACATGAAGGATTGCCATAATATGGGAATCAGTGTAGCTCGCAATCGCGTGAATGCGCTACATGATGCCGTATGTGACCAGTACAAGTCACTCACGGAAGATCAGAAGGCTAAGATCCGGCCGGCAACTCCCTTTTTCTGCGAGGTTGCGGATGGGAAGTTTAAAGCCAGGATTGCCAGAGTGGACGGACGCAACAAGTTCGCCATGAATGACGAGGAATATACGGTGTTATGCACTACCCGTACTTCTCGGAGAGGCGGCGGTAATTTCCGTCAGCCTGAAACCCGGGGTAGTTCCCGGGGGAAGAGTCGGTCTGCCCGCGACCGCTCTCGGTCTCCTGCGGTCTCCCCCGGACCAAAACGGAGACATGCTGGATCCACTTTGGAGGAACTCGATAATTCCTACTATGGGATTTATCATGCCCCGGAAGGTCGCGACTATTATCGCGAGTATCCAGACCCGCTGTTCACAGACCGGAAAGATCGGAAACGTGATTCCGGTGGACATGCAGCGGCGGCTACTAACATGGAGTACCGTACTAGACGTCTGAGCAGTTCAGACAGTGCCAACAGTCAACCAGACTGTGGAGGTGCCCGGCCTAAAGAAAGCTCTGCTACCAGAACAAAGGCTTCCCTGCCTTTGACGTACCATCTGGGGGCAATTGCAAAATCAACCCCCAGGGACGTCCGGTCTCCCACTACCCCAACCCGGGATATGCAGAGCTTGACCGTGAAAACTGAGCCCAAATCACTGATCTCAGTAGTAACTCCTCGGGACATAACTGTCCCGAAGGCTGCAGCGGCTGCGAAAGCACCGCGAGCGGATGTAAAACCCGTGATTCCTGTAAGCCAGGAGCCGGTTGTCATCCAGCCAGTCGCGGGTACCTCCCGCACGGAAACTACCGGTGGCGTAAAATTAAAATACGTCCCGATAGTTAACTACTTCTCTCGGGAAGAGAAGGCAAGCTGCGAGGTGGGACAGAGAATTGTTACAGAATTCCAGGAGTCCCAACGCGAGCTAGCGGTGGAATACAACACCAAGATGTTAGGCCTGTTCACGCATGGTCTAAAGATTGCCCACAGGGAGGAGAAAACATTGGTCGCTGTCGGCAATGTGGACTACTTGGCTAAAAAGTCAAGAGAAGCTGCTATAGGCCAGAAGAATGCTGAGGCCGCAGCAGGGTTCGTTCGTCAGGAGAACGAGAAGTTAACCAATCGGTTACAGGACATGAACGTAAAATTTTACGGGGTGTTTGGCGTGACTCTCGATGCTTGGGATGGCACGGCTGAGCACGCGCTTGCTTTAATAAGGGCAAGAGATGAACCGTTTTAGAAATAGAGGAGGAGACTATAATAGTTTCCGGATAGATTAATTGTTCTTTCAGTTAATCTGACGTCATAAATTTTTATGACGGGGTTTCCCTTCTCAAGGGAAAAAGAGGGGCATCTTTTTAGATGCATATGGACCAGCGCGGGGGGAACCTTCCGTGGAAGCTCTGGACTTACCTAACTACTCAACTCTCAACTATAGCCTACCCGATGGGGAATCAGGACTCCACCGGGAAGCTACCAAACTAACGTCCCTGAAACTAACTTTTGGGATACGTTACCATAATGTGTTCCTGATACTATTATGCTGTGTTATAAACTGTTCCCGTCCAAGGATTACGTGTCAAACAGACAATGCTCGTGGTTCCAGTTCTACTTATATATATCATGAACATTCCTGGAGCTAGGATTACGTGTTAAACGGACAGTACTCGTGGTTTCCAGCCGGATTATAGTTTTCTATGTCATGAACTTTACTGGAGTGAGGACGGGATACTTAGCGAGCTGTGTACATATGAACTTACCTTCGGGTGATATTTATTTACGAACCAGATCTTCCAGTGCGGAAGAGAAGGCGCGTATAAAAGGGCTGAAAGCCACACCTAGGGGGCGCGGCAGTAAAGGTGAGAGGGGGGCCTCAAACCGGTCGAGCTCGGCCGACAGTAACCAGTCGGACGAGTTTGTCCAGGAGAGAGGACGTCAGGCTCGCCGGAACGAGAAGGCAAGGTTAGCTAACTTGCCAGATTCTGTGTTAGCAGAAGGATTACCGGAACAACCTTCCGGGGGACAGCCCGTCATCCCACGGGCTGAGGAGGCTACGGATGAGGCTATGGACATTAACGAAGCCAATACTCCGGCGCCCTCCAGCACAGGCATCACCATCCCCACCCCGGCCCTTGTGGCAGATATGACCGCCGCAGCGGGTGCAGCGGCCGCCGTGGCGGCTGCGCTGGTAATCAACCCAGCTCGTCTCAGCCCTCTCCGTAGTCCGGCTCATTCGGATGCGGAGGAGGGAGAGGTTCCGGCTAACGCTGAAACACCAGGAAACGCTCCAGAAGACCCCATCCCGCCTAATGACGTGATGAGGCGAATCTGGCAGAACGCGAACAATAAGTTCCGCGTGTTTATTCCCAATTCATGGGAACAGTGTCCGATTGGTCCTACCAATTTTGGATGTCCACTCGCGACCAACTGTAAAGGTCAGAGTGACGACGAGGATTGGATCCGGAATACCCCCCGGGACCGTCCTCCGTCTGCTTTTTACCAGCAGTGGCTAGATCAACTCAGGATCCTGCCGGATACTTACTACAGTAAGGAGCAGAAAGAAAAGCTTCTTTTTGCGAGCAACCGTTGGTATAATCAACGGGAAAGAAACTGGTGCCCATTCGCCACGTGTGTAAACACGATAGGCACTGACAGAACCGTGTTTGTAACAAAGCAACGGTTTCTGCGACACCTCTGTGAAAATCACATGCACCACTGCGTGGTGTACCACTGTGATATTACAGTAGGTAGGGAATCACAACTGTGTAACGGGTGTCTAGAACCCCGGAGAGGTGAGCTCATGCGCCACATGAAGGATTGCCATAATATGGGAATCAGTGTAGCTCGCAATCGCGTGAATGCGCTACATGATGCCGTATGTGACCAGTACAAGTCACTCACGGAAGATCAGAAGGCTAAGATCCGGCCGGCAACTCCCTTTTTCTGCGAGGTTGCGGATGGGAAGTTTAAAGCCAGGATTGCCAGAGTGGACGGACGCAACAAGTTCGCCATGAATGACGAGGAATATACGGTGTTATGCACTACCCGTACTTCTCGGAGAGGCGGCGGTAATTTCCGTCAGCCTGAAACCCGGGGTAGTTCCCGGGGGAAGAGTCGGTCTGCCCGCGACCGCTCTCGGTCTCCTGCGGTCTCCCCCGGACCAAAACGGAGACATGCTGGATCCACTTTGGAGGAACTCGATAATTCCTACTATGGGATTTATCATGCCCCGGAAGGTCGCGACTATTATCGCGAGTATCCAGACCCGCTGTTCACAGACCGGAAAGATCGGAAACGTGATTCCGGTGGACATGCAGCGGCGGCTACTAACATGGAGTACCGCACTAGACGTCTGAGCAGTTCAGACAGTGCCAACAGTCAACCAGACTGTGGAGGTGCCCGGCCTAAAGAAAGCTCTGCTACCAGAACAAAGGCTTCCCTGCCTTTGACGTACCATCTGGGGGCAATTGCAAAATCAACCCCCAGGGACGTCCGGTCTCCCACTACCCCAACCCGGGATATGCAGAGCTTGACCGTGAAAACTGAGCCCAAATCACTGATCTCAGTAGTAACTCCTCGGGACATAACTGTCCCGAAGGCTGCAGCGGCTGCGAAAGCACCGCGAGCGGATGTAAAACCCGTGATTCCTGTAAGCCAGGAGCCGGTTGTCATCCAACCAGTCGCGGGTACCTCCCGCACGGAAACTACCGGTGGCGTAAAATTAAAATACGTCCCGATAGTTAACTACTTCTCTCGGGAAGAGAAGGCAAGCTGCGAGGTGGGACAGAGAATTGTTACAGAATTCCAGGAGTCCCAACGCGAGCTAGCGGTGGAATACAACACCAAGATGTTAGGCCTGTTCACGCATGGTCTAAAGATTGCCCACAGGGAGGAGAAAACATTGGTCGCTGTCGGCAATGTGGACTACTTGGCTAAAAAGTCAAGAGAAGCTGCTATAGGCCAGAAGAATGCTGAGGCCGCAGCAGGGTTCGTTCGTCAGGAGAACGAGAAGTTAACCAATCGGTTACAGGACATGAACGTAAAATTTTACGGGGTGTTTGGCGTGACTCTCGATGCTTGGGATGGCACGGCTGAGCACGCGCTTGCTTTAATAAGGGCAAGAGATGAACCGTTTTAGAAATAGAGGAGGAGACTATAATAGTTTCCGGATAGATTAATTGTTCTTTCAGTTAATCTGACGTCATAAATTTTTATGACGGGGTTTCCCTTCTCAAGGGAAAAAGAGGGGCATCTTTTTAGATGCATATGGACCAGCGCGGGGGGAACCTTCCGTGGAAGCTCTGGACTTACCTAACTACTCAACTCTCAACTATAGCCTACCCGATGGGGAATCAGGACTCCACCGGGAAGCTACCAAACTAACGTCCCTGAAACTAACTTTTGGGATACGTTACCATAATGTGTTCCTGATACTATTATGCTGTGTTATAAACTGTTCCCGTCCAAGGATTACGTGTCAAACAGACAATGCTCGTGGTTCCAGTTCTACTTATATATATCATGAACATTCCTGGAGCTAGGATTACGTGTTAAACGGACAGTACTCGTGGTTTCCAGCCGGATTATAGTTTTCTATGTCATGAACTTTACTGGAGTGAGGACGGGATACTTAGCGAGCTGTGTACATATGAACTTACCTTCGGGTGATATTTATCCAAGAAACAGTATTAAGAAGAGGAGAGCACCTCACTCATTCGTCTATTAGACACTGCCAGGTTACTCATTAAAACGTTTTAATATATAAAACAAGTCATTATTATGTGATACATATCACCTCAGGTGTTCCAATATGGTGTTCTCAAACTTACCATATGAATCGGGTTTCATAATATACTATATATGAAGATTGTATGATCTGATAAGCTAGGAAACGTGGCTACCCGTAATGTTTATAGTAAGTCGTTAAGACTATGTGTATATGCTAATTATACCGTAAGGTATTGTCGTGTGTGTTGACTCTGTTGTATGTTGCGAGAGGTATTAATATTTCCGGTTATATAATCGGATTACCCGGCTTAAAACAAAGGCTGTGGTTACTGTTATCCATTGTGTGAATGTTTTCATTAAATCACGAACCAATGTAAGACGCTGGTGGTTGTGAGTCCTTATCAGGACTGGTTTTTAATAACTTTTCTGTTCAACTTAAATATATATACACACCCCATGCGCATTTTTTTTTAAAATAACCAAGTATGGAAACTTCATAAGGAAGTCATATCGAAATGTGTCAAGCCGTTCGATTGTATGTATGATATTATATTCACATGTCATAAATCATCCATTATGGTTGCTATTACAGTGTAATGCCATATTTATATTGAGTTTGATGATCTCGCTTGTGTAGTATGTCGTGATAATATGTTTACGCCCCTAGTTGCTGTATAGACAATAACTGTAAAGTCGTTGGTCTAAAGTGTTTTCTATAAACTAGGAAAACCGTATATATGTTCGTTGCCACCTAGTTTTGTCTAGGGGGGGTAGTGTAGGGGCATGATATTACATATTAATCTCATACACGGTATTTCCGGGTAACGTCTGTTTACTCGGCTTCTCCACCTGGAGCTAGTGCACACAGTTCCCGGGAGAGGGCGCAGGTCCTCTTCAGGTAACCGTGTGCCGCTCTCAGGTGGGCGGCCGACCCACCCACCTGGCCACGTGATCTAAGAGCCGGTGTTATATAAGACCCATGTGTTTACCTGGAACGGCAGTCAGTGCAGGCCCGACTGACGAGAGACTTCACATGTCCAACCGTGCGGACAGAGTTGTATGCTAAGAGTTGTATACTGACCGTTTCCTCTATTTATAGAGAAACCTGATCTACCTGTGTGTATTAATTCTACACTGATCGTTCCCTAGTAAAGGAACTAGAGTTGTTATTCTTGTGAATAAAGACAGATATATTCTCGCACCTGGAAACTGCCGTGATCGTTGTTCTTTAACCTAGAGTTAACTACGAACCACCACACTTGCATAAAAGCCACCCTAACTTAGGAGAATCATATAAGCCTATCAGCGCATCTGACTATGTTGACTTTAGTACTGCAGTATATATCTAAAAACTTACGTATTAGCTGCACCCTGGTCTTGGCCTGATCCTAGAAGCTGCACTGCGATTTGATTTGCATACTAGCCATGGCCTATATGTGAGGTTCTTCGGTATCCTTTAGGGCTGCATACTGACAGATTACTTCGTGCTCATTTAGCCTTATGTCATCAAGCATGTACAATTTTTCTGGTCAAAGATCATACTCAAATGTACTGCGTCTCCGAATGTACTATTTTTAAGAATAAATTAGTGCGTCTATCACGAAAATAAAATTTCGAACCAAAAGAAAATTTAACTAAAATAATTTGATGCTCCAATGCAGGACTGGGGATTAATTTGTCTGCACTGTATTGGTGCATCAGGTCAATCATGCCAGAGTGTTTTTTTTGTGGTTTTTTTTATTGAAATGAACCTCATTTCGTTTATTGAATTGATTTTCCGGTCCAAGTTTTTTTGTCCCCTTTCAGCTTAGGAATCTCCCCGAGATTATACATTTCCCCTACAGGCATTTTTCATGAGCAACAGTTTAAATGTGTGCATATGGCGTGTCGTCAGATGACCTATTTTAGCGTTTTATGTGGTTTCCTCGAAACCGTATGCTACTGAATAAATGTACCATGACCTTATTACTGCCTTCGCAAGACATATTTTTATATCAACCCCGTAGCCAATGCTGCATTCATGCATCATGTCAACAAAAGGGCAGAGTGCATAAAAGAAGTATATGCTTACCACAAAGGTTTGAGATCAGGTACAACAGAGATTGTAAATCGATGAGAGTAGAATGATGTAGAAACTCTGTGTTGGGTGGATATCTGGAGTGAGGACGTGGCATAAAGGGGAAGGCAGAAAAGGAAAAGGTTTTTTATTACAATTAAAGCAATTATGCCTGTCTGCTTGCGGTTGTGTACCAGTCCCACCTCAAATACAAGGCCAAAAAGAGAAATGCATGTGTTTCATGATCAGCAAATCAGAAAATGAAGTGGACTGTCGGATTAAATCACTTTTTAAAACTTTCTTAAGGTGGGTCGCTACCCTTGGGTCAAAGTTACTGAAAGTTAACAGAAACTCGCCAAATTCTTTTTACAGGCAGTTTAAATTATATAAAATCGGAAAATACAAAGAAAAATAGGGGGTCCCGAACAACTTTTTGAAATATAGAATTTTGAAAAATTAAAGTATCTAAACTTTTTTCTGAAAATGAGAAAAAATCTGAAAACTTCCATGATTATTTTTCATATCAACCATTATGCGCAGAAATGTAAAACATAACATGTGAAACACCTATATATATGTTCCCCTTTACTGTAAAAATGATTTTACAATTTTATGCCATGGCATTCTGGGTAAAAATATGAGGTTTTGGGAAAGAGTACAAAGAAATTGTCATTATTTGTAGCCTTAGGGAGTGGTCATTTTTTAACAACAGGGGGGGTGGTGTACAACCACTATCTGTGTCATAACCACTATATGTGTCAATAACATATAGAGGTCGACCATCCAACCGCTATCTGTGTCAAAAAAACGCTAACTGTAGTAACCATCCAACCGCTATCTGTAGTAATGACCGCTATCTGTGTCAAAATCTTCTACACTGTGTTTCATGGTCTATAGGCACATTCAACCTCTATCTGTGTCAATAGACGCTATCTGTGTCATATCAGCAATTTCTATCAAAGACTTATATACCAAGCATGTACACACCAATTATCATGTGGGTCACGCGGGGGGGGCATTATTTAACAGGGGGCAGCAGATTTGGATCCCTTGAGGGAGGGGGGTAGACTGAAAAAAAGTGGATTACTATTGGGGTGTGTGAGGCCAGACAATTTTGCCATGCTCACACTAAAATTCAAAGTAGTTTCATATAAGTATATAGGTTATGAGTCAGCAATATGGGCTGTACACTCCATCCACCCAGGGGGTGCCTTGAGATTGAAAACATGAAATCGGTCATCATCTATCATTTTACCTTTTTCCCAAAAATTTACTTTTTTCAAGGACTTTCGCAATTTTTTCTCTCCGAATTGAATATTTTCGGGAAAGTCGACTTCTTTGTGATTTCCCCCCCCCCCGCCAAATTTGGCCATTTACACGGAAATTTGTCATTTTAAAGATTTTACATTTTAGTGGCCGCACTGCAGCCATTTTCTGGAATTTTGCATTTTTCCCATGTCCTTTTTGCATTTTCCATGTCTTTTTACTTGGTTATCCCCAAATTTGCTATTTTCTTGTGATTATTTCCCCTTTTCTCGCCAAATTGGCCATTTTTTTCTCGCCAATTTGGCCATTTTTCATGTTTTCATGATATTTTACCTTTTTCTCCTAAAAATGGTCATTTTTATGGAAATTAAATTTTACTTTTTCATGTTTATTTTCCACATTTTCTTGCAAATTTCGTGATTTTGAAGAAAGATAACTTTTTCAAGACTTTTTTTTTCATTTTTCAAGTTTATTTTTAGATCTGGCCCTCCTAGGCTTCTGTCCCAAACTCCCTACAGGTATTCCACATCCACAAACCCAATGTGTTACAAAGTCACTACCAAACCATTTTTGACACACTTAGTGTAAGGAGAAATACCAGACATGCTTGACACAGATAACACCTTGTTGATACACTTAATTTGACACATATAGCGTTTTTTTGACACAGATAACGGTTGGATGGTCGACCTCTGTATGTTATTGACACAGATAGCGGTTATGACACAGATAGTGGTTGTACAGGGGGTCGGTGGATTTTCGCGCGAGTGGGTCGAAATGTTTTTGGTCCCCCCCACGGGAGGGGTTGAAATTTTCTTGGTCCCCCCCTCAGGCAAGTTGAAATTGAGCGCGGCCGACCTCTTTGAGCTATAGTAATGCGCGGGCTTTTTCGCTAAAAAGGGGTGCAATTTTTTTGGTCCCCCCCTCAAGAGGGGTCCAAATTTTTTTGGTCCCCCCCCCTTCAAGGGGTCCAAATTTTTTTGGTCCCCCCCCCCCAAATCCAACAACCCCCCCCCCCCTGTTGTTAAAAAATGACCACTCCCTTAGTGACTAAAACTAGTATTCAGTACAGACTTTTTTTTAACTCTCTCAGAAAATAGTTCAGATCATTTGCTAACATATAAAAGTAATTTTGATAGGGGGTCCCAGGCATATTTTTAGGGTTTTGGACCTTTGAAAATCAAAAATAATGCCAGAAAATGACTAATTTAAATATATATGGCATTGCATGATGGGTAAAATGGCAAAAATCAATGTATAAAACTGTCATAATTTATACCCTTGGTTACTTTGAGCAATATCATAGCATCTATAGTGTTCTAAATAATAAATATCTGCAATGTACTAGCTCATGTTTAAAAAAAAGAAATATTATCAATTACCAATATATCAAATATTCAAAGTACTACAAAATGCACAATATTACTTGAAATGATCTAAATTTTTAACACAGTTTAGGGAATGTATATATGTATCTGGGTATGCAATATTAGCCCATTCTGATAGATTTAAGAATTTGAAGAAATCAAAGGGTAGCGACCCACCTTAAAAGGTAAAACCACTGGGGACATAGGGTAGACTGACCTAAAGATAACCACGTACCATGAGATGTCCACCTTAATCATGTAGTTATTCGTGTATGGTATTGTACTTATTTGTCCTTTTCTGGAAAGAATATCACTTAAAGTGTACTGTGATACACAAAAACAAAGCTTATCATGAATGAATGACTACAAAATTGAGGGAGTTATCTCATGGTACGTGGTTATCTTTAGATCAGTCTACCCTATTGCCGGATTAGAGGTTACTCTGATTCTTCCTACTTCCCCTGTAGTTACTATGAAGTGTCTTGGCCTAAAACTCTACAGGGAGCACCTTGCTACGTTTTTAAAGTAGGAAGTTTGTTACTCATTTCTCCACATTTGAAAAGGGTAGTCTGTGCAGGTAGGAAGTCTTTACTGCATTGATGCCACCCTTTGATTAGTCTAGACACAGCTATAATTACTCAGTCGTTCATTTCACTTCAGACAAAACAACCACTAACGGTAGGGTGGCCGGAGGCTCTAGCTGATCACCCGGTCTCTATCTGATCCTATGTTAAGTGACCCTTTTATGATATCTTACCATTTTTGCTAAGGAGCAGATAGAAACTTCTAGTCAGTTGGTATCAAGGAATCTTGAATGGGTCTATCATATACAGGCTGGAAAAAGAATAATAAATTGTATTACATAAGGTTATTCAGGGGCAATGTTGACAGACCTTTAGATTTTGAGTCTGTTTTGGGCTTTATAAATGGGAGGTTTCTTTAACATGACAAGGCCCCAGTCAATGCATGTCTTGAATGGTCTTGACACATTTGCAACTACCAATCAGTATATTGATTGATTGGTTAAGATTATACAGGACCAGTAGAAAAGTGACCCTTCTCTCTCTGGCAACCCCTGGCGCCCTACTGAGAGACCAAAGACACTGACACTGACTCATTGTTATTGATGGTCTCCTTGGCGGGTGCTGCGCTTGAATGTATGCAAGTGTATACCTACCTTGGCATACCCCTGGATTGGAAGCTGACCTTTTAGGATGCAATAGGAGAGTTGATGAGAAAAGTCAACAACGGACTGTTCAATCTTGCTAAAATCAGGAACATGATAGATCGAAACACAGCTCTCAAGGTCTACAGAACCAGTGTGGCAACATTGTTTTATTATGCCTCTTTCTTCTTTGTAGCAGGAAGTTACTTGAGTCTCCAAAAGCTTTAAAGGTTACAGAATAGAGGACTTCGAATCTCTCTCAACACTTCCACACTGGTCCATAGTGTGGAAGAGTTGCATTCACTAAGTGGTTCCAGTAGACTGGACAGAAGGTGGGGTGAGCTTCTGTTGACATTGATGCGCGAATACTACCAGCGAGATCATGGTAACGATCAAACGAGAGGGTGGGATCAAGGCGAGAGACAGGTCATTGAGATCTGGTGACAAGATGCTTTTTCCCATGAAAAGGCCGATCACTGAGGGATACAAGAAGTCTCCTCAGTATAGAGGGTAAATGTTGTAGAATGTGCAAAACGAAGAGCTCAAGCAGAGCCTCTCTAAAGCACAATTCAAGAGAAAGTTGAAAAGAATTGTCAACCTGCGTGCAAAGTATCGTAAGAAAACATAGGTAACTGTATTCTGTCTGTATTTGCTCAAAATTGTTTGAATATGTAAAGCACAGTTGAAAAATCTAATGTGTGATCCTAATCACAAAAGACTCAGGTATTCGCATAAATAAGGCGGAAAAGTCAAAATATTTGAAATTTTAAGACCAAAAAGTGGACAGGACAGCGCTGGAAATGATGGAATCGACGCGAGTTTACTGCAGTTTACTGCCACTGAATCTCGCGCCCTCTCGCGCCCGATGAGAGCAGACGAGACTTGAAATCCAACATTTCCACCCCCCAGTACATTTTTTCAGCGTAGAATTCGAAAATAAAGAGAATGGGACAGGTTTGAGCCTTCAAAACGGAGTAGTTCGCGAGATATCCACTCCTCGGGGCGCCGAAAATTGTCAAATCAAAAACAATTTCCGAATCTCGCGCCCGACGAGAGCAGACGAGAGCAGACGAGACTTGAAATCCAACATGGCGGGCGTCAACTCGCATCGATTCGAATAGATAAAAATGCTCAAAATGACCTAAAAAAGGCATCTTTTCCACCCCCCCACATGTTTTCAGCGTAGAATTCGAAAATAAAGAGAATGGGACAGGTTTGAGCCTTCAAAACGTAGTAGTTCGCGAGATATCCACTCCTCGGCGCGCCGAAATTTGTCAAAGTGGCAGTAAACTTGCGTCGATTCCATCATTTCCAGCGCTGTCCTGTCCAGTTTTTGGTCTTAAAAAAAGCGTCTCAGCCGGTCATCAGATTGGATTAACTACTACTGCCATAGACGAACAGGAGGCGATTACAGTACTTAGATGTTTGCCTTCATGGCAGAAAGACCAAGACGATTTTTGGAATGCTTTCTTGTAATCCTTTTTTTTCATATAATGCTTCACTTTAGAAGGGTAATTCCAGCGACGTAAGTTAGGGGAAATGTTGTATTTGATGTGGGATTTTGAATTTTTGATGGGAAATTCCTCTTTCTGGTTAAAAAAAGGAGTTGAAGTTTTTTTTGCCTTTCAAAAAAAAGCGTCTCACCGAGGCGTCGCATAAGACTCAGGTAGTGACCTACCTGAGTCAACAAGTACAATTGGCACAAGGTCTGATTGGTACATGCGGCCCAATTAACATTCATCAGCTAATGATAAAAAAAATATGATAACATTCCTTTAGAAGTTAAGTCTATTTCTGAATCTGTTCTATCTTCACTCCTATACTATTGCCATTATCATTGCCTGTTTAATCACCATGTATACCCTGTCTCAGTAATGTAAAATTATGTAATAGCTTAATAATAGTACATGCAAAATTGGTACATGCTGATGATTCAATATCTGTATACACAATATTGTATCATCTACTGCTGAAAATGTTTTTTTGGATTGGATGTTAACAAAGTTTACCGCGTCTCGTACATGTCTTTTGTTAATAAAGGAGTTCTATGTGGACTCATTGAAACCAAAAATCGAACTACAACCCTAGTGTCAGCCCTGGCTAGGTCAGGTTACCTGAAACACCTAGTAAGAATTGAATTCAAACTTTTTTCATTTATGCTGAAAAGCAGTACAATGACCTGTACTTCACCTCTATTCAGTCAAGGGTACATATTATAAAACTGGATCCAGGTTTTAAGGTCAGGCTCCTTTATGCCAAAAGTGGTCCTGTTAGGGGACACACAACCGTCTGACAGTATAGGGAAGTCTAAACTAGCATAAAATGTATTTGTCATTGGTTAACTAACACAAATATATTTAGATAGTGGGACTGAACTAAATGACAAATCATTCATTTTCTATATGTTCTACGCCTCAATTCCTCTGAACACATGCCTGGAAGTGTTTAAATTTAGCGTAGTATCTATCTATGGTGGCAGATTCATGTACTTATATAAGCTATACATCCCTTTTTGTCTTCTGATCCATATTTTGATAAAGTATGTATACACAAATTAACTATCTGTCTATCATCTGATCTAAAATGTACTTCTTTTTTTAAACTTTATTCTCCTTTGCCGACTTGCTCCCTATCTAAATATTAAATGGAGGGGGAGGGGGGGTTTATTAGGGCTGATTTATCTATCATTGAGACCTCCGGACACAAAGTATTGATTTTAACAAATGATCCCTCCAAAAGGGTCACCCACAACGGTGGAATAATGTCCTCACATAATCAAATGGGCTGTATAGATCTAGTTTTACCCCCAATGTTGGGTTCTGCCACCATGCATGGGCGTCCTCCTGATCATGCCCCTTGCCATATTAACCAACCCCCAGCTGGCAATGAATTAACCCATAACCTTGAAATACAAAGATTGGAGATAATAGTAATGAGGTCTGCCATCTGGTAGGTTATAGGTCAAGTTGTACAAGTGCAATCACCCCCATTAACGGCATACTTTACTTGTCACCCTGTATACACGCATCATGACTTACAACTTTTAAAGATAAAACTAATCTGTACCATTGGCTCTAATCTCCTGGCTTTAGTTTGGGGGGCTCTATTATACCATTGCATGATTTGTCGAGGATTACCCTTTCTACTTGGATGCTCACCATATTAAAAAGCTATTTCATCTAAAAGAGTAAATGAAGTACATGTATTAGTTATCTGTTATTTACATAGTACTTAAGCAGCCAATCAGAACTTTATACACACCCATGCATGATGCAGAACATTCCTTCTGTGTGGCTTCTTAGGCCACCTTATTTTGATAACTTGGATTACGGGCTTTTGGCTCTAAATTTTTCGAAGGGCAGAGGGGAAAAAAAAAAAAAAAGCTGCCCTACAGGAAGGGCCAGATCAAAAAATTTCCCGAAGGGCAGAGGAATAAAAAAAAAAAAAAAAAGGCATCAAAAACACCATTTTTTGGTAATCTAAGGAAGATATGTTGAATAATATCCCCAGTCTGAAAGGCCTCATTTTACCTTTTACTGGTCAACATGTACTTTTTTTTTTTTAAAGGAAAATTCTCAAAAAAATCTCGAAGGGGAAAGGTTTAAAAAAAAAATAAAACTTTTTTTTTTTTTTGCAAAATGCCAAAAATCTCGGAGGCGGATCCGTTATCCAAGGTATCAAAATAAAACGGCCTTACATTATGGTACTGTCAGACTGAGTTCAGTCTTTAATAGTGCTGTATCTAAAGCTTGTGTCAGAATCACTTTACTACATTAAGACTTTGTTGCATAGTGGTGTACACTTCCAGCCAATATGTCCAGCATATTTTAAGGATTGTAATGTAGTATTTAGGCAAACTTTCTCTAATCAGGGTGAGGGTTATCAGGGGTCCAACTGATTTATTTGTCGGTAAAATAAATTAATTCCAATGTTTGAAAGATGTCATGTACCTATGTCAAAACAAAGTCATGTGCCCCCTTCCTCCCCTACAGGCATGCCGCTCCCCAAAAGCATGAACTGAGAAAGTAAAACACTGTCTTTATGAAGTTGTTCAAAGAAAGATGAGTGTATTCAATGAAAAGGACTTAAAAGATGAATAGCCTATATAGACAAAGATTCACAAGTTTTAGTCTGTTGATTTGACTAGGTTATTTCACGAGTTGAATGTCAGGCCGCATTTCACTCGGCCTTCAACAAGTGAAATAACCCAGTCAATAGACTAAATTATTCTTTCTGTTTTTCAATTTGAAAACACCAGATTTACGATAGGGGGCCCTAAAATACTCAAATTCTATGCCGTTTCAAATGTAAACAAACCGTCATCTTTGATAACGGCACAGGCCATGAAATACAGCCGTGGGTTATTCAACGGGCTAGCAAAATACATCCACCCTTGGTTAACTCAATGGGGAGAGCCTATTCCATAAAAAATAAAGCTGCTATATTTCTTGTGTCAACTGTGTTGTGCGCTGTATTTCCATCATCATTGGAATATCATGCAATGTCAAATGTATTATTTTGTAGCTACATGTACTATTTCTTTCCTTAGCTGTAACAAATACTAATGTGGACGTCTTTAATCCACATCCTATATGTGCAGCAGACCGGGCCTTCAGTCAGGCAGTCCCACTTCAAATACTTAGAAGACAAATATTTCTGATACTTGTAAAGTGTTCTTAAGTATAATGTGCCTGTATGTATGTTTGCTGTGAATGCTCCATTCACTGTTTCCCATTAGTCATTTAATGCCCTTTCGTCAGTTTGATACATGAATGCAGTAACTTGCCACTCCTGCATTCAGGCATCATGCTAACGCAGCTTGATACTCTCCAGAGCGGTTGGCATGATACACCAATGTAGTCCTAGAGAGTAACGCTGCGTAGCTGCATCATGACATCAAAGGAACACAAACCATATGGCATCATGTGGTCCTTAAATGGTTAGGGTATACATCACGTCGTAAATAATACACAGCAAACAGACCATGCCCAGGCTGTTGCTGCCTGCCTGTAAGGGTTAAGTATGACTCCATGTTCAACAAGCAGTACAGGTTTATTTGCCTTGCTCTTGTGACTTGATACTTTTTTATACTCTGGTTGAAGTACAATACTAATCCTTTCTAATGTGTATAATCCCCTGTAAATAGCCATGATAACGGTTTGCCAATGGTTGGTTGGTGTGAGTGACAATGTTTGAAGGGAAAGGATTCTCTGACTTCGAAAGAGAGATTTGGGAGGGCTTTATTGATTACCATAATGTAAGGATTCATTCATGGTATCAGTAGTATATAGGAGCATATTCAGCGCGTAAGAAACGGTAGCAAGTAGGTCAGTTGACACTTGCAGAACGGAAGTGACCTTTAAGAGCCAATCAGAAGCCTCTATATGACAGGAAGTGACGTCACTGACCTAGATTAGAGGTCATGACATACTTTACAAGCTTCTGATTGGTTAATATATGTCAATATGACCTACTAACTTTGTAAATACAAGGTACACGTGCTATACACCACGTGGCTTTCAAATGTCAACAATGACATTTCAGTAATACCGTCACATGCAGATGGAATACTAACTTTAGTATTCAATAAATACCGTTGGTATATACACAGATACACGACACAATTTGTTTTTTCATTCTTTTTTTATTTCACACAAAGCAAAAAGCAAAGCAGTTACAAAGTGAATGAGTTATTGGCACAGTTCAACCCACACCCTCCTCCAGTTTTAGTTTTCTCCACTTCTGCCTTGTCTTGAACTTCTTCTAGTTGCCTCACTCTGTACATGAGCTGACTGATCATATCAATTATTTTATCCATGACATCAGCGTTACTCTTCAACCCGTCGATCACGTCTAATTCTCTCTGAGTGCTGTCTGCAAGTAAGTTGTGTTTAGTACTTGCAGCTTCTTGCTCTAGAGACTTTAGTATAGACTCATGTATGGCTCTACCAGGCGATCGGTCAGGTTGGTTGGCAGTTGGAGAAGGTTGTGTAGAGTGTGTTGAGGGTCTTGGGTTCGACATGTTTCTATCAAGAAGTTGATGCAATGAGCTCCACAAGTCTTAGTGTATAAACTTTGTAGTTGTTGCTTGTTGAACGTCCCACGCTTGTCTGACGATTTCTTCAAGAACGCTCTGTGATATACACTCATAGGGGGTAAACCATAAGGATCGAAATAGTACACTACTCCATCACTCTGAACATAGAAAGCTATCCAATGTTGTCCAGGTTGTGTGTGGGGGTGTGTGTTACTGACAAAGCAAGTCAGAGGTGTTGCTTCAGCAGGGCACTCATCACTAGGGAAAGTACCTAGGAAGTATCGTCGAGTGTGAGGGTGTTGGCTAAGAACAGTGTTCAGTTGTGAAGTCTTCATCTTCTCAGGCCATGTGGTAGTCTGTGACTGGTAGTCTGTCAGCTGTGAGTTGGATGTTGTTGTCGTAGAAAGCACAGATGACAGCTGAGATGGCGTGATTTGTAGGGGCGTTGAACCTCAGAGACACAGTCAACTTCCCTTGCTTCACTAAGTTGATGCGTGGGCATTCAGGAGTCCTGTCTGGAGTCAGGTCGAAAGCGAAGACTGTGTACCCTGATTGGAACTGTTCTAAAGTGAGACCACAATCTTGACCTACAGCTAGTAGACCTGTCTCTCTGAACAAGTTCCTGTAAGCTTTCACACAGTTCCCTGCAGCAAAGTCAGTCTTCACTTCATATTTATGGTCATCATACTTCAGACCTACTTCTCTCACTGAGTAGTTCTGGAAGTTGAACGGGTTCTCGCTTTTAGTGCCTGACGCTGCAGTCTCTTTGACTAAAGCTAGTAGGACACGGGTCGGGATCTGGCTTGTGTCGGGTTGAGTCCAACTGTACTCTTGTGACCCTCCGTCTAGAGTGTGTTTAGTGACTCGACACCTCGTCAGAGTGTAGTTGAATGGCCCGAACTGAGGGTTCATCACTGTTTTATTGTGGACTTCAGCTACTTCGTCTCTCACAGTCACTTGGCGCACGCTCATCTCAGCTTTAGTGATCTTCACTTTGAAGTCCAAGTCTGCAGCTTGCATCATGTAGAAAGCTGGAGAGCTACGTTCATATATGAACTTGAACTCACAATGTGAAGGGAAGAGCTTGCACTGCTTGAGGAGGTCGATGTGGGGTCTGATGATGACTCCGTGAGTCCGTCTTGCACTGAACTCTTTCCGGCGAGCAACGAAACCCGTGTTAGCAGCAACTCGTCCTTCCATGTGGCCAGCTGTGTCCATCATCCACTTCTGTAGACCCTTCAACCGAGTAGTCTTGTCGTTCACTTCAGTTCCTACTAAGTCTAACAATGTCGATTTCAGTGCATAGTCTTCATTGTTCCCTGTCACTTTCTCTCCGTTGATCAACAGTTGAACAGAAGAGAAGAGGGAGTGGCCTATGTTGTTCACAGGTGCAGCTTCGTCACCTACTGCTAGACGTGTCCCAGCAGCATCTACAACTTCTATTTCCAAGTACAACTCTGCTTCACTCAAATCTGTGTACAGAGTAGTTGGCTCAAAAGTAAAGTCGAAAGAGTCAGTGTGGTCAGTCAAAGCATTGTTAGTTGTCTTAGTGACTGTCTGACTTTTCAGAATGTCTTTTTGAGTCACTCCTACTGCATGGAGATCTAACTCTCCTACAGCACATGTCTGGCCATGAGGATGTAACAGACTCATGATTAGAACAGTAGTGCTTTATTGCTAGCACGACTCTGCTTCTTCTTCTTGCGCCCTTTGCCTGTCTGCTGCTTAGTACGTCCTGCACGTCGGACTGTCGCACGGCGTTTGGCTGGAGTCGGTTGAGACACTCTGTTTATGTAGTTCTGAGCTGAAGAATGAGCTCTCTTCAATAGAGCTTGGCTTTGACCTCTGACATGTTTGTTTACACTCTTCTTGAGTGGTTTTCCAGCCATGACATCTGAAAGTACTCCTGCACCTGTAGAGAGTAGTGCTGTGCCAGCTGTCTTAGCAACTTTACGACCAATAGTGCTCAAAAGGGGGACAGCTCCTCGCAGTAATCCTGATATGATAGATCCAATACCATGACCACGTTGCCTAGCTACTCCACCGAAAGCTGGTAGAACACCGTGACCAAACTGAGATTTAGCATAGTAAGCACCATACTCCCCTCTAGGGGCTAAGTATGGAGGTGGGCCAAAGCGCTGAAGCATACTGTTACTATATGTGGTTGCTTATAGGCTTAAAAGCTAGTACTACAGTCACTGCTCCACGTTCAAATGGTATAGGACGACCTGTGCTGTCTCTTAAGTAGATCGCGATCTGTCTGAAGCTGCTCTTACTCACAGGTTGGTACATCAAAGGTTGGAAAGTGACAGTCTGTGTGTCACCTAGCAGTGGATTAATGTTTACAACTCTCAACAGAGGTGCTCTCTTGTCTCCAACGATGTTATGTTTCACTATATCAGAGTATACATAGACAGTCTGAGCTCTGAACTTCAAGTCTACTACAGCTTGACCTTCAGTCTTATTCATCAAGAAGACACCACCTCCGAACCCTAACTGCACACCCAAGTTTACTGGTAGTTGTATCACAACATCAGGAGGTAGAGCTACAATACACTTCATTGTATACCTGTTGTATGTGAACACGTTAGATTTATTGTTCTTGTGGTGTGTCCTCAGTTTCTTGATTATACTAGGGTGTTTCCTGTTTATACACTTGTTCAGATAATTTATGAAGTCAGAGTTGTCTTGTAGATATACACCTTGCAGAGAGAAAGCTGTATACGTCCGGACTGCTGGGAATTGAAAAGTGTTGACTAGTTTATCTAAATACTTCAACTTTAATTCTATTTTCACTACTCTGAGTTCTTCCTCAGTCAAAACTTCTGACTCTCTAGTAGTAAGCCCGTTTATGAATGCTGCTTTTTCTGTGTAATTTAAGTTGAGTGAATCTCTCACAGCTGAGACTGCTGCACTCGCACGGTTCTCGGGGTTCAAACCGCATACTATTCTGTAAGTGATACTGTCTGCACCAGATGGCGGCACTTCTGCTAAAGGGTCTGGTTCAGTTTCGGTTTCGCTGTCCGATTCGACACTAGGTGGCGGCGCAGGTCGCGCTACTTCTCCAGAGCTTGGGTCTGATTCTACACTAAGTCTCGCTGTAGGTTGTCGTACTGGTACTTGTTTAGAGTGTTTGATCTCTACACCTCGCTGTAGACACTTCTTAGCTACGCTGTCATGTATACTTGAACTTTTCCTATTCAACACAGGATCGTTCGCTGTGTAAGGAAAAAAGTCTGAGCTTCGCTTATGTAGTGCTTCTTGTAGTCTTTTAGCACTCATGACGCTCTTGGGTATAGTTGAGTCTGTTTCACCTTCTATGAACAACAATGTCTCACATTCTACGTTGTACCAACTAGTAGGACACGTTATTTCTTGCAGAGCACACTCCATTGGAGTACTAGAAGATACATACTCAGGTAACAATGTGTTGTAAGTTGTCAGAGTGTTGTCTGGGAAAACTTTCATAGACGAGTTGCTAGGTAGTGTCATTGTGAACGCCATTTTTTCACGTTCTTAGCAGGTTCCCACGTGTTGAACTTATCCCCGTAACCTTTCCACTTGACGTATGCTTGACGCTTACGACCTGAGCCTCTGTACTTCACTACTTCCTCTATGTCGTACCTCTTCCCTTGACGGACATGGACCTTTTGAACTTCAGGCTGGTAGAAAGTTCCTTTTATCTCTTCTCCTAGTTCATCTTTCAGTTGGTATCCTTTAGGTTTGACAGAATCTATAGTGTATACTTCCTCAGTCCAGTTAGGTTCGTAACCTCTGTTGAAAGTGCGCTTCTTAGCAAGCATGCGCACTTTAGAACCTTTCTTCAAAAGTAACTTGGGCACAGTCCTCTTGTCTGGTGGTTGTTCATATAGCCTGTAGAACAGAGCATCAGAGTTCTTGTCTGTGATGTCGACTGGAGCTGCACCTAGTGTCTTATGCACAGTACTATTGTAAGAGTGGACTAGATCTTGAAGTATGCCTGTCCACTTGTAGTTGTTGAAGTAAGCAAAGCAACGCCACAGCTTACCTTGCAGTGTGGCGTTAAATCGTTCAGCTATAGCACATTTCACGTCATCGTTCTCTCCAGTGAACAATTCCACACCAGTTTCTTCTAGATGACTTCTGAAAGTTTGGTTCAAAAATTCTTTTCCTTTGTCAGTCTGGATTTTAACAGGTTGTCTACTCTCAGTCATTTTCTTGTAAGCTTCTAATACATCTACAGCTTTCTTACTCTTGACAGGTTGAGCAAAGCCATATCTTGAGAAGACATCTATACCAGCTAAAATATACTGGTACCCCTTGTTCTCACGTGAAGACTCTCTCATGTCAATAAGATCTAACTGCCATTGTCTATCTATACCCCAAGTCTGAGTCTTGTGTCTTGTGAACCGTCTCTTGTAAGGTTTGTGTCTAGTGTAAGCATCCACATCTTCTAAAGCTTCAGCAATGTTTTTTAAGTCAGTCTTCTTAAAGTGATGGTGTCGCAATTTACTCACGCTAGTGAAACTTCCAGGTTCTCTGACTGAAGTATAGCGATCTACTACAGCTTTCTTCAAAGCTTTGTCCGCCATAACTTTGCTAGTTGACGAGGTGTTATACCAGTACCACTCTGTGCAGTATTAGCTTTACGTTTACGCTTTGGTGTTACACTATATGAACGTCTTCTGAAGGGAGAGCCAGTCATAGAACTAACACTCTTGAAAGATTCTTTGTTTCTGACGAACTTCAAGTCTGGGTTCAGCCTTTTAACAGCTGCGATGAAGGGCTTTTGTCCTATGAGAGGTTGCTTCTTAGTTAGACTATTTTTCCGAGCTGCATCACCTAGTAGATCAATGATGTTACTCCCTTCTATACGCCGCCCGTGCACTACTAGTTCACCACTAGGAGTCCAGTTGATAGTACCTCGACCTTTGTCAGAGTCTGCCAAGTGTCTATACAGATTCATAGCAGTCTTCTGATAAGTATTAGGTACACGCCTTTGAATTAAAGCATCCATCACCATGACACCTTGTCTACCTATAGGTCCTGTGTCTTCTTCTTCTCCTTCTTCTTCTTGAGACTCATATTCATCGTCTCCACTACCACCAGGTAAACTTGGAGTTGGAGTTTGATGACTAGTAGTAGAAAACATATCGTCATCCTCGCCTGAACTAGCTTCATCGTCTGCTTCTTCTCCTCTTCTACCTTTTCTGCGACGGTGTGGAGTAATATTTCTAGGGTTCATAGAAGAAGCAGCTCGACTCACAATTTTAGCTTTTTTGTATAGTATAGAAGATTTAGTCATGAGCTGGTTGTATCTACTGAGTCTCTCACTACTGTTCAACTGAGAGTCATTCAATACTCTAGTTGCTTCTTTCTGTAAGTGACTCAATATCTCCACTAGACTACTGTGTGGGGATAGTTTTTCTCTGACTAGTTGACTCTCATAAAACTGAGTTTGAGGGTCTGGTAGCACAGCTGGAGCAGAAGACGCGAGTGTTGCAGTAGGTAGTGGGTCAGTGTTAGTAGTAGAAGAAATGGGGGTGTCGCTTCTACCCACTAAATCAGGTCTCACTAAAGCCATACATGTGTAAGACATGACTACCGTTTGACAGCTGATCCTATGAGACTAGTAATAAGAGGTAGTGCTACACCTAGTAGTGCACCTATGAAGCCACCTTTCTGCTGTAGTATTCGTCTCTTAGCTATGACAGTAATCTTAGGTTTTGTTATAGCCTTCAGTTGTTTCTTGTACGGCGATAACTTCTTGACTGCGTGAACTGAGTTCGGTGTCAAGGTTTTGTTCATTACATTGACACATATGACACTCATTAGTCTGATCACTTCTTCACTGAGACCTCTCACTAAATGTTGACAGTCTGTAGTACTACATTTAGCTATATGTTTCAACAGAGAGTAATGACGACGTAAAGAAACTAACTTTTGGTAGTAAGCACTTCTCTGACGGCGCTTAAGACTCTCAGCACGCTTACTCTTAGTACTACCCTTCATTTCTTCTGCTTTTTCCCAGTAGGAATGAATACTACGCTGTTCCAAGGTGTTGTTATACTGTTCCTCACTCGCAAGTTGTCAGGTGTGCTCTGCTTACAGTCGAACACTATGTATGAGTGCTTAGCTGTAGTCTCTTTGTTATATACCTGAGTCAAGAAAGATGGTTGTGCTGGGAAAGCTTGTCTAGATATATAACTTATCTGACTCATATCTCGAGGGTTCTTGAAAATAACAAGATAATGGCTGTTTAAACTGAGAGTCCTGAAGTCTTTGTTAGCAAAGAATAAGTTCTGAGTAATGAATATTACATTCATGTTCAGATGATGAGAACCTTTGATGAAGAGGTCTTTAGCTATAGGTGCATATTCCGGGTCTAACAAGTCGTCTATGATGAGCATCGAGTGTTTACTAGTATCTCGACTAGAGTTGAAAAGTTCATCTCTTGTAAGAAGACCTTCGTTGAATTTCACACCTGCACTTTTCAACTTTTCAAGCTCTGGTTGCCACTGGCTGTAGCAGTAAGTTATATCGTGTACTTCAGGTGTGACGAGAGTCTTCACGTTATTTATCACTTCGAATACTAGACGACTCTTACCACACGATGTAGGTCCAGCTATTAGCATAGTGAAAGGTGACTGTAGTCTAGGATCGAATTCAACAGATTCCACAGTGCTAGAGACGTCCATCTTAGTGCAGTGATCAGACGAGAGTGGTCAACACTGGAGTGACACAGCTCACTTTTATGTCTTTGGGTACAGCTGCATACAACCCTTGAACATACATTGCGACGTCGCTGCGACCCATGTCGTCTTGCAACACTTTCATCAGAGCCATAGGCTCAGACGTCTCGTTGTACTTCCAAGCTCTCAGCACTTCATAGACAGGGTTCTTGACAGTTCTGTCAGAAGGCACAGGTTGAGAGATGAAAGCTAGTTCATGAGAAGTCAACCCTAAGTAGATCCCTATGGTCTTCCAGTCTCTAGGGCAGAGCTCAGCTAAAAGAGAGAAATATTTCTGCACTTTCCACTCCATGTCTCCACTCTCTAAGCCATCCCACATGTCATGCTTGTCCATGTACTCACGTGAGAATTGGATGAGGTCCATACGGTAAGATTCTTCCAAGGCGTCTGCTAGTTCCTTCCACCTAGTAGTACAACTTTTCTGGTACCAAGTAGTGAACATTTCTCTAGCTTGAGTTATGACACTTCTCTCACAACTGAGATATCCCATGTCCTTCAAGTTCACTTTGAGGTATGAACCTAACCGTATGTAATCTGATGTCGGCAACTTACTACTTATTTTCAGTAGCATAGCGTCTGGTAAGTATCCTAACAGCTCTCCTTTGAAGAATGATGATACAGGTACTACTAAATTGAAATCTGCCATGATGAGTGAGTGTGTGAAGGAGTAGACAGGCAGGTAGGTAGGTAGAGCGTTGTATGGGGTGTTGTAGGTTAGGGGGAGCTTTTATATAGCTCTTTAGACTAGAATACGTAGGGAAATCGTGTAAAGAGTATGCAAAACGTTCTGAGTTCGAACTCCTCGCCCCCCTATCCATTTCACACTAGAGGGGTGCCCCCACCCCATACACCCTATGCTAATACTATACACACCCCCCACCCCACCCAACTCTATACGATGCACTAACGTTTCACTTTTTTATCAGAGTGTTTACAATAACATTCTGAGCGCTAAACCACTACGATGAGGGGACGTTGTAATATCACGCTCCCACTGACTTAAATAAGTTTTAACTCTGTGTCTGTCTGCTTCAGTGTAACGTTCTAGATACGTATCTGGGATTTTGAAAATGTCTTCTACTTTCAAATCTGAACGACCTGCTAAGTTCCTTTGAAGCCGACAACCTAGCATGTCTATGATACTCTCTAACAAGTAATGTGTCGGCATGTCTTGATTAGAGTGGTACTGAGGATGATGAGGGTTGTTTGCGTAGTGATGTTTCAGCGCTGATTCCCACATTGCAAGGTGGTCAGAGTTCTTGAGAGGTTTTGAACTCTTAAGGCGGCCAAACTTCCACCCGTATCCAACAGCTTCTACAGCTGAAAACTTAGACAAGTCGTGCTTCATTATCAACTTGTCTATACATTTAGCTTCACTCTCATTGAAGCTATCACTTAGCAGAACCCAAGTGTAATACAACCATTTCCTATGCTCTAAAGTCTGTTTGAAATGATTGAAAATGTACTGTAAAGTTTTTACAGTGCATGTGACAGACTCTTTTCTTTCACACACATACTGTAATACTAACTCGTCTTCAGGGTATCTAGCTTTAACTAGCGTGTAGAGGTCGTGAGCTGTCTTCATGATGACGTTGAAAGGTCGTTTGAATGAGTGAGTGCACTTACACGACCCTATATACTCTGAGTGATTTATGACTTGACAACTAACCGTTTAAAACACAGTGTGCATGTAAAATTTTTAAGAAGTAGAGTGACAGTTTGAAGGGGGGTCTCTCAATATATGAGAGACCAGAGTTAGTTTGTTAGTACACCTATACCTTTTTTTCACTTTTTTTTTTTTTTTTTTGTGAAGCATCTAATAGACTATTGGTCAAGGTTTTTTTTTCATCAGTTAGGGGAGAAGGATTGAGTTGGAAAGGCTGTCACCAGTTCATACAAGACTCCTTGACACAGTAGAGTAGGGTTTTGACAACGTTGTACAACTACTCTTACAACGTGACAACACCCGTTTGCATTGTGTCCAATCTCAGTCTTGTATGCTCTTTCATACAAAAACCGATCTGAAGAGTATTTAGCACGTGTTATCTTGTCAGGAGCTGATACTGTGTGCTTGATTAAGCCATGTACCATACTCGTAGAGATGAACACGGAATTTCCCAGCTGGTGTGATTCGAGCTGATTAATTTTGAAGTAGGGTTTCGTCCTACATTTTTGAAAGTTGATAGCTGAAGCTACTACACTATGAGAAGTTACACTGTGTTGTAACTTAGAAACTAGCAGTAACAGGTTACTCACTACTTCAGATTGAGTAGCTTTCCCAGTAGAACTAGTTATGAACTTCTTGAGAGAAGGACTACTAGCATTTATGGGAGTCGTGTTGTTATGCAGAAAACAATTTTAAAAATCTAAATTTGGAGGTATGTAACTATCTCTGATGTACTCTTCAGGACAATATCTGAACAACTGCTTTTCCTCACCAGTCTCTACTCCACTCTTGACGTCTGAAATGAACTCCCAAACTGACCGCCTGTGTTTAGTGCTGAGTGAAATCGGTAGAGGTGTACAAGCTGCACTGGACATGTTGTCTCAGAGCTGCTCAGTTTGAATCTGATCACAGCCGGTTGTTTTCAACGTACACTAATCGTTTCCCCCACCCTCTCTAGAAAAGTAGTGTTCACAAATTAACTCACTTGAACGAAAATCTTTCAAATAAACGTCAAGAAGAAAACGTAAACTTCACCTTCAAACTTGTCAATCATATAATAAGTTAAAAAAAAAATTTAGACTGTATTTATATTTTTTCATCTTGAAAAGTGTAGTATAAGATACAGCATTCATGAACGTTCCTTTTATGTTGCAACGCCCCATCCAGCTGACAGCCACTGTGCTATCTGAATAGAGTTCACATTTCCAACTGTTGTTTTTCAACTTTTTGTTTTGCTCTCCGCAGAAGCACCAGTCTGTTATGGGTTATCCCGTGCTTATTTATGTAGTGTGGTTGATAAAGATACATTGTATCTAAACTCAGCCTAGTGCTTTACTATAGTGACATGTGCGTATAATTGTCGTACAATAACAATTAGAGATGAAATATGAAAAAAATGTCAGACGTCAAATGTTCGTCTATTGTCGTTCAACAAACGTGTGACAACGTTTGACAATCGTTCTCAGTAAAATTAGTATATATACCCCTTGATTTGCTCAGTTGAAATCAAACCGCTCCTGAGCTGCTCAACTGTGACGACTACTCTACTCTACACCTGCCACTCTACACGCTGCCTCTACTTTTCAACTTCTACAAAACTAACTGTTTTAGTTTAGGATGCGGTCTGCTGGCAACAAGAGCTCTAAGAAGAGTTCTAAAGTAGCTAAGAGCAAGAACTTAGTTCTGGACGTTTCTGTGGAGATACCTCCTACAGTGAGCAATGAAGTACAGTGGATTCATCGTCCAAGTACACCTGAAGAGCAGAGTGCAGCTATCTTGGGGTTACATCACGATCTGGACTGCATGCTGGCTCCTTCCACTGGCGTACTGGACCGTGATGTATCTACGTCAGCACCAGCTTTGAGCTCTACAAGCTTCAGCAACCCTGAACCACCCCAAGATGTCCTCACTTACCAGACCCTGTCACACGTCATGCCCGTGGGCCGAGGCAATGGAGCTCTTCCCACTGCCGCTACTCCTCCAGTCATCATCGACTTGACTGGTGATGAGATACTTCGACCCAGTACGCCAATCGTCATCGACTTGACAGAGGACGAAGTAGAAGAAGGTGAAATCATCGGGCACGACTTGAATGAAGTACTAGATGAGTGGTTCCAGAAAGCTGAAGCTGAAGGACGCTGTGCGCCACCTTCCTCACCTGTCACTACAGCTGTACCAGCCGACATTGTA
Organism: Harmothoe impar; assembly: GCA_947462335.1. NCBI lineage: Eukaryota > Metazoa > Annelida > Polychaeta > Phyllodocida > Polynoidae > Harmothoe > Harmothoe impar. The sequence continues at coordinate 16,166,348 of OX381721.1, read as the reverse complement.
GTGAGGGATAGTGCCGGGGCCGTCATCACTCCTGGCTTGACCGACACTGTCGTCGTCATCAACGGGGAAGCTACAGTAGTCACGGATGAGTACTACTCAAGAGTAGTAGGTGACACAAGTGGTGAAGTGAATCCTCCCAAGGGCGTGACGACTGCTACTAAAAGAGGTCCATCTCCACAGATTCAGCCAGAAGCAGTTGTTGAAAAAAAAAAGAAGCGAAAGTACACCAAGAGTGTGGCTACTGTAGCTGCAGCTGCTGCACGTGCTGCAAAGGCTGGTGTGGGAAGTGTTACTTCCCAATCTACGGTTGCTACTGCTGTTGTGACACCGCTTCCGCCGAGGAATGGATCCAAGAAAGTTGGGTCTAAGCTGGCTAACTTCCGCATAGTCCCTTTGACTGGTGAGAAGTGGCCTAGTCGGTTTGGTTTCCCATCTCAACAAGCCGAAGGTAGCATTGTTCCTGACCAACTCTTCTACCCACCTGGGGATACATGCACGCTGGTTGAAGTATACAAGCTCCCCTTCATCAGTGGCGTCTCAATAAGGCAATATTTGAACAAGCCTTACGAGAGGCGCGTCAACTTACGGGCAAACGACTTCAGAGGGCTCTTCTACCAGAGCAAATCTATCATAGAGAACTATGACAGGATTAAAGAAGAAGCCAAGAAAGGAGCGCCAGCAGTCCAGAACTATCTGAACTACTTAGACAACCCTGTCAAACACACAGGTGTCTTAGTCAACCTCTACAGGGGACAACCTAAGATCCACATCGGAACGTCGTCGTACGTGAAAGAAATGGATAAAGCGCTGCCGGCAGGTCGAGCAACAACAAGCCCAATACACTGTGGGTACACGGTGACTGTCAACACGATCAAAGACATACTGGAACGTGTTGGGCCGATGCTGGAGAGTGACAAGAACTTTTACAGAGGTGTTACCACTTGCGATGAGACTGATTAGGTGAGTGCTCAACAATTAAATTACATCAGTTGTAAGGTTCCTCAACACTGTATTGATAGGGCTGTAAATTCTTTGCATTATGTGTCTGTCTGTCTGTCTGTCTGTCTGTCTGTCTGTCTGCTTGTTTGTTAGTGAGTATGTTTTAGTGGAAAAAAGGAAAGAAAAAAAAGAAGGAGAGAGTGTATATCTGAAGAGTTTTTAAAATGCATAGACACGTGAATACTATCAGTTGTATTCGGTGTAATGCACCTAGAATTCCTAGACAAGTTACTATACATAACAGTAGTAAGAACTTGTGTACTTCAGAGACTTGCTTGAGAGAAGTCTTCTCTAGTGAAACAGTTTTACCTGAAGAGATTGAGAAAAACTCTCTTTTCTTAGAATATTACAAATCAAATTTCAGATCGATAGGTCAAGGTTTAGTTGTGTTAGGTTGTGTACAAGCTATATATAACGTCAGATTAACTACTTTTGAATCTGATCAAGGAGTGAGTGAGATAGTGACAGCTCTCAGAGCTATACATGAGAACCAGTTATACAGTTATAGAGTAGCTGTGTCTTTTGGTCGAATTTTGACTTGCACTGAAGACGCTGAGCAAAGAGTCATGTATTTTCATGCTTCAGCTAACAACTCTTCAGTTTTTTATGACAGTGAAGACCATCAAGACCCTTACTTCTTAGTTAAGAACTCTGAGAGCTTTGAAAGTTGCATAGATCTATTGAAAAGTAAAGTGAAAGTTGACACAAGTAGACCTGACACAAAGTGGACAGTAGTAGGTAATGTGAATGTGAATCTGACTTATATTAGACCTACAAATGTGTTCTTAGGTAAGTTAGAGAGTGTCCCTCCTAGTTTCAGGAAAAGAGGTATGTTACACTTCCACCGAGACTCTTACAGTAAGAGAGTGTACAGAGACAACTTGTGTTTCTTTAGATGCTTGTCACACCACTTGTATAAAACATTAGATAGAACTGTAGAGCTTTTCAAAGAAGCCTATCCAGACACTTGTCAGAAAAAGTTCAAAGGTATTCTCTTAAGTGATTTAGATAGATTAGAGAAAGTATTCAAAATAGACATACGAGTGTTCAAGCTGTCTAGTACTAATAAAGTGACTGTAGTGCGTAGCAAGCTTTGTAGTAGCAAGAAAGTCTTGAATCTCAACATGTACCGCAACCACTTGAGTCTGATAGTAGACATGTGTAAATATGGGCGCGTGTACAGTTGTGAAAAATGTTACAAAGCATTCTCTTCTAATTACAACTTGAAGAGACACACTGCTGTAACAAAAGACTGTACTAAAGTACGATTTATATACAAAGGGGGTGTGTACAAACCTAGTAGAACTATATTTCAGAAGTTGAGTGAGCTAGGTGTACATACACCTGCTCACTTAAAGATATACCCATATAAGATTGCTTTCGACTTTGAAAGTTATTTTGTAAAGAACGGTGAGAAAAGTTGTAACACAACTTTTGAGTTAGATCATGTACCACTGTCTGCTAGTGTAGCTAGTGACTTTCTAGGGTATACAGAACCAGTGTGTTTTGTCAGAGAGAGTAACAGGGAAAATGATGACTTAGTCAGTCGTGTATTAGGGTACATAGATATGTTAGCTTGTGAAATAGGTGAATGTGTCAGAGAGCGTTTTAAAGTAGTGACAGATCAGCTAGATGCTCTGCAAGCTGAAGAGGAAAGGTTAGAGAGTGCAGCTTTAAAAGCTGCTAAGTTAGAGAAAAGTAAGTATAATTTATCACCTGTCGTCAGAGCTAAACAAGCTCTGACAGCTTATATGAACAGAGTACCTGTAGTAGGTTTTAACTCAGGTCGATATGACTTAAATCTAATAAAGAGAAGCTTCCACACTTTCTTCTCAGAAAGAGAAAAGAAACCTATGACGACTATAAAAAGGTGCAACCAGTACATTGCTGTATACACTGAGCACTTAGTCTTCTTAGACATGGTGAACTATCTAGCTCCAGGTTATAATTACGCTAGTTATTTGAAAGCTTTTTTGAAAGACACAGAGAAAGGTTTTTTTCCTTATGAGTGGATGGACAATGTCCGAAAATTAGATAACACAACTCTCCCACCTAGGAGAAGTTTCTATAGCTCTCTGACTGGGAAAGGTATAACTCAAGCTGAGTATAGAAGCTGTAAAGAAGTGTGGGTGAAAGAAAAAATGAAAACAATGAAAGACTACTTAGTGTACTATAACAATTTAGATGTAGCTCCATTTGTCAGAGCTATAAATGAACATAGCAAGTTCTTCATAGAAAGGAGTGTCGACATGTTCAAAGATGGTTTGACACTTCCAGGTTTGACTTTGAAGTTCCTCTTTCAGAACACTGAGTTGAATGCGACACCTTATGTTCTCTTTTCACATCATGAAAAAGAAGTCCACAACTTACTGAGAAAGAATTTAGTTGGTGGACCTGCTATAATATTCCACAGACACCATCGTAGTGGTATAACTAGAATAAGAGAGCGTAAGTATGGAGTTGAGAGTAAAAAGTGTGATCACATTTTAGGAGTAGATGCAAATAGTTTGTACTTGAAATGTATGGGTGAAGCTCATTGTACAGGTTTCTATGTAGTGAGACGTCACGAAGATGATTTCAAGCCTGTTCTCAGTCAGCAAATCAGTTACTCAGCTGTAGAATGGCTCCGTTACAGAGCTATAGTAGACAAAGTACCTATTTTACATCAATACAACTATGGTGAAGTCAGTGTAGGTAGTCAGCGTATAAGAGTAGATGGGATAGTCCCTGATCGTAAATTGATATATCAGTTCCACGGTTGCTATTGGCATGGTCATACATGTCAGATCAACAAGACATTGATGACTAGTACGAAGGGTCGGGAATGGATAGAAGAGCGTTCTACTAAAACAGCTGCTGTAACTCTGTATCTGAAAAGTTTAGGTTACACAGTAGTAGAACAATATGAATGTCAGTGGATCAAATTACGAAAAAACACTCAGTGTTTGAAACTGAAACCTGAATGGAGTGTTAATAGACCGTCTTCAGCTGGTAAGATGAGTCAAGCTGAGATAATAGAAGGTGTGAAAAGTGGTTCAGTGTTTGGGTTGATTCAAGTAGATATTCACACACCTGAACATCTCAAACCATATTTTGCTGAAATGACACCAGTTTTCAAGAACATTCTTGTCAGCAAAGAAGATGTAGGTGACCATATGAAAACTTATCTAGAAAGTGTAGGGAAACTGCGTCAACCTCAGAGACAGTTGATAGGTAGTTTCCATGGATCAGGTCTTCTACTAGGTACTCCGTTACTTAAGTGGTATCTAGAGAAAGGTTTAGTAGTTAGCAAAGTGCACTTGTTAGTTCAATACACACCTGAAGAAACTTTCAGACCTTTTGTGCAAGAAGTGACAGCAGCTAGACGGAAAGGAGATGAGAATGTTGACTGCGAGATCTTGTCTGACTTGTATAAACTGTTAGGTAACAGTTCATATGGTAAGACTATATGTAACAAGCAGAATTTCTTGAATACTAAATATGTAAGTCCAGATTTTGCTAGTCGACATTGTCTGCACTGGTCAGTACAACAAGTGCATGACATCAGTGAGAACACTGTAGAAATGTCATCTCTCCCGACTAGTATCACATACGACTTACCTGTTCAGATTGGGTTCATGGTATACCAGTATGCTAAACTGAAAATGTTAGCGTTCTACTACGACTTCTTGTTGAAGTTCATTGACTCAAAAGACTTTGAAATGTGTGAAATGGACACTGACAGTTTTTATTTTGCATTGTCTAAAAAGAATTTAGACGAAGCTGTCAAACCTGATATGCGTGAGCAATACTTCAGAGAGCGTCACAAGTGGTTACCTTCTGAATCTTGTGATAATCCTGAACATAGAGAGACGTACATTCAATGCAGAACACACAACTACCCATGGGTACAACCACCGTGTTGCTATCGCCGCCTGGTGTTTGACAAGCGAACTCCAGGTCTGTTCAAGATAGAGTGGGAAGGAGACGCTATGACATCTTTGAACCCTAAATGTTACATGTGTGTCAGTGAGACAGGGAATAAGACTAGTTGCAAAGGAGTTATCCAGAGGCAGAATATCTTACTGAGACAAATTATCAGAACGTTTTGAAAACAGAAAAGACTCATGTAGTGACAAACAGAGGTTTCAGAGTTATAGACCATCACGTCACTACATACTCTCAGAACAAGCAAGGTCTAAATTACCAGTACATTAAGAGAATAGTATGTGAAGATGGTGTCAGCACTGAACCTTTAGATATATGACTCTCTCTTTCTCTGTGTGTGTGTGTGTGTGTGTGTGTGTGTGTGTGTGTGTGTTTGTGTTTGTGTTTGTGTGTGATAAAGACAAGTGAGTTGTATCACTCAAAAAAAAGTAAAAAAAACCAACAGTATTTTCCTACAGTAAAAAAAGAAAAGAGAAAATAGTTAAAGAGAAAAAGGAAAATTTTCTGTGAAGAAAAGAAAATTTCCACAAATGGAAATTAAGTAGTACTAACTATATAGTAAAAAAAAGAAGGAGTAAAGGAAAATTTTCTGTGAAGAAAAAGAAAAAAATGTCCATAATTGGAAATTAAGTAGTACTAACTATATAGTAAAAAAAAAAAGAAGAAAAGAGAAAAATTTTCATAAAAATGTAAATAATACAGCTTCTATAAAGAGAAAGAGAGAGAAATTATAGTTGAACATTCGAGGAAATTATCCAATTTCTCTCCGAATGTTTCACCTCAATTTCTCTCCTAGTGAACTATATCGCTAAAAAAAAGCTCGTAAAATAACAAAAAAAAGTGAACTGTATCACACCAAAAAATAAAAGCAGGCGTGAAAAGAGAGTTGTTACAAAGACGCCACTGACTGATTTCAGACTACTTTACTAAACTCTCTTTGTCCGTCAAATTCATCAGAGAAAATATTTTTTTTTCTGATTAGTGTCAAGAAATATATACAATGGCTGACAGCAAGTTGACGTCAAAAATGGACGATATCCTTGACTCTGTCAGTATGTACAGTTCTATATATGGTAGTTGTAGTTCTAGACTTGATGCTTCAGCACCAACTCTCTCAGCACGTGAAAGTGAGAAAAATGTTCATACACCCCCACGCATTACAACTCATGTAAAACCAGTGTCACCTCGTAACTTCGACACAGCTTTGACTTGTGGTTGTAGAGGTCATTTCTTCTGGGAGTTCATACCTGTAAATAATATTAGCTATTTTAGAGGAACCTTACCTGATGTTGTTGAGCGCTGTTTTTCCAGTATACATGTGTACAGAGATTTCCATGAAGCTTTCTGGGATGCATACACTCAGTGTATAGAGCAATCCACATTGAATCTGCCTATATTCGTTGCAGATTTCACCATTGCTGTGTATCAAATGCATAACTCTCTGACTTGCCCCAGACACTATGCTAGATACACTCTAGGGAGTTTCAAGAGCTTCATGGAGTTCAACGAAGTCTTACGTGAATCACCTATTATAGGCGCATTCTGTAGGTGTAATGTTCCGATGAACCCTTCAGATATCGCTTACAATGTGTGTTTCACGTGTCTGCAAGCTACTCTAGAGTTGAAAGCTTTGTCTCTCACAGCCGTGTTACAGCATTTCTCGTATGAAGTCAGTTTCAAAACTGATTACTTGAATGCCCTGACTCCAGGTGTGAGAAACAATCGTGAATACTTTCTAGCTCAGTCATTGTTTGATGTGAAACTATCTAAAATTGTGAGGATGGGGACTGGTTGGGTGAGTACTTGGAATACTCGAGGTGTTTCTTGGAAAGGCCAGAAAGGTTTCACAACCAATCGTTCTTTCTGCATCATGTGTAACATTGCAGGGAATGGTCATGACTTGTTTGTGTGCAAGAACTGTACAAAGTATAAAATGTGAATAAAGTAACCAAAATAATATTTCTTGCCTTGTGTTTGTCTTTAGCATGTGACGGCATTACTCAATGTCATTGTTGACATTTATTTCAACCACGTGGTCTTAAACACGTGTCATTGTTGACATTTATTATAAGCACGTGGTCTTCAACACGTGTACAAGTGAAGTAGGTCATGTTGACATTGTACTAGCCAATCAGAAGCTTGTAAAGTATGTCATGACCTCTGATGACGTCACTTCCTGTCATTTAGAAGCTTCTGATTGGTTGACAGAGGTCACTTCCGTTCTGCAAGTGTCAACTGACCTAGATGCACCCGTTTACTACGCGCTGAATATGCTCCTATATACTACTGGTATCACCAGGATAGCAATGATCGTATTGTTAATAGTTTCATATATAAGAATATTTACTTTTGTTGGCCAAGGCCTGTTTGACAATTTACAAAAAAGGCCTACAGCTGTTATTGGGAATGTTCCCTATAGTAGTGTCAGCATGACGCATGAATGCAGCACTGTCGAATTACGTGCCAATGTTGAAGTCAGGCATCAGTTCAGGCATTTAGATAAAAAGGCATAATGCATTATAGTGTTACATTGCCCTTAAAGTGTTAAAGTTAGTATATCTGATGTCTAGGACCAAAAAATAAATTTCCCTAAAAATGTGTCAGAATGTTCATTAACAACACAATTAACTCCATTACTACTTATTCCCTCAGATGTTGCTCTAATTTGATGTTATTGCACAATGAAAACAGGCCTTGATTGTAAAATACCATGAGTGGAACCCACTTTTGGAATTGATACTGGCCATGGATACAATTTTAATGTCCCTAAACCCACAAATAATTTACTTTTACAATATATGGAACGTCTTTATGTAGAATTTAAGATTTGTTAAAAATCGGATATACCCACTTTAAACATAGGAAGATGTATGCCCCCCCCCCCCCCCAAGTAGCAAGTCTACACCACAACCACCAGCATAGAAGGAACGTAGTGGGAGTGGAGTAGGGTCAGGATCCCGGCGTCGGGATCCAAGCTAACATCAGGTCCCAGCAACTCCGTTCATGGCTACTTCTATGGGCGTCACAGGCTGTAACTGAGTCCTGCTACCATTGTATTGTGTATGTGTAGTGTATGTAAAGGTCTGACACTCCTAGTCTCCGGTCATTTATCCACTTAAGGTGGCACCACTGTACATGGGATTGTAGGTAGACAGTGGCACCATCTAGTAGAAAGGTAGGAACTACAAATCTCTGTACTTCAGATGGTGCCACTGTCTACCTTACGTGGCGCTCTTTTCAGCTCTTTGTGCTAGCCTATTTCGCTGTGTTTCGCCCCGAATGTCGCCCTGTTCCAGGGTACTTTCAGGGCGACATTTATGGCGAAACACAGCAAAATATTTGACAACAAAGGACCTAAAAGAACGCCCTGTTTTGCAGGCAGCTGTGGAGCCCGACCTATAGGAAACCTGATAATAATAGGCTTGCTTCATACTTCCATATTTGGATAGTAGGAGTATGATTATGCCTTAGGGTTGATTAATTAGCAGGACCTAGGATGTTTTATTCAACAAATATAAAGAAAAAATTGGGGAATGGGAATGCTGCTTGCCCAATACAGCAGTGACCGCATCTATGAGCTGAGGGAGAAAACCACTACCGGGGCACGTCCCCTACTCTTTTCGAAGGATCGCAAGTGTTCTTTTATTTGCCTGGTCATACATAGCTGGGCTAGTACCATAGTAGGCAGGGCCAGACAAACCACGGCCTTTGGTATATCAGACATGGTTCACTGAGGAGGGACCGTGGTGTATCTGGAGCTAATTAAAAATCACTCCCGGCCTATATTAAGGCATAGTAGTGTATAGTAGCCTATATAAGACTTACTCTCAGCTTATAATATAGATCGGTGGTGCATCTGGCGCTTATGATAATTACTCTCAGCTTATAACGTGGAATAATGGTGTATCTGGAGCTCATGTAAGCCTTACTTCCAGCCTATATGAAGAAAAATTCTGGCCTACATACTGAACATGAAACTATCAAAAACAACACTATCATATATTTCACATATACATTTATTGTGACGTAAGCCAATACTTCCAATAAACCAGTCTATGTCTCCATCGTTATCATCTGTTATTTGTCTTCATAAATAAAATCTACATGCACCATGGTTTGAATATTGAATCATTCACAGGCCTCAGGGAGTGAGGCAGTCACGCATCGCATCCCAAATCATTATACACATAAACAATTCTTCAACCGATTAACCTGGACACGTTTAACCTTATCGTAACATACATAATTACACTGCCACTTCTTAGGATCGGGTACTCCCATTAGCTATCCCACAATGACGTCATAATGGGGGAGGGGTCTATATATAATGAGGCAGGGCAAAGGTAACAGCCTAGAATGCATAAAGGCACAACTTGATGGTCGTCTTATGCTGGCCGTGCTATATGGAGACCAGGAACCGGCTTTTAGAACTGTATTATTATTCGGCTCTTTTCAGCCCAATTCAATCCACAATGAGGCTAATTTAGAATGAAAGCTACAATAGAGAGCGATTAATTTGGATGTTTTAAAAAATCCTTCTTTAGATTAAAATTCTAAAAAAAATATCGTTCACATATAATCACATTATCCATTACTTCTGTTCAAACAACCGGTACCAAGAATAGTTATCGCATACACCAGGCCAAACAACCAAAACCCAGAATTAATGGATGTAGTATAAAGCGAGATGTACTGATTAAGAAAATAATTGGTTTATAGCCAACCAATCATGTATATACATATATTAATGACAATTAACATGTTCATCAGCGATACCGTTCAAATGCAATAAGAGAGAATAAGTGAAAACCCGCCTTGTGTGGGGGCTGCTCCATCAACAGGAAACATGGTTATAAAATAAATTAGTGCAAATGATAATAGTGCATCAAATTAGCTTAAAATGGGAGATTACAATAATACACTTGCCCTTGGCATACAAGTCTCTACTGTTATATCATGGTACCCACTAGCAGTGTGTGCAGTCTGTCAGGCCTAAAGTTGAAGAACCTGGTGCTTCATTTTTCGCATATAGAAGGCTACTAGTCCATTATATATGAATAAACCACTTGGCATTGTATGGGATGAGGGGTGTGGACTGTCTAACTGATGTCTCAGGAAATAAGGTTTGCATGCATAGGAGCTAATTTGTTACAATCGTAACCTCTGGACTATTGTCTAGAGTGTCTGACTAGAAATGATATACATGATAATTTTTGAACTGTTCCCTTCATGGATGAGGGCATTGTTGTTGGCATCTCGTAGCAAGGTCTGTACAACTAGAGAGAAGTACCTTTTGGGTTTTTATTCACATTACCTACCACGTAAAGACATTGCAATATCATGGTCGAAATCCATTTTTATCTAATACTTTGTCAACACGGGTCGGCTGGTCTATGCACTACATAAGGGTATTTTATATCATCATGCAAGTCTTCAGTATCGGCTTCTTACTGTATTATATTCGGCACAAGAAAAGTATGTATACTGATTTAGTAAGCAGGAAATAAATGAATGAACTGCCTCAGATGTGCATCTGCTCACTTTGTAACTATTCGTGCCTGATAAATATTCAGGAAGAATTCAATTCTCATCAAAGGATTTACTACATTTCTATTGTGCTTTGTTAATTTGTTCTGTTCTCACATTTCTCATTCATGCAATCTCAGTTGATGAATTCATATTTACTTTGCATTCGTCCTGTTTTCTGGATCTGGTACATATTCTAAGAGTAGGAAACCTTAAATGCTAAAAGTATCTTGCGCTCAGCGATTTCGGCTAAGCAACATGGAAGAGCATACTAAGAAATCCACAATTAGTTTTAACATTGTCCGGCGGACCTCCGCGGCATCCTGTCTAGTTCAACACTGGAGTTACGCCCAGCTCCATAACAGAGTCAGTGCTCTACGACTCACATCCAGCTCACATCTCATCTGGTCCCTAACTAATGTATCACTTCAGCTTGCAAACCTTTATCAACCGGCGTCCAGGAAACTTGGATTACTTCATAGGGTTATCATGGAAAAGCTTATGTTTAGATACCAGATGCTATTTGCCTTATTCCATATCATCTGCTCAGACTATTAGAGATAGGAGGTTGTCGGTCGTCTCAGAAATATGACAGAACCGCTCACATGTCAGCATTGGTTTGCAAACAGTTGGGGCATAGTAGGGATAAGGGGAGCCAAGAAACAGCAATAAATATCTATACAATCACAGTCACTCCTCATATGCTTCCACAATCCATCAAACTATATGATGCAACCATACACTCCATGCTCTCCCATCTGAGGCTTAACAATCAATGCTGGACAAAGAAAACTGTGTACAAGCAAGTATTCTTTATGATGCAAACTATACACAAATGTATCAATGTTTATACAGGTATGGTATGATGGGCCCATCATAGTGGAACACCTTGAATGCATGCAGTATCTGAATCATAAGACCATGTCTCATCATGTGGCTGGGGGAAAAGGGGGGGGGGTGGCACTTGATACAGAATTGCTTTATTAACCACCCACATATTAAAGGCTGAGTTATACACAGAAGCTTTGCACTTATCAAACATCCAAATCAATAAGTTAACTTTACGTCGCTGCTCATGCCCCGACTACAGACAACAACAGACACGGACACCAACACAGCGAGACTTACATACGGGCTATTGGCAGCTACCATGAGTTATATTTAGTGTGAGAGGAACTTTGTATTCAGTACTCTCAGAGCGTAGTTAAAACAGTCCCCTTCTCACCATAGGAAGGCGTAGTTCATGTTACACATAGGGTATTACCAGTCAAGGAGGCGGCACCAAAGGGGGTACAACAATATGCAGTTTACCTCTTATTGACAATTGTGAATAATGATTATCTCTTTCAGGGTTGCATGATGCTTTATCGCGCTATGCCCTTTGTCAATATGTTCCATAGTGTCAAAAGGCATAGCATATTAAAGCAATATGCAGTCCTCAAAAGTTTAAAGAGAGTTACAGTTTCTAGAAATTCATTCATTTGATCCTGTAGGATTATAGAACTTGTGGAAACCCCTCATATTATCTACCCACTTAATGTATTATTGGTACCTTAAGATAACCCTGACATTACACGTATAGAAGATGTTACACAGTTTCCAGACAGCACAGGTGTAGACTGAACATGGCCTATGTGTCATAAATTCAAGCGTCCATAAAGCATATACACGGCGGAAAGCACTTTACTATGTACAGGATACAGTTAACATCAAAGGCAGACGTCACCAGCGTACAGCAACAACTTGTCGGTTTTCACACAGAACACAGCACAGCGGGTTCCCTACATCAGCGCTTAGATACCTCCAGCCTGCTAGGCTCCCTACATCAGCGCTTAGATACATCCAGCCTGGTAGGCTCCCTACATCAGCGCTTAGATACCTCCAGCCTAGTAGGCTCCCTACATCAGCGCTTAGATACCTCCAGCCTGCTAGGCTCCCTACATCAGCGCTTAGACGCATCCAGCCTGCTAGGACTAGGTGTACACCACGCTTGTACCAAGACGCGCATACAACAAATACCACCTCGCCGTGTGGCCATACACTAACACATGACCCTATACACCCACTACCAACAGGCACAGCGATAAACCACTGCTCAAGTCACATGCTCACAGCAGTACTGCAGATCCCACGGCCAATGTTCTGCAGGCCGGTTAGTCGTCCTGCCCTCTGGGAACAAATCGGTATGGTAGAAGAGTTAAAATGAGGCATGACCTCATCCATACTATGGGATCCTAAAATGGTCAAGTGCATCTGGGTTGCTCCAAGTGTAGATGATGCAGACTTGTAGCGGCGTCCACTTGCTGAAGTCTGACATTGTATGCTGTGCTAAAACATCATCCGGCACATGACTTCTTTTGGTAAATCAGCAAGCGTGCCATTCATTTTCTAATATAAACCGAGAGAAATCATCTACAAAGTTCAGAAATAAATCATCTCCGGTATGAATTATATTATATTTGATTAAAAATCGACATAAAATCTCATTAGGATACTCAATGTCATCGGGCGTTGTGTACAAGTAATCAATGCAGCGGAGTATCTAGCGGTTAGAATCTACATTCAACACATTGTTGTCAGCCGAGCGTCAGGAGTATAGAAGACCATGTATCACTCGTCGCTCTGTACATGTATGACTGCAGCAGAGTTGCGTGTTCAGTTTATCTTCACTGCCTACTATACAGGGGGATGTGCAGGGGCCCTACATGCCCAGACACAGGCTGGGGGATGTACGGAGGCCCTACATGCCCAGACTCAGGCCTGGGGGATGTACAGAGACCCTACATGCCCAGACTCAGGCCTGGGGGATGTACAGAGGCCCTATATGCCCAGACTCAGGCCTGGGGGATGTACAGGGGCCCTACATGCCCAGACTCAGGCCTGGGGGATGTACAGGGGCCCTACATGCCCAGACTCAGGCTGGGGGATGTACAGGGGCCCTACATGCCCAGACTCAGGCCTGGGGGATGTACAGAGACCCTACATGCCCAGACTCAGGCCTGGGGGATGTACAGAGGCCCTATATGCCCAGACTCAGGCCTGGGGGATGTACAGGGGCCCTACATGCCCAGACTCAGGCCTGGGGGATATACAGAGGCCCTACATGCCCAGACTCAGGCATGGGGGATGTACAGGGTGTGTGACTGTCCTACACCTGGTCATACATGTTGGGGGATGACGTGTGTGAGGTGGACGTACTGCTTGTGTCTCCCTTCTGTGACAAGGCCCGCTTGATGTAAAGGTTCAGCAGTTTCATCTGCAGAAGACAAGTTATAAAATAGGTTTAATAATCCATGAAGAGGAAATCTGAAAAAATACTCTCAGCAGCCAATCAAAAAGGATGCTCCAACACCCCACACACAGAATGTCCTTTTTGATTTACTGCTTACCAAAGAAATTATATTTCATAACCTGCATCTTTTTTTTTTCTTCTTTTTTTACATTAATGTGAGTGGAACCATAAAACTGAGTTAATTGCTAAAGCCTCTGATTAGATCTATGGTTGTCCTATGAAGGTAACAGGGGAATTATTTTCTTGACAATATCTAAAATACAGAAACAAAAAAATATTGACTCACCTTACTACTATTCAATAGGGCCAAGTGCGGTCTGAGCTCCTCCCCGATCACAATGTAAATGCCGACCAGACAGAACACACTGGCCTTCCGTACGCTACTCTCTGTGTTATCGTAACCCTGCAAGGAGCACATACACTATGGTCAAGGCTGGGTTGACAAAGCACAAATATTCAGTTTACTATGAGATACACTTTTTTGTAACAGTGAATCTACAACATGATTTGATGGAAAAGAAAATGTCTTAATAGACTAGCTATTTGCATGGTTGCCAAACCAGTACATGTGATTTACAATTTAAGGAACAGATTCCCCAAGGTTGATATTCATTTTTCATCAAGATGCTCTAATGCAGCGCTGGCTCCTGCTGATGACAAAAGGGCATAGTGCTGCACTTATAGGCTTAACAAAGATCAGGGATGAAAGTGACCAATCTTAAGCACTTGAAAACTCGAAATGTTCAAATTCAAGCCCCTGAATAAAGGTCCTTTGTTGTTAATTACAATTCTTCGTGACATAAAACAACTTAAAATCAGGGAAAAACTAAGACTTTCATCTCTGAAAGACATATCCAGACGCCTAGTAGGTATAACTTACCGTAATGAGCCCTGGGATGACGTCGGGTAGTAAGCGGTCGAGTGCATCGCGGGGTATAATCTCCATGACCTTGGCCTGCATCTTGATGGCGGCCAGGTTGATGGGGAACTCTGCTGTCTGTATGATGGGCACCAGGACCCGCACACACTGCTCGTGGTTGATGGAGCTGGCCAGGGTCGACGCACACTCCTCTGCAGCACGCGTCACCTACACACACACAGTACTTGTAGAACTGGCTGATATGACACATAGGTCAATAATGACCTCTTTTGTTGTCAATAAATTATTATTATTTTATTATTATTATTATTATTATTATTATTATTATTATTACCTTGTTCTAATTGTTTTGTATAGGATTGGGAGACAAATAACAGCACACACCAACCATATTTTTGATGTAATTAGCTTACAGTTCTAGTTCTGAACAACACTCTTCTACTCAAGTTTTTAATGAACAGAACATATCTTATATGACACAAGTAAACAGCACAACTTACATCCTTCATGGGATCTTTGTGTGCTTCTAGGATCTTGAGGATGGTAAGCTCTGCATAGTCTTTGAAGCGGTCTGGCTGATATTTTAATATCTCTCTAAGAACACGTAAACTAAGGGCGCGAATGTGAGCCTGCAAAAGGAAGGTTCAAAAAGTTATTGCTTTTATATTAGTAACATTACCGAAGAGTTTATTGCACATATGGTTATATTGTTATATTTAGTATTTGTATTGATGCGTTATGCCATTTGCATGACAAAACTGCTTCCGTTTTGTGTCTAGCATGTCTAGAACCACTAGAATTCGAGATTAATCAGAGGGAAAAGGGTAATCTGTTCGAGGAATAGTCCTAAATTGCAATTTTATCATGTTATATTTCAGGGTTTAGCAGTGAAACTTCAGAATAGTCTCAAAACCTTATCAACAAATTCTCTATATTCTTACTGCACTGGTCTTATAGTTTGGAGTTCATTTTTTTCTAAGGCAATCAGACTGGGCCCTAACTAGCCTCTTGACTAAATGTGACTAAAAGATTAAGAGCGATTAAGTAAATTGAACTCACATCATTGTCACCTAATGTTTCTAGAAGGAGGAGAAGTATTGTCTTAAAGTGTTCGTCCCATACACCTAGTGTCCCCTCACGTGTCATCTTTATTAGTTGCAGCATCGCATTCTTCCTCTCCTCTTCCCTGAAAAAAAATCATATCATCCATCAACATATGCTTATCATGATTTAATCATTTGCTGTTAATTATTTTAGCTCAAGCATATTAATAGTAGAAATAAATAGGTCATATATATATATAATTATACCGGAAGTATGTGATTACCAAAATGTTGATTTATCTACTCACCGTTCGTTGTGGTTGGATAGCTCAGTTAGAATCTCAGCGATGACATCTGACTCATCCATTGGCAATTCTGAAAGCAGCAGACATCTTATTAGACAAAAGACAGGGGTATGTGTTACAACTTAAGGACAGCGTGATTCAAGCCTTCATGTTCATTTGTCATCTTAATACTCCAACGCAGTCGCAGCGACTTCCTCGCTTGGGTTGCATCTACACATCATGACAATATTTCATAGTTACCAAAGGCAAACTGCACTCTACCTACTCTACCAAAGATCTGATATTTTCTGTAGTTGCATCTGTTTCCAACAGTGAGACACCCAGTCTCAGTGGATCCTTTCTACATGAATTTCACTTTACATGTTCTGTGAATTATTTTATAACATAGTTGTATTCCTGTTACCAACCCAAACCAAAGTGTTCCTGAAAATATCAGGACGAAGAATAAAATTATTCAAATCGCAAATAATTAAATTGAGAATAGTTTGTATATGAATATATGGATAACATTAACACAATTTAATGTAAAGAAAGAATGTGTTGTAAACAGGGCTTGATTGGAACACAACCGTAGACAGGACAGGGGTAGGAAGAACGACAAGTTTATCATCAGCGTCATAATGTCATACTATTACACACTTAGGCAGGTCTGATACCACTTTTATGCTGAACACAAACAGACCAATCTGATCGGCAACTGGAGCAAAGAGTCCTCTGCATCGGATATCTAACAGATCAACCAGGATGATCAAACATGTTTGATATCTTCTTATCACATCAGTTGACTTGGTCGGCCGATTGATTTAGTCTGTTTGCGGTCCTCTTTACATTTATCCACTTTAGATATTTCTTTTAAAACATTCTGACGAACATTGATGGAACACACCACTCATATTGTCATGTGACCCGCGTTAGGCCACAGGATGTGACCTATCGCGCTGACCCAATGCAGCAAAGACCGACGCGTAAATAAACAGGACCCTTTTCAAACATCAAACACAGTTTACCCATGTTTCTATTCAGCCAAAGATACCTAATGAACTTATCAAAAATAAATGAATACACAACTGTAAATAATAGAGCATGGCTCATGGAGTTTTGAATGAACTTGTTTAAGCATATACAAAATATAATGTTTGGAGGGACAAGGTTGTCCTGAAGGATCCTGCTCATTTTTTTTTAAGGGACTGATCATTATTCAACAATGGCGCGGGGGGGGGGGGGGCAAACCGGGGAGTGGGGGCTTGGTGGAATCCACACCTTACACTATGATAATATGAGGGTTTTGTCTTTTAAAATGGGTGACATCTTTGAACTCCTATCCCTAAAGAAGAGTTAAAATATAGTTTACCCCCCTTTCCCCGGTGCGTAAAATAATGACCACTCCCTAAGTTCAGTTTATAGTTCAGTGCATTGAGTCAGAGAGGCAGCCACACCAGATTAATTGTCCTTTTTTATGCATTTATCTTTTACTCGCTCACCAGGTTGTTTATTGGGAAGGCCTAGAAGATTCTTCCAAGGGGCTGGGGAGAAAGAAAATAGTTTATCCACATTAAGCAACCAGAAACACAACCAACCAAGGCAGCGGGCACGCTCAGTGTTGCTGTGAAGAAAAGATGAGAACAATTTTGAACTGACTTAATTCTTGCAGGGTTAGGGATTAGAGGTTTAGTGGAAGTCTGGGAGGGTAGTTGGAAATGGTGTTGGCATTCTTGTTAGGACAAACGGAGTTAGGACAATTGAGTGGGTGTCGAGTGGAACCAGCGACACGAGACACCACGACACACATCGTCAACACGATTAGTTTGTTATCAAACTCACGCACACACATCAATCATAATTACATATAGAAAACATCATGAAATGAAGATTGCAAAACTACAAATATGATTTTAGTCAAAAGACACACAATTTAAGTCATCCAGGGGAGTTTCTAATACTTCGTCTACACGCATAGAGTAGTCAACAGACTGTGCAGTATTCACATTTCCACGCTTTCCACAGTCCGCTTTAATCCATTTTGACAGGTAATTTTGATCGACCAATAGTGCGTAGTAGTTGAAAATAGGTCCAAACACTAAACAAAGGATGTCTAACTAGTGTATCTACAGATATATAATATATATATTGGTATTTAGACAGCAGAGCTTATAGACTGTGCAAAATTATTGATCGAAATCCACTCTAATGCTTCAAACTCCCACACCTGCTCCCCAGACATTTTTCTGTTTGACATGGATTGACCTTTTTTTGAGAGCTGGTTGAAAATGCAGATGACCCCTTTCTCGACCACTCTGATTGTATTTGTTATTTGGATCACACAGAAGAATATTACACAGGCTAATTAAGGAAGTTATTTATCACACTTCTCAGGAGGTGTAAAAATAAATGTATACATTTTAGCATTTCATAAATAGTTATCCGAATAACTTACCAGTTGTGAAGGAGAACTGGTGTTCCGAAGAGGCCAGAGGCACCTGTGGTGCCCTGGGGGTCATAGGGAGATAACACGTCACTTCCGGCAGTACAATCAAGCGGGCGCATGAAAGGGGACCATTACTAAGTAAAAATACCCATAATCCCCTCGCATGAATAATAAATATTAATACATTAAATTTTTTAAAAAATCTTTTCCCTTTAAATCTTAACCAAGAAGGCTCTGTCTGGTCTTTAATTTATGTGAATAAATAAGTCCGAGCCTTGGGAGGTGTGGTGGGCCCTATGACCCCCAGGGCACCACAGGTGCCTCTGGCCTCTTCGGAACACCAGTTCTCCTTCACAACTGGTAAGTTATTCGGATAACTATTTATTCCGAATCACCCTTCGGCACCTTCCGGTGCCCGAGGGGATCCTCGGGAGATTTTCAAAGCTACTTAGTAATTGTACCCTATTTGGAATAAGGTTTAAAGTATCCATGGTATTTGTTCTATTTTTAAATGTGATCAGTTTTACCCGTATCTCTTAGAGTAAATGTTCTTATTATTATTTATGATGAACAATTTGTACGTCTCAATACTTGTGAATTCATGTTCTGGTTTTTTATAATAAATAAAACTTCTTGAACACTGCAAATTCTTTTAGTGTTTGTTTATTTCCATAAAGTCTGGTAATTTAAAACACTGAACCGGCCATTCTTTTGTGACCAAAACACCAGTTTGAAAAGTCAAAGTGACCCTTCGAAATCGTTCAAATTTCTTATTAATGCACAAATAACGTAATTATACTGAGTAAAGTTACGTAGACCTACTCATATGTAAAATTCTGCACGACTATGTCTTGCTTACATTTTAATTTAACATGTTTAATTCCAACTTTGTCGGAAATTACAAGCGTAAACCGGTAATTTTACAAGTTTACAATTTTCAAATTTAACATTTCTAGTAACCAATCTGTCTTAAATGTCAGATAACACACAAAGTTTATTAGGCCAACTGGTCCCTAATCACGTCCCCAACCTCAATTGTTGGTACATCAATGGGCTTGTTGTAGAACTTGGCCATTGATTCTTGTGTTTTCCATGAGCCATGGCGCATCAACACATCTGATGAGAGTCCAAGGGCTGCTCCTGCTGAGGTGGAGGCCCCCCGGGTAGAGTGTAGTTTGTATACCTCAGTGTTGACTCCTGCCAGTGCTAGGAGCTGTAGAACCCATCGAGAGATAGTGTCCCTGGTGACTGTCTTGTGGGGTCTATTGAAGGAGATGAAGAGTCCTGTCTCATCCCCCCTGAGTGGTGCTGTCCTTCGGAGGTATTCCTTGAGTACATCCACCACACACACATATCTCTTGAGTCTGTAAGGCTTTATGGTGATAACCGGCAAGGGGTCCCCCACCTTGCAGGTTTTCATTGGCCTTGTCAGGGTGAACACAGCCTCTCCCTGGTCTGACCACACTAAGTGATTCAGATCCAGGGCCAGGGTAGCTTGTCCACGCTGCCCTGAAGTGAGGAGGAAGAGTGTCACCAATTTCTGAGATAGCTGTTTGTGGGTCAAGTTTGAGTTTTCACCCCATGTTTCAAATAGTTTGAATACAGGGGTGACATCCCAAAAGCCCTTGTAACGTGGTACCGGGGGTTTCATGATGTAGGAGGTCTTGATGGCTCTGCAAACCCAGTAGTTCTTACCTATTGTAAGCCCATTGTCCAGTACCGGTAGAAGTACTGATAATGCACACCGAGCAGTGTTAACAGCTCCACACGACAGATTCAATTCAGATAGCAACCTCAGGAACCTACAGACTTGAAATGTGGTAGGTTTCCACTTGTCTACTGCGTAGAAATCGCAGAACAACAACCATTTGTCTAGGTAATTAGAATATGTCTTTTTGGTGGCAGGTTTCCAACTTTTCAACAAAAACTTTGCGGTTTTCCTGTCGCACCCATCAACCTCTAACTTTGCCCGAATATTTCGGAAATGATCAACCCTGTTCTCTGGAGGATTTTGTCTCTTCTTCCTGGGTTTCTCAGATTGCCTCCCTTTGGAGAGATGACCATCTGACGTCTTGCGTGTTGACGTATGACTGAGAACCACGGACGTGTTGTCCAGTCTGGCGTGACGAGGATCAGTCTCTTCACCCCGTCTTGTAACGCCTTTCTGACCACTCTGAGAATGAGTCTGAAAGGAGGAAAAGCATAAGCATTAAATCCTGTCCAAGGCAATGAAAATGCATCTACCCAAGTGGCTGTCGGATCAGGGAACCTTGAGCAATACAGATCACACTTGTTGTTATTTCTAGTGGCGAATAAATCAACATCTGGTGTACTCCACCTGGCACAGATCTTGTTAAAGATCCTGGGGGCCAATTCCCATTCTAAGTTATCATTGAAATACCTGGAGGCTGCATCTGCTCTAGTATTCAACACACCTGGGATATGAGAGGCAGTGACCCAGTTGTTTGTTTCTTCTGCCCAATCCCAGATCAGAGAAGCTATGTATTGGCAATTTGGCGATCTCACCCCACCCAGCTTGTTTATATATGCCATAGCTGTGGTGTTGTCAGTTTTTACGTGTACAAGTTCCCCCTCAGCTTTCACTAAACTTAAAAGGGCAAAGTAAATTGCTTTAAGTTCTAGTACATTTATGTGAGAAAGGTCGTCTGGCACCCATCGGCCCCCTATGGTAGCATCCTCACAAGCTGCTCCCCAGCCCATCAGGCTGGCGTCAGTATAGAGGAGTAGATCAGGCGTATCCCCCCTGATTAGTCTGACTGAAGTATCTAAGTGAAGTGCCCACCAGGTGATATCTTCTCTAGCTTCTGTACTAAGGGTCATGTCTTGCTCAAAGTCCCCCTCGGCATAGAAAAGTGCTATGTTTTTACACTTTTCTAGTCTTTTCACATGTGCTCCCCCATAGTCGATACCCTTGCTGTAGGCTATCATCATGCCAATCAGTGAGGCCACCTGTCTAATAGTTGGCCTCCCTGTCAACACCTCCTTGATCAGATTTTTCATGTTTGCCACCTTGTCTCCAGGCAAGGTGACCCACATGTTTTCTGAGTCAATATCAAACCCTAGAAACCTGACTACTGTAGTAGGCGTGAAGACTGACTTTTTGGGGTGAACCACAAGTCCCAACTTGTCTAACTCACTGACTAACCTTGTGACTGACATTTTGCATTCAAGTTCTGAATCAGCAATAATAAACGAGTCGTCTATGTAGGGGAAACAATGACAACCCTGCTCTCTTGCCTGTGCAAAGACCGGGTTTAACAGTTTGGTGAAGATTCGTGGTGCACAAGCAAGTCCATTGGGCAGCACCCTGAATTGGTACAACTGGTCATTCCACCTGAACTTTAGAAACTTTCTATGTTCAGGTTGAATTAAGAAAGAGTAAAAAGCGTCCTTTAAATCAATGGATGCCATGAACTCACCTCCTTGTACCATCTCAAGGGCTGTGTCCAAGGAGAACATCTTAAAGTGTTCATACTCTACACATTTGTTAAGTTGAGTCAAGTCCAGTATGATTCTAAAATCACCACCTGGCTTTGGCCTCACAAACACATTAGAAATCCATTCTCCACACTCGTGATCAACTGGTTCAATAACTCCCTTTAAAAGGTATTTCTCAATCTCTAGATCAACCGCCTCCCTTTCTTCCCTTCTCAGCTTGTATGGGTAGGGGACAGCTAGCTGGACTGGGGACTGCTTAAAAGGTATGGCAATGCCCTTAACTGATGAGAGTACCCAATTATCAGTGGTTAAGTGTTCCCAATTTTTTAAATAATTGGCTACTTGACCTGCATAGAACCCATCAGGAGTGTGTACAATGGAGCTAACAATGACCTCATCAAAACTACTTACCTCACCTATCTCTGGTAGTTGTTGTTGTTGTTGTTGTTTTGGGGTCGGTTCTGGCTGTAGCCTCCCCGGCCCCCTCGGCCGTTTCCCCGGCCCCGAGATTGGAAACCAGCCCCTCTACCTCCCCGGTTTTGAAAACCTGCGGCAGGCTGGTTTGGGTAGGCGTTCTCAAGAGGGCTGCGGTAAGTGTCCTGGTTGGCGGCGTAGTTCTGGTAACCACGACCACGCCCCCTATGTGGCTGCTGCTGTTGATGCTGCTGGCCTCCACCCCTTCCTCTGTAGGGTTTCTTAAAGTTCTGATTATCCCGTCCCTGTTTTCCAAGTTTCCCTCTATCGTCACGGAATTCAGGGGCAAGTAGATGTTGAACCATCTTCTTGTCTCGTTTTGCCTTGGTTGCCTGAGCCTGTGCTTCCTCCCCAAAGAGGTTTTCAGTGACGTCAGGTGCGGCAATGACGACATCAGCTGTAGCTGAGTCCAAGATCCTGCTCAAGTCAGACTTTCTTCTAGTAGAAATAGCCTGTCTGGCAACCACAGAGAGTGCCATCCCTGCTAGGGCATGTTTCCCTGCAGCGTCCAGGTCTTTGTCTTTGGATCCTCTTTTTAGTACCAACTCAACCAGCGGTAGATAGGCTGTCATGCTGGCGTGGAGATATTTCAGAATGTCTCTCATGCTCTTGTCACCCGTCTTTTCCTTGGCAACCAGATTCTGGTACATCCCCCACTGCACTAGTGACACTCGCAGGGGCTTTATGTTAACCGGTGGTGGGTACTGAGCGACCATCGGCTTCACATCTTTCTCCACTTTGTATTTTGCGAAAAGCTTATTCATGACCGCCGCCATGGCATCTGCGACCGGCGGTCCCAAGTGGGAAGTATCATCTTCAAGCGTAATTCCCTCTATTAAGTCTCTAAGTTCTCCAGATTCATAACCCTCTAAAGGATTTACCTTGGTTTTTGCAGGAGCCGGAGTGGCGGCCGGGGCGCCCGAGGGAACGGCAGCGTCTTTCTGTGCCAAGATGGCGGCTTGTTGTTGTGGCGCGGCGGCGGTTTGCGCCTGCGCGTCATCAATGACGTCATAACGTTCTTCTTCTACGTCGTGTCTCGATTCGGCAACCGAGCGTGCCCACAAATTAATCGAATCATATGATCTCCTATCAGAATACAAATCTACCATCTCAGTCCCTGGGGGTGGAGGTTGGTTATTTAGGGCATTGATGTTACTAAGGGTGAGCGGGGCCACAAATTCTGTGCCGCGCGCCGCAGCTCTTGCAGAACCCGCCACCGATCCAGACGCTGACATGTCATGGACGCGCCTTGGTTGGGAACTTCTCCAATCTAAGAACTCTTCATATTCGGCCCGTATTAAACGCCGCCGCTTAGCTTTCTGTGCCTTATCCCCAGCACTGGGGTCGGGCTTACTTTTAACAGTGCTCCCATGTGAAGATCCACCATTAGAAGGGGCTCTATTCTCCCTAGAACCAGAACTAGAACTTGAGCTGGAACTCGACGAACTAGAACTTGAGGAGGAGGAGGAAGGCGATCTCCGCTTTCTTTTCCTGTTTGCTGATTTATCAGTTTTTCTTGAGCGAGTAGGGGCAGAAACACTCTCTGAACCCTCTCTTGCCGCTCCTTTATGAGCACTCTTCTTTGAGACTCCTGAGGAGATCTGTGATTTATCCATGGCCAGCAAGTGTTGCGAAAGCCGGATAATCAAGATGGCGACGTCGTAGCGTCTTGTAAATCTTCTGCGTTCAGAACTGAAACGATCAGAAGTTTTGTTTTAGTGTGAAATTCATAATAAAATATACATCAAAATGATCCCCACACCGAGATCTATAAGTTTCACGCGAATTTCAGTTTCCAATTTCATTTAGAAATAGCTTAAAAGCATTAAACTCACCCGCACGATTAAAACCGTTTCGAAGCCAATTCGTGCGTTCGCTGTACTGCCGGAAGTGACGTGTTATCTCCCGAGGATCCCCTCGGGCACCGGAAGGTGCCGAAGGGTGATTCGGAATAAAGCGATTAGTCTCACATCCAACAGGTTTGTCCAATTACTACTAAGACAATTATATTTACAGTTTCTATAATGCACTCATTTCTGAGCTTGTATCTTACTGCTAAGAGTTGAGTGTGAGCTACTTGGTTGTTTGTGTTGAAAGAAATTTGACTTATTTGCATAATTTGGAGAATTGGGTGAGAGAATTACTTACTGTCACACCTTAACTACTGGGATATAATTACTAGTATTCTTGGCACTATTTTATATTAATCTCACTTATTGTGGAACTAAGGTTCTCTGTCACTACACGAGTGTATATCACTGATAAACAACAAATGGACAATATATTATATATACATGTACAACATAGACTGCTAAGACTGAATGTATGGAAATAGTGATAATAATAATAATAATAATAAAATGAAAGTCTATAGAAACACATAGTATCTCTAAGTAATTATGGAATAAGGCACTGTATTCTATCATTACTTGGTGACTGTAAATGATGGTACAGAAATGCACAACTACCATGTATCTATGAAGAATATCTGCTAATGTACAACAAATCAACTCTTAGTATGCAATCTTCTTTCCTTTTTTCAAGGGAGTAGCAAAATGGAATAGCTAATAGACCAACTAGATGCACCGGGATAAACATTTGAACTCTGAATAAAAATCTCAAAAGAAAGTCTTGAATTACATCAAGAAATTTCTTTCAGAACAGAAATGCAGATTTTCAGCTGTGAAATCAAACGCGGTAACAGTCAGTTTTTGTAGGCAGTCGGTCAAATTTGCCAGTTCTGTCTTGGGACTTACCTTCATTGAACAGTTCATTTTCTACATCGAAGACTGCCTCCGCTAAGGCAGCACGGTTGTATCCATTTAAATTCTGATATGAAACAAATATCATACTTTAACATGTGGAAATGTTATTATCTATGCTGAAGGATTATAATGGATATGAATACCCAGATTTGACTTAGAAACATAATTTTTTCAATTAATGCTGCAGATGAAGCTGCAGTTTTCTTTATACACATCCCATTGATACCAATGACTCATATGTTCTTTGAAACAATATGAACCTAATGATATGAAAAATACTCACATCATCTTGGTAGTAGGAAGGATTGTATTGTTGCTGTTGTTGTTGTTGTTGTTGTTGCCTGCGGTGGTTTGTCCGTGGAGAGTCCGTTGTATCGTAGGCAGCTTTTGTGTCGGGGCTATCGCCACGAATGTCATGCATAGAACTTTGGATGCCAGAGTCTTGTGATGTGCAATCCCTTTCCTTTTTTGGATCATCATAATGTCCGTCTAACTTACTAAGGTTCTGAATGTCCGCAGATGTCTTCTTGATAGAGTTGTAGATCTCCTCTGGGTTCATGTTCTCTGTCTCCATCTCATCCATGGCTGCCCGGTTTGGCGACATGCGATAGCGCGGCATGGGATTTGTGGTGGGACTCGTGATGTTCCTCGGTGACAAAGGTTCTGACTCTTGTGTTGATGAAGACCGTAGGTGGTTGTGAAGGATTTTGGAGGCACCGTCCTGAATTAATATATAGAATGTCATATTGGAACTGATTCAGTTAAAGAAAAGTTGTTGCAAAAAAACGCCTACACAGCATAACCATTATGTTAGGCACTCCTATTGATTTTGCAATGAAAGTGTATTACAATTGCCTCTCCCTCTAATTCAAACGCACTTATTCTAATGCAGAGCCATTTTCCTTTAATGTATCCACAAACCTAACACGGCCATACCATCTTTGCCTAAAAAACAGGAGGTTTTTACTTAATATATAATAATATTTAGCAAAAGAGAGGGGATTATCAGAGTATCTTGCTTATTCAAAGAGAGTATGTTACAATGACTCCCTCCGTCTAATTTCAAGTCATTCATTCTAACGGGGAACCATTCCCCTTTATGTTCTACCTTCTTGGCTCTGAACCTAATGACCTTCAATGAGGATAATATAAACTGACCTGGAATGTCTTTGGCAGGTGTGTGAGCATCATGGAGAACTCTGGTGTGTTTAGGTTGAAGAGCGCGATGAGCACCGCCTGTGCCGCCTATGGGGGAGAGTAAGCCGCAATGAGCCACACACAAGACTTAGTTTTAACCCAGCATGATGCATCAAAGTAACCCTGAGGAGTAACTCAGCAGCGCTGCATTGGTGCATCAACCATACCCTTCAGGGGTGTTCCGGCCACATAGGGTCAGCATGATGCATGAATGTATCGCATAAATGCACTTACTTAGTTGAATTCACCGACTGCTATTTCATACAATCAGACTTACTTCCCAACACCAGACAATGTATGCAGCAAACATGATGTAGATAGAGAGGAGAATGTATAGAAAGAAGAACTTAGATGTGTAGTCAATATTATATGTGATCAATCATGATTTATATAATATCCTACTTAAGTAATTGTTGATGTTCTAACCGAACCCCAGGTTCACTCCACGCCTCTTACATATAGGGATCGTATATAGCTGGTATTAAAGCACTGGAGATGCTTAGCGTCACATCTGTACAGTGGGGTGTGAGTAGACCACTCATGACACTATAGTAGACTTTACATGTTTGTATGGTACACCGCCCTCTTCCAGAGTTTAACACAGAGGTTAGTCATAATTGTATACTGTATAGAGGATGAAAACTCTCCTTTACTTATTTCTTTTTGAGGATAATACTATTTTTTTAAGTTAAAAATATACCTGTGTGGATCAGTGTCAAATAATCCCAGCTCAGTTATACCTTCCCACTATTTTATTAATACTTTCAGCAATGTCCTCTGAGTTACTGTTAAACGAAGGTCCAACAAAATTATTACATAACTTCTTTAATTCCTGTTGTTACTATAGAAACTAGGTCTCTCTAAAGCTCCTTGGTTAGAAATACCCTTTCACCAATTTGATCTCTACTACTCCATGCAAACAGGCACCTTTGTTTTGAATATTTGATATCAGCCTACAAATGAATTATAACTTTTATTTTCCCATGCATATCATAAATCACTATCATAAAATCTTAAAAGATGGAATTATTTTTAAAGATGGGGAATTAGTCTTACCCTCATATTTCCCTCTGGTCATTTTTGTACTTTGAATAGTCATATTTTCATAATGGGCAAATTACAGACGTTAATAGTAATCATCACAGCAACTAAAACAAGCCAATTAAGGAATCAATACAATTAGGTTTTTATGATGAGGAAGCTGATGATACAGCAGTCAGGGAGTTAGGGAAGTCATTATGAAACAAAACTTATTAAAACCAAAAGAGTTTAGGAACAAGCTATACCTTCTGAATTGGAGATTTCATTGAAGACTGGAGATTCAAAGGTATTCACATATACAGTGATGTCAAGTGTTAAAAGCATACTCATGTCTCTGTGCAGTGCTCCCAGGTTCCAGTTCAAATACAAATAGAAATGTCCTCCAAATAGATTAGATTGTGAAATTTCTCAAGTCTCAAGAACCATACATGTCTTATACACTAAATACCAGGCTTAACCCTAGTCATTACATGCATAGGTTTGAGCTTCAGAAATACAAGTTTAATTAGAAACATCTATTTTTGGGGGGTTGAACATTAGTCAGTTAAAAATTTTGTAGAAGGGAACCAAGGTTACAAGAGAGGTTGAGCCAGTCAACTGTGTCTGACCTTGACAACTAGCAAAGGTCTATGAACAGAAAATGCACGGGAGTGCTATCTACAAGAATGCACCACAGGTGTCATTTATCAAATAAAAAGGTGCAGTGGTAACTGTGTCCTAAATTACCTGAACAAGAAAACCTTCTCAGGTTTAACAGAAAACTCAACATCTTAATCTTACAGTATTAGGTTACGCCCTACTAGAAACGTGCAGCTTAGAAAGACACCCTCTGTGTAGCATCTATAAGTGTGAGGAGCCATGCAGAAAGGTGACTCAGTGCGCTGGTACGAGGAGCGCCCTCTCTGCATGGCTGCCGATAAGTACGCTAACATTTACAGAGACCTCACTTTTCTCCAGGCTGTATGGCGAGTGAGACCCACATCTTTTGTCTAGCTACACAGAGGTCCCTACACAGAAAGCCATCTTGTTGCCCAGCACCATCGTGACAGTCAGACTGCCTCCCTGCAACCAGGGGTCCACATGTGCATGCCTGCTTAACCCTTTAAGGACAGCATGGTGCCTTCGGATTCATGCTTATTTGTTGTCATGTTGCACAATGCACCGCTAGCGAGTAACACTGCTTTAGTACATGACAACCCTTTAGGGAGGCAGATGCACTGGGGAAAAGGACATGGTGCATTCAAGCACTATGCTGCCCTTAGAGGGTTACAGTACCTTCTGCAGGGAGGCAGTTCCTCGTGGGGTGAATCAGCGTCGTTTGGGGTTTGTTGTCAATGAGGTGTCACGTGCGTGCCAACCAACAAAACAAAGAGCATGCGAGGAACTCACATGTGAGCAGCGTACCTTTCTAACGTCGACACTCTTGGGTTCCGTCGTCCAGGTGATGATGCGTGAGACGGCCAGGCGCGTGTCGCTTGTGTTGTTAAAGTCTGACGGGTCCATGAGGAGCGTCAAACCGTGGATGTAATTTAACAGAGACACCTTCACCTTTTGGTTCAGAGGGAAACAACACCATGGAAATTAGATCACAAATGCATTAGGCACATTTCTAGTGAATGTGAATAGACATGAGTGATTGACAATATCCTAGTATGTGTTTTATATAAGCTTCACACCTATAAAAGTATATGTAAGAAACCATCAAAAGAGAAAATATCAAAATTGAGTCAAACACATAGCAAAACAGTAAATGTTCATGTACTTTTTGTGGTTTGTGTCACCTATTGTTGATGGCTATACTATCTGTAAGCTGTACTGTGTCATATCTCAGGTGTTTGATACAATAAAGGACTGTAAACATGACTTAAATGTAGGTAGAGTGTCTAGAACAGTCAGCTTGCAAGGAGGGAGACATTGGGTTAGTGAGGACTTTGATGTGGAAGGATTAGCAAGAAAAGAATGCAAGGTAACTATGGATACTTCAAACAACACATAGGACAGGGCCAAGACAAGGGAGACAAAAACTTCTAACTTGTACCTATCTCAGTATTTAGTGGGATATCTGTATCACATAGCCTTACTGATTGTAACCCCCTAACCCTCCTCACCCACAATTGATTTACACTGATTTACTTTTTTTCTCCCTATTTGAGCCTCAGACAACTCTTTCAAAGATTCTTGATGGTTTTCATCTTAACAGAGGACAACCCAATTGTGAAAATATGCCCTTTCCCATGGGCTCATTTGTTGATGGGTTGACTTGATAGGTAGATATTCTAAGTATGCCTTATCATCTACTTTTTCTGTTTTCAATCAAGGTAAAATGTGCACTTCTTTACAAGCTCTTCATGTCAGTTAGTTAGCTGGCTACAGGTACTACATTATCTACTCATAAAGTACATCATCTGATGACAAGACAGGGGAGATATTGTAAAACATCACACACACAAACTGTAATCATGTGGAGAAGGAACAGAAACATCCAGCGGTCACTTAATTTGTTGTATTATCTTCCAGCCATGAATGTAATTGCACGGTCAGGGCAAAGGTCTGTTTTTACTGAGCAAAGCCCCAATGTCTGCGTCTTTACCAAATGTCTATGCATCTAATACAGATTCTGTATTACAGCGACACTTACGGTTTCAAACTTAACCTAGCATTGTGCTATAATGCACAATTCCCCGGTCCCTAAAGGTTAAAGAGGCCTTATCACCAAGGGTCTACGGGTCACTGTTCTAGTTACTATCGAACACCATCGCCCGTTGGTGAGAGAGACCCTTTAAAACTCACTTGTCAACTGATGCATGCTCGTATGTAGACAAATGTTTTGGTTTGAAAAAAAATCTTTATATGTAGGAGATTCCTTTTTCTTTTCAGTTTGAAGGGAAGAAATGGATGCCAAAGCATAGAAATGACCGCTGGATGACCGACTGAGTGAGACTGTTGTGAGGTTTAAAATGGCGTCTTTACCTTCACCTGGGGGAGTTTAAGACAGATAACACATTCAGTAAATCAGGTCAGTAGATAACAGGTTAGCCACCCGCTAAGTAACATGAACATGGGCAACAAACTGTAAAAGAAAGTCTTCTTTTTTTACATACAAAAATAGTAAAAATTCTTCTATTTTTCTCAACAAAAGTCCTTAAAAAATGATTGGAATATTGGCATCACAGTAGGAAAGTTCAGGAATAGGGGAAGTTTTTATAACCAGGTATGTAAGCCGCGATGCAAAGCATGCTGACAATTCCAAGTTTGATGTTGCTTTACAAGTGGGATTCAGACCGAGAATCCTAGAAACTGAGTTCTGGAAATTGACGCAATGCAACATCAGAAGAAACCATTGTCAGCTAAGCTTAACACTGTTTGTCTTCCCTTAAACCACAGCTACTCTCATATTATGTGCAGCTGTGGTTTACTGAAGAACTATTTGGTGCAGTTTTAACAGGAGACAGTCTCAACTTGCTGCATCAGGGTAATTAGAGCTAGTACAAGTACTAAGGAAACACTTATAACTGGGGAACTGTTTTCTAATCAGATTAAAGTAGAAACAGTGCGAGAATTACTTTGGTTTAACAAATCCTTACAAAATGATTATAACAGTGCATGGGTCTTTCATGTGGTCAGATATTTAGATCCTGAGTTAGCTGTCTTATCATCTGTTTTCTCCCGTGGGAAGTGTATATTTAAGTTATGTATCAGGCATGTCTTATATCTAAGGCCAAACCAAAAGAAGAAAGTTGGATCTCCAGAATTCACACAACTATTTTCCGAAAAGAAATATCAGCCTAAGAATTTTGCTCCCCTCATCTTTTTTTTTAAACTTTAAATTGATTTTGTTTAGTTTTTTGTTTTACACCCTCATTCTGAGCAAGTCAAATGTGCGGTTTGCAGTCAAATTATTAGTATCCAAATTGTCACTTATTTCACTCTCGACATTAAACTCCATTGATGAAAAGACAAGAAAATAACCCTTTTTGGGAATGTGAAATCTGTAGACCAACTGTTTAGTTTTAGTGAGGCCTAAGGAGTGGCTGCATGTCTTAACCCTGTCTGGGTGTGGTAGGTTCTGTGGGTCTTATGTAAAAAGAGCCTGGACTATTCACCGAGTTATTTAGAGGCTGATGCTAAACGAAAAACGAAATGAATCGCGAGTAAATATCTTTCACCAAGCTTTAGCTTTTTCCCAAGTAAAATAACGAAAAAGTCTATAAAATGTATCAAATTAAAGCTAGGAAATATCAAAGTCAAACAGCATATTTCAAATCTACTTTTCACCAAAGTTCTTAGATTAAAGACTAAAATTATAATATATTTACAAAACTTAGAACATGAGTTATATTATCTGACTTAATAAAGAGAAATTGAAAAATGTCTGCATCAATAAAATCCAATGTGTTAACTGGTGTTTCTTTTACAAACATATAGTTGAACTTACTTTAAGGTTTGGCGTTTGGGTTTGATCGATGATGTATTTGGTGATAGTGCTGAATTGGAGGTCAAACTGGAAGGAGTCCCTGGGAGCGGCAAGAAATAGACACATGTAGGAGATCTAACATCTGTACCAATATAACACTTACTTTTCAAATATGAACAACTTAGTATGAGATGTTGTCTCAAGAACCTTTAATCAACCTCTTTCATGAATATTTACTGTTCTCACAACTTTAGGGCTGACATCTTACATAAATGATTCATGTTCAGTTATCATTCTAATCCAGCGATGCAGCACAGGAAAGAACCCAGCATTGCATTGCTGCATCATGCCCAATCTCTGACAGTGTATCAACGCTGTAATGTATGATCAAGATGATGCATGAATCTATCTAATGCTTAAGGTTGAGACTTACCGGACTGCCTCGAGACAGCGCTGCACCTTGCCAATGACGGAGCCCAGCATGTCGGCGCCCATCTTGTTGATGAGGCGCGTGATGAGCACGTAGAGCCAGTCACTCAGGTCCAACTTGTACACCGCCACAAAGTCTATCAACGTCTCCAGGAACATGCTGAACACCTGCACACAACACCAACACCATTGTTGTTGTTGTTAATTCATTTATTTTCCTTGCAGTAACATAGGACCAGGCCTTGTTTGTGTTATGCAACTCAAGTGCATATATCCATTACAGATGAAATTCATATATAGCGGATATACATATTATAATGCCCTTAAGGGATTGTTTTATGTCTTAACAATAAGTCTGATACTTCATGAAAATTCATATAAATGTAGACCATGATGTTTTCAGATTGACAACCAAACTATGCTAACAAGGCACTCTCTGATGATATTTATTCTTTTGGTAAATGTAGTCCACGGAGAGAAAACAATGTTTACCATCATGAAACCTGGAGGGGGGTTAGTTATTATACTTTATACAAACATTTTAAAGCTACCGGTATAATGTACATACTTTTAACATAGTAATATTTCTATTCTGAAATTACAGTAACTATTGTGCTTACCTTTCCATGTGGGTCGTGGAACATCCGGGTGAAGATTTCTGTAATTTTCTTTAGCTCAAGGCGACTGCAAGATAAACAGGCAGAAATGTTAAGATAAATTTCTTTATCAAATGGTATTTTGTCATGGTATTTCATTGTCATAATTTTTACCTAGACGTGAACAAATTAATCATTACACTGCAAATCGAAAACGAAATAACCGGCATGTTATCCGTAAAATCTGAAGGGTCGATAGAGCTTTGAGTTTGAATACTCAATCGAGCATCTCTTACTTTAGTACGCGGGTTCCACGTAGAATATTCTGTAGTGCTAGGAGTCCCTCTTTCCTGTCGGCCCACGATGGACTTGATAGGTTGTTCAGAATCTCGGATACGTCCTAAAATGTCAACATGAGAGCAAAATTTAGTGAGATGTGAGTGTTAGACATCAGTTTACTTCACTGAAGTGTAGACAGAGTTTGCTGTAGAATTGTCTTTTCAAACTGAGCTTTAAATTCAACTTAATAATAAATCAGTTTGTAAATGTAAGTTCTTTTCAGGTTAATCTTACAACCATGGGTTCCTAGCGTTTCCTTGTCTATTGGATAACATGCAGTGTTACATATAACTAAGTTCAGAAAGGTATTTAACAAATAACAAGACATTAATCCAAAATCAGAGATGCCACTCTCTGGTCAACAACAAAAATGTTAATATATTGATTTTGGTAAAGTTATCATAGAAAATAATATGGAATTCCTACAAAAAAGAAAAGTGGCATCTCTGTAGAATTTTAAGCACTGAGTACAATTCAACACCAAATTGCAATGGCAGCAACAGCTCAGTGTGTAGGGGTTAGTACAACGTTTCTGTCTGCAAAGGGTATAACTAAGCCGATAGACATCTGACGGAGCAGGGGACAGTAACACTATGGCACATTGGTTGGAGCTTGGTGAGCGGAGATATCAATGACCAACATGTCGTTTAATGAACAATCCAATGGAAAACAAAGGTTACTTGTGTTGTTTTTAATATATTTGGGATTTATGTGCCGGGGTAAAAGTATGGTGGCATTCACTCTATGCAACATGTAGTGGATGGGGGTTTCATGAAACCTGGTTTCCGTACTATACGTACCAATGGTTCAAACTGTGCAAACAGAAATTTGAGAAATGATGAACTTAATTCGGTGTAACTCGGCTACATTGGTTAATAATGGCGACAGTGGCAGCGACAGCAACAGCAAAGCAGTGGTTCAAAAAGTAGAAGATTGTGGGGGAAAAGTGGATCTTCTTTGAAAAAGAAAAAGGTAAATATGTGGCAAAAGGATGGATATGAGAGCTAAAAACTGCGGTTTTACTGTCGAAAGGCAGTAAATTGGGACTTCATTAACCCTTTAAGGACAGCACTGTGCTACAATACATTATCCTCTGTCGTCAGCATGAATGCAACATGGGGCAGTAACTCACCAGTTCTACACTCATGTATCATGCTCACCCTATGGGGTTGACACTCTCACAAGGGTCAGCATGATGCAATAAATACAGCACCGGTGATTTACTCGCCATTGCTGAGTCAATGCATAACGGCGACAAATGGACATGAGGCCTTGACGCATCATGCTGTCCTTAAGGGATTAACACAATGATTTTTGTGTAAAGGAAAGAGCATCCGGTCAAAAAAACACTATATCAAGTGAAATCACCTTTCCAATGATTTCCTCAGGCTAGAATGTTCACAGTAAAATGTAAGAGATAAAAGTATACAAACTATGAAATGATTTTCGATCGAGGTTTTCATAGTAATCCATGAAATGTTGCACTATAAAAATGTGTTTATTGTTACATGGTGGACAAGGGAGATTTGATACTAATGCAAACTATTAATGTATTTACTCTATTTTGCAACTGATATTTTGTTTAAAACTAAATGACTAGATACCGACAATGATGTTGAGCACTTTACTCCTAAGGTGAAGAATAGGTGCACTTTGGCTGTTACACAGAAATACAACTTGTAGCGGAGACACCGAGTTAGAAGAAGCACGACATGGCGTCTAGAACCTGGGTTTGTATGCAGGGTACATTTTTGTTAAATGGTGGCCTATTGAATGACTATGCTCTCTCTATTTGTACAGTATGTTTCCTACAGTTTAATACAACTGTGGGGAATTCCCTCAAGCCACTCTAAGCATATATATGTCTTCTTGTGTTGCCTGCCTTGCATTCCATACAACCTGGGCTTCTTTGGGTCATAAGTGTGTGATTCTGACACCAATGTACAAAGCAACTTTTACAGCCCCAATATCTACTCATAATAAATATTTAAGAAATCCTTTCAAAGCCCATTTATTATTGGAATTATATGATAAAGAATTTATCAAATCCCATAAAGGAAAGGAAAGACAGAAAAAGGCTGATCAAGTATGAAGGAGATTTTGAATAGAAAATTGTTAAAAGTAAAGAAAATCAACTACTAACTAATACAAAGTTCCTGCAGAAACCCGGCTTTACTTTCAAAGACTTTGATAACCTCCTTTGGCAGACCCGTGAGCAGAAACCCAGAGTTTATTTGGTAGAAGCATGGCGCAAGACAGTGTAAGCGAGCTGCTCGGTCGGAGCGATGAGCAGCTCCCGCAGCAGGAAGCACAAACTATCATCTAGGCCTGGTTACTGCCACATAGCATGTCTAACCTGTTCAAAGTTGGGGAAGAGATTGGGAGGTTTCTCTGTGCCTTCTCTGCTGCCTGCCGGTGGGGGCTGAGGGTAAAGGAGACCAGTGTGCACGTCAACACTCAACGTCTTTATAACAACGCGCTCAACAACTTGTATCAACATGTCCATCTTGTTTTTTCCCCTTTTATAATATACTCCCAGCACCCCCCATAGAGCAGGGGGACAGTGAGCGTTTTTACCTGAATAACCTTGCATCTGTTTTGTGATGGTACAACCTTTTGTGTGATGGTACAACTTTAAAACAGAGATAGGAGACCCTAGATGAAGATATGAAGAGCTAGCCACTAGACAGGAGGCTATATAGGTCTACCACTACTACTATGTCTACTACATAATCTACTTAAAATTACAACATGAATGTTCCATACATTCAACTGAGAAAATATAAAATGGATATCTAGAATTTATACACAAGTCAATTATTTCAGATTACCCCACTACAAGGAGGAGTCTACATCTAGGTAATACAACCATACTGTTGGTCTATTGTAATTGGCAGGTGGAATTGGTAGGTGAACAAAATGTATTCAATGTTTAAGAGGAAGACTACACAGACTGATGTGTGGTGATGGGTGTTTGTGATCTGTAGACTAGGGCTCCCTCTACAAGCACTGCCATGTCTGTATGTTTAGGATATTGGACACACCATAATAAAACATGTCTTCCACCAAACCTGCTTTGCAAATCGGGGACCATCGATGGACATTTTTTTGAATCGGTCTATGATATCAAATAATATGTCTAATAAATATCGGACAAAAAATAAGCTCAGACATATATCAGCCCTGAGAAATCTAAATAAAATATATTGAATTAAGTTGTTGTTTTTTAAATTTAAAAAAATATATATTCAGGTTTGCTGGAAGGTCTGCTTTAATGTACTATGCCAGCATGCTGTAGATCTCATCATAAAATTGCCAATTTAGCTGCTCATACAGCATGCGTGATATAAATATTGTAAATTTCATCAGCCAACTATGACCGTTAGCGGCAGGTTCAGCAAGTGACAGCAGCGTGATCACGCGTGACAAGTGAGTTTCCGAAATAAATATTTCTGCTTTGACCAGTGATGGACTACGGTAGTGTGTATTATCTAGCGGCATGCTGACTAGTGATAAAGGTTGATAAGGACTTGAAGGAGTCACAAAACTGTTGTCTAGTGAGATAAAGTCTGACACTGATCAAAGATCAAAGACATGTACAACTGTGTAATGTGAGCAGAGCACAAACATGTACCTTAGACAGTCGCAGTGAAGCCTTGCGCTCACTTATATCTGACGCCTTTTGTTTGCATTGTAAAAATATGAAAATCCATGTAATTTAAATTAAAGGGAGTATTTCATCTGACCATTTATTTCTATAGTGTGAATGATTGTTAAACCACGGTCACTATACTACATGAAACAAATGTTATATTAGTAATTAGTTACAGACAACCTATGTTATAGTGTAAGAGAAACATCAGACTATTCAGAAGAATTTGTTTTGAGAATTGAAAACACTGGCACTTAAAATGTCCTATTATACATTCAAAGAATAGGTCGTCCAAGAATATTGTATGGATACTTGTGCTGAGTGTAGTGGGCATTGATGCCTGGTCAATGTGTTTGGTTTTAACCCTTTAGGGGTAGCATAGTTCTTCTATTCACAATGCCTATTTGTTATCATGATATATGAATGCAACTCGCCAATCTGGCATTGATGCATCATGCCGACACAATCTGCTTGATACACTGACAGAGGGTCAGCACGGTGAATCAGCATGAAGCCTTCAGGCATCATGCCATTCTTAAAGGGTTATCCATGAAAATGCACACATGGTAAATGTTTTCCTTTGCTATATACAAATGCCACAGATTAAATAGGGAGTACAAAGTTTTTCCCTCTTACCTCAGAAGCACGTCCGTAGGATGATCCGTATGAGCGTTCAGAGCAGACACTTGACGTTTCACTACCTGCATCATCTGACTCGTAGCTCTCAAAGCGCTTTCGGCCGGGCAGACGACTCTGCAAGAATCAAATTATCGGTTGTTCAGAAAATATTTGGAATGACAACTTCTGGTTTTATTACACTAGACTGTGGTGGGGAGATGTTTGGCAGATATAAGTATGTAAAATAGCATAAAAATTAGGTGAAGTAAAGGGGTACATTGGTCTTGACAGTTAAAAAAATAACTGATAAAACCAACTTACCAAAGCCTCTTCAAAGGCTGACTCCATGTCCGAGCCTGGACTCAGGATCTCGACCGGTTTGGGGTGCCCGGTGCGCTGTGCCTGCCCTAGGGCTCGTACACCCGAGCCACTCGTCCTGCGCTCGCGACCTACAACACACAGCTGTCTTATTACGTGTGCCAAAGTACAGTACCCCCCATAATAAGTGCACCGTGTTAACAGATTTGTTTCAACCAATTTTCCTTGTTTAATTTTCACTCCACTATAGAGGGTGTGAGCAGCCATGCAAGGTCTGTTTCACTGCTCACATATTTCAGTAGAGTAGTGTATATTCTAAAATTCATCCGGAAAAAACGGCGTTTTTACACTCATCAGGGTAAGTGATTTCATAAAAGAGAATGCAGTATTCATGCATGTCGTGGACACATAGGGTTAGCAGATTACAAAGGGTTACATTCTGTTCGGTGAAAATACAATAGCTTAAATTGAGTAAATTGTGCATAGATTATTATCATGGTGGTTGTGGTTGATTCAAATTAGCACTCAGAAAATCCATGCAGAATATGGTAGTCGGTGAGAAGGTTGTGAAACGTCTAGTAGAACGTTGTGCAATATGCACCTGGGTTACTTAGTATTCGGGCTGGATAAGTTGTAAATGTATGGGACTATTTCTTTTGTTTTCAGTTTGTATTAGTAGCCTCACAAAAGATAAAGAAGGTGAGAGCACAAACCAATCTTAAGTTAGTTTCAAATCAAATCAAAACTGTAACGAGATGAGTTTCTATTAGTGATAGGGTTGGGTAAACTGTCAGGAAATATCACGAACACACTTGACGACTAGTATGTCCTACCCATGAACTCTGACGGTATGTAATGTACATTAGTGTATTAAAACTTAAGGTTAATATTACATGATTCTCCATGATTTGTAAGGCCGCGTTTACCATACAATCTCGACGGGCTGGTTTCTCGGCTGGCCCCCTGGCTGCGGGGTATACCAGACTTGCGCCGTGTCCGTGTGGGGGCTGTAGACTGGGTCGTGTGAGTTATGTAACTTAGCCTTGATGACGGCGAGCCAGAACGACTGCTCGCTACAAGGTAAGGCAAATGGGACTACATTAAAATCTGACCTAATCTAGGATATTATGATATTTCTGTAACCCTTCACTTCTTTATTTCTTTTTGACAATATCGGCTACATCTCTTATCGCCTTATTATAAGGCTGAGCGAATTGCACTAATTCTCTTCCTTCAGCAATTCTGAGGATTTGAATTACTAGTAGTTGAGAACGAATTGATCCGCCTGACATTGTAAATATCTTAAGTATGAATTCAAGTGGAAAAACTGTGCATGTTGATAGAGACAAAATAATCTGATACTCAAAGCACAATATACACCAAACACATCACGCCATCACTCGTGACATTAGTTCAATACAAACACTTATAAATCTGAATCTTTGTATTAATTATACATACGTTGTGATTGCGACACTCCTATTCTAGCACGAGGCCGGCTTCTCTCGGGAGACAGTACGTTGGAAGCACTCGATCCCGAAGAGGGCATCGATGCTTTCTTCGGTCGTGCTGTAAAAAAGAGCAAAGAGATGATTATCAAGGTCTAGAGGACAAGCACGCAAACACCACTACTCACTTCAAAGACAACAATGCATGCTTCTGTGATGAATCAACGCACAAATCTAGTAACTGTTATAACTGCACACAAGTACAGATGTAGATAGCACACATGTAGACTACTTGTGACAATGTTGTGACTAGAGGTACACGAGTGTTAATAGTACGTGGTGACACGGGGCGTGCGACGTGACACATTCCGACACTCACAGGTGCGACATGTACAGTGAAGTAATGTATTAAACATGTCTCTCTGTTAGAGCCTGACAAAGAGCAATCTGTACAGGAATTAGGAAGCACGGTGAGTGAAGCATGTTACAGCAGCGGTAAGCATCTCATACATGAGCCGGTAGCCAAAACGCGACAACCGTGGTCATCTGTGCCTTAAACAAAGTAGTACAAAATGCTAACAAAGTTGTGTACCTGTTTGTTGCACAGTGTGCAGAGTGTGTGTACATGATTAGGAGCATGATACATGTTGTATTCTGTCGTGTACAAGTCACGAGCATCGTGTAGTGTCTTACAGTAGAATACGTGCATCGAAGCGGTTTACTTCGGGTCAAGCGATCATCAAAGAGACTTTATACCTTTGTTAGATTCACACTGTTTACATCTTTATAAGTGGACCTTTATAACAAAGTGGCCCTCTAAAGTATATTTACTTGTCTTTATAACAAAGGGATGTATGGTCAATGTTCTATCCATCCGGAGTTTTTACCAATGCCTATTGCATGCTGTGTGAGTTGCATCAGCTAGGCTTTAAACAACTTAACTGTTTGCCATAATAGTGTATAGAAGTCCACCCTGGTAAGGGATCTCATTGATTTTTTTTGTAAGGATATACGTTCGTTGTCTTGTTATGACTCTCTGTGAACATAAACAGGGTCATTAAAGCCCTTCTTTACATGAAAAATAAATTAGGCCAAAATTAGGTTTTTGATTATTCAAATAAAAAGCAAAAAACCTGCAATGTGAAAAATTTACCAGCTTTTTACCAATTATAGTATGATGAATTCATCAAGGTGAAGCAACTAATGTAGGTTATTGCTTTTCTTTAATATTACAGCCCTCAGCCTGCGTATGTCCCTGCCATCCTCACTACACCTGCCTGTTTTCTGACTGTAGTTGAAGTCAAGAAAACAGGTTTCACAAAAAGCTGCTCTTCTCCAAGGTCAAAGCTTAAACCCAGGCATGAAAGTAATCATCAGTCATTTTAACCCTTTAAGGACAGCATGATACTTCAAGGCTTCACGTTCATTTACCGCCCTGATGCACAAATGCAGTGGTGGCGAGTAACTCCCAGGCATTCATGCATCATGATGACAAAAGGGCATAGTGCATTAAAGCACTATGCTATACTTAAAGGGTTAGAATTACATGTGTACAAGCCGGGAAAATACCAATTCTCCCTAGTCTCCACAAAAATGCAAAATTTTTACCACGATCTTTGCATTTTCTTCCCTCAGTATATACTTTAACATAATAGACAAAACAGAAAAGACAAAAGTAAAGTATAGGGAAAAGATTGCATAGACTTTGATCCCTATGTTCAGAACCAACTAGAGCTGCTGATGCCTTTCAGAGTCTCTAGCTACAGTATAAGGCTAAGCAGATACTGAAGGTCTAGGTCTGCCAGAGTGTGTATTAGTTCTAAAGGAGTAAATTAGACTAAAAGACCATACAGACATAAATGTACTTGGGTAGTCACAACAAGTAATGTAATGCTACACAATATCTGTATAAATTAGTACTTTTAAAACACCCTCATTTTATTATAATTTACCACTCATGTTTTATACTTGTTTTATTACAATCTTTACCATATATTACACACTGTACTGGTTATTTAAGTCTCTTATCTTTATATTACACACAAGACTTGAGACACAATATGTACACAGTGAGTGACTCTATAGCTTGTACCACACAGGTTAGCAGTACCCAGGCCGCCAACATCAACGTCTCCATTCATATAGTAATGTATAATTTATCCAAAAACACCTGAAATTTACCTTGGGTTCCATGGGACTACATATAGGGCTGCCATTACAGTAGAAAACATTACCGAATGAAGTATTTTGTCATAGAAAATTTCAGAAAGAATGAAAGTATTAAAAATTTATGGCACAAGTAACACAAGGAAAAGGGGAAAATGAATCTGGTGTATCAACTAATTTTCATTTGTAAAAACATAACTTACAAGAATGCTAAACATCCTACTTTATCTTTTCTCATTTTCTTTTAACAATCATTATTACAGTATTCCTTGAAGGGATTTTCTTTTTCTTCTCTTTTACATTGATTATTTTACCATAATGACAGCCCTATATCGAGAAATTATAGTTTAAAAGTAAATCAAATTTTGTAAAATAAATTGTTGGGGGGATGGAAAGAGATGAAGTCTGACGTTTAATAGTCATTTTCTGAGTTGGCCAGCCCGGGCCCTTAAAAAGGTCCGACGCTCACCACGCAGGGCGAGGCCGCAACAAACCCGTGTACTCACTATCTGCAGCTGAGAAGGAGGGCCTTCGAAGGCGGGGTATACGTGAGCGAGCGTCACTCGACAAGTCAATGGTGCTCCGACTAAGGCCTGCACAAACACAACTTTATCAGTCACATGGTTTTATGCCACCTTCCTCTCTCACCCTATCTTTATAAAATACATGCTGTACCACCTACCATGGGGTGTATGCCACCCAGAGTTAACATGTTGGTATATTAAATTAATGTTAATGGTTTATTTATGCGGTTTCAAAAATCATAACAATTCACTGGTAGCAGCGGCGGCGGCGGACGATGCAGCAAAAGCTCCAACTTTACAAACCAGCCTTAAAGAGTATTGCCATGCTGGGGCATGCAGAGATGTCATGTTTTAAGTCTTTAGTTAACGGTATTCCTGCTGTCATCTTCTGTACCTTACTTACTGTTAGGCACATATGATCTTGAATCTCTTTAGATCTAATAGTAGACAATACATATATAGGATCCAGTAGATTCAATGCAATACTAAAGTGTAAAAATATCTAGAAAATATATTCACACACTCACACAGATAATATAGAAATGCTGTGCATCACTCTATTGCAAACATCTTCTCTTTTTCTTTTGGCTTTAAGTAAATCAGCCTATATGACAGCTATAAACAAAAGGTAGAAAAGTCACACTCCTATGCTAATTGAAGTAGTGCTATCAATACTTTTAAGGCAACTTATAAAACAAATGTGCTCTGTATAGTTGGGATAACTCAATCATAGGGTGCAATCCTGGATCACTCATCCAACCCTTAATTCAGGTTAGTGAGGGATATGGGTGTTATTTATATACAGGCTTGTCAGGATTGTCTTAACCTGGAGAGGGGGCTGTGTGTCAAAGAGAGCCAATAGGAATTAACAACAGATTTCCTGGTTGTCAAACAGTAGGAAATGTTGGCCATTTTTCTGTGGGAAATCAATATAATTCAACATAGAAATCGCAGAAAAAGGGTTAGGAAAAATGGCATCTCTAGAAGTTGATACAGAGTAGAGTTCATCCATGGGTGGTGTCTGGGTGATATGTACAGGAAGGTATTGTATAGACACAGTTAGGTGTGTGAGTAGTGTGGATAGAGTAGGCTGCCCCACAGCAGGCTGGCAGGTCCTATGCTGTGTTTCCAGCAGATGTGTCAAGGGCCTGTGTACAATGCACCAACAGTGTTCAGCTACAGAGGTTCCTGGTTGGAGTATAGAAATCCAACCCTATACACTCACACTGCTGACAGATACTCTGTAACCCTATTACACCACACCTTTTTGTCATCATGATGCATGAATGCCGGCCTGAGAGATGCATTCTCAAAAGGTCAGCATGATGCACCAAGGCAGCACCGGCGAGTTACACGCCGGCGAGCCATGCACCAGAGTGGAACGCATTGGCATTGCATTGATGCGTTATGACAACAAATGAACATGGACCTTGAGGAATCATGTCATCCGTGAAGGTTTGAAACTGTATATAGAGTAGCACCAAGAGTAAAATGAGGAAATAAATCATGATGTCCCCGGGGGCTCAGCATAACCAAACAGACAGGTATATGAAGACACCTTCGCTAAGGAACACAAACTCAATGGAAAATCAGACGCAAAAGGATGAAAAGGAATTTATGCAGAAGTGCCCACGAGCTAAGGATGTATAAAGTAAACTCTGCTAATACAGTCGTATGTGCGAACTGGTATCCAGGAACCAAGGAGTAAAGAACCACAATAGTACACAGTGATAACAACTAAGGAGCTGCGAGCTGTAGGGGCTGGGTTCCTGATGGAGGTGCTATATACCCCGGACGACCAATACTCACGCTTCTCTGGGGTTGGTATGCGGCGACTAGTGTTATTCCCGATACCACCTTGACGCAGTGCATTCTCATCAAAACTCAGCGACAAGCGGGTCAAGCTGCCTGAGCTACGGGTTTTCTTCCCTGAATTTGAGATGGCGTTCAAAGATGAGAAGAGTTGAAAGTGCCTAAATATAGTTGGGGCCTGACATTTTCAGTTGTGAATTTGGTTAGTAGAATTTGGGTCAAATGGTTGCAGAATATATGTTGTAGAGTCTGAATTCAAATGTAGTTCCTCAGCATTGTGACCACCCACAAGTTGAACCTCTTTTGTAAATTCCCATCTATTTAAATGCTAGAGAAATAAGGGATTAAAGATGTCAGACCCCATATAATGGGAAGAAGAGTATCAGGATTGAAAGGTTTGTAGCACATATAGGCAGAATTTGTATTTTTGAATCTGACCATTTATCAGACAATGATGTTGTGTATTGCAGTAATTCATGTTGGTTTGTCCTATAAGATATTTGGCTTCTTAAATAAATCATGAACTAATGTTTGTAGACGATTTGCAAAGTAAAGATAAAGATGATGTCTAAAGTAAATAAAATGCCTAAACTAAAAAAAACAAAGAGTCAAAGACATAGATGAAAGTATGAGATAAATGATTGGTGTACTCCATAAATGGCTTGTGATCATTGGGGGTTGGTAGAAGCTGCTGGCCCAAAAAGTGTTAGAACTTACACTTGTCTTCTACTTGTAATGACTGAGCATTTGAGAATGGTTTCCAGATGGGAAGTTTGGACGTTGACTTTGCTCGCTGAAGAAGGGAGGTACATTTCATATTTGGCTTCCCAGTTTGGGAAACTGCCTCGATCGACATTGATCTCTTGGCAGAACTCAATATGTGTCCCCCCAAATTGAGCGGTTTCTTTAGACAGTGATTTCTGATAATCAGTTCCCTTGGAGGCTTGGAAGATGGGCTCCTTATAGGAGGCCCGCGTCCGGATTCAAACAGGTCGATCTTTCTTTGGAACTCCTTAGAGCACTGTGTAGGCTTCTGCACCCAAGGTCGCTCGCTCTTCGCCAGACCTCTGGCAACACGAGA
Source organism: Harmothoe impar (assembly GCA_947462335.1). NCBI lineage: Eukaryota > Metazoa > Annelida > Polychaeta > Phyllodocida > Polynoidae > Harmothoe > Harmothoe impar. Next base: position 16,121,618 of record OX381721.1, on the reverse strand, counting down.
AGGTGACCTTTTGACTACAGCATTCTGCGGGTGAGTTTCTGATTCAGCCTTAAATCTACTTGCAGAATTAGAAATTATTAGATTTCTTGCTGAACCAGTGATTTTCAGGTTCTTTGCTGGCGCTTCAGTGAGTTGTTTTCTTGCAGTGTTGATCTGATTTCTTGCAGTTGCTGCGTCCATTTTGTCTCTGCGGCTTCGTCCAACATCACTATTATACTTCTGTGGCTGGCACTGCTCGGGAACACTGCGAGACCTTGAATTTGACCTTGACTGTTGTCTAATTCTTCTCTCCAACTTCTGACTGACAGCGCATGATGAACCGGGCATTTCTCCCAGATGTTCCTCCACACTGGGGCCACGTTTAGTGTGCTGTGTGCTTGTCTTGTTAGCACTGTCCTTGATGTTAATAGAGCTGGGAATACTTGCAAGTGGCACTTTTTCAAAAGGCCTGCAATTGCTCTTGAACGCCTTCATCTGACGAACACTCTTAAAGCCTGCACCCAACAGGAAGAGCATCAAACACATGTAATCCCAAGTTATCCAATACCAGCATATTCTCCCAAGCATCCAGAATTGCTTCACCTGGGGTCCCACAGAGTAGGTCACCACAGGTGTCCCCAAAGCACACTGACATTCAGCAGCAAAGACATATAATCCAAAGTTAGGTAATCCTCTGTGACTACAAGCATATTCTCCCCAAGCATTCAACCCCAATTCACTTGAGTCCAAGAGTATGTCACAACTGGGGTGCCCCAAGCACATCCCTCCTTCTACAGACCAAGCAGGGCTGACCTCAGTCAGATGATGACATCCCAAGTGTCAGCCAATTCCCTTCTACACCACAATCCCTGATTGGGAGCAGAACATGACACCAAGATACAGAAATATTGCCCATAGATAGAAATACAACATGCACCAAGAGGAGTGGACCAACATTGTCCTTTGTTCCCTTTGGTCATCAATCAATTACCCCTGAGGGTAGAGTAGACCTCTTAGGAGGTCTGAGAAAATATAATATGAAGGTCCATAAGTATAGTGAAGCTTCAATGAGAGAGGTACCTTTGGGGTAGAAATTTCATGAATCCTCTATTATTTATGTGAAACAACAATGCAGACAAATTGTGATTTCTGTTTCAGTAATTTTAGAACTGAGCATTACATCACATAAACCATGAAATGTACACAGCCTCGAATGATTTTATAGATTTTTGGTATCACCACAAGCTGGTGGCCCTGCTCATGTTTGCAAGTCGCCTACGACACCTCTTATCAAAACAGGAACTACGAGAGCTGTCACATGTCTTTCTCACTCTGTGCTTCCTTAATGGTCACATTGTAACACATGGGGTCCCAGAACCAGGTACCATGCAGGTAGTCAGGGAAACCGTTCCACATTACAGTCTGCATGCACACGGTCAACGAAGGAGGGCAACCAACGTACACCACAAGAAGTCCAAGGTCAACACCGCATACATTCAAGGTCATAATGGTTGCAGCAGGCTTGGTATGTAGGACACCGTTGGAGAAGGCGATCGGCAAGAAACCCGATTGGCAGTATTTACTTAGTCAACTTCTTGTTACAGGCGGATTTTCATTATAAATTCCAAGCATGGGGGAAAGGGGCCAAAATGCTGGTTAGTGGAGGGATGCAGTATAACCCTAAGGAAGTGGTAGTATGCAGCATTAATGTTAACCATTTCAGGACAGCATTGGTGCATCATGTTAACCCTATAGAGTATATTAAACTCTGTAGGGTCTACATTATGCAGTAATACAGCACCGGTGAGTTACTCACCAGTGCTATGTTCAAGCATCATGTAAATGCATGGTGCACTATGCTGCCCTTATAGGGTTAACCATCTGTTGAAGCCAACTGTACAGCAGATGTGTCACTACAGGTTACTTCTTTACACTACTTACTAGTGCCAGTGGAACTTGCGATGGAACAATACGCGACTTAAACGCCTTTTCTTGAATTTCAAATAACGCGGAGGTCTAAAGCTACTTGTGGGTGAAAAACTTAGGGCTGGCACCTCTATAGGCTTGTTATGTAATGCTGGTATGTTAGTGGGTGTACTAGATTTAACACAAAGCCTTATGCAAACAAACATCTTAGCGTCACAGTACCGACATTTTAAACAATATGTTACGGAATTAATTACTGTTCCTAAAAGTGTTGCTGCTAAAAAATGCAGCTTTCTTATCGGACTGTGCGCAGTGAAAGAATGTTTGGCACGAGTACGTTAAGTATTGCGGGGCAATCCCCAACACTCCAAGTCTGCTTCCATTCAGGGTTGACTTACGCAGAGAACTATAATTGTTTTGAGTGATCCGTGAGGCCGCAGAGGGAGTACGTGGGGTTTGGCCATAGCGGCTAGCCAGGTCCACCGCACTATTTGAGCGCATTAATGGCTTGCCATTGGAGTCTGAAAGAAATGGAGGAGTGCAGAATACAAAACAAGAAAAAAGAAAAAGACAAAATTAACTGCAAAACCTAACCTGTTGATGATAAAAAGCAAGCCATTGGTAGGACGATGAACTGGTTCAACTATGAATTAACTGATAACTATTAATCCTTTAAGGGCAACATCATTTCTGGATGCTTTATGTCCTTTTGTTGTCATATGGAAAGAATGCAGAACTGGCGTGTAACTCGTCAGGGCTGCATTTATGCCGACCCTATATAGTTGATACACCCCCATAGGGTCGGCCTAGTGCATATATACAATGCTGTTGAGTTACTCACCGACATTGCATTGGAACATGACAACAAATGAACTTGAACCTCAAGGTATAATGCCGTCCTTAAAGGGTTAAAGATGGTCTGATTACTCTGATGGGTATTTATTGGCAACATAAAGTATGGAGTAGGCAAATAAGGTTGCTAAGTTAAGACGGAGCTTTAAGAGGTAATGATGGTTAATAGTGTATCCTCAGGGGAGTAATACATGGTAGGGGGGCAGAGCTGGGGAACTGATTCAGTAAGTTACTGTTTATGATTCTGAAAGAAAGACGATGATTGTAGACAAAACGCTGGAAGATGATTCCTCAGGGCAACAGGGCTAAAGTAGCTAAGTACACTCTTTGCCACATGTCTCGTTTTTTTATATCATTTAGGGAGTGGCACTTATCTAAAAACAAAAGGGGAGGGGCATGGTTGATGGATTTGGGGGAGCTATAACATTACGACACCTACGTAGGGTGGGGGGAATTTCAGTTTTCAACTAAAGATCTTGTGCATTACTAGCTACATTGTAAAGGAACTCGCTGTTGTTAAATAATAATGGCCACTCCCTTAGGGACTTACAAATAAAGTTCATATTGTTTTCCCAGTGATGCAATTATAACCTTTACAACCTCTGATATGCGCTTTGGGGTTTCTGCTTTTTTTTTTCTCACCGGACATACACAAAGGAAAATACAGGGGGTTGTGTTACTGATATTTCAGACCAAAGCAAAACACATAATAAGTATGGTGTCCATAGAATAGTGCTATAGTGGAGCCCAGTTGGTAATTGTGCAAGTAACCCACACCAACTGTTTAGGCCAGGCAGTGCAAACACAGACAGTTCACCATATTACCCCCCTAACAGTTGTTACCGCCCTCCATGATAGACCACTATTATTGACTTTCAGCTGTTGACCAGCGCTTATAGATTTAAAGTTATGATCACCCCAGCGCTTATACAAAACAGGCACTTATTCAAGATCAATCTTTAGTGCTTAATATATATTAGCAGACCTTCTTTTTTCTGCCTTATAATTAACCCACCATTAATCCATATCTACGGTGGTTGAATTAACAAAAATAAAGCAGCCGCTGTGAGAAACATGCCGACCGGACCGGCGGATGTTTCAGGCCGGCTCCAGCACATGATAGTGAACAGGCAGCGGATACACCACAATAAAGAGAAGGTGGACAGGTAGTTTATGACACCAAGAAATTGGAACTTACCGGCTTTTTCTGGCTTTGGCCCGGGTGTTTTTTGTTGTGTTACTGAACGACGTGCAGTGCCCGAGGCGGTCGAGCGGCTGTAAGAGAGACAAGGCTAATGTATCTTCTATCAGTTATTTGTAGGCTTTAAGCTAAACCCACAACTTGTATTGGTAATTTGCTTAACCCTTTTAAAACCAACATGGTGCTTTAATGCATTATTTTGTACTGACGGGTTAAGCTGAATGACGAGTTATTCACCGGTGCTGCATAAATAACGTGACTCCGGAGGGGGTCTGGGGACTTGCTCTGAGCGTGTCAAACAATGATGAAAATATAGGGATAAGCATGACAGGGTGGGTAGATGTTCAGATGTTTGTGTAACGTAATTTACGGGTGGCCCCTAGTAATGGAAATTAAAGTCTACCAAACCCCACTCACGTAAATAGATCTGTCCGGTCAGTGCTCATGGATCTTGACCGGCTCTTTGCCTTGGCGGCAGCGGCAGCGGCCGACGCGGAGGCAGATCCGGCAGACGAGACGCGGGAGGTGCGCGACATGCCACCGCTGTTTAGGGAGTTGTTGCTGGAGGAGTTACTGAGCTCTCCCTGCAGCTGCTTCTGACGGGACGGCTCCAGCGAGTTGAGCAGACTGTCCGCCTGCTCCTTGAAGTGGTCTGCAAAGCCCCAGAACGCTCTGTGGACGAAGGGCAGACCCAAGGTTAGATCTTCATGTATCAGACAAAATGTGAGGAATATTACAATGCCAGAGATGCCACTCCCTGGTGTTCAAAATACAGAAAATCCTAGGATTTTCAATTTTGGTAACCTTTTTGCAAGAAACTTGATTTGATACTGAAATTCCTAGGAGAAAAGTAGGAGTAGGAAAAATGGCTTCTGTCTGACAGAGATGTCACTCCCTGGTCTTTAAGATGTAGGAAGTATTTTAAAGAAATCAACAATTATTTTATACAGAAATCTCTGAGCAAAAGTCATAATTTCTACAAAAGTAGCAAAGTGTGGTTGGGTGACTTACTTGCGGCAGTGTGCACGTGCGTCTGTGTCGGGGTCGGCGATGCCCTTGCGGATGGCCTCCTGTATGATGGCTATGTGGCGCTCCAGGGGGTGGGTGGCCCACGTATGGAGCAGCTGGTCCAGGAACTCACTACACTCCCGCCGCATGATGGGCGCCTTGTGGGCCATCTGACCCGTCAGGATCGGGATCAGACGAGGCGCTTGCGTGTACTGAAGATGATATAAACTTGTGTTAGACATACTGTAAATTCTCATGTATAAACCGAGCTTGTACGCGGGTCACTCAGCTTTAATTTGATTATAGTGGCTTGTAGGATTTGTCAAAATTAGAGGTGTGGCTTATTAACTTATACACAAGTTAGGCTTAATTACAAACGAGAAATGTTAAAATGAAGGCTCTTGAATAGGTATTTGGAAGGAGGAAAAACTTAATGGTTTTCATCTGTAAACAGCCGAGCAGATAGGACGCCCTGCATATATCTTCGTGCATGCCTTCTTTAATACATAACACTGGTTTCTGATACATTATTAGCACACTTGTTTTTTAGACACAGTAGAATTACTCCAAATACTTAAGGTAAAGTGGTCAGTTACCCGGCCCCCATGACTGTTACAGTACATACCTGAATGATGAAGCGGACACAGACTGAGCCGGCAGTGGACATGACCTTGGCCGTGTTGGTGACGAGGGCGAGGAGGGCGGGTAAGATGGCCTCCGCAAAGTGGTCAAACTTGTTGTGGAGGGTTTGAGACAGGTATCTGAAATATTGGAAATACATCAATTTTTATACTAGTATTTAGAAGCCAAGTTTTCCCGAGCAAGGCGGTATATGTCTGCCACCACAAGCTAAGCTACCACACCGCCCTTTGTCATCATTTAGTATAGCAACAGCATGGTCATGTCATCATTACCCATATACCCCCGTACCCTTCATCAATGATGGCATAATTAAATATCCCCTAACATTAGTATTTAAGATGTCTTTGTGTACTTACGAGGTAGTGATGCAGGTCTCGCGTACCACAGCAGACCGTAAGTCTTTGGCGGAGGTGACAAAGCATGTCTCCAACGTCCGTAGTTGGAGCAGGAAGTCGTCATAATCCATGGCACCCGCAATAACTAACGACCGGACTTCTTTTAGCTGTTAAAGAGTAATAACGCATGTAACATGATTTACATGAAAGTAATTTTAAATTCTAATGTGCTGAAATTATTTCAAGCCTGCGGTGTTCGACATGACTTGCTTATATAAGTATGACTAAGAATCAAGTGTTATAATTGGGTATTTAAGAAAAAGAACAAACACCCCCCCCCCCCCTCCCTGTGGATTATACACAATAGTAAGGTCGGGGGTGTGAGTTATTAGAAATGTACTACAGTACTAAAGCAGCCAAAATCAGACCCCAGGTGCGGGTTATAGGATTTTTAAGTCTTTGAATACGGTTTTCTTTTTAGTGGCCTATTTTGAAGTAAGGCTTGTTGTCATTACCTACTGTATGTTGTACTTACCGCATCAACGCGTTTTTCCCAGTCATTGTTTCCATCCGCTAACATTTCTCTGATCTTTGTGAATGAGTCTGTCAATTCCCGCTGGGAGAATATCTGAGCCAAAGAGAGTATTCCATTAGAAAGACATCATGTGTATCTTTATTAAAGTTTATCATAATTTATTGAATTATGGAACACACATACACACCTAAGTTTGACATTAGAAGTAAAAAACAACAAGAGCTTAAAGAATATTGGTGTATTACTCAATATTCCATTGTACTTTAAACATCCCCTCCCCCTATCCCCATATTATTCTCAGAAACGTTAGGAACTACTTACATGTACTTTGGGCACCTCGTCAAAGCAGCGTATAAAGAGGTCCTCGTCACAGGCGCCTGCACTGGTCCCCGACCCTGGGAGGAACACAAAATATTGGGGTAAGTATGGGACTACAACGTTGTTGTTTTTTACTTCAGCTTTGGGAGTGGTCATTTATTTACAACAGGGGCAAGGTCTAAACTTTCGAAACACAGCCTTCAGTGTAGTGGACACCACACAGGCGTCCATTATCGTTCAAAATAGTTGATTTAGTTACACTCCTCCTAAATCCGTCATACCCCTGTTGTTAAATAATGACCACTTCAGTCAACTTTAAAATGCAGCAACACAACAGCTCACAGCAACAACAACAATCAACGACTCAATAGCAAGAAATGCCAACAAAAAAAAACCAGCAAAGTGTCTATTGAAAGTAAGAAACAGACTGTTGTTTTGTCTATTTGTATAACGTTGTAAAGTAGATATTTGAGCGGTTGGTACCAGGGCGTGGGGCTTTGACAGGGCGCACGGCGACCGGGCTGGGGATGGATGTTCCTGGTTAAGGAGATATGGGTAACATTCAGTCAATACAGTAGATATGACAACCAGGAGAGGTATGCAGACACTAGGCACCCCTCCTCACCATTATTAACCCTATAATGACAGCACCATGTCTCATGTTAATTCATTGTCATGATGCATCAATGCAGCTCTGGACAGCGAGTACCCGCCAGCACTGCGGTGGTGCATCAGGGCGACCCTTCGGAGTACATCAATCCCACAGAGTCGCCATGACGCATGAATGCAGCGTTCGTGAGTTACTCGCTGGGGCTGCATTCATGTATCATAACGTCAAAGGGGCATAGTGCGTTAATACTGAATTTATGGACTATGACAGTGCCTCTACATGGGTAAAAATCGACACGGGCGACACGGCCCTTTTAGGCCCTTTTAAAAATCGACGGACACAGGAAAATCGGGGATAAAAATCGACCCACAGGTTTTTTTCTCTTTGTTCTTATATAGCTAAAAATCGACACAATGCCACTGCCCTACTGCTAGAATTCGACCCGGCGACACGATCAAAATTGTGGGTACCCATGTAGAGGCACATGACAGTCATAGTTCAGTCTATGGTAGATTATGTGGGACTAAATGGGGAATGTTCAACTTACAGAATAATTTCCCGCCCTTATCTGGGACAAATCCAGGGAATCTCTTCTTGATGTACTCTACGTCAATGACGACCTCCTTGGTCCTGTTCCTGGCCATGGTGGCGCTGTGTTTGTGACAATGATCATTAATCCACGAGGTATAATATATCAAACCTCAGCCACCACTATCCTACCAGCCCCAGGACTAGAAGCCTATAGCGATAATTCTGGTTTCTCCGTCTGCGCGGCCATGGTTCTGAGCTCGCAATCTCTCGTGAGATTTAGGCAGTGACCAAACACACACACCATAGCCTGCCATGAACAATCTTAGTTGCAAGAGCAGAGCCAAGATCTCATGAGATCAACGGTGTCAGTGTAAACACAGAGATCACGGGAACAAGTTCCCTCCCGTTACATCGCTATATACTGTGTCTAGATGAGGCTTGGTTCATAATCCATGCATTAGAACCGTGACTAGAACAAAGCCAGGGGCGGCCTTAGTCACACATGACTGACAACCATAATCACAGCCCCGGCAGTCAGCTGTCACGGCCTGTAAACCAGTGGTGCGGCACCATGTCGGCTCTATCCTTACTCCTCCTGGGCTGACTTATTGTATACAGAGTCTACTCCCAGTCCTCCTGTGGTTACTCCTAGTGGCAGTGGTTAGACCAGCTCACTTAGTAACAGAGCAGCTCAGTGATTGTGGGTTCCGGGATAGGCGCAGACTGAACGACTGGCCGTTAATTAGAGTGTGCCTAGACCAGCCCAGGGTGAGCCAGATCCAGCACCAGCTCCATTAGAGGCAGGCCGTGTCACTGTCACACAGTGTGTGTGTGTGTGGGGGGGGGGGGGCACTGAATTAGTGAATGGGGAGGCGGGGGGAAGCTGGGAGGGTGGGGGGGGGGGGGGGGGCAAGGGAGGGATTGAGGAGGGGATGGTGGATGCCAGGGCAGGGCAGGACAGAAGCAGGGAAAGGGAGGACAGGGAAGAGTACGACAGGGTAACTGGAGGGCAGGGCAGAGTATATACTAGTAGTAGGGCAGAAGGAGGCAGGATAATGGAGATCAGGATCAGGATCAGTTGTACATCATGACAGTAGAAGGTCGGTGGGACTGCATCCTACCGTGTACATGTGTAGTACATGTGTAAACGTGTGTAGAGGGGTGGTGTAGCTGCTGGGGGCTCATATACCACCTGGTCCCCTTTACAACACTAACCCCCCCCCCCCCCTCCACACCCACGTTTACTTCCCTTCACCATTGACCAGTACAGCAGCAGGCGGAGTGCCCCGCCCCCTTTGTTGTCCTCACTGTGGCCGACAGCACACGTGGAATGGGGGCACACTCAATAATGGACGAGGAGACTGGACGCCGGCCTTGTAACGTAGAAGTTGTGTGGAGCCTGGTTCAGTACACACAGAGGGAGACAGACACGATCCCTGAGACTGTGGGGACTGTGCTCCCCCAGCTTCCCCCGTCCACGCCTACACTGTCTGCTGCAGGGGTGAGACGGGAGCAGGTTAGTTCGTCCTCACACCACTAGGGGTCGGCGCGTGCCGCTCTTTGTCTCCAGACCTTCACTACGCGTGTACGCGTGGTGCGTGTGCCGCGCGTGAGTCTGCCTCCCCATCCCCCCCCCCCCCCACATACACCCTCCTCTCCTCACCTCAACCCAGTGCATTGACCAAACCCAGACGACACAGAACACGACAGGTGCGCCACTCCTGCCCCTAGCGGTGGCCAAGCATAGAGGCCGCGTTCCTGTGACCTAGTTTCTGCCCCTGACCTGCTCACAGCGGTTTGTGGAATTAATATCTGTGAATGGGGAGTGTGTGTGTGTGTGGGGGGGGGGGGGGGGGGGGGGGTGGCATAGCTGTGCACTGACTCAGTCACTCAGTGGTATGGTGGCCACTTTGACATCTGTCAACATATATACTAACTATATGTAGGACATGTATAGTGGTCTATGGTCTGGATTATTCTGAAGACACATTATTACATATGCTCTGCTCACCTTTACTCCTGCTCTTCCCAATCTCGCAAACTTTCTAGTTTTGGAGATCATTTCTAGATCATAAATCACCATGTGGAAGGGCAGGAGTCGAATCTAGTTGAAGGCCATCTAGCCTCCATAGGTCAGCCTGTACTAGTATAGGCTATAGGCTAATAGTTGATACTGATATACCACAACTAAATGGTGGTGATATATAAGCTCTAAAGGTCATCACAAGCTGCTTTTGGATTTAATTTTCCTGGTGGAGGGTGGGTTTTGATACACCTCTATACATGTACTTAATACAGGATATATTCACATAGTTTTGGAAGCTTTTTCAAAAACTGTTTTTTTCCAAATATTAGGCAAATGCCGATATAAGCAAAGTCATGCAATTTAAACATACAGCAACACTACTCAACGTCCTGAAAAAAGTTGATATACATTATACATATAGAGAGGAAAGAAGAACAGGAAGATGGGGTAAGGCACGATCAAGGCATAGTGGGTCACATAAATCAGTTTGTGTTTCATCCTTTAAAGATGGCATGATGCTTATAGCCATGATGCACTAACTGCAGAACTGCAGAAAAACACACTGGCACTGCACTGGTGCATCATACTGATGCTTCAGGCGTGTGTCCACGCCCGTAGGGTCAGCATGATGCATGAATGCGACGGTGCTGCATAACGCATCACGTTGACTCTACGAGATCGAGGGGCACATATCATTAAAGCATTATGCTACCCTTAAAGAACATTACAAAATTGGTCTTTTTTAAACACAGATTTAAGCATTGTGTACAAAAGTGTAACCAAAATGATACAACACTCACAACGACACTATACTTAACAGAGCGGGAATGGGTGTAAGTGTCTGTGCAAACTGTGTAGATTGTAGTAATTTTTTTCTTGCATAATAAAAGCTTCGTAATATTTTATCCGCGAACAATATTAGATAGCCCACAGCGAAAATCTTGTTGTTTATTTTTCTTTCCCCTTCTGTCACCGGCCATGTTTTTAGTTCTCTTAACATAAACTACAGATGATCACAGAAACAAAGGCCACACTAGTAGGCTATACCCATTGTCTGCATGATGCATAAATACATCCCTTACAAGTCTACTCGCCAGGGCTGCATGAATGCACCAAAGAAAATAGCGCATTAAAGGAGAATGGGGGCCTTAAAGGGCTACTAACACACTGCTAACCCATGTGGTGATGTGAAGACAGGCCTCTCTGTGGTAAGGGCTGCAGGTATAGGTGGCTAAATACTATAGTAGTGTTAGGCCAGACCAAAAAGATAAGTTAGTCAACGGAGTTTTTTCCTCCCCCTTCTTTATTCTCTTGAGCCCCATAGATTAACCAACATGTTTGCTGCCGAGAGTTCACTGTTCATTATTGTCAGAGGACGCGTAAAAGAAATGAGGGGAAAAGGTCGCTCGATCCACTTAACCATATAATATTATACAAAATCCATTGACAAAAATATTCTCAAAAAAATATAAATAATATTTCACACAATCGCAACATTTTCTAATTCAAACAAAATCCATTGACTAACTTCTCTTTTTTTTTTGGTGTAGCCTTGTATAGAGGTGTGTACACTGGTTACCTGTGCTGTTATATACATTATTAGAGAGGCGTTACACTGGTTACCTGCGCTCTGAATGGCCCGCTTCCTCTTAGGTGTGGCCGGTACAGGGGCTGGCAGCACAGGGAGACAAAGAGGGAGCACTGTAGACGTGAGTTAGGAGTTTAGGAGTTATAACCATTTAAGGACCGCAGTATGCATATGTTAATGTTTTATACCCTTTGTTGTCAAAGTCCTTGACGCCGACCCTATGGAGTTGATACACTCCCGAAGGGTCGGCTCGATGCGGCGGTGGCGAATTACTCGCCAGTGTCGCATCCATCAGCTACGACGACAACGGGTATAGCACATCAAAGTACTATGCGATGCTTAAAGGGTTAAAGGAGTGGTCATTATGTAATAAAGGGTGGACAAGGATAAACACTTCTGAGTTTTTTCTGACTAGTATTTAAAGTAACCATTCAAAGTAACCGAAACGTCTTCACCCCTTTAAATTTCAGTGAGAACGTGTAAATCCCTCATCCTCATCCTCAGTATTCAAATCCACCCCTTACCCCCTTTGTTGTTGGATAATGACCACTCCCTGAGGGAGTTCAGGTACAGATGTAGGATTGTTATAGTGTTAGAGGGCCAGAGAGTCAGTTTTACAATGCTGCGTTAGTTCTACCAGGTAAAGGACTATGGCCCTTATCCAGCTTGCCCAGAAGAACGTGTACGTTTTTTTTTATGTACGAGTTTTAATGGTTATGTTGTTTTTTCACAGGCTGTTTGTACACACAAAGTGTAGATGGAGAATGGTATCTGGATGGGGTAGATTTGTTTCAGTGGTCAGTATTTTGTATGTTTCATTCAGTCACTTACAGCAGAGAGAGTAGAACCTTTACATCAAGGATATTACTGACGATACCAGTTGTAGGCTAAGTAGGATATCTTAACTACCAATACACCATAGAGACTAGGAGAGGGGGTAAACATTTGGATTACAAAAGAGGAGATGTTGATTTCCAAAGAATATAAAGTGAAATGATACATAAATATACAGTATTTATCCATGAGTTTCTCGCATCGTTTAGATATATGGACATTTATCTTTTGCTGTTACGGAGAGGGAAAAAAATCAAGGGAAATATTACCAATGAGGAAGTAAAGGACACCTTTTTCTTCGGCAGTGAAGTCTGAGTTTAGTATACCAGAGAAGGTCTAAGGTTAAACCTATACATCATCTAGACTGGCTCCCTGGTATACTGCTTCACTTGTGACCTTTACAGAACCCTGCCAAGCACATGTCTGTTATGATAGATAACACATTTAGCCCCACAGTGGTGGGAGCCACACAAGGAAAGGGCACTTTTAGTTAGTTACAGTTATAAGGAACACCCTCAACCAATTCATGACGTCACATGAGTTATTGGGAACCCTCGAGCCAATTTGTGACGTCACAAAGTTATTGGGAATCCCCTGAGCAATTCGTGACGTCACATGAGTTATTGGGAATCCCCTGAGCAATTCGTGACGCCACATGAGATGATGAGTTATTGGGAATCCCATGACCAATTTGTGACGTAACAGAGTTAGTGTAAATCCCCTGAGCAATTTGTGACGTAACAAGAGTTATTGGGAATCCCCTGACCAATTTATGGAATTACAAACTAAAGTTATTGGGAATCCCCTGACCAATTCATGACGTCACAGAGATATTGGGACTCCCCTGATGTAATGACGTCACAGAGTACTAGGTAGCCCGGTGCTTACCTGCTGAGGGTGGTTTGCTGCCGGCACTGCGCCGTGGAGGCCCGCTGACGCTGCTCGCCCGTTTGGCCGTCTTAGGGACGCCCACCGGCTTGGCAAAGTCTGTGTCATCCCGCGCACTCGTTGCTGTAAGACATGGAAATAGACATACTGGTCAATACAATGTATAAAGTACAGGCCCCTGAATAAAAGTCCTCTATAGTTCAGTACAGGTCTTTGCGATTAAAGAAATCAGGGGAAACTTCATACTTTCATATCTGAAAGTGTATATATATATTTTTTTAATTGAAAGTGTATGGAGAATCTATTATTTTCTGTTTAATTGTTATATATTTACACATGCTGCACATAATACACATCCTGGCAGTTTCAAAGTTTACAGATTCCTTGTCTATGTGTGAAAAGCACACCTACAACTTGAAAGTGAATGGCGGTGGGATGTGTTCCCACATCCACCTGTTATTGTGTATACAATGTTCTTCACACGCCGGTAAACCGACCCGGTACATGTCGGTAAGGTCAGCGCACCTATAAGAACATCGCGTGTACAGACTGAGTCTGGTTGGCACGGTGCCTACATAATAAGTGTAGCTACATGTAAACCTGCTGGTCCATAGTCAGGGATGCCCCTCACAGGTCACTGATACCGCCCCTCTATATAACTCTATATGGCAACAGCACACTGCTTTAATGCACCATGCCCTTGTGTCGGCATGGTTTGGTAGAGTCAGTCACTGATGCTGCATTCATGCATCATGATGACCCTATGCTGTTGATACACTCCCAAAAGCGTCAGCAAGATACACTAATGCAGTGACTATGAGTTACTCGTCGCTGCGTTGGTGCATCATGGTGACACGGTTAACCAATACTCTGTAGACCCCCTGTTCACAGCTCATTCAAAGCACCAACACACACCTTGGCCATCTGAGATTTGCGGTTTGCGGAGTGGGAGTAGAATATCAATTCCTGCATCTAGATGTCCCTCACGTTGATAAATATTAAAATTTCCAGACACGTATTTAGAACACATCTGGGAAAGCCCTCTTCGCTGTCTAGACCATTCTTTTTTACTCCCCGTACTGGACATGGAGACCTTTATACAAGGAGAATAAGAGGATATTCTGTCCTTTATTTAATACGTATACGACGAAACACCTAGTACGTTATTGTGGTGATAAAAGATGCAAGCCCCAACCATAGATTTCAATTATTTTACAGACTCTTCCTGCAATAAACTCAGTTGGCATTCACCTCAAAGTTGCTTATTTTCTGGTGTTTCTCATGACTGCAATACCGTAGCAGCTACTAGTGGATACAGTGTATTATTCGTTTATTGACACTCCCGTTATTACTTCAACACATGTACGGAATCAATTCCTTCAATAGATTGCTTCAACATTTTCACAGTAAATTCCCACGAATAACCTCATCTTGCGTATGACCCACACCCCTACACGTAGACTTTAAGAGAACCCTTCGACCTGCAGCGCACTTGGGTTTTGGATCTCATATAACCAGCCTGATATTTTTACACGCAGGAATTTACATTAATAAGGTTTGACAACGATATAGCAAGTTGTATCATGGGACAGCCACACAGATCCCCCTTTCTGCCTCACTGTCAACCATTATAGCGGGCTGATCTGTGTGGGTGATGCACCTTGCCCCCCCCCCCCCCCCCCCACACACACACACCCTCTCTCTGACCCTACACCTTTACTCACGTCCATATTTTGGCAGGAACTTCTGTCTGAACCGCTGCACCACCTCCTCCCAGTGAGAACCCATCCTGGTGGTCTGCTGGATGTAGGCCTCCTCCTGAGGGTGACTACTGGGACTGAGTCAGTTGTCACAGGGAGTCTGAGCCCTATCTGTATTCTGTCTATAGGTTCCCTCCTGCTGGTGTTTATACAATGTGTTATCTGTCACTGAGTCAGGGAGTCACTGTGAGTAGTCAGACCTCTTAGTGATGTAGCTAGTACAGGTGTCTAGTGACCTACTCCCAGTGAGACCCCATCCCACAGGTACGCCTCCTCCTGATGGTGTTTTATCTTCTATCTGGTAGAGGTGCCCACTCAGTGAGTGAGTCACAGGCAGTCAGAACTCCTCCTGGGGTCTTTTCCATGTGGTACACATGTACAAGTGTCTACTGAGTGAGTGTGTCACAGACAGTCAGAGCTCCTCTAGATAGTGTGTGACCCCATCCTCCTGGGTGCTGTGGTCACAGTTAATGGACGTGTGAGGGTCCCACATATAGGACACTATGCTAAAAGTCTTGACGCTACAGCTAGTCGGTATTCTTCTTCATATGGGAATAGGGCTTCCCAATAACCGTTCTTGTATTCTGATGGTTTCTCCCATGTACTGCTATTGTTTAACATAAATTAGTATATAGTAGTTTGAAGTTATCACTCATTTACTTCTCCCTCCTTGTTGGTGTAGTCATGTTGTCGGGACGCTGGGTGGTAGAAGTTCAGGTGCCAGCAGACCTCCTACGTAGTCTGCACCGGGATCTGAATCTAAACACCCGCAGGTCAACTCAACACTGCCGTTAACCCTATAAGGACAGCATGATGCTTCAAGGTTCATCATATCCATTAGTCGTCCTGATTCACCAACGCAGTCGCAGCGCTGGTGAGTAACTCGCCGGCACTGTATTGGTGCATCATGACGACTCTTACTATTGAATCAACATAATGTTTAAATGCATCAATGGCGAGTTACTCGCTATAACTCGCCAGGCATGCATTCATGCAGTAAGACGACAAAAAGGCAGGGTGCATTAAAGCACCATGTCTTCAAAGGGTTAAGATATTCTAAACACAATTACTGAAGAGTAGTTTGTATATGTTTGGAACTGTGTAAATATATGGTGATTCCACCTGGGGACGCCTGGTATATTCATAAAGTCTTCCCGGAATAGTTATTTAAGGCTGTCAGATACCTCCGCATTCAGTGAATGATCGAGTACCAGCAGTGGTTCTATTTCCTCATCAGCTTCAAGGTAGGTGTGTGGTGGTCGCCTGAAGACTCGCTAACTGGGATCACTGCATCATGCATGCATTTAGACCACATCCCTAGGGAGCCCTCAGCAACAGGAAGGGACTCTAAGGACTGCATAGTGACTTAATGCACTAGGCTCTTTTATCATCGTGATGCATGAATGCAGCCTGGCAAGTATCTTTCCAACTGCATTCATGCATCATGACGACCCTACAGAGTGGATTCACTCATGAAGGATGACAAATGCAGCGCTGGAGAGTTAGTCAACAGCGCTGCATTTCTTATCATGATGACAAGTGGACCGTCCCAAACGGGTCAGAGGTGGGCTTAGGCTCCCATAGGGCTCCCACAGTAACCATGGCAAGGTGGTGTAAGGCAAGGCGATGTAAGGCTAAACCACCTCCTTTTTGTTCCGTGCCACAAAGGGAGACTCGGTTATAGAAACACTTGTTGGATCCTTGACCGCTGTGCAGTGTGGGATCGGTCCGGGTACAATACGTTGACACACACCTACTTGACCAGTGTCAAGCCTTTAAGGACCGCATGATGCTTTAATGCAGTATACCCATGAATCGTCATGATGCATGTATTACATGCAGCCCTGGCGAGTCACTTGCCTGTGCAGCATTCAGACATTATTCCGAACCCATAGAATCGGTATGATACCTGAGTGCCACACTAGCGAGTTACTCGCCAGGGCTGCATTTATGCATCATGACAACAAAGGGTATGGTGCATCAATGCACTATACGACCCTTTATTAAAGGTTAGTGAGGCTGTGCTGGGGGTTGTGAGAGGGCAGCTACTGGAGGCCCCTTCAGCACAGAGGGATCCAGGCCTCATTCTCCTGCACCTTGTACTACACATAGGGTGGTGTGGAGGGGGTTGTTAAGGATACTGGGGGAGGGGCAGGTGTCAACTCTAGCCTGCAATTAGTGACACTTGGATATTTTATCTACAGCTTTAACCCTTTAAGGACAGCATAGTGCTTCTATGCATTGTGCCCTTGTATCAGCATGATGCATGGATGCAGCCCAGGTAAATTATTTGCCGATGCTGCATTTATACATCATGCTAACCATCATGTACACGCCTGTAGCCTAGGATGATGCACCAATGCAGCGCTGACTCATTGATCACTCACCGACACTGCAACAACTTTGCCTTTGTGGCATCAGGCTGTATTTATATTAGGGTTATATATAGGAATTGCCTTGGTATGTCAAGACCTTGAATAGGCTGAGGTAATGCACAAGTGCTTATGTGTGTAATTGAATTGCAAAAGTAGCAAAGTGTCCTGGGTACTATACGTTTAGAGTAGACATGTTAACCCAGATTAGGTAGCAGCTGTCTTGTGGCCTCCTGGAGGTGAATCAGCACAGCACTGTGAGCCCTCAGCTTGTGTCTGTCCAACGTCAACGCCGTCAGAGCCAACAACCCCCTCTCCCTCCCTCCCTCCTCTGAGGCTAATCTGGGGTAGCTTCCTAGCACACTTCTACAGGCTGAACCAGTCTGATCCACGCCCCAGGAATGCTGTCTGATTTCTTCTAGTTTCTTATAACTTCCTTCAACGTTTGCTATTATGTATTGAACATCTAGTGGAGCAACGAAAATGTGAAATCCTTTCTTGAAATCCTCCACATAGGTTTGTATGTTTTTATACTCCTAGTATCAAGAGAGCTGGTCCTGAATATTTACGGAGTATATATTCCACGCAGTGTGTATGTTGCAGAGTGCCAGATCCCTTCCCTAAAATCCTTCACACAGTTTCAATATGATCCAGTGGCTGTATCAGGGCTGGGGCGGACCAGTTACAGCTTGTTCCTATGGTGTGTCTTCCATAGGGTACCTGCTACCATCATGCAGCTCCTGAGACTGACCAGCACAGGTAAGCCCTCCTCCACCTCAGCAGCTGCCGCTCAACACCACCATCAGGAGGTGATCACCACCTCCACCCAGAGCATTCTGCAGCGCGTGTGTCATCAGAAGGCTTCTCTGTGCGGCTCAAATCTACAGCAGAGGCATCACTCTCCAAGCAGTCTTTGCCCAAACTCAGAGCTAGCTGCATATATGAACATACATCATCTACTGGTGGATAAGGATGACTGAGTCCATACAGAGAGGTGGTAAACCTGGTTGGTTGGCGCCACTTTTGGCTACAGAACAGGCCCACACACAGCTCGTGGTGCCCCCTGCCGGCTGGAGGCAGTACCAGGGGAGCTTTGTTCTGACACGGCAGCACACCTCACACACCACAGTAGGTCGGTGCTGAGACCAGCCTCCTCCCTCCCTCCCTCCCTCCCTCCTCCAGGTGCTACTCCTTCTCCTCCTTCTGTGGTATCCTTCTACTGACGCTTCCTGCTATAGTAGGGGCACAGGCAGCACTCACATGCTAGGGTGAAGGGGGTGGGGTAATAGGTGTCTGATAGACCAAGCCAGGGAGACCAGGGAGAGAGGGAGGGGAGAGGGAAGAGAGGGAGAGAGGATTAGCAGTGAGCGAGTGCATGTCAATGCATGAGCGACTGTGAGGGTGTGGGTCTGTGAGGAAGCGAGTGAGTGAGCGAGCAACCAGGTGAGCGACCCAGTAAGCGAGCGAGTGAGACGGTGAGCTATTAAAAGAGTGAGCGAGTGAGTGAATGGGTGAGCGACTCAGTATAGTAGTGATTCACAGTGTGGTTATGGTTCCTCCAGTGAGGAGCCCCCCTCCCCCCCCTGCTGCTGTGGTTGTTGGTGTTGGAGGCTGGAGGAGGAGGAGGCAGCATTCCGCAGCCCTGAGCTCACCGTGAGTGACGTGAGGAGCCCGGGGGTAGGGGCTATGTGTGGTGGTGGTACAGGACACAAGACACACTGAGTACACGGCCTCCTATCACACACCTTATACATGTACATGTGGCTGTCTCAGGTGTGTGCTGTGTGAACTGACATCATGACTGTACATCATACAGTGTCAGTACACTGTAGGGTCAGTGCACTACAGGGTCAGGGGCTCAGTGCACATACTGTATGTAAAGTAGTATGTAAACCACCCCTCTGCATCTCAACCACTGGATCCAAAGGTATGGGGCTCTTAGTGTGTAACTTTCTATAAATCATGGTTTCTTCCACCTGGGAGGGTGCCACGATTCCAAAGTCTTAACCTGTATTTAAGTTTTCATTGATCATGATGATGCCTCGGGGCTTCATGCTCATTTGTGATCATGATCGGGGCGTCATGCTCATTTGTGATCATGATGCACCAAAGCAGCATTGGCAAGGAACTTGACACTACTGCATTGGTACATCATGCCAACCCTTCAGGAGTGTATCACCAGTGCTGTCTTTTAAACAAATACGTTGCACGGCATAGTGCAGACTGGTAAGGCTGGGTAATGTCACGTCCGACTGTCAATCCCTCCCCCACCCCTCACCACCTCACCATGTAGCCCAGCTTCTAGGAAGTCGGTCAACCTCACCAGGCCCCACCACCAGGTAGCCTCAGGGGGCAGCGAAGGGTGAGATGTGGGCATGTATTCTGTATCTAGATGGGCCTTGGTGGAGTTAATGCTACGGACATCACCCTGACCAATGTCATGTCATGTCATGTTATATACCGTACTTATAGTCAGTATGAGGCTGGTTAACCCTTTAAGGACGATATGACGCCTCAAGTTGTCATGCTCCTTTTTTGGCATGATTTCTGAGTGTATCGATACTATCATGATACTCTGTAGGACCAGTGTGAAGAATAAATGTAGCAATGGTACGCTATTCACTGTTGCTGCATTCAAATTCATGTACTATAGAGGATAAACTCTTAACTGAAAAAGTCCATGAAAGCACTATGCTGCCCTGAAAGGGTTACCATGCTGTAACCTCTGCTAGATGCATCCTGGCAGGATGATGGCCCAAGGTATACACATCAAATATCACAATCTACACTGTATTTCTCTTACTCCCTGACAGTTAACCTTTCTAGTAAGTTCTACCATATCACAATAGATCTAGATATCTCTCATACCTCTAGAGTGTAACAGTAAACAGAACCCACCGTATCACTATGAGAGAGTGACTCACCCATGGCTCTGTGCGGGCAGGAGGAGGAGGTCTCCCCGTCTGTGCTATCCTCCTGGGTCTGAGCTCTATCCTACCTGTCCCACCCCTCTACTCCAGCAGCCTGGGCCTCATTAACCCTCTATGGCCAACAGAGGGCTTTAATGCATTGTCATAGTTATGCCTTTTTGTCATCATTTTGCATGAATGCAGCCCTGGAGAGTAACTTACCAGGCATGCATCCAGGGTTGGTGCACTCCCGGAGGGTTGGCATGATGCACCAACACAACGCAAGCACCTTGGGGTCTCCTGTGGTCCCCAAATGGTTAACAACCAGCTTGGGGCGGGGGGGGGGGGCGGGCTGATGACTATTCACCTGTGTAAAGCTACCAGTGTGACGCCAGTCTACACCTGTTGTACATGTTATATGGAGACAAAGTAATCTCACATTTTGTGTACATCATTTAGGATCACTAGAAGGGTTATTAGCAGTATTTTGTTCGGCAATGGATCAAGATTTCGTTTCAAACCTAGAATAGCTATTAACCATTTAAGGACAGTACTATACTCATTTGTGTCACAATGTACCCCTTTGTCGGTATTATGAATAAATGTCACACCAGCAGATGATGCATTTATGCATCATCCTGACAGGGTTGATTCATTCCCAAGGGGTCGACTTATTAATGCAGAGTCAGTGAGTAACTCGCCGATGAGAAATGCACATGAAGCCTTGAGGTATGCTGCTGTCTGTATAGGGTTAAGCTGTGTGAATGTGAGATGTGTAAGCAGCATTATACCAGTATATATGACGGCGGTATACAGTAGGTCAGGACCAGTGTAGCTCTATTAGAGCTTGTAGGTCAGACTGTGGTGTACACAACATCATCTATAAATACGTCAACAAGCACCACTAGTGGTCACTGACTCATCACCCACAGCAACCAGCCTCTTGTCTCTTCTCTTCTTTTTTTATTATTATTTTTTCTTTTTTCACACATGTTAGTTACACCCATCTCTCCACCCACAGGCGGTGCACAGCAAAATATCAAAGATGTGTTGGGAGAGTGACTAGCACTCATTCATATCATTCTGCCCCAGCGTCCCTGTGCTCCGACTACTAGCGCCGCCAGTGGCAGTGAGGAGAACTACACATCACGTCCCCAGGGGGCTTCCATAAAGTATGTATGCACGAAGGGGGGTGGGGGGTCTATTTTCTGAAAATCTTTGCGTATATAAACCCTTTATTTTAATGCGTACAAGAACTTTAGGGGGTGGGGGGGGTCAATTTCTGGAGAAAAGGTGCGTACATACTTTATGGAAGCCCCCCAGGTGTCGCTGTGGGCGTGTACTTCCGGATTAGGTCAGGATTAGACGCTGGGTACAGGAGCTTATAGACAGGGTGACTGCAGGTGACTCGCCTTAACTCTTTAAGGGCAGCACACTGCTTTAATGTGTTATGCCCTTTATCATCATACTGCATGAATGCGGTTCTGGCGAGTAACTCGCTATTGCTGCTTGAATGCATGAAGTTGATACACTCCCGACAGTTTCGCGAGTTACTCGCCATCACTACGTTGGTGTATCGAGATGTCAAATGAGCATGGGGTCTTACAGCGTTATGCAGCCCCTAAAGGTAGAAAGGCGGTTATTTCAGGTGACAAAACTTTTGTAGCACAGAAAAAACAAAGATTACCCTTTCATGTACCATGGAGCTACATCTATCATGCGGACACTGTAATACAGATTACCATGCCCCCTTTTAGATTCTTGTCTTTACAGTCGGTTCTGTTTTATATTCCCCGCCTGTGCTGTTTTCCTTTGGCCTACTGCAAATATAGACCCTGGGTTAGAGTGTTACAAGTTGCAGGCAGCGGCCACCAGGGTCTTTACTGCACCTCCCGGTTCACCGTCAATGTTGGTCGTGGTTTTCAACCTACCATAACAAACTGCCTGTACTCACCGTCTAGGCTGTTCGGTGCTTTTATAGCAGTGAAAACAGAGAGTAGATATAAAAGCTAGGTGCGGCAGCCGCATTTAACCCTTTAAGGACAGGAATCCTGTTGCCTCATGTTATTTCTTGTCATCATGTTGTCTTCACGCACTAATGCAGCACCAGCGAGTAACTCGCCAGCCATGCGTTGGTGCATTATGCCGACCTCCTGGAGTGTATCAACTTCAAGTTAAGCGGAGTTAAACAGCGAGTAACTCACCATAGACCCTGCCAAAGGGCATAGTGTACTGAAGCGATTCTAAAGGGTTAAACACATACACCTAGCTTATGGTAAGAGAGAAGCATGTGTTTTGGATAAATCTCCTCCTCAACTTGACTGTCTAAAATCAACAGTTGTTCAAATATAGTGCACTTTGGGTGACTTTGTATTGACCATGCACTGAATATCAACACTGTGCACATACTCAAGATCTGCGCAATTGTTGAATTACAATTTTCAGATTAATATAGTAGCACTTGTTTAAATCAGGCTATGGGTCTGACACAGGTTCAAGACTTGTCTGCCAAATCCTTCAAATAACTCAGCGCATTAATTCCTCCTGCCTTCATCATAGTCATAAGTCACTTAGAGTCAACTTTAAATTATCAATTATTGCTTCCAGACATTGAGTTATTGTTAACAGGCATGTTCTCCTGAAAGGGACCTTTCAGCCACCATTTCCCCAATTTATTTTAAGCCACCTTAATAGTTTGACTAGCCGGTATTTCTCTGGTCGATGTACAAAAGCGGGCCGTGGCTGGTGAATAGAGTAAAATGCTTCACTTGGGTAATAAGTGGCAATTTGGCACGTAAACTAAGAAGTATTACATATGGGGGGACATAAGTATGTAAGTTAAGTAGCCGGTGAAGATTGTTCACGTGCCAATAATTCATTGGCAATATTATTACCATTATATAAAGGTAAAGATAACACTCTCTGAGGGTCCAGGGACATGAATTACTATACACTTAACTATTTAAGGGTAGCATAGTACATGATACCATGGATAATGCATGAATGCAGAACCAGTGAGTTACCTGCCAGTGCTGCACTCATGCGCATGCGTCATGCCGACCCTACTGGATCGATAGACTTCTGAATGGTCACCATGATGCACCACTCGCAGGTGTTGCATTTGTGCATCATCTCGACAAATGAATATAACCATTTTAATGGGTGCCTTGTATATTTATTCAAACATTACACCTACTTTTCAGAAAAAGATGATTAAATTAAGCACTTTTTTCTGATAAAGTACTAGAAATACCACTGACTTAGTATATGTACTAAATACATGCTATAGGGAAAGACCAATGATTGAGCCCCTATTGTATTGGCAGTTTATAGGACCAATGCAAACTTGTGTTATTTGATGTTAGACTGGAATGTCTGTCAGAAAGATATTATTAACCTACACTTTGACATAATAAATATGTCTGATCAAACTCCTGCCAAACTGCCCACAATAAAAGAGCTATTACCAGAGTTATATTGGTGTGTTAGATTAAGGAATGGACGACTAGTATAGACCCTATCCTCCATGTTACCACTATTATAGCACATTGTTATATATGTAGTAGTTATAGTATGTGTACCAATCTGTACGCGAACTACAGTGAAGGAGCCTTATAGGCTCCTTCACTGAATACCCGTACAGATTGGTACTAGTCCTATAACAACTTTATGCCACTAGCTGTATACAGTATACAAGAGGTGTGAAATGCTTTGTTCTCCGTGCCCGCTGTGGTATAAATATAGTGACGCTGGGCACTGTGTTGTTTCTACTCAGATTAAACTCAAATCAATCACGGGACCCTTACCCCGACTGCATATCCCAACATTCTAGTTGACAAAAAAGAGCAAAGCGGACTTCATAGGCAACTTCAGAAAGATACCGATATATGAAGGGACACTGGGAAGTTATATCTGAGTCTCATTATCTATTCTATTTCCCAAATTGTCTGCATTTTAGGTGAGTAAGAATAGCTACTGTTCTAATCCACTGCTTCCCCCTGAGGCAGTAGTGTACCTGTGCATCACTGTACCTGTGTGCCTGGGATGTGCTCTGGCCTGTCTGGCCACATTGATACATTGCTATCACAACATGCAGTGTACTGTCGGGTTTAAGCGCCATGTTTTGAATAAGCAGTGGTGGTATAAGGGTCTTGATATATGTCTTAAGCACTTAAAACAGATATCATACGGTATTGTGCAAGCGCTTGGGGGTAATCCACTTTCCAGGTGGCGCTTATTCAAAACAATACGGTTGGTACATATACACATGCATGGAATGTGCACAATATGATGTAGACAAGCCCCTGTATTAAAGTGATATCCACATGAGTGACATGACCTAATACACATGCATGTATATGTACTCCATATACACACACATATTGGGCACCTATCAGCAACACTGATAGGATTACGGCCTTAAATAAGCCTAATCAGGCGCAGCCTACTGAGCCTACTTTAATCAGAATGTAGAGCCGACAAGGGGCTAAGTACACAGCAGCAGGGGGCAACACGCACATCCTAACACTTAGTGAGGGACATAAACACACTGCCTGCATTATTATTCAACCCTTTATGGGCAACATGGTGCTTTAATATGCTATGCCCTTGGTTGGCATGATGTTAGAATGCAGCCCTGGTGATTAACTCACCAGGCCTACATTCATGCATCATGCTGACCCTATACGGCTTGGTCCACTCCCTAAGGGTTGGCATGGATATTGAATGTGGCCCTGTCAAGTAGGGTCGAGGGTATGGATATTTACCTTGTTTTTCTAATACCTTACAATTGCGAATAAGTGCCTAGGCGTTTATACACATTTTCTGGTTACCCCTAGCACTTATGTAAGACAGGCACTTATTTAGACCTCAAGAGATATTGTAAGACTACCCTCAGGCTCTATTCCAAGTGCTTATACACGTACAACACTGAGATTTTCTTTTATAAAACTCGGCGTTTGAACTTGACGGTATGGGGTATAGGAATTCTTCCGAATCGGTTATATTTTCTAATGGTACGTAGAGACGGACATA
Organism: Harmothoe impar; assembly: GCA_947462335.1. Lineage (NCBI taxonomy): Eukaryota > Metazoa > Annelida > Polychaeta > Phyllodocida > Polynoidae > Harmothoe > Harmothoe impar. The sequence goes on along the minus strand of OX381721.1, from coordinate 16,096,270 downwards.
TGGTAATTTCCCAAGAGGTAGAAAAGGTAGCTCGATGCCCCTTTACTATGTCCTACCTTTGGTCTTGGCCCCAGTGCCTCCTGTACCGGTGCGGCCGGGCAGGGGCAGGGTGCGCGCTCCGGTTGGGGGACCCGCTTTGAGGGTCGGCGTCATGCCCCGGTTGATGACCAGCTCCTTGAGCGAGTCCCTCCATCCCCTTGTCTTCATGCTGACCGAGCAGCTCACTTACTCGTTGAGCAACTCACTGACTAGTCGGGTAGTCTTGTAAATACTCCACAGGTATCCTTGTAATTATCCGTGCCCGAGCGCTAATATCATGTATCAAGACCAGCGATACTCGAATTCAGCAGCGGAAAACTAGACATGACCAGGCAGGCCAACATGTAACTACAGCCTATCATGTATCACTTGTATCAAGCTGACGAGCGTTACACCAGTTGAGAGCAGCGAAGAAGATCCCTGCATTAGAGCGCAGACCAACATGTGACCGACAAGACATGTTCATTCCTTATACATGTATATGACTGACCAGCAGCACCGATGTAGACATACCAGATCCCTGAACTAGAGGGTGTCCAATGTATCAAAACCGGCTCAATCCTGGTCCTGGCTCTACTACAGTAGGCCCAAGCCCTTCTATGTGCCACACCAAAGTCCAGGTGTACCACAGTGGCAGCAGGCAGCAGGCTGTAAGTCAGGGCAGCACACAGCTCTTATACAGGCAATGTAACTCATGAATAGTCACACCTAAACACTGCTAAGTGCAGCTCTATGTGTATAGGCCTCCACATATGGAGCTATGTACAGGCCTCCACCTATAGCCTACACACAGGAGGCATGTGTGTGTGTGTGGGGGGGGGGGGGGTTCTTGAAGGATCAGCTGCTGCTAGTTGGCACATGTTAATCCTCCTGCAGTAGTCTAGTAGTGGCAGTGTGGCCGGAACCTCCTCCAGGTGTCCCTCTATACCTACCACCATACAGCCATACAGGTGGGCTCTGGGCAGCTGGGAGAGATGTACCAGCACAGGTACCACTATACTAAACAAGCCACACCCAAAAAAGTGTTCAATCAGTGTGATCTGCTATCTAGCTATCTATGATCTACTCAGAATCAGCTGATCAAGTCTTGTTCTGATAGGTAGTGTATGAAATAGTCCCCCATTTTTGCAGTATTGATATTCGTTTTTGGGAAGAAATGCCCTCGGCAGTGGCCACTCCCTCAAAATGATCACAGTCACAAGATTGCAGTGTTAAAGCTGTTGAATGTGGCTGCTATGCTGTAGGACTAGATGCAGGTGTCCCATGTCCTGCTCTATGCCTTCCTGTAACTTGTAAGTGTCACCTGTGGGGTTAGCATGGTGCAGCTCACAACCAATCTGTCTGCCACTTCACAGTATGTACACCACTACAGGACCATTATAACCCTTTAGGGACAGCAGAGCGTGTTAATGCACTTTGCTCGTTTGTCCCCACAATGCAAAAATGCTGCCTAGGTGAGTAGCTCACCAGTGCTGCATCATGCCGACCCTATGCGGTTGATATATTCCGAAGAGCCGGCACAGGTTATTGCATCGGTGCATCATGACTACAAATGGACATGAACCTTTAAAGGGCTAACTAACGGTGTGGGATCAGGAGGGGAACCACCATTCCCTGCTCACATTAGAAAACCACAGGCGGGCCAACAGAAAAATGGAGGTTTCAGGTAACTCGACTTATCCTGACCCGGTTTTTCTATTTCAAAATATATATTTTAGATGGTTTCTAGCATCTTCAGAGCAAGCACGGAAATTCAGCAGTATTGTTTTTGTGTTAGAATCAAATGCTTCTCCAAATTTGCCCAACCCAAGTTTCATGAAAATGTTACCCAAAGCGCACATTTTTCTTTTGGCCTGGGAGGTAGGTTCTGGAGCAAGTGTAGACTGGCCCTCCTCCAGCATATATTACTACCTACAGCCCCCCCCCCCTCTTTACGACCTGCTCTCCTACTTCTCACGGCGCAGCATGTACAGTTCCTCCTACCAGTATGTACAATGGGGGTGGGGGTCCCTTAGATCTCTCCAGGCGGCGCATACACTATTAATACATAGTATTATGATCCTTTTATAACTTCACAAGTCGTCAACCCCTCCCCCCCCTCTCCCCCATGGTCAGGTTTGATATCTTGCCACAAGATCTTATTTTCACTTTGGAATAGACTATTATCGGTAGCTACAGATTCATTGTGATGGTATGCTCCTCTTTAAATGCTCGACTTATAAAAGACTGAGTTGACTTTTTAATACCTGCGTACATAATGTGAAAATTCCGTTTGCATGACTACAGTTCCTATGCGATTGAATATGTTTGCATGGGAAAGAATAATATTAAAGAACTTCTCCATTATGAAGTACTTTCTCATGGTGGGAGACCTTTAATAGTCCCAATAGCCCATAGCCACAGGCAAGTTCTGACTAGTACTTGGTCTGGGGGGTCCCCACCACCACGCCACTCGCGATCAGGACCATTCCTCCAACTCTTAAGTGGTGGATGGTGCCACAGGTTTCATTTGTCATACAGCAAAGCATGATGTGCCAATGCATTCCAACCCCGCATGGTCGATATATCGTGAATGCACCTGGGCTGTAGCGAGTCACTCGCCACCCCTGCGTCCATACATCGATCAAGACAAAAATCTAGCGTGTGATCCTAATCACAAAAGACACAGGTATTTGCTTTTCCATTGGATAAACCTACCCAAAGTCCCCTCCCCGAAGTGTGAGTGTAATATGTGTGAGTGTAATATGTGTGTAGTGTAATATGTGTGTAGTGTAATATGTGTGAGTGTAATATGTGTGAGTGTAATATGTGTGTAGTGTAATATGTGTGAGTGTAATATGTGTGAGTGTAATAAGTGTGAGTTTTGATGTTGAATCGCCGAGATTGAGTGCTTACAACCCCCCCGCCCACATACACACAGTGCCAATTCCCAATGATCAGGTACCTAATTCTAGTACAATACGTTATTTCTCATTTCTGACAGCAGAATCATAATCTCCAGGAAACGCTGACCCACTTTGATAGGTCACATGCCTTATTTAATCAAATTCCAGGCGGGCAGTTGGGTGTGGGCAAGCAGGTGGCAGTGGGCAGGCAGGTGGCTGTGGGCAGGCAGGTGGCTGTGGGCGTCAGCGCCCTGCAGCACGTAACCGCCGTTTTACGTCTCAGTCGAAGAGCGAACCGGTCGGAGTGTAAACGGCAACAGCATCTCCGTTTCTGTGTCAGTCGGCCGCGGGGCAGCGTGTGCTACAGATGATTAACTCCCCCAGTCAATTACCACTGCCTACATGGGAGGACCCTGAGTCAAATATATGTGAGTGTAATAGATGTGAGTGTAATAGGTGTGAGTGTAATAGGTGTGAGTGTAATATGTGTAATACCCTAACTCCCAACCCCCAACCCTATACTGAACACTCTGTTATATAAAGAAAGCAACCTACCACCGTGGTAGTCCCCGACTCATCGCTATCTACTCACTGTAAGCTTACCCACCCTCAGGACCACTGTTGTTATTAGCTAGCTATTATTTCCATGTAAGAGTTTACTCTAAAGATTGTAAGACAGGGGTGTGCGAGGAAGTTTTGTATTGTATATCATGTTAACATATTGCAGCTACGGCTATTAATGAAGGGTCATATCCTCAAGCACACAATTGAAACACCCTCCTAGACTGTTTATGATGGGAGAACATCTGTATTGATGAATGTACTATGGTCTAGGCAAAAATAAAAACCTTATGAACTTGAACTTGAACTTGAACTGAATCTGGGACCTGCTGGCGAGCCCCCCAACTGTGAGGTCATTATGGCACACATTGATTATGGGCTCAAAAGAGCTCATTAAGGAAGCCCTTTGTCGGCCTCGCCAGCAGGTCCCAGATTCAGTATACCAGCAGTGCAGTAATTTATGTACTGCGCGTCCTCTTTTTGTCCACGGATCACTTCCTGCCCTCTTTTATCAAGTTTTAGGTCTTAAAAAAAGTGTCTTACCCCACGAGGAATCTAAGTTTATATTGGATTAACTACTACTGCAAAAAAGGACATAAAGTCTACATCAGTACATTCATGTTTGTCTACTCTGAAAAAAAGCAGACTGTTTTTTTGTAATGTTTTTTTAATTGAATTTTTTAAGGTACCAAAAGTTGCTGTACATGTATCTTTTTGACATGACAGTACAGGGAAAATGTTGAAGTTTATGGTACATTAAAGAAATTTGACCTCAGCCGAATTTTTCACCCCCCAAAAAATCAGTGAACTTTTTTTTTTTTTTCTCAGCAGGGTGTCTCACCAAGGCGTCGTATAAGACACTGGTAGCAAAGCTACCTGTGTCAAAAATAAAGCCATAATGCATTAACAGGTTAGGCTGGCCTTAAAGGGTTAGACGTGAACAAACTCATTGTAGGCCCAGTCACACACACTTAAGGTAGGAGTAGAAGGTCCTTGTGTGAGACACATCAAAGGGTCGGTGTGAGTGAGCGGCGCGCGGCCATGCTTTATGGTCATAAACAAACACACCGAGACAGTGAGAGCCTAGAGCTGCCTTTGTCACTGATACCCAGAACACTCAATGAAACCCTATAAAGGCAGCATCATGCTTTAATACACCGTGCCCTGGGTCATTATGGTGCGTGGATAAGTAACTCAGCGGTGCTACATTCATGCATCATGTCGACCTTTTGGGAGGGTATCCACCCCAGAGCATAGATTCAGCATGAGACCTGAATGCATCACTGGGGATTTACTCATCAAGGCTGTATTTATGCATGACATGACGCCAAAGGGCATATTGCATGAAAGCATGATGCTTCCTTTGTGACTGATACCGAGAACACTTAAATCAGATCAGAGATTTAAGGCGGGTATTGACAGAATCAATGAAAGGGCACTTGATAACCCAGACTCCATTTAATCACCTTATTGGCACAATATCTTATTCTTCAAGAAGAAGATATCTACACCAGTTAGTTCTGTGCTCACCACCCAGGTGGCGGCACTGAGCGTATCCTTCCTTAGTTCCCGTCAGCCCCACTAGGGGCCCCAACCTACCAGTACAGCTGCACTCCAACACGCTCCCCTTCATACCCCTGTACCCTTTCACTCACGGGCTCTGAGGCTTAAACTGAGCAGCATGGCTGACTACTTTGGGTAGATGCCTGTATATACCATAAAGTACGACAGAGCAAGACCCTAGATGTCGCTACTGTGTTCGGATATAAGTAGCGCCGTTTAGGTTGCTATATACAAACTGCTAAGTCCATTTTCATCATCGTTCAACCACCGATTCAGTCTGTGGCAGAGTAGTCTCTGCACGCCTCAAATGTGCCTCTACATGGGTAAAATTCAACACGGGCAACACGGCGACACGGCCCTTTTAAAAATCGACGGACACAGGAAAATCGGGGATAAAATTAGACTGACAGGGGTTTTTCTCTAAGTTCTTATGTACCTAAAAATCGACACGATGCCACTGCCCTCCTGCCAAAATTGTGGGTACTCATGTAGAGGCACTCAAATCTCCAACTTTGCCTTCACTCTCCAGCAGATGTTTGGTACTGACTAGATGGGAGTGGCGGCCATTATCCGCCTGTGGATATTGGAGAGTGAGGGAAAGCTGAAGCTGACAGATATGAGATTCAGCCCCACAGGTGGAGACATCTAGCGTCAATATATCGCGATAGATTGCCACCGATGGAGTATGCTGCTCAGTTTAAGTCTGTGCCCTGCCCTCCCCTCTACCATTGCTTTACATGTACACGTTATCTCTGGTTACACCCCTGGTTATACAAGATTCGGTAAGGCCCACACAAAACCTAACCCAAACCTTCTATAAGACCTCACACTGCGCAATAAAACATGTCCTTTCCGGGCATGGGCAGGCTGGGTAATCTCTGGTGGATCAATAGGGTTGTATAAGGGGCGGGGTGCGATGATCCCTCCCTCCCCCCTCTCCTCCGGGGGGCTGAGGGCCCGGCCATAGTCTGTACACACAGCCCGGAGAGCCCAGCGTCTTGACTCTGTGTCTAATCCTCCCGGCTGGCACAATGTCATATCCACGACCCTCTGTGGATTAGGCGCAGCAGAGGGCCCCGTATGGTTCATACTTTGTTGAGTGTAACGTCGCAATTTCACAAGCGCCGACGACTCGTGAAGTGACACTTTTCGGTATTTAGTTCTCCTCTGTACTCACTGTAGGGTCAGGATTATGCATGAATTTATTTCACTAGAGTAGTTTTCAAGCTCTTGGGTGCCCCTGGGTGCAGCAGTCCCTCAAGCTCCATAACACTTCACCACATAGTAGACCATCACCACAATTGACCATCCCAGGTCTGTTATTCAAATTATGTGGTTCACTCTGGTACATGTACATATTGAGAACATTTAATGGAGAATTTGACAATGGCTCAGCTTCTCATTGCCTTACCCTCAGCGTAAGCCAGGTTTAGAAGCAACCGCCCCCCCCCCCCCCATGATATCTCCCAAGCCCTGTAAAAATATGCAGAAACCCTCATGCCTGATGTGTCCCTAACGGTAGTGCCATACTCCATATATCCCCCAGGACTGGTGTATCTGCCCATTATAGGCCGTGCTGCTGCTTACAAATAGCCCATTGTGGACAGGACACGTTATTGGCCTCAGGCTGGGGGCCTCAGGGCCTTCCACAGCCTAGGCTGCTACAGGTGTCTAGTTGTGGAGGAGGTTACTGTCTTTAACCCTTTAAGGGCTGCAGAGTGCTTTAATGTGCTCATGCTGCATGAGTAACTCACCAGGGCTGCATCCCAGCAATATGCGGATTCGGCGGGGCTGATCAACCCTGTAGGGTCAGCATGCTATTTGAATGCAGTAGTGGTGAGTTACTCGCCCAGGCAGCATCAGCCATCGGGTTACTAATCGGTGTTGTGTATGTGCATGATCACGAAACATGAATTGCTGAGGCACCATGCCACCGTTAAAGGGTTACAAAACTGCAGCTACTTTCCAAACCCACATACCTCTGATTGTATACGTACTTATTTAAGCCATAACACGATTATTTAATTTGTGCAATTAGAAGTTTAGTACAGCGTAGGTTATATTTTTCTGAGCTATATGTGCCAGGCTATACTGGTTATACAAGAGAATTTCCGGTATTTCATTTCACAAGAGTAGTTTTCTAGCTTACGTTGGTGCATACACCGTTACGCATACAAAGTAATGAGGAAGCTATCCCACAAATTACGGCTCGTTTGCATTTGCTCTCAGAACCCCTGTTGTAAGATAATTTGACCTTCTCGGAACAGAGATCATGGGCAATTGTGGTAATTACATGTGGTTGTAGGTTAGCATAATAACCTCAACCAACTCCTCATGGGGTGGGCGTGGCTTTAGGTTGGCAGGGGGAAGGTAAAATTTCTGTGATTCTATCACTACTTCATAACCTTTGTCTTCATATGGGATTAATCAACTGTGTTTTGACGCTTAAAACTACCCTGAAAATACACTCCAAAACTTGCTGTTGTTAGAATATCCCATTATGTCCATGTGCCTAAAGACAATATTGCCCCCCCCCCCTCCTCTCTCCTGTACATGTAGTTGATACAGTCAGTGGTTAGCTGGGCTGTAATTGGCTAAGTGGGTGTGGGGAGTGTTCCTGCACATGAGGCCAACCTCCTCCTGTGTATACACGCATTATTAACCTTTAATGGCAGCAAAGTGCTTCAATGCCCCTTTGCCGGCATGATGCAGGAAGGCAGCCCTGGTGAGTGACCCCTCCCCAGACCCAACGTACACTTTGGGTCTTGTCACAAGATTTTGCATTCAAGAGACATATCTTTAATGTGCAGCATGTATGCCCTTCTGCCATTATGTTCCATGATTGCAGCCCTATAGCGAGCAAATCGCCAGCGTTGCATTAATGCAACATGACGATCCTACGGGTCGGAATGGTGCACTAATGCAGGGGAAGGGTATAGGTTGGTTCAACATTTGTCTCAATAATGAATATGTCTAAGGGCAAATGTTGCCATCTAAAGGTGAAAATGCTGTCTGAATTCCTGAACATGGAAGGTAAATTCTAGCGGGACGGGGAAGTAATCCTGAAACTTGTTCTTTTACTTTTTTTTTTGCCTCGGCCCTGGAGCAGCCAAGTGAACTTTACCCAAACCCAGGAGGCATTCATACCCACATACAGGGGACCCGGACACCTGGGGGCTTGTCACAATATTTGGCCTTGAGGAAGTATCTGAGCACGGTGCGGCTCGGTCATGATCCCATTAATGTGGACACACACCGTCTATGACTGCCTGTGTGCTGACATGTAGGGTATCCATCTGGGACTACACCCCCCCTCCCGCCCCCCTCGGAGGTGCTACAAACTGGGGTCCTTTATAACCCTTTAAGGCAGCATAGTGCTATAGTGCACTCATTGTCAGCATGATGCACCAACGCAGCCTTGGAACGGTACCCGCCGGTGCTGCCTTCATGCATCATGCTGACCTTATGGGGTTGATGCACTCCCAAAGCATTGACATGATGCACCAACGCTGCGTTAGTGTGCATGGGGGATTATCATTGTGTATTGCTGCTCACATTGCTAGTCATCTTTTCTTTTTTTTTTAAGTAAAGAAATTGTCTTTAATAATCCAGTGAGCAATCAAGCATAAAAGATGAGCCTTACACCCTGCAAACAGCATCCATTCTGTTTCGCTGCTCATATGGCCAGCAGGCTTTGGTCAATTCTTTTTATGTATGGAGATTCTAGTAAAAGAAGTAGGAATTCCTACAAAAGTAGGAAAAGTAGCATCTATGTATGGGTACCCTTGCCAAGTGCCTACACAGTGGCTGTGTGTTGGATCTTCTGGGTGATACACAGGGGATGGGCTGAGGGCTGTCTTTATGGTTCAGTGAGGCATGATCAATGCTACAATGAGGCTACATAATACACACACACGTATGTATCTGTGTGGAAGATGTTACACCTGTCACACCTGGCATACCAAAGACCATCCCCATACCCACCCCTACCCATCTCCTCTACACCTGTGGGTGCTCCTGTACATAAGACAGCCAGCACGGCAGGGGGTGGCAGGGCCAAGAGTGGTTTACCCTTTAATGACTAGACGATGCCTCAATTAGGGTCATCTTCATTTGTCGTCATGGTCAAACCTCGCAGTCTGTGAGTTACTCGCCGACGCTGCGTTATGCTGACACTTTTTGGAGTGTATCAACTCTGTAGGGTCAGCATGAATGCAGAACTGGTTGAGTTACTTGGCAGTGCTGCAATCACGCATCATTCCGACAAATGGGCACAGTGCATTAAAGCACTGTGTGGTTAAGTAGAGGTGAGAGAGGTATGACCACTCTGTGAGCCCCTTCCACACCCCTCAGCCCACCTCCACTCTGGCCGCCTGCCCAGGTAGATGGAGAGGATGAAAGGGCCCCTGTTAGTAGTTCTAGGGGCTGTATTATGAGTGTGTCTCAGGTGTATGAAAAGTGCCCTTCTAGGGGCGGCACATTGTGTGGATACATGGGGGCTGTGCTGAGCTGTGACACCCTATGGTGGAGGAGGGATGGGTGGTTCCCGCTATCGTTATATATACCAGTATTTGGGGAATATTTTTGAAGTGTTTTATCCGGGTAAAAGATAACAAATACAAAAGTAACTGTAGTGTATCAACCTAGCATGTACGCATTGCATTGCCTCCGCTAGGGCCCCTATCATGTCACAATTATCTTATAAATTCCAAATTCAGGTTATGACATACAAATTGTTTTCATATCACAAATGTATTGTACGTCGTCTTGAGATGTCTAGCTCTTTCATTTGATTTTGATTTATCAATGAATTCAAAGAAGAGAAAGCGGTTGTTTTTTCATGGATATTTCATGAAATATTGCCACATAAATTTGGTAAAGTTAAACGGCAGCACAATGCTTTAATACATTTTTGTCAGCAGGCGACTTGAGTAACTCACCGGCACTGCATTCATGCATCATGCCGACACTAGGGGGTTGATACACTCTCGGAAGAGTTGGCATGATGCACCAAGCAGCACCTGCGAGTTACTCATCGTCATTGCGTTAAAGGATCATGATACGCATAGGGCTGGTATGAACTACTTTGATGCATCATGCCGCCCTTACAGGGTTAGGTGAGTGATGGTATGCCCATAGTGAGTGGCAGCTACTTTGTACAACCTGACAGCTTTATGTACTGCCCAGCAGGCACCCTTAACCCTGCGAGGACAGCATAGTGCTTTAATACTCACTGGCTGTGTCGTCATGATCCATACACATTGCCCTTGTGAGTAACTCACACAATTCATACATCATACAGACCCTACGGGGTTGCCTTGGTACACTCTGAAAGTGTCGACATGATGCACCAATGCAGTGGCAAGTAACCGATGCTGCATTGTTGCATCATGACGACACATGTTGCCATGTGGCATCATGCCATCCTAAAGGGTTAACACTAACTTGTGCCCACTGTTCCCTTGACTAGGGAGATCATCAATCTTCACTAACTATGTGTCATGTGTCAGGCCTTACACACAGCGACATTGTTATAGCTTAAAGACCAGCAGCTTTACTGCTAAATATAGACTATGGAGATTGCTATTTGTTGAAAGGGGAAAATAGCCTAACTACCGTAAATTCTCGGGTATAACCCGTAATCCCGCACCTGGACTTCAGAACCTTAAAACCTGTACCAGGTTTCTGGTTCTTGCATACATTTTAATTCGAAACTCACAAATAAATGAATATATGACAAAGTTAAAAGTTTCAATGTTAGGCTCACCAGAGTCGGTCACAGAGATGATTTGACATTTCAATATGTTGGATCGAAGGAAAAAATGTTGACTTTTTCGAAGCCTTCAATTTCTACAAGTTGCAAAAATAAATGTCAAAATTATCAAAGCAATGATCTACCATGAACTCCGACACGGTCAAATATCACGATTCGGATTCAGCATGGTTGATATTTGGTAAAACTAATGTAACTATACACCTCGGTATTATACAGAGATAAAGTGACTTTAGTTTCTCAAAAAACTTGATATGTTCAAATGGATAGAGGTCCAAATAGGTCACTAGTGGACTTCTTGAAACATACAAAAAAAAGTTTAAATCAGGGGAAAACTTGAAGACTTTCATCTCTGAATTAATATCTGGTTAGGACAGGAGAGCAGGGGCATGCCATAGCACAGGTGATCTGACAGCCCTAGGTGTCTACCACAGGGACAGGTGGGGGCAGGGGGCGGGGCAGGGGCCAGTGTGGGACAGGACCACGTGGAGGAATGTTTGTAAACACAGGCTGTCTTGTTGTTGTTGTGGGTGGCATCCTGGTCGTGTACTGGGCCGGAACAGACCAGCGCCAATACCCAGGTGCTAGGACCACCCCCCCCCCCCCCACTTGCCCCTCTCCTGTGTACTTCTAGATGTCACGGGTACGTATTAAGTGACCAGCCCTCCCCCCCCCCCCCCCTTCACCCATTGACTGGCCTGACCCACATGGGGGTGGGCGGCATGCAATAGGCTGTGTACTGGGCCGGAACAGACCAGCGCCAATTCCCGCCTCACTACTTACACGGGGGGGGGGGGGGGGGGGCTCTGGCCATAATTATCAACAGCAATTAAGCATATAACTATTGCAGGTAGGGGGCTAGGACCTTAAACACTGAGGGCAATGGGGCAGGAATCCGTACACAGGTACGACTGGAGGACGGGGAGCTAAGGGCCACTCAACATAGGGCTAGGGCTGAAGAGGCCTGACTAAGGAACTGTCAGGTATGACCGGCGAGCCCGGCGAGCCCGGCGCTGCGGGCGCCCGCGTGTTCAAGCCGACGGCGGGAGACGCTACTCCCGCCGCCGGCCCACGCAGGCGCGCGCCGGCCCGCATAGGCGGCGCTCCAGTCGGCACTCCCGTCGCCGCCAGGCGACGCTCATCCCGCACACTGTTTCCCACTGTTAGCTAGGGGGACCATTGTTCCCACAGACCAACATAAGGGTCACCTCCATTGATGTACACTAACAGGGGTATTCAGACTATGGAGGGGTATTGTGTGACTGTCTCCTTGACAGTTACAAGCCCTCTAACGTTGTCTAGACCAAGCTGAGGGCTGGGCCCCTTATAAACCCCAGCCTCCCAGCTACCATCATTCACTTCACCCTAGGACAGCACTGAGCAAGGAGCTCCCTCCACTGACTGAGAACAAGGCTATAGGCTATGCCCTACTATGCCCAACTATCAGACAGTGTGCAGGACCCCTTGACTCTAGGGCATACTTACTAGTCCTATACTATTGTGTGGATAGGTGTAACTGAGTGGAACCTACATTGTACTTACTGTACTGTTACTGTCAACTTGTAATAAATACCAACTATACTACAAGACCTCAAGACTTACTCAGTTCATACATATTAAAGGAGTCTCCCAACTAAGGGGATTCCTTGTATGACAAAGTGGTGGAGAAGTCCCAACAAGATCCCACAAGGTGGCAGCACAGACACCTCCACAGCCAAGGACCAGTAACACCCACCACACCTTCACACTCACCACAGTTGCAGGAAAAGACTCACCAGACCGTCACGGGTGTCACCAGACCGTCACGGACATCTCCAGACCGTCACGGACGTCTCCAGACCGTCACGGGCGTCTCCAGACCGTCACGGACGTCACCAGACCGTCAATGACGTCACCAGACCGTCAATGACGTCACCAGACCGTCAATGACGTCACCAGACCGTCAATGACGTCACCAGACCGTCAATGACGTCACCAGACCGTCAATGACGTCACCAGACCGTCACAGAAGTCTAGAACACCTACAACAAGTCTGCATTACCCTAGCAAGTATACAATGTACCTACTAGTACTATATTATTAGTATACCACAAGCATGGAGAAACAAATAGAAGAGGCCATGCAGCAACAGCTGAAACAGCTGACAGAGGCTATGCAGAAACAGGTGGCAGAGACTGTGAAATTACAAGTAGCAGAGGCATTGAAGACCATTCTACCTCATGCTACACCCCAACCCAGTGCACCAGACATAGAAGCTGCACTCATAAGTGTAACCACAACACTTAAGTCTCTACAGGAGGGACAAGTAGCAGAAAGGCTAGCAAGAGAAAAATCTGTCAAAGCATTGGATGAGAAGATAGAAAGGGAGAAAGAGGAAACACATAATGACATTCTGAAACCAGATAAATTCTCACAACCCTCCCAAAATCAATCCGCCAGGAGACATTGCACAGACTATGAGCAATACATTGACTCCAAATATGGGAAACATCCCTCATATAGGATTAAATACTTCTCAAACTTCCTAGAAGGAAAGTCAAAGATATGGTTTAAGGCCTACATGACTGCACACCCAGACACAGACTATGACACAATGAAGGAAGCTTTCCTGAAGTATTTCAAAAAGGAAGATGACCGCCTTGATGCAAAGGCATTAAGAGGTCAAAATCCAGATGAATCTGTCTCAGACTATGCCATGGCCTTACAAAACATGGCCACAGCACACAACAAATCAGAGGAGAGAACAAAGGAAGCCCTTCTACAAGGTCTAAGGGAAGATATCAGTGCAGTTGTCATACACAAAGGAGCCTCAACATGGTCAGAAATCCTTGAAATAGCAGAGGAATATGAGAACCAACAAACAGTCTCCACCAGTAACATTAAAGCGGAAATAAAAGCAGAAATGGACTCAAAACTAGAATCCATGCAGGCTCAACTGAAATCTGTGACACAAATAAACTCTATGCTTGTAAAGCAAACAAAGTCACAGAAATCTGGAAACACCTCAAAGAAGGCCAAATCAGGCCCAAAGCCAGTTCAACTGGATCACTCATCAGAAGATGAGGACCAAAGCCTATTCCTCATGTCAGATGAACATGTGAGGAGGCAAGAACAAAGGGCACTGAAGGACCAAGGTAAACCTAACAACAGCCAACAAAGACACTCTGGTAACAACAGAGGAGGCTACCAAGGTAAAAACTTTGATCCAAACTTCAAAAGAGGCAGAGGAGGATACAGCCAAAATAACAGCCGAGATCACCAAAGCAACAGTCAGGACACCAGCCGTAGAGATAACAGCAGAAGTCGTGACAACAGCAGACACCGTGATAGTAGCAGAAATCGCGACTACAATCGCCGTGATAACAGCAGAGACCGTGATTACCACCGTCGTGACCAGAGCAGAGATCGTGACTACAACAGAGGTCGGGATCAAAACCGTCGTGACTACAGCAATAGTCGTGACAGACAGCATGACTACAACCGCAGTCGTGACAACAGCAGAGGTCGAGACAGCTACAATGGCTACAGATCCAAAACACAAGGCTACAAACCCCAACAGCAGCCCCAACAGCCACCTCAAGCTATCCAGCCTGATGTGCTTCAACAGATCAAGCAGCTACTAGGATCTTCAAACTCGGGAAACTAGAGACCCACAGCGCCGCTGGGCCAGTGCGTTGTGAGCCTCTCCAACCCCCCATCAAGATCCAAGACCAACAACCCCTAGGACAACCAAAGACAATTGCTAGTATAGCAGAGACAATCCCCCAGTTACATACTGGGAAATCAAGCCGACCATCAGTGATCCATATCACACCTCAACAAGATGCATCGCAAAAGGAAATGGGTGAGAGTACCAAAATTTCTGTTGAACTTCTTAAAAATGGCTGTTTAAATGCAAGATTCTATGAACACACTGAAATACCTTGTTTAGTTGACACCGGTGCCACTATCACCTGTGTCAGGGATACTTTTCTTAGGGAAATTCAGAAATCCCGAGATGTAGAAATCAAAAAGAGAAAGTTCAATGTACACCTAGCAGACGGATCCATATGCCATGTTAGACAAGCAGCAGTATTGAAATTCAAAATTCATGGTACCAGATTCGAATTCCCATTCTCAATTATTCCAAATCTCACAAAGCCAGTTGTCCTAGGCACAGATTTCTTAAAAGCAACACGATCACAGATCGAATTCAATGTAGACCCAGAGCTACAAGTCAAGCCAGTCCGAGCTGTTAGGGAGGCTACAATCCTTCCTTTCACAGAACTAGCAGTTCTAGGACAAGTCACATCCCTCAAATGTTTAGAAGGATGTGTAGGCACATTAGACAATTTGCAGAGGAACAACAGAGTTCCATACCTAGTTCAAAAGGGAGTAGTAACACCCTCAGAAATGAACAGGCACCCAATCATACTGCTCAATACAAGCCACCGACCATACAAGGTGAGGAAGGGTGATATAATAGCCCTATTCACAGAGGTAGATCCCTCTGAGTTACATCAACCAGATACTGACATCCCTACTGAGGAACCCACACTACAAGTGCTAGACACTGAAGAGAATTGTAGTGACACAGAGTCAGACTGTGCCTCAGTATATGCAGATCCAGATACAAACCGTGGAGATGACACTGATGATGAATTGGCCACAATTCACAGTGAGGCTCATGACATTATGCCAGACATAATGGAAAATGTGCCACCCAAATGTGTACTAACAGATATTGGACAAGAGAGACTCCAAAAGTTACTCCACAAGTATCAAGATGTATTTGTAGGTAAAGACAATGACATAGGTACAACCCACCTATACACACATTCAATTCACATCAAACCAGATGCAGTACCATGTCACTACCTACCATACAGGCAGACGCCTGAGAAGCAAGCTAAGATGGGAGAAGTCTGTGAAGACCTAGTCAGACAGGGCATCCTCAGAGAATGTGCAGAGGGACCCTGGGCATCCAGATCATTTTTAGTACAGAAAGCATCTGGAGGCCAACGTCTAGTCACAGACCTACGCCACGTCAATGCTAATATGATAAACCAAGCTTTATCAACGCCACGTGCAGACGACACACTAGACATGATAGGGTCACTCAAACCTACCGTTTTCAGTAAACTAGATGCGCAACAAGGGTTTTTCCAAATTCCCATAAGAAGGGAGGATCAACACAAAACTGCTTTCATAGCAAATGACAAAAAGTATGTCTACCAAAAGATGCCGATGGGTTTGGCTACCGCGCCGGCAGGATTTTGCCATCTAGTAACTCTAATTCTCAACAAACTGAAATACAAATGTGCCCTACCATACCTAGACGACATTCTAGTCCTATCACCAGATGTAGAACGACATTTTTCAGACCTTGAAGATGTCTTCAAAAGCCTGAGAATTGGGAAACTCAAGCTAAAGAAATCAAAATGTGAATACTTCACAGATAGGATAGATTTTCTAGGAATGCGTGTCACACCAGATGGTTTACAACCATCCCCAGAAAAGGTGGAAAGTGTCAAAACTTTTCCCACCCCAAAATCCGTGAAACAAGTCAGATCATTCACAGGACTATGCCAATACTTCAAAAAGTTCATCAAAGACTATGCCAATATCGCTAGGCCACTGTACGACCTACAAACAAACCTAAAGGTTTTCAAATGGAATGAGGATGCAGACAATGCTTTCAAAACATTGAAACATGCACTCTGTACCCATGCACTATTGAGATACCCAGACTATGACAAAGAATTCAGTCTAGCAACAGATGCTTCAAATGTGAGCCTAGGAGCTGTTCTATCACAACGCAGTAGTGAAGGAGTACTGAGACCAGTAGCCTTCGCAGGTAGAACACTGTCCAAGCATGAAAGAAACTACAACACAACAGAAAGAGAGCTACTAGGTGTAGTATATGGGATACTACATTTTAGGCACTACTTAGAAAGTAGACACTTTCAGCTGTACACAGATCATGCAGCTCTAATACCACTGCTCACAAACACAGGTTTGACCCACAGGTGGGCCAGATGGGCACTGGATATCCAACAATTTGCATTCACAATACAACATGTAAAAGGAGATGACAACATTCCTCCAGATGTGATGTCAAGAAGAGAATATCCAGATGCACCACCTATGACCAACCCCCCACCACCTCCAAGAAGGAAAAGGGCAGCCACCAGAACCAAATTCTCTAAAATCCAAACCAAGATACCATTCAACAGAGATGACCCACCAAAATCAATTGACAGACCAAAACCAGTGATCAGAGGTATCTTAAAAGAGACCACCCATTATGTGTTCTGTCATTGTGAAAGGGAATACTGTGAAGAGTATCCAGAAAACTGTTTTACCCCGGTTGAGACCAACAGGATTGCACAAATGGTGAAAACCACACCCCGTGAACCACCACACAGTGCATCAGAAAATCAGTTGGAAGAAAAACTGCATAAAATTGCTTCAATCACCAAGGTAGTCAGATTTGCAGAAGAACAGCTGGATATGGAGGAAGAACAGGACAGAGACATTTGTGTTGTCACCACACGTTCAAAAGCAAAACGGTCGGTTGCAGAGGATACAAGGTCTAATGACCACCCTCAGCAATTAGGCCTAAAACCCAAAAAGAACAAAGTGTCAACCAAATCCTCTTTCCCTACTAAATCCCCCATTTCAACACCCAGCACACCCACAGCCAATTTGCAGAAGCACTCAGACAGAGCAGGTACTGCACAGAAGGCTCACAAAAGCAAATCTGACCCCCATCCCAAAAGAACAAAGGCCGCCTCCACCAGCACAAACAGAGGAGCAGCCAGTTCAAAGGAGCAGACAACCAACACAGACATAGCAGTTGAACAACCAAAGAAACAGACAAAGACCAGACCTGCACCAAAATCTCCTGAAACAATCCAGGCAGAGAAAGACAAAGAAAGGCTGGCACAGCATATAATGGAATTAGACCAGATGTTAGACCAAATCCCAGACAGTTCAATCAACTCCACACTGTTGAAAGAAGAACAAAGGAAGGACACTGGACTAATACCCATTATAGACTACCTAGAGAAAGGTGACCTACCTGTAAAAAGCACTGAAGCAACAAGGATTAGGAATAATGCTCAGCACTACCTACTCCTAGACAACATTCTAGTACACATATCCCCTACATCATGGAGAAAAACAGACACAGTACCACTACAAGTTGTAGTCCCAAAAACTTGGGTTGAAAACATACTGCAACACTTCCATGACTCACCAATGGCAGGTCATGTAGGTACTTCAAAAATGATGTCTTCTCTCATACCTAGGGTATATTGGAAATCTATGATGGCTGATGTCAATCAGTATGTGTCAACATGTGACACTTGCCTAAAAGCAAAAAGGGCAGTGCACACCCACAAAACACCAATGACCGTAAGGGACTATATGCCAACCCCCATGAAGCACCTAAACTTAGATGCTGTGGGACCACTCCCAGAAACAGCCAGAAAAAACAAACACATACAAGTTTGCATAGATTATTCAACTAGATATGTCATAGCATATGCCACAAAGGATCTCACAGCAGAAACCACACAACATGAGTTCTACAAGAACGTCATATGTCAGCAAGGTGTACCAACTTCAGTTCAAACTGACAATGGCACCTGCTACACAGGCAGCAATTTTAAGAAACTGATGAACACCCAGAAGATTAGACACGACCTGTCAAGTCCATACAGACCACAATCAAATGGATTAGTGGAAAGATTCAATGCCAGTATAGGAACAGCATTAAGGACTTTCTGTTCTCAGAACCAGAAAACATGGGACCTGTATATAGAATCAATTACATTTGCATTGAACAACACAGAGTCCCAGACAACAGGTTACACGCCATTCTTCCTACTTCATGGCAGAAACCCTCAAACCATTGTAGAAACTGCCCTAAACATAGAGGAAGAACTCAAAACAGTAGCTGAGCATGTATCTGGAATGATACTGTCTCAAGACGAGTCTAGAAGAAAGGCAATAGACAGAGTCAAAAAGCTACAACAAGGAAGGAAGTCAAGATATGACAAAAAGCTTACACCACAAGCTATACTTCCACTAGATATTGTATATATCAACATTCCCAGAATTTTGTTGACCACAGATTCAAAGAAGCTTCAACCCCTATTCATGGGACCATATGTTGTTGCAGAAAGACCAACCCCAACCAGCGCAAGGTTGAAGAACCTATCAAATAACCTACTAGTCCCCAGACCAGTACATATTGATAGGCTCAAAAAGGTCACAACACTGAGGAAAAATGAGTTTGCACACAGACTCATTCCCCACACCTCAAAGTTTATCCACAGGATAACAAGGGATAAATCCCAAATCACACTCACCAAAGAGTCAGTTGGTCTAAACCAAATAGTACCCAGACCAGCCCACCACAAGGTGAAAAGAAACTCCAGGCAAGGGAGAATATCTAAGTAAATTACTTTTATATATTGACATGATCATATGGATTATCTATACCCACAGACTATGAATAATAGTCATATAAGTATATTCACTCTATATGAAGGAAATTAATTTTCCAACAACTGTCCAAATCAAGAATGATAAGTAGGAATTTCATATCAGCATAGGATTTTGAACCCACACAAAGGACAGAAAAGACAATATACACTATATAGGTTACAAAAACAATGTGCACACAAAGTAGAATCAAAGGACAGATTACTACAGGGTTGAAGTCTGAAACCCAAAAGGCTACACACAAAAGCCAAAAGAGACTACCTAAAGGAATTAGCAACCCAAGCTTGAAGAAACCACAACTATCATATTTTGCATCAAAGGCTAGCATCCTTGAAAGAAGGCACAATGGAAATGTTTGAACCTAAAGTACATGAAACAGAGCGTGCTATGCCAAGAGACTACTGTCTAGACACACCCTCACCCTTCAAAGGACCCACACACTTGCCAGGGAAATCAAACCCCCACAGATGCAGGTAGTCCACACTAATTACCCCAGACATAATTACCCCAGTCAGTCAGCTGACACTGATGGCCGGCACCAGCCATCAGGGAAACAAAGCCAGGCCCTCAATGGATGAGGGTAGGGTGGGATACATAAGATGCCCTGACTCCATAGCCAACTCACCAGTTCTACTCCTGCAGCAGTCAGGTACACACCAGCTGGTCCTAGCCATACCAGTTCTCCTATAGCAGGAGGGACTCTGTCAGAAAGCAGACCACACCCACTCTACAATATCATACCCAGTTACTACAATCTTGGGAAAGGACTCTAGCACAGATTGGACATTAAGCCAACACTAGCTTGATCATGGAAAAAGGTACAGTTCAAACACTACATTGATTATTATATTACTATTGGGACCAACCAGGATTTCTGCTCTCAAAAACTATGTACACAGAGGCAGTGCCAAGTGGATACTTCACATAAGCAAAAAGGATAGCTCGCAAAATCAGCAAACCAATTTTAAACCTAAGTATATTGCAAAAACACTAGTAGAAGTCTTACTAAGACATAGAATATATTTTATATTTCAGGCATGCTAAAGCCAATCCTACTACTAGTGATGATGGCCACTTCTCAAGCCATCACATATGTGCCCACCGTTAGACAGAACGTTGGAGCCATATATGAGCCATTACCTGAACCATTGGTCAATGGGCACGATACCACAACCATGATATTGGCAATACCATACCATATACCTGCTCCACCAGAGACCAAAACCAAAATACTGGACCAGGTTATGGCACTGACATTTCCTACCCTGCATGACGACAGTTCTACCAGTCAGATATTACAGCAAGCAAGGGAACTAGATCTGTTAATAGACATAACAGACAAGGAAATTAACTCTACCTTAGCATCCATCCATTTGTTCCTATCAAATCCAATTAATAGTCAAGGAAGGTACAGAAGAGCACCACTTGGGTTCCTAGCCCCACTCTTCAGAGGAGCAATAGGTCTTGCCACACTAGATGACGTCAAAGAGGTCATGGACCAGATAAAGAACATAGACGGCATTCTAGAAGCTTTCTCCAAGCAAGACAAAGAAGCAGCTATATTAATTGATAAGGTCACACAACGCCAAGACAAATTTGTCAAGGCATATGTTAAGGATAAAAGCATGCTAGACCAAACCATGAACACTCTAGGCCAAAATATGAATTTATGGGCTCAAAATATGACCACATCTCTGAACACTTATGCAAATCACGAGCACACACAAAGAAGGAAGATCCAAATTTTAACTGATGCACTCACCATTATTGTAGCAAGAATGAACTATCTGCAAGCATTGCAGCGCACCACATCAGCACTCAGGATGCTATCAGCAGGCATTATGACTGCTGACATAGTACCACCAGCTGAACTAACGGAGCATCTGAATGATCTGGACATGACACTCAGAATACACTCACCAGGATCAAAGGTCGCCATAACTGACCTTGACTACTATTATTCCCAAAGAATGATATCCTACACCTATTCGGAACGGCACATATACATCCACCTGGATATCATTGTAGCATCCACCGTCTCCACCTTCAGAGTATTTCAACTGGTAACTACACCAGTACCAATCAACACCAAGGAGACACCTACAAAGGGAGTAACCCAATTAATTACTGATGTCAAATTCTTGGCTATCTCTGAAGATGGTTCACTATTTATTGAACTAACAAATGCAGATATGCTAACCTGTCCAGGAACTAAGATCAAAATTTGTACCAAAACTAGCCCGAGAATCCATAGACATGTACCTACATGCACAGTAGCAATTTATTTGAACCAAGCTCAGCAAGTCAAGGAAATGTGCCAATTTACTATTTTACCCTTGAAGAGACCTATCTCACACGCTGTAGCCATTTCACAAGATGAATATCTTGTGACCACAAATTCTCCCACCTACACAGTTACGTGTCACGGGAAACCAGCTACTACTCACAAAGCACCATCACACTCAATCATAGGTGTACCATGCCTATGTACAGTGAATATAGATCACTATTCACTACCAAATTCTAGGTTGCCATGCAACACTACAATTTCATTTCACTGTGCTTTGGAGACCATAAACCTACCTTTTCTCGCGGCTCTAAATGAAATCAAAGAAATTGGACCAGACTCCAAGGCAAATCTGCCACCTTTTCCAAAGGTCAACCTATCCAGGACACTGGATATGTTAAAGAAATCAAGTAATATTGATGAATCAACATTACTAGACCTAGACCCATTCGCAAAAACCCTGCTAGATGATGCCTCCAGCCTGGCAAAGCCACTGGAAAATAGACTAATAGAGTCCTATCTATACAAATTTGCACGGCATCCAGCAGCATCTATCATACCAATGATACTTTCGGTTATAGCTACAATTTTGGCCACCTACACCCTATTCAAAATGCACAGAGGATCCACACTACTAGCTTATATGCCAACTGCAAAAGCATATAGATTTGCCACAGAGAAGCCTATGGAGAAAGCCTTCGAAACTCTATACCAGAAGGAGACCACCACGGCACCCATAGAACAGGGCCCCACCCCTATTCTAACTATCCATGAGACCCATACTCTTATCATAGCCATACTATTCACACTCACCATTTACTCAGTCTACAGGCTGACCAAATACCTAAAGAGTATGGCAACCAAGCACTGTGGAAAGGGAAAAGTCACAAAGAGGACAAATCCCACAGTAGTACTAAAAGTCTACAAGGGAGACACCAACTTCTCCTTCCCCCTGCGTCCAGTGCCACATGAGTTTGATGCAATTATAAAAGCTTCAGCCCCAACATACAGAGATATGATTATCAAAATGTACCCTCTCCCAAGACTAGTATTTGAATGGAATGGACCAGTAGTAATTACTACAAAGAAAGGAGAGACCGCATATTTACTGCCAAAAACTATCAACCTACCATGGCGTGCCAGGTTCAGCATAATACCAGCGCTCAGGGAACCTAATCTAGATTCCGCTATGCTACTACAAAATGACATTTTCACCACAGCCAGTTACCATGGATACCCATGAGTCAAAGCTGGAAAACATCATAATTGACGACCAAAGAGAGAGCACCAATACATTCAAAAATGTACTCACCATACTCACCCAACCACCTACAGCTGTAACTAGTGAGAAAGTACATGGGGAAGAATAAGCACAATTATACAGGATTGAGATTGACCAAAACTTTTGTGAAAAGTTGGTTGGCCCTGAAAAGGACCGTTTATTTTGACATTTATAGATGCCACCCTGCGCAGGGAAATCCCGCCAGCACCAAGGAAGTACCAGCCGTGATGACGGCACACCAAAACATCACCAAAACTGGCAATGTTGCGCCGGACTTTATACAACCACCGCGTCCTTACTGAGTCATACCGACTCAAAATACTCCTAAAAGGAGTACCAGGAGTCAGCCCCTCCAAGGTATTTTGATCACCCAACCACAGGTCTAAGGCCTGCATGTTACCCTGCAGCCAAGCCTCAGGGAGATATGCAAGTACCTCAGGTACAGCCTCCAACTCGTCCTCCAAAATTGCCATATGCGCCATACTGTGTTATCTCAAGGGTACTCAAGGAATAAGTGATCCTACTGTGGTCTACACAGCCTTTTATAACCCCTCCCCACCCCCAAATGACACTGTTCACCCTCTGAAGTGATCCCCTCACTTCAGGTGACAAGTCCATGAGAAGGCACATGATCTGCTCACCAAAAGGTGTCAACCACCGGTGTCACCGCGGCACACGACGCATCTTGCGCCGCATGACACAATAGCCTCAAGGTGCCACTCAAAAAAAATCTGCTCAAGGTGCAAAATTTTCAAACTCTCACAATCCCAAGGTCAAAGCAAGGTCTCAGTGTGTGTCAGTAGTATCAGGGAATCAATTTTAAGGTATCCCAAAAGGAAACAGCCAATTTTGAAAAATTGAAGTTTTACAAAAACAATTGCGTACTCTTAACCATGTCAAACTTGCTCAAACATGCATTTATATGTATGAAATTGTATTATTACAATCTAAATTGCTAATCAAACATGTTTGTATATAACACTGTATTTGCACTGTATTCTACACTGTATACCTTTGTATTATGTAAGACTATTTACAGTGAAACATGAAGCAAAAAGGGAGATAGTCCGCTGACTAACCCTAGGATACTACACAAAAGACTTAAATCTCACAGCAGCGGCCCACTGCAAAGACATTTCTGATCAAAGTGTAGATCCACAAGTTGCAAATTGCCAACACCAAGAATCTCGTAAGATTCAACTATCAATGCAGAAACAAGATACCAAGTCATTTTTATGACATTATGAACACTTACCCTCCACCGGATAAGGACAAAATATCTGCATAAAAAGGACTGTATTTGTACATACAAACTTACAAACTTAAGTAACGCAAAATGTCAGATGACACAATTATGAACACTTATCCGCCACCGGACAAGCACATAACTATGCATAAAATGTACATTACTGATTGCTATATCATGCAAATCCAAAGATAAGCGCTATCTAGAAATAACAAAACAAACTTCAAGCCGGTTGGCCTACTTTTATATAAAAGTGGCCTTGGTTTTTTTGGTATCAAACAAAAAAGTTTGTAAAAGATTATCATAAGATTTTGCATGATTTGCATTATACCCTGTATATTTGTATTCACATGTGAACATTGATATATCAAAATCCACTCAGTTCCACAAAGCACCTATTCACCAAAGACAGCCTATTACTTGATAACACATTTTTTCATCATGTTTTAGAATTAAGACAAAGATGTACCATACTGTGTATATAACTCAAACCATGATTTGAAAAGTGTCAGATAAAGACACAATGTATTACTACACTGTATAACTATGTGATTAAGAAAGTACCAAGTTGGTACAAAGAAGGTTTACATACCTTATAGTTAAGATTACACTGTATATAATGTAGATGACTAGCCAAGCACAAAACCAAAATTCTCCCCAGACCTTTGGTATTTACATACTCTCACATCATCTATATTACAAAAAAAGTGTACTTCACTACAAAAAAAAAAAAAAAAAAAAAAATCAAAAACAAAAGGTAAATTCTATTTGCCACCAAAAATTGTGGACAAAATTCCAAAATTCACCCCAAATTTTTAGATGGAATGACAACTGACGGAGAGTTGTCCTTTTTCCCGAGGGGGAGGCACCTGTCAGGTATGACCGGCGAGCCCGGCGAGCCCGGCGCTGCGGGCGCCCGCGTGTTCAAGCCGACGGCGGGAGACGCTACTCCCGCCGCCGGCCCACGCAGGCGCGCGCCGGCCCGCATAGGCGGCGCTCCAGTCGGCACTCCCGTCGCCGCCAGGCGACGCTCATCCCGCACACTGTTTCCCACTGTTAGCTAGGGGGACCATTGTTCCCACAGACCAACATAAGGGTCACCTCCATTGATGTACACTAACAGGGGTATTCAGACTATGGAGGGGTATTGTGTGACTGTCTCCTTGACAGTTACAAGCCCTCTAACATTGTCTAGACCAAGCTGAGGGCTGGGCCCCTTATAAACCCCAGCCTCCCAGCTACCATCATTCACTTCACCCTAGGACAGCACTGAGCAAGGAGCTCCCTCCACTGACTGAGAACAAGGCTATAGGCTATGCCCTACTATGCCCAACTATCAGACAGTGTGCAGGACCCCTTGACTCTAGGGCATACTTACTAGTCCTATACTATTGTGTGGATAGGTGTAACTGAGTGGAACCTACATTGTACTTACTGTACTGTTACTGTCAACTTGTAATAAATACCAACTATACTACAAGACCTCAAGACTTACTCAGTTCATACATATTAAAGGAGTCTCCCAACTAAGGGGATTCCTTGTATGACAGAACCACCGGGTATAGAGCTGATGCACAGTTGGACCCTTGATCACTGCCCAATGCTAAGTGAATGGAGGGTACGGCCAAGGAAAAGTCAATGGGCCGTAGCACCTAAATATGACCAGTTCTTCCCTTACACAGTAAGGGAAACTGGTCAATAATAATAAAAAGGCGAACGTTTTCCCAACAAGGACGCCTCCTCACTCCACTTAATCCGTTCAGCATTTTTGTTTGCAATTGATTCTCAGCATTTAAACTGTAGAGCAGGTAAGGATTGACAAATGACCTGAAATATTCACAAAAAAGGATTCCTTTCTAGTTTCTAAAAGATAGAGTATTTTTTTGTAGGTTAGGCTGTGATCACTGAAGTGGTTCACCTGAAC
This sequence comes from Harmothoe impar, assembly GCA_947462335.1. Classification (NCBI taxonomy): domain Eukaryota; kingdom Metazoa; phylum Annelida; class Polychaeta; order Phyllodocida; family Polynoidae; genus Harmothoe; species Harmothoe impar. Next base: position 16,070,217 of record OX381721.1, on the reverse strand, counting down.
TCAGATAAACACGACTAGTACATTAACCCTTTAAGGGCCTCATAGTGCTGTAATACGCCTTTTATTTTTTTGATGAAGCATGAATGCAGCCCTAGGAGAACTCACCAGGGCTGCATTAATACATCACGCCGACTTTTAAGGATTATGTCAACCCCATAGCGACAGCATGATGCTAGAATGCATCACGAGCGAGATGCTTAAATGCAGCAGTGCCAAGTAACTTGACGGGGCTGCATTCCTGCATCATAACGAATAACGAAAAAGTAAATATATGTAATGTACTAAAGCACTATGCTGCCCTTAAAGGATGAGATACAACCTCCACCATAACACTACAACAACTCACGTTGTGTTGATGTCAGACGTCCCGACGTCCGCTCTGTACTTGCATGACGTCGTCCACGACCCCGCTTCACGACCTTCCCACCATGCCGTTCTCCCCGGGATGTCGGTAAGTTCCGCCCTGACCCCACCAGGGGGTGCTGTGGGCTGTGTGACGTCACAGGTTGTGGGCTGTGTGACGTCACATGTCGTGGACTGTGTGCCATCACTGGTTGTGGGCTATGTGACGTCACAGATTGTGGGCTGTGTGACGTCACACGTCGTGGGCTGTGTGTCGTCACAGGCTGTGGGCTATGTGATGTCACAGGTTGTGGGCTATGTGACGCCACATGTTTTGGTGTCACACGTTTTGGACCATGTGATTTCACACGCTGTGGACTAGGTGACGTCCTTATGGGCATTTTAAATGTGACGTGGCGTTTGGCCGGTGACCTTGCCCTACCGCTGACTGCCACCTTCCCATGTCGCCCAGACACAGCCTGACTGACAGACTTGTGCTGCTTTGGGGTAGAAGTTAATACCCCAGGTAAATGTCCAACCGGTGTTGTTGGTGAATATCTATCCACTTGTGCACCAACATTTACCTCCGGTGTATCACCCGGTATCATAGCATTACCGTTAGTTCCCACAGACAGTAGTTCCGCTTGTTTGTAAATATCCGTCCCGAAGATTTCATCATACGAGAAGTTAGGTGATGGTGCAAACATGGAGGTGAATGAGTGGAAGGGTACGTCGGGTAGCTCCTCTTCCTCCACCCCCCCCTCAGGCTGCACGTGGGGGTGGGCGTTCAGCTGCTGCACGTCCAGTAGTTTGTCCAGCAGAGACTTCTGCTGTCTGATGTCTGTGTGGTGGGTCATGTCATCTGACGACCGCCGCCTCACGTCACCATGGTAATCAGACGTCATGGAGTCATCCTGACATCTTGAACGTCGCGGGGACTTCCCTCGGCTTGAGGGCATGCCTCTTGGTGACGAAACCACACGACGAGGGGTGCCCTGATGGGGCGGCCGGCTGCGGGCCTGCACCGACGACATTACTGGACTGCTACTAATTATGTTGACTACTGGAATGTGTTCGGATGTCAGTTGTCTCTATGTTAAGTCAGGGTCTGAGCCCCATGTTGCTCTATATCGACATCCTAACCAGCTGTATTGAATCATTATGAAATGCGGCTTTAGTCTTCGTGCTGACACTACCAGTTTCCAATGATCTTATGATGTAAATTTAGCAACAAACACACACATTGGTCGTGTTAAGTACAGAAAACGAGAAGGTTGAGTTGTGGACCTATCAGAGGACTGCCTAGTATTTACTTCAGGTGGCAGAAATGGGGGTACAACCTGTTATCCGTGCTTTTCTTCTGATCAGAGAAATTAAACCATAGCGTACACATTGGGCCACCGGCCTAAATCCTATATATTGTAAACACAGCGTTTAGGAACACCAACTCCCAATATATATCCACCTGTTGAATGCAGTATGAGGTAAGTAGTCCTGTGCAGCCTGATTTGTGGGAGTGTTGGTGGGAGTTCTCACAGTAGTAAACCTGCCCTCCTTATCACCACCATCCAGTATAGGTGAGGCTACAATAGGGCTGTCAGCGTGTGAGTTAATCAGTCTGGTGTGTCCGTGCTGTAGCCGGGATGTCCCACATACCTGTGAGCTGTCACTGTTATGGTGCTGTTTGTATACACGACCCGCGCGATACGACCCGGTCCGACCCAACCCGGGAGGGAGGGATCTTCTCACCAGCTGGAGGTGCGGCGTGGATCACCTGCTGCCCGTGTTGTGGATTATCCCCCCGTTACACTGCGGATTAAGCCACCAGCGGTTAGAGAGGTAAACGGTCAGGTAACGCCCGTCTCAGCGTTACCTCTGAACTCCTCCAGCGCTAACTCTCAGGGTTAGTTCCGAACTCCTTCACCGCCAACTCCTGCAAGCTACATGCTCTCTCCTGCTGTTTCTGTATCTTTACTCTTTAGGGACGGCATACTTCTTAACCCTTTAAGGACGGCATATTGCTGCAAGGCAACATTGATCGTCATGATGCACTAAATCTAATGCATCGGCGGTGAGTAATTTGACGGCACTGCATTGATGCATCATGTCGCCCAATCAGCGGTGTATCTGCCACTTTGGTTTGACACGATCCATAAATGCAGCACTTGCTAATGACGACAAAAATCATATCACACTAAAGCACAATGCCCTCCTTAAAGGGTTAATGTCAGGTGTCCACAGGCAGAGATCCAATCCTTACCTGTATTACAGGTTCACAGAGGGCCGTTTATATACTGAGAGGTCCGTACACAGCAGCCTCAGTACCACACCAAGATCATGATCTCCCATCCATAAGGCACACGGCATGATCCACTACTGTATGCCGCCACACAGGCCTGCAGACAGGGCAGCTGTAGGACTGAGTGCTGGTCTGTGGGCAGGTACAGGTAGGGGGGAGTCTTTACTCTAATACTGCAGGTAGAGGGGTAGGGGTGGGTAGGGTGAGTCTTAATGCAGGTAGAGAGGTACCGTAGAAACTCGCAGATAAGCCGTAGTTTGAGGAAATATCCTAAGCTGTATCTGGGGTCTGCGTTTGGAGAGTTTAGTACCGTACTTTAAAATACTCTCGTATAAACCGCACTCATCAATAATATAAGCCGCACAGGGATTCTGCTTGGCGTATAGGCCGCAGCTAAATACACAAGGTTTTCTGGTAAGGGTAGGTAGGTAAGTTTTAATGCAGCCACAGAGACCTGTGTCTTCTGATTGCGGCGCGGAATGCTGCTCCCTCCATGTCACCACGATAATCACCTCCACACATGGAACACCTGTGTGGGAGAGGTGAGGGGGGGGGGGAGGGTGATTAATCCCTAACTTTAAGGCAAGCAGAGTGCTTTAATTATGGCAGAAATCCAGCCCTGACCAGAAACTTTCATAGCATATCGATCCTACGGGGTAGGCTCGGTTTGATGCTCCAGTTAATCCCCAGCACTGCATTCATGATTCATGCATCATAAAGTTAGGCGGCAGCTTAGATGAGGTACATCCATCTATAAAGCACAGGAGGCCTTGAGGCATCTTGCTATCCTTAGAGGGTTAAGAACACCTGCAAGAGGAGACCAGGTAGCTGCCATACTGGGGGAGGGATGGGGGGAGGGTGCTGGAGGATGTCGTCATAATGACATAGCGTGAGCAGAAATCCTGATAACCTGTGTGTCTACTGGAATATAGACTATGCACACCAGTGCCAAAACCACAGCAAATCACAACACTGAGGGCGAGCCTTTATCCACCTCCTCCTCCTGGTGTGGTACCCTCCAGGTGCTGCATCCGGGGCCTTCCTCCTGTGCCTGATCCACCCTGGAGGGACGCTGTGTGGACGCTCCTCCGTCCTCCACGGTGTGCTCAGACCGTGTGTGCAGGTAGTACCTGGGGTCTGGGAGGCTACTGGAGGGTGGTGAGTGTGTGTGGGGGGGGGGGGGGGTGTAGGGGGTGTAGGGTGGGTGGTACGGTGCCAGCCTGTTAGACCTCTTTTAACCCTTTAATAAGGACGACTTGGTGCCTAAAGACTTTATGTCACTTAGTTGTTATATCGTCCCAATGAAGCGCTGGCGAGTAACCCACCAGCGCTATGTCGGCAACTCGCCGGGGCTCTGCCGTTGTATCATACCCAGCCTTGGAGAGTGTATCAACCCCATATGGTCGGCTTCCATGCATCAGGGCATCAAAATGACTCAGTATATTAAAGCCCTATGCTGTCCTTAGAGGGTTAGTCCCGCAGCCTCAGTGACCAGGTAGTTGAAGCAGCAGCTAATATAGACTACAAGCCCCGGGGGGTCTATTCTGTACACTTCCTGTACTTTGTACGCTATTATTGTACATCTATTATACAACCCAGTACAGGTGTTATATACCTGCCACTATGGACCCCACCCTGTCTTTTATGTGTAAAGGCAATATATCATCAATGTCCATGTGCATACAACTCTGTAGTAATATCCTGCCTGTTATTAAACCCGTATTAGTCCCTATCTCTCTGATACACAACGCCACGACCAACGTCGAGCTATTCTCTACGATAGAATAGGTGTCTTTTCTTCTATGTTGAAGAGTATATGATTATGTTAAATCACATACTGTCCCTAGATACCCCCAAGTGGTATATTCAGTATTTTGACATTGCATTCATTCATTTCTGTACAAGTGCATCCCACGAAAAAGCCTGAATACAGTATGCCAGTCAGGCACCTCAGCAGTTCATGTATGTGGGTGTTTTATTGGCAGCCATGTTTTATAGCTGGGAGGAATGCCTAGCACTGACTGACATGGAGACGACTTACCCCCCCCCCTCCCTCTCGACACACCCCTTTCCATCATTCAACCTTCTTTACTAATACCTCTGTGACTGTGTATCTACCATTTCTCCATCCTGGAATCAGGTGGGAGTAGGAATGGTGGAGATGAGTGACATCACCCCTTCCCCCACCAGCAGCACACCACCACTACCACCACGAGTACCATAGTTGTAGGATTGAGTCAGCTGGCCTACATGTCTATCTAACTTCAGGTTTCCTCCAGCATCAGCCGGGAGAAGCTTCCTGACACCTTGCACTGTAGGGACGACATGATGTACCAAGGCTCCATGTGTATTCTTTGGCATGATGCACCAATGCAGCACTGGTGATAATTGGACTGTGCTGAGTTTATTTATGCATGTTACTGACCCTTCAGGAGTGCATCTACCTGATAAGTTCAGTACGATGCATGAATGCAGCCCTGGCAAGTTACTCAACGGTGCTGCGTTCATACCGGTGTATCATGGCAGCAAAAGGGTATAGTTCATTAAAGCAGTATTAAAGCAGTATGCTGCCTTTAAGGGTTAACTGGTGGTGGTGTGGGCCCTTATCACAGGTAGCCCCAGGAGTCGATGAGAGGATGTGAGAGCTCAGGTACCTGTGAGTTAAGAGCTGGGAGGTTATCCCTGTAACCCTGAGTCTAGTTAGCGGTCTGGGGGTCTGGGTACCACCCAGTAGGGGTCTAGGTATATATAGGAGTCTCTATGGGATACATTAGTTAGAGGACGGGCACCCATGATGTTGGCTCCGGCTGTTGGCTACAAGCTTGCATTTGTTGGGGATGAGTCAAACATTACAACGACATGAGAAGAATGTGTGTATTTACATCATAATAAGTCTGAGTAAGGTACATATAGTATTGACCAATTCTGTAGGAACAAGGATGGTGTATACATATGTCTTTACTACATTTAGCTGCTGGACTTGTGCTTCAATTTGCCTATTGCACATTTGACCACAAGTACCCAAAGGTTTAGGCGGAGTAGCTGTAGTTATCTGATTACCCTAATATAGTATGATCTCATCCATTTGGAGAGCTGTAGATTAGCCCCTCTGACCAGGTATGTTTGCTGGTACAACAGGAGGATATTCACCCTCACAATACCTGCACAGTGATTATATATTTTGGCAGGACTGTGCAGCATGTCCCCCACGCTGTGTAGGTTCAGACGTTCACAGCAAACTGTGAGCACAGAGGTATTGACCCTTTAAGGGCCGCATCATTTCAAAATGTTCATGTGCATTTGTTTTCATGATACACCAACGTCGTGCTGGTAAGTAACTCAGCGAGGCTTTATTGGCGCATCATGCCGACCATTTAGGAGTGTATGAACCCCGTAGCATGTGAATGCAGCACTGGCGGGTTACTCGCTAGGGCTGGGTTCATGCATCATGACAACTAAAAGGCATAGTACATCAAAGGCAGAATTATAGGATTAAGTCCAGCTCCCATTACAGGGTGTCAATGTGTAATGTGCTGACCACCAAGATGGCAGTTCTACCCCCCATGGTGCGGGATTGGCGGTGCGCCTACTGCGTCGTAAAGTTACTCTAAAAGCAGACCGTCTTTACTTACTGTGGGAACAATCTCCATACCCTGTGGGACCAGTAAAGCACTGGGCAGTCTTTAATGGGTCAAGACAGCCAAGTGAACATTACTTTTAACAGAATGGGGTTCACTCATGACCTTAAGTCCCTATACTAACATACATACACATATGTACATATGTATGCCTACAGCGTGTTTTTTTAACCTCTTATGTAACTTGAAATACCATGATATATAGACAGCATGTGAAGCCCTAACCCCTGTCCCCACCTCTGCCCCCCCCCCCCCCCATTCAGCTTTATCTTATTTTAAACTTATGTTTTAAAGTTAAACAGAAAACCAGCGGGGGTTGTTTATTGTGGTGTTGATCACAAGAAGATATCTTAACATGCACCTCATGATCAGGGAAGAGACGACCTGTAGAGGCAACTACGTCCCCCACCCCAGCCTCATACTACCTACACTAGCCCCCCCCCCCCCCAACCTACACACACTACCTTACCTATCACGTACCTTGACTCTTGATAAAATTACACCATATTATAGGACAGGGGAATGATCACCATAAACACTTCTACTACTTCATTTATTTATAGGTTAGAAGAAAAAGAATCGAGCAGAAAGAGGGGCACCTTTTTGACATGTGCACACCTGAGAACAGGTTGGAAATACTGTGTTACTTCTTCAATATTTATTACATTTACAGCATTAAATGCCTGGTGCCCCCAGGCACTGAGGCTATGGGGACCCCCCCCCCCCACACACACACACACACTCACAGTGACATGATGTACACGTCCCGTGGGGCTGTAATGAGGCTCATCACGCACAGCTAAGAGGCACACCTTGTTTTATAATAAGGTAGTCAACAGGTAAATAGGACAACAAATTGGAAAATAAAATAAAGAGTCTTATTTTTTAACAAAAGTGGAAGGGACGAGTTGGTGGATTTTCATGCATTTTCCGTCTGCCATGCGGCAGGGGTCAACAATGTGTTTAACCTTCCCCCCTCCCCGGCAGGGTTCAAACACCAGCTTTAGATCTATCTTATTGGTCTTCACTTCTAAAGTGCAAAATATGCTACCTGTAAAACCTGCCTAAATGACTCATGTTTAGTCTACCTGAACTTCTATGTACTGCCTGCCTGCCTGTCTTCACCCTGCTCCTTTAACCATGTTGGGCATGGTGCCTAAAGCTTCATGCTCATTTGTCGTAATGATGCACAAATGGACCGCCAGTAAGTTACTCGACGACATTGCATGGGTGCATCATATCGACCCTTTTTTCAGCGTACCAAACGCATAGGGTCAACGACAAAAGGGCATGACCCGCTGCTGACCTCTGCGCGTTGTGTGAAGCCCCGGGCTGTGGTCACACTAATCCACGTAGCTGGAAGCCTTTCTTACCACTGCTCTATTTCACAATTATTAACTCTATAAAGCCAGCATAGCGCTTTGATGTACCATGCCATGCTATACCATTCTTGTCGTTACGATGTGTGAATGAAAGTTGCCATTGCTGCATGGAGTCATGGAGTATGATACACTCCTGATGGGTCAATATGATGCACCAATGCAGTCCTGGCGAGTTACTCAGGTAATGAACATGAAGCTTAATAAAGTATCATGCCCATCTTAATTCTGTAAATACAAGAAGGGGAAAACCAGTGCAATAGTTTTACCACACGTGTGTATGAATGTTAGAATGAACAAATAATTTTTAGAAAATACCAAGACATTATGGTCTGTGTCCCTAAGACCTACAGTTTACTGAGAGTGAGATACATTGCTTATGTTGGCAGGTTCCCTGGGGAAACAGCGGAGCACTGTACACCACAGCACAGAGCAAGTGTGTATCTTTGTGGACTGTTTAGTGCTACACCTGTATGTGTCTGTGTGTAGACTGTTACACTGTCCATGCCCACAGGGAGGACTCCCACACCCACAGTACTGAGGCACCCGGGGGAGCACCGCCACAGTGGCGCCTTCACACACAGTGGACACTGGCAGAACTACTCACACAGAGCTCTTACAAGGCCTGATATGGCACCCACAAGACATGGTTGAATTTGATTGACTGAGTTTAATGTCCCAGCACACATTAAGTACTGTCTCTAGTTGGCAAGGTAGTCATCCACAAATAGTGGTAGTCTGCCTCGCAGTAGGACAGATATTTATATGCTGCTTGTCCAATACAGCATTGACCACATCTATGGGTGATTGCATCTATGCAATGAGTGATCGAATCTATAAACTGAGGGAGAAAACTGCTACTGGGGCACGTCCCCTACTCTCTTCGAAGGAGAGTAAGTATTCTTTTATTTGCCTAGGGATGGAGATGTGTCCTGGATGTATGTGTGAGTGTGGAGTATGGAGGCGGGGGGGGGGGGGGGGGTAGCTAGGAGAAAGGTATGAGAGCTAGTAGTGAGGGTATAGAAGTAGGTCTGTATGATTGTGTGGATGTAGTGTGCTTTGTACGCTGAGCCCCACGGTTAGAACATAAGCCGCGTCCAAATCCTGCCTCTTATTGTGGGCACACAGAGCAGCCGTGGGAACAACCCGCGATAGCCACACGACAAGCAGCCAGTCGATATGTGCCTTCTCACCGCTGCCTCATCAGCGTGGGAAGGTGTATGTGCCTCTCCATGTCAACACCTTTACTGTACATTCACAGCATTGCTATACACCAACAGCACGGAAGTATCCACCCCCAAATAGCCCCCACTGTTGTTAAAACTGATAGCTCCATTCCCTAAAGCTCACAAGGGCAGCATCACGCCTCAAAATTTATGGTCATTTGTCGTCATGATGCATTAATGCAGTGCCGGTGATTTACCCACCGGCACACTCCACAACACTCAGGCGTCATGTATGAATGTGACCCTGGTAAGTCCCTCATTCATGCATTCTGACAACAATGGGGGCTTTGTGCTTTCTGTATTAAAGTTATATGTGGCCCTTAAAGGGTTTTAAGACAAGTTTCCCAAATTGAGACATACAGAGTGGTCCTTTCCTGCCCACAGCAGCTTGTGGGTGTGAGATGACAAATGGTGTGAGTACACACACACTGTACATAGCTAGTATTGCATGATAAGGTCACGTATGGGCCGTACCAGCCCGAGGTGCATCTGCCTTTATAAGGCAGATGCACCGAGGGCTGGTGCGCCCCATGCGTGACCTTATCATGCAATACAAGCTTTATTACACGACCAGAAGACAAATTCTCAGCCCCCCTACCTTTTAGTTGTTGTTTACATCGCCAATTTAGTTGTTTATATCGTTAATTTGCATCGTTCACATCGTCGTCTGCTTTGTTTACTGGGGCTGAGGTGGCCTTGCCGTGTACGGTGTAGAATCATGTGCCCAGCCGGGTGGTACTAAGTCTTCATGCTGTCATAAGGGAGTGGACATTTGTTTTAAACAGTGGGCGGATGACATTTTGTGTGGAAAACACACATTTTTTCACCCCCTCCCCAACCCCAGCAGGTCGAAAATTTGCATGCGCTGGCTTTTTTGTTAAAAATGAAAAAATGTTTCCCCACCCCTCCAACAAAGGGGTTCAAATTTTGCACACCTCCCCCCCTCCGCCTCGCTCAAGGGGTCGACATTTTCTATCCCACCCCGCCCCCCCCCCCCCCCCCTAAAAAAATCCACCCACCTCCCCCTGTTGCGAAAGAATGAGCACTCCCTAAGTCTTCATGTTGTCGTATCTGAGGGGAGTGACCCGTGCATCTACACAGACACACGCTAAGTGTAGGGCACCATCTAGCTAACCCTTTAAGGACAGCAGAGTGCTTTAATCTAGCATGCCCTTTGCTACATTCATGCATCATGCCGACCCTACTGGGTTTATGCGCTTCCAATGAATCGACACTAATGGAGAGGCGGCTGACCAGAACTTGCCAGTACTGCGTTAGTGCATCACTGCATCATGACGACAAATGTTGCCTTGAGGCATCATGCCGTCATTAAAGGGTTAAAGTACACATCACCCTGTAGGGTTGACTGCTGCAGGAAAATGGATCATACAAGGCGTGATTTTCTGAATCATGAAGCAACCTTCTGTATAGGAGTTGTAATCTGTGGGAGTTTATCCTATTGACCCCCATCAGAACACACCATACCATTTGACTAAAGTAGAGTGGTAAACCATGACAAATGTCGGAGCAGATAAGGAAGTGATCATTTATAACAGGGTGGGTGGATTGGATTGGTGGGGGGGGGGGGGGGGGGGGCTCTTGCTTGGAAAATCCACTACCCCCTTGTTCTTAAAAAATGACCAGGCCAGAATCCAGTCTCTGAAAGGGAATATCTAGCATATAAAACATATACGATAAGTGGGACTTACGTTCTGCTATCATGTTGCCCGATTCCCGCATTTCGTCCATCTTTTGATAAATCAGCGTTAACCTGTGACGAAAGAAAATATATCTTCAGTAGAAGCTTACTTTTGACACCTTTTATTTTATACAGGTCTGTGATTTTCATGTATTTCATGATCCCTTGAAGCTTCATTTCCCTTTAAAATGATAGTGCTAGAACCACTCTGAAGGACTAATACGTTGATTCAATAATCAGAAATCGTCTAAAAATAAATAAAAATGTCCAAAAGCTGTCTTGGGTTGACCAGTTCTTGAGAAGCTTTAGCAACGTTGGTGAACAGCTAAGAATAACGATAACTCTGCACGATTGTTCTTTGTGTTTATTTTAATTTAATCTAACGGTAATCTAATGAGAAATACTAGGTATTACCCTTTAAGAAAATACTTTGAATCTTCATTCTTTTCTTCATGAAATATTTTGTCGGTTTTGGGGGGATGACCAAGAACCAATTGTCCAACAAATATTTTTGTCACTATTCAAAGGTGAGGAGCCTATCATCTTATCTGTGTCTTTTACTACGATCACTCTTTCAGTTTAAGATACTCACTTTTGTGAATTGATGTCTCGTTTGGCGATGTCTAGTCGGACGCGCTCCCCTACGTGTCGGTAGATCTCCACGAGGGTGTTGACGGCCTGCTCACGGACCGGGATGCTCTGGTCCTCCAACATCTTACAGATAATTGGCACCAGCTTGGACAGACTGATCGTCTTAGCACCATATCTACAAAAATGTTCAAATATGTTTTATAATTAATCCAATTAACTAAATATCTTAATATTGTAGCTCATATGTTTAGGATACCGGTAACAACACCCAACAAGAACGATTTTTTAGGGGTGTTTAAGTTTAAAAAGATTGGAAACTGGAACTGAATTTGAGTAGGACTATTATGGACATTCAGCATGGCAATGGTCAGGTATGAAATGAGTTGAATCCTCATGACATCAATTATTGATCACTTATTTACCAGTTAAGTGATCATAAGGTAACAACCAAACTCACGCAGCAGGGGGTTGGTTCTTGTAAACAGGGCTAAAACTTGACATAAGAAAGGTGGATATTAAGATAATTTGCTGTTGCCAGTTTTCTGATTTACCCTATTAACAGGATATACCCCGGTAAATGGAAAAATCCAAGATAGGCGCCAAATAATCATTGACTGCAGCCAATGGCTGCAATGGTGAGTTACTCGTCAAGGCTGCATTTATGCATCGTGACCAACAGGGGCATAACACATTAAAGTGCTATGCGCCCTTAACCCTTTACGGATGGCATGTCGCTAAAAGATGACGTTTGTCATGGTGACCTAGGGCAAGATGCATTAATGCATTAAGCCACTGTTAAAGAGTTACTTACAGTGTGAGGGTGGTCTGCAGCAAGAAGAGCGTCTCCTGCCGCACGTGCCACAGTTTGTGGGTGAAGCAGTTCCCCATGCGGTCAAACACGTGCTGAAACAAACCAAGGTAATAGTTAGAAACTCCTAACCACCATCAATCTCCATATATTACCGTAAAACTTCTCTGATAAGCTGACGTTTTTGGGGGATTCTATGCCCGACGATTCGGCTTATAGCATTGTCTCAAATTGAGGGGGAGGGGGGGGGGGGTTATATTAAAGGGAGTTTTTTGTATGCAGCCATTAGAGTTTAAATCTGTATTTATAAATGACCCCAAATTCGGCTTATGAATTCCTCTCAATGTCGAGGTTGGCTTATAAGGGAGGTAGGCTTATCGGAGAGGTTTTACGGTACCTGCATCTCGCGTATTAGGCAAAACATGTTTAACCTTCCCCTATATGGCTATTTTTGGAATTTTACAATATGTATACGCCCCAACATACAGACTGTCTGGTGTAAAAAAGGAAAAAAAGGAGATAGTGTTTTCGCAGTTCATGATTTAAGAATGACCAGAACCGGTAATATCCATTAAACTTAAGAAAAATGTGACATGACCAAGACAAGGGTTTTGAAGTATTCATTACCACTATAGACCAATGCGCCAAGAAAGGATGACTTTTTCAAAATATAGTTGTGTTTACATTTGTTTCAGCAGAATGCATGCAACATTGTCTATAATGGCTATATTCGCAAACATCTCATTTCAGGAGATTCACAGACAATTATCTTTCAAATATATTACAATGCAGGATTTTGAGGTTATATTCCTGGATTTGTTGGTGACAACTTCAGAAATGTTCAAAAACTTTATCAGCAACTTTTCTGAAAAGTCACCCTTTCTTGCTGCATTGGTCTATACCGGTATTCATTATCAAATAATTTTTTCTCACATATTAAATTCGGTTTCCATGACCGTATCCCTCACTTATTTGGCTTTGTATTTTATTGTACCATGAACATAATAATTAAAGCACTGTACCGCCGTTACAGTTGTACCCTTACCTGTGGTGAGCTGGCAGACATGATTTTGGAGAGGACATCCTGTGCAGACTCCCTGACCTGGTCCTTGTTGTCCCCGAGTCGGTCCACGGTGGGCTGCAGCACTGCAAGACATACACATGATGGTCATTAGCATCTTTTTCTGTTGTTTTTTTTAAACAATTTAACTTCATTTGGCTTCTTTTTTTTTAAATCACAGTTACGCTTATTTCTTTTTTTTTTAAATCGCAGTTACGCTTATTTCCTCTATAGCCATTTTATCGGGTGTCCTCTTATATACCGGTAATCACAATATTATGTATATGAATGTTCAAGTGTCGTTTTCCGTTTCATAAAATACTAAGTATACAAACATAATTTGGATTCATCTGGGGAATTTTTTCTCTACAACACGGATTCTTTCCCAGAAGTTACATTTAAAAACTAAAAATGATTTTCAACTGTTAATTATTTTTCGTATGAGACAATTTTTTTCTTAATTGATTTAAAAAAAGAGGGGGTGGGCTGTGTGTCGTAAAGGCGAGCTCGCCTGCTTAGGCCAAACAAAAAAAAGTTAGTTTCAGGTAACATGGGCAGAAAATGTAGGGTCGGTAGGTCGGATTTTTTCTTTTTTTAACTTTTTTTTTTTAACATGAAAGTACTAGCCGGCCTCTCCGAAGACCCTAAAATTGACCAAATAAGGGTAAAATTATGGAATTTTTTTTTCAAAATTGCATAAAAAAAACGTGGGGTCGGCCCTGTTTTAATAGGGTCGGTCGGGTAACCTGAAAAAAACCTCTTTTTTTTGGCCTTAGCGTGGCGCTTTGTATATATATTCATAACATGTATTTTGTGTAAATTTCTCCCTCCACGAATCTACTTGAATAATACACGAGCATCTATAAAGTACAGGTTCTTTATATGTTGAGATGCAATAATATCTACAATGTATTAAGTCGGTACACAATGTGTTATCATAAACATATGTATAACCATATTAATATCATGCAGGTGCGGCTGTCGGACAATACCCCTGCATACACAGTATCACCCCCCCCCCCCCACCTCAAACCGCACAGTGCCACCACTGATTACTGGTACATGAACATGTAAGGGGGTGGGCATTACTTAACATTTTAGCAAGACTGGCTGGCGGGAGGAGGGGGCTGAAATTATTTTTGATCGATAAGGAGTAGTGGTGGTAGGGGTGGGGGGGGGGGGGGTTGGAAAATAAATTCTTGATCCCTTCCCAGTAGGACTGAGGCTGAAAGCCAGAACCAGCTTTAATTTGATACCATTCCTATCACATATTTAAAAATACATGTAGGCCTATTATAGGATGCACCTATTCCGCGGGTTCAGCTTATACCCAGGACTTTGCGGTCAGGGGCGCGGCAAGCAGTTCCGAGTCGGAGGCCAAGTTTTTTCCCCCTCTTTAACCCCTTTGCGCTTAACCTTTTAGGTTTGACCTTTTCCAGGGGTGGCCCTCTGGTTGGCATGTCCCTTACAGTAGGCGAAATCCAGTTGAAATCCCCTCCCCCCCCCCCTACCTGTATAATGAGCACTCCCTTATGATAGTTATCTAGCCCGCTGTATAGTATACGGGTGTGGTGATTAGCCCGCACGGAGATGGGGAGTGGGGGGTTTACAAACAGAGGATGTACGTAACACAGACGTGCTTGTGGCGGTACACCTGTTGTACATGTAGGGGACAGTTCTGTGTTATCTGTGCCAAATAACATGGACACAGCCCCAGCAGCACTCAATGAGCCTCATCTACCCTCCCTGTGAAGGCCTTATCTGGGCCAATAGTCCCAACAATACCGTAAAGTCTAATGTAGATGCTGAAACCTCGTATCAGCCACACCTCTAACTTCGGAGAATCCTATGAGCCAAATCTAGGTTTTGATTAGAGCTATACATGTTAGTACGTGTAATATACTTTCAAAAACCCTTGTATAAGCCGCACTCTATATAGGCATGTTTGGTCTCAGATTAAGCTGATTCTGATTAGTGTACATGCCACAGCTTCTACTCGAGATTTGACAGTACAAGTTCTACAGTGGGTATGGGGTCTTGCATAAAGTATGTACGCACATCCATCCACCCGAAGCTCTTGTACACATTAAGATTATAAAGGGGTCTTGTACGCAGAATTTTCTAGATTAAAAAAAAAGATACATACCTTATAGAAGGCTACTATTCTCTACCCTTTCTACCCTTCCCCAACCCCTCATGTTATGATGGCCATGAAACGGATGCAATGAGGCCAATCCCATCACAGATTACAAATACAGAATCTACGAAATTCGAAAAATATACCGAATTCCTGCCTTCAACATTTATCATATAAATATATGCTTGCAAAAGTACTATGCTTTCTATATTTAATCAAATACCTGTAAACTCTATATATACCATGCTTTTAAGTACCAAAGCAGGACCATGACATTCAGCAAGGTCAGATAAGGTGTGGTGAGCCCACACAGGGTGTGTGTGTTTGTGGGGGGTGGGGGGGAGGGGGGCTGCCGCCTATAACAGATGAGGCTCTCTGAAGTCAATCACTCCCATTCACTCCGACCGATCAATACCCCGGCCCGCGCGTGAGTCGGGTCCGGCTGTCTATTTGTCCTAATTCATTTTTAAAGCCCTCTCCCTGCAGCACATTTACTGGCAGCTATTACCAGGCCTTAACACCAGACACACCGAGCCCCAGCACCGAGCCAATTACGGCGCGTCTTATTGGCTTTACCTTAATCCTTGTAGACACAGGCCATGTTAGGGAGGCGTTTGTTTTCGATACGAACGTCTAGAAAACACCGAAATCAAAAGTTGACCTACCAATGTTAAATAGTGCGCATAACCGTATTCGACATAATAAGCGCCCTCCCCCTAATAAGCTCCCCCCCCCTTTTTTGGGGCATTTCTAGAATACAACAAAGGCTCAAATTTGGAGACAATTAAACTCTTAAGTACTAAAACGCCATAAAAATGATTTTATAAGCGCCCAGGGCTTTATTACGTTGAATACGGTATACCCTTTGTCGTTATGATACATGAATGCAGCCTTGGAGAGTAGCTCACCCGTGCTGCATTCAAGCATCCTGCCGACCCTATGGGGTTGATACAATCCCTACTAAAGGGTAAATCATATCAAAGCACTATGCAGCCCTTAAGGAGTTAACTTTAGAGTTAAAGGATTTATTTCATTCTAAATCGACAAGAAGGATCTTGACAAGATAGCCTTAAAATGTCTAGGCTCGACCCTGTTTCACTCAGCTCAGACGGTTAGCTAAAACACACCTCTTTATATTTGGCCTTACCCACTGAGTTCAAACTCTCCCATGGCCTCTTTCTGACATAAGACTACCCGGAACAGATCTGCTGTACTCCTGAAGCCTCCCACGGTTATTAACCCTTAGTGACAGCATACTGCGGTAATGCACTATGCCCTTTGTTGTCATGATAATGCATAAATGCAGCTCTGCTGAGTAACTCGTCAGTGCAGGATTTATGCTTGACGCTGACCAGTTTGACAGTCTCGAAGGTGAGTTACTCGCGGGCGCTGCGTTGGTGCATCATGGTGACAAATGTTGCCTTGACTTGAGGCAATATGTCCTCCTTAAAGGGTAAACACGCCTGGTCTGCTGACCTGTTAATATTGTCGTTTAACTTTGTGCAGATCTAAGGGCTATATTTTCACACTTACTAGTAGGCTCCTTGGCCCTGGTTCTTTTGTCAATGTTACCATGATACTTCATCTTTTATTGTCATCAACCCAAATATACTGACACTTCAGTAACAGGTTGGAAAGGCAATGTAAAAAATCCTGATTTCCAGAAGGTAATTTTACTTATCATCATCACAACATATCCTACAGTACTAGTTCAATAAAATTATAAAGTGGCCTGCCATACTAGAGGGCCTGGCTGGGAGTCCTGGACTGTAATCGGCTTTAGCTGCGGCTTCAGTGAGTCGGTACACAACGCTCAGTTCTGGCCGAGCGCCCATGACCCATAGACAGGGGGCTGGGGCTGGGATCAGGACCCTACAATACTCACACAAAGGTCACAATGAACAAAAGTTGATCTCTGGATTTCTATCTCAAGAATATTAATTGTGTAAACAGGTGATGTACAGGGGGAATACAACCAAACAGTGTACATGTGCATGTATTAAAAGAAGGAATTGTCCGAAATGAGGCACGCAAAACCCATTGAATTTTATGATTTTTTTAAATGTCTAACAATTGAGTTGCATTTCTAAAAAGATAGTACACATGTATTACCGGTACATGAAATCCATAAACAAACTTTTTTTTGTGGCCCTACACAGAGATCTAACAGAGGTGCTGAAACCAAATGCCACTGTCACACCTCTCACCTCCCACACACACGGCACATGCTGGGGCAGGGGGCAGTCTGAACCTACAAACAGTTTAAAGTTGTCGTTTTTACCCTTAATGGGGTTGAAGAATGTGTCGTTTTTTTTCAGATGGTTGTGTCGGAATGTCAGACACTATCGTAAAGGTACCAATCATTCCCTAGTATATTATGTGGTCAATATGTTCACAAGGTTGTATATACCTATGGAGCTATGTTTAGGTAATTATGTTTAGTTTTATCGAGTCCCATCTCCATTGAACACAATCATGTGCATAGGGATATCCTACTGGCCTAGTTTTTTTTCTTCTTTTTAAACTACGCACAAGTATGTTGTATATCTCAGTCAGAATCATGTGTCAATCTCCCTTTGAGTGTTTTTTCCCCATATCTTTTCCCCTGTGTAAAGTCAATGTGTAATCTGTTTCTATTGACTGTCCATCTCTATCTCATAAAACTCGATAGCCCCCATAGGACCACCATAGACATATAAAGTTAACATCCATGCTAGCACCCATCTACAGGTGTATTGTATAGAGATGTGTTGTATAGAGGTGTGCTGTATAGAGGGGGTGACCACCGTGACTGCTGGGGGTTTGAATGGTGCCGTAAATAACGCCGTGATGGGAAGTCACACAACTTTCAGTTACAGCATGTGGGGTAACTAGCCGCCCCACCCAACATACACGCTGGGGTACAGCTTGGGTTGATCACAGGCATTGACGTATGATGTAGCACCAGAGTGTATCTCCTAGTGACTTTTAGGGGCCACTTTTAGTTTGTATTAGGTACATATACATGTATAGGAGCTAGTCAATGGTATGACAGCTAAATGATGGGGAAAGTTTGCGTTGTAGAGGTTGGGATGAGTGGTATACTGTAGTAGGGGTGGTATAGTAGATTGTAGTGGATGGAGAGGTTGACATAATACATAAGGCCAAAAAAAATAAAAGTTGTGTTTCAGGTTACATGGTCTGAAATTCTAGGGTAGGTAGGTCGGATTTTTTTTTCTTTAAGATTTTTTTTTTTTACTTTTGCCTGAAAAGTACCCTTAAATTGACTCAGAAACTTCAATGCAGACTCGACGACAACCGCCTTGACTCGTTAACGATCAGATCAACCCTTAAATAGCACCAAAATGACCCAAAACATAGATACTTTTTCAAAATTGCATAAAAATATCTAGGGTCGGCCCTGTTTTGCTAGGTAGGGTCGGGTAACCTCAAACACACCTTTTTTTTATTTGGCCTAAACATGTCTCTGACATGAAGTACCACCATAGTGACACGACCACACAGCCGACATTTAATAGAGTGATGAGGCGATAAGCAGGCCCTGATAAGGCAGGATCATGTACAGTCCAGACTGGTCGCCATACTGATATCGTATTGACGACATGAGGCATAATTTCAAATACCAGGTCAGTATTAGGTCTAATCCATGATAGATATCGATATTGATAACCTGGCCAGGTCTGTGTGGTCTATAGCACCATGCTCTGGGACAACACGAGCGTGGGGGGGGGGGGGGTGACGGCGGTGAGGGGGCGGGGCAATATTGGAAAATGACATTACAGATCAAAGCCTTCAAACGTTACCATCCTACCATTGTGAACTAGCCCTTTAAGGGCAGCACAAAGCTTCAATTCACTATGTCTAGGTGTTGTATTTGTGTCACGAGGATACATTCATGCATCATGCCTGTCCTAAGTGGTTGATACACTGCCGGAAGGTTGACACGACGCACAAACGTAGTGCTGACGAATAAAGCGATTTAACTTCATTTGTGAACATAACAACAATGAAGTTTTAAGGCATCAGGCCGGTCTTAAAGGGTTAACATGGTACCCCATTTCATATGGTCCTAGGGTTGGAAGCGGAGCGTGAATTATTCTGTATATGGGCAAAATCAAACTTGTGTGGGTGTGTGGGCCGGGTCGGTGTGCATAAACCATTTAGGGACAGCGAGATGCCTTAAGGTTTTTATGTTCGTTTGTAACTCGTTGTGCTCGTGAGTAACTCGCTGGTACTGCATTGGTGCATCGCGCCTACTCTTCCGGAGAGGGTCTGTATGATGCACCAATATTGCACCAATAATAGGGGCATGCATCATGGAGATTAAAGGGCACAGTGCATTAAAGCACTTCTATAGCGGTATGCTGCCCTTTTAAAGGTGGCACACAGGCTATAGCATGTACAGAGGCTGACCCTGTAAACCTGCTGTGCTCGTGCTGCTACCTCTACCCCCCAGCACCCCCTCCTCCCACACACACCCACACTCACAGTCTCTACAGAGGTGTGAACCCACACACCTGTTGGACATTAATATGCACCACTGCCCTCCTGCACCATTACACATAGCAGCATACACACCGGGCTAAGGGTTAAAACCAACCCATAATACCATCTAAAATCATATTATTGTATCAGTCTGTTCGTAATAAAACAAGATATTTATAAAATGATCCCACTGCACCTGGGATTTAATGGCGACATCTCTCAGACTGCCACAAGGGTCTGTGACTCTGTGGGAGGATTGTGTTGGTACAACATATATATTTGGCTAGCCCGGTGATGGTCGTACCGTTTAAGGGGTTTAAAGCGTACACGGTGGCCACATGTCCTGACCTCTGGGGGCCTGGGGGCATGGTCAGCACTGTGGTTTGGCTGAGGTAGAGGCGGACTAGCATTGTTTTATGTATGGAGTCACAAAACTGGGACGGACACAGGTTATCAGACCTATGGTGGAAGTCCATGGCATTTGTATGAGAGAAAATGTCGAAAATCAAACAGCAAAAATTGTACTTCTACCGTAAATTTGCGCGTGTAATCTCATGTATTTTACGGTTAAGCCCGCAACCAGACTAGTACGGGTTATATGCAGAAATTTACAGCAAGTGCTGTATCTACGAACCTTTCTTATATAAATATTTAAATATAACCCTGACACTTGTTTTCTGTCTACTTTTCTTTTCTTAATTTTCTCTTCTTGGGGTTCGGGTAGGGGTAGGTTGGGAGAGACATGAGTGGCTATGTATATTGTACACGTATTCAACCTCTCCCATTGTATCCCACCGTTTATAAACCTCATCTCTTTTCAGTGAGTCGATTTCAATCACTTTTGTAGCAGCAGAATACACCAACCATTTACAGAGAGGGTCATTATTGGCCTGCTCACTAGTTACATTACAAAGGCACATTTATCTTGTTGTACAATGGTGTGTTCTTAGAGCGGGCAGCACACATGGTACTCTTACTTCATGCTCCACTTAGTTTGGGTACAACTGTACACTTACTCAGTTCCCAAACCCCCTGGAGGACCTCCACTATGTGTAGTACCACAGACATTTATTTACTCACTTCCCAAACCCCCTGGAGACCTCCAGTACCCACTCCCCATGTCCCTACCACTAGCAGTGACCCACACTGAGTAGTCTTTGTATGAGTTAACCCCAACCCATATGTAGCTAGTGTTAACCCTCTAAGGTCAGAGTAGGGATTTTAATGCATTTTAAATATTCCCCTTTATCGGTATGCTTGTTGCCTGCAGCCCTGTTATGAAACTCCAGTTCAGTATTCATTCATGCATCATGCCAACCTCACCCAGTTGATACACTCCAGTCTCCTGTAGTCTCAGCACGATGCACTGATACAGTGCCGCAGTGTCGGTGCATCATGCCGACAAATGACCATGACAGTTTAAGTATCAGGCGGTGGTGTTAGATCCTGGGTGTGCCCACCAAGCTCTACATCCTGTATGTATCAAGACGTACACTGAGGGTTATACACTGGCTGTACACAGGGGTCAGGTCAGTCATAAAGACACTCAGTATTTATATACAATAAAGGCCATGTTTTACAGCCCTACCTCCCCCATACTACTCACCCGTCGCCACATGGTGCTTAAAGTTGTCGCCCATGCGGTCTATCAGCAGAGCCACCACCTCCAGTCCATTGAGGGAGATCTGAAACACATTAACAGGTCATGAGCACAATTACTAAATGAGGTAATCGCTTTATCAGATATCTCTGGACGTCTTCTTTTCAGTGATCACACATACAATCAAATACCATGTATGCAACATGATGCAAGAAAGCAATTTCATGATTGAAATGCCATTTACTCAAAAAATGTGGATCCCTTAGAGGAGGGGGCAAAAAGGAATGTGGATCCCTCTTGAGGGACTTGACCAAAAAAATATCACATCCCTTTTTAATGAAAAGGCCTGCGTTACTATACCTCAAAGCGGTTAGGCAATCACTTTGAACCTGTCGGGGGGTTGGGGAGCGCGACAGGAAAAAAATTGGACCCCTTTCATGGTGTGAAGGGGACCAGAAAAATTTCGCTGCACTCGCCAAATATCCAGCTACCTCTTGTTATTATAAATGGACCATTCCCTAAATAAAAATAAAAATTCCTTTTCGAAAAATTTACTGACTGATATGAATTGGATCGGATGATCGGAAATATTTTTTTGTGGCATTAAATAGCAGTGCCCGTGGAGGATGCTGATTTTCAATTGGTGTTTTTTTTTTAAAACAAAATAGCTTTTCACCGGGGTCGTATTTACAATGTAATTTTACAGCCTGTAGAGAAACCTGGTCTTACCTGATGTGTTATCTACTGGTATATATAGATGTTAACTTTTAGGACAGGTGTTAAATACAATGACATCATGTGCTATTTATAACCAGTGACTCACTGATATCTAGGGTCTTCTGTTATCTGCTTTATATGTCCCTGTTGAATAACTCTGCTGTAGATCGATGTTCTTGTTCCAATATGCCTGATGTTATTATCTTTTTATGACAGGGGAATTGAAACTGATTAAAACTCTTATTTAATATAGCCATAGCCTCGTCTTTGTCCAATACACATACTACATGTTAATACCACGACAAAGTCACAAAGAACAGTGATATCTTTCTACTTATTTCTTGGATTAAGAGTGGTTACACTTACTTTGAAGTTGCTGCTGCTTATCCATGCAGACAGTCCATCCACGATCCTGTCCATCTCCTCACAGAAGAGAGAGGACTCAGGGTCTTTAAGGAAGGCCACAAGTTCTGGGTGCACCTGGATCCGCAACCTGGTGTCCTGGGTTTGCACTTTGGGCAGGAACGTATCCAAACTTTTACCTGCCATGGTTGCTGTGTTTGTTGTGTAAGATTTGGTATATCCTGTGATTTGCTGACCGGGTGCGACAACTGACACTTATTTCTGGAGGGCTCGCTTCACGCCCCAAAACATCAACAAATGGTCCAGCAAACAGGTGATAGCCTGTCTATGCCTGTGGCGTTTTGACAGCTCGCCAGACCCACCAGCCTCTGCTCTCACTCTAGCAGCAATATCCAAATGGTACAGGGGAAAATATACTCCAATGTAGAACACTAATTGTGGCACTTGTAATTCCAATTGCAGCTCCTACAAAAGCATCCTGTTGGTATTTTATTAAATAGTCCACATCTGTTGACATCCACTGGGGCTCTTCCCGGCTGTCATGTTGATGTTGATAATTTTCCTTTAGATGTACTGGTGCCTCTCTTTGAACAATACTGAAATCAGAGCAGGTATAATGTAACAATGTGCAATAACCTTTCTTTGGTATCTAATTGAATGAGAAATCGTGCTATAATAGTGTGATTGTCAGCTTTTTTCGTGACAGTCGATTAAAGAGGATGTTCAGACATGGGACAGGATATTCACCAAATCCCAATCCACTGCTCCCGATTCGAGCAAAATCGTGCTACATTAATGGCGATTTCTTTAAAACTTTGCAAACAATGCTGCCAAAATGAAAGCTGTATCTTACCTATAGACTTTGGTTGTAGTTTGCAGTTCCAAATTGTATCTGTATGCGCACCTGGACGCAACACAGAATAATTTTTCCGTCAGTCTATCCTTGTCATATCGGACGAGGCCGCCATCTTTAGGTAAATTTTCAAATGGCGTATGACGTCAAAGTCTCAGGCTCCCACCCCGAGAGGTGCCGAGAGTCGCGTTTTCCGCACAGAAATCTTTTATTTCTCACATTTCTCTGTGGACCATGTCACTTTCCTAGTCTCAATACACATATGTGTTGGGGTAATTGGTGATATGTGTTGTTATAACGTGATATTATGACATTTGAAAAATTACTTTGACGCGAGGCTTGGTTCTCGTCACTCTTGAAGCAGAGCTTTAGTTGGTTAGACAGCTCCAAAGAGACAGGTGCGCGCTGGGGCTGTGACGGAGAGTGAAGGTTCCCGCCATCGCACGGCACTCAGAGTCACACGTGAATTTCAAAATGGCGGAGAAAGAAGAAGAAGAGCAAACCATTGCTGTTGACCTCGTGGTCACCAAGTATAAAATGGCCGCAGAGCTAGTAAATGGTGAGTAATCAAGAGTTAAAGTTTGTCCACATCTACTGTGAAAATTTGAGCGCTTGTCCGCTGCTGGGGACTTAGAAACCCGACCCCAAAATATGGCTCATCTGTCATATGGATTCTCCCGTCAACCGGTGTTTCGCCGAATCAGCCCATTGTGCAATTCTCATGAACTCTTGTCAAATATGTTCAACCAAAATGCTATTCAAGGGGAAAATATGTAGCACACTATGGCCAGTACTCGATTAACTAACTGTAGAAATTAAGATCCTAGAAAAACTTAAGTTTAAGCTCAAATTCCTTCACAGCTGACAGGGCTTTCCCTCCAAAGACAGGGCCATGTGCCTGATGTGGCAAACCTGCACAAAAATGGCCGGTTTGGAAAAAATATATAAAACTATCATGGATTGTCTCGATTTTAAGACTTTTAAAAACAGCTTGTCATTTCTCTTCGGCTGATTAATCTGGTACATTTATGTGACAAGTCACGTTGGCGTCTCAGGCCAGTCAGGGGAGAGGATCCAAATGACAGTCCGGTGACAGTGATTTGACAGCTGTTGCCCTGCTGTGTTGTAAGGGACTCTAAGTGACTAACAGCAGTAACAGAGGAATGAGTCGACAACAATGTCGACGCTTTGACTTCACAGGGTTACAATATACAAACATATCTGATAAATATCTCGCTCACCAGCATGCTGTTTACTAGAGACAACGTCAATGTTTAGATCTAGAAATTGAATACACATCCAATAATGGATGAATACACATCTATGCTTCTGGGAATGTAGCCTACGTACAAGCTCCCATATGGCCTAAATTATGGGCAATATTTAGTGATAGAAGAAGCACTGAAATCAGTTTTCGAGGTATGCAAGGCTTCAGTATGAATCTGATACTGAGACTTTCCAGATATGATGCCGGGAAAAAACATACCGGTACTGGTAGGCCTATCGGTAGCTGTCAAAATTTTAATAGATGTTTCAAATTCCAGTAGGACCTAATGTCCAATCACCAATCATCCAATGTCACCTTTCTCAGTCTTTGCGAAAACTTTTTCATCCCACAGGACATTCGGTCCTGCAAATTTTCAATGTTGAAGGACCGGCTACATTTTTGGAGGACTGGCTAACCACATATCTGATAATTTCTTCATTTTAAGTATAAAAGAGTTTTGTCCATTAAATACAATTTATTTGTCATCATTTATGGCCGAATCAGGCCAAACATGTGACTGGACATTTGGTCCTGCTACACTATGTCAACAGACCAAAACACCAAAATATATGTACAATTGGAATTGGACCAATTCCTTATTGATAGGCAAAGGCCACTAAATCTGTTGTGAAAAGTGATTTGCAAGTGGACACTTTTAGCTGGCCTTGCACAAAAAAAACACCAAAAAAAACCCACCACATCTGCGTAAATCCTCAGATTATTTGCTTTTTTCCCGCCGGTTTGCACACCTGATTAAAGAACCTAATTGCCCTATTGATAGGGTTAAACATGAACATTTTTCTAAGCTTCCATCTCTTCAAGACTCTTGAATTGATTGTAACAGACATCCATTTTCTCTTATTTCAGCGGTCTTAAAGCAATTGATAACAGAAGTCGTCCCAGGAGCCAAGGCCTTCCAAATATGTGAGAACGGCGACAAGTTGTTGTCTGAAGGCACTGCTAAGGTCTTCAAAAAGGAGAAGGACATGAAGAAGGGTAGGTTTCAAGTTATTAAAAAGAACGAATGAAATAATCCTAGCCTAGTGGCAGTAGTGCTGATCTTTAGAGATGTAAGTGTTCAGGGATTTCTCTTTTTATGGGACTTAAGAGTTGGGCAATTGACTAAAAAGTCTTGACACCCACCATTGTTAGGTTTCCCCTGATAAATAACATGAATTATATTGGTTAATACAGATCAATATAATTCATCATTTAATTTGATATAGAAAATAAAAATATTTTACCCATCAAATTAATTCCCCATGCTCCAAGGGACCATGGGATAAATAGTGTTAACTGACACAAGCCTTGTACGCCAGTATAGAGCCTGATGAGATCCAAAGATCGAAACCTATTCAGTCACCACCACAAACAAAGTCTGCGGATCCTAGAAAAATTATTTGACAGGACCTGAGGTCAAGAGGTCAAATCATGACCCCATGACCTGGAAGTAGAAACAACAATGTAACTAGGGAGTTGGATAAAATTTTAATTTTGAGTGAAAAAGAAAAAATCCTGTATAGCCATATCGAGCATTGTGATAGCTTTTCAGGTCTGTTTGAATCATCTTCCTATCACTATTAGGTCCAGAGAAATCATGATGAATGTACCAAAACTTGGGGGCTATTCAGGCAGTGCTAAGCTCAATGCATTTCTGTGATGTAGGCAGAGGTGGCTCTCACCCACAGGACCAGTAGCAGTAGGCAGTACCTGAGCAGGGGCTGCCTAGGGCAGTACCACACAGGTCAGGGTGAGATGGATCTAGGCAACATTAGGCATGGCCAGAAATACCTGGATTTTACATATGTCATTTATAACACAATTACCAAGTTCCCCATGTTACCATACTTATACAGTCTATATTCATTGATCATTTTTTCATATGATTTAGGTCACCATAATATTCTCTTCCACACCAACCAAAGATTCTAACCTTCCTCCCCTCAAATCTGTATCCATGCTGACCGCCATGCTGCTGTGATTAAAATGAGGGGCTAGCCGTTTTCATAGGCCTAGAATTGAGGCCATGAAGGTATTTTTAAAGCAGGGTACCAGTAAGGCCACTTCTAGGCAGGCTGAAAATCGGGTCACAGAAACGCGCGGACCGCAGCGGCAGCAGTTCTACAGCTTATCCAACTCCCTAATGTAACTTCCTGTGTGACCACAACAATCTGTGACATCATAATACAGGTTGTCAGGGAAACCCATAACAACGGCGGTTGGATATGGCAACGGAGCCATCATGCTCTGGCTAGTGATAGGAAGGGCCCCACCTCGTATTTCTAAAATTTCTCTGAAAAAAGGGATTTCAAAGTTCTGCCCTCTTTGAATAAACACTGAAAATAGGGGTTATCATAGTCCTCAAGTACCGTTTCTGGATTCTGTGAATACCTGACTTTCAGTTATGGATCTTAATAGTTTCAGATTTTTTTATGACCCATTAGATACACTGCATACAACGTAATAAGTAGACAGCTAATTCAGTTTAGTGTTAACAAACATTATAAACGTGTTTCTATTAATAATGGGCCCAAAAATGTGTAGGTTTTTCGATCTGAACCTTGGTCCCCAAAAAGGGTTTGTGCGCAAAGTAGACGATGCGAGCTACTCGCTTTTAATACTCTTATTTATATTAAAAAAAGATAAAATTCATTGAAAAGGGAAATTAAATTTACTTTCTTTTTTCCCCACAGGTATCGCCTTCCCAACATGCGTTTCTGTAAACAACTGCATCTGCCATTTCTCGCCGCTAAAAAGTGACGCCGAGATTACGATCCAGGACGGTGACATGGTGAAGATCGACCTGGGGGCTCACATCGACGGCTTCATCGCCGTGGTGGCACACACCGTCGTGGTCGGGGCCTCTAAGGACAAGAAGGTGTCAGGACGTAAGGCTGACGTGGTGGTAGCTGCCCACATGGCTGCAGAGGCCGCCCTGCGGTTAGTCAAAGGAGGCACTGAGGTTAGTTATAGGCAGCTGGAGCTGTTTTAAGACAAAGTTAGGTTAAGGTGTACCCAGTGTTGGCCACATCATTCTTTAAATAAAAAAAATATACTTTATTTCAGCAATTACGATATAGGCAGCAGTAACAGACAAAATTAGGTTAAGCTGTACCCAGTGTTGGCCACATTATACTTTAAAAAAAGTATACGTATTTCAGCAATTTTATATGTGGGGAAAAAAATTGAGAAAAGTGGAGGAATTTGCCTTAATTCATGATTACAGGATTTTGGACTTGAAACCCTTTGGTTTTAAGAACAGTTCAAGGTTCTGGGCCAAATGGTGGTTTTTAGCGAACAAGCATGCACACATATTTATCTTTCAGCAGAGTTCATTCATTCTCGGATTTTTATATCACATGTATATCACTTGTATTTAGAACACGGTCGTGACGGAAGCAATCTCAAAGGTTGCAGAGTCGTACAAGTGTAAACCCATTGAGGGCATGCTCTCCCATCAACTCAAACAACACATCATCGACGGAGAGAAGGCCATCATCCAAAATCCCTCAGAACTCCAGAGGTAAGAGTTGTGTTTTGAAAACAAATTTTATCATAAACATTGACATTCATATGGAAAGACTGCAGGTAGAAAAGAAACATTCAATGAAGCACAGACGAATTTCTTCCTCCTTGTTCAGTAGATGCGTAGATCAGACACTGTGCAAGATTAAATCATCCAGAACCATTGTCAGAACTTTGTCCATAGTTCTGTCTCACTGATACGGACGATACACGTCTGTTTATTGGCTTTGGGACCTTGTCCCCAAAGCCATTGACACCACACAGAGAGAGTTGGAAAAAGTAGCAAGAAAAGACTAGCATAGGTCCCCTTGTTCATTGTTAAATTAAGTCCTAGCTGGCCCTTAAACCTTGCTTAGGACTGGTATCCCCATGTGTCCTTGTAGGCATGTGCAAGACTAATTTAACCTAGATCTGGTTTTCAGTTACTGCATGTAGTACCAGTGTACCTTGTGGTAAGGCCTAGACATCTTGTGAACAGCCATATTTTGAGTTCTCTAATGTGGCTGTCAATGGCATGGATAGGTACCAGCCTAATAACTATTGACTCCTATGTCAAGCCAAGCTGTCAATGTCAATGCCAATTCCCATACTATGCACATACAGGACCTGTACTAGAAGTTGAGTGGTCCAGGGTGGCTCTTGAAATCGCTCAAGCCCGCCCAAAGACAAACTGTGAAGTCCAACATGATTACCCCTCCCCACCCCACACACACATGCAAGAAACCACATGCAACAACCCTAAAATAATATGTTGCCAACACAAGTCCTCCTTATGCCCCCTCCTCCTCCCTGTGCCCTCTCCTCCTCCTGCTCCCTGTGCCCTCTCCTCCTCCTTCCTCTGCCCTCTCCTACCCCATCTTTCCCCTCCTCCCCCTCTACCCCATTTTCCTCCTTCCTGTTACCTACTCCCCCTCTGCCCCCTCCTCCTCCCTCTGCCCTCCCTTCTCCCTCTGCCCCCTCCTCCTCCCTTCTCCCTCTGCCCCCTCCTCCTCCCTCTGCCCCTCCCTCTGGCTGCCAAGATGGCTGTCGAAAACTCAAGATTGTCTGATTTCCTTGTGTGATAAATGGATAATAGGGTTTTCTAGGATGTAGAATCCATTTTCAGGCTTAGATTTTCAGTCTGGGAAATTTCCAAGATGCCTGCCAAGATGGCCACCAAAAACTCAAAATTGTCTGATTTCCTTGTGTGATACATGGATAGTAGGGTTTTCTGGGATGCAGAATCCATTTCCATGCTCAGATATTCAATCCGGGAAATTTCCAAGATGGCTGCCAAGATGGCCGCCAAAAACTCAAGATTGTCTGATTTCCTTGTGTGATACATGGATAATAGGGTTTTCTAGGATGTAGAATCCATTTTCAGGCTTAGATTTTCAATCCGGGAAATTTCCAAGATGGCTGCCAAGATGGCCACCAAAAACTCAAGATTGTCTGATTTTCTTGTGTGATACATGGATAGTAGGGTTTTCTGGGATGCAGAATCCATTTTCATGCTCAGATTTTCAATCCGGGAAATTTCCAAGATGGCCGCCAAAAACTCAAGATTGTCTGATTTCCTTGTGTGATACATGGATAGTAGGGTTTTCTGGGATGCAGAATCCATTTTCATGCTCAGATTTTCAATCCGGGAAATTTCCAAGATGGTTGCCAAGATGGCCGCCAAAAACTCAAGATTGTCTGATTTCCTTGTGTGATACATGGATAATAGGGTTTTCTAGGATGTAGAATCCATTTTTAGGCTTAGATTTTCAATCCGGGAAATTTCCAAGATGGCTGCCAAGATGGCCTCCAAAAACTATACCAGCAGCAGTAAAACCAATAAAAATCAAAAAGATTTAGCTAAGTGCATGTAAGTTAACTGACCATGCAGTATTGCTGCAAGCCATCACATATGAATTGCATTAGAACCCTAGACACACCAAAAAGCATAAATCTATGCCCCTTCGTTTTCTCACCTGTAGTTCATAACAATCCTATAAAAACCCAAAGCCACTACGGCTTTGCCGTAAAATCCTTGAATTTGTCCCCTTGTTGAAATGAGCAATCTTTAGATTCTTATGTACATATATACACTGAATAAGTGCTTGCAAAGGATTTCCTGACATGGGCACAGACGAATTTCTTCCCTCTCGTTCAGTAGATGCGTAGATCAGACACTGTGCAAGATTAAATCATCCAGAACCATTGTCAGAACTTTGTCCATAGCTCTGTCTCACTGATACGGACGACACAAGAACAAAACTATTAATAGAAAATGTATAGAAGATCCAAACTTATATACCAAAAATGCATTAAATGATGCATCATTTCTGATCTGGTTTGATCTAGAATGGAATTCACCCAGAGATTTTTTTTATCTTTCCTGCGATATGATGGTTGAATTAATTTTAATTAAAAGTAGTTGTAGTATTAATATTCATCATCACTTTGCATCACCATAATCCTTTAAATGGGTCACGGCTTAATGTTCATTTACATCGCCCGTACTAAACCTACATATTTGACACATTTTATTGTTGCCGAAAACTTTGTCTCGGCATCTTACGCAGGCTATTTCCTTCTCATGCAGGCCATTTGAATTTTGATGTTTCAAGGTACCTTCATAAACTTCATAATAACTTGTTTTATATTACAAAAACTTAAAAAGAAATTGAAAAAATATTCAATTTTACAAATATGGCCCTATCTTCGCTTCTAATTGGCCGATTTGAAAAATTCTTTCATCATTAGGAAGCTGAGATCATGGCAGGCCACAATGGCCTGCGTCCTTAGGCCCTACGCCGGCCATTAACATTCTACGCCGGCAAAAGCCGGCGTGGCGGCGTTATTTCGGCAACACTGCATTTTCGCTTTGCCCTTACTAGTCCTATATAATATAACTATGCGTGCGTTCCTCGATTACCTCCTTCACTGCTAGGACACTGTCACCCAATTAACCCTGTATATCTGAAAAAAAAAGTCCAGCGCATACACCTAGCATTTTCCCCTTGGTCTGTTGTAAAATATAAGCCGCCAATCAATATTCCTAAAAGGCCATCACTGGCTAACTGAACTTGTAAAATTACCCTGTACCCATTTTACTACATAAACCTCCTCCATATCGGGTCATTGATTTACGCGCCGCATTTAAGCTCCTTAAACTGATCTTCATTACGTTCATCTTGTCACATTAGCCGAATATAGTTAAACGCATCTTATGGCTTGCCATACTTACCTTACACCTCAATGGTCTTTTTGATGCATCAAAGCAGAGCTGGTGAGTAACTCACTGGCACTGCATTGGTGAATAATGCCGACCCATGGGGAGTTTAACAGCCTGAAGGGTTCTGCTTGATGCATAAATGCAGCACCAGTGAGTTACTCGCCAATGCTGCATAAATGCATCATGACGACAAAAGAGCATAGTGAATTAAAGCACTGTGCTGCCCTCAAAGGGTTCTTCGTCCAGTAAAACATTTCTGTGACACAGGAAATCTACATCAGCGGAAGTCAGTTGGATGACTTGGGCGGACAGAAATGGTTATAGGTAGGTTGTTACTTATACAGTTAGCTTACATTTCCAACTGACTTCCGGTGATGCCACTCTCCAGTGAACTCACAGATGTTTTATCTGTCCACGGAAGAACAACCAAAAAAACACTTACTGTAGTGTCACATTTAAGTGCCGGGTTTCGAATAAGCGCCTTTTTGTGAAAGCGTCCGGGAAAATCAGGCTTCAAAAAGATAAAGCGCCCCTGGTGCTTATTGATATTCACGACAATACAGTAAATAAGTGCTCGATTAGTTTATATTGATCCACTTTTATTCCTCACAGCAGTTTCCTTCTGCAGAGTGGGGGCGGGGATAAAACCAGCAAATAGAGTATAATTTATAAAGCATAGTCAAATTTCCACCCCCTTGTTCAGTAGGTGTGTGGAGTCAACCTGTGCTAAATAAAACTCACCCAGAACCATTGTCAGGACTTTGTCTATAGTCCTGTCTCACTGATACGGATGACACATTTATCGTGATTCACAAGATATTGAATATGGAAATAACTTACTGGTTTAGCGCCAAAGAATTTTCTCTACAGATTTTCAGCACAGACGAATTTCTACCTTCTCTTTCAGTAGATGCGTAGATCAGACACTGTGCAACATCAAATCATCCAGAACCATTGTCAGAACTTTGTCCATAGTTCTGTCTCACTGAGACGGACGATACAACCACCTTCTTGCCAATTCCTGCAATATTTTTTGCAATATCACATTTCATACATGTGGATTTTTATGCGAATGACAATGGTTTTCAGGCTTAAAGTTGCTAACTATGAATATTTGTGTTTCCAGGAAGGAACATGAAAAGTGTGAGTTTGGAGTACATGAAGTGTACGCTGTGGACGTGCTAATCTCCTCTGGTGAAGGAAAGGTAAGCAGCTCTTTATTCACACCCCATATTAAACTTTTTACAAGTGAAAAAAAAGAAGGCATCTCAGTGTGCTCAGGCCCCATATTCACCGTGTGTGAATGAAAGGGAAGTGTATTTCTATACACTGCAAGTCTTTGTTGCATTTGGTCGAGGAGTAATGGATAATGGAGGGAAAATAATATAACAATATCAATAACAATGTACCATGTGTGGAAGGTTATAACCATTTCTCCCTGTCAAATTGACAGCCGGACGCTATATTGTGACGGTGGGAGCATGGGATTTCAATCTGAAATTTTTGTGGGAAACCTGCTAAACGTGTATATCTTAATATATCTTAATATATCTTGATGTCGTTGTATTGTAGGGGCGCGAACAAGACGCTAGGACGACAGTCTACAAGAAGAAGGACACGATATACAACCTAAAAATGAAGGCTTCTAGACGTAAGTTATAAAAGGCACATAGCATCATTTTGAAACAAAATTGCTTAAATGGTGTCGGCATGCTAGCTTTTTGCTGGAGTAGAATCTTAATGGCAGACGATTAAGCCTGAGCTTCCTAACGGTAAACCTCCCATTAGAAATGAACTTATTACTCTTAGTGTGATTTCTCAAGTATTATGAAGATAAATGCCCTCAAATGTTATCCTGATCTGTCCATATGTATTTGATATGACATTTACATATCTTGAGCACATTAAAACCTTTGTCTGGTACAATATCTATACTCTTTGCTATTACTCTCAAAGGAAATAAGAGGGCGGGGGATCCCGGAATAGAAGGCTTGACATCATGGTTGCTTTACTCATGTCTGCCATTTTCTTATATTTCAGAATTTTACAGCGAGGTCGACAAGAAATTCGCAACGATGCCATTTGCATTAAGGATGTTTGAGGATGAGAAGAAGGCACGTATGGGGGTGGTGGAGTGTGTGAAGCACGACCTGGTCGAACCCTTCACCGTACTCTGGGAGCGCGAGGGTAAGGCCGCATTCTGCTATCAACTATCATATCTATTACCAGGCATTGAAGTTTTAGGGCTTGACTGGTCACGCCTGTGATTTGTAGAGATCCTTCAAAAAATATTTCAAAAAGAAATAGAGAAGATATTAAAGAAAATTGGTAGAGGGGGAACTTGATGTCTGGAGGGGGCCATTCAAACAAATTCTCAAGAATATCCCCCCGGAGAACGGATTTTGACTTAGTCTCTTTTTTTTCCCTAAAGCTATCCCTATCCCTATGCACAGACGAATTTCTTCCTCCTTGTTCAGTAGATGCGTAGATCAGACACTGTGCAAGATAAACTCATCCAGAACCATTGTCAGAACTTTGTCCATAGTTCTGTCTCACTGATACGGACGATACACTTGGAATTATTGCAATTGACAATTAAATGTATACAATGTAGTAACAATTTTGAAAGTTTAGGAAATATTCTCCATATTTAAAAGCACAGACGAATTTCTTCCTTTTGGTTCAGTAGATGCGTAGATCAGACACTTGTGCAAGATTAAATCATCCAGAACCATTGTCAGAACTTTGTCCATAGTTCTGTCTCACTGATACGGACGATACACTTGGAACTATTGCAATTGACAATATATAGGCATAGACTAAAGTGACAAAGGTGAAAAGTCAAGAAATTTATTACATATTCTAGATACAGGGCGAATTTAGATTAGATCAGACACTGCAAGATAAATTCATCAAAAAACATTGTCAGAACTTTGACAAAACACCTGGAACTATTGCAATCAATAAATGTTCTAAATTGTGTTCTTCAAGTGAAATGTTTAGCAGAATTTTGAGATATAGGTTGTTTTGTTGTTGGCTGGTTGCAGGGGAGTTTGTAGCTCAGTTCAAGTACACGGTTCTATTAATGCCCAACGGCCCAATGAAGATAACGGGAGGGTTCCACGAGCCGGAGCTTTACGACACAGAGCACAGCATCCAGGACGAGGACCTTAAGGTAGGCACCTCACAACGAGGACTGTAAACATCTTGTACATGTACTGTTAACATATTTTATTTCACGCTGTACATAATTCGCGAATAGACTGAAATGAAAATCGCGATCATATGTACATTGTGAATATTATATTATGTCCAGTAAGTGACAAATTAGGGAAATCCCTGATACACCCAAAATTGTGTTTTGGGGGAAATCCGCGAAAATATTTACATTGACAGTGAATAACTCGCACCTCAAGCTCACGCCATCTCAACCTCAGGCTAGTGGGAATGCCATTACTGGTGCCTAAGCTTCGGCACGCTGGGTGCTGTAGTAATATGATTGTAGGCAGGGAGTGGCATATCGATGCTTGCAAATGTTATTGTATGCAAGGAAGAATTTCTTCAATCTTTTCAATAGATGCGAGGACCAGACACCATGCAAGATTAAAATCATCCAGAACCATTGTCAGAACTTTGACCATAGCTCTGTCTCACTGATACGGACGATACACTAGAAAACATTGCAATTAGCCATCAATTGTACGTTGGATCGTGTAAGAATGTTTTAACGCACAGAGAATTCTGGATGTGTTAAAACAAATAGATTAATTAAAAATCATATTTCTATACTACCCGGTTTCACTGAAAATGTGTTTCAGCATTGTTTATTGATTCGTACAATTACATGTATAAAACAATGAAGTAAATGAGATCAGAAATTCCTGATTGATTTTAGGCACAGAAGAATTTCTCCCTCCTTGTTCAGTAGATGCGTAGATCAGACACTGTGCAAGATTAAATCATCCAGAACCATTGTCAGAACTTTGTCCATAGCTCTGTCTCACTGATACGGACGATACACTTGGAATTATTAATATAAAGGCTCTAGGGATGACACGTCCAGCAATAAGTCTCTCCATATTGTTCTTAATGGCCTAGCGTATTTACATTTGCAAAAAGGATGGTCTCTTCTAGAAAACTGCCAAATGGGGAGGCTTATTGTATCTAATACAGAACACCGAAATATTCAAAAAAAGAATTGTATCATTTTCTCTAGAAGTCCATATAATGACTAATGTCTAGCAGGCGTCCATCTCAAGTGCATAGTCAAATTTCCACCCCCTTGTTCAGTAGGTGTGTGGAGTCAACCTGTGCTAAATAAAACTCACCCAGAACCATTGTCAGGACTTTGTCTATAGTCCTGTCTCACTGATACGGATGGTACAGTTAGCCTAATTCATTAGAAATTTGCAAATAATCCGAGGCTGCAAATCTAAATGTTATGGAATATAGAATGGCAGTTGCAAGGGAATCTGCCTGATGAGGTAGTACATTTTCAAGGGATATTATTATAGGATATAACGAGCTTGTGAAAAGATTAGGAATTTCCTGCACATATTTGAGGCACAGACGAATTTCTTCCTTCTGGTTCAGTAGATGTGTAAATCAGACACTGTGCAAGATTAAATCATCCAGAACCATTGTCAGAACTTTGTCCATAGTTCTGTCTCACTGATACGGACGATACACTGATTCATTCAAAGTTTAACAAACCCCTGGTGAGAACACTGGCGACCTCACCAAATATTGTGGGAATGAGAGATAAATAATTATGAGAGATAAAAAAATCATTGCGTGTTGATAAATGAAATACTTAAATAAGACGTGATGTTAATTCCGCACTGTTTATTTCAGGCACTCCTTGCCAGCTCTGCTAACAGGAAAGCAGCCAAGAAGAAGAAGAAGAAGGTTGAGAAGGCTCTGGTTGGAGGCTCAGAAGATGCAGCCAAGGAGACCGAGTCATAGGCTGCGCGCCACAAGACCCAGAGATAGAATTATTCAGTTGGGTGTCGGGAGGATGTTACCATAGCAACCTGCGTAAAGAAGCGTACATAATAGACGGTGGTCAAAGATCCGTGTCGGTGGGAGGGAGACTCGGCAGCAGCAACTATTGTTATACCTGCCTCTAGGGCACGGTGCGTGCTTACTATAACACATAGGACACATGTATACGTAAAATGAATGCAGCGGACATTTTTGGATGAGCGTTTGGAGTGCTCGGTACTGTTTGTGCTTAAAGACTGACCCACCTGACGTTTGGACGTAGTCATCATGGCGCTTGTGAGCCCGGAGGCTGTTTCGTCACCACTGCACATTTATGCCATGGGCGGTTGAGGGGTATTATTGTTACCATAGACTATCAATTTGGTCCGATGAAATCATGTATTTTGTAATTTATTTTTCCACCGTCAATGCGTCCACTCATGGTTGAGGAAAATAAAAACCCGGATTGGGACGAGAACACTTTCCGGTTTGGCCCACTCATGCCAATGCCATCAGGATTATTTTGATATTTCTTTTATTCATGATATAAGCGTTGTACTCTCCATTCAAAGGAGATGGTATCATTCCTTACTAGGTCCAACATATTCGTTATTTCTTAAATATAGTGCATTCCAGGCCAGATCTGAGAATTGAAATCCCCATAGTTATTAAATATGTTTCCTTTTATAATGTTAACCGCTTACTTTTAAAGAACCTGCCAAAGACATAGCACCCTTGGAGAACTTGAAGTGGAAGCCAACATATTCCCCTGACATTGACCTAGTTTTTCATCTTAGTCACGTGTCAATAAAAAAAATGTGAAAATGGCACACTGATGCTTGTTTTCCATTCTTCGTGTCACATTGTTTCTACCGTAAATTCTCGCGTATAACCCGCACCCCCAACTTAGGAGAATCCTATAACCCCTTTCTGGGTTTGAAAACTTCTATTTTAGTACTGTTCTATAGTAGTATAACCCGCACCCTATATAGGCATGTTTGGTATCAAATGAAAGCTGAGGTTGATTCGCGTACAACCTGCGGGAATTTACGGTACATGTGTTTTGTCGACCAGGAACGCATGTTGAGACCTAATCAGGGAGGTATACTTACTGTGGTAACTACGGAGGTAGTAGTGTATTGAAAGTGGTAAACGGGAGGTACAAATGTGGTAGTATATGGAAAGAAGTATCTTGGAGACCGTAGTATATGAAAAGTGGTAACTCGGAGATAGGAGTATGTGGAAAGTGGTAACTGGGAGACAGTAGTGAAAGGAGAGTGGGAGCTGGGAGATAGTAGTATATGGAAAGTGGTAACTGGGAGATAGTAGTATATGGAAAGTGGTAACTGGGAGACAGTAGTGTAAGGAGAGTGGTAGCTGGGAGATAGTAGTATATGGAAAGTCACAGGCCTACACTGAGCTGAGAGATGGTCGGGAGGGGTTTGGTAGTATTAGTGTAAAGGTCTGACACTTAGGTGGTCCGGTCATCTACGTGAATATTTCTCATTCCAGGGGAATCTCTTATCGAAAATATATGGTCAGGGAGGATAGGGCCTACATCATGTCTTGACACAATTATCTAAAGGCATTTCCAGTAGAAATTTTTCTAGCTGAGAAGTAATTGGTTTTTTCTAAATCCCCATAGCGTGACATCGCTTCCTGCCTTGATTCAAGGCTATCAGTATTGCGTCCCCCGTTTTGGCGTTGCATCAGGACAGTGTTTACCTTTGGCATTCTATACATAAATGCAAATATATAAATATTTCCTTCAAAAAGTGAATCAATATCTCTTTTCTTCTACTCGCAAATGGACTGCGATCTTTGCGTATTTTTTCTCCCTTTTCTTTAAACACTTAACTACTGTTAAATGACTACCCTCTAAATGAACTCTCCATAGGCTGCAAGGTTAAAAAAATAATTGGAGCTGATAGAAATGCTGTTCCCACCAAATAAGTACCACATTTCTATCTTTCTGGCATAAATGTACCATTTAACATATGAAAATGCCATCCAACTAAGCTGAAATGCCCTCTATATTATTTAAATCACTTAAATGAACCTCATATAATACCCTGTACATACCAAAAACAAGGATCACTTTTATTTACAGTATGGACATGGGAGAAACCTTTTCATTCAGTGTGTGTTGGACATAGACGTGAGAGGACAAAAGACATAGATAGCTGGGAGACATAAAAATTTGCATTGCGTATCATGATTTATTTCAGCCGTTATTTGATTCAGAGAAGCTGAAGAAAAGTCATATCTCGATTTTTGATCAATAGAATTTTTTTTAAATGTGCTCTCTAATTCATCTTGGTAGGATGAGCAAATAATACCTGTCTTACCTTCATCCTGGCCGAAATTGCCCTTTTTTCAATGGAGAATTGTGAGAATAAAAATAAGAATCTGGCAAAATGTCACTAAGAAATTTAAGAAGTTTCCGAATCCTAGCCCATTATAAATATAATATCATATTGTGTGATAAAATCAAGAAAATTTACCGTCCAGATTAAGAGGAAACCCATGTGAAAATTGTGGAAATTCGGCATATTAGAAGCTCCATTAGCATTCTGACCTGAAAATATTACGTCCGTTCAGGGTGTGCCAAATTGCTTGGTCTGTGCCAGCCTGCCTACACTCTTCGCGGAGAATAAGCTTCAGTAAAACTTAGCTGGTTATTGGCACAACCTAAAGTATAAGGTAGGGGGAAGGCAGCTGTAAGCGGACATTAAAAGCTGTAAATGAATACTTTAGACAGTAGTGCTGTCTGTTTAAAACGGAAATTGCTGATAATTCCCCAGCAGAGGACACACCATGCACCATTTGATACATTCATATCATAAGATTCCCCAAATGGGCACCCATTTGTAGGCCTACATTGGTGGTGTTCAAGATTCCTTTCCCAAACAGTAAAACTATCTTTGATTTTTGATATTTAGGGTGAGGTGAGACACTTTTCGTCAGATCTTTTTGCCTTCTTACCTCATCTGTGGACAAACTCACAAACGCAACAGCAAGACAGTTGGTCTTTGGTTCTGATCCAATCAGTTGGTCTTTGGTTTCATACTAATCAGTTGGTTGCTGGCTTGGTCAGTTCACTACATGTAGGTATCCCAGGAGGTTTGAAGATATTATTGTTGCATATGTGGAAACTAGCCAGGTTGATAGACATTGTTAAATGAGGAAAAACGGTCTTTATATGATACAGATCGGTCAAGCGGTTTAGATTTGGGAGCCATTTGAAAGTGTCTTGGTAAGGTCTGGACTTAGCCAGATTTGGCCCCTCTCCTCAAGCTTATTATGCATGCATATTATGAGCATTCTGTATCATCTGGGAAAAGAAATAGATTGTGTAACCTGATTGGATCTTGATCACAGCATATATCTCCCTATCTCAATGAGGAATCAATGAGTTTATGCATCAAATTTCATTTTTACAGGCCCTCAAAATTGTGATATATTACATGAAAGTCATAGTTTTTACACAGAGATGTGCAAAATATCGCAAGTTTGGTAGTGTCTGATTTTACCAATATGTCAGATACACCTTTGGTTCTCAGGAAATCCCTTCCATAGGTAATGGAGACCATGCTCATTTTTTTTCTGCTCTGGGAAATCAAGGTTAACTTCAGAATTATCATTTAAAAATGAAGAAAACATTAGCTTTCCCATTGTCCCTGAATAGTGAAAATGACCCAACTCCAAATCAACACCACACAACTATTGTTTGATATATTAAGTTGAATTTTGTCATAGGCATAGGTCAATATGGTATACATCAGCCCAAAACACCCTTTACCATATAAAGGTATTACATAATTATGAGTGATGTGATGAATATCATGAAATTCCCTGAAATGGCTGAAATATCACTAGTATGGGCCTACTTAACAGCATCTTTGGACAAAATTTCTTCTTGACCTCTGCATCCAACTTTTAATATCAACTCAGTTATATTATTCCTACAACATAACAATACAATTATGTAACTTTTAGGCCTGTTACATAATGGTTTACAAATTCTGATGTTGTGGTATTCTATACTGGAAACAAATGATTGGAATTCATATATATTTGTATGGAATCACATGTATGACAATCCCTAGAGGTGTATATATATTGTATGTATAGATATAGCATGCTATGTGAACTTTTTAACCAATATGTGAGAATACAGGCCTTCAGACCTAGACTTTGGTGCACGGTATAAGGCAACTTATTCTACTCCTACTCTCACACTGTTCATCACATCTGCTAAGTAGTTAGTGTATCTGATGGAGCAAAGAAATACCCTTCAGATTACCCCAAGTATGCGTATCTAACATTTCCAAAAAGTGCCAAAAAAGGTCAAAAATTGTCCTAAAAATCCTATTTTTTTATTTAAAAATACTAACAATAGGTCTGCCCCTACTTGCAATACCTCAAAATGAAGCTTGAAGTGTCTGGCTGACAGTGAAAAACCTCCTGAGTCTGTATCTCTAATGGTGTGGGAACAAAATCAGTGGTTATTACAGGGCTGCAGGGGGGGTTGGGAGCTTTATTGCACTTTCGCTCTTACGCCATTAGTCCTATTAACTAGGTAACTAGTGCATCTGATAGAGCAGAAAAATACCTTTCAAATGAACCCAAATATGTATACCTAAGATTTCAGAAAATTGCCAAAAATTGTCCAAAAATTCTTATTTTTCGATTGAAAAATACTCCTAGTAGGCCTACCTACACGTGTAATACCTTAAAATGACCCCCTGAATGTTCTGCTTACAGTGATGAAACTCCTGAAACTATATCGTTAATGGCGTGGGAGCGAAACCGATATATACACAGTGTGT
Source organism: Harmothoe impar (assembly GCA_947462335.1). NCBI lineage: Eukaryota > Metazoa > Annelida > Polychaeta > Phyllodocida > Polynoidae > Harmothoe > Harmothoe impar. Next base: position 16,029,211 of record OX381721.1, on the reverse strand, counting down.
ACTTCAGGGTTGCATGGCTACTCACTGACCAAAGGTCCCGTTTTCTGATTTTTAGAGAACTTTACAGCATCAGGAGGGGTATCTAAAAGTATGAAACATCTATATTGATGCATCAGGGCGATGCGCATACATTTACTCTTCCAGTAGCATATTTCAGATATGCGATACTCCAAGTAGTAAGGATATGAGAGCAGGTCTAAGAGTATGTGTTTTAGAGATTTCCTAATCGAGGACACGGCCAGCAGTCGCCTACTGGTGGGTTATAGTGGAAAACTAAAGAAGAGCAAAAAAGGTTTGGAGGATATATTTATTGATTGATAAATAATGTATGATATAACATAAGGGAATGGGCGAAACTGTACATATATATGTATGAATATGTATGGGTATAGTAGATATACATTGAATAAGTGGGGGGAAGCAGTACACTTTAAGATACAAGTACAACGAGATTAATATAATAAGAGAAAAGCATACATTAAGTCACATGTAAATCGGGCAAGCCCAGTACACGGGCCACGCAGTAAATAACGAATATAAGGAACATGTATAAATAATGTTATAAGGTCCTGTAATGGTAGACTTGGCCACAATAAGAGTCAAAGTTATGTGGACTAAATATATTCAGCTCTGTGGCCAGGGTCTCGAGCCCGAGCAGGAAAGCAACAAATAAACTAGGATCCGGGCTGACACAGCTGGTGGGAAAGATAACAGCGGGATAAAATCCAGGTCAGGAGATAGGCTAAGATCGGGAAGACGAACGGCGAGTGGGGAACGCGGCCTCAGCGATGGGAGCAAGTAGTACAGGCAAATGGGGCTATGCGTCAGGGTTGAAATCCATATGGCCGGGACGTCCGTGACCGGGGTCTTCGAGAACAGCATGTGGGGTAGGTAGTGAAGGAGGCGGTTAACCAGGGCCTCAGGGGCAGCATGTGGGGTAGCTGGTGAAGGAGGCGATCACTAGGGCCTCGAGAGCAGCATGGGGGGTAGGCGACGACACAGGCTGAAGGCCGGCCCCGAACACAACATGGCCACGACCATCCCCTGCCTAATTTATTCAGGATGGTTTGGAGTAGGGCCGCCTAATGGCCAATCAATAGAGATGAGAGATGACGCTGACGAGCAATCAATAGGTGCTGGGTGTGGTCATGAAGGGAAGCTGAAATAAAGTAAAAGAAACAAGTATAAGCCTGGGGGGAAAGGAAAGCGCAGTCAGTTATCAGTGAGCGTTTGGGGAGTACGATCGAGAAGACCAGATGGCACTGTGTAACTCCTGAGGAGTATGTGTGTGGTTCTAAAGGTTTAACATCGGTTTAACATTGACTAACAACGGTCTTGTGATCTAGACGTTGGGAAATATGGATCCTTGGAATCTGTGCATTTAGGTGTAACGTTTCAATTGGAGTTATTGTGTAACGACATTGCCACCGGAATTGTATATTGAATGTTCTATTCACATGTTAACCTGGAGTCCTGTATTCTGGAGAGAACCATGGAGTTAGTGATACAGTATACCGGTTTCGTAAGCATGGAGCTGGAAAGCCAATTGTTTAGACTGGCCGACCTGATGAATTGGAAACTGATAGTATGTGTATATCCCGGATCCATATTGGTGACCGGAGAGTAACCATTAGATTGCACCTGTGTTCTCGTAAAACCGCTGCCAGATCCGCCGGTATCTTAGAGAAGCGTATAAGGTCGTCCTCGAGACATGTTGACGATTATGATATGGACATATAACAACCTAATTGAAACCCGGTTGAAAGTATTTATTGGTTGATTGCATGGAGACTTATACATTCTGGATTCCCTAAAGGAGTCCTGCTGGATATTTATATGTATACTTTGCCTTGACTAAGGCCGTCGCGTATAATTATCAATGCAAGCCCTGGAGCTAAATGATAGAAATGATGTACATATCTCTATATATATGAAGGGAAGGCTGTGATTATAATATAAACCTGTGAAAGTGCTCTATATATACTATAACATCCACAACATCAAATAAAGCTGGATCTCACTACCCTTGCGTTATCTTTGGGCGGAAGCCTACCTCTGACTAGTTTACCCCACAGAGTAGGAGTGTAGAAGGTGAATGTTGGACCCCATTTAAGCATACTAAAACGCTATGTTTGTATAGGACATTAACTATAGCCCACTGGGATACCTACTACATGTTATACTTCACCACACACTATACATCACCACACACTATATTTCATCACAAACCATATCTTGTAAGAAGTGTGTGTGAGGATCATGTCAAACTGTACGACAGCTACTGGGGCGGCCCCATTTTGGTGGGAACCTGCAACCACCGGTTGTAACTGAGTCCTGCTGCCATTGTATTGTGTATGTATAGTATATGTAAAGGTCCGACACTACTCGTCCCCGGTCATCTATACACTTAAGGCGGCAGCACTGTACATGGGATTGTAGGTAGACCGTGGCACCATCTAGTAGAAAGGTAGGAACTACAAATCTTTGTACTTCAGATGGTGCCACTGTCTACCTACCTATCTGCAAGACGTTAACGCGCGGACTAGGCCACCCCATTACGTAATCGTCCATAATATTTCGCTGGTTAGGCAAGTCCTAAAAGGCGGAAGTACCAGCGACCGGGTAACATCTAGTTCTCAAATGTCCCGCATGGGGGCACGTCGGTGGACGCTAGTTTGCAGCGATGGCAACTAAATGCCTAGAGGTACTCTAAGCATACTACTCCCTCCGTGGTACTCTGAGCCTACTCCACCACATAGGCTATAAACTATAGGCCTAAAGGTACTCTACAACATAGGCCTACAGAGGCTAGGGGCCGGCCTTCCATAAAGTATGTACGCAAATTTTCTCCAGAAATTGAACCCCCCACCCCCCTAAAATTCTTGTACGCATTAAAAACAAAGGGTTTATCTACGCAAAATTTTCCAGAAAATAGACCCCCCCCCCCTTGGTGCGTACATACTTTATGGAAGGCCCCCTATAGGCGTCTAGCCGGTTGGATTATTAACCAATGAGAAAATTCTCTGGGCTTCACTGCAGAATTATTAGGGGGCATTATGTAGGGGGCCTAACAGCCTGTACCCATTGTGATTACTGTATCAGTGCTTATCTCGCCGGTTACCAGATCAAGCAATGGTGCCCCCTACTATTAACTAAGGAACCTGCAACCTTCTACCCCCCCCCCCCCCCCCCCCCCCCCCCCCCCTGAAGGCCATGCGGACCACGTCTCCCGAGGAGTGCACCGTCGGCTGCCAAGTGAGGTAGTGGGCCGCCTTCACGCCCGACAGCGGCCGGTCTCCCCACTCTACCCACGGGGGGAGTGAGACTCGAGCCCAGTAGCACTCGGCGCGGCGTGGTGCAGAGGGCTCCCCCCTGAGGTCGGAAAGTCGCCGAAATTAAGGGGTCCAGGTCGAAAAGTCGCCTTTTTGGACCCTCTAATCTATTGTGAATGTTGTCCAAAAGTCGCCAGGTCGCTTATATTATTGCCTTAGGTCGGAAGCCGCCTCCAAAACAGCCCAGGTCGCCAGGTCAACTCAGTGCGCTCCTCTGGGTGGAGTAAATAAGTCTCAGCTTACGCGTACGACAACGTCTAGGTCACTGGTCACGTGGGGGTATTCCCATCTAGAAGTGATATAACTTCTAGCCTTGACGTTTTGGGCGTGTAGCACCCTAGGGGCCATCCATTAATTACGTACGCACATTTTGGGCAAAAATAGACCCCCCCACCCCCCCTGTTGCACCATGTACGCATTTGGACTACCCCCCCCCCCCATGCGTACATACGCATTTAACTTTTACCCCCCCCCCCCCGATATAATAAAGGAACCTTATAAAATAATTTGAGGACATTTTGTGTTAATAGGTGCGTATGTAAGGGGAGGAACGGAGAGCAACTCCTTTTTGAGAATATGTATCTTTTTAAACCTTTAAGTACGGCATAATGCTTTAATGCATCATGCCCTTGGTGGGCATGATGCATGAATGCAGCCCTGGTGAGTAACTCGCCAATGCCAGGGCTGGTCAAGCTTAGTAGAGTTATATATTTCCATCTAGGGGGGGGGGGGCATTGTGAAGATAGGAGCTAGGGCTCAATAACAAATATAATCTTTGTATGACTACACCTCTACATGTGGTGAACTGGCATGCTCGTACTATCTCTTTGTCCTATCATTTTAATCATGTGGCCCTTGATAAAACGTTCTGTAATTAAGTATATACAACTCGGACAATGACACTGATGAGGTTTCTAATCCTTATATGAATCTCACAATTAAGATACTACAACTTACAAGGAAACATTAAATAAGAACTTGATTGGTGAACCCCTTATCTGGAGAGTATGGGCGGTCTCACCACACACAATTGACTGTATTAAGATGTACTGCGAGGAAGAAACACCCAAGATATTTAGACTTCGTCTAAAGTTCAATGTAAAATAGTTGTCAATATTTTTCCACTGACCAATTTGGCAGAACGTGTTCCACATTTACATGAAATTTTGGTCAATAAACCTATTAAAAAAATAGTGAAAAAAGGTCCTTGATAAGCCTTGATAAGCCTCCCTGATGGGCGTGATCAGAACCAAATTTATATGACCATTTAACCACCATTTGCGATTTGTTGGGAGGAGGGAAGGGCATTTTACAAAAGCAGAACTTAATGGCCCGGGGGGGGAGGGGGTACACTGTAGGACGGTGTGATTGAAGAATACAGCGAGCCGGGCGCGTGCTACCTCCAGTGTGGCTCAGGATAGGGGGGGGGGGGGGAGGGTACCTATGGCTAGTTGGTAGGAGAGGGGGGCAAAAAATATGTCATGTTTGGAAAATCTATAAGAAAATTTTCAAAATGTTGTTGGTATTTTGACTAAAATGGTAGGTACCAATTTTACTATCAAATGACCAGAAAATCGACCCCATGCGTACACAATGCGTATGCCAAAATAGGCCTAGACCCCCCCACCTCCCCTGTACGCATCTGTACGCATTTGGCCTAACCCCCCCACCCCCTCTTCATGCGTATGTAATTAATGGACGGCCCCCTATCTACACGTACGTGTAGGGGGGTTTCCCGCGGAGCGGGAAAATGGCATACTGACACGGGCGAGATGGGAAAAGGCGCGCACGCGGCGTGCGCGCCTACGGCGCGCACGGAACTACTTTAAGATGTATACGTGCGCGGGGGCGCACTGGTCCGCGGCTTAGCAGCTGCGTACCTATCTACTGTCGGACCTTTACATGTATATACTGTACATACACAATACAATGGCAGCAGGACTCAGTTACTGCCTGTGCCTGCAACTGTAACCGGGGGACAAGGTGGAAAACAGACGTGAAATCAAATACTGAACTCAATGTAGGTAGTTGTGTTAAAGTTGGTATATCAGCTGGGAGGACTAGAATTGAACTTCAGGGAGACTGTTGTAAATATGCCTCTCCGGTAAATGGGGTACAGTACACACTTCTTTCTATAATGATAACTATAAATGGGTCTATGTAAGGTATCTAGTCACAACAATATCTACAGCTTTAGTAGAGAGAACCCAAACCTGGTCAACCACATGTTACAGGCACGGATTCAGAGGGGGGCCGACCCGGCATACACCCCCCTATTTTCCTGTATATTTTAATTGAAAAATTTTCAATACCGCCAGTACATTGCCTATTTAACGCCCCCTCCTCCCCTTTTTCAAAATTCCTGGAGCCGCCCCTGTGATACGTGCTTCCGTGCTTCCATCTGTTGTATATAGATCTAAGCATGCGTCTAAGGGCCTTGAAGGTATGAAATGGCAATTAACTCTATAGACACAGCACACAGGTGCCGCCTAGTGTGTTGTAATATACCACAGTTAGCACACAGAGGGGAGCAAGCACACTGGGTACCTTTGCCTACCACAGACAGACAGGCATTTGCAGTGGCTCAAATTGAGCAATACTTAGAGTTAAAATGAGTTATTCAAAAACATGGTAGATCCTACAAGTAGCGGGCACATCGCACACTAGGTGGCAGGTCAGTCAAGGCTGGGTCAGATCTCAGAAAGTGGCTAACAGTGAGGTGTAATCTTGCAGCAGGAAACTCAGATGGAAATCAATGTTCTTCTCTGGCAAAAAAAAACTGTCAGCAGGACACAAGACATTCTAAACCAAGTGTATGGACCATAATATTGCCACATATATTTTATTTAGATATATCTAGAAGGGATGCAATGGGATGAAGTAAGTTTAAACCATAATACATGTCTCTTACACTATTGTCCTGAGGAAGGGGATTAGATACCATCAAATACTATCATATCCATGTGCATTTGGTGACTATGAAAGTCCATCCGTATGTATTTTAGCATGTTTGTCAGTTCAGGGCAAGCAAATTCTTCCTACCTGACTCTATGTCATATGATAGGGTCATTTGCATACTACTACCCAATGACTTAGCCCTTGCTGGGGCTGGCCCTGTGCAGGCCTGTTCCACTTGAATGGGCAATTATAGGCCCTGCCCAGGTGAGGTACTGCTAGTGTTGTTGTTCCACTTGGGGCAGGTTGGGTGCTCATCTGTATGCATTATCCCACCTAAAATACTCTTTAATGGCAATATAGCTATGGGAATCTCAACAAATACATACAGACTATTTAAATGGCAATCATACTTTATTGGGCAAAAACATGGACGTTTTAAATGTAAACCCCACCAGTCACTTTTCTCTGGATATTTAGTTAAATCAATTTTTCTTTTTTTCTGGGAGAAATCAACTAAAATTTGGATATTCCATGTTTAAGTTTGGGAGTCATGTATTAATGTTTCAAATATCATCAGCTTTCCAATGGTATAATGTCCATAATTTTGACATTATTCTTTCAAAATCGGCTGTTCCCGCTACTACAAGTGATACTCAGTACACTTTATATATCTGGAGGTGCTAGTATCGGGATCTTTATCTTTTTTGTATAACATGTATATGTGTTTTGTTTACTATGGACCTTTTGTACAACTGAGTCTGAAATAAAAGTTTGAATTGAATTGAATTGAATTGATATGTTTCACATTGGGGATATATTATCATGTACATGGTTGAATCAGTGCATTGTATACATTATGAACCTCAAAAAAGTTAAGTCATTATTCAAATCAACCCCTTAAACTTATCCTTTTTTCAGAATAGTCTCTTCCTTGGACATAGCACTTTTGTGGAGAAATGAATGCTGCAACATGTCATTTTTATTTTTTGTATGTTGTGCAGGAGGGTATTTCGGTTCAATATTTCCAAGATGAAGAAAAAATATGTGTAGGATCATTTTTATCTCGAAGGTAATGTCAAGGAAATCTGAAATTCTGAAATTATTGGATTTTGAAGTAAAAAATAATTGTATTATTCCATAAATGTTTTCATATCTATATGTGTCATGACAAGTACTGATATATATGATTTGATTTGTGTACAAACCAAGGATAGAAACAACTGTATACATTATGAATATGTAAGGTATAGTAATCTCAATAATTTGACACAAGTGCCTCATGAACCACTGCTCTACTCTGGTCATTTCAACCGCAAGGTCCTACTTTTTTCTCACTTTTATACAGTAAATACAAGTCATGCAGAAATCGACTGCTGTAATCCTGTGAGAATATATGTGTGGGAAATCAAGTGTAGGATACCCCTTTAATTTCTACTGCTAAGGAAATATTCAATGAATCTACTGAATGCATATATTATTTCAGCATTGAAATATTGCTCTGAGATATTTGACACTTTGACATAATTATGATTTAGAACATGACCTAATTGCTCCTCACAAGATCTAAAACTCAAATTTGCACAGCCAAAATTGCCCACTCTCTGTTTATTAATTTTAATATTGTTTATAAGGAACATAGCTTATAAGGAGACAATTTGCCTTGCCGAAAAGCCCTCCTTATAACAAGATTTCACTTATAACAAGATTTCACTTTCTCTACCATACATTACAGTAGTAGATTGCCTCACATCCCATGCATGTAACGATAGATAGACAAAAGGTTACCCCCCATGAGCCATCGCGATCGTTTATTGTACTGCAAGCAGTTCAAACCCTCCATTTTATGATCAACTATGATATCGCAGACCATGAGGTACTGCCCAGGGTTATCTACAGGGGTGTGAGATACAGAATTTTATTGGTTAAACCAATGGGGCTACTGTATTAACCATTAAATAAATATCTATCAGGTTTTAAACACCACCTATAGAAGACTGATTGACGGTGATCCCTGTCCAGGAGTGTGGGAAGTACTGATGTGGTATATAGTGGGATTTCCAGTCTCCCAGGGCCCAGTTCTGTAAATACACCACCTCCCCACCAGTAACAAAGGCAATCCACCAGCCAAATGTCCCAACAGACATAACTGTGTGGTTGCATGCTACTGCAATTGCAAACTCATCCTCCCTGCTTTTAACTCCAGTGTCCCCTGTAAAGTACACATCCTGACCGTGGATGTTGTTCTTACTCCATCTTACATCATCTGTAGCCACTACAAACACCACGCGGGCTCCATATCGCTGCCTGAACTTCCCCATGGCCTGTTTGAAATAAGATGGTCCAGGTTGGTAGACGGTTTTCTCCGCTAGCATATTGCTCCGCCTCACATGGACAGTGACTAGAACTGGCTGCTCCCCACCAAGGAGCATCTCACCCCTCTGGTTGTGTGACACAGGCTTATTGGTGTTTTGCGCCACATGGTGTAGGAGGTCAGTGAGGAAGAGCTGGGCCTGCATCTGCAGAGTCTCCTGGATGGTGAGCTGCTCCCGGATTTCATCCAGATACTCCACAAAGTAACCCAGGTTCTGCAACAGTGGAGGGACATGCCTTTAGTATCAGGTACAGGTACAGGTACAGTGTCAGTCACAATTCTATATCTAGTTTCAGGAACAATTAAAGGTGCAGTTTAAATTTCAGGTACAGTTCTGATTTCAGATACAGTTTGAAATACAATTCCAGGTTCAGTTTCAGTATATTTTAATTATTCATTCATAACATAACAATGGTGTATCTCATGCAGTGTATAGTTGTTAGTTCACAGAGTTGTATCCTGCACGTTATTTCTAATATTTGTGGATGCAAACCACATTGCTGCTGTAATTGATATATATGTCTGATAAGCACAGGATCTGGAGTTTAAGTAAGACTTGCCCTGGGCTAATTGTAAAATTCTAGGATAAGTGAACAAATTCTCTATCTCATTCTTTCAATCTCAATCTCAATCAATATTCATGCAGTTATCATCGCAACAGCTTCCTACTCTTTCAAGGTCAACTTACATACATTTTACAACTAGCCTTTTGTACTGTTTGACTTTGTCATCTGCACACAATGCAATGTTAAAATGTGTTACTTTACGAGGTATGTCACTATATACCATACCATTGTGTTGTGTACATGGCACATATTTGGAGGCATGCTTATCCCTGCACTTGTACCAGACAGGCACTCATTCAAGGTCTGTTTTATAAAGCTTAAGATGCATTTGAAGGCTCTCATGACCCCGACGTTGATAAAGGTATGGTATTCATTCAAAACTCTGTGCTTAAGCACAATGGTATGGTAGATATAATTACATATATATATTATGGACATCCCAAAACTGAACCTTGAGGCATTCCCAACCTCACCTTCCTGCGAGCTGATAGCTCTCTTGAGACCTTTGATCTCTATCAGTTAAATTCTCACCACTTTAGAAAATTTTCTGAAGGGTACTTGATATCTGCAGTAGAAGGCCATGTTGTGCACTGTCAAAAGGTTTATTCAGATCTATGAACAGTTATAGTTTCAATTTCATGTACGATTTCAGAGACAGTTTCAGTTTTAGGTATAGTTTTGGTACAGTTTCAGGGCAAAGTCTTGGTAAGTTGGCATGATACACCATGTACATGAAGTCATGATACTGTGCTTAAAGGTTTAACAACCACTACTAACCTGCAGGTAACAGCAGAGAAAGGCATGTTGTGGTGTGTGCCCCATTAACACCTGAGGCAGCGTGGTGTCATAACTCAGGTGATTATCGCGATCAAAAAGCTGCACTGAGCGCTTGTTGATCTCAGACCCTTCAAAACAGTCCGGATCCCTATGGAGCTCCACAGTGGACAAGTTAGAGAATATCTTACGGATGTCGTAGCCAGAGCAGGCTATTGGTTGGCGGTTTGTCTTCTTGGCCAGTCCGTAAGCTGTAGCGTAAATCCACAATTGGTTTCCTAACCCACCAATCAGCCGCACTGCCAGAGTCCGATTATTATCTGGCTTTTGCGCTAGCCGCTTTTCTTTGAGTGAAACCGTAGCATCCTTAATCATGGACTGTCTCATAGGAATCACTTGAATCAAGAAACACAACATCCAGAAGAAACTGCTTATTGCAAGGGCAATTGTGATGAAGTATCGAACATGCATTTTCATTGCTGTATATTAGTGTAAATTGTTTATTTGAATATAGTAGGTCCAGGTTCCATGGGATTCCTCCTTAAAGATGTACTCTCATCACCAACAACTCGCTCATTAGTAGATTGACTAAAACAGTCCTCTGGATGCTTGGTGATAGTGCCGCTTTACAGTAGGTGAAGATTACATCATTTTGAGCTTGAACAAGCATGGTAGTACCTTAAAATGGGAAGAAAATCAATATCATTCATGAATCATGGATAGCACAATGTGTAAAAACGTAATTATAATGTGTCTCAATCTTTATATCACTACTCACGCTTAACCACATAGAAAACTAGAACTGTAGATTTGACCCATTTAAAGTATGCAAATTTTAATATGGTTACACCACTGGACACATAAGATACACCAGAAAATATTCCTGAAGGAATTGCATTTAAATTACTACACAAGTAGAAATCAGTATGTATCTAATATGTTGATTTCAAAAGGTTGAATTGAGCCTAAAGTTGGACACCTCATGTCAGAAATGATCCTTGAGTCGGACACTATGATATGGTTATGATATACAGTACGTTTTGAAATGATACCCTAGTGGATAAAGGCAAACTGAACATACTATTATGTCCCGCAAACAGTTAGCCAATAGAAGAACTATTCTTTAATTTAGAGTAGTTCTGCTCTATTTCAATGTTCAGTGCCTGGTTCAGGTACTCCATACTAGTTGACCCATTAATATCAATATTTTGCAACATTTTCAGTATTAGATAATCAGGTTATGAACAGTATAATACCATAACAGATGAAGGCATTATATAAACCTCCCTATTCATATCATTATTGGGTGTCCGACTCTGGGTATAATTAGTGTCCGACTTTAGGTGCAATTTGGTGCTTAGAATGGACTCCCTATTACAAAGTATTATGGGTAATTTCTAAAACATTTGTTAAAGGGGCCGATCTCTGAGACTGGAGGAGAGTGAATCATGTAGTTCCTAACTGTGCCACTAGCTGGTTTTAACTGGACTGACCCTACTGACTTCACCCAGCACAGGCACTGCGTTTGTTTGATCCCCAATCAGCCATAAATAGCACAACTGGACAACTCTATTACCTTGAACCAGTTGACCCGGCCTGGTCAGCTGAAATTGGTAGGGGGACCAAGAACCAGGCTTGGCTTGGTATGAAACATGCTATAAAACCAGGATAAAGCTATTATAACCTCCTTAAATTAATCATTGAACTAGGCTTCTAGGGACACACAATGCAGAAAGGAATCCTTGTGTATTTAAGTGTTTATTTTTAACCGAATCCATGGGATGTGGTCTATTCAAGGGGTAGTTAACCATTTTCTGTGGCCACACAAGTGGTAGTCTAGACAATCAGTACACTGGTGGGTATCAATAGTATTGTATACTACCACTGGCATAGTCTAACTGCTGGTCACACCAGTGCAACTTATGTAGAGCAGTGAATTGCTGGAAGGGAACAACCAGCATCCTATTTCTTGGTTGCCTGAGCCATCATTTTTGGGGTACTTTGCTAGGGAATACGATCCTACAGGGCTAGGACATGCCTGGATCTCCGGGATTGTGCTTGGGCGGTTCTAAATTTAACTGAGGTGTTATATAAACTCAACAACCCTAGCAAAGGATTTTACGATTTGGTTTGAGAAGCCTTAGCCTTTAACCTGAACTATCACAAAGAATGCATATCTTACTTTTAGTTTTCCTAGTGATGTTGTACATAACTATATAGGGAAACCCAATATAGATTGAACAAGGAAACCAATTTTCCCATTTACTATTGACTTTTATCGTGAAAATATGGCAAAAACACCCCAAGTTCAGTCATTGTGCCATGTATAAGGTGGCTAATATTTGATATAAATATTGCATTTGTTAGAAGGAAAAACACGCCAGGGTTCATTTTCAGTTGAGACAAGAGGTGGCATATATTGGTGGACATGGACCGCCGCCTGCTGTTCCATTGTCTCCCCTGAGTATTGGCAATTCTTACCAAAAGGCGGAGGATGATGGCCGAAGCATGTACCACAATTCTTAGAAACCTTGCCTGCTATCTCCACATGTATCTTTGAAGCCATTGCAAATCAAAGTATTAATCCAAACGAGCGAGCCTCAGAGCATACATGTTGCTGCAGTGGATAACAGGTGAGCTATGACCCTTACAACATGGCGACCTATGACGAGCAGAGCCTCCCCCTGGTGTCAATACTCGCAACTAATGCACCAGTGCCTTTGTTACTGCACATACATATTGCATTTGTTAGAAGGAAAAACACGCCAGGGTTCATTTTCAGTTGAGACAAGAGGTGGCATATTTATATTGGGTATGTAATTCAAAACCAATGGTGTCCGACTCAAGGTATCTGTCCGACTCAGGGTGCCTTTACCCTAAATGGTTTTAACCCTTCAGGTGCACCGTTTTGTTATTAGGATGCACCCGTTTAACCTGGGTGAGTAACTAGCCAAGGCAATATGGGGCATCAGGACTATAGTATCAGAGTGTGAATCAACCCTGTATAGGGTCGAGATGATGCTTTCATATATCATGACGAGAAAGCATTGATGCATAAATGTGATTGAATGATGCATTTTAACACCAGGCAGTTTTGGGTGCGGGGGTAGGGGGAGTGTAGCTGCATGTCTTAACCCATTAAACACGCTACGTAATTCAACGTAGCTCAGAGGTTTCTCAAGATAGTTCTCTCAAGGTTTAAGATTGGTAATTTTGGAAGGTTTGTAGACGTCAAAACGTTATGGTTTACTTGCGTTCAACCGATGTAGACGTCTGATTTACGTTCATCTACCTCATTCAGACGTAAATCTTCAAATGTTAATTTGACATAATCATGTATGTGCGCAGTGTCACACTAGGCAGTAGCACTATCAATTATTGGGAGAATATTACAGTTCTTTAAAGAATCCCCCACATTCAAGCAGTAATTCTTATCTATGATGAATTCAATATTCTCTAAATGAACCATATATTCAAATGAATATTCAGGACAGTAAATTAAAGTATTGCATATGTGTGTGTGCATTGCAGCACTTTACTGAGCAAACACCACATTGGTGGTGATGGAAAAAATACAAAGCTTCTCTGCAGTCAAAATTATGCAACACATCTATACTGTCAGGCTGTTCAGTTAAACTACAAGAATATACTATTAAAAAATGAAATGAGATTGAAAATTATATAAGTTATTTTGTACAAATATTGTTTGTTAATGTAAATTTGTCTGCAATATCACACACATTTATGTCTTAACCCCACTACAATGTATGTAGAATTATATGTAATGTGTCTAGACTCCAGTTGAACATATATTTACATTGGAGCAACGTAAATCAGACCTACAGGTTTGGGATTGGTAAGTAAAGCATTTTGACATTCATTTTGACATTCATAAACCTTCTAAAATTAAATGTAGGTAGTTCAGACCAAAAATCAACGTCTGAGCTATGCAATTGTGTTTACTGGGACCCCCCCCTCCCCCGCCCTCAAATATACAAACCTCCCACCATATTTCAAAAAGGGCAGCATGGTGCTTAATATTCTGGGTTGTGCAATGCGTTTTCTCGCCATGATGCAGGTATTCATGCCGACCATAAATACGGAGTTGATACACTCCCAGAGGATCGTCATGATATGCTGCATTCATGCATCGACCAAAGTAATGTAGCTGCAGAAGGGACAAAAGCGACCTAGTGACCTGTGCTGTTATCCAGGCGACTTGGTAAATAGTTTTAGCGATCTGGCTACTTTCAAATTAATTTGTCTATGGCAAAAATGTTCTAAAAAGCGACTTTGTGACCATGGGGCAATAAATGGACCCCTCTGCACCCAAGTCATGGCACATTCACGAGCTATGTGACCCTAGCCTCTACCTTAGACCAAATATATACACATGTGTAACATCAGAAATTAAAACTTACCCCTCTTTGGTAACCAATATCATCTACCCAGGGGAGCGTTGTCCTTGTTAAAGCCCCAGCTCTCCTATAAATAGGGCTGAGTACCTGTCCCGACTGCGCCCTGACTGTCGGTAGAGGGGTACCGAGACCTGCGGGTTTAAGTCCGGCGCCCAATGAACCACCAAGCTGACGGGTGGCAGGGCGTGGTGTTGAGTGAATGAATCTCCAAATAGTATGACCAGCTTGTTCACAGGTGGTAGACCCGGGGATGGGGTGGGGGTGGGGGCACTTAGTATATTTGACATAACCATGTATGTGCACAGCTGGCAAGGGTACTTTTTCACTAACATTGTCCCTACGGAAGGGTCAACTTTTAGCAAAAAGACTTCTAAGCAGTTAATTGTCCACTTTTAGGAGAATTTCCTTGGCTTTTTTTATTTTTTTATTTTTTTTTTACTAAATCTCACGAAGCAAGGTTGCCTTTCAACAAACTATCACTACTTTCTATAGGAAGTTGTTCGTTTTCAAAATACCTACAACAAAAGATAAATTTTAGTCAAAACAGTTTATATAAGTTTCACCGAAATCGCTTTTACCTAAAGCCAATGCTCATCAAAATCTGAAGGAAAGGTGAAGGTTGCCCAGCGTCTAAACGCACACCCATATATTTAAAAAAAAAAGGAATCGAGTGCCCTACCCGTTAAAACTGTGTGCATTGGGTGGCTGTGGAATCTACTTATGTATAACAGCGCCCCCTTCACCCATCCGTCAATGCAAAATCCGGGCCAATCTATAGGCATCTCCCATTAACAAACACGTACCATGGCACTATTTTGTGCACATGGGAACATTTGAAAGCCAGCCCCAATTTAAAAGAAAAATTATTTCCTGTTATCAGTCATGTTTTATTATGCTAAAATCATAACCTGCCTAGTTCATGTACACATTGATGTACAATGTATAAGAACACACTAGTTGAAGGTATACTGTAAATAGTGAACACAAGAATACATTCTTTTATTTTTTATGAAATACGACAGCGTCATTGATTTAAACAAAGATCCCCGTATTTCATCTCGTGAAATAAACTTTCAAAACACCAAAACTCGTGAACCTTTGCCTATTTATAAATACTGTGAACCAACAATAGATTCTACTGCTCAGCTAGGCCTATATTTATTTCTAAGATTTATTAATAGGCTAGCGAAGTATAAATACTCTATAGGCTCTACTGCTCCGCTTAATTCACTTCTGACAGTATGAGAACACCCTAGTTAGAGGTGGTATAGCAGTGATGATTTTATTGCTATTTAAACATCCTAAAGCTACTTTACAACTTTATCAATTCATAACAACAGCCTGCTCACCCTTTAAGAGCGGCATTGTGATTTATGGCACTACCTGTATTCCCTTTTGTCGGCATGATGCATGGATGCAGCGAGTAGCCCTGGTGAGTAGACGCTGGTGGGTATTGCTGCATTAATGTATCATGACGATAAAGGGGCATAGTTGATTGTAGTGCTCACACGTTACTATACATCAAAGCGGGCAATCGTGCCCCGGTTTTCGGCCCACTGGGGTGCGGGGAGGGCGCTGCGCGAAAGCTTACTGCCCCCTCCCTGTTGTTGAAAAATGAGCACTCCTTTATATAATCAAAAGGGTTATCCTGTCCGTAAAGGGTTAAACAGACCCTCCTGCTTTATATAAACATGGTCGTACTGCTTGCTATCCATTTATTACTGTCGGAGATTGACAACAGCTGACCTGGTACGTCACACATGAGTATAATACCTCCTGTATCAACGTACCAGATCCTTATTCACCCCAGTACAATACTGCACACAGCTGTGACGGGGTAACACACCGTAGGGACCAATTCGACAGACAATTGGGTGAATTATTTGCCATTATTTAACATTTTAGAAAGATTTTGATTGGGGTTCCGCACATAATTTGAGGATTTTGACCATTAGAAGTAAAAGATGCAAAAAAGGGCTAAATCCAATCAATGCATGATGTGTATAAGGATGCTGACAGTATCTATGTAGATATTGTGTTTTTGATTTTTGTCCCACCCTAAAGAGGATTTTAGGGGGGAAAGGTAAAGCAGCGAAGCAACACCACCATGTTTTTATCCACAATATTTGTGCAGATGCCACTGTTTTATACCCTGAGTTAGGGAGTTGATTTAATTATTAATTTTATCCAAGAGACTATCCATTTAGTGGTACCGAGAGAGAGGATGTATACAATTGCAATACAAAAATCAGAATAATGATATCTTTAGTAGTAAAAGTTTGAGAGTGGTGGGAAGTTGAAAAAGTTGTGAAATTATTACCCCTGCATCTCTATAGCATGCCTGTGAGGTGAGTGCATAGTGGGACCTATACAGTGTGGTTGATTGCTAGATAGATTAAAGATACTGCATACAATCTCAGAAAAGCATAGAAACCCCCAGAAACTCACTACACAGTGATCTTCCTATATACATGAATAGCACCGAAAAAATATGAAAGAGGTTTATCGTCCCAAACCAGAGTAAAAGCACCCCGCCACTAGTACCGGTAGGACCAATTCTTTAACTAGGTAGCTGAGGATATTTCTCAGGATACTGTAGGCCTATGTAATTGGCACATTATATCTCACTAGGGTTGAAACTATTGAGTTAGATATTGGGGACTTGCTGGAAATTTGAAAGATAATCCTTTCTTAAAATGAATCAAACCATAGATTCTTCACTAAAGTCTATCAGAACATAATTATAAGGCTGTGTCTCATGAGATCGATACAACTTGATAGTCTTTGACAGGGTGACATCTTAGACTGGGTAGCGTTTTTGACCGGGTGACATCTTTGACCTGCAAAAGGCTGAAATGGGGCCTATATAGAAAGAAATGGGTGGGAAAAGTTGACGTATATTTAATCTAACACTATGTATTACAAATTTCCTTCTATAATTATAGGCCCCATTTCAGTGATTATAAAGCTTACAGGTTAAAGATGTCACCCAGTCAAAGACGTCACCCAGTCAAAGACATCACCTGGTCAAAGACTATCAACTTGTATCGAACCACCCCAGCAAATTAGTTTGACTTAGTCATAATTATGTATTTTTTCCTTAACAATGCCACTTCCCAAATAGAAATTAGATTGCATCAAGACTGATATAAGGGAAAGCAGCAGAATGCCTTTATATTATTAAGTACTATATTAATTCCCTCAGGACCAGCTCACATTCTCTCATGTCTGACAAGATTATACATTCACGATTTTGTTTTTGTATAATGAAGATTTATTGGTTGATCCACAACATGTGGACGTGATAATAAGTACAATCAATGGGTTGTTTTCAGTTTCATGGGATGCAAATGACAAGCATATGGCCGCTCAAGAAAAAAAAACTCGTTTCTCATCACTAAGCACGGAGAAATAGGAGAGCGTTCTTTTTATCATTTTTTTCAATGACGGGCCTAAACATGGGCCTTAAGCAAAGTATAGACTTTCAGCAAACATTTTTTTGCAAAACGAAGAAAGCCTGATTTCGATGACGTGCACAGTGATGAGAAATCAGTGTTTTTGAGTGGCTTGAGTAATGGGTATTTACATGATGCGGTTGTTAAAAAATGAGCACTCCCTTATGTCTTTGATATGAATTTCATATTCATGCTTATATGCAATAATCTTAACGAACAAAATGTACAGTTATTATCTACTCAGATGATTTAAGGGAATTTGTGGGAATTGTATGGAGAAAAATATAAGTAACACAATCATGGTGATGCCGCATTGGTAAGGATATTCTTCTAATTGATGTATTTGACTGTTTAAATGAATTCACAAGAAAATACAATATTGTTATTGAGCTTATATAGAACATAAGAAACAAACTTGCTTTTTTCTCCGGAAAGCTATGGGCCGGGACTAAGGTCTTTTGGGCAATGGTCAAAATCATGTTTTCTTTAAGAGAAATAAAACATGTATATTCCTGATCAGTCTGCAATAGAGTGGAACCTATAACTGCCATGTACATTGTATCACTACTTGATGGCTCAACAGCAGCTCGACCGTTAGACGCCTGAGACGTTACCTCAGGTACACAAGCCACAGTCTACCCCATGTGCACAGGGTATACACTTGTTTCATCAGCCATGTACCACTAGGTAGCGCCCCTGTAGAGCAGCTGGTTACAGGGGCTAACCCCAAACCCTGCCCCTGGACCCCATAGGTTTAACATGGGGGCAGAGACACCTCTCACAATATGTCAATAATCATATAGAAATAATACTCCCCTGGCTTAGAAATTTCTCATGTGTAGAGGGAAATAGTGTAAGTATATAGGCCTCTGATATTGGAACAACATCTTATGTCAAAAATGATTTAGATCATGATAAATGTGAGTGTCCTTATAACTGCTGAAACTAAAACCTTGACAAGGGGAGAAGTGCAGGAGGGGGTGAATGGTAGGCTCGGGGCGGAGCCCCGCCCCCGAGCAGTCATTGTGGCCCCTCCTGGGGGTACATACACACACTACATGTATGTACATGTACACACACCCCCACCTGGTGGACCTCTCATAAACCAATACCTGTACTCTTACCTGTCCACCAGGTATCAATTCATTCTCCTTGTGTATACCACCATCTCCGGTTATACTTCAATTTACTCCAGCCAAGTTTCCGGCACACATACGGTATACGACATAGTTTTTATGATATATGGTCACACACATGCCATATTTTTAATAGAACATACGTATACTGGTGGATGCATACGCACATAGGAGGATTACAACGGATTGTGTTTCTCAGCTGTAGAAAGGAGCACCGTCCAGCGCCATGGCCGGCAGAGGCGAACCACGCCGCCGTCCGCCGACTAGACTCTCCAAGTCCAAGGAGGCATCAAGCAAGAAGGAGGCACAAAAGGGTAAGACAAAGAAACCCACTCAGGCCACCCGTCTTAAAAAGCTAGAGGATGACTTTACTGGTGTAAAATCTGACATGGTCGACGTTAAGTCCTCCGTGGCCGGCATGTCGGAACAGTTATCTAAGTTGGTAAAATTTTTTGACCCGGTACAGTCAAAAGACACAGGCAATAAGTCTAGCAAAAGTGACCCCAAGAACACCCCGGCGGCCCCGGACCCAGGGTCCACGACCGCGGGCACCTCCAGGCGCTCAAAGTCACCTAAAGCCGACAAATCCAATGTCAACTCGGCGACAAAGGTCGGCAGCCCAGATAAGACATACCGCTCTGAAAAGCAAAAGTCAGGCAACATCACCCGTGCCAGTCAAAAGTCCCGTACTAGCTCCCACAAAAGTAGGTCTGTGCATACCATAGACCCATCAGAAAGTGAACAATCTGTCGATGAGTCTCAATATTCTAGGGCAAGCAAGGGCCCTCTTAAAGCCTCAACCCCTAAAAAACGTAAACATGTCTCTCAAAGTCGTTCATACAGGAGGCCGGCGTCGGCGTCAGCAAGGTCGGACCGGCGCGCACACCGACATGGGTCCCACCACAGGCACTCCAGGTACACCGACACATCACGACGCCACAAGTCCGACAGGTCACCCAGGAGGAGGCGCACCTCCTACAGCAGCTACTCCACCGACTCATACAACTACTCCACGGCCCCCTCTCCACCCAAGAGGCCGAGGAGGGCATCCCCAGCACGGCAGCTGCCCGACCAGGTGTTTGCAGACCAATACCTGCAGAGAGAGGAGTTCCAGAAGAGGGAGTCAGATGGTAAGGCACAACTGATTACAAACCTTAAGGGAAAGATAATCCATAAGCCATACATGTATATGTCCAGGGAAGGGGTCGTTACCCTTAAGCAGAAGTTGGACCTGAGGACCAATATGGGTTCTATGGAGTACATCACATGCACCCTGAAGCTCATAAAAAACAATAAGGCCTATGAAACCAAAGATAAAGACTCCATCATAGATCACCTAATTGATGTCACACGCGACCTTCAGTCCAGAAAATGGGCCCCAGTAAGAAAGTGGACACAGTCAGTGTGGGACGGGGTTGAGAATGAGGACTTCATGTGGTCTCACACACAGGCCATACAGAACACCCGGTTCAATGCAGCACTCATCTCACAATACCCGGGCCACGACGGGCCCCACAACAACAATGCTGGTAATGGGGAGGGAAATTCCCACCAGGGGGCCATATGCAGAGACTATAATAGCGAGAGGGGATGCAGGTTCAAGTCAGCGCACTCACATAACGGTAGCAACTTCTTACACTTCTGTGCAATATGCTGGAAGACCGGTAAGAGAAGGTCCCACTCACAGTGTCAGTGTGACTTCAGGCAGCCCTCCGCCGGCAACGACATGCCATGCCCCCCTCACCAGGCACAACAACAACAATACCCACCGCAGCAGCAGCAACAGTGGTACCCACAAAACCAGGCCCAGTATCCAAAAAACGGCCAGTAGGCGTCTCCACACCCAGTCCCATGGTGGAGGCGCCTCATATTGTGTGTGTGAACAGGTTTACACCGATTGCTGAATGTGATATTGTACATAAACATGAAATGTCTTCGAGTATTCACACAGAATCCGACGAACCAGGCCGCCCGGACCGCCATCTTGTATCCCAGCACCACCCGCGCGATGACGTCACGCCCGCTGGTCATCGGCTGGCCGGCGCTGCACCCGGCAACCAGCAAAAACAAGATGGCGGCGCCCACGCCAACAACAAGACGGGCACCGAGCAGGGACGAATGACCGGGATTACCACGTCAAATGTCCATAATGTGCCTCTACAAACCGACACAAAGCCACATCCGTGCATTATGACAGCAAACCCACCCCACACTACGCCGGGAGGGCCCGCTACACGGCCGGATGGACACGGGGACACGGCCGGCACACCGACAAGCACAGGTACAGTCCCACAGCTCGGTACTTCCACAGTATTCCCCAAATTTGACAATATTAAGCGTATGTGTGAAACAAATATATGGGATGTCGCGGTTGATGGCCACCCACAGGCACACAAGGCCTATAGACAACAAAACTGGCCACATGTCTCAAAAGACCTCGCACATCATGACTTCGCCCGCATATACACAGCAGTCAGGGAGACTAGCGTTCCAAATGCAATGGGCGCCAGGATCCCAATTAAGACAAAGCTGGTGTTGAGCGAGTGGCGGCGTCTACTACCCCCGACCCCCGACAATATCCAACTCATTGACTTCATGGAATTTGGATTTCCCATGGGGTATATGGGGCCCATATCAAATTCAGTTACCACCCCCAACCACACCAGTGCAGTGGAATACCCACAGCACATTGATGAATTCATTGACACTGAGATGCAGTTGGGAGCTCTGGAAGGCCCATTTACAACACCACCGTTCCACCCGTGGCTACACGTCTCACCACTTATGACACGTGAAAAAGCAAACCCAAATGAACGTCGTGTTATAACGGACCTAACATTCCCGAGGGACGTATCCGTGAACGCATACATTTTTAAAAACTGCGTGTACGGTGTTGAACGCCCACATTCTCTCCCGACCATAGACTCATTTGTCAAGAAGCTCATAGACATTGGGCCTCACTCATACATGGCTTCTTTAGACATTTCCAGAGCTTACCGCAATTTCGTCTCGGATGTGAATGATTGGCCTTTGCTCTGCCTGTCATGGAGAGGCGAATACATGATTGACATATCTATGCCGTTTGGCTCACGTGCCTCTTCATGCCACATGCAGAGGGTTGCAAATGCAATCATAGACATATTCAAAAGGCAGGGTATAGAGGCGATGATGTACTTAGATGACGTGATTATTGTTGCAGCCACCAAAGAGAAGGCCGAGGCTGACTTCAATACAGCAAGAAGGATCATCGCTAGCCTGGGCCTCCCCGAGGCAGTGGAGAAGGCACAGCCCCCGGCCCTCATCATCACATGGCTGGGCATAAGAATCGACTCCGGTGAGATGTCACTCTCCATCCCCGAAAAGAAGATACAACAGACACTGAAGAAGGTCAGTAATGCCATTAAGAGAAGGTCCATGTCCAAGAAGAGTATCCAGAGCTTGCTGGGTAGCCTTCTCCATGTGGCAAAATGTGTGGCCCCTGCCCGTCTATTCGTCAGCAGGGTCTTGGACACTCTTAGAGGGATGAGATCAAAGCACGTAAATATCAACAGCGAGATGAAGAAGGATCTACGCTGGTTCATGGAGTTCTGTACCGGGTGGAATGGGGTTGCCATGATTCCAACTGAGATACATGACATGCACATATATGTGGACGCCTGCGGATCCGGCATCGGGGCATATGCGGGCAACAAAGCATATAGGCACCAGGTCACGGACACCAAGGACCCGGTCAAAAACATTACATACCTAGAGGCTGCAAACATCATAGTCGCCTTACATACCTTCCTTGAGCCAGCACATGAGGGAAAGGTCATCAGGGTGCATTGTGATAACTCCGCCTCGGTCGATGTTTTCTCTAATGGCAAGGGCAAAGATCCAGTACTTTTAGACCTAGCCAGGGCAGCATGGATGGTAGAGGCCACCATGTCAGTATCCATATCATATGTACACATCCCGGGCAAGAAGAACATTATTGCCGACAAACTCAGCCGGTCTCACCTCTCAGACCATGAGAGGGCCGAGGCCGACTTCCTAATAAGTGAAAACAACCTCTCCAGTGTTGATCCCTGCCTGTACATATTTAACAATGTGTCTCCATCTATCCTATCCAGTTCCGGCATACCGCTCCCTACAAGAAAAGGCAGCGGCCAGGCAGAAAAGGGCAAGGGCCGAGGGGACGGAGAAGGGTCGAAGGTCAACAGTGCGCCAGTACATACTCTTCTGCAGGCGCATGTTGATTCAACCACTGACCCCCCTATACCAAGACGTGTGCGCGTGGATAGAACACCTGGTCGACCATGGCTTATCCCCCCTCACAATAAAGAACAAGATCAGCCACCTGAGGGTGTATGTCGAGCTGGTGGGGGCAAAGGCCCCGGCTCTGGCACACCCAAGGGTCCTGAGGGCAATAGACGCATTAATGAGGGACAAGAACTTTGCATGCAGAACAACCAGCGCCATACCGGTACCGGTGCTAAAGAGGGTGGTCGCGGCCCTCCCCTCAACCCCGGAGGGACGCGCAGTAAGGGCTGCCATCCTCCTAATGTTCCATGCAGCCCTACGCCAGTCAGAGACACTCCCTCCAACAACAGTCAGGTGGGCTGTTACAAACCACCCCACACGTTCAGACATGACCATAGGCGAGGACCATCTTACATTGAATATAAAATGGGCAAAAAACCTACAGGGCTACAACCAGTCGAAGCAAGTAAGGCTGGGCAGGATGGTGGACCCAACATACTGTGTAGTGGCAGCCATGGAGGCACATTTACGAGACCAGCCCACAATAACACCAACACAGCCCCTGTTCTGCTTCAAGAACTCATGCCGCCCAGTACCGGTAACATTTGCAAGGCGACTGTGGCAGGCAACTATCAAGGCACTCGGCTTCGCCTCGTTGGGCTACACACTCCACTCCCTCAGGAGGGCTGCGGCTACCCAGGCCCACGAGGGGGGCTGCACGGAGTTGGACATCCAGGCATATGGGGGCTGGGCCTCAAATGCCCACAGGCGCTACATAAAAACCCACAGGACAGAGAACGTCAACAAGGCCATCCGCCGGGCCTTAGAACAATAAGGCCCAACGTCACTAAAAAGGACACCATCAGGCATAATGCCTAGACCCATACACCAACATAGACACACATACAACCATTATGGTTTTATCTTGGCTTTTTGGCCCGTGTATATTTCATTCAAGGTCTTATCACTCAATATTACGGTATTCATCTAATATAAAATGTGTGTCTTATCATGTGTATTATAACAAAATCTCATAAAATCTGTTTCTATTAAAACAATTTTATTAAACCCAATTCCACTCCTTGTGTTGTTCCTCCGGGAGGGTAAGTCATAATGGTAGGCTCGGGGCGGAGCCCCGCCCCCGAGCAGTCATTGTGGCCCCTCCTGGGGGTACATACACACACTACATGTATGTACATGTACACACACCCCCACCTGGTGGACCTCTCATAAACCAATACCTGTACTCTTACCTGTCCACCAGGTATCAATTCATTCTCCTTGTGTATACCACCATCTCCGGTTATACTTCAATTTCCCACCCACCCACACCTCTTATAAACATGTTCAAAATATCAAACATGTACCATAATATTTATGTCATCGTCAAAAACCTGTAATTTCAACTCAAACATAACTGTCTTCGTATACCGTGTATATTTCATTCAAGGTCTTATCACTCAATATTACGGTATTCATCTAATATAAAATGTGTGTGTTATCATGTGTATTATAACAAAATCTCATAAAATCTGTTTCTATTAAAACAATTTTATTAAACCCAATTCCACTCCTTGTGTTGTTCCTCCGGGAGGGTAAGTCATAATGGGTGTGGGTGTTGACTGGTAACATAAACAAAAACGGCCCATAGGGGTCACCAAGCTCATTAAATGTAGCTTACTCCACCACAGGGTATGGTGTTAATCTATTATCACAGGCCTGAGAATCTTATCTCTGGGGTAAGTATCCCTCCTCCAGTGTCTGGTCCTGCCACCACAAGGGGGGGGGGGGTTCTCAACCTCCTTTGCTGACCAAGAAAGTTGGTAACCAGATCTGCCCCTGCAGTCAGGGCAAACTGGCCAGGTTGAGACTAGCGCCATCTACTGTCTATCACTGATGAAACAAGTGTATAATCAGCCAATTAGAACCGACCTGCTGCTGCAGCATATGGATGTGTTGTGTCTCTTAGTGGTTGGGTTTGGTTGGCTGCTGTGTACCTGCGGTACAGTAGGCTTCTGTACCCCAGGCACACAGTGGCTATCCTTCTGTACCCTAGGTACACAGCATGTCACATTAGAGCATTCCTTGCAATTAAATTTCTAGAAGGGAAAACACATGTGTAGTAAGCATATAGCCCTAGGAGTGTGGATGTGTACCTGGGGTACAGTAGGGATGTGTACCTAAGGTACAGTAGGGTTAAGATGTGTACCTCAGGTACACATAGGATGATCACTGTGTACCGATGGTACAGTAGGACGCTGTGTACCTGAGGAACAGTACAACCACTGTGCACCTGAGGTACAGTAGCTAGCATGCCCACTGTGTACCTGAGGTACACTAGGTGACCACTGCATACTTGAGGTACAGTAGCTAGGATGCCCACTGTGTACCTGAGGTACAGAATGAATACTTGAGTTGTGGTTTCTGTAACTTAGTGTAATTACTCAATTAGGCCCACTAGTAGTCTACTGTACCTCAGGTACACAGCACAGCCTAACAAACCCAATATAGCAGATGCATCTGCTGCTGCAGCAGCAGGTGAATCCTGATTGGCTGATATGTTATTGTGTACCTGAGGTAGCCTGTGGCTTGTGTATCTGGGGTAACGTCTCGGGCGTCTCACGGTCGAGCTGCGGCTCAACATCCATTTGGCTCCTGGACTGGACAATGTTATGCATGGGTTTGCCACCAGGATGCAGGTCGGTGGTGTACCCTCTTGAGAATGCTGGTTTAAACACCACCCTTAGAAGACTGATTCGCCGACTGATTCACAATGATCCCTTTCCAGGAGTGTGGGAAGTACTGATGTGGTATATAGTGGGATTTCCAGGCTCCCAGGGCCCAGTTCTGTAAATAGACCACCTCCCCACCAGTAACAAAGGCCATCCACCAGCCAAATGTCCCAACAGACATCACTGTGTGGTTGCATGCTACTGCTATTGCAAACTCATCCTCCCTGCTTTTACCTCCCGTGTCCCCAGTAAAGTACACATCCTGACCATGGATATTCTTCTTACTCCAGGCCAAATCGTCTGTAGCCACTACAAACACCACACTGGCTCCATACCGCTTCCTGAACTGCCCCATGGCCTGTTTGAAGTAAGATGCTCCGGGTTGGTAGACGGTTTTCTCTGCTAGCATATTACTCCGCCTCACATGGACGGTGACCAGTACTGGCTGCTTTCCACCCACGAGCATCTCACCCCTCTGGTTGTGTGACACAGGCTTATCAGTGTTTTGCGCCACATGGTGCAGGAGATCAGTGAGGAAGAGCTGGGCCTTTGTCTGCAGAGCGTCCTGAATGATGAGCTGCTCCCGGATCTCATCCAGGTATTCCACAAAGTAACCCAGGTTCTGCAATAATGGAGGGACATGCCTTTAGTATCAGTTTCAGGTACAGTTTTAGGTATAGGTACACGTTTGGTCACAGTTCAAGGTAATTTCATATAATGTTTCAGGTACAGTTTAAGGTTCAGTTTCAGTATTTTTAATTGTTTATTCATGTCATCTATCTCAAGTGGTCTACCTCATGCAGTATAGTATTGTTGATAGTTATAGGGAGTTATATGCTGCATGTTTTTTCTCATATTTATGGAAGCATTTTGTTATCGATACATTGATGGTCATGCAGTTATCATTACACCAGGTTCCTATTCTATCAAGATCAACTTGCATAAATATTACAACTAGCCCTGTGTTCTTATTTTTATGGTAGACTTATCTGCACACAATGCATTGTTGAAATGTGTAACTTTCTTTAGAAAGTCACTTATCTAAAAAAGATATACTAGTACTGTATTGTTGTGTCATGAGCACCCTGGCACCTATTGATTTGGAGGCATGTTTACCCCGGTATTTATACAAGAAGACAAGTGCATAAATATATATTTCAAGGCTCTCCCACCCCCAGCGCTAACACAAGACCGGCACTTATTTAAAACCTTGTGCTTAAACACAATGGTACAGTTCTAGTATGGGTATCCCAAACCTCACGTTCCTGGCACCTGATAGCTCTGTTTAGACCTTTGTTCTCTATCTTAATCTTAATCTCTGCATTAGGAGGCCATGGTGTACACCGTCAAAAGCTTTTTTCATATCTATGGACAGTTGCAGTTTTAGAGACAGTTTCAATTTCAGGTACAGTTTCAGAGACAGTTTCAGCATAATTTAACGTCTGGCCCTGCCTACTATGGTACATGTACTAGCCCAGATATGTGGTACCAGCAAATAAAAGACAACTTGCTGTCCTTTGAAAATAGTAAGGCACATGCCTTGGTATCGGTTTTCTCCTGCATCTCATGGATTTAATCACCTATCTCATAGATGCGATCATGCACTGCTGTATGCGGCAAGCAGCATATATAAATACATGTCCAAATGCGAGACAGACTACCACTATTTATGGATGACTCTTTGCTAATTTGGGGCAGTCCCGTAAGGTACTTAAAGAGGCATTCTCACCGAGCGAATCCCACTCACATTTCTAGCGCTGTTCTAGTCTACCATGTGGTTAAATGCGAGTGGTGAGACTGCCCCTTTAATGTACGCTGGGATGTTAAACTCAATCAACCAATCAATCAATCATGTCCAATTAAATTGTATTTTCCCCCAGGTGCACTTTCAGCCTCAGCTATAGTTTCAGGTACACTTTCAGGGGAAAATACACCAATGCTGTACCAGGAAGACAATGACATAATGAACAACAGACTTTAGTCATGATGCGACGCTTACAACGCATTATATATTAAGATTTAAGATAATAGATTAAGATTCACTTTGGGGCCGACTTCACTCTGGAGCCGACTTCACTCAGGGGCCGACTTCACTGGGACCGTTCTCTCCTTGGGGCCGACTTCTCCAGATACCCCTTACTGTTGCTACCACAGGCTTAAACTGAACAGCCTGGTCATACTGGACTGTATATATACCACAAGGTATGACAGAGCTAGACATTTATCATTCTTATACCCTCGATGGCCCTACTGTACCATGCATTGAACCCTCGAGTCTCTTAGCCAAATGCGTCGTGTGCAGGGCCGCTTAAATCATTGAAAATAAATTTATTTTATTTTGTAGTTATAATAGATTAGGGTGGCGTTAGGGTAGGTTAAAGGGTTCGCCAACCAGAACTGGAATTCTTTTTGTAGTTGTAATAGATTTGGGTGACATTAGGGTAGGAAAAAGGGTCATTTACCTTTGGTTTAAGTGACTACAGGAACAATTACGACTACAGAAAATATGACTTATTAAGATTACAGGTAATATGTGCGGTGTCTATTCACTTGGTGAGTTTGTTACGTACTAACCTGCAGGTAACAGCAGAGGAAGGCGTGTTGTGGTTTGGGCCTGTTCAGCACCTGAGGCAGCCTTGTGTCATAACTCAGGTGATTAGGGCGATCATTAAGTTGCACTGAGCGCTTTTTGATCTCAGTTCCTTCCAGGCAGTCCTCATCCCTATGAACCTCCACCGTGAACAAGTTGGAGAATACCTTGTGGATGTCGTACCCAACGCAGGCTACTGGTTGTCGGTTTGTCTTTTTGGCCAGGCCATACGCCGCAGCATAGATCCAGAGTTGGTTTCCTAACCCACCAATCATCCGCACTGTCAGAGTTCGGTTATTATCCGGCTTTTGCCAATACTCTTTTTCTTTAGGTATACCATAAACCATTGATTGTTTCATAGGATGCAGTTGAGTCAGGAAATGCAGCACCAAGCAGGAACTGTTTATTGCAAGGGCAATTATGATGATGTGTCGGGTATTTATTTTCATCATGGAGTAGTTTAAATTGTATATTAGAATATAATAGATCCAGGTTCCATGGGATTCCTCCTTAAAGATGCACTCTCACCACCAACAACTCACTTGTTAGTCAACTGACTAAATCACTCATTTGAATCCTAAGTGATAGTTGTGCTTTAAATTAGGTGAAGATTACATCATTTTGAGCTCAGTAAGGATGTTGACGAGTGGGAGCTTAAAAATTAAGAAAATCATGGTTTCATTAAATATCATTCATATAATGGATATTATAATTATAATGTATCTCATTCTCTATAATTTATAGGAGGGCTAACACCATCAAAGAATTTCTCCAGGACCTGGGTCCAGGACACACATATTATCTTGCATGGGGGAATTGCCCTATGGGACGATCTAGATGACTGTTAAGATTTCAAAAACCAAAGAAAGCTTTAAATAATTATGGGTATTTCTGAAAAATCGACAGGGGACATGCATGGGGGTTCCCCCAACCCCCATCCAGACCTCCAATACACAACATTCAGACATATGTAGTAATATTTAGAAAGTATATATGTGACATATATGTTATATTGTGTTGTAAAACAGCAGGCTCATCTCCTACATTCTATCATATCACCTTTTTTTTTTCTTAATACCAAATATATATCTGCTTATTTTTATCATCTTTTTCATGAAAAATTAGCCGAAAAACTGGAAATATATAATATCAAGAAGCACATGGTCAAGATTACTGGCAATATCCATTTTTAAGATTATGGGAAATGTATACGGTGTCTAGTCACTTGGTCAGTCCGCCCCTTCTTGCACCCCAGGCAGTGTAGTTAAAAGATAAAGTCAATATGTTAAAACACATTCAATATTGTGTATCATATCATAGATATTCTCATACAACCTAATATCGTATACAGGTTATATTTTCAACCCACCCCTACCTTTAAAGTCTCAGGATATTGGGAAGTTGGCGCCACTGATCTCCTCTGCTGTAACCCAAAGGGAGACGCCTCACATATATGTCCATATATGATTGTCCATAGGAGGTGGGCGCTATAGAGAGGTGAGAAAGCAACGGCTTGTGGCAGCCTGGGTTGGTGCAAAAGTCGTCCCACCACTAACGTTCATTCTACATAGGTGGTGGGCGCTATAGGTGAGAAAACAACGCCTGGTGGCGGCCCGGATTGGTGCAAAAGTCGTCCTAACACTAAGGCTAATTTTACATAGGTGGTGGGCGCTAGAGGTGAGAAAACAACAACTTGTGGCGGCCTGGGTTGGTGCAAAAGTCGTCCTAACAGTAACACTGCACCAGGCGTTACATTTGAGAAGTTGACCATGGGCAAACAGCTCTCCTTATGGTAAGGATATCATTGGTTGGATGGTTCATAACACAACCTGTGGGCGGGTCCTGGTATGTGTAAAAAAACCACATAGGGTACATGGATACAAAATGGATGCCCTCTCAACGGTGACACTTTTCATTCGTCAGGGGTCTAAGTTAGCAAGAAGGGATTGATTAAAAACCGTGCCTTGACAAATATGAAATGGCATATCCTATAGTCTTAATCTAAAAGCATATCTCCCGTATACTTAGGCATATCTCTTGTATACTTAAAGTTGTGTTATCATTTTTGCATATCTCAATGGAAAATGTGTGTTTTGGAGAGGCCTTAACGTGGATGGTGTGACCTTTGTATGTGGAGTGCGGATTTGGGGTGTAATTGCTGGATTCACCCAGTGTGTGTCTGTACGTGGCTTATCAGATCCTACTCACCAGGTTGTAGAACTAGGAGTTCTGGATAGTGTAGGAACACAGTAACTCGGACACATGTTGCTCCTATTTGCTGAATACTAGTTTTAATTCCTCTCTCCTAGTTTCTGCTCCTCCAGTACAAAATCTGTCACAACTTGTCCACTCACAAGGCTCACGCGGGCCATGTTGTTCATGCAACCCCCATTCCCATACTAAGGTA
This sequence comes from Harmothoe impar, assembly GCA_947462335.1. Classification (NCBI taxonomy): domain Eukaryota; kingdom Metazoa; phylum Annelida; class Polychaeta; order Phyllodocida; family Polynoidae; genus Harmothoe; species Harmothoe impar. Next base: position 15,998,290 of record OX381721.1, on the reverse strand, counting down.
CGCCAACCACTTACTCCTCCTATGCCTTCACATAAGACCAGTTGAGACTTGCTTGTACTGAAGGCTACCTTATTTAGAGTCACCTAGTACAATGTGTATTACTAACATAGTAAATATATTATATTTATTCATGGCTTCTTAAGCTAGGTTACCAATGTTAGCCTGTAACATAGTGTGCACTAGCCATATCACTCCATACTCTAGAATGAGTAGGCCTACTTCATTCTACAAGGTGCCTGGACATGCCAGTAGAGAAAAGACGTGATACAACATTTCAAAACGTTTCCGTATGGTTCCTTATTAACAATCCAACGTTAAAAATGTGCTTTTTAAACATAAAGTAACATATTTTTGTTAGCTGGAATTCCATACCTCGCGTAGTTTGAAATCCCCCAACCCTTAGTAGTCTTACAACCGACCTGATGTTAAAATAGTCTCTGGTAACTGTTAACATATATTAAACAACATTTAACCGTGGGCTCTGCCCCAGATCACTTTTCATACAAGGGGCTAATCTGGATTCTTCTATTTTCAGCTGTGAACGAATTAGAGACTGCTTTAACATATCTATCTCTGCATCATATCAGTTGTAAGAATACGCAAGGTACGGCGAATTCAGACCAAGCGCTATATACCTATGACTATATCCAATCACCTGTGACAGCCCGATCATAATGTGCATGCAGATCTATGTGTACACGTCTGACCTCGGCCATTAGTAAAAAATGGTGTAAATGTATCATCCTGAGTGGGGCTTTGTATTTCCTACATGTTTTACTATTTCGAAATTAATTACATGTTTTGTGATCTGATAACTACTTTTAATATACTAACGTAGATTCTCGCGTTCTACCCGAGCGTTCTACACGAACTAAACTGAGCTTTCATTTGATACCATACATGCCTATATAGGTTGCGGATTATACGTGGGCATTTATTACTATGTAACGGTACTAAAATAGAAGTTTACCCAGAAACAGGTTATAGGATTCTCCACTGTTCGGAGTTCAGGGTGCGGGTTATAGACGAGATGCGGGTTATACAATATATACGAAGGAATTCACGGCAGCTTTCCATCTAATGATGACGTCCTGGGCATGAAATACAGAACTACCGTAGGTTTAGTATTGGATAGACTATGGTTATGAAAAGGTATGTAGAATCAACCACAGCTTGCTGGTAGGGGCCAGACGAGGGCGAAGCCCAAGTCGCCCTACCAGCAAGCTGTGGTTAATTCTAATACCCTTTTCATAACCATTGTCTATCTGACTTAACCTTCGGTTATGTGAAAATAAGCAAGGTGTGAAATGCTTTGTCTTAGCCCTCCACCGTAGATTAAACATTAATAGACAGTGCCTCGTCAGCAATGTAATATTCTCTCCCTAGAAAGCTATGCATTTTACATTTTAAAAAGAAAAAAAGAATACATACCTGTACACAATGAATACTCCCGATGTTATGATTAATAACGACCAACATGAGCACATGGTCGGAGGAAATCCGCAGATGTGCCAACCCTTTGACATTGTGCCAAGTTATCACGGACTGTTCCAAATGTGAATTACATAATCAAGGGCAAGCAAACTTACGTTCCAAAAAATCTACTTTATAACAACCGTCACTTTCTTCTACATGTATCTTAAAGTGGGTATATCCGATATTTTACTTCAAATTCTTAATCTTACTTAAATTTATTCAAAACACTGTAAAAGTATACCTGTAATATAAGAGTGATCCAAAGTCCCCAAACCATGGACTTTTCTAGTGTATTTTCAATGGGTGGGGGGGGGGGGGGATAAAGTAAAATTTTAGTAGTCCAGACCTATTATATATTTATGATGTACCTATACAATTAAACTAATACTCACATCTTATGATTTTACCATGTACTTATTATTATACTAATTATGACTAATTTTTTCAAGCACTTCTCTATACTAAACCTATTATCCCATTCCTGACCATCTATTTTCTTTATTAACACTTTTTAGAATTTCATTTTTTTTTTAAATATAAATAGGCCTACCGGTAATTTACAGAAATATCTGAAATTTAAAGAATTTGTAAAAAGATTTAATATAAATTGTCATAAAATATTAAAATCATAAATTGGCACTGTACCGGTAAATAGAATATACACACTGTATAAAATGCACTAACAGCTGACCAGAATTGCAGAATCTGCTTGGAGAATGTAAAATCAATGCTGACCTTTGACCTCTATTCTTATATTGTCACCATAGCAACAACCATTTGCCTGCTCTTTGCACTACCTCAGTAACCATTATTTAAGAATTGACATCACCTGATGAAGGCCTTCTTTGGTCGAAACGTTCTGATCTGTTGAATATGAAATGGTAATAAAAGCCAACTTAAAACAAACTTTCTGACGTTTTAGTTGTGTCTATTATATGCAATATATTTGGTAATATATTGCATAAAATATAACTTTTTAATAGTGTTGGCCTCAAGACTGGCCCCCCAGGAAAGGCAGCAGACCTAAACATTAATCCTTCCTGGTAATCCCCCACCAAGGACTGCTGGTAAATCCCCTTTTAGATGTAACCACTCTAATCTACAGATTAAGCCTACTATAAGCTATTATATACCGTGCCCAGAAATGAATCTTTGTGCAAATTATACCACACACATTTTCAGCACTAAGGTCCTGGATGCATGTACCATTTTAATTCTACGTAGGCCCTACTATAATGTCCCTGAGGGACTAGTTTAAATGTGTCCCAGTTATACTATAGACATACCCTCAAAATTGTGCTGACACTCTCACAGCAACCATGTACATGAGCAAACAACTTACTGTAAATTCTTGCGTAGAAGTCTATACTAAATCTAGCTCATCCTGGCGAGGCCCTGACTGTGAGGTCGTTATGTACTATATTAGTGGTATCCATTATACTATCCTAGTAGTATAGTATGTATCGGAACGGGACTATAGTTAAGTACTGTTTATTACTCAATCGACCTGCAGCCAATCAGAGGCCTCCATTTGGTCACGTGACCGGAAGTGACCTACTTAGGGGATTAGTGGTGAGGTCACGTGACCTAGTTAGCCAATCAGAGGCCGCCATTTGGTCACGTGACCGGAAGTGAGGTCATATGACCTACTTATGGACCGGAAGTGACGTCATATGACCTACTTAGGGGACCGGAAGTGAGGTCATATGACCTACTTTAGGATCACGTGACCGGAAGTGACCTGATGAGTCACGTGACCGGAAGTGACGTCACATGACCTAATGGCCAACCGGAAGTGAGTGACTTGATTGAGGATCACGTGACCGGAAGTGACCTGATTGATCACGTGACCGGAAGAAGAAGAAGAAGAAGAAGAAGAAGAAGAAGAAGAAGTGACGTCACGCGACTTAATGAAGAGATGAGCGTCTTTAAGGGGTCACGCGCTTTAAAATGTGATATCTTTTTTTTTGGAGGAGGAGGAAAAGGAGGAGGAGGAGGAGGAGGAGGAGGAGGAGGAGAAGGAGGCGAGTCTCTTATTTTTTTCGGTAAACTAATAAAAAACACTACGATATAAGTTTGTTTTTTTTTTTCATTTTTTATTGTTTTACGAGCGACTGGAAGTGACTTATTGAACTAGGTAGAAGCGTTCTTTAGAGTGTATAAGGGGGGGGGGAGGGAAGGGGAGGGGAGGGGAGGGGAGGGAAGGGGAGGGGGGCCCTTTTAAGATGCATGGGGAGGGGGGCGCTTTTAGGATGCATGGGGCGAGTGGTGGGGGGGGAGGGGGGGAGGGGGGAGGGGGGCACTCTAGGGGGGTGGGGGGGGCACTCTAAGGGGCGTTTGTCTCTTTTAAGAAAAAAAGAAAAGAAAAAGATTTCAATCGAGAGACACGCTTCTTCCTCTCGAGAGGAAGAAGCGTGTCTCTTCGTTTTTTTTTGTTTATCACGTGCTTCGATGAGGCGATCAGCTGCGACTGGAGGAAGTGACACTTTAAGAGGGCGCGCGTCTTAATTGTTATGATATTTTTTTTTTTACTTACTAATAAAGAAGACGTATGAAAATAAAACACAACAATTCACATGTCCGTCGTTCTCGTTGTTTCTTGCTTGATAAAGTCAAGTAATATCGCGATGCCGAGGTCAAACTTTCCCATGTCCTCAGTCAACACTCGAAGGAGTTCAAAAGGTGTACCGCCGGCACCGTCAGCTTCATCTTGCCACATTTTCAACACTCGGAAGGCCCACTCAGCGGGACTTCCTCCGTATTCGCATTCTTCAGCGATCTTATCTAACCTCTCAGGCGACAATTTTAAATGGTCCCCCACCTCTTTCCACCTGCTACCTAGACGTCTGCCGAGGGTGCCCAAGTGCTTATGCATCGCGCGCGAGTCGGGGTTTTCGAAATCCAACCCCTGTCTGTGGAGAAGGGACATCCACTGAGCCAACAGTTCCACGCGTCTAATGCGGGTGAAGACGCGACCGAGCTCTCCCCATCTATGACGATGCGGGGTTTCACCCCACCAGACTCGGAACATCGCCGTACACAGCTCCTCCGGTGTCTTGACACTGCGCTCTACTAGAGCATCCATACGGGCGGCGGTAACTTTTAAGCTACTGCCCAACTCTCTCCAACAGCCGCTCAACTCTTTACCTAGTTGACGAAGCAAGGCGTCGCTATAGGCTAACCGCCGCTGTCCTACCTCTCTGTTCTCCCCATCGGTCTGCCTCGCGCGTCTCACGTCGTCAAGCCGCATTAACTTTTTTTCAGGTGGACAAGGCGGTGAAGGCGAGCTTGAAAGTGGAATAGCTTGAGCCATCTCGTCTCGTCTTGGCGGCGGTGGCGGTGGCGGCGGCGGCGGTGGCGGCGGCGGCGGTGGTGGCGGCGGTGGTGGTAGTAGACGTTACTGTGGTCAGAGGCGATATGGTTTTTTTCCAACAGAAATCAGAGCTTTTTATACAGAGGGAGTTTAATCCCATTTCCAACAGCACTCCAGCTGTGTAGCGACCTGTCCGCATGACGCTTTTTTCAACCGCTCCGCTCCTTAAGAGCTTAGATGACGAGGGGTGTGTCATCGCTATCCGTGGAGACCAGCTGAAAACGGTGTTTCTTCCTCATCCATAGCCTTACCTCCTACCCCCTACCTGAGGACGTCTCCCTCCCTCTGACATTCATTGTAACAAACGTCAGAGGTCAGGTGAAAATCGGATTTTTTTCATGCACAGCCTTAGTCAGCTGTCACCCCTCCCTATTGAACTAGCCGGCCGCCGCCGCCTGGCCGGCCCGGTCTACTCACCACGGCAGGAGGTGGTGATTTTTTTTTTGTCTTACACTTAAGTCGCTCACCACACGCACACGCCTCTACTCACAGACAGACACGTTCGTCTTAGGGGGGTCCTGCTTCACGCCACACGCCTCCTGTAGTTTTTTTTTGTATACACACTCTAAGCTCATCACCGTTAATCCTTTATACAGCTAACGCGCGCTGAATGGCTGAACAGGGTGGTAAGTGGCTTAGCTCATGACAGTGGATCCCTCAAAAAAGGGATCCAGCTGAAAACGTCATACCTTATGTCTTTGTGAATGGCCGCCGGTCAGTCGACGGCAGCAACCGGTTAATCCTTTATACAGCTAATGCGCGTTGAATTGCTGAACAGGGTGGTAAGCGGCTTAGCTCATGACAGTCGATCTCTCAAAAGGGGGGAAAGGGATCCAGCTGAAAACGTCATGCCTTATGTCTTTTGTTTCTCTTTGTGAATGGCCGCCGGCCAGCCGGCGGCAGCTGAACAGGGTCAGTAAGTAGCTTAGCTCTAGAAGCGAGAAGGCGTATATAAGGGGTCTGGAAACCTCCATTCACTCACTCATTCTTTTGCTGCTCTCTACAGTCACCACCATGAGCAAAAGACAACACCTAGCGCCGTCCAAGAACAAGAAGACTACGCGGAACAGCGCTCGTTTAGCGTCAGTGCCTCCTCTTGTTACTGAAAATGAGACTACCGCCGCAGCCGCTTGGTCTTATCACCCTCCCGCTGTAGCGAGCGCTCGCGGCAGTAGTAGTAGTAGTAGCAGTAGTAGTAGCAGTAGTAGTACTAGTAGTAGTAGTAGTAGTAGTAGTAGTAGTAGTACTACTGGTAGTAGTCGTCGTGCTAGCGACGTTGTTACACTCGCGACGGTACACGTTGCTGCTAAGCGCGCTGCCGCTGCTACTGCCGCCCCGCCTGCTGCGGCTGCTGCTGCTGCTGCTGCACCTGCTACCGCTGCGCCTGCTACTGCTGCGCCTGCTGAGGCTGCTGCGCCTGCTACTGTTGCGTCTGCTGCTGCTGCTGCTGCTGCTGCTGCTGCTGCTGCTTCTGCTGCACCTGCTGCTACCGCTACTACTACTGACGACAACGCTCCTGGCACAGCGCAGTACTGGCAACCGGGTTTTTACCTCCCCACTACTGTTGATGACTTTGATGACCTGCCGCACGTTGCACAGCCCCTCTCCTCCACCACTACATCGACCGACGCCCTCGACGCCGCTCGCGCTGAGAGTGACAGCTATTCGGACACTCAGCCCCTAAACCGAGAAGAAGAGGAGGAGGAGTAACAGGGTGAGACAGAGAACGACGCTGACGACGAGGCGTACGAACAACCCGAAGGGAAAGGGGTGGGCGGTACGTTTTTCGGCTTCCCTCTTCGACCTTTCGACCTCACTTCCTCCACTAGTAGCGTCCCGTCCGGTCCGTGGCGACTGCCCTCACCGCCACCTTACGAGGGCGGCGGCGCTTCATCTTCTACCGCTACACTCAGCACCGACGGCGTGTGGCTGCGCTGTTCCAACAACGAGGCCTCGGATACCACCAGCGCTGACGCTGCTCCTGCTATCGGTTCTGCTGCTGATTCAGCTCACGCTGATGGTGTTACTCATCCTGCGGGTGTGAAACGTTCTAAGGTGAGTTCCAGAACAACAAGGCCTAGTAAGAAGAGAAAAATACAAGAAAAAGAACGAGATGGACGAGAAGAAGCAGAGAAAACCTTCTCCCGTCTTCTCGGGTTAGAGTTCTGCTTAGACGGAGCTTTGACGCTGGAGATCTGGGAGGATGTGGCTAGACTGTCTAGGAGGCCGCGCTACACAAAAGACGGCCAGCTGAAAGAGGCGTCTCTGACCAGAAGCAAGCGAGTGCACTTCACGGCCGACGCGCTGCGCGAGCTAATAGCACGCATCGCCGATATCCGCGCAGTGGTGCGCATACGCGACACAGCGGCCGCGCAAGGAAAACCTAATCACACCCCCTGGTTCGCAGTGCTGGATGAGGAGGGCGAAGTGTACGCAGCTGTGAGCTACTACAGCGGTAAGAACCTCGTCCACGTGCGCAAGTACGAAGGTCCTGACAAAAAACCCACACAGCAGGGAGTGACGCTGTCCGCCAGAGCGCTCAAAGAGTTGGATGACAAAACAGAGATCATTCTGAAATATCTCGGCATAGATTCGGAATGAGAGACGCTCAACGCTCACGCGCGCGCACACACACACACACACACACACACACACACACACACAGCGTTTTGACGTACGCTGTATGAGACAGACAGACGGATACACAGACAGCAGACAGAAAGATAAATAGATAGATAGATAGACAGATAGATTGATAGATAGATAGATAGTTAGACGGCTAAGTAGTTGGTAACTGAGTGAAAAAAAACATGACACAGTACGTATGCGAAAAGTGTTTCAAAATGTTTAAAAGACCGTACAACCACGAGAGACACGTAGAAAATTGTAGAGTAGTACCTAAGTTTTGCCCTCTATGCGGCGAAGGCGATTGCCGAAAGATCGCCTGTCGACGCGAATCTCTGGACTGGGTGACCGTCCCTCCGCGCATATGTGCTGTACCGAACGGGGAGGAAACGTTCACGGCGAATTGGCCTGCGATACAAACGGGCGTCAGGATGCACGGGACTCGCGTGAGTGTAACAAACTTCAGGCTACCAACCGGCGAGTTGAGTGACGCTGTAGATACTATGCGTCGCATTCACTTGACACAAAGATTCAGATACAAAGTGGGTTTCTCGGTAGGCTTACTCTTACAACACAGAGAAGACAAGAGCAAACTGCGCTACTTTCACGCCTCCCAGAACAACGCAACTCTCATACAACCGCTCCCTACTATAACTAATTCAGAAACTTTGGAAGAGCTCCTCTCAAAGATGGAAAACACCGTCGCTTGCGAGGAAGTACGGAAACTTTGCGACGCTGACACCAAGTGGCACGTTCTTTTTCCTACCAATTTGAACATTTGCGTTTACATGGGACCGGGGGAATTCCCCATAGGCGGTAGGATCACTCAGGCCGGTCGAGTTGGAAAGAGAAGCAGCGTGTTAGATTTTCCCAACAAGGACAACCTCTGCATCTTCCGCTGCATTTCCTTTCACTTATACAACACCAGCAAGCGCGCTTCAGATTTGTTACGTCAGTTCTGTCCCGCTGCCACACCTGAATCCTTTCCGGGTCTGAACATCCGCGACTTACCCGCGTTAGAGAACTTGTTTGACGTACAGATAGCGGTTTACACCGCGTCGCGTCAAGTGCCGGGGCGGAAGTTGAGAAGACGCGTTACTCTGATCAGACCGCCTTCCAGAACTCTGGCCGCCCGAGGTAAAGTCAACCTACACCTGACGGCGAAAGGCGGTTTGCACGTCTCTCTCGTCACGGACTTCAACGCGTACGCGGGCATATACGAATGTTGCAAGTGTAAGGCGGCGTTCACCACCGAGTTCTTGCTGAAGAGACACAGGAACCAGCTTTCCTCTTGCCGACAAGTCAAGTTGCGCTACGTAGGTGGCATCTACCAAAATTCGAGAACGATTTTCGAAGCGCTAGCAGACTTCTCCATTTTTCCCCCCGACGGACATTCCGGAATCTACCCTTACAAGATCGCCTTCGATTTCGAGGCTTTCTTCAGACCGTGCAAAGAACCGTCGACGGAACACGTGTCCCTGCTGTGGGATCACGTCCCTTTGTCGGCTAGCGTCGCATCCGACTTTCCGGGGTGGGAGGGGCCCGTCTGCTTCGTCAGAGAATCCGACGCAGATTCCGACCCCTTGTTGGACCGAGTTTTAAATCACATAAACGAGAACGCCAAAGTCATCGGGGAAGCTGTGCTAGAACTTTACCGACCGACCTTAGCGAAGTTAGATGCGGCGATAGGTGAAGCTCTCCTGCTGGAGGAGGCGACGTTCACCCCTTCTCCAGGCGGCTTCGCTGCGGCTCAGACCAGACACCCGTTAGTTCAACTGAAGAAGCGTCTTCTGAGATACATCCGGCAAGCTCCAGTCGTGGGCTTCAACTCGGGGCGTTACGACTTGAACCTGATCAAAATACGCCTTCACTCGTTCTTCGCCTCCGGAGACCGAAGAAACCAAGAATTCAGCGTCATAAAGAGAAGCAATCAATACTTGGCGGTTTACACACAGCACACGGTTTTCTTGGACGTAGTCAACTATTTGGCACCCGGTTACAACTACGCGACCTATTTGCGAGCTTTCACCAGGAACGAAGAGAAAGGTCACTTTCCTTACGAATGGATGACGTCTACCAGGAAACTGGCAAACAGAACGCTGCCACCGAGATCGGCTTTCGACAGCGAGCTGACGGGCGTCAAAATGTCCGAATCCGACTACGCCGCATGTCAGAAAGTTTGGTCCGACGAGAAGATGCAAACTATGGAAGACTACTTGATCCACTACAACAACAAAGACGTCAAACCTTTCATAGAAGCTCTGAAAAATCACGCTAAATTTTTCCAAGATCGCGGCATTGACATGTTGAAAGACGGAGTTTCTCTCGCCGGTTTGACTTTACGGTTCCTCTTCCAAAACCTAGAAGACGCGTTCACAACGTTCCCCCAGTTCGACGCCGTCCTCCACGCTCTGATCAAAGAAAATCTAGTCGGCGGTCCTTCCATCATCTTCCATAGATTTCACGAGAAGGGCACCACGCGGATAAGGGAGCACAAGTACGGCGAAGAAGCGAGACCGTGCCAACACATCCTAGGACTAGACGCTAACTCTCTGTACTTGCGCTGCATGAGCGAAGCGCACTGCACGGGCTATTACGCGGTGAGACGGCCCGAGACCGAGTTCAAGCCCGAAATTAGGCAAAGAAACTCTCACAGCGCTTTGGAGTGGTTACGCTTCGTAGAGCACGACCGCGACGTGAAACTGCGCCACGCTTTGAACGGCGGCGAGATGGTTGTAGGCTGTCGGAGAATTCGCGTGGACGGGTTTCACGCGGCCTCTAATACGGTTTTCCAGTTTCACGGGTGTTGGTTCCACGCTCACGAGTGCATACCGTCGCACCGATATCAGTGCGCTTCACTGAGAGAGGAGAGACGCGACAGAACGACCAGAGTAAGCGCTTACTTGAAAGCGCTAGGTCACAAGCTGGTCGTCGTGTGGGAGTGCGAATGGCGAGAGATGAAGCGTCGAGATGAGCGGGTCAAGGCCTCCCAACAACGCTGGAAGGTTGACGCTTTGAAAGTGTCTCGAAACGCGATGAGCGAGAGCGACATCCTTTCCGCTGTGAAAGAGGAGAAAATGTTCGGTTTAGTTCAAGTGGACATCACTACGCCGCCTCACCTACGAGACTACTTCGAAGAAATGACCCCCGTTTTCAAGAACGCGACCGTTTCAAAATCGGACATAGGACCTCACATGTCAGACTTTGCGCAGGAAGAAAAGCTGTTGAACACGCCTCAGAGATGTCTGATAGGGAGTTACCACGGAAAAAATATTCTCTTGGGAACGCCGCTTCTCAAGTGGTATTTAGAGCACGGTTTGATAGTCACCAAAGTGCAGCTGGTGGTAGAATACCTACCTAAACGCGCCTTTGCCGGTTTCGCGGACGAAGTAACGGCGGCGCGAAGACGTGGCGACGTGAACGAGAACGAGAAAATTCTGTCAGACTGTTACAAGTTAATGGGAAACGCTACGTACGGTAAAACAATCTGCAACAAAGAAAAACACACGGCGGTGAGATACACTGACAGTCGGAAGTTCGAACTATTGGCCAATTCGTGGCGCTTCAAAAAGGCGTCCGAGTTGAGTTCAGATCTGTTTGAAGTCGAACTACAACCGAAAACAGTCAACAACAACCTCCCTATTCAAATAGGGTTCATGGTATACCAGTACGCGAAGTTGAAAATGTTAGAGTTCACATACGACTTCTTGGATAGATTCGTCGATCGGCGCGATTATGCCCTTTGTCAAATGGACACCGACAGTCTTTACATGGCTCTCAGCGGTGACACGTTGGATGACCTAGTCAAACCTCGCCTGAGAGAGACGTACTTCAGAGAGAAACGAAAGTGGCTTCCGACAGCGGTGTGCGACGATCACTTAGAGCTTTTCGTGAAGACAAAAACGGAAAGAGTGCGAGAATGGTGTCCGCCGCCCGGCGGATGTTGTGAGAGACGGTACCTTCACGATCTGAGAACTTCGGGGCTTATGAAAGCGGAGTGGGAAGGTGACGGGATCCTAAGTCTCAACCCTAAGACTTACATTTGCTACGATCGAGTCAGCGACACCGGTGAAAGAAAATCCAAAAAATGGAGTGCAAAAGGCGTACAGAAGAAACAAAACCCTCAGGAACCAGACGACTTCTTGGATGTTCTTCGCCAACGAAAAACTCTCATTGCTGTAAATAGAAACTTCAAAGTGGTGCGAAACAAAATGGTCACCTACACCATAGAGAAAGACGGCGTGCGCTACTTGTATTATAAGCGTCGCGTGCATTCTGACGGTGTGACAACGAGTCCTTTAGAGATATGAAAAAAAAAAATAAGCGTGTGCATCTTTTCAAAAATAGAGTGTTTATCAAGATTGAAAAAAAAATAAATAAAAAAAAATAAAATAAAATATTGTTGTGTTTTTATTTTCATACGTCTTCTTTTACTAGTAAGTCGCGCAGTCTCTTAAAGCGTCACTCATGTGACGACGTCGCTTCCAGTCACGTGATCCTAAAGACCCTCACTTCCTAAACAAAAAACTTCTTCTTCCGCTCACGTGATCAATCAGGTCACTTCCGGTCACGTGATCCTCAATGAGGTCACTCACTTCCGGTCGGCCATTAGGTCATGTGACGTCACTTCCGCTCACGTGACTCATCAGGTCACTTCCGGTCACGTGATCCTAAATTAGGTCATATGACGTCACTTCCGGTCCCTAAGTAGGTCAGTAGGTTACCCAGAATGCACCACTAATCCCCTAAGTAGGTCACTTCCGGTCACGTGACCAAATGGTGGCCTCTGATTGGCTGCAGGGGTACCCAGAATGCACCACTAATCCCCTAAGTAGGTCACTTCCGGTCACGTGACCAAATGGAGGCCTCTGATTGGCTGCATGTCGATTGAGTAACCTTAAGTATCAACTTATTGGTAATATCTTTATTCAATTATAATAGCTAAGATGAGTGTGATCGATTCAATTGATGCTGGTGTCAAATATTTCCGAGCTGAATAAGTTCTTTTTGTACACCAGGATAAAATAAACGGGATTGGTGTATTTACATCATCTCATACTCAAAAAAAAAACAACAGTAGTTAACTATAGTCCCGTTCCGATACATACTATACTACTTATCCTATAGTCGATGCTCGGCCCTAAAGGGTTAAACTATGGTTGGCATCCTATGAACCCCATGCCCCAATCTCAGATAATATGGTTTTACAACAGCCATTAGAGCAGGTCACCCTCCTGCTCCCTACTTCCCCCCTTATAGCTCTTGCATACTGACCACAGTTCTGCACCCAAAGAAATGGGGGGGGGGGGGGGCAACCTCTTCCTGTAGGTGTCGATCGGCCTATAATATAATAATAGCTTTATTGACAACGAAAGGGAGGTCAATAATGACCTATGTGTAAACATTATTACTATTGACTTTAGCACAGGGACCGCATAATGGTGAACTCATAAGCCAGGCCCTTTGTCGGCCTCGCCATGCAGGTTGAGCTCGCGAATTCCGCGCGCGTATGCCCCCGACTTTGGCCCGATCCTATAAGCCTCAGAGGCCTTCTGAACAAACCCTGGTAAAAACTCGCGTATTGGCTGTACCCCAAACTTTGCCCCCCCCCCCCCCCACAGGTAAGGCTAAATATAGGTACTGGATATACTTCTGGGGGTCGAGAGGCAATATCATTGATATAAGCCAAGGCCGAAGGCCGAGGCCTATATCAATGATATTGACTTATTTATACAACAGCAGCACCAACTCAACAGCACTCTTTACATTGTCTAATGGGACAACCCCTAACCACCTCCTAGGGGTGTATAAAGGTACAACATAGTAAAACCGAGGTGGGCAGGTGTATGGCTTGTTGATCATTGCATGTGTGATGTTAGACTAGGTGTTCTATTAAGGGGTGATCCATTTAGTATGTCACGCATTTTTTGGCCATTTTGAAGACCCCTTTACCCCCATGTCACACTTTGTCACACTTTCCCAAACACCTCCTAGAAAAGTATGTCACAAATCTGCTGACACCCCCCCCCCCCCCTAGTACTGTATGATATAAAAGACCATACACATATTGTGATAAGCAGTGCAATAAGGCCTATCATTATATTGAATATAAATTGTAACCCAGGTTTAATACAATTAGATTGGTACTAAGGGGTGATCCATTTAGTATGTCACGCTTTTTTTGGCCATTTTGAAGACCCCCCCACCCCCATGTCACACTTTGTCACACTTTCCCAAACACCCCCTAGAAAAGTATGTCACAAATCTGCTGACACCCCCCCCCCTCCTAGTACCGTATCATATTATAAAAGAACATACACATATTGTGATAAGCAGTGCAATAAGGCCTGTTGAAAATTGAATATAAATTTTAACCCAGGTTTAATACAATTAGATTGGTACTAAAGTGTTGAAAGTATGACATTAGATATCAGTCAAAGCCTTCAAGTCCTCCTAGACAGGAAAATAATGGATTTTAGCGACTAGAATCCTTTCAGATTACAACTGTTCAAAAAAGCATGAACAAAATCACACAAGTATCGAAGGCACCCTAGATTTTTGTGACCTCTATCCATGGAGTCTGTTTTCACAGGAATATAAAGTGTGCTGGAACTGCTAAATGAGGAAGGGGCCTCAATTTTATTTCAACATGGGTGTGCGGCTGGCCCTCCAGCTACCCTTTTCCCTGGTGAGGGAGAAAAGTGACCCCTAGTCCAATGTCTAGGTTTAAGTAGATTCTCTGAGGAGTGAGCCTTTGTAAGAGGCATTTCAGTCAAAAGTGACCTTGATTGCAAGTTATTCTGGTGAGAACTCCAAAGTGACCTTCATTTTGACAGGTTTTGTTGAAATCTCTGAAAAGTGACCCTTGGTGAGGGAGGTTTTGGTAAAAATTGACCCTTGGTGAGGGGGGTTCTGGTGAAAAGTGATACTTGGTGAAGGGATTCTGGTGAAAAGCAGACCCTTGGTGGTGGGGATTCTGGTGAAAAGTGATACTTGGTGAGGGGGTTCTGGTAAAACCCTTGGTAGGCCTATTTAAAGAGGGATCTTGCTCAAAATGTAACCTTCCCAGCTGCACACCCATCTATATAAAATATACAACCCCCAGGCACTGCTATCTTTTCCTCTGATGTGGAACCCACATACTGTTTCAAGTAGCACACATCAGATTATGATGCTGCTTAGTGACAATGCATATACAGCTGTGCAGCATTTATTTAATAAAGGGTTTAAAAATATCTAAAAGTGTGACGTCACACAATCCTATACACCCCCCCACCCCCTTGTCACACTTTGTCACAGAAAAAAAAGACCCCCCCCAACCCCTTCGGGCGTGACATACTTAATGGATCACCCCTAATGTGTTGAAAGTATGACATCAGATACAGGGGCGTGGCAAGCAGTTTCAAAGTGGGGGGGGGGGGACTGAGGGGTATTTCGACCCTTTTTGACCCCTTTTTACTTGACCTTCTTGGTTTGACCTTTTTTTGGGGTTGGTCAAAAGTGGGGGGGACATGTCCCCCCCGCCCCCCCCCCCCCCCGGTTGCCACGCCCCTGAGATATCAGTCAAATGCTTCAAGTCCTCCTAGACAGGAAAATAATGGATTATATTGACTAGAACCCTTTCAGATTACAACTGTTCAAAGAGGCATTAACAAAATCACACAAGTATCAGTGGCACCCTAGATTTTTGTGGCCTCTATCCATGGATTCTTGTCTGTTTTCACAAGGATATAAGGTGTGCTGGAACTGCTACCCAAGGAAGGGGTCTCAATTTTATTTCAACATGGGTGTGCGGCTGGCAAAAGTGACCCTTAGCGCAGTGTCTAGGTTTAAGCAGATTCTCTGAGGAGTGAGCCTTGGTAAAAGGCATTTTAGTCAAAAGTGACCTTGATTGCAAGTTATTTTGGTGGACTTTGTTTTGACAGGTTTTGTTGACATCTCCAAAAAAGTGACCCTTGGTGAGGGAGGTTTTGTTGAAAAATGACCCTTGGTGAGGGGGGTTCTGGTGAAAAGTGATACTTGCTGAAGGGATTCTGGTGAAAAGCATAGCCCTTGTGAGAGGGATTCTGGTGAAAGGTGACCCTTGGTGAGGGGGTTTTTGGTGAAAATTGATCCTTGGTGATGGGGATTCTGGTCAAAAGTGATACTTGGTGAGGGGATTCTCGTGAAAAAGCGGACCCTTAGTAGGCCCTAAGGGGGATCTTGCTCAAAATGAACCTTGCCAGCCACACACCCAGCTATATGAGATATATAACCCCCGAACGCTGCTATCCTTTCCTCTGATGTTGGAAGACCTGTGGTACCTACATACTGTTTCAAGTAGCACACATGAGATTATGATGCTGCTTAGTGGCAATACATATACAGCAGTGCAGCATTTATTTGATATATGGTTTAAAAAAAAACTGAAAGTGTGTTGTCACACAATCTTATATACCCCCCCCCAACCCCCTTGTCACACTTTGTCACAGAAAAAAAGACCCCCCCCCCACCCCTTTGGGCGTGACATACTTAATGGATCGCCCCTAATGGCATGCAGTGGCAACAGGAGAGAGAGAGAGAGAAAGAGAGAGGGAAACTGAAGGTTTATGGGTGAGAATTATGATTATGATACCATAGCTACTAGGCAAAATACAAGGTTCCTTCTTTAAACCATGGCGCTGCTTTTTTCCACAAAAAATTCAGTGAGTAGATGTGTGCATTATGACAAAGAGTGTAGCACATTGGTGCCATTAAAGGGTTATATCGCTGAACAACAGATGAGGTGCCATAGCACTTGACCCAGCTAATTTAATGTCCCTCTAAAGCTGAGAGGTGATAAGCCTCGATCAATATCTCCTTTTACCCTTCAATGGCCACACAGTGCTTTAATTGATTACACCCTTGGTCATGATGCATAACTGAAGCCCTGGCAAATAGCTCGCCAGTCATGCATAAAAGGATCATACCGACCCTACAGGATTGATATACTCCTAAAGGGTCGGCATGATGACAACATATATATATATATATATATATATATATATATATATATATATATATATATATATATATATATATATGCATTTATGTACACACACACATATATATATATATATATATATATATATATATATATATATATATATATATATATATATATATATATGCATTTATGTACACACACACACATATATATATATATATATATATATATATATATATATATATATATATATATATAGAGAGAGAGAGAGAGAGAGAGAGAGAGAGAGAGAGAGAGAGAGAGAGAGAGAGAGAGAGAGAGAGAGAGAGAGAGAGAGAGAGAGCTGCATTCAAGCATAATGCCGGCCATACAGGTTTAGATTCCCTTCAGTTAAAAGGTTAATATTCCCTACATGCTTAGTCCATCAGGGTGGGTGGTGGCAGGACTGCTGGGTACATATTGACTCCTCTGTTGCTATGACAAAGGGGCCTCCCACTCGTAAGCATTATCAGTAGTGCATTAGCTCATATCCCGTACTGCAAAACCAACCCAACAGTAAGCATTAAGGGGCCGGTCAATTTGCTACAGAATATTTTCAGCATTAAGAAGAGGAGACAGTGGGCTTATATAGACCCAGTAAGGAATATGGAAGCACCATACATGTACCTACTGCTTTTACTATTGGATAGGAAAATATGGAGCTATGAGGCCTTTCCTTCTAAATAAGAATTCGGATTATGTATTAAACCAGGTGTCAGGTGAAAGGCATTTCACCAAATACAGGATTCAAGTCCACATTGAATGATTTACATCTGCACATACCAGTATGTATGATTCCTAGCGTGCTGAGCTATATTCCATTTTCATAGCCTCTTTTAGAAGATCATCACAAGGATCATCTCTGAAATATTGACTCTTTGGGAGGAGATCTAGCCAATAGTGGCATTGCGCAACTGGATTTAAGTTTTCTCAGGAACACTCAGATATTTATAGTGTATAAAACAATATGATGAAGTGATATCAAGACAGATATGTCATCGTATAATGTGAATCTCACTTTAATCAGCGGCTCTAGTCATAGTGGTTCTGCACTGGCCTACTACTTGGTGTTCCTACTGGTAGGGGTGGGAATCGTGCTGGTAAACCTGTGCATCATGTGCCTCTTGGGGGGTGCAGAGGGGTCCCCCCTTGAGGTCGGAAAGTCGCCGAAATTAAGGGGTCAAGGTCACAAAGTCACTTTTTTGGACCCTTTAATCTATTGTAATTTTCGCCAAAAAGTCGCTAGGTCGCTTTTATTATTGCCTTGGGTCGGAAGTCGCCTCCAAAACAGCCCAGGTCGCCAGGTCGCTTTTGACCCATCTGGACCCACCTCTTGTGCAGCACCCCTGCCCTCCTGCAGCCACACAACATCTACGTCGCCCACCTGTGTGTCGCCGACCTCCTTGTTGGTCTCGCGCTTGTCTTCTGGGCGGTCACCCGCTTGGTGCCCTCTGGTGGCATTGAGGAGAACTATAGCTTCTGGTTCTGTGCTACATCG
Organism: Harmothoe impar; assembly: GCA_947462335.1. Classification (NCBI taxonomy): domain Eukaryota; kingdom Metazoa; phylum Annelida; class Polychaeta; order Phyllodocida; family Polynoidae; genus Harmothoe; species Harmothoe impar. The sequence goes on along the minus strand of OX381721.1, from coordinate 15,980,314 downwards.
TTGGCATTCAGTATAACGTCCCTTGTAGCATCTGTCCTATGCCTGCTCACCATCTCTATGGAGCGCTATGTCAAGGTGATATATCAGACATTTTTAAAAGGCCAATTTTTTATTTTGCAATTTCTAACTGAAAACATGATAGTAATTGAACAAATATGGGCATTATCTCATAGTTTGTTGTTATATTCAAAATTTTGCAATATTTAGTAATAAAAACTCTTGTGTAACCTGCAACCTGCATGTTTGGTATCAAATCAAGCATCCAAGTGGGCACATGATTCATTTTAATGTTGAATCCATATTAAATTAACATAAAATCAATATTGGTGACTAGTTATCAATGTTGATTCAATGTTCTCTGCCTTCTGGGCTAGTCTGATTTGAATACAACCACTGGGTTAATTTTTATGGTAGTTGTCTATTTTCACCAGATTATCCTACCATTACGTCACATGGCAGTCCTCAAGCCTTGGCTGCTGCGTGGCCTGCGTGCAGCCTGCTGGACACTGGCTGTCATATGTGGGGTGGTCGCTTTCTGCTCAGCTGAGAACAGTGGCCATGGCTACTGCCGGCGTGACATACACACATACTTCATAGCCACCCTGTTCTCCATAGCGCTCGTCGTTTTGACCTTCCTCCACGGTGCAGTCCTTGTTGCTGCTCTCAGACAAAGGCGACGAATCAGAAGCCTTGCTGCTGGTCACATGACAGGACAGCGGAGACGTCACAGGGCTGACATCCGGTTGGTGTTGATGGTGGCACTGTTGTTTGGGCTCCTGTACCTCTGCTGGCTACCCAGCATCATTGTCAGACTCATGGATGTGCTCAGTGACACCAGTAGCAAGGGGCTTAAATCAGCTGTACAGGTGACCTTAGTGTTACGTTACTTCAGCACAGTGTTTAATCCCATAATATTTAACACGTTCAATGTTGACTTCAGGACTGAGGTGGTAGCCAGGGTGGCTGCTCTTTGTGGCAGGAAGAGGAGGAGGCAGATCCAGCAGGCTCCAAAGCTGTCTGCTATAGCCATGACGTTAACTGTATCTGGGCGCTACAGGCAGAATCTGGCAGAACGTGAAATAGCTTAAAGTAGGTTAACAACCACTGGCCGCTACAGGCAGAATCCATTTAATAGAATCTCAAGTACCTTAAATCGGCACTATCATGTATGGGGTAAAGTTTGACTGGCCACTACAGGCAGAATCCACCAGAACTTCAGGTACCATAAAGCTGCATTCTCATGTATGAGTTGAACTACAACCAGAACATCAAGTAGATTTAAGCTGCACACTTGTGTATAATTTGTGTATAAACTGTAACTGCCAAGTAAACAAAAAACGTTATACAACGTTATATAACGTTTATCTATGGCTCCTTATTATCGCATAACGTTAAAAACTGCCTTTGTACTGTGCACCGGAAAGCTATGTTGCTAAGCAAATAAACATTTGGAATGGCTGTTGCTAAGCAACCACTCAACCTAGCAACCAACCAATAACACCACTGGATTCCCAGGTTGTGAGTTAGGGGGGGGGGCGGTAGGTATCATTAGAATTGACCTGGGTATCCAGGAAACCTATGTTACTAAGCAAGTAAACATTTGGAATAGCGATTGCTAAGCAACTGCTCAAACCTAGCAACAAACCAATAACACCACTGGATTCCCAGACCCCGATTTAGGGGGGGTAGGTATGGTTTAACTTCTTAACGGGGCAATATTAACGCTATGGGAGATGGGTCTTGGATTTTTTGGCGGCCATCTTGGATTTTGGTCGGTTACACCCCCGAGGGGTAAATTGAAAAGCTGGCAACATGGAAATTCTTAATCTACAACTTTTTTGGGTCAGAATTAGCCATGTTGCCAAATTTCTACCCGAAAAAAAAAGAACCTTTCTTTTCATGCCATAACCTGCTCTACTATTGGGATGATCCCATAAACCTCACTGGTGATCTGATTTGTGTATTTCTACGCAAGAATTTTCGGTGCTGCGCTGCAAGCATAGATTAACACGTTTTCCCAAAGAGACAACTCCCATTGAAACTTGTACTTGTTAGATTAAAGTGAGAAGGTGAGACACCTCTCCATTGTAAAATCTATATTACAGATTTAAGTGATTTAGAAGGCGAGACTGTCCTATTGGTAATATGTAGACCTGGGCATGTGAATTACAGATTAGTGTAAGCAGGGAGAGCGACAACAGTTACTTACCACAGGTAAGGCCTATGTTTAATGTTAATATCAAGAGTAAGTCAAATAAAATAGTATCTGTTCTGATACATGCCCAGTAAATTTACGTCATTATGCGCCATGTTTGGGGATCCATGGTGAGTGGATCTGAGTAATAACGTACTGTGTCATTTTGAGTCATCTTTTGTCAGCTTTCACTTGGCATAGCACATCATCACCAATGTTGCCAACATGGTTCTCACTCACTGCGTGACTATGTGCCACCCCATGTCAGCTCTCACTCATTACAATTGTTCCTTAACCAGGATGAAATGTCTGTGGAAGTTGTATTGATTCATATTGTAAGCACATAGACATTAAATGTTGATTTATTTGATCTTATCCCATATATGAACCACTTTCTTCATATGATTGTAAACATTATGTAAAAGGGGAACATAAGAATAGTGAACGATGTGATTTTAGCTTCATATTAAAGACATAAAAGACAATTTCAGTTGTCTATTGGGTAAAGCACTGATTGGGAATCATATAGTTTTACACACTATTTGGACATTGATTGACCTTAGTCTGTCAGGAATCTGAAGATATAATGTCCAGTGACAAGAAATCGGCCAGTGGACCCTCTTAGTATTCTTTGCTCTTTGCCCATACTGTCAAGGATGGACTTCTATTTAGGCAGGGGCCAGATCGACCTCTACATACCATGATATTCCAGAAACAAGCTGCATTGCAAGAGCAGAACAAAGACCTGGATAGATCTCACAAGATTGACAAGATTGCTGGTGTCAATGTACAATAACACAAGAGAGGAGTAGAAAATAGTTGGACAAGAGACCACTTACACACAGTACTGGGGCCCTTGATGGGGGGGTCCCCATGTCGCATGTCGGTTTTAAGAAATGGGCATGTCGCATGTCTATGTCGCTTAAAAATGCTCATGTCCCATGTCGATTTTTAGAACTGTCCATGTCCCATGTCACTATCTTTTTAAGCCTCATGTCGCATGTCACTAGGCCTCATGTCGCATGTCGAATTTAAGAAATGCCCATGTCGCCATGTCGAATTTAGGGGTCTAGGGCCATAGTACTCAATTCGTGTACACCCAACAATACAATACAGTGCACCTAATACGGCAGATAAGCTGGGAATGAAAATAATGGTTCTCACTAAGAAATGGGTACCATTACCTTTTTCGTCCAAAGTTTATTCTGGTGGTCTATTAGTATTACTATCAGCTCTACAGAGGCTGCCACAGCATTACCTGCTTAGAACTGTTACCGAATTGAGAGCCAGATTTACCTGTCTTCATGTCATGCACTGAAAAAAACATTAATGTTTTAAGTAATTTTGGGCCTATTTCAGGGTCAATTTGATAGTCTACGAGTCGACACCGTTGCCGACGATTCGGCGCTGAAGTTTGCTAGTCAATTTTGGGGTGCTTTTCACTTTTCAGTCCAAAGTAAAAAAAGAAAAATTAAAAAAAATCCGATCTACCCTACCTAGATTTTCAGACTATGTACCCTGAAACACACCTTCTTTTTTTGGCCTGAAGAGAAACTAGTATCTTCTTTTGAGTGGCCGTTTAGTTTCGGTGTAGATGGCGTCACTGTACCCTGTCGTTCCCAAAGCGAGTGGCATCTATTTAGTATGACAAGCGATATGTTCACCCCCCCCCCCCTCCAATATCAGAGTTAAGAACTTTGTTATCATATAGATAGAAACTCCGATATCAGAGTCTCTGGATTGAACATTTAGTTTTTCAAGTCAACAAACTAGTTATTCAAATCGAAAAAACCTATAAACCGCTATTTTGAACGGTTCTATGATCTCAAAATGCAGTTGAATAAACCCCCTTTTTTGGACCGAAACGGCAATTTTCTAAAACTTTGATATCAACGTTTTTGGGAAACTCCCTTTTCGGGGGGAAATAGTAACTGTTTACTAAAAACTCCTTTTTTCAATTTGAATAACTAGTTGTTCAAATACTAAAACTTCGATATCGAAGGTGAACAAATGGCTTGCCATAGTCATTGCAGCGTGACACCACTCCCGCTCCCCCACGCTGCCGGTGCAGTCTATATAACCCTGAGGGTTTTCAATCAGTGCTGCCCTCATCCGCCCTAGTGTTAACTGGTCCAACTAACACACTGGGGAGGCCACTCCTCATTCAAACTGTGTATGCTGGGTTCAGTATGGAGGTGAGTGGTGGGCAGTGGGTGGGGTTGAAGGTGGGGGGAGGGGGTGAGGGGGTGGGGGGGGGGGGGGGTGGGACCTACAGGGGCTGTACTTTTGGGAGCTGTGCATGGTATAGGGGTTGGTGGGTTGGGCTGGGCTTCTGGGTATAGGCTGGGCTTCTTCATATGGGCTGAGAGTGGGTTGGGCTTCTTTGCAGGTTGAGGTGGGCTTTGTTGGCATGGGCTAGGGGTGTGCTCAGGTGGGCTATATTGGCTATGGCATGGGCTAGGGGTGGGTTTAATCTCTATACCCTGAGGGAAACGCTTCCTAATTACGTCTCGATTCCCAAACTAGATCACAAATGTCAACCCCCCCTTGAGATTTTTTCGTCGTCTGACATATTGGACCCCCCCCCCTAATTGATCCAAACAAGCTCTCCTGGTTTTAATCACTATACAGCCAAAAACCCTCAGGGAAACGCATCCTTTATTACGTCTCCATTCCCAAACTAGGTCGGAAATGTTTGGTCAACCAATATTGACCCTTCCTTGAAATTTTTTAGTCATCTGACATATTGGACCCCCCTAATTGATCCAAACAAGCTCTCCTGGTTTTAATCACTATACAGCCGAAAACCCTCAGGGAAACACATCCTTTATTACGTCTCGATTCCCAAACTAGGTCAGGAATGTTTGGTCAACCAATATTGACCCCTCATTGAGATTTTTTTGTCATCTGACATATTGGACCCCCCCTAATTGATCCAAACAAGCTGGGTTATAGTGGAAAACTAAAGAAGAGCAAAAAAAGGTTTGGAGGATATATTTATTGATTGATAAATAATGTATAATATAACATAAGGGAACGGGCGAAACTGTGCATATATATGTATGAATATGTATGGGTATAGTAGATATACATTGAATAAGTGGGGAGAAACAGTACACTTTAAGACACAAGTACAGTGAGATTAATATAATAAGAGAAAAGAAAGTCGTCGCATACATTAAGTCACATGTAAATCGGACAAGCCCAGTACGCGGGCCACGCAGTAAATAACGAATATAAGGAACATGTATATATAATGTTATAAGGTCCTATAATGGTAGACTTGGCCACAATAAGAGTCAAAAGTTATATGGACTAAATATATTCAGCTCTGTGGCCAGGGCCTAGAGCCCGAGCAGGAAAGCAACAAATAAACTAGGATCCGGGCTGACACAGCTGGTGGGAAAGATAACAACGGTATAAAATCCAGGTCAGGAGATAAGCTAAGATCGGGAAGACGAACGGCGAATGGGGAACGCGGCCTCGGCGATGGGGGCAAGTAGTACAGGCAAATGGGGCTATGCGTCGGGGTTGGAATCCATGGAGCCAGGATGGCCGTGGCCGGGGTCTTCGAGAACAGCAGGTGGGGTAGGTAGCGAAGGAGGCGGTTAACCAGGGCCTCAAGGGCAGCAGGTGGGGTAGCTGGTGAAGGAGGCGATCACTAGGGCCTAGAGAGCAGCATAGGGGGTAGGCGACGACACAGGCTGGGGGCCGGCCCCGGGCACGACATGGCCGCGACCATCCCATGCCTAATTTATCCAGGATGGTCTTGAGTAGGGCCGCCTAATGGCCAATCAATAGAGATGAGAGATGACGCTGACGGGCAATCAATAAGTGCTGGGTGCGGTCATGAAGGGAAGCTGAAATAAAGTAAAAGAAACAAGTATAAGCCTAGGGGGAAAAGGAAAGCGCAGTCAGTTATCAGTGAGCGTTTGGGGAGTACGATCGAGAGCACCAGATGGCACTGAGTAACTCCCGAGGAGTATGTGTGTGGTTCTAAAGGTTTAACATCGGTTTAACAGTGACTAACAACTGTCTTGTGATCTAAACGTTGGGAAATATGGATCATTGGAATCGGTGCATTTATGTATAACGTTCCAATTGGAGATATGGTATAGCGACATTGTCACCGGAGTTATCTATTGAATGTTCTATTCACATGCTAACCTGGAGTCCTATATTCTGGAGAGAACCATGGAGTTAGTGATACAGTATACCGGTTTTATAAACATGGAACTGGAGAGTCAGTTGTATAGACTGGCCGACCTGATGAATTGGAAACTGATAGTATGTGTATACCCCGGATCCATAGTGGTGACCGGAGAGTAACCCTTAGATTGTACCTGTGTTCTCGTAAACCGATATCAGATCCATCGGTATCATAGAGAAGCGTATGAGGTCGTCTTCGAGACATGTTGATGATTATGATATGGACATATAAGAACCTAATTGAAAGCAGGTTGAAGGTATTTATTGGTTGACTACGTGGAGACTTATACATTCTGGATTCCATAAAGGATTCCTGCTGGATATTTATATGTATACTTTGCCTTGACTAAGGCCGTCGCGTATAATTATCAATGCAAGCCCTGGAGCTAAATGCTAGAAATGATGTACATATCTCTATATATATGAAGGGAAGGCTGTGATTATAATATAAACCTGTGAAAGTGCTCTATATATACTATAACATCCACAACATCAAATAAAGCTGGATCTCACTACCCTTGCGTTATCCTTGGGCGGAAGCCTACCTCTGACTAGTTTACCCCATAGAGTAAGAGCGTAGAAGGCGAATATTGGACCCCATTTAAGTATACTAAAACGCTATGTTTATATAGGACATTAACAATAGCCCAAAGCTCTCCTTGTTTTGATGACTATACAGCCGAAAACCCTCAGGGAAACGCGTCCTAATTACGTCTCCATTCCCAAACTAGGTCAGAAATGTTTGGTCAACCAATATTGACCCCTCCTTGAGATTTTTTCGTCATCTGACATATTGGACCCCCCCTAATTGATCCAAACAAGCTCTCCTGGTTTTAATCACTATACTGCCGAAAACCCTCAGGGAAACGCATCCTTTATTACGTCTCGATTCCCAAACTAGGTCAGAAATGTTCGGTCAACCAATATTGACCCCCCCCCTTGAGATTTTTTGGTCATCTGACATATTGGACCCCCCTAATTGATCCAAACAAGCTCTCCCTGTTTTAATCACTATACAGCCGAAAACCCTCAGGGAAACGCTTCCTTTATTAAGTCTCGATTCCCAAAGTAGGTCAGAAATGTTCGGTCAACCAAAATTGACCCCCCCCTTGAGATTTTTCGGTCATCTGACACATTGGACCCCCCCTAATTGATCCAAACATGTTCTCCATGTTTTGATGACCATGAAGCCAAAAACCCTCAGGGAAACGCATCCTAATTAAGTCATCACTCCCAACCTTGGTCAGAAATGTTTGGTCAACCAATATTGACCCCTCATTGAGATTTTTTTCGTCATCTGACATATTGGACCCCCTCTAATTGATCCAAACAAGCTCTCCTGGTTTTAATCACTATACAGCCAAAAACCCTCAGGGAAACGCATCCTTTATTACGTCTCCATTCCCAAACTAGGTCGGAAATGTTTTGTCAACCAATATTGACCCCTCCTTGAGATTTTTTAGTCATCTGACATATTGGACCCCCCCTAATTTATCCAAACAAGCTCTCCTGCTTTTAATCACTATACAGCCGAAAACCCTCAGGGAAACGCATCCTTTATTACGTCTCAATTCCCAAACTAGGTCAGAAATGTTCGGTCAACCAATATTGACGCCTCCTTGAGATTTTTTCGTCATCTGACATATTGGACCCCCCCTAATTGATCCAAACAAGCTCTCCCTGTTTTATTCACTATCCAGCCAAAAACCCTCAGGGAAACACGTCCTAATTACTGCTCAACTCCCAAACTAGGTCAGACATGTTCGATCAACCAACATTGACCCCCCCTTGAGATATTTCAGTCATCTGACACATTGGACCCCCCATAATTGATCCAAACAAATTCTCCTGGTTTTATTCACTATCAAGCCAAAAACCCTCAGGGAAACACGTCCTAATTACTGCTCGACTCCCAAACTAGGTCAGACATGTTCGATCAACCAACATTGAACCCCCCTTGAGATATTTCAGTCATCTGACACATTGGACCCCCCATGATTGATCCAAACAAATTCTCCTTGTTTTAAACTCTATACAGCCAAAAACCCTCAGAAAAACGCGTCCTAATTACTGCTCGACTCCCAAACTAGGTCAGACATGTTCGATCAACCATTCCCAAACTAGGTCAGAAATGTTTGGTCAACCAATATTGACCCCTCCTTGAGATTTTTTTCGTCATCTGACATATTGGACCCCCTCTAATTGATCCAAACAAGCTCTCATGGTTTTAATCACTATACAGCCAAAAACCCTCAGGGAAACGCATCCTTTATTACGTCTCCATTCCCAAACTAGGTCAGAAATGTTTTGTCAACCAATATTGACCCCTCCTAGAGATTTTTTCGTCATCTGACATATTGGACCCCCCCTAATTGATCAAAACAAGCTCTCCTGGTTTTATTCACTATCCAGCCAAAAACCCTCAGGGAAACACGTCCTAATTACTGCTCGACTCCCAAACTAGGTCAGACATGTTTGATCAACCAAAATTGAACCCCCCTTGAGATATTTCAGTCATCTGACACATTGGACCCCCCATAATTGATCCAAACAAATTCTCCTGGTTTTATTCACTATCTAGCCAAAAACCCTCAGGGAAACACGTCCTAATTACTGCTCCACTCCCCAAACTAGGTCAGAAATGTTCGGCCAACCAATATTGACCGCCCCTTGAGATTTTTTGGTCATCTGACAAATTGGACCCCCCCTAATTGATCCAAACAAGATCTCCTGGTTTTAATCGGCTGTTTGCGCCATCCTCTGAGCCTTCCTCGATGTCTATATCCAGTCTAGATCACACTAAAGTCCATGGACAAGTGCCCTATTCACGTTATGACACATTTAATGCCTTTTTAAATAACCATAAGTGAATAATAGGTTGAAAACACAACGTCAGAGCGCACAGACGACATTCATTCATAACCACATGAAATGCACAACTGCCAATTAAAGATTGCTGACTACCTAATCAATGCAAGACGGTACCCAATTAAGGCAGTGAAGTACCCAATCAAGGAGGGCAGACAGAAGGGCGACAGTGGCTGATCAGGCCATTCAAAGTCGCAAAGAACAATGGTACTTGTTGACTGCATAAACACAGCAAAATACAGCCAAAAACGTTTGCTAATCCCAACAAAAACGTGATTAAAAAACGAAAAATAATCAAACATAGTAAAAACCTGAAGACACACGCCAAAAAATGAAAATAAACATACCCAAAACGTGATTAAACATGTAAATGTGTTTGAATCGATCAATGTCCACCATGGCACCATTAAAAATTATCTGTTGAGTCCTAGGTGTGGTATATCCATCTAGATATACCACGGTGTCTAGCCACTCATGCCATAGAGTATAATATAGGTCACGTAGTAAGAGACCAACTACATTGGTGCCGTGACCACTTGATCGAACCGACCATTGATAGGGTATTAAATAGACTTACAGTATATGGATTACCTATACGATTTTGTCAGCTCGTTCAGCGGCAGGACTAAAACCCCTGCTGAGGAACGTGAAGAAGCCGTACAGAATGTACGCTTCTTCACAGGCAAATCAAATAGGGGGGAGAGCCGGGCAGCCTTGGAGGTGCCCGGTGACGACCTCTCCCAAGAAGCAATAGGTGATCCTATTGTGGAAGCCTTTACCAGAGGAGAGGATGGGGAGCAATCTCCAATCCCGGGACCCTTTGATATAAGCTCCAGGAGATCGTTGGACTCCCTTTCCACGAATCTTTTCTGTCCTGAAGGTCAGAAAATACCGGGTAGAGAGCCTAAAACTCTCGGCCCAGCTGCCTTCGGTTCTACACCGACGGTAGCAGATCCTTCATTGGATCCAGACACGTCGGTTTTCACTGATGGTGCCACTCCTACACCGAACGGTATGGGGGGTGGCGGGCTATCAAAGAAGACTAATGTGGCAACAGAAGCTCCTGGTAAGGGGTATCCGCCAGCAGTAGATGAGCCATCCAGTTTACCACTGGATGGGGACCTACTAGCTGCCATGGGTATCCCCACCAGGAAAACTGAGTTGCATGAGCTCGCGGAAGCCCGGAAGGAACTTGCTTCCATCAATCAAACTAGGAAGTTATTCCTAAGGGAGGTTGATGAGAAGAAAAAGTTCCTGCTGGAACTCCAGAACGAGATGGCTTCCCACAAGGTGGAGGTTGACAAACTTTTGCACCAGAGGGTGTCTGGCGAATGTGAGGTTGCAAGCTTAAATTCCTTGGGAAAGGATTTGAGCACGCAGCTCCACTTAGCCAGACAAGACCTCGCAAGCTTAAGGCAAGTCAATCATGACCTGAAGACGAAGTCGGAGCAAGTACCACCACCTACCACGGTGGTATCTCCAGTCATACCCGTACCCAATGTGTACACGACAGTGACACCTTCAAGTGTCCCGCCGCTAGTACACACCACGGTAACAGGTATGACACCTCAGATGGGGGCTAGCTATCTACAGACTCCGGTCTGTGGTGGCGCCTTTGGAGGCACGGCAACACCTCCAGGGTACACCCACCCATCTACTGGTTCAACGATGTTGAACCAACAGCAGACCTTGGTCTCAGTTCCAGTACCGAAACCCAGAGCTAGACAGGGCTTAACTCCTGTCCAGCGGGCTAAGTACGACCGGAACCCGGCTATTGAGAAGCTGGGGACAGACATCGTCCCGCGGGACATCGATGAACTGGATGAACGGTATGCTCCTTTCAACTTTGGGGAGATCAAACATCCTGATGCAGCCCGTCAAAAGGCCATCGATATTCCGCCTTTCACAGGGTCGCCACCCTGGAGAAAGTACAAAGTTCGGTTCAAGGCTATTGTGGAGAGCAATCGCTGGAACAATCAGCAAGCGCTGGTTGCTCTGAAGCAGGCACTCTGCAACGGGCCAGGTGAACCAGCCCTTTTAGCGTTCGAGAGAGTGAAGATCAAGACATTGAGCTCACTTGAAGAAACAGCTGAATGGGCGATTGGGAAGATTGGTGAGCATGACCCAAGGACTCAGCTGCTCAAACGTGTCCAACGCAAGGACGAGCATCTGAGATCCTACGGATTTGCTCTACAAGAACTGATATCCGAGTGTTATCAGGGATGTAGACCTGACACCCCCACTGTCATCCAGGAGTTAACCTCCAGGTTTGTCAATGGAGTCAGAGACACCAATCTCCAGGCATATCTGCGGGAGAAATGGCAGCCGGACTTATCTCTAGCTGACCTTTTCGACCATGCAGATGTGTATGACACCAAACAGGCTGTTTTTCCTAGTGGAGGAGTGTCGGCAGCTCCATCTGTAGCCCCGAAAGGAGCTCAGGTGGTAGAGGCCGCCACAAAACCACCTAAGAAAAAACAGCCCGCCTCCGAGGAGGTGGCGGCAGTAATGCCTGACAGGGACATGGAAAAGATGATTGAGGGTTTGTTGCGGAAGCACTTGGAAAAGAGCTCTGCGTCCACTTCTAATTCTGGATCCGGAAGGAGAAAGAAGAAGAAAAAGGACACGAAACCTCAGCCATGTAGACGCTGTCAGAAGATGGGTCATTGGGCTAGCGAATGCAAAGCCCCTGCACCCATCGCTGCTAAAACCGAAAAGGAGACGGAAAACTGAATGGGGCCCATCCTCTTGGCAAGGATGGCGCCCCCACAGTTAGCCATGCCTGTAAGGGATTAGTAGACGGTGTTAACTCTTCCATGAACCAAGGCCGCGCAGAGGCAGAAGGGTCTGTACAACCTGTAAGCGTCTGGCGAGGCGGGGCTGGCAAGGACGAACGGAATCCGGAGGATTCTGTAGTCGCTGGCTTAGAGGAGTCTTGGTTAGAATCAATTGCCCAGAGCAGTGTGATTCAAGACTCCCCGAGCGACCCATGTTGGGATTATCTCCTGACAAAAGGGGTTGCTATGGATGGAGGGGGAAGCCCGATGCTGACCTCTGAGTGTGTCCCTTTACGGGGACAGCGTTGGTACCTGAGTCTGGTTATTTCCGGGACGCGTGGTGAATTTTTGGTCGACACGGGTGCATCTCACACCTTGGTCGATCGTAAATTCATGGCCCGTCTTTGCAACCAGCCCGAAGCTCCGCTACTGGGAGTAAAGGCTCGGACTGCTACAGGAGATAGTATGCAGACTTATGGCAGAACTGTAAAACCTATGTTGGTCGATGGCAAGACATACTGGATATGTCCAACCATCACCGACATCACTGATGATGGCATACTGGGGATGGACTTTGCTGCTCTTTACGGGGTAACAATGAACACCGCAACAGGCCGACTTCAGATTAAACATCCTTATAAACAATCTGTACAGTGCGTTTTAAGGAATGGTTCTTCTGTGGCGTCAGTGGCACAAGACACAAAGTTGGCAGCAGGACATGTATCCGATGTCCTAGTCAGCTGCGTGGGAGTGCAGGCCAAACGGCCGGGTATGTTTGAACCAGAAGATCAAAAGCTCTCTGAGTTAGGTCTTGCTGGCTATCATACTTACCTGGCCATCGCTCGTTGGGGGGTGATACCGATTTGTAACTCGAGTAGTAGAGAAATCACTCTACGAAAAGGGACGCCTATTGGTAACACTACGCGAGCATATGGGGTAGACTCACTAACTACGGACTTTGTGGAAGTAGGTGTGGTGGCGGGAGACTCTTCCCACGAAGAGGCTCTAGCTAAATCCAACCTACCGAAACATTTAAGGTCCCTGTTGTGTGAGTCACACCTCACAACCCTAGAGAGCGAAATGGTGGCACATGAGCTGTCGGAGTTATCTGACGCCTTTGCGCAACCAGGAGATCCTCTAGGGCGTACCAATACGGTACAACACCGGGTTGACACTGGGGACGCGCTTCCCAGTAGAATCCCCTACCGTCGGTTACCCATGGCTAAAAAAAGTGCTATGGAGGCTGAGGTAGAAAAGATGTTGGATGAAGATGTGATTCAACCTAGTGAGAGTCCATGGTCAAGTCCTGTGGTGATGGTCACCAAAAAGGATGGTTCCTGTCGATTTTGCATCGACTATAGGAAGTTGAACGGACTCACTAGGAAGAATGCATATCCTCTACCTCGGATAGATGAATGTGTGGAATCTCTGGGTGGGGCGAAATGGTTCTGTACACTAGATTTACAATCTGGTTATTGGCAGATCGGCATGGACCCCCGGGACCGAGAAAAAACCGCATTTTCTACCCATATGGGACTATTTGAGTTCAACGTCATGCCGTTTGGGCTATGCAATGCCCCGGCAACCTTCGAGGCAATGATGGAAACCATGTTACGGGGTTTACTTTGGAAAAAGTGCCTAGTATACTTGGACGACATCATCGTCTTCGGTGGTTCTGTGGAGGAAACTCTACAGAACCTCCAAGCTGTGCTGAAACGCATCTTATCATATGGTCTGAAATTGAAACCTTCAAAGTGCAAGCTTTTTAGGAAATCAGTTGAATACCTAGGTAGAATTGTTTCTGAACATGGCATCATGGCTGATCCTCATAAGATCGAAGTGGTACAGAACTGGCCTCGTCCGATGGACACGAAGGAGATACGCTCTTTCATCGGGTTTTGTTCATACTACAGAGATTTTATACCTGGATTCTCGAGAGTCGCAGCTCCCTTACAAGAGCTGATGATTGGAGAGAAGAAGGCTAAGGCTAAGATAGTCTGGTCTCCAGCCGCAGAACAGTCTTTCAGTGAGTTAAAGAGACTCTTCTTAGAAACACCTGTTTTGCACTACCCTGCACCTGTTGGTAAGTTCATCTTGGACACTGATGCTTCTAATACAAGTATTGGTGCTGCCTTGTCGCAGATCCAGGATGGGCGAGAAGTGCCGCTGGCATTTTCGTCCAACAGTCTAAGCAAAACACAACGTAACTACTGCACAACCAAGCGTGAACTCTTGGCAGTGGTGGTTTACACAAAAAAGTACAGACATTTCCTATATGGTGGGAATTATCTCGTACGGACGGATCATTCATCTCTGCAGTGGCTCCTTAACTTCAAGGACGCTGAGGGGATGATGGGTAGATGGTTGAACCACCTCTCTGAGTTTGGCATGACGAATGAGCATATCATACACAGGAGTGGAGTAGATCATGTGAATGCGGACAGCCTGTCCCGCTATCCTATCCGGAACTGTCACCGTGTAGACTGCCGAGACTGTGGGTCTCACAATGCAGTGATTGCGTCTGTGGGTGCGAAAGTTCCTAACTGGACGTTAAATCACTTGAAGGATGAGCAGCTTGCAGATCCGGCTATTTCGAGGGTGTACTCCTTGAAGTTGTTGGGCCTGTCCAAGCCTGTTCGCCCCGCACTTTCGCTGGAATGTAAAGAAGTTAGACAACTGTTAGCTCAGTGGGATAATCTTTTTATACGGAACAGTGTATTGTGCCGCTGGAGGGTGCAACCTGGCAGGAAGAGAACAGCTCAGTCTGTAGTGCCTTTGTCACTCAGACTACAGTTGCTCAATTACTGTCATGGCCACCGAACTTCAGCACACTTTGGCAGACAACGAACTGAGGCAAAGATTAAGAGTAGATATTACTGGCCTGGTATGACTTTGGACATACGGCGTTGGGTGAAACAATGTCCCCAATGCTGTTTATCAAAGCCTGGACCTGGTATTGGTAAACTACCTCTAAGTCAAGAGCTATTCGGTGTTCGATTTGCCCGGATCGCTGTTGATATCATTAGTGGTTTCAACACGACCCCCCGTGGGAATACCTGTATGATGGTGGTACAGGACTACTATACCAAGTATGTCCAAGTATATCCGATGGTAAATCATACGGCTGTTACCTGCGCAGAAGCACTTTTCGAGAATTGGATCCTCACGTGGGGAGGTCCTTTAATGCTTCACTCCGACCAGGGTCGTGAGTTTGAATCTCGACTGTGGGCAGAACTGTGTAGTAAAATACACATCTGCAAGACGCATACGAACCCCTACCGACCTCAATCGGATGGTATGGTGGAACGTTTCAATCGGACGTTGATCCAATGTCTCACGACAATGGTTAATGAGCATCGGGATGATTGGGATGAGCACGCTCGCTATATCTCCCATGCTTACAATGCTACCGAACATGCGTCGACGGGCTGTACGCCTAATATGCTCGTAATGGGTGAAGACATAGTCATGCCTAGTGACATGGTCTATGGAGTGCAGGGACACCAGCTCGAGCAACCCTGCACAGTGATGTTTGTTGAATCACTTCGACAATCATTACGCGAGTCCTATGGAGTAGTAAGGGACAACTTGGAAAAATCTGCTAGTTTGCAGAAGGTGGGCTATGACACGGGCCTTAAACTCCGCCAATTCAAGGTGGGGGATAAGGTCGCGAGATTTAGCACACCAAATTCCAAAGTCAAGACCCTGTACTCCTGGGATGGTCCGCATACGGTTACTATGGTGGTGAGTGAAACTACTGTAGTAATACGGTTGCAAAAAGGGACTCTCACTAAATCACATGTGGCTAGACTCCGACCTTGGTATGGAGTTCCATATATAGATGACGGTGAAGATTCCCTCGGTGCTGGTCGAGTACCAGCACCAACCGACCCTAAGCTACCGAAGATACCGAAGGCAGGACCAACGGTCATACCGTCGGTACCGACGGTAGCACGCCGAAGGGGTCGTCCTAGGAAATTACCGATTGAACCACAGTCGTGTGTTACCAAGCCCAAGCGCGGTAGGCCTCGTAAAAAAGGGTCAGCTGTGCGTAAAGGACTAACCGTAGACACCGGTAAACAAAGCAAGGTGATACCTCCGGTGTCATCATTGCTGGACATACCGGTACAAGGTCTACGGAGGAGTACACGTGTCAGAGAGCGAGATAAAATTGTGTAAACATTTTTTTTCTTACCTTGTTGACGACATTTAGCTGCTGGCTTGATTAAATTTCCATGGACAGTTCCGTACTGGGCCGGTGGTCATTGGCCCGGTACTCGATCACCAAAACACAACGAGAAGAGACGGGTTATCCGGTGTGGTTATCCGTTGGAGGTAGAAAAGCACGTGTTCAGGGCGGGTGGCTGGCTTTGCCGATTAATTCTAAGTATGGGATTAGTTTTGACCACATATTGCTTAGTAACACGCTGCTGTGTATGTCCTCTAACGCCGGTACATCATTCCCGGGTTTTCCGGTGGCTCCGCCACGAAAATTGTAAACAACAGTGAGAGTTCCCACCGTCGGATATGCCAGGCGTGGGAAGGGCGCTGCCCGCGTCACCTGATCGATTTCTCCCGCCAAATGAGCCGTGAGAAATTCGGTCACCTCGGCGCGTCTTGGAGACGCGACCCCTGATTGGCTGAGAAGCCGGTCAAGGGGCGGGGTCACGGGGGACGGGTGGGGTATATAAGCCCCACAGGCAGCCAGGCTTCTTCAGATCAGCACGTTTGCCCGTAGGGTAACGTGTTGATCAGTGGTGCCTAGGTCTGCCCGGCAGTACCTACACTATTGTTTACTTGCTGTGCTACTAAAGGCTCGGGTGAGTGAACCGTGAGGTTCACCTACGCCTGAGCTAACAGTATGGCAGCCCGTGTAGATGGCAAATGCACGGCCCCGGAGAAGGCTGAGGCCTCCGACGGGGAAGACCGAGTTCTCGAGTCTGACACGGAAATGGACACTACCGGTGCTCCAACCGTCGGTCAAGGCTCGGCTTCGGTACCAGCAGAACCTAACCCTGAGGGGTCGGGTGATGTTGTTCCGAAAACAGAACCTGGTCTGGGTGGTAGTAATACCAACCAGGAGAAGAACCCTGCTGGGGGATCTTCTCCGAAACCCGCCGGTGTAGTGGCAAAAGAACCGACGGTCCCTGATGGTGATTCATCAGACGGGTCCACGGTTCGTGTCAAGACCAAACGGAAGCGGAAGCCTAAGAGGAGGATTGTATCTTCCCCTGAAACTCCTGCTACCGAAGAGGTCGCACCGACTGAGGCAGAAAGGCTCAAAGCTGTTGCTGATAGAGTGTCCAAGGCGGAAGCCGAAGGATGGTCTGTCGCAGAGAGCAGGGCCAATCGCCGCCTCCGCGCCAAGGCAGCGCATGTTCGTCTGAACTTGTGTCTCCGTGATGATGACCGGAAGAACCTGAGCCTTTCTGACTTAGTTCAGGAAAATGGCAAAATGGCTCTTCCTGCACCTCACACGACCGAGGGTTCGGATGACGAAGACTGGTTGACAGGTGACTCCCACCCCATTGACTGGTACCTCGTGTACCTCAGGGCAGTGTTGGACGGGAATAAACCTAACATCCACAAGTCATGCCGCTCCAAGCTGAAATATGCTTGGAAGAACTACGTGCCAGGGGATCCCTGCCCGTATGTTCGCTGTCAGCGCCTGAAAGGGGCTTCGACAGCCGCAAAACGGTGGCCAAACCTGTTCAAGTTTGCCCGTCATTTAGTAGAGAAGCACATGAATGTGCGTCCCTACTTGTACTGTGTGAGTGGGAGTACTTCTACTTCCTGCCCTGAGTACAGTGACGGCGAGCTATTCCGTTGCCAACGGAGGGCTGGTTTGGTAAGGCATCTTTGCGACAATAAGGGCGTTCACAAGCGCACTATTAGTCGTGGAGTTGAGGCTGCACTGAAGGTTTGGGGGTGCCACAAACGTGTAGGAAATCTACAGTATAAGTGGCGTACCAACAAACTTAAACAGTGGAATTACCTCACGGAAGCTGACTGGGAGAGATTGTGTAAGGGCGCCAAGTGCGAACAAACCGATCTCGGGCCAGATACAGAAACTCCGATGCCCACTGTCAGAAAGGATACCCCTCCTAAGAAGAAAGATCTGAAAAGGGGCCGCCAGTCATCCAAAGATGATACCAAAGGTGGGCGTGACCGTTCCCGCAGTGAACCTGCGAAGAAACGTGTCGCCACCGCCACGGTAACATCTGAGGTCGACCGTAGCCAAACCGTCGGTACCGTCACGGTATCTTCGGTTGCATTGCCCCCGGTTGCTGATCAACTGCCCCGGCAGGAGAGACAGAAACTGGGTGATGCACTGGCTATTGTTCAGAACTCTTTGGGTGACGAGCAGGCGGGTCAGGTTGCTGCTGACTATGTCAAGCAGTACAAGTGGAGCCAGAAGCAAAAGAAAGCTTCAGCTCCACAGGAGGGTATCTCACCTGTCAGTGACGCTGAACAGGTAGAGGTACAACAGCCGGATGGGGCGTCAGCCCAGCCGACTGCTCCACCCCAGCACGGAGCAACCTCTGACCCCGCAAGGGATGACGAGGTGACTCCAGTACCTGAGCACAGGGCTGTTGACGAAGGGCTAGCAGGGTTACCTGTGTTGCCTGGAGACGGACCTGCTTATGACACTGGATTCTCTGACACTCTAGTCCCCGGATTTGAGTGCTACAGGGCTAAGATGGCTGAAAACGCAAGTAAGCTACTCCAGTTTCAGGTTTCTTTCTTGGAGAAGTCCTACTTTGAGCAGTACAAGTTGCTCAGAGAACAGGCTATCCGGGAAGGGAAAGCTTGGGTTGCTGAACGCACCAGAGTCCTTGCCGAGCGTGAGGCGAATCTGGATCAAGATCATGCCCTCTGGAGGGCTACGATCAATCAGCTTGAATCAAGGTTGACAACTTGTGACGCCAAGTTCTTCCGACAGTTCGGGCTAAAGCTGACAGAGTGGGAGAGAACTGGTTTTCCAGATCTCCAGTCCAGGTTGGGGCTTGCCGCAAGGCCTGCTCCTCCTGTGACCCCAGTACTGTCAGTACACCCACCTAGGTATGAGATGCCATTCTCTTTCATGGCACACTCTACCCGGGTGGTCAGTGGCGGGGAACCTACTGCGGCGCCGAGTACCCTCTCGGTAGCTCCAGGTGGAGCCCTTCCTCTCCAGGTGGAGGCTGCTGTGGTTTGCACCACGGAGGCCCCTCCTGGAGGAAGTCCTGATGGGGAAGGAAAGCCATCCGGCGGTGTCCCTATGGATACCTAAGGATGGTCCCCTGTCAGGCCCTCTGGGGTGCACTGTTCCGCCCCTCGGAGGTAAAACTAAACCATCGACGCAGCTACACGCCCCTGGACAACCGAAGCAGACCGACGGTGCTGTCGTGACTTAACCTAGTCTCTACTGCCACCACACTGGAAGCAGCCTGATGTCTTCAACCGTGGTTTACTAAGCCACAACCGTCGGTTCTCTACTACTGTCCAGGGCTCCTGATCCTGTGGTCACATTCTACTATTGTGACCTATAAACTATTATATGGATCATCCTCCTGTGATAATTATTTATAGGGAGGCACGGACCTACCTTTTTATATTTATATTTCACAAGAGATGGAAGCACTATACCGGTGCTGGACTCTATCCATCTCTACCACCATAAACTGCTAGGTACTGGAGTACCGCCCCTAATAAGGATGACGATCTATCCCACCTTATTTAGGATACGCTACTATGGATTTTTATATATAAACTTTTCTACGCCAAAGGAAGTGGGAACTGCTATAGTTCCAATTATAAAACTTTTCTTCGGCAAAGGAAGTGAGAGCTATTATAGTTCTATTATTTATATATAAGGACACTAACTCCACACGGATTCGCACCATTGCTGAATGTAGTAGGTGATGTGTTGAGTTTCCAAGGTGGTTATTTGGTGCCTTTACTTTTAACTGATACTAGTCTAGGACTATCAGTTGGACAGTTTTTATATCATGTGCCTACGGGACTATGGTTTGATACCAAAGACTATATTGTTGATATAAACTGTTATATACATGTTAACTTGGTTGTTCATGTATGTATGCCTGTTGTTACTATGAGTAGAAATGTTACTTGTTGATAAATAGATATACGTGGTATATAATGTATCCAAGAGGTATTATTATTATAAAACCAACCCTTCCTACATTCTTAAGGGGGGTAGTGTAACGGGTTGACTATAAAGTCTAACTGTTATTGTTGTATATCTATTGTATGTTGTATGATGTAAGACAACACGGTTCTATTGTGTTTAATAACTGTTTTATTCATCTAACTAGTGTCGTCGGTTCGTTACATACACCGACTCCTCTAGTTCGGTTATCTATACGGTAGTGTACCGGTACCACCTTCGGTTACCGTCGGTAGTTGTTACATAAGCATTTTACATAACTAAACCTAACAGGTGGCGCTGCTAGTACGGTCACGTGGCTATGCAGCGCTGTATATAAGACGGCTACTTCTCCATTGGAAGTCAGTCAGGTTTGGGACTGTCGTGACAAGACCACCCTGTGCTCCGGGCTTAACTCTATGCTGTAGGGTTGCCCCACTGTATTATAGTGATCTGATCTGATCCCTGTATAGCTGATGGTTATACTTGTCATTATAATACTCCAGAGTTACCCTTTTTAATAAAGTCGCCGTATATTAAAGTCTAATTTACCTTGTCTGGTTTTTGTACTCAAGTGTTACATACGTAGTAAGAGACCAACTACAGGCCTATAATAAACAATTGCAAGTTAGGAGTTTGGAAAATATAGACAACACTGCCAATTTGGGTGGCCAATGGTCCCTATGAAAAGTTCATAGGAAGATCCACCACGGGGTCTGCTGGGGTATGCACTTGATGAGGGCGGTGGGCCTGCTGATCGACGTGGGTCTGCTGGGGTATGCACTCGATGAGGGGGGTGGGCCTGCTGATCGACAGGGGCCGATTTTGCGAGAAAAAATACCAAAATTGCAGAAATGTGAAAATTCTCTTAATTAACCCTTTTGTGCCCAGAATTATTTTGGCAAAAGTCAGTTTCCACAACATCATTTGTAGATTGTGTAACAGTTCAATATTTTCTGCCAAGATATGTTTTATATTATATTTTCTGAAAGCTAATGGAATAGGCTTTTGAATAATGTATGAAAAAACGTCATTATCTGGGTTACCATGGCAACCAGAAACATTCTTTTCCTAATATTAAACAATATGGTAACAATTGTTAATGGTTCCAAAAAGGGCCCTTTTACTTTGGAATAGACTGATTTGGCACGGTAAACATGCTTTTTGCTATTCCGAATGAGGGCATACATATTGAAAGTGAAAGAATACCGCCAATTTGATTGTAATCTGCAGAAAAAAACATTTAAAAAGGTTTTTTCACATTTTTTTGCCTGATTTTCAATATTTCTATTATTCATCAATATTTCTTTTACTCCTTTTGGCCAATGCACACATTTTCATTGATTTTTAGGCCATTTCTAACTCATTATATTTTGTATTTATGCATACCATCGATATTCTATACATGCAACCATAGAGTATTTAACATCGTTAGAAAGCTTATGTAATTGTGCTTCATTTGCTTCTAGAATCATCATGATTTGACCATTATAGCAGCTAGGGTGCTCTGTTAAACACATAATTATAGGTGTAAAAGCCCACACTTTTGGAGTTCAGGGCACGTAAGGGTTAAAACTGTCAATTTGGCAAGAAAAATGTTCAATGTTGAAAAAAAAGTGAAATTTTCTTTAAAAACAGCCAATTTGGGGAGAAAATATTTTGAAATAGGAAAAAATCCTTAAAAGGGCCAATTTGGTAAGAAAAAAGTTCGAAATTGGAAAAAATTGAGCAGGTAAGAGGGTGTGGGGATCGTGGTAGACAGTACTAGGCTATACAGCCAGAGACCTGCGTTGACATTACCTGTGCTGCCACCTTATGTGAAGGCTAAGAACTATATGTTTGTAGTGGCTTACACTTGGCACCTTTTGTGATTGGGGAGTCTGGCTTCCTGTACCTGAATGACAAGACATGTTTTCAAGTTCACTCCAGTAAAGAGCCTTTCAATCTTCACAGGACTTAAATGTATACTTGCTAGGTATCCAACAGGTATTGTTTGTGAGGAAATCGACTAGACTATTCATCCCCTGTTGTAAGAATATGACCACAAAGCCATCAGATGACCTCAATTGGCTCCCAGGATAAAAGGGCAAACTAGAGACCCCAGATGTTTAATGAAGGCCAAAAAGTAAAAAAAAAAAAAAAAAAAAATTTTGGTCCCATATATAAGGTGTCTATGTAGAAAGACTTGTTGCTGCAATTTGCCTTAATATAATTACCAGGTCTGTGTTAGTGAATTTGCATTAGGCCTAGCTACTGGTACCTATTTGATAATGAGGCCTAAAAGAAGTTGAAGATGTGTTACTATTCCAGTGCAATGCCTTCTATTCTAGAATAAAGAGAATGTCTCCGCAGCAAATGTGGTATTCAAGTTTGAAGCTGAGGAGCATGCAAAGAGGTTTGCAGAACAGTTGGAAATTTTGCGGGAGGAAAAGCAGTATTCTGACACAATTCTTAAAGCAAACGACAACAAGGAATTCCCATGCCATCGCGTGGTACTGGCTGCAGGTAATTAGTTCACAACAATAAGGTGGTGAAATGTGGCCTACCGTATTCGACGTAATAAGCGCACACCCCCTAATAAGCGCACACCCCCTGTTTTGGGCCGATTTTTAAACTAGAAATAACCAAAAATATCTTAATGTTTTACCCCAATTAAACTCTTAACTACTAAAAGGTATCCAGAATGATTTTTTAAGCGCACTGTGCGCTTATTACGTCGAATACGGTATATCTAAAATTTTCATAATACATACTTTGTGCCAAAGACTCATAGTCCATCTATCGTTTTCCGATGGTGAAAGGGGATATTTTGGGTAAATTTTATTTATAAATTTTTTTTTACTAGGCCTACTGGAAAAAATGAATAGCCTCTGCTATTTATTGTGTCAGCCCCTTGGGATTAGGCCTAAGTGTCTCCCGTCAGTAGTCTGAATGTTAGCCAATGATTTCGTGGGCGCTATTTTGGAAGATGATGGCATGTCATCACGTCGCCATGACGACATGACTTTGCCAGGCAACCTGATCGCCCATGACACCACTCACCTCTAGGTGCACCTTCTGGTGTGTGGAGATTTTAGGCTACTAACATTGATCTCCAATCATAATCTTGACCTGGACCCTTTGGTTAAGCTGGTATGGTGAATTGTGATTAGAGAATGTGAAAATGTCAGACAGAATGGCTGCCTGCGGTGATTCGGTAGATTTATGGTGGTTTATAGCAACAAAACATGAATCTAAATAAGTAATAACGGGGTGTTTCTGTAGAACCATTTGTGTATGTGTTGGTATCTTTTTCTAACAAATGAATTAAATCTTTTGCAGCAAGTCCCTACTTCAAGGCCATGTTCAGCTCGGGTATGGTTGAGAGCAGCTCGGCGACCATTCCGCTAATGGGAATTGACTCTGACACATTGTCATCGCTGATACAATATATGTACTCCGGTAGCCTCGATATCACAGTCAACAATGTGCAGTGCCTTGTTGAGGTATGAATAATTGACATTCTCTTGCCTAATTTGTAATTTACTCCCTGGTTTTCCCAAGAATTACATGTCAATGGCTATTGTCTTTTGATAAACTGTTATTTTAATGCATATTAAATGCACACACATATATATATATATATATATATATATATATATATATATATATATATATATATATATATATATATATATATATACATATATATATATATAATATAGGTACCATTGACAATATTGACAACAATCCTTCATCTTCCACTGCAAAGGGATCCTTTCATAGAGCAGGGATACAACGTATATTGTTTTGTCTATTGCCTTAATTAAGTGAGATTTATTCATCATTCCATACCAGAGCAAGATGCTTCATAAGCATCTGTAACCATATGTGTAGAGGCAAGGGAAAAGGATACTCCAAGGAAAAAGTCAACTTTAAAATTGATGTCATAAGTTTTCTAGTTTTTGAGGAATGGCTTCACGAATATGTGAGGTCATTGCCCTATCAAAAAGCCCAATAAGCTCTTAGTCTCATATTTTCCCAGATATCCCTATCTAATTAGCATAATGATGATAATGAAAAACATATACATTTTCATTCTTTTCATCATAGAATTTGGTAATTTCATTCAGTTTTGACCATAGTAACCCCCATGAATCATTCTGTCAAGGGGTATCTTTAATTTTTTCTATTTGGAATGAAAATCATGTTTCCATGGCGACACATATCAACAAGGACACCCATTTAGGCCTTAAAACGTTCTTTTTACATTCCAAATTTAGAGGCTTTTCACCAGAAATGGAATGTTTTGTATATTCCCATTTTTTCTACAGAAAAAAGTACCCTAGAGCAATTTTTACTCTTTTTCTTCCATTAAAGGCCATAGTGGCGCCCCCCTGGTGGCAAAAATCGGAACTAATCCCACACGGACTATCCTTTCTGCTTGGCTGCTCACATATATATATATATATGGTCACTATTATTTCAAGTTCACCGTAATTTTAACAGGGAAAGTCTGGTACCCGGTGGTGCCAGTGAATCACTGTTATTCTAACAGAATATGGGATATCACTGTCATTTCAATACAGTGCCTAAACAATGAGGACCCGAGATTTGTTCTACACTAGATGGGGCTTCAAGTAGTCCAGGTAAACGTGATCCCAGTTTTCCCACATGTTTTCCCACCTGTAGAAAACATGAGCGAAAACTGGGATCTCGTTTACCTGGACTACTTGAAGCCCCATCTAGTGTAGAACAAATCTCGGGTGCACATAGTTATAATGGTATTTTGTGTAATCTAACTAATTTATCCCAGTATTTTTCCACCCATTTATCCACCTATACCTAGCTCTATGGTTCCATGCCAAATTTGGTACCACGTCTAATCAGCAATAGCATCTTAGTGTCAAGACTTCAGGCCTAATCATTAGGAATCCGTCTATAGGAGCCTTATAAAATGCTGCACGACACTTTGTTATGCCAGTCCATGAGAATAAGTCATGCTAGGATGGCTACAGAGCTGTTTATCTATATATTTTTCTTATTACCACAAAAATGGTGTTCTTAGCATCCATGAAAATCTCCTCATGAACCAAACTGCCACCTGGTGTGATAAAACTAAACATCAATTAAATAAAGCTTAACAATTGATCGATTTTACATTGCCCCACTGTAATAATATATAATCATGATCCACTGTAAAATTTTACATTGATTCTCTGTATATTCAATGGAATATTTTTCCAAGACGTAGCTTCACCGTAAATGAATAAACTGTGATTCACCGTACTGGATTACAGATATTCACAGTAAAATTGGTTGACTTAACATTGCCTCACCATAATCACATTTACGATGATCCACCGTAAAGTTTTGCAGTGATTATCTGTATGTTCAACGCAATATTTCTACAGTGTATGCATAACCTAATTGGAACTTACTCATGGCTTGTGTAAATATATACTCATTGCTTTGACAGAGCTGCATGCCCCTTGAATTCAACGAGATCATCAAGGCATGTGAGGGCTTCATGATCAAACAGATGTGTCCATCAAACTGTCTGGGGTTTAAGAAATTTGCTGAACTGTATGGTCTTGAGTCTCTCAAAGCAGCAGCCCAGTCCACTATGACTAGGGAGTTTCTGGATGTGGCCAGGTAATTGTTGTTTTATTCCATGTGCAGAAACAAACTTACTATGCTTATAAGAACTGGAATAGTCATTCTCCACACCCCAGTGGAGAAGCTGATGCTTGTATCTCCATGGGGTGTTTCTCCACAATGTTGTCACTAAATTAGGCTCGACGGGACAGACTCACACAGGAGCGTCAACAAAATAATCAGTCTAATCTTAAAAGGCTAATCTTTAAAACCTTACTATCTTAAAGTCAATGAACCATCTTAAACAAAACATTTATTTAAGATAACCAGTTCTACCCCTTTCTTCCCTAGATTGCGCCAGTGATGAACCACTGGTTAGACTACACAGTCCAATGTAGGATAGGCTAGTCGACTAGTATGTAATGGGGGGCTCTGCCCCCTAAACCCCTTTTTTTCTTCTTTTTTTTTCCTTTTAGATGTTTATGTTGTCTCATCTGGGTGGAGGGTATATACTATAAAGGCAGACCTCAGCTAGCATAGTGTGGGTATGTGACACTAGGTGGCAGATACAAGTCTGACATCTTTTGCTGACATAATTATTTTTTGTATCATATGTTGACAAAAGTTATGCCACGTCTCGAACGTGTATTTTGTTAATAAACGGGTCTTGCGAGAGCTCATTGAAACAAAGTCTCATTACAAAACAGCACATTCTTAAATTAATGTTATTATCTTAAATAAATATTCTAACGTTTTTAAGATTGGACAGTTTAAGAAAGTTTAAGACTAGACTGATTATTTTGTTTACGCTCCCGGGTGAGTCTGTACACTCGTGCCTAAAATAGTTATGAGACCAATGTTTAAATGCCATTTTAAAATATAATTCATGAATCATTACCTAAAATAAATAGATTCACTCAAATACCGGTAGTTCAAATTCCTGATTTCTTCACTCGTAGTACCTTGTAGGGTGTTCAGACTATTTTTATTGACCGCAGAACAGTTGCAATTTTCATAGGGAATAGATAGGCGGAATCTTAACTAAGAGAATGCTGAGAGAATTGTAGCTCTAGCACCAGTAGAACCATTTAAAATTGAATTTTCCTTGAAGAAAGTAAGTGGTTTTGACAGGACAGGAGGACCCTCTCTTAGCATGCAGTGGATTGGGTCAGAAATAGCCCTCCCCGGCCAGAGTGTAGCTGGTGGTGATCCAGGTGCAGTGGAGGGTGACTTACATAGGGAATGTACTACTACTGAGAAAGGATAGCTCCACATATCTGTGTATTATGCTGACTTATTTTCTTCGGTTCATTTTGGTTTTCGGACAGTAGATACTAGACACATATGGCATTTAAATGTGTTGTCACACACTTTTATCCTTTTAAAATTTAAAGGTGATTCAATGCATTTTAGAAATGATTTCACTGTAGCTCTGATTCTAAGAGTCTGAAGAATTTGTGTGACATAATTAAATGTAGGCCTATATCTTGGCTTTCCGATGAATTCATTTCCAAATTTATCAGAGAAGATTACCCCAGCATAATAGGCATTCTCCTACAGAGTGTTTCTGGAGAGCTATCAATTTTCAGTGCCAAAGGTGGGTACTCCACAGGCAGCACACACTTCTCAGTTCCTATTCACTCATTCAAATAAAACCACTATTCTGTTGAGATTATTTGACGACGCGGGAAAATATGTTACTGGGTAACCAGCGTTCGTGTCACTTCCGGTTAATAAAGTGACGTCACTCGGTCTGAGCGGCAAGATGGAAGTCGTAGTTGTGTCGTCCTTTACCATCATCATATAGCATTTCTAATAGGATATGGGCCCTGTCATGCTGTCTATGGACTTCTGGAGGGATGGTAAACATATGGAGTAAGTGCTGGACGAGTTTGGAAGTCGGATGGCCATTAGAAGTACGACTTTGAGAGACTTGAAAAGTCGGGCGAACAGGAGGCTGAGGATCACGAGGGACGCCTGGGAGACGCGCCGAGAGTGGCTTCGGTGAGCAGAACCACGTGAAGGCGACGTGGGCGGCGTGAGGCGGGCTGACGTCGGACAAGGTGCCGGGAGAGATGTAGGGCCTACATGTTTGGACTGTGGTAGCTGTAGGATCGGCATAAGGCCTACAAGATACGTCCTGGGGTGTGTCAGATAGTTACAGACGTGGCAGGAGTTACAGGAAACGTGTATGTAGCGTATGTACTGGAAATGATGATCACAGAGGTCGGCATGGGGTGTGTATTGTTGTGTGAACACCAGGACGATGTGGGGTGTGATTATCAGTGTAACTAAGGGAAACAGGGATGGTCCAATTTACGAGCCGGTCCAATTTTGGCAACCTTCCCCTACGTCGAGGGGTGTGTCTGACAGTTACAACGAGTTACAGACAGTGGCAAGAGTTACATGGGACTTGTACGACGCCAGGGAGGTCTATGTGTGTGTGTGTTGACTAGAGGACAGTGGAGTCTACATGTGGATTTGTAGTGGTACATTTGGAGATACACACGTCGGAGGTCGGCAAGGTTGGTACACGTGTATGAGAACCAGATAGGACATGGTGAAGATGTCAGGGGTTCTGTATTGTGTATTGTGGACACTAGGACGATGTGGGATGTGTATTATTTGTGTATTGTGATAACTGATGTGTGTGTATTGTTGTGTGAACACCGTGTGTACAGGGACACTGAGTGATGTACGGCAACACTGTGTGTACAGGAGAACACTGTGTGTACATGGGACACTGAGTGATGTACGGCAACACTGTGTGTACAGGAGAACACTGTGTGTACATGGGACACTGAGTGATGTACGGCAACACTGTGGGTACAGGAAAACATAGTGTGTACATGGGACGCTGAGTGATGTACGGCAACACTGTGTGTACAGGAGAACACTGTGTGTACATGGGACACTGAGTGATGTACGGCAACACTGTGTGTACAGGAGAACATAGTGTGTACATGGGACGCTGAGTGATGTACGGCAACACTGTGTGTACAGGAGAACACTGTGTGTACATGGGACACTGAGTGATGTACGGCAACACTGTGTGTACAGGAGAACACTGTGTGTACATGGGACGCTGAGTGATGTACGGCAACACTGTGTGTACAGGAGAACACTGTGTGTACATGGGACACTGAGTGATGTACGGCAACACTGTGTGTACAGGAGAACATAGTGTGTACATGGGACACTGAGTGATGTACGGCAACACTGTGTGTACAGGAGAACACTGTGTGTACATGGGACACTGAGTGATGTACGGCAACACTGTGTGTACAGGAGAACATAGTGTGTACAGGGGGCACTGAGTGCTGTATTGGAGACAACTGTGAGTATTTGAGGTTGTGTGTTTATTGCTGAACTGTAATTTGTTTTGATAACCATTACTGCTAGTGAAGTGACTTTAGATCTGAGGTATTCTGAAACGAAAAAAGAAATGGCTTCTGGAAGTACAATATCCCCCTTACTGGGACCAAACTATGCCACATGGCAGATTCAGTGTCAAATGTCGCTACTAAAGGACAATCTGTGGGGGATAGTCAGTGGTACTGAAGGGGAGCCTGATGAGAACACCCAACCGGCCAAGCATGAGAAATATCTAATACGGAAAGACAAGGCACTTGCTATTATTGTACTGGGGGTAGATCCCACCCTGCTGTATCTGCTGGGTGAACCGAAAGACCCTAAGGCTGTATGGGAGCAGCTACAAGACCAATTCCAGAAAAAGACCTGGTCTAATAGGCTGTCACTACGAAAAAGACTAATCGCGTTAGAAATGGAAGATGGGGACCCCATACAGAAGCATGTAAGGGAAATGACAGAAATATTTAATGAGATGGCAGTTGTGGGTGACCCCATGGATGAGGAAACTAGGGTAGTGCACCTTCTTGCCAGCCTTCCAAAATCCTTTGGGATGATGGTCACAGCCTTGGAAGCCAATGTAGAGGTACCTAAGATGAACGTGGTGACAGAAAAGATTATTCATGAAGAGAAGAAAATCCGTGAGCGAGGCGAGTCACGAGAAGCTGCTCTTGTATCAAGAGAGAAATATGAGAGAGAGAAATATGAGAGACAAGTTCCAAAGTGCTATTATTGTCTAGAACCTGGACACATCAAGGTTAATTGTCCAGAGTTAGATGAAAAGACCAAGTCTAAACTACGTAAGAAGATTAGAGCCTACAAGGCAAGTCTCGCCCGTGAGGACTCCAGTGATGATGAGGTAGCCCTATAAGGAACAACAAGTTGTTGTGTATTTTCTTTGTGAAAAGACTCACTAAGTATTTTGCCAGTGTTAGGGAGGTGAAGGCTGAGGCCTCACAAGGGAATGAAGTGCTTGAAACCTCTCTTCCCAAGGTTAGTTGAATTTTGGGTTATATTAAATTGTAATAGCTTGTGTGTTTGCTATTAAGTGTAAGTCTAATATAAAACAAAACAAACAAACTGTGGACAGTTTATTGACTAATTTGACTATGAAGTCAAGTCAAAGACTTTATTTCTAAAAGTTATATCCAAAGACAAATTGTGTCTTCTTTGTTGTATGGTTATATCAAACAAATGTTTTGTCAAGGACTTATAAATATTTAAGGGACACTGAGGAAACCTAAAAGTGAACATTCAATATTCAGGAGGAGTGTTTCAATAACAGACACTAAAACTATGTTTTAAGGAGGAGTGTT
Source organism: Harmothoe impar (assembly GCA_947462335.1). Taxonomy (NCBI): domain Eukaryota; kingdom Metazoa; phylum Annelida; class Polychaeta; order Phyllodocida; family Polynoidae; genus Harmothoe; species Harmothoe impar. The sequence continues at coordinate 15,949,855 of OX381721.1, read as the reverse complement.
TACACTCACACATTCATATTCATAAGTTCTTATTCATTGTGTATTCTAAAGTTTTACTGTATGTTCTAAAACAGTATATTTTCACTTGTCGAGGAGGAGTGTTGAGATTATTTGACGACGCGGGAAAATATGTTACCGGGTAACCAGCGTTCGTGTCACTTCCGGTTAATAAAGTGACGTCACTCGGTCTGAGCGGCAAGATGGAAGTCGTAGTTGTGTCGTCCTTTACCATCATCATATAGCATTTCTAATATATTCAACATGCACAAATCATTACAGAAACTTCATGTTGTGTAGACTGGAACCATAGCCTTCCAATGGTGTGAAGATATCTATGGTTATTAGGGTCAAAGTAGCCATGAAGAGGACATGAGTGTACATGGAGGGGAGGTGAGGGGAAAGGGCTGGTTGTCCGAGCTGTGGCAGGCCACACTGAACGGCCTATACCTTGGGTGGTATCTCACGAGGCAGAGCAGAAGAAACTGGTCGTTTGGACAGAATGCGGATCCCTGTCTATTTACCATGAAAAGTGTGTTTATAATAAGGCATGGCTATAATGGCATTGTTATTAAATATTGGCAAAAGTCTCATGCATGACCATCAAATTTTAAATAATAAGAAACAATAATCAATGATATTTTTAATACTGAGCTTGTCTTTCATTTCCAGGACAAAGGAGTTCAGTGAATTAACAGTGGATGAAGTGGTAAGCTACATATCAGACTCTGATCTCAAGGTAAAGACCGAAGACCCTGTCTTTGAAGCTGTTGTCAGGTATGACCGGCGAGCCCGGCGAGCCCGGCGCTGCGGGCGCCCGCGTGTTCAAGCCGACGGCGGGAGACGCTACTCCCGCCGCCGGCACACGCAGGCGCGCGCCGGCCCGCATAGGCGGCGCTCCAGTCGGCACTCCCGCCGCCGCCAGGCGACGCTCATCCCGCACATTGTTCCCCACAGACCAGCATAAGGGTCACCCCTTTGATGTACACTAACAGGGGTAGACAAACTATGGAGGGGTATTGTGTGACTGTCTCTCTGACTGTTACAACCCTCCAACCACTGTCAACTGACACTAACACTCAAGATGCCATGCTGGTGGCCTGGCCCCCTTAAATAGGGTCAGGTCCCAGCACTGGGCATCTCCATCCTCACTCTACACTTGGACACCACAGAGCAAGGACCTCTCCACTGACTGAGAACAAGGCTATAGGCTATGCCCTACTAGGCCCAACTATCAGACATGGTGTAGGACCCCCTTGGCTCTAGTCCAGTACTAACCTCAGGGTTATTAGGTATATTTACCAAGACCTATATTATTGTGTGGATAGGTGTAACTGAGTGGAACCTACATTGTACTTACTGTACTGTTGCTGTCAACTTGTAATAAATACCAACTATACTACAAGACCACAAGACTTACCAACTTACCTCATATCATATTAAAGGGATCTCCCAACTAAGGGGATTCCTTCTATGACAAAGTGGTGGAGAAGTCCTAACAAGATCCCACAAGCTGGCAGCACAGACTACCAAGACTCACCTCCGCAGCAAAGGACCAGCTACCCCTGGATCTCTACCCAGCAGGAGGAGGAGACCCAGCTCCAAGGAGTCATCCAGGAGCTCCACTCCAACACCCTCAGCTTCACCACACCACACCACTCAAGAGAGTGACTTCCAAGGCAAGCTTCACCTGGACACCCTAGCTGCCCTGGACAGTATCCAGGACACACAGAGTGACTTGTTCTCAAACGGTCAGCATACCCCAGGATCAGGTATGAGTGACGATGAGACAGTACCCCCAGGCCAGGCAGCCAAAGAGGAGGCTGAGGCACTTCTACTCATAGCCCAGAATGTAGAAACTCATGTGGATAAGACACTTAGGCCTGAACTAACAGCCCTACACACCACACATGAGGAAAGCACCAGCCGAGCCTTAAGGAAGGCCAAAGAGGAACAAGAGAAGGAATTAATATTACTCAGACAAGCCAACCAGGCACTGAAGAACTCTATGGAGACCCAAAAAGCTGAAGCCGCTCAAGCACTACTTGATATGCAAGCTCATCTACAAGTGACAATGAAAAACCAGCTAGCTGAGGCCCTAGCCTCACTCAAGTCAGGTGCACCCAATACCCAAGGAGTGAACCTGACTAACACTGACACCTCCTCAGCACTCCTAGATGCCTTGAAAGAGGAAAGAGTTGCAAGGGAGGCATCTTTCAGTGGGTTAAGGGACCAGCTAAAACGGGACAAAGAGGAAAAATACTGTGATATTCTACAGCCAGAAAAATTTTCACAGTCCTCTCTCACACAATCCGCCAGGAGGCACTGCACAGACTATGAACAATACTTTGATTCCAGATATGGGTACCATCCCAGTAACAGAATCAAGTATTTCTCAAACTACCTAGATGGTAAGGCAAAAATTTGGTACAAAGCCTATAGGACAGCCCATCCAACAGCAGACTATGAAGAAATGAAGGCAGCTTTTCTGAAATACTTCAAGAAGGAGGACGACAGATTTGATGCTAAGGCATTGAGGAAGCAAAATCCAAAAGAATCTGTATCAGACTATGCCATGGCCTTACAAAAGATGGCCACAGCTCACAACAAGTCTGAGGAGAGAACAAGGGAAGCCCTGCTACATGGTCTAAGGGACGACATCAGTGCAGTAGTCATCCACAGGGAAGCAACTACATGGGATAAAATACTTGAAGTTGCAGAGGAGTATGAGAACCAACAAACAGTCTCCACTGGTAACATTAAAGATGAGATAAAAGCAGAATTAGGCTCAGAGCTACAGGAAACAATAGAATCCATGCAGGCACAACTGAAGTCTGTGACACATGTAAACTCTATGATTGTGAAGCAAACAAAGTCACAGAAAAATGGAAACCCCTCAAAGAAAGCCAAATCAGACCCAAAGACAGTTCAAATGGATCACTCATCAGAGGATGAAGACCAAAGCCTAAACCTCATGTCAAATGAACATGTGAGGAGGCAAGAACAAAGGGCACTGAAGGATCAAGGTAAACCCAACAACAGCCAACAAAGGAACTCTGGAAATAACAGAGGAGGCTACCGAGGCAAAAACTATGACCCAAACTTCAGAAATAGCAACAGAGGAGGACAACGAGGCAGAGGTGGATACAGCCAAAATAACAGCCGAGATCACCAAAACAACAGTCAGGACACCAGCCGTAGAGATAACAGCAGAAGTCGTGACAACAGCAGACACCGTGATAGTAGCAGAAATCGCGACTACAATCGCCGTGATAACAGCAGAGACCGTGATTACCACCGTCGTGACCAGAGCAGAGATCGTGACTACAACAGAGGTCGGGATCAAAACCGTCGTGACTACAGCAATAGTCGTGACAGACAGCATGACTACAACCGCAGTCGTGACAACAGCAGAGGTCGAGACAGCTACAATGGCTACAGATCCAACACACAAGGCTACAACCCCCAACAGCAGCCCCAACAGCCACCTCAAGCTATCCAGCCTGACGTGCTTCAACAGATCAAGCAGCTACTAGGATCTTCAAACTCGGGAAACTAGAGACCCACAGCGCCGCTGGGCCAGTGCGTTGTGAGCCTCTCCAACCCCCCATCAAGATCCAAGATCAACAATCCCTAGGACAACCAAAGACAATTGCTAGTATAGCAGAGACAATCCCCCAGATGCACACTGGGAAATCAAGCCGACCATCAGTGATTCACATCACACCTCAACAAGATGCATCGCAAAAGGAAATGGGTGAGAGTACCAAAATTTCTGTTGAACTTCTTAAAAATGGCTGTTTAAATGCAAGATTCTATGAACACACTGAAATACCTTGTTTAGTTGACACCGGTGCCACTATCACCTGTGTCAGGGATACTTTTCTTAGGGAAATTCAGAAATCTCGAGATGTAGAAATCAAAAAGAGAAAGTTCAATGTACACTTAGCAGACGGATCCATATGCCATGTAAGACAAGCAGCAGTATTGAAATTCAAAATTCATGGTACCAGATTCGAATTCCCATTCTCAATTATTCCAAATCTCACAAAGCCAGTTGTCCTAGGCACAGATTTCTTAAAAGCAACACGATCACAGATCGAATTCAATGTAGACCCAGAGCTACAAGTCAAGCCAGTCCGTGCTGTTAGGGAGGCTACAATCCTTCCTTTCACAGAACTAGCAGTTCTAGGACAAGTCACATCCCTCAAATGTTTAGAAGGATGTGTAGGCACATTAGACAATTTGCAGAGGAACAACAGAGTTCCATACCTAGTTCAAAAGGGAGTAGTAACACCCTCAGAAATGAACAGGCACCCAATCATACTGCTCAATACAAGCCACCGACCATACAAGGTGAGGAAGGGTGATATAATAGCCCTATTCACAGAGGTAGATCCCTCTGAGTTACATCAACCAGATACTGACATCCCTACTGAGGAACCCACACTACAAGTGCTAGACACTGAAGAGAATTGTAGTGACACAGAGTCAGACTGTGCCTCAGTATATGCAGATCCAGATACAAACCGTGGAGATGACACTGATGATGAATTGGCCACAATTCACAGTGAGGCTCATGACATTATGCCAGACATAATGGAAAATGTGCCACCCAAATGTGTACTAACAGATATTGGACAAGAGAGACTCCAAAAGTTACTCCACAAGTATCAAGATGTATTTGTAGGAAAAGACAATGACATAGGTACAACCCACCTATATACACATTCAATTCACATCAAACCAGATGCAGTACCATGTCACTACCTACCATACAGGCAGACGCCTGAGAAGCAAGCTAAGATGGGAGAAGTCTGTGAAGACCTAGTCAGACAGGGCATCCTCAGAGAATGTGCAGAGGGACCCTGGGCATCCAGATCATTTTTAGTACAGAAAGCATCTGGAGGCCAACGTCTAGTCACAGACCTACGCCACGTCAATGCTAATATGATAAACCAAGCTTTATCAACGCCACGTGCAGACGACACACTAGACATGATAGGGTCACTCAAACCTACTGTTTTCAGTAAACTAGATGCGCAACAAGGGTTTTTCCAAATTCCCATAAGAAGGGAGGATCAACACAAAACTGCTTTCATAGCAAATGACAAAAAGTATGTCTATCAAAAGATGCCGATGGGTTTGGCTACCGCGCCGGCAGGATTTTGCCATCTAGTAACTCTAATTCTCAACAAACTGAAATACAAATGTGCCCTACCATACCTAGACGACATTCTAGTCCTATCACCAGATGTAGAACGACATTTTTCAGACCTTGAAGATGTCTTCAAAAGCCTGAGAATTGGGAAACTCAAGCTAAAGAAATCAAAATGTGAATACTTCACAGATAGGATAGATTTTCTAGGAATGCGTGTCACACCAGATGGTTTACAACCATCCCCAGAAAAGGTGGAAAGTGTCAAAACTTTTCCCACCCCAAAATCCGTGAAACAAGTCAGATCATTCACAGGACTATGCCAATACTTCAAAAAGTTCATCAAAGACTATGCCAATATTGCTAGGCCACTGTACGACCTACAAACAAACCTAAAGGTTTTCAAATGGAATGAGGATGCAGACAATGCTTTCAAAACATTGAAACATGCACTCTGTACCCATGCACTATTGAGATACCCAGACTATGACAAAGAATTCAGTCTAGCAACAGATGCTTCAAATGTGAGCCTAGGAGCTGTTCTATCACAACGCAGTAGTGAAGGAGTACTGAGACCAGTAGCCTTCGCAGGTAGAACACTGTCCAAGCATGAAAGAAACTACAACACAACAGAAAGAGAGCTACTAGGTGTAGTATATGGGATACTACATTTTAGGCACTACTTAGAAAGTAGACACTTTCAGTTGTACACAGATCATGCAGCTCTAATACCACTCCTCACAAACACAGGTTTGACCCACAGGTGGGCCAGATGGGCACTGGATATCCAACAATTTGCATTCACAATACAACACGTAAAAGGAGATGACAACATTCCTCCAGATGTGATGTCAAGAAGAGAATATCCAGATGCACCACCAATGACCAACCCCCCACCACCTCCAAGAAGGAAAAGGGCAGCCACCAGAACCAAATTCTCTAAAATCCAAACCAAGATACCATTCAACAGAGATGACCCACCAAAAGCAATTGACAGACCAAAACCAGTGATCAGAGGTATCTTAAAAGAGACCACCCATTATGTGTTCTGTCATTGTGAAAGGGAATACTGTGAAGAGTATCCAGAAAACTGTTTTACCCCGGTTGAGACCAACAGGATTGCACAGATGGTGAAAACCACACCTCGTGAACCACCACACAGTGCATCAGAAAATCAGTTGGAAGAAAAACTGCATAAAATTGCTTCAATCACCAAGGTAGTCAGATTTGCAAAAGAACAGCTGGATATGGAGGAAGAACAGGACAGAGACATTTGTGTTGTCACCACACGTTCAAAAGCAAAACGGTCGGTTGCAGAGGATACAAGGTCTAATGACCACCCTCAGCAATTAGGCCTAAAAGCCAAAAAGAACAAAGTGTCAACCAAATCCTCTTTCCCTACTAAATCCCCCATTTCAACACCCAGCACACCCACAGCCAATTTGCAGAAGCACTCAGACAGAGCAGGTACTGCACAGAAGGCTCACAAAAGCAAATCTGACCCCCATCCCAAAAGAACAAAGGCCGCCTCCACCAGCACAAACAGAGGAGCAGCCAGTTCAAAGGAGCAGACAGCCAACACAGACATAGCAGTTGAGCAACCAAAGAAACAGACAAAGACCAGACCTGCACCAAAATCTCCTGAAGCAATCCAGGCAGAGAAAGACAAAGAAAGGCTGGCACAGCATATAATGGAATTAGACCAGATGTTAGACCAAATCCCAGACAGTTCAATCAACTCCACACTGTTGAAAGAAGAACAAAGGAAGGACACTGGACTAATACCCATTATAGACTACCTAGAGAAAGGTGACCTACCTGTAAAAAGCACTGAAGCAACAAGGATTAGGAATAATGCTCAGCATTACCTACTCCTAGACAACATTCTAGTACACATATCCCCTACATCATGGAGAAAAACAGACACAGTACCACTACAAGTTGTAGTCCCAAAAACTTGGGTTGAAAACATACTGCAACACTTCCATGACTCACCAATGGCAGGTCATGTAGGTACTTCAAAAATGATGTCTTCTCTCATACCTAGGGTATATTGGAAATCTATGATGGCTGATGCCAATCAGTATGTGTCAACATGTGACACTTGCCTAAAAGCAAAAAGGGCAGTGCACACCCACAAAACACCAATGACTGTAAGGGACTATATGCCAACCCCCATGAAGCACCTGAACTTAGATGCTGTGGGACCACTCCCAGAAACAGCCAGGAAAAACAAACACATACAAGTTTGCATAGATTATTCAACTAGATATGTCATAGCATATGCCACAAAGGATCTCACAGCAGAAACCACACAACATGAGTTCTACAAGAACGTCATATGTCAGCAAGGTGTACCAACTTCAGTTCAAACTGACAATGGCACCTGCTACACAGGCAGCAATTTTAAGAAACTGATGAACACCCAGAAGATAAGACACGACCTGTCAAGTCCATATAGACCACAATCAAATGGATTAGTGGAAAGATTCAATGCCAGTATAGGAACAGCATTAAGGACTTTCTGTTCTCAGAATCAGAAAACATGGGACCTGTATATAGAATCAATTACATTTGCATTGAACAACACAGAGTCCCAGACAACAGGCTACACACCATTCTTCCTACTTCATGGCAGAAACCCTCAAACCATTGTAGAAACTGCCCTAAACATAGAGGAAGAAATCAAAACAGTAGCAGAGCATGTATCTGGAATGATACTGTGTCAAGATGAGTCTAGAAGAAAGGCAATAGACAGAGTCAAAAAGCTACAACAAGGAAGGAAGTCAAGATATGACAAAAAGCTTACACCACAAGCTATACTTCCACTAGATATTGTATATATCAACATTCCCAGAATTCTGTTGACCACAGATTCAAAGAAGCTTCAACCCCTATTCATGGGACCATATGTTGTTGCAGAAAGACCAACCCCAACCAGCGCAAGGTTGAAGAACCTATCAAATAACCTACTAGTCCCCAGACCAGTACATATTGATAGGCTCAAAAAGGTCACCACACTGAGGAAAAATGAGTTTGCACACAGACTCATTCCCCACACCTCAAAGTTTATCCACAGGATAACAAGGGATAAATCCCAAATCACACTCACCAAAGAGTCAGTTGGTCTAAACCAAATAGTACCCAGACCAGCCCACCACAAGGTGAAAAGAAACTCCAGGCAAGGGAGAATATCTAAGTAAATTACTTTTATATATTGACATGATCATATGGAATATCTATACCCACAGACTATGAATAATAGTCAAATAAGTATATACACTCTATATGAAGGAAATTAAATTTCCAACAACTGTCCAAAATCAAGAATGATAAGTAGGAATTTTCATATCAGCATAGGATATGAACCCACACAAAGGACAGAAAAGACAATATACACTATATAGGTTACAAAACAATGTGCACACAAAGTAGAATCAAAGGACAGATTACTACAGGGTTGAAGTCTGAAACCCAAAAGGCTACACACAAAAAGCCAAAAGAGACTACCTAAAGGGATTAGCAACCCAAGCTTGAAGAAACCACAATTATCATACTTTTGCATCAAAGGCTAGCATCCTTGAAAGAATGCAACAATGGAAATGTTTGAACCTAAATCCTGTAAAGTACATGAAACAGAGCGTGCTATGCCAAGAGACTACTGTCTAGACACACCCTTACCCTTCAAAGGACCCACACACCTGCCAGGGCATTCAAACCCCCACAGATGCAGGTAGTCCACACTAATTACCCCAGACATAATTACCCCAGTCAGACAAGCTAACACTGATGGCAGTTAACAGCCACCAGGGAAACAAAGCCAGGCCCTCAATGGATGAGGGTAGGGTGGGCTACATAAGAGGCCCTGACTCCATAGCCAACTCACCAGTTCTACTCCTGCAGCAGTCAGGTACACACCAGCTGGTCCTAGCCATACCAGTTCTCCTATAGCAGGAGGGACTCTGTCAGAAAGCAGACCACACCCACTCTACAATATCATACCCAGTTACTACAATCTTGGGAAAGGACTCTAGCACAGATTGGACATTAAGCCAACACTAGCTTGATCATGGAAAAAGGTACAGTTCAAACACTACATTGATTATTATATTACTATTGGGACCAACCAGGATTTCTGCTCTCAAAACTATGTACACAGAGGCAGCGCCAAGTGGATACTTCACATAAGCAAAAAGGATAGCTCACAAAATCAGCAAACCAATTTAAACCTAAGTATATTGCAAAAACACTAGTAGAAGTCTTACTAAGACATAGAATATATTTTATATTTCAGGCATGCTAAAGCCAATCCTACTACTAGTGATGATGGCCACTTCTCAAGCCATCACATATGTGCCCACCGTTAGACAGAACGTTGGAGCCATATATGAGCCATTACCTGAACCATTGGTCAATGGGCACGATACCACAACCATGATATTGGCAATACCATACCATATACCTGCTCCACCAGAGACCGAAACCAAAATACTGGACCAGGTTATGGCACTAACATTTCCTACCTTGCATGACGACAGTTCTACCAGTCAGATATTACAGCAGGCAAGGGAACTAGATCTGTTAATAGACATAACAGACAAGGAAATTAACTCTACCTTAGCATCCATCCATTTGTTCCTATCAAATCCAATTAACAGTCAAGGAAGGTACAGAAGAGCACCACTTGGGTTCCTAGCCCCACTCTTCAGAGGAGCAATAGGTCTTGCCACACTAGATGACGTCAAAGAGGTCATGGACCAGATAAAGAACATAGACGGCATTCTAGAAGCTTTTTCCAAGCAAGACAAAGAAGCAGCTATATTAATTGATAAGGTCACCCAACGCCAAGACAAATTTGTCAAGGCGTATGTTAAGGATAAAAGTATGCTAGACCAAACCATGAACACTCTAGGCCAAAATATGAATTTATGGGCTCAAAATATGACCACATCTCTGAACACTTATGCAAATCACGAGCACACACAAAGAAGGAAGATCCAAATTTTAACTGATGCACTCACCATTATTGTAGCAAGAATGAACTATCTGCAAGCATTGCAGCGCACCACATCAGCACTCAGGATGCTATCAGCAGGCATTATGACTGCTGACATAGTACCACCAGCTGAACTAACGGAGCATCTGAATGATCTGGACATGACACTCAGAATACACTCACCAGGATCAAAGGTCGCCATAACTGACCTTGACTACTATTATTCCCAAAGAATGATATCCTACACCTATTCGGAACGGCACATATACATCCACCTGGATATCATTGTAGCATCCACTGTCTCCACCTTCAGAGTATTTCAACTGGTAACTACACCAGTACCAATCAACACCAAGGAGACACCTACAAAGGGAGTAACCCAATTAATTACTGATGTCAAATTTTTGGCTATCTCTGAAGATGGTTCACTATTTATTGAACTAACAAATGCAGATATGCTAACCTGTCCAGGAACTAAGATCAAAATTTGTACCAAAACTAGCCCGAGAATCCATAGACATGTACCTACATGCACAGTAGCAATTTATTTGAACCAAGCTCAGCAAGTCAAGGAAATGTGCCAATTTACTATCTCACCCTTGAAGAGACCTATCTCACACGCTGTAGCCATTTCACAAGATGAATATCTAGTGACCACAAATTCTCCCACCTACACAGTTACGTGTCATGGGAAACCAGCTACTACTCACAAAGCACCATCACACTCAATCATAGGTGTACCATGCCTATGTACAGTGAATATAGATCACTATTCACTACCAAATTCTAGGTTGCCATGCAACACTACAATTTCATTTCACTATGCTTTGGAGACTATAAACCTACCTTTTCTCGCGGCTCTAAATGAAATCAAAGAAATTGGACCAGACTCCAAGGCAAATCTGCCACCTTTTCCAAAGGTCAACCTATCCAGGACACTGGATATGTTAAGAAAATCAAGTAATATTGATGAATCAACATTACTAGACCTAAACCCATTCGCAAAAACCCTGCTAGATGATGCCTCCAGCCTGGCTAAGCCACTGGAAAATAGACTAATAGAGTCCTATCTATACAAATTTGCACGGCATCCAGCAGCATCTATCATACCAATGATACTTTCGGTTATAGCTACAATTTTGGCCACCTACACCCTATTCAAAATGCACAGAGGATCCACACTACTAGCTTATATGCCAACTGCAAAAGCATATAGATTTGTCACAGAGAAGCCTATGGAGAAAGCCTTCGAAACCCTATACAAGAAGGACACCACCACGGCACAAATAGAACAGGGCCCCACCCCTATTCTAACTATCCATGAGACCCATACCCTTATCATAGCCATACTATTCACACTCACCATTTACTCAGCCTACAGGCTGACCAAATATCTAAAGAGTATGGCAACCAAGCACTGTGGAAAGGGAAAGGTCACAAAGAGGACAAATCCCACAGTAGTACTAAAAGTCTACAAAGGAGACACCAACTTCTCCTTCCCCTTGCGTCCAGTGCCACATGAGTTTGATACAATTATAAAAGCTTCAGCCCCAACATACAGAGATATGATTATCAAAATGTACCCTCTCCCAAGACTAGTATTTGAATGGAATGGACCAGTAGTAGTTACTACAAAGAAAGGAGAGACCGCATATTTACTGCCAGAAACTATCAATCTACCATGGCGTGCCAGGTTCAGCATAATACCAGCGCTCAGGGAACCCAATCTAGATTTTGCCATGTTACTACAAAATGACATTTCACCCCAGCCCGTTACCATGGATACCCATGAGTCAAAGCTGGAAAACATCATAATTGACGACCAAAGAGAGAGCACCAATACATTCAAAAATGTACTCACCATACTCACCCAACCACCTACAGCTGTAACTAGTGAGAAAGTACATGGGGAAGAATAACACAATTATACAGGAGTGAGATTGACCAAAACCTTTGTGAAAAGTTGGTTGGCCCTGAAAAGGACCGTTTATATTGACATTTATAGATGCCACCCACTAGTTGTTATAGTCCCCCCATCCCAAGGCCTCCCAGGACTCGGCCAACTCGGCAGCGGCAGGAGATCCAATCCACGTATCTTCACTGAAGAGCCACTCGTTCTCCTCCCTCCACTGGACAAAACGTGCCTCCAAAGTAGACAAAGCATGCTCAGCGCTGTCTGCAGCATCACCCGTCACCGTGTAAGCACATAGGCCGACAGCCAATAGGAAGTCCCAGATGACCCCATCATTTCTGGTGAAAAGCAGTCGCGGGTCATATCCATCCAGATCACGTAGGGCCTGAGCCAACAGCTCCAGAGATGCCGCCCTGCGCATGGAAATCCCGCCAGCACCAAGGAAGTACCAGCCGTGATGACGGCACACCAAAACATCACCAAAACTGGCAATGTCGTGCCGGACTTTATGCAACCACCGCGTCCTTACTGAGTCATACCGACTCAAAATACTCCTAAAAGGAGTACCAGGAGTCAGCCCCTCCAAGGTGTTTTGATCACCTAACCACAGGTCTAAGGCCTGCATGTCACCCTGCAGCCAGGCCTCAGGGAGATATGCAAGTACCTCAGGTACAGCCTCCAACTCGTCCTCCAAAATTGCCATATGCGCCATACTGTGTTATCTCAAGGGTACTCAAGGAATAAGTAATCCTACTGTGGTCTACACAGCCTTTATAACCCCTCCCCACCCCCAAATGACACTGTTCACCCTCTGAAGTGATCCCCTCACTTCAGGTGACAAGTCCATGAGAAGGCACATGATCTGCTCACCAAAAGGTGTCAACCACCGGTGTCACCGCGGCACACGACGCATCTTGCGCCGCATGACACAATAGCCTCAAGGTGCCACTCAAAAATCTGCTCAAGGTGCAAAATTTTCAAACTCTCACAACCCCAAGGTCAAAGCAAGGTCTCAGTGTGTGTCAGTAGTATCAGGAAATCAATTTTAAGGTATCCCAAAATGAAACAGCCAATTTTTGAAAAATTGAAGTTTTACAAAAACAATTGCGTACTCTTAACCATGTCAAACTTGCTCAAACATGCATTTATATGTATGAAATTGTATTATTACAATCTAAATTGCTAAATCAAACATGTTTGTATATAACACTGTATTTGCACTGTATTTTACACTGTATACCTTTGTATTATGTAAGACTATTTACAGAAAAACATGAAGCAAAAAGGGAGATAGTCCGCTGACTAACCCTAGGATACTACACAAAAGACTTAAATCTCACAGCAGCGGCCCACTGCAAAGACATTTCTGATCAAAGTGTAGATCCACAAGTTGCAAATTGCCAACACCAAGAATCTCGTAAGATTCAACTATCATTGCAGAAACAAGATACCAAGTCATTTTTATGACATTATGAACACTTACCCTCCACCGGATAAGGACAAAATATCTGCATAAAAAGGACTGTATTTGTACATACAAACTTACAAACTTAAGTAATGCAAAATGTCAGATGACACAATTAGGAACACTTATCCGCCACCGGACAAGCACATAACCATGCATAAAATGTACATTACCGATTGCTATATCACGCAAATCCAAAGATAAGCGCTATCTAGAAATAAGAAAACAAACTTCAAGCCGGTTGGCCTACCTTTATATAAAAGTGGCCTTGGTTTTTTTGGTATCAAACAAAAAAGTTTGTAAAAGATTATCATAAGATTTTGCATAATTTGCACTATACTCTGTATATTTGTATTCACATGTGAACATTGATATATCAAAATCCACTCAGTTCCACAAAGCACCTATTTCACCAAAGACAGCCTATTACTGGATAACACATTTTTTCATCATGTTTTAGAATTAAGACAAAGATGTACCATACTGTGTATATAATTCAAACAACGATTTGAAAAGTGTCAGATAAAGACACAAGGTATTACTACACTGTATAATATGTGATTAAGAAAGTACCAAATTGGTACAAAGAAGGTTTACATACCTTATAGTTAAGTTACACTGTATATAATGTAGATGACTAGCCAAGCACAAAACCAAAATTCTCCCCAGACCTTTGGTATTTACATACTCTCACATCATCTATATTACAAAAAAAAGTGTACTTCACTACAAAAAAAAAAAAATCAAAAACAAAAGGTAAATTCTATTTGCCACCAAAAATTGTGGATAAAATTCCAAAATTCACCCCAAATTTTTAGATGGAATGACAACTGACGGAGAGTTGTCCTTTTTCCCGAGGGGGAGGCACCTGTCAGGTATGACCGGCGAGCCCGGCGAGCCCGGCGCTGCGGGCGCCCGCGTGTTCAAGCCGACGGCGGGAGACGCTACTCCCGCCGCCGGCACACGCAGGCGCGCGCCGGCCCGCATAGGCGGCGCTCCAGTCGGCACTCCCGCCGCCGCCAGGCGACGCTCATCCCGCACATTGTTCCCCACAGACCAGCATAAGGGTCACCCCTTTGATGTACACTAACAGGGGTAGACAAACTATGGAGGGGTATTGTGTGACTGTCTCTCTGACTGTTGCAACCCTCCAACCACTGTCAACTGACACTAACACTCAAGATGCCATGCTGGTGGCCTGGCCCCCTTAAATAGGGTCAGGTCCCAGCACTGGGCATCTCCATCCTCACTCTACACTTGGACACCACAGAGCAAGGACCTCTCCACTGACTGAGAACAAGGCTATAGGCTATGCCCTACTAGGCCCAACTATCAGACATGGTGTAGGACCCCCTTGGCTCTAGTCCAGTACTAACCTCAGGGTTATTAGGTATATTTACCAAGACCTATATTATTGTGTGGATAGGTGTAACTGAGTGGAACCTACATTGTACTTACTGTACTGTTGCTGTCAACTTGTAATAAATACCAACTATACTACAAGACCACAAGACTTAGTCAACTTACCTCATCCTCACATTACAAGGAGTCTCCCAACTAAAGGGGATTCCTTGTATGACACTGTCTCTGAATGGGTGCATGTCGATCCAGTAAACAGGTAATGTTAACCCTATCAATATAACATATTGCGTAGTCATTCAGCTTTAAAATCAGAGTGCACATAATTATGTACAGGCAAGGCTTTTGTAGGGAAGACGTTGCGGTCCATGCTCTACATTGCAAGCGCTGCATATTCTTATCGGGCAAGCAGCATATAAATATCTGTCCTACTACTGCAAGGCAGACTACCACTATTTGTGGCTGACTCCTTGGCAACTTGAGATATGTCCCATGAGGTACTTGTTGTACATCTGGACGTTAAACAAACCAATCAATCAATCAATCTGCATATTCTTAAAATGCAAATGGTGCGTACACTGAATGTGCAAACAGTGCTGTGAGCGGTGATATACGTAGAAGTCTATATCGGGGCTCTGCCTCCAACCCCTTTTTTTTTTTTTTACTTTATTAAGCTTATTGTAGGCTCATAATAGAGTAGAACACTTGTTTTTTTTTAAAGAATACAGGCCTACATATTATAGTGCATACATATTATTCATACTAGACACAAAACATCTTGGGGCTTCTCACACAATATTTTCAGAAATGCCAATTAAATTATTCAATGGAGTTTGCATGCCCCCTTTTCCTCTTGATGATGTGTGGTGAAAAAAAGAAAACGATTAAATTGAAGTATTTTGCAGGCTAGAATCTCAAATGGTAATCTATAGATCAACACACTTTTTTTAAGCTTTCCTTGATTCTCTATCTAGAGAGGCAGATTTTGGCAAGATCGCAGCCAAGGTTCGTTTCCCATTCTGCAGCAAGAGTTACTTTTCCTGTACTGTGGTGTCGAGTCGCTTCATGTCCATCCCAGAGTGTGCCGTCTACCTACAAGAAGCTTGCTCCTTCCACATGCTGCCCGAACAACGAGGTAGAATCTCCTCCCCTCGCACTGAACCGCGCAAAGAATTCCCAGTCTACAGCTCGCTGGTGATCTTTGGAGGCACTAAAGACAAGGATACGACCAACACAACCTGTTGGTACTCGAATGCAAGTCAGTCTTCGTGGCAGAAGCTGACTTCATTTGCTAAGAAGGACTTGAGATTATATGCAGTGGTCGCCTTTGAGAATGGACTCTTCATAACTGGAGGGCAGGATGATGAGACTGCAAAGAAGGAGTGTTTCTTCTTCGACTTCAGAATCCGGACTTGGAAAACCATGACTAAGATGATCGAAGCTCGCTCTGGTCACGGAAGTGTTGTACAAGCGGGTAACATTTATGTGCTTGGAGGTGGGGGTTTACGGCGAGGGCTAAAGTCTGTAGAGTTGTACAACAAAGTGCATGGGTGTTGGGTCCCAAGACCGGACATGCCAAAGGTATTGTGCCACCCCCTATCACTTAGTCATGAGCGCTACATCTTTGTGACCAGTGGAGTAGGGATGACCGGTCACTCGGTCAGCACGATGGTATATGATACCGTGTGGGAGAAATGGGAGTATCGGGCTGAGATGCCGCGGGCAGTCAACCGTGGTGCCATAACAGGCCTCAAAGACAAGGTCTATGTGGTAGGGGGTGTGAAGCCCTCCTGTATGAGTTATGACATAGCAGCAGACACTTGGACTGTTCTCACCCCTCCCAGTAAAGCACATGGTCGTGCTCCAGCCATGACATGGCAGGTAGGTGTTATTCTTGCCTCATGGCTATTTTTCTGCTGTCTTAAACTAGTTTGACTGTCCAGACTTTTTAAAGTGCTATATTTACTCTGTATTATATATTTCTTAAGCATCAAAGTATAATTTCTTACATCTCACTCTAGTGTATCAGATCGAGTGGGACCTGTTTCCTGTCCATGTTTCTCTCACTTTACATATTGGTCATCTGTTTGAACTTGTGTAAATATATTGTATAAATATTACAAGTGAGGGCGCAAGTGATCTCTTTGCTAGCCCTCACTTGTTTCAGAAGATACTGGATTTAATATTTTTGCAGGTCTGTATTTCGGAATGCATTAGGCATTTGGAGATGTGTTTGGGATTATCAATGACAATGCAGCAATTCCTTGTTGTAATGCAAACTGATTTTTATTAATGATCAACAGGGCAGCAATGAATTGACTTGCATAATGATTTACATATTGAAGAGGTCCAAGGCTTTCTAGATGTGTAGTGGAATCCCTAGATATATATGAGAGGTAACCAGCCGTATTAACAACAAACCAACAGAACCATTGAATTTACACAAGGCGTCTTCAATGAGCTTATCAGTGACCACCGCCCAGTGTACAGCATTAGAAAGAAAATTAAAGATAGATGCATTATTCCAAAAACGTTGGGTCGATCATACCGCAAGTTCTGCTCCCAAGACCTTCTGGAAACTCTCATCCAATCTGACTGGGAGAAATTCTATGACCTTCACGAAACGGAAGACATGTGGGGTTTTATATTAAACTGTATTAATTCCTACCTGGACAGTGCCCAATCACGGAATTACATTCAAAGACTATTCCGCATTAGCGAGATACAGTGGCTCCACCTTATGGACCACTGGTACCAATCATAACCCTTTGCTCTGCAAGGACCAGCTCAGCCAAATCTCGTGGCCGAGATTAGGGTACAAACAGGGTGCAGGTATTGTTAATAGGTTATAACTCGACAATACTCATGTCACCTAGTCCAGGATAGTGTAGTGGTTAGCACTGTGGCCTCATAATGCTGGGAGCCCAAGTTCAAATCCCTACCAGGCCAAATGATATGTCCTTTAAATATATATAAGATTTTGTTTGGTATTGTGAATAATGTATTCTGTTTCCAAAATGACTTTACTTATGAATTTGATTACCATGCATTACCTGGAAGAGAATTGAACTCAGGTACTCTGCATCATGAGTCCACAGTGCAAACCACTACCCTATCCTGGACTAGGTGATATGGGTATTGTCCAGTTACAACCTATTCACAATACCTGCACCCTGTTTGTACCCTAATCTCGGCCACAAGATTTGGCTGAGCTGGTTGCTGTGAGTACTGGGAATAGACCTAGTACCAGTGGGAATGGCGCTGACCACTGATCATCTAGCTAAGGCCCTATAAAAAAGAATGATTCACAATTGACATATTGGAAATGGTTAGAGACAGAGGAGCAGTGGTGATCCAGCTATGGGCCACAAAAGATATACAGTACCTAGATGAGGCTAAAAGCCTCAGGGTCAGAATAAATGTGACAGTAAAGCAGGCTAAAGCCACCCTTGCTGAATCCAAAGCAAACTGTTGTAAATATAAGTCTCAAAGATTATGTGTTTCAAAGTGATATACCAGTACAGGATACAGAAAATTATATTTACTCATTATATATATTGGGGCCCTGTCCAACCCCTTGTTCTTTTTTTCATTTTCTTTGTTAAATTGATTACACAACTATAACCAAACCCATTTAGTATGTTAAAGACTATCCACCACAGTCTTTAGGAGGGGAGCCTTTTAAGACTACGCGACATAAAGACTCTGGGAGATATGCTTTTTGAGACTATCCAAGATGTGCACCTTTATCATTTTTTAAGATCCCTTGTTGCATCTGAGATTGATGCTTGCCTTGTGTTTCCTTGTAGGGGATGATTGTTGTCTTTGGTGGTAAAGATGCTGCCAATGAGCCGTCTGACTCTGTCGAAGCCTACAACCCACAGACTGACACTTGGGATGTCGCTGATCCACAGTTAGAGAGGAAACTCTATGGTCACCATGTAATGAAAGTTGACATCTGCATGTAATGTATATCAGGAATGGGGTGTGTGGCCCAGACATTTGGAGCACATCAATTGATCAAACCTATATCATACATCACTTCATATCAAAGTTTAAATCTGATATCCCAGACTCTATATTATATGCTTCAAATCTAGAAACTCGAATAGCAGGATTGAACAATGTTGCTGACTCATATGGTAAGCCCCCGAGGGTAAGCCCTTGTTTTGCACTTATCACCGGCCCTTGTTGGGGTCCACCACAAGATCTCTTCTGTTATTGTCTCGAATATTATTTTTACCATACTACTTTTACATACTTTTTCCTTCTCTAGTGATTCAATGGTCAGACTATGACACCCAGGTGCCTTCAGGGATCAAGGTCAGTACATACAATCCACCAGCCGAGGTCTAGTAATATTACCTTTATAATAGTGTAGGGAACTGGTGTCTACAACCTGAATTTGGGTAGCTTGGCCAATATGGGCAATCTGAATGAAATTAGATGCTACAAACATGCCAGGTCTCAATTTTATGATAAGGCCAAAAAAATAAAAGGTGTGTTTCAGGCAACCCGACCCTAGTTTAAAAAAAGGGCCGACCCTAGAATTATTTTTTCTGATTTTGGAGATTTTGCAAAATATTCATATTTTTTCGGAAATTTTAGCAATTTTTTGGTCAGGAAGAACAGATCACATATATATATATATTGCCTAATTAACTGTCCAGCCTCAAGAATGTCCAATAATTTCATGATAATTATTCCTAGTTAAAGTAAGAATTGGGAGTCGTCTTGGTGACCCGCCAGTCGATATGGCAGTCCACGACTCATTCAAGGTACCTCCAACATTTTTTTTTTTAAATTTAAAAAAAAGAAAGATCCGACCTACCTACCCTAAATTTTTGGATCATGTTGCCTGAAACACACCTTTTTTTATTTTGGCCTAATCAAAGGGCCCTGAGCATGTCGTCGCTAGTTATTTAGTTATAATGGAGATATATGTATCAGCTTTTGGATGGTGTATACCCTCCCCTGTAGGACACTAGAGTGTCTTATACTGTCTTGAATATAGAAATAGACTAAACCTCAGATGGAGAGTGTATTGACACAAAATGCAATGTACTGCGATCGATCCCTGCATGTATATGAGGACATAGTTAATTTTAATCTCTTACACAAGGGGTCTCAATATGATACAATTTCGATCTGCATTAGCTTGTTTTGGATTGAAAGTCGGATCAAAAATAACAAGAAATTTTAAAAAACTGAAGAAAATAAATCTTAGAATGACACAAAATAAACATGGGAGTTTATTCATGGATTTATGAATTCTCTCTCTACGAGGTTTCAATTTGTTTATTGATATGACTTCTTCATCAGCATACTCAAAACCAGTTGAAAAAATATCCCTATAATGATTTGCATATATATACGTCATGAAGACATATTACATCGCATCTTACAGACATTTTTACATACAACATTCGTGTCATTTTATTAGGAGGCTTTGTCCTAACTGACATAATTTATGAATATACACAAGTCATGTAAGTGGTTTTATTGCTGCTTTGAAAAGACTCATCCCTGTAAAATGAAATACAGAGCCAGACACAAGTTGTGAGTCATGTTGGTTTTATTATTGCATATACTGCTTGAAGAGCGCGTAACAGAAAGCATGGGATTCTCCGCAGATGAGGGGTTGACTGAGACAGTAGCGGCACATTTGTATCGACATCTGGCGCTGTTGTCCTGAGTTTAGCGCCGGCCCATCCTGCGTCATGGCCTTCTGTAGCCGTGGGTTCTGCAAGAGGCCCATCGGGTACCCTGTAGGGGAGAGAATAAACCTTTAGTGACAGCATGATGCATTAGGGTACCCTGTAGGGGAGAGAATAAACCTTTAGTGACAGTATGATGTATTAGGGTACCTTGTAGGGGATAGAATAAACCTTTAGTGACAGCATGATGCATTAGGATACCCTGTAAGGGAGAGAATAAACCTTTAGTGACAGCATGATGCATTAGGGTACCCTGTAGGGGAGAAAATAAACCTTTAGTGACAGTATGATGTATTAGGGTACCTTGTAGGGGATAGAATAAACCTTTAGTGACAGCATGATGCATTAGGGTACCCTGTAGGGGAGAAAATAAACCTTTAGTGACAGCATGATGCATTAGGGTACCCTGTAAGGGAGAGAATAAACCTTTAGTGACAGCATGATGCATTAGGGTACCCTGTAGGGGAGAAAATAAACCTTTAGTGACAGCATGATGCATTAGGGTACCCTGTAAGGCAGAGAATAAACCTTTAGTGACAGCATGATGCATTAGGATACCCTGTAAGGGAGAGAATAAACCTTTAGTGACAGCATGATGCATTAGGGTACCTTGTAAGGCAGAGAATAAACCTTTAGTGACAGCATGATGCATTAGGATACCCTGTACTGGGCTGTAGGGGAGGATTACCCCAGGGAATTTCCCTTTAGTGACAGCATGATACACCCTGTGGGGGAGAGAATTATTACCCTTTAGTTACAGCATGATGCATTAAGGCACCCTGTAGGGGAGAGAATTATCCTTCAGTGACAGCATGCCCGGTACCTATTGAACGGAGGCGCCTAGTCTAGGCCCTGTGCCTATTGTTTTAGAAGTGTCTCAGTGGGGAAGGGATATTGAATGAACATAATATGAGGACAGAGAGTACAGGGTGTTATCATATATAAGCGGACATTGGGAGGCTAGGAAAATGCCATATATATTAGAGCTAGCTACCCCCCCCCCCCCTAACGACCCCTTGATCTTTTTCACACCTATCTGCTAAAAACAAGTTAGAAATTATATACATGTAACTTGACATAACTGTATCCCAATTTGCTTTTAGTTGACTATTACAAGTACCCATCCTCCATTTCATTTTAATCTAGCAAGATGTCCACTCCATGACGCTTTAGGTTTGCAATCATATTAAAAACAGAATTTCCCTTTTAACAAGATAATTATGATAATGCCTTATTACCCAATTAAGATATTGTATCATAGCCCCTTCTGCCCAAGTCCCATGTTTCTTAAATACCAGTACAATGCCCATTAAGACTATGCGGTATATGCTTTTGTCAAGGCACTCTTTTCAGACAGTTCCTTCTTGCATATAATTAGGGAAAAACTGGGGAGAATTTGTGCAGGCACCACAGAAGGTTCATACCAAAGAGCGTCATTTATCAGGAAAAGCCGCTGGCAGATTCCTCCATTTGTGTGTCCCCATTCAGATGAAATGTCACCAACTAAATGTAGCCATCCTTTTAAATGCTCATTAACCCTTTAAGAACACCACAATGCATTAATACATCATCCCCTTGGTCAGCATCCAGCCCTGGTGAGTAACTCAAGTATAACTTGCAGGTGCTGCAATGGTGATGATATAGTTTTAAAACCAACACAGCCGAAGGCTGGTCAGCAGGTCAACAGGGCCCATACGGACCGAACCTGGGCTGCAATGGTGCATCCTGCCAACCCTTCAGGAGTGTTTCAACCCCGTAGGGTGGGCATTATGCTTGACTGCAGCACTGGGGATTTATTTGCCAGCATTGCACTCATGCATCATCATGCCCAAGGGCATGATGCATTGAGGCATTATGTCATCCTAAAAGGGTTAAAGGATTAATCATTCGTCTTGTCTGATAGATTAAATGGGTTGTCAGTGGTGGATCCAGCCTAAATGCATTTTAGACTGGAGGCAGAATTTGGAATTTTTTCTCTGTGAGGAACGGAATGTTACAGGGTGGCATCCATGCCAGACTTGAAGGTTGACATATATGTATACTGATCAGATTTAGGGTGGATGCCGCGCACACTTATCATTTTTCTTTGAAATAGGGCCCAAAAAAAAGCAGCCATTACTGAAATTCGCAAATTTGGCCATATCTTGGTGAGAAATCATGTTACTGAGTTATTTATCGTGCCTAAATCCAGATTCCCAGGGTCTAGGAATACTATGGTTGTATTAGATTTCCTTTTCCATACATATCTTGTACCCTATTGGGGTAGCATCACCGAAATTCATGGCTTTTGCCATGACTTATATCAATAAATAACTACACGCCATTGACATACATGCACATCATACTTCACGAGTTGAAGCTGGGTCAACTTTGGAGGCCATGGAGTATGGCTACACCATACTCCATGGGGGCATTTATATATACACCATACTCCATGGGGGCATTGAGTATGGAGCTCCCATAGGCTTAGCATATAGAGAAGGCCGTACCACCATGTAATAAATGACGATATATCGTCATTTACTACATGGTGGTACGGCCTGTGTAGCATGATGATGTTAGATGTTACTGTACATTAATTTTACAGAACATTTTGCTGTAGTTGGCAATACAGGATTATTTGCTTTATATTTACCAATTTCTGGACTGTAAAGCGGTCTTCAGCAATGTTGCTGTAAATGTACAGCACATGTTCTGTAGATCCAAGAAGAAGGCAACAGTTTTGATATCCTTGATCTCAGTTTTGACCTGATCAAACTGGATAGACCTGTATACATGATTGGTTCATGAGAATCACCCAAAAAATTGGGTAGTGAAGCCCCAGCTTAAGGGTTACTTCAGGTCGTGTGCGACGGCATAGCCAGTGATAGCAAATGCTGACAACTGTATACACTAAGGGAGTGCTAATTTTTTAACAGTTGTTCGGGAAAAGCATTTCTGCATTACCACCTACCCTGGTCTTGTAAAAATGAGCACTCCCTAATGGATGAAGCATGGATGACCTTCAAGAATGGCATCAGTCTGTTGCTTGTTGTAGAGAAGGACCCGTGCTCTGACAGTCTCCTCCATTTAGGTGTCCAAGGCCGGATGAGCCGTCACCGACACTTCCCGTCTAAATGTATCTAACCTTTGAAATGCTCCTTTCTTACATTTCACTGTTGGTGCAAGTGTTTTGGTTCCAAAGGAGATGTATATATGGTAAGCGATATGTTCGCCCACGATATCAGAGTTTCCAACTCGATATGGGAGTTTATAACTTCTATATCACAGATAGGAACTCTGATATTGGTGTTTCTGGATTGAACATCTAGTTGTTCAAATCGAGAAACTATTATAGATATGAAATATATAAAATACAAAACTCCACTTTCAACTGAAAATAATGTTACTTTGATCTGAAAATAGAGTTCTAATAAACCCTTTTTTGGCCAGAAACTGGGGTTTTCTAAAACGTTAATATCAAAGTTTCAAACTCCGATATTGGAGTTTGTTATTCTAATATTGGAGTTTAAACGCTGATATCAGAGTTTAAAACTTTGATATCAGAGTCAAAACTTTGATATCAGAGTTTAGAAATTTGATCAAATTTTAGGAAACTCAATTTTCGACAACTGTTTGTAGTATTATGTTCTATTATTGTGTTTATATGGTTACAGTTTGATACCAAACAGAGGATCAGTATGATACATGAATTAATCTAGTAAACAATAAACAAACAAGAGAATCAGGTAGTGCTTTAATAATGACATTTATAATTAAGACATACTGAAAGAATAAGCAAATCTCCTCCAGTCAGTGCTATTAGAGAATGGAATATGGTACCTGCTAGAATAAGCTTATCTGAATATAAGTAATGCTTCACGAGGGCAATAAGGAAAGTCGTTAAGAAGTTCTCTGACAAAAATGGCTATATATATTATATTGCAATTACTAATGATGCTCCTGGTGATATTTACATAAATTTGGATAAGTTTAAACTTATATCAGTTGTTATTGCTTAATGTATTGATGTTGATCTAGGATATTAGTGGTTCACTTAATATGTATTTTTTTGTATTTTTCATCAAGAATTTTGCATGAAAGATTGTGATTTTATATATATTTTTATATAAATATTATTTTCTCTTTCATATGATAAACTGGGCATGTATAGGAAAATAAATGCGAAAGAATAAGATCCACCCCTCTCCTAAGTATGTGGACAAGTATGATGTTAGTATTCCCACTGAGGAGACATCTGTGTTAATTTGTAGAATGTTCTGTTTAGTGTAATAAACTATTTTTAAATTGCCAGTTCAACGGCTGCATTCAAAGAATCACATGTCAATAGTTATACAGCACATAACATATCATTATGGCCTTGAAGTAGCCCTAGCGGCAAGACTGCAACACACAGATGCTGGGTTTGGCCTTAAACTTTGAAGGGTTTTGTCTTTGGAATGTCATTGCACCAAGGCCATCGTCGTGCTGGCATGTACACTTATTTCTAAATGGTGCAATAATGCATCTCTACAAGGAAGCTGTCTCCCATAGCATGGAAACATCATAACAAGACAATTAACTTTTTAATGGCCGAATATATTGCTTTAATGTTTAACATTAAGATGATTCCAAATGCCCTGCCATTGGTCAGAAAAAGCTTTTAATGTTGAAACTATTTTTCAAACGTTTTTCTGCTCATACTTTATACTTATGCTGAACGTGTACTTTGCGGCAGCATGGATTAAACCTTTTAGTATCGTCATGAAACTTTCACCGTCCCTTCTTAGCTCTCTTAACCTTTCAAAATGTTCAGATTACTTGTGCAAACAATGAATTTTTAAAACCGTTTCAGAACGGTTTCGGAAAGACGTGTTTGTATAAACATTGCTTTTAACTTATAATATCAACACTTTAGAAACGTTTCAGAACCTTCAAAAAACGTGTGTATGCTACGTTTTCTTTACACAAACATAAAACATTCATAAATAAAGCAACCAAAATTTGGAATCTTTCTCAAGACCACCCCCCTCCCCCAGTCCCTTGCCATAATCTTTACAAATGGTCCTATGTTCTAATATATAACCCCCATTAACGATTCGTCAGAGGCCCCAAAGACCCTCCCACCATATGCCGGTGACACAATTCGTAAACGTTCCCTTAGGCACTGTTACATTCCAAAATCCACAAGCTTAATTAGCAGTGACATAATTCCTGAATACAGCGCCGTGATACCTCAAACCAGAACAATGGCTGGGCACACTTCTTCCGTCTAAACATACTTATCAAAGCCATCCCATGGTATAACAGGGTAGTTTACGTCATTATGATTATGAAGCACCATTAGGGGTTCATTAGTCCACACAAAGGACGTCCGTTTTAGTAACTGGAGGTCAGCCTAGGGCATCATGCCAGAAGGAAAAGCCACCGGCAACACCCTCTTCACCTGCCTGGACAGTTACACTCAATGCATTAATGCAGTGTTAAAGTTAACTGAGTAGCCTGCCCATATACTTGCAGTAGATGTATACAGTCACATACTCCAAGCATATGGATGCCACTCAGTTTAAGCCTGTGCTGCAAAGTGTAACATTTCAACCACAGGCGTCCACTGAGTTCGTGTGGAGATGGTCCGCGGAGGGTTGGTAGTATTAGTATGAAGGCCTGACACTGTTGTGGTCTGGTCATCTAGGTGACCACGTGACCAAACCCTACATACATCTAGTTCCCAGACCAATCACCAGGCCTATGCTAGTGACATCTATTGATTGGTCTGGGAACTAGCTGTATGTAGGGTTTGGTCACGTGGTCACCTAGATGACCAGACCACAACAGTGTCAGGCCTTCATACTAATACTACCAACCCTCCGCGGACCATCTCCACCAGAACACGGCTCAGTGAACGCCTGTGACTTCAACACTGCTTTAATGCTTTGAATGTAACTATCCAGGCAGGCGAAGAGGGTGCTCCCGGGGGCTGTTCCCAGAGAGGTCAATAACAAGACATGTTTTAATTTCTACCGCTGCTCCTTTTGTGAGAGGGTGAAGTTGTATCTGTCTCACTCTACATTCTGCAGACCAACAGTCGCATACATCAAATTAAATGCCAATATCATAGGTCTATATGTAGTATAGTAAGCTGTAGTACCATACATTATCTCAGACAGTTAGTGCCCAGCATTATGACCGTTTCCCTTACCCACAAATAATTATGGTGAATAAGCTCTATACTATTGATGATCTTGGAATGTATTGTATAGTTTATCATCACAATTAAACTGGAGAAACTTTCCCATTGACATCCCTTAACCAAACTATTTAGACATAGTGGACCTTTCTATAAAGAATCAAAATTGTATGGCATGTGAAAAAAATGTCTGCAATGTTGATGGTGGATCTGTCTTATGGTTGCCAATGGTACCAAACTAGTGTTGGTTTCCAAATCAGGAGGTTTCATGATATGCAACTATGATCAGAGTCAACACATTTTTTATTTGGGTTTTCATGAAGAGCCAAACTACAAATGACTCTGCTATGGTCAGCTGTACTTGACTCTGCAAGAAGGTAGAGTCAAGGTGTACAAGGGCCAATGGGTATGGCTGGAGTAGCTATGACGCCTCCACCAGAGTCATCATGACTCTGCTACTAGAGTTGACTATGCTAGAAGAGTCATGGAGACGCTTTCACTTCTCTCTGTGAAGAACTAGCAAAAAACAGAGTGCTGGTGTCTTTCTTGCATCACTGCAATTAGGTGAAAACTGTGATGAATCTATAGCCTTACTTATACCATTTCCCTTTGGTAATACAGGTATAACCATTCTTAATTGCACCCCAGTCGTTAGTTAGACTACCCCTTCCCCTACTCCCCACCACTTTTATCCAAATTCAAATAAGGGGAAACTAGCAAATACGAGATATCTCTCCAAATTGTCTGAACAAACGTTCTGTGCACCTTACTTCATTTGTATTGTAGGCTAATCTAACGTGCGCTAGTCGATCATTGCAATGAAACACGTCGCACGGATAGTCTAAATACTCGGGCCCATAGCTTGTAGTGGCTATCCCAGGTTAGACATGGGGACATTAAATTTGGTCAAGCATGACCAAGTTCTATTCAAAAATGACTGATGCGAAACAACATATGACTAATGCCTTACTCAAAAGGACTTAGCCAAATACTCATTCAAATGGAAAAGACTACTTTAGGTGAGTTGGTCAATACTGACCAGCCTCACAGTATTAACTAACCTTGGTTGGTCATAATATATATATAAATATATATAATATTATAAGAAGCCAGAAAATGACTAGCTAGGTTACCGTAGGTGCTACATAAATGTATTAACTGATTTGTTAGCCAGTACTGATTAAGGTCTGGAGCTTAGAGATAATCAGTGTGCTCATGTAATAGTGCACCTACCTTGAGTTAGGGCGCAGAGGGCGAGGAGGCATGTACATGCGATAGCGATCATTCTCGTGGACATCATGCTGGTGAGGTGAGGTCACTATAGGACAACTGCTAACCACTTGTAAGTGCTGAGAGGGACAGCTGCCTTCTTCAGTTGTCTGTGGTGGCTGAGCTCGGATGTGTGCTTGCTTGTCGGGTCGGCGGAGAGAAGTGGGCACCACCTCAGCAGCACAGCGTCTTATAGGCCTAGTGTGGCACCAAGGCCAACCAAAAAAAAGTTTCTCATCACCAACAGCGGAAATATGTGATAAGGGAGGTTTTTTTCTTTTTCTTTTTTTCCCTTTTATACTTTCGGGCTAAAATGTTTATGTGATTTTTTTTTTGTGAGCAAAATTCACATTTTAGTTTATTGATCTTCACCACGGGTTCAAATTGATCGTGGCCGACCCATTTGAGCTATAGTAATGAGCTGCCTTTTTTTCCAAAAAAAGGGTGATATTTTTTTGGTCCAAATTTCTTTGTATGATTACCCTGCTCAAGGGCTCCATCCCTTTTGGTCCTCCACTGCACCCACCAAATCCCCCATCCCCCTATGCTGTCATAAGAATGGGCACTAAGTCGGGTTAGCTGAAACATACGCTTTGTCTTTGGCCTATGGAGTCAACAATGACATCGAACAATGAACCACAGCGTCATGTTGACGAGTAAGTGTCATCAGCTCTTAACCCTTTAATTGCAGCATAGGGCTTAATGTAGTCATAATTATATGAAAGCAGCCCAGTTTCTCACCAGTGCTGCATTCATGCATCATACCGAGACTACAGGGTCGATACACTCCTGGGGGGGGGGGGGGGGGGGGGGGCTGTATTGCTGCTTCATAAAGACCAATGAACATGCATTATGTATCAATGATGCATGAATGCAGCCTTGGTGAGTAACTCACCCGCATTTCCCCCCAAGCATCATACCGACCCTTTTGTTGGTGGTTCGGCGTGCATGAAGCACTGGTGAGTTACTCGGCAGGACTGCATCATAACAACTAAGAAAATACATGTCGTCATCTTTTAACAATAGAGGGGTTGGTGGATGTGGGGGCGCACCAAAAAGGTTGAGGGGGAGGACCAAAATAAGTTAGACCCTTTTTGAGCGGGGGGGGGGGGCAAAATTATTCCACCACTGTTTAGTGAAAAAGCGTGCGTGTTAATATATAGCTAAAAGTGGTCGGCCGTGATCAATTTTGAACCCGCCCGTATGGGAGGACAGAAACAAATTGGACACCTCTCACAGGGGAGGGGGGATTTGGCTCACACGCACAAAAATCCATTAACCCCACACCCCTGTTGTTAAAAATGACCTCTCCTTTAGGGAAGGCCGCATTAAAGCACTATATGGTCCGAAAAGGTTTAAGTGCCGCCCACCCCTATACCTTATAGAGGTAATTGTCTTGCTACTTAGTATGTCCCCTGCCGAGTACTCCCCCTGCGGTGACCTTTGTGTTTGCACCATGAGCTGCTCCCTAACGCAGTCGTGACTTGTCACTTACTTGTTAGCACATTTATGTATAACCCTTTAAAGGCTGCATAATGCTTTAATGGGGCAACATCACCACTCACGCTTAACCACATAGTAGACTAGTAGACTACGGTGAAAATGCTGCTTTATCACTTTGAGGATGGCATAATGTATTATTCCATTAATGCCCATGGTCGTCGTGATGCATGAATGCAGCTCTGGTGAGTACATCGCCAGTGCTGCATTCAAGCACCATGCGGACCCTACTCGGTTGATACACTCCCAAAGGCTTGGCATGATGACCAATGTGACATACCGTCCTTAAAGGGTTGATTAATATTCTATGGCCTTTGCTTTAACAATGTATGAATATAGCCCAGGTGTGTCTATTAGTCGGTGCTGTATTCATCCATTCATCCATTCACGCTGAGAGGTCAATTTGGCAAGAATAGAAGGACATCATTAGCCCATGTCACATGTCAGGTATAGGTTCACACAGAAAAGTAAAGGTGTCAACTGTGTCTCCCACGTGGCTCTGGCAAAAAATCGACTGTCAAACAGCTATTGACTCTGCTATTGACACTGATAGTAGAGAGGCAGCTCAAGTTGACACTGATAGTAGAGAATCAACTCAAGTTGACCCTTCATATAAGCAGAGTCATTAGCTGTTTGACTCTCTATTTTACCAGAGTCACGTGGGAGACATAGTTTACACCTTTACTTCTCTCTGTGTAGTGTATACTGTCTATTTTCAAATCTGTTCTATTGTAAGAGTGCCGGGGGGTTACTTGTCCCTCAAATTTCTTCGGAACATAGTTATCCCAAGAATATAAAATGGTCCTGTAAACTTTAAATAATCAATGAGGGTGGGAGCACAGCTCCTGACGAGAAAATATAACTGAGTGATCAGTTGTTAATTCTTTCCCTGCTGATACTGAATATATGCAGTACTTCATTCAATTATGACTGGGTAGCTGGTAGGTGTGAACCTACATCTCCAAGCGCAGTCTTGGTTGTTGGGTGGGTATTAGAATAAGGGTAAGCCACTCCTGGCTCTACACTGGTGGTCTGTGCCTGGTCTCTGTGCTATGTTGCTCCTCCACCATGCTGCTGCTATGTAGGTCAGTCCTGCAGCAATCTTGGTGCAAGGCAGGGGGGGGGGGACTTTGCTTGAAGGGGCTGAATCATTAGTTATACATTCATTTGCAAATTTTGGATACCAGGAATATTCCTAATTATGCCTAATAACAAATATGTGACTTTTCAATGAATTTGAATACATGTATTCTCACCAGAACATGATGCTCAAAGTAGGTTTGATGCGCAAAGGAGATGGGGGACTTCTAGTGGCTTACCCTTATTCTAATACCCACCCAACAACCGATAATGTCCTTGGAGATGTAGGTTCACGGCTTTGATGGCCAGTGTGTAATAGTATTGGGTAGTCATTGGAAAAACCTAAGACATGAGAGTTGTCACTACTGATTATATTGGTCTTGAAATTGCCAATAACTAAATCAACAACCTTAAGGTAGTCATTCTAACAACCCAATTAGTGTGACTACTCAAGGTCATCATTATGACAACTTTGATCTGATTGGATCAGATGGGACCACCTAGGGTCGTCACAATGACTAGCTAAAGTTGTCACAGTGACTACCTAAAGATGTCAAATTTGGTATTGTCAAAATGACGATTCTGAGGTTTTCAGTGCATGGCTTTCCAATGCAGTCATTTCCAAATGTATCAGTGGGTGCTCCACAGGGAGCACACACCTCACAGTTCCCACTTACTCATTCCACATCATTGACAATAGCCAATTGCTAATTGTCATTTGTCTGGTATACATCCCCAAAAAGATCTGAGCCTACCATACTTTCCTTTTTGTTCTAAAATAGCCATACACATATAATTTTCAACTGTATTCTGATTATCCATGTTATCAACCCATGAGTTAGTAATTAGCAAATAGCAATTGAGAAATGTATGGCCCACTGACCTTCCATATGGACACTAAAGTAGACCAAACTTTCCAGATCTCAGAATAAAACACAATGTCTAGCAATAATTAGCCTTCCAATTTCATTTTTATTTCTCTAGACATAGCTTAGGTAAACGAGTTATGAGGTAAAGAACTATGTGAATATCACAATTGGAGTTATGGTCTAAAAAAGTGGTTTTAACTGAATGCATATTGCAACCCCAATGCAGGCTGATACACGGTCCCAGCTTATACATTGGGAAATATGGTATATGCCAGCATCTTGTCAAAAATCACTTTAGTGGGTATAAACATCTTAACAACAAAGGTTCTGAAGGTCAGAACTCAATCTGTTCTGGGGCTGATGTAAATATGTGTATTTCAAAACTTAATTTGGCGTGGGGGTGTCGTTATATGAAGTCAAAAACTCAATTGGCTATGGGAGCGTTTTTAATATCTAGTCCGAGGCTAGGTAAAGAGGGTTCACAAAAATGATTGTCTTTGATAAGTCAAAATAATTGCTCATGGTTGTATAATGGAAGCACTTGGGACCTACTCAACTAAATATCTAAATTTCAGAACTCAGCGTCAATGTCTTGTACCAATACCCCAGTCAACTTATATTGATTGGTGACATCATAAATTCAGAACTCAATCTGTCCTGGAAATGTTGCAAATAGCCTACCCGAAATCCAATCTGGTCTAGAAGTGTTGTAAATATCTAAATTTCACAACTCATTTTCTGCTGGGAGTTTTGTGAATATCTAGATGTTAGAACTCAATCTGCCCAGGGAGTATGTTGTGAATATCATAATTTCACAACCGAATCAGTCCTGGGAGTGTTGTGAATACAATGTATTCTGGCCAGGAAGTGTAAGATACTATCTGCTCCAGTTTAACAAATGAAATCAAATGAAATCAAATGAAATCATAATATCATAATTTCAGAACTCTATCTGTCCTGGGAGTGTTGTGAAAGAGCTGACAGCAGTGGAGGCATGGCTTAGTGTGGAGCCGAGGGACACAGTTGACATGCCCAGCCGCGGGGTCCCCGAAGACTGACTACAGGACCGGCTACCACCTTCCTGGTGGTAACAGGACCCCTGGTGATGGTGATGATGATGGTGATGATGATGAATGGTGTAGTTGGAGCGTTGGGTGTGCTGCGAGCAGCGTGATTGGGAAGACGTCGGTGTCGAGAAGCCACTGTCTCCTGATGAGTCGTTCCCGGAGTAGTGTCCAGGGTAGAGAGTCATTAAACGCTGCTGGCGTCTGACCCTCGCAAGGTACACCCTATGCTTCCTTTGTGCCTTCAGGATCATCATCCGAGCAGCTGAATTTGGCTGCAGGACCTGCATGCAATCGCTTTCGCTTAGGCTCCGCCTGCGAAGTTGTCTCGGTGTAGTCTTACCCAATGAGGCAATTGAATTGTTGTTCAAACTCTTTGATGGGGTATTCTTCCGCGGGCTTAGATCAGGGTTACTGATAGATTTCTCCAAACCTCCAAGCTGGACGTGTTTGGCAAGATTAGTTGTGCTGCGGCGCCAGGAGGTGGCTTTATTGGTGTTAAAGTTCCAGGCGAGTGGCTCGACTGACCGTCGGGTGCCATCACTGCTGGTAACAGCAAGGCGCGGCAGATGCAGAAGTTTCCCTTTGGTAGCACGGAAAGCTACAAGCGGCGACTCTTCTTTTTCGTAGCACTGTGTACACACCCTATGTCTGGAAGTATAATTAAGAAGCATAGTTTTTTTGAAAATTTTATTGCTTTCACAGCATTGAGAAAAATCCCTAGGCTGATCCTAAGGTCAAATTTGAAATTATAATAAAAGGTGTGTTTCAGGCAACCTGACCCTTGCTTCAAAACAGGGTCGACCCAAGCAAATTTTTTGAATTTTGGGGAATTACTTTTTTTCATTTCAATCTTCATATTTTTCTAGGTTGTAGACTTTGGTCAGGAAGAACAAGCTCCCACCGACTGAAACGCAGTGGGGCCAGTGTTCAGCTTTATGCGCTTCTGAGATACATTTGTAGAAGTGTGTCTGAGATACACAATAAACTGACCAATCAGAAGCCACCATCTGCTGCAGCTGATGCATCTGCTGCAGCAGATGCATCTGCTGCTTTCCAAGGTGGCTAACCTGAAAGTGTATCTGAGATACACATGGGGAGGAAGTGTATCTGGGATACACTAGAGAACAGAAGTGCATCTGAGATACACTAGGGGGCAGAAGTGTATCTGGGATACACTAGAGAACAGAAGTGCATCTGAGATACACTAGGGGGCAGAAGTGTATCTGGGATACACTCATTAAGACTACAGACTGATGTGTATTTCATATAATACTATAGAGTATATTTATAAGGTGATCATTTATGGGTTGTCTACCCAGTACTGTACAATCTGTATTCAAGTTATGTTATGATCAATAAACATGTTAATACTTTCATCCTTCAATGTATCTCAGATACACTTCCGTCCCCTAGTGTATCCCAGATACACTTCCATCCCCCAAGTATATCCCAGATACACTTCTGTCCCCCTAGTGTATCCCAGATACACTTTTGTCCCCCAAGTGTATCCCAAATACACTTCCTCCCCTAGTGTATCCCAGATATACTTCCAGGTCAGCCATATTGGAAAACATCAGATGCATCTGCTGCAGCAGGTGCAGGCTCTTGATTGGTCAGATTTGTGTCCATCTGAAGTACAATACTGGAAGTGTATCTCAGGTGAACAGAAAGCTGAACATCGGCCCCACTGCGACTGAAACACAACTGTTAAATTTCTTTAACTTAAAACATGATGTGCCATATGGGAACCTTCTCTATAGAACCTATTTGGAACACGACCTTAAAGTATTTAAGGAGAGAACAAAAATGTGACATGCTATCATAGTAACAGTCATCTTTTATTAGATTAATTTAGCACTGGGCTGTATTCAGAGGACATATGGTCCATATGCCTTATACTATAGAAACTTCTGGATAAGTGACACTTACTTCTTACAGAGGTAAACACCAAGACAAGTGAAGCCTGCGATGGAGAGAAGAAGGACGATGGTGGACAAGACGAAGGCAGAGACAGGCAGCGGTGTACTAGATGAGTCTGTTGTGTCTGTCGTGTCTCTACGATACCTGCCTGAGAGAGTTGTAACAATTGGGAGAATTAGGTCCATATATAGATCAAATATTTGTAAACTGAGTATAGCTGCCATGGAATGTGGTCAGCTCAAAGTGAAGTGCAGAACTTTATGTAATGGGTAAAATGTAACCTAGATGGACCAATCGCAGAACAGCTCAATGGGTGTGTTACTCTGAGTGGTTGATTTGAAAATATTATTGAACAGTTTAATGGCTACGGTAAAACCTCGCGTATAATTTTAGTACTGTACCATAGTAACAAAAAGTCACATATAAGCTGCACCCTGACCATGGGCCGATCCTATAAGCTGCACCGCCGGTCTGATTCGCGTACTACCCGTGGCTTATACGCGAGGTTTTACGGTATATGATGCAAGAAGGGGCAAACAATTGAGGTGACTATTAACTCCACTTGTGGCGATAAACTCACAAAGTGACTAGACGCTGTGCAGATCTCCTGTAATCTTAAAGTTGTATATCCCCTGTAATCTTATTGTGTTTCCACGCTAAATGTCACAACAAAAATAAACACCATTATAAAGGGGGTGCCCTTCACCCTCCCATCCCTTCTATTGGCAACAATTTTAGAGAAAGACTTGGAACTAATATGTCATGGGGGGCTCTGCCGCCCCAACCCCAGCTTTTCTTCTCTTCTGTTCTCATATGACAGTGACTACCTATCATGAATGCATATCCCCCATAATCTTAAGAGAGAACGGTGTCTCAAAAGTTTTGGGGCAAAGTGGTTAAGTTAAGAGGGGTAATGCACAGGAAGCCCACCGGCTTTTAGTTACTTGGTGGGTTTGACCCTCATTGCATAGACGCCCTGCATATATATATATGTGACTATCCATGCCAATACATGGCTTATGGGTCAGAAAATTTTGATTTTCTTTTTTTTGGTCTATTCTCAAAGAGGACTGTTCTGGCTTTCCAAAACAGGCTTAATCTTAAGAATTTGACTAGTATTTGCTGATATATGAGGCCATTAAGCATAAGATGTTCTCTACTGCTGCCAAAAAACACTTTTTGACACTCATTGAGACTTGGTTCCAGATAAACTCAAACATGTTTTCTCATTGGACCAGACAAAATGGCACACACACACAAGGCATTGGCTTTTAACCAGGAAGGCAACTATGAAACCATTTGAGAAGAGACATGCTTAGGATCACCACTCTCCACAAATTGGTCAACATAACAAGCCATTAGCCCTTGTGACTAGCTTTCATTTGCACCGACTCCCATGTCTCTAACCCTAACATTTCATGAGCTAGAATTTAATGTGTTCTATGCCGATCAGATGAGCGAAGAAAATTCACTGCCTCCCGCAAATATTTAAAATGAAATAGCTCAGCAACTGCTGGTCCGATTGACTTGATGCTTGAAGCATTTGAAAGCTAAACTCGGGCTCCTGATGACTAGCTACATGTAGAAGAGTATTTCCAAAAGGGGGGGTGGCGAGATGGGTGGGGGGTACGATCCAAAGTGGGGGGGGGGGGAAAGAAATGATCCTTTTCTGAGCCTTTTCGCACAGACATGTAAGCCCCAATGTCACTGGTTGCGTCACACTTGTTTTGAACCATCAGCAAATGGGACCAGTCAGAAGGGGAGAGAAGCTACTTGCTGCTTATGATTCATGAAGCAGACGGCCTAGGTTTTCTAGAACTGGTTTAATTGTGAAAATCGGTTGAATATTCACTGATTTATGAGGCTAAACATGAACTTTAGATACATATTTTTTGCCCTGTGAAGTTTAAACAGCCTTTTCTAAGCCTTTAGCTATGAAGTCGCTGGTGGAGTCACATATATCTCCAGCTTCCTTAACCAATGCATAGATGCCCTACATCTTCCATCATCTTAAAATTGTATATCTTCAGTAATCTTAAGCAGTTCCCCCCCAAAAAACATATAATTATGCATTCTTGCACAATAATTTATTATTGTCGCAACAGAAGTGGCCTAGGGCCGCATACAGATGGTTAGCCCTTCAATGGCAGCATATAGTGCATTAGATCTACTATGCGATCTTGCTTTCTGTGCATGAATACAGCCCTTGCTAATAAATCGCTGGTGTTGCAAAAATGCATCATGTCGACCCTCCGGGAAAGGGTCGGCGTGATGCATTTTGGCAACACTGATGAGTATGACAACAAATAAACATGAACTTTGAGGCATGATGCCGTCCTAAAAGGTTTAATCCAAATCCAATGACCTGTTTGTAAACAGATTTACATTCCATGCATAGGCGCGAAGTATGTTATATAGAATATAGCCGCTAATCTTTGCTAATCTGATACCTATTAAAACACGGTATTAATACAAATAGTAACCAACTATAGCTTAACAGTACGTCCAATACAGGGCGGGGTGAAGGGAAATGGACCTCCCGTTTCGCTCCCTCAATGGGTATAACTGTAATTCAGTTGGCAATAAAACATGCATGTATAACTGTAATTCACCTCAGGTATAACCGTAATTCTGTCAATTCAACTCACATAAATTTTCTGGCTTTATGCCTCTTTCAGTGTCCAAATATATGAGACATTTACCAAGGACTAATAAGACATCATTATTGTTCTCTCCCTATAAGTATCAACCAACATCCTCAGAGAACAAAAGGCCACTTATGTGGCCAGGTTTCACCGTATTTTACATAATATAACCGTAGTTCTCACACCAATAAGTATGACCTCAATTATATGTATTTTGGTGTTTAGTTCCAATTGTCAGTCACACAACTTCCCACTGAGTTCCCTTCTACCATTTGCCTGTATTATGTATCCTTTCAAACATAGTCCCATCATAATTTCAATATTACAAGAGAAGATTCCAGTGAATTTTGATTGTACCTGCACACAGAATTACATTTATACATTTTGTTATAATTACGGTTATACCTGAGGTTACAATGTCAGAATTGCGGTTATACCATTGCCTGAATTATGGCTATACCATCCATTTTAAAAGAGTAATTCATGCATAAACCAGTTCATGTACATATCAACAAGATCCCAGAGTAGGGTCATTAATTAGCATTGCTATAATTATCCCAGCAAATCGTGGTCACCTTTGGCCAGCCTCACCAACTTCGCCTTACAGGTTGACCAATTTGGCCAAAGTTGTCCAGATTAAGATAACCTTTCCAGTTATCTTAATCAAAGTTGTCCAATGTGGTCATGACCAAACCTGACCAAAGCTGACCAATTTGGTCATGACCAAACCTGACCAAAGTTGGCTAATTTGGTCTTGACCAAATTTGCCGACCTTGGTCCTGATCAAATGACGTTTGGTCATGACCAAAATCGGCAAATTTAGTGATATTTGGTCATGAATAAATTGGGCAACTTTGGTGGGATGTGGTCATGACCAAAGTGGTCATCGTTGGTTAGGTTTGGTCTTGACCAAATTCGTCATGACCAAAGTTGACCAATCATAGCCAAGTGTGGCCCCAATTTGCTGGAATACTACAGCCTCAGAAAGGTGAGAGTCATTGTCGCTAAAACTACCCTCACCTGAGAGTCAGGCAGTGCCTCCTGCTGAGGGTAGTTTTAGCGACAATGACTCTCACTTTTCTGTGTGTGTACAAATCTGGCAAAAGGTATGCTTCACTGTGTTATACATTGCAAAGAATTGAATGGAAAAGACTTTCTCTGCCTACCACCCACTCTGCTTTTCTCTGACTTTCTCCCTATCTCTCTGCATTTCTTCCTTTCTTTATTTCCATGGTTCCCCCCTCTCTCACTCCCCCCTGTCAGTACTTCTCTGTCTGCCTGTCTGTGTCTGTCTCTGACTCTCTACTCCTCTCACGAAGTTAATATCCCATCTCTACTATAATAAGCGAGACTAATTGTCAATATTGAAGATGATGAAAGAATGGGATAGAATGGGATAGACTCAACCTGATGGAAACATTCAGTCATGGGAAATGAACCCAGTACTTAGAAACCCTAATAAAATGTGTCTTAAGGAAAATATTGTATACCTATTGTTTCAAATGCGTAGTTAAGATGCATGCTGATCTGCCCAGACTGGTCCCTCACCAACTTCATGGCAATGTTCTCACGGTAGTCGCTCAGTGGATGGTGGGTATCAACTAGGCTCCTGTCCACTGAGACATCTGGGGGAATAACTGTTTGTGTGCTTGGGTTTTTGCGACTGTTTTTATGTCCAAGTTTATGTTTTATGAAGTTGAGTTTCTGTTGGTAGGTACCATCTGCTAGTTTCTGTTGGTGACTATCATCTGCTAGCTTATGTTGCTGATTGACATCTGCTAGCTTCTCTTGGTAATTGTCGTCTGCTAGCCTCTGTTGCTGGTTGTCGTTGGCCCCGTCTACATGCCTCTTGTCCCGCCCTGGGTGCTGCAGTCTGAGCAGGGTGAGCAGACTGTGCCTGAACACCTCCAGGGTCCGTACCAGACGCAGCTCCTCCTGCTGCAGGTACAGCTCCACAGCCTCCAGCACGTTAACCACGTCTGCCACTGTTACAGATGTGGTCACATTTATTTCAGTTTTCTGAGGATTGTTTTCTGACTGTTGACTGTTGCCTGCTTGAGCACTCAGTAGTGGGGGTCTTCTGGGACTTTCTCTCTCCTCTTTAATTGGTTGCACTGGGGGTGGGAAGGGTTTTCTTACATTCCGTCCTTTCTCTTGAATTGCTTGAACCACATTGTTGTGTATCCCAGTGTTCTGAGCTTTGTTTCCTGATGGTTGAATGTCACCAGACCACACCACATTGTCTCTAGTCTTGTCATGATCCTGCTTCTGTACCGGGGTAAGTTTCGTTTGAAGTAGTGTCGCCCTCCCGTGGACAGGATTGATATTAACAGACACCAGAAGGAGGAGATTGAAGAGGAAGAATAGGGCGAAATAAGTCCTCTGGTCCTTGGTAAATAAGTTTACAGGCATCTTTGTGTACATCCTACCGTCCTGATAAACACAATCTATGGGTTTTGTTTATGCCACTGTCCGAATCCCAGCCCCATAGCTGCATGGTGACATCACTCCCTCTTTAAGCCATGGTAATTAAAACACATGTGTCCCCCAGTGCATGGTGGCTATGAATGAACGGTTGGATACAATCTGCTGACTGGCACTCCCTCACCTCTGGCATAATCCCCATTGTAACACCTGAATTCCAACCTTGGAACAAACAGGAAGAGGCCACACCTCCAAGGGTTTTAAATCTTAATTCTTTGTTGCACTTGAAATTCCCATGGTATGTCCCCCATATCGAGTATATACTTACGGAAAAGTGTGCCTGTTTACTTGTATAATTATACCTGGATATTATGATTGGATGTTTTATCTGTTTATCAATAAAATTTAATTATCGATGCATCTGTCTCTTATTTCAATTGTGACTTATGTTCACTACAATTCCATACATCGGGGGAGGGGGACTGCTATTAATTGTATTGGCCTTCTGAGAGCGATAATCCATAAATCGTCTTAATCTCTCTACACAGTCATATGGCAGGTTTAATCCGTGATACAGTGCGATTTGGATTCATACTAACCCTTTAAGGACCGCAAAGTGCTTTAACGTGTTAATTAATAACATATCCTATTGTTGTGATGCATAAATGCAGTCCTGGAGAGTCTTTTGTGCGCTGGAGAGTCAATTATCATTTGGAGTACTCCGCGTATAGCTGTCATGTTAGTTCTGAGCTTGGAAGTTTTCGTGAGATTTAAGCATTTTATAGATAGATAGATATATAGATATATAGATATACATATATATAGATATAGGTATACATATATACATATATATATATATAAATATATATATAATATATATAAATATATATATATATATATATATATATATATATATATATATATAGTGTAGCGGGCGGAGGAGGGGTCGGCCGGACGGGCGCCCCTGCAGCTACACTCTCGGCCGGAGAGGCTCTCGTCCGGAACCGGGTCGGCCGAACTGGAGTCGGCCGGACCGGGAGTCGGCCGGAGCGGGAGTCGGCCGGGACGCAGCTCGGGGAAGGGACGCGGGAGGGGTATATAAGGGAACGTTTGGGGCCAGTTGGCCAGTTGTTGTTGAGCACTGATTAATAAAGGATATCTTGGGAAACCGCAAGGCTGGCTGTCGTGTCGTTCATCATATGCCCACAAATATCTTTACATTGGTGACAGCGGTGACTATACGGCATACGGACCCACGGACATAACGAGATGTTGCGGGGTGAAGATTCGGCAGCGGACAGCGGCGCAGGCGGGGAACTGCGGATGGGAGACGAGCATCCAGAGAGCAGGAGGACGGCTAGCTTCAGGGACTCCACCTCCGAGGCACGGGGAGGCGTGACGGAAGGGAGGATCGGGGGGAACCTGGTGGAGTGTGCGGACGAAGATATATTCCTCAGAAGGGACCGGAGCGGGGACAGGACACCGGAGATATGGGGGTCTTCGCGGCCGGGATCGGCAGCAGGGGGTCGGAGCTCGCTGGAGTGGAGGACGGACGGGCGTCACAGGATGTCGGGCCGGGCACCGTGGTCGGCGGAGACGGCAGGGGCAGGCGGGGATCTCCCACTGTCAGGGGTGGGCGCCCGAAGAAAGGAGACGAGGACTGAAAGACGAGGAGCGGAGCAGTCCCTCCACACGGCCCCAGCCGGGCGGGAACGGGTGGTGGAGCAACAGGGACGGACGGGGGCAATAAACGTGACGATCCCGAACACGCCGGCGGGGGACGGGGCCCGGCCGGTAGTCATGCCCTCGCCGTTCGATGGCACGTCGGACCTGGACGAGTTTATGGCCCACTTCAGGTTGTGCGTACAGGCGAATAAATGGAATGAGCGCACTGCGGGGATGTTCCTGGGTATCAGCCTACGAGGCAGCGCCAGACAGTTGTTATCTAGAGTGACCCCGGGGGGGGGGGGGAACTAGGTTACGCCGAACTGGTACACGCACTAGAACAGAGGTTCCAGCCCCGGAACCAGGCCGAGTCTCATAAGGCGTTATTCCGGAGCCGGGACCGCCGACAGGACGAGGACCTGGTGTCGTACTCGGAAAGCCTGGAACGGCTGGCCCGGTTGGGGTACCCGGACGCGGACGCGGGAACCATCTGCAGCCTGGCGAAGGACCGCTTCCTAGACGGGCTTAAGGACAGCCAGTTGAGATACTTCATTCTCTACTCCCAACCAAGGACGTTGGAAGATGCGGCCACGGTAGGGGTAAGGGCGGAGGCCCACCTCAACAAGGATCGACAAGCGGGACGGAAGAGCGACCGGGTCTTCGCCACGGACGCCACGATGGCAGAAGAGCTGGAGTCGTTGAGGAAGGAGTTTTCCCGGGAGCTAGCCCCCATGCGGTCCGAGTTTATGAGGGAACTGGCGAACATCCGGAAGGATCTGGCGGCGCAGTCAGCGGTTGCCAATACGCCGGGGGGGTGGCTAGGCCGCAGAATCGGAACTGGTTCAAGTGCGGCCAGGAGGGCCATTTCCGGCGGGAGTGCCCAGAAAGGGGAGATTCCCGGCCGAAGGCCGAGCCGGAGCAGCCG
This sequence comes from Harmothoe impar, assembly GCA_947462335.1. Lineage (NCBI taxonomy): Eukaryota > Metazoa > Annelida > Polychaeta > Phyllodocida > Polynoidae > Harmothoe > Harmothoe impar. Next base: position 15,907,721 of record OX381721.1, on the reverse strand, counting down.
GCCGAACCCAAAACGGCTTCGGGAAACGGGGCCCGGCCACAGGCATAGAGCGTCCTTGGGCCGGGAGGAAGGGACCGGAGCTGTCGGTCACCTCCGTGCGCGGGAGGGAGAAGAGGGGGACCGGCCTGATAGTGGAGGGCCGGGTCTTGGGCCACGAGATTAGCATGCTGGTGGACACGGGGGCCTCAATCAGCATGATCTCCAGTCGATGGTGGGAACGGCGTACCCCGGACCGGGAGCTGGAGGCACATGACCGGACGGTGGTTTGCGCTGACGGCCGCCCCTTGACGGTGAAGGGTAGGACGGAGGCCGTGCTGGAAATAGCGGGAGAGAAGATGGAAGGGGCATTCCTGGTGGCCGACATATCCCCGGAAGGAATCCTCGGGGCCGACCTGCTACGGGGGAACGGCATCCTGGTAGATATGAACGGGGAACGACTGCTGTGGGAGGAAGGCGGAGGTGGGCCGCCGGCGGAGAAAAAGGCGCGGCCCGCGGAGGGGGCAGCGGTACTATGGGAAGACTGCTACATTCCGGCCGGAAAACAGGCGGTGGTGACGGCCCAACTGTCAGGATGGGATCCGGACGAGGGACTACACTGCGTCATAGAGGGGTTTCCGGGGAACGAGGAGAAGGAAGGCTTCCGAGTCGGCCGCGGAATAGTGTCACCGAACAAGTGGGGCCGGACCCCGGTCATCTTACTAAATGTGGGGACGACGCCTCTGTGGCTACGCCAGAGCACCCGGCTGGGGAGAATAGCGTCCCTGCAGGAGGTGGAGGACGAGGACTACGACCCACAGATGTGCGCGGCCGCCGGGGGGGAGTCGGCCGAGGGGGCGGAAGGGGTAGTGGACACCCTGCTGCGGGGGGTGGACGAGGGGGCCCGCCCGCAAGTAGAGGCCATGATCAGGGCGAACATGGAAGCGTTCTCCCACTGGGAGGACGACATGGGGGAGACAAGTGTCGTCCGACACGGAATACAGACCGGGGACGCCCAGCCAGTAAAGCAGCGACCCCGCCGACTCGCCCCACACAAACGGGCCGAGGCAGAGAAGAAGATAAGGGAAATGTTGGAGTTAGGCATAATAGAACCGTCCACCAGCCCGTGGGCCTCCCCGCTGGTGCTGGCAAGGAAGAAAGACGGGCAGCCGAGATTCTGCATAGACTACCGGAAAATAAATGCAGTAACAAAGAAGGACGCATACCCTATACCAAGGATAGATGACTCCCTAGATACTTTGGGGGGGTCAACGTGGTTCAGCACCATGGACCTGACCAACGGGTATTGGCAGGTGGCTATGAAAGAGGAGGACAGAGAGAAGACGGCCTTTACTTCCCACAGCGGGCTGTACCAATACAAGGTCATGCCATTCGGCCTGTGCAACGCCCCGTCCACCTTCGAGAGACTGATGGAGGTGACCCTAAGGGGACTGCATTGGAAGAGCTGCCTCGTCTACCTGGACGACATAATAGTGTTCTCGGCCGACCTAGAGACACACTTGGAAAGAGTACAGGAGGTACTACAGAGGTTAGTGCAAGCGGGGCTGAAGGTGAAGCCGAGAAAGTGCCAGCTGGCCCGAAGGGAGGTGAATTTCCTCGGCCACATAGTCAGCCGGAACGGGGTGGCAACGGACCCGGAGAAGGTGAGGGCGGTGCGGGAGTGGCCACGGCCGCAGTCGGTAGCAGAAGTAAGAAGTTTCCTGGGACTGGCGGGGTACTACCGGGGGTTCGTCCGGGACTTTGCGGCCATCGCCAAGCCCTTGTCCGCCGTGGCCGAGAAGGACCGCAGGTTCGAGTGGTCGGGGGCGTGCGAAACGGCCTTCGGCCAGCTGAAAGGGCTGCTCACTTCGGCTCCTATCCTCAGCTACCCAGAACCGGAGGGAGCCCTCATCCTGGACACCGACGGCAGTAATTACGGACTGGGGGCGGTATTGTCCCAGGAACAGGGGGGGCAGGAGAAGGTCCTGGCGTACGCCAGCCGCACCCTTTCCCGGCCGGAAGGGAACTATTGTGTCACCGGAAGGAGCTGCTAGCGGTCATGTTTGGGCTGAAGAAGTTCCGCCACTACCTGGTGGGTCGGCCCGTTCTCATCCGCACGGATCATGCGGCCCTGAGGTGGGTGACGGACTTCAAGGAACCGGAAGGCCAGGTGGCCCGGTGGCTACAAGTCCTGGGGACCCACGATTTCACCATCCAACACAGGCCGGGGAAGGACCACAACAACGCGGACGCTCTCTCCAGGCGCCCCTGCAGGCAGTGCGGCCAAGGCGGCCCGGGCCCGGCCACATGCTACGCCCTCACCCGAGCCGCAACGATTCCGGCGGAGGACGAGTCGGATGGGGAGGACGGGGAGGCGGACACGGTGACCCGCCTGGGTAGCCCCGGGGAGTGGGTGGCGGCCCAGAATCAGGACCCGGTTCTATCCCGGGTACGGGAGTGGCTGCACAGCGGAGACCCCGGGGCGGGGTCGGACGAACAGACGGAGTCCTACGACCACCGGACGTATGCTAGGCAGACGACACGACTGGTGGAGGGGCCGGGGGGGTCCTCTTGCGGAAGTGGTACACCCCGGGCGGGGCCGACCGCCTACAAATATTGGTTCCGGCCGGGATGCAGGCGGAGGTAATGAATGGACTGCACGGTGAGGGGCTGGCCGGACACCTGGAGAGACGCCGGGTGATAAGGAGGTGCCAAGACTTCTTTTACTGGCCCAATTTCAGAAGGGATCTGACGGCGTGGTGCGCCAGGTGTGTGCAGTGCAATCGGCGTAAGCCGGCCGCGACGCCGCACAGGCACCCCATGGGCCATGTCACAGTGGGGATGCCTATGGAGAGGGTGGGGGCAGATATCATGGGGCCGCTCCACCCCTCGGCCGGAGGGAACCAATACATCCTGGTGTTGGCAGAGTATTTTACCAAATGGGCCGAGGCGTACGCCCTTCCAGACCACAAGGCGCCGACGGTGGCCCGGGCCATAGTAGAAAACTTTGTATGTCGCTTCGGGACCCCGGTGACGCTACACACGGACCAGGGACGGGAGTTCCAGTCCTCCACCTTCCAGGAGGTAGTGAAGCTGCTGGGCATACGGCAGTCCCGGACGTGTCCCTTCAACCCAAAGTCGGACGGAATGGTGGAGCGGTGTAATCGTACGATAGAGGCGCTGCTGGCCACGGTCATTCAGGAGGACCAGCGGGATTGGGACCGACAACTCCCCTTCGTCATGGCGGCCTACAGGGCCACCGAGCACTCGTCCACCGGGGTCTCGCCTAACGCCATGATGCTGGGAAGGGAGACGGCCGCCCCCCTGAGCCTCATCTACCCGGTGGAGGCACTGAAGGACCAGCCCCCGGGGGAGGGTTATGTGGCCGAACTGCAGTCGGTCATGGCAGAAGCGCACGACCTGGCCCGAGAACAACTCGGCCGGGCGGTGCAACGGCAGAAACGCAACTATGACCAGAGGGCGGAGCTGCATGTCATTCCGGACGGGGCGGAGGTATATTTTTACCATCCTATAAAAAAATCGGCCGCAGCCCTAAACTGCAGAGCTACTGGACGGGGCCGTGGAGGGTGGCAAGGAATATAGGTGGACCAGTGTACGTAATCACCATGGGAAGGAAGCGCAGGGTGGAACACTATGACAACTTGAAGGTAGTACCAGGCGCCCCGGAGCACGAAGAGGCGGCAGTAGCCACGGTAGGGCCGGCGGAAGGTGGGGACGTCCCCCGGGGGGGGCGCCCCGGGACACGTCCCCGGGCCCCCCGGCTCGGGGAGGGGGCGGGACGGAATCTCCTACCCGGCCCAGGAGGCGGGAAGGGGCGGACGGCGTCCCGGAGAAGGGGAACGCGGCAGTATCCATGGGGACGAGGGCGGCAAGAGCGGACGGTCGCCGGGTGAGGGCGCCCCGGGACGGGCCTCCAGGCCCCCCGGGCCTGGGAGAGGGCGGGACGGAATCCCCGATCCGGCCCGTGATTGGGGGAAAAGGTAGGGGCGGCGGTAACCATGGCGAGAACGCCCAGGAGGAGGGGTATATAACCCGACCTACGGAGGTGCGGGAGTCAGTCATGGCGCTACACCCCCGAGACGAGTTCTATCCGGCAATCTTCGGATTCGGATTCGGGTTTCGGAGAGTGGGCAAGCGAAGTGGATTCGGACGAGTCCAGGGCCACGGCGGAGCTATACGAGGAGCAGAGACGACAGGTACGGGAAGACTCCCCCTCGCAGTGGGGACGGCAGGTGAGGCAGGAAGTGCCGGAGGTGAGGAGGTGGGTCGGACGGGTGGAGAGAGGCGCGCAGGAGCCGCCACCGCTAGCATACCACAGGTGGAAGGAAGCCCACGATAAAAGGGTGGAATTTCAGCTGATAAACGGCCTCTCCTCGGATGAGGACGACGATACGGAGTCCCTCAGAGTGACGTGGTCACTCGGCGAGAAAAGGAGGAAAGGGGAGGGAGCCCGAAGACGGAAATCGGATCATATAAGGGTCCCAATAGAGCCTGGAGCCCCCTCCACGGCGACAGAACGGAGGGCAGCGGAGCCCCCTCCACGCCGGCTGATAGTTATATTGTTGTCATATTTATATAGTTCGGCCTAAGGCCCGGAATGACACTACGTTAAGGAACGGAGGGTAGCGGAGCCCCCTCCACGCCGATTGTTATGGTAGTCTGTTAAGTAGTTTTATAGTCGGCCTCATGCCACGATTACTCCACCACGGAGGGTAGCGGAGCCCCCTCCACGTCGCATTTTACATATCATGTTCACGTATAGCAGATAGTTCGGCCGCGGGCCGTGGTGTTATTAGTAAGGATTGTGATATCATGTTGGGGGAGCGGGGGGGGGGAACGCTTGAAGGGGAAGGGAGATTGTTCGGCCTCGGCCTAGTAGTAATAAGTATTATTATTCCGGTAGTTAGGTATAACTTACTTAGGATATCACTAAGGACTAGTATCCACGGGTACCTACTCTGTTAGTATAAAGTTCGGGGTAGGGGTTTGGATAGGGTGGGGAGAGTGTAGCGGGCGGAGGAGGGGTCGGCCGGACGGGCGCCCCTGCAGCTACACTCTCGGCCGGGACGCAGCTCGGGGAAGGGACGTGGGAGGGGTATATAAGGGAACGTTTGGGGCCAGTTGGCCAGTTGTTGTTGAGCACTGATTAATAAAGGATCTCTTGGGAAACCGCAAGGCTGGCTGTCTTTACAATATATACAAATAATTATACAGATTTTCACACATTTGTTTGGTCTGCCACTATTAACATTGCCATAATTGTATTGGCTCCTAAACTTTTCTCTGCTTAATGATTTACAATAAGGGTCTACAGCTATTTTTTGGGATACCGTTCTACTGTCATGTTTTCTATAATACTATAACTATGTATTTTGCTTCAAAATATACGCAAGCACTATTTTAAAAGCTCCCCAGCTAGCATCCTGACGTTGTCCTAACGTTGGATCAACGTAGTCGAGGGTTGGACTAACATCAGCATGCCAACGCTGGCACAACGTAGATTTGGCCACGGGCATTCCGTTTGAGCCAACCTCAGCATGCCAACGTTGGCCTACCGTTATGCCAACTGTCATATGTTGATAGTGTACCAATGTCAAAACTGGTACCGGTATACATGTCATCCCTGCAACATGTAATGTACATGTCTCCATGTCACATATTTCTGACATGTCTAAATTTATATGTTTTAGACATGTTTTACAGCTGACCATATATATATATATATACGTCATTATTGTTAAGTTCAAACATAACGTAAATATATTTATGTAAAATACCCATGCAAAAGGACACGTAAAAACTTCTTGCATATGTGACATCTTGAGAACGAAAAATGACATCATTAAATGATGTCACAACCAATCAGTAAAATATGATGTAAAGATGATGTGATTTACATGAGTTTTGCTAGCTGGGTTATAAGCAGTGTATTGATTCACATGCATGTATAGGCATTTTTCATTTATGATTATCACAATCCTACAAAATGGGTGTTTACCATAAAGCACCCCCCAATAAACAACTTATATCATTATATTGTCATTAATATTGATAAAGATATCATAAATTATCATTATTGTAGCTTATATTAGACAGATACTGCTGTGCAACCATTAGGGAGCGTTCATTATTTATGGCCGGGGGGGCTGAGCAAAAAAGGGGGGGGCCACTTTTTTTAGGGGTATTCGAAGGGGGGAGGTCACTTTTTTTAAACCTATTCCTAGGGGGGGGTCATTTTTTTAAGGGGTATTCCTGAAAAATGTCGCGAATGTCATGAGAATATTTGGTCACACAAATTCATCACTCTAATTTCTCCATTTCTCTGCCTGCACATGTAAACATCATTCTCTCAAGTAGAGCTAATGCTGGCTTTCCCCTTGGAACAATTTGTCTTCATACCTTTCAAGATTCACACCATACATTTTGGAGGTAATCTTACTCTCACCTTCTAGTTTCTTCCACATTCTTCTCCCATCAGCAAATGAATTCATCTTTGAATTCATCAAAACTTGAGGTCTGGGCTCAGGCTTTTAAGAACTATTATCATGGACACAGTAATTTGCAATGGTTTGCAGCAATTCCTGAGTGGCTGAATCTGGAAGCTATACCATTGCAGGAAGCTACTGCACCTACAAAGTTAGACCCTAAGAATTGAAATCTCAGTCTTCTGGGGCAAAAACATTCTAGATTGTCTGAAGTTTGAAGAACCAAAAGAGTATCTCATCAATAGTTCTTTTGTAAGTGTTGTTGGTCTACTTGCAATGAATGATCTGCTAGCTAATTAAGTCAGACATACATTTGGGTGCAGTGTCACCCTCAATCTGAGATTCCAATTCCTCACTCATTTAAGTTAGCCTCAGTTCTCCGAATCTCTTATCCACCACCATGCAACAATATGGCTAGAACAATTCATAATTGACCTACTATAAATTCCTGTATATACCCTGCAACTTGCATGTATAGACAAAGGATCATGAGCATTGTTCACCATTGAGGGTTATTTCATGAGACAAAGCAGACAAATATGTTTCAATGATCTATCAGATTCGACATCAGACCAGCTTCTGCCTGCAGCGGGACTGGTTGGACTAGCAAGGCCTCACTGTACTCTTGTAGTATTTCTAAAAACCCTTGTATAACCGGCACCGTCAGCTTGGTAGAGGGTATAACGGCAGGAGGAGTTATATGCACCAGGGGATATATAAACACCACAGTATGTTAATCTAAAGATGGTGAGTGTCTGAAAGGCCAGGATTACATTACATTCAACTAGTACAAGCCAATTTCGTTTTAGTTAAAAAGTTTTAAAAAAACGATCTATGCTGGAGGGGGGGGGTCACTTTTTTTTCACCTATTCCGAGGGGGGGGTCACTTTTTTTTTCACCTATTCAGAGGGGGGGGGGTCTTTTATTTTTGACGTATTCGATTTGCCAAACGCTTGCCCCCCCCTCTGCCATGAATAATGAACGCTCTCTTAAACCAATGTTTATGAAAGCATGTTATCCTCAAAAACGTTAAGACAACATTGACAGAATGCAAATGAAAAAACGTTGGTCCAATTAACCAAAGTGAACGTTCACTAAACGTTTCTTGTTACCTGGGTGGTAATGGTATTTTTGTGTGGGAGGCCATAGGCCTACCATAAAAGTTGGCACCATACCATATGGATTTTTTGCACTTTCTATTTGGTAATACAGTCAACTCCCTCCTAACGGCCACCCCTCCAGTGCGGCCACTCCGTCATTAAGGCCATTTATAGAAAGTACCAATCGTTTTTCTCTTTATTTTAATGTAAAATACTCCCTATAATGCGGCCATCCCTCCAATGCGGCCACCCCGCCCTGCGGCCACTGTTTTTACAGTCCCAAAGGGTATTTTTCTCCCTCTAATGCGGCCATTTTGAAGACACATATACATCTAGAATCTTCATTTCCAGTTGCAGTAAAATTCCATTATAACATTGAGTTTTGGCCTCGATTTTGTTCCACAGATTTCCCATAGTGAGAGTATCTTATTAAAATAAATTTGTATGACTTCAATTCGTTTATAACGAAATTTATTTGTCTATGTTATGATTTCATTAATAAAACTATTCACATTCTGAAGTGGCCATGACATAGGGATTAGGGGTAGGCTACGCCCTCACTTTAGAGTTTTAAACAGGTAAGGGGGGGGTAACACTAGGTAAGGGCCAGGGGACTTCTCCCACAGATAGGTGAGCGACTCCTGCCACCTCAACCCCTCTCAGACCCCCCCCCCCCACCCCCTCTGCCAGTGAGGTGAGTGGCCCTGTCCCTTTGATGCCGCACCCCCCCCCCCCCCCGACACCCCCCGACTTCTCCCATTGTCAGAGGTGAGCGACTACTGCCACATCCCCCCCCCCCCACACACACACTGTTCCGGAACCCTTGCCCAAAACCTGCGCCAGAGTACAAAGAGTGGGTGTGTGGAATTAGGAGAGGGGGGGGCTCGGATTGAGTATTTGAATAAGAATTTCGATACCCCTATGCCGACTTTTATATATGAATCACCAGGGACCACTTTGCCTTACCACTGACTCTCTCTATTGCGGCCACCTCGCCAATGCGGCCACTTTTGGAAAGTCCCAAGGGTGGCCGGATTAGAGGGAGTTGACTGTAATATATTATATCAAAGTAAATATTAGTATAAGTATAAATCGAGAGTTATAAAAAAATAGAACCTCACAACCTCCCAGCATGGACCTGTACAGTACAATTCCATTCTCCCAGCCACTAGCAATTGTCACTACGGAAATTGTGTATGGTCCGAGTTATTCATCATTTATGGTGTCACGGTACTAATCCAAATAGTCCCTACTAAAAACGGACTTCTAGTGGATATAATCAGTACTAGGAGACCTTATTTTTGACTGGGAGTAATAATAGACATACCAGAAGATGGGCAATGCTTGGTTTAAAAAAAGTTTTAAAAAGTTTTTGGTATCCATGGTAACCAAGGGGTCACGCTTGGAGGTCAAAGTCAAGGTCACAGGTCGGTGGGGGCACTTGTAAAATTGATCATATTCAGACTATGCTTTTTCCATGGCAACTGGCGCAAAATCTAATCTGACTCTGATATTGACGGACATTTTTAAAAGATCGGAAATTATGTCAGCTTTTGTTTAAAGTTGGTATCCCAACTGTTGCGGTGACGAATTTCCACTTCCAGTATGGGGATAAGCATGCTGATGTTGTAAGACATATGTGAAAGTATTAAAGCTCTATGAGAACTATTTCCATACAAAAATCCCCACACAGTAGCAAAAATGAATTTTCACTGAGCAGTCAAAAATAAAGCAATTAGCATGCCTTTCTTCTAAACCACAAGGTGGCAGCTGTGTAGTGTTTACAAAATATTCCCATTGCAGACCCAGTAGCTCAACTCCATTCATGAACACATTAGTACATTGACATCTGTACAGGTGGCAGCATATCACAGATGGTTTGCCAACGCTTGAGTTTTCTCCATGAAAGCTGTAGATCTAGATGTTACTACCCATTTTACACTTTACAGCCTTTAAGACTCTTGATAACCAGAATTAAGCACCCATTTCAGAAGAAAAGTACATTAACGACTTTCAGGTAATTATTGAGAGGGGTCAATTCTAGTCACCCCAATTGGGATACCAACTTTAAGGCGTTATTTATGAACGCCATCAAATTTTGAACCACATTTGGAGCCACTTGATAGTGAAAAAGAGGAACATCACTGTGCCAATTAGTACCGTGACACCTTATAGGGAGGATAGCCTACATGGCATGGGAGCCGCCATTTTCTTTCTGTCCCCTGGCTCAGAGCAGTGCATTGTGGGTAAATCTGTTATCAGCCACTGTTCACACCTAGGAACAATGGCCACAGATAACACTGATAAGACTGATGGGTGACATCCCACCCCTATCTTAATCACCTTAATCACTTCCCCATTGTCTCAGGTGTGGAGTGAGGGACTTAGCCTGATTGAGAGACAATGCATTAATTACACTCTGACTGACTGACATGTGGTCACCCACAGAGGTGTTAATGCTCTATTTCTCTAAGACCTGAAATATTCACATTGCTGTAAGCTTAGGGCCTATATAATTAAAGACCATGTCATGGGGAAGCATTAAACTACACAAAGGGGGAAAATGGAGGCTTGACACACAACTACCTGAGCCTCCTGGTACATGCCTCTGGAACCAGCATAGGCTCTCCTCCGTATAGCTGGGGGGGGGGGGGTTGAGAAATGGCTACTTTTCAGGCTGAAGTAAGAAAAAAATCAAATTAAAAAATATCAACAAAAAATAATCCGACCTACCCTACCTAGATTTTCAGACTACGTAGCCTGAAACACACCTTTTTTTTGGCCTTTTTACTAGTAGTAGTAATGCGAGTGATTATATCCACCATTTTGCTGTCATACGTGTCAATCATGTTTATCATGTATTACATTTTCATGTATTGTTATCATATTATGTTTCAAGATATCTTATCAGAAATCCCATTCATTATGAAAAAAGATGTTTCGATTATGTGATTATTAATATGGTTTTTGATGCTGTCAACACTTTCGTTTTTGTTAATTCTTCCAATGTCAAAATTTTATATTTAAAGTTGGTGTAAAATGTGCACAATATTCATATGATGCTTATCATCTAGAAATCATTATAATCAAATAATATTTTCATATGTATATAGAGCCCGCAAATAGATGTTTTATTAATGCTTGATTTCAATGAGTGTCACCGGTGGAGAACTGGCTGAATAACTAACTGTTTGCTTGGATATTCAGGCTCACCAGCTCCCACAGGTACACCTGTATTTAAAGGTAAACCAGTAATATCCGGAAAACCGGTAATTGCAGGTATACCATCAGAAACAGGTTCACCGGTGGATACAGGTGTACCGTTAAATGATGGTATGCCGGTTAGTGATACTCATTTATCATACCTGTCATGTTACAGCTATTAAACTCTCTGGACACCACTTTTCATTTCCAGTAACTATTCTCTGTTCTAAACCTTTCATTCTTCTCTCCTATTTAACTCAGAACACATATAATTAAAATTGGAAGCCTCCCCGGAAAAAAGTGACCCCTTGATCACGGCAAACTGTAAACCTAGGCCTACCGTTGATGGTAAAATAGACCTAGGCCTTTATTAGAGTCTTTCCTACATCTGTATAGTTTCTATTTGAAGCAACCAATACCATTGACACTACCTTACAGTGCAGGTGTACCAATAGTTATTAACCATTCAAGGATATCATGTTGCTAAAAAATTGCATCTGTCGTCATGATGCACCAATGCAGCCACAGCAAGTAACTCACCTGTGATGCATTCATGCAACGTGATGTCCAAGTAAATAATGTGTTAATACACAATGCCATCCTTAAAGGGTTAATGCCCAGGTCAGTAAAAGTTTTATGGCCTGGGGTCTGTTACATAAGCAATGAATTAGGGAGGGTTCATTATTTATGGCAGGGGGGGGGTGAGCGTTTGGCAAATCGAATACGTCAAAAATAATTGGCCCCCCCCCTCGGAATAGGTTGAAAAAAAAAGGCCCCCCCCCTCGGAATAGGTTGAAGAAAAAGCGCCCCCCCCCCCCTCACCCTGGATCGTTGTCAACTTTATTACAAAAACAATGTTGGTGTCTACTAATTGTATGCATTTAATCCTGGGCACTTTTTTACCTACAATTTACTACCTTGCAACAAATACATCCATTCGTAAGGTGTTTTAGTGTAAACGTCTCATGTCATGATACTCGCTGGTGTGTGATAATAGTCAAACCTCAGACACTTGACTTACATACCGTTGAGTTTAAGGGCCCCAGTGCTTATAAATTGGAAGCTCCCATACCCTCAGTGCTTACATGAGGCCGGCACTTTTTTGAAGACTGACAAAACGGTTGGCTATTCTGAGTGTCAAAAGTGATGCAGTGAGAAATTTGCTGGGATTTGGAGGAAAATTTTAGAAAATTTGGAAAATATTGACATTATTTGGTAAAATATAACACAGGCTGTTACCAAAATTCGCGACATTTCAACGTACTAAATTCGCGACATTTTTAGGAATACCCCTAAAAAAAAAGCCCCCCCCCCTAAGAATAGGGTAAAAAAAAAAGGCCCCCCCCCTTTGAATACCCCTAAAAAAATTTGCCCCCCCCCTCAAATGCTCACCCCCCCCCCCTGCCATAAATAATGAACCCTCCCTTAGTACGAAAAAAAGGATAAATCCAGTTCAGTGTTTCAATGTTGTATATGGCTGCGCCTGTTAATTAGTGGTGTCCATTAGGGAACAAGTATGACGCTAAAATATCGCATATGTCTCCATCATGCACCAATGCAGCTACAGCAAGTAACTCACCTGTGATGCATTCATGCAACGTGATGACCAAGTAAATAATGTGTTAATACACAAGGCCATCCTTAAAGGGTTATTGTCCAGGTCAGTAAAAGTTTTATGGCCTGGGGTCTGTTACATAAGCAATGGATGAGTACGAAAAATAGCATAAATCCAGTTCAGTGTTTCAAGGCTGTATATGACTGCGCCTGTTAATTAGTGGTGTCCGTTAGGGAACAAGTATGACGTGTGCTTTCTATATAAGAAAGTGTTGCCATGCCCCTTGGTAGGTATCCGTTGATACAAAATTGTGCCTGCTAAAAATGTATAGATAGTGTTTCATATAATGCTTATATGTGTCCTTTGCAAATGTATAACTTTCTTATACATGTGCAGAGGAAACATATAAGGGAGGTAAAAGGAGCTGAAATACCTAAAAATGGGAACAGTTTATAACATTGTCCATCATCAGGAGGAAACATTGTTTATTTTATACATCGAAATAGACCCCTAGGAGATATTTACATTTAAGGGTTCTTTTTTCCTTTGCCAGCCTGGGTATCGAGCAGGATTTGTACTCAGAACATTGAGCCCCACAGCTAGCCAACTGCTCCACGGGGACTTATGCAATAATACTAATCACCCAATAGAATATGTACTGTTTCTGCCTTTTTAGCCAAATCATTTACGCTATTTAAAAATTTTGCGGGTTTGAACACCATTTGATCTGATCCCAACTAGAAGTCCAATATACCCTAGCAGCAGGACCACACAGCCAAATGTGATTGAGCCTGTTAACTAGGGTCTATCTTGGTGAGGCTTATATCAATGATATTGCCTCTCATGGTTTTTTCGTGTGTAAAATGACCACCTCCAAGATTAACTTTCTTTCAAAAAGCACACATGAGCAGTTTTCATTCACCGAGGCACAGTTTCATTTCCTCTTTGTCTCACTTGGAACGGCAGATGTAATAAGAAAGGAGGACTTTATTAGGCATCAATACATTTAGACAATAAAACACTGATGGTTTATGCTAGCTAATGTGCATAAACAAACTGGACTATATACCAGCACACAAGACGTAATATGCATAGCGCACGTTTGCTTTGACGCACGTTGAGTAGTTTACTTATACGCCGACAGATGGCGCCACTATACATTATGCGGAGTGTGTATATATTGTTACCGCTTTTCTTCATAGGTTATTAATGTTTTAATTTTTTTGTACTGTTATTTGACATAGCATGATATACTATAAACATCAGTGCTATATAATAGTATTTGTGTATGATCACCAAAGCTGTGCAGTGCAAACCCTCGCGGATTGAAATAAAAACACCATAACTTTGGTTTTGACAATATCATATAGTTTATGATTGTGTGGTCGACAGTAACTCTCGCTATCATGGCATAGGCCCCCAATTAAGGGGGGCCTCCCATGGCCAGAATGGGAGCCGACATCTCAACAATTTAGTCATTATAATATAATGACTCATATTGTTGGGATTCGGAAAGAAAGGGTCCCTCTTTAGGGACCCGGCAAATAATACAAAAATAGTACGGTTGCTGTGTGATAGCGTCTACATAATACTCTTAACGATTGAAACCGCCAGATGGCGCCACAAGGCATTATGAGGAGACCCCGGAGGATAGTAATACATCTTTACCTAGTAAAACATCAAGTAATCATGTAATTATATATATCATAATGTGTGTCATAATGTATGTATGCACATTCTCTATTTAAATAATGGATTGTATTGATATAACACTAGTAGATGGAAGGTGGTGGGGGGCTAGTTCGATAGACACCACAAACTTGGTTTGTAGTAATGTATATACACATGTATTGTTTGGGCCCAACCCGTAAGCATCACTCCCTCGCACACATGGCATAAACCATCCTTTAAGGGGTTTCCCATGGTGAGTTTACTTTGGCTCAGCTACTTCTGAAATATCTTCTTCAGAATGGGGCATGATACAAAGTAAGCCGGGTCTCAACAATTGATGTCATTACATGACTCTATGTTGTGACCTAAAAGAGGGAGAGAAAAAGGATTTCTTTTTAGGGATCCGACAATAAATAAAAAATATTTTCCAGCATACACATGTTCCACAATCAACTTTTATAACAAACAAGATAATATTAACAGATAAGAGTTGAGATAAGGATAGGGACGCGATGTGTACGTGGCGCATACTTTGAACTTTTATCAAATTCAATCGGGGTTTATTCAATGCATACAGCTTGCTTCATGGTTTAGGTATATCACTATCATTAATACTATTTACTAATTCAGGTATGTGATCTAATCATGTATGGTATATGTTTTAGCAGCACTGATGAGACACATCAAAACACCCTTTTATTCACACTTTGAACATGACCTTAAGAACAAACATTTCAAATTGTTCTCCCACTTTTTGTGTATGCGATAGTTTAGAAGGAGAGGCCGAGATAATAGTTGAGCCTACACTCACATGGTTGAGGCTATGGAGGAAGTAGAGCTATCTGAGACGTGAGGTGCGATGGGGTAGAGTAAAGTGGTAGAGTAAAGTGGGACTCATGTTTTGTGCTTCTCGGCATTGCAGAGAAATGCCTCCCTCTACATTTCTGAGGGACCACCCTATTTCTGACATTTGTGTGCTGTGCTGTGATTTCCATAAGGTATGGACAAGAGTTTAAGATTAAGTTTTTGTTACACATTGCTATATAAATAATATCAAGACATCATTCCTATTTATATAGGATTTTATTACAATTGCTCACCCTATACATCCAGCTATATAACAACCACATTACAATATCAATTATAATACACCATGCAAATTGAACAGGACAAATGTATTTTTAGGGCACAATAACCAGATTAGATTACTACCCAAGCATGATGGTAGAAAGTGCCATGATCTCAATACAAAGGGTATTCTACACAATTGAACACTTTCATATTGAAGTCCCCACACATCCAGTTACACATTTTCAGAACCATCTTTTTGTGTAGACACTTAGAGAGTCTGGTGGAGTAACATATCCATTCAAATTTTCAATGACCATTCTTTTAGGTAAATCTAATGCCCTAACAGAACATCTGTTTTTTCCAGATAACAGAGTTCACAACCTGTTTTAGCTGTTAAGAAGTGAGAAATCCTGCCCAAATCTGGACTGTGTCATTATTTTTTCAACTCTTGATTTTTAAATGTATTTAATTGTTGAGGCATGCCCCTCTCTGCACTGTACAAGTCATATTCTAGTTAACTAGTCATCATGATGTCATGGACATATTTATCCTGTTTTCAATACATATCAAATTATGATGTTTCCTGTGGTAATGCTAGCATTTAATGAGGAATGTAGTCTAACATAATGTATTATCTTTAAAGATGAGGTCTTATTCCTTAATAGACATGATGCAATGTCTTAAATTCAGGCAAATTTATATCCAGATAGAAGAAAAACAGGAACAACTCCATTTGATAATATGTGATGAAGGGGACAGTCATCAATTCACCTCCAAACAGTTCTTTTTATCCAATCTTTAATCTAAGCCTATCCACTCCTCTTTATAAATGTTGTCTGACAATGAATCAAAGCATGTTTTCATGAGTTCACTTGCAATTCCAATAGACACCACTGTAGAATCTGATCATCATCTCATCATTTCCATTAATATTAGTCTTTCTGTCATTGTTATTGTTTAAAATCAATTGTAATTCTGAGTGCATTTGTACAGCCTCAGCCAAAACGAGAATCTTCTTTGCAGGGATCTATGTAATGCCAAGTCTTTACTTCAGTGACTTTATCCATTGAATGTTTTCTTTCAATGCTAGAGCAAGAATTTACTTTTCTGATCTCTTAGGTCATTGATGTTAAGTCCCATCAGCTCTTGTATGATATCGCTACGTCTTTGAACATCATGTAGAAAGATACAAAACTCAATGAACTTTTTGATGTTTAATGAGTGCAAGTGGTCTAGCAGCATAGACCTCTTCTGACTTGGCAGTTGAAGTGCCTGGAATGAATAATGTTATAGAAATCTCCATCCAAACATCAAAGCAATCATGCAATGAAAGATTCAATATCATATTATAGATGATAGGCCTACTAAATCATACTATATTTTAACTTTGTGAAATCACTCGTCTACAAAAGAATTATGCAATATGACGACACTTTCTACTTACATTGATGTCAGAGGACTGGTATCGAGAGACAACATTCTTCGCCACTAGATGTGTCATGAAGTAGGGATTGATAGCTGCAAAAGTTGTATTACACATGAAATCTCATACAACAAAACAATTTTCCAATTTAGAAACCATTATAAAAATACGAAAAACATTTCATACTTTTATACTGCATTAAAGGACATTTCTGTAAAATTAAACACAGTTTTAAATGCAAGAATGAAACTTACTTAATCGTTTCATGAGATCATGGCCTGTCCTGTTCAATATATCCAATTTCCTCTCCTGATCCAGTAATGTATAAGTCATCTCATGCATGGTGGTTAATGAGTCGTATCACTATAATATATTTGCTTTGCATCCTGCGTCTAGCACACAGCTACTGATCACACTTGAACTCATGCATGGATGTTTAACCATGTGGAGCAGTATAACCACTAAAATCTCACCCAATCAGAGTGAAGTATTTACATTCATTCATCCAATCATTTTCACATGGCAGTCATCTCATCAGCATACACTCACAGTTGGTGCATTACTAACTGATGTCATCATGGTGATGCATCTACACAATCTCATTATCGCTGCGTCATCCCTTCAAGTCTACTTTGTTGTTCAGTCGTAAATTCTGCTGTTGGGGTAAATTACCGCTTCACTGTAGATGGTGTCACTGTTGTGCTGTCTTCCAGCCAACGTAATGACCACCATGTGGCAAGATCCATGCTGCAGGGAATGCAGGACAAAGGGTACTAACCGACTCACCAAGCAAACACTGACAATCGCCAAAAAAAAACTAAATTAAATTTCATGCTTGCATGTTTTTTATTTCTTTCATGGGCTACCCAAGCACCCCAGTAAAGGCTACCCAAGCTCCGAATTGTCTTATTAATGTCTTTAAAATGTCTTAAATTACATTAGTCACAAGTTTACTGACATGTAAAGTGTTGATGCTCATGCTGTTCCTAACATTGTGTTACCTATATTGTAATATTAATTGTTACTGGTACTTAGTATATGTCTAAACCTATGAGGTAATACTATCAATTGTACATATCACCAGAATTTTACTATTTGGTGATATTTGCTCACCATGGAAACCAACTCAAAATGTGATCATTTATAGTACCTCAGTCAACTGTACATTTATTATAAGCATCTTTGCCTGATGAAGGTTCATAAAGGAACCGAAACGTAGCAACATAAGATCAAACCAACAAAAAAACTCCAAAAAATGTCTACGAAAACTAACACTTCAAATAAAAACTGAAAAATAAATTCCTTGTGTTGGGTTTTGTGTGATGTAATTATTTATTACAATTCCATAAAAAATAACGGGGATTCACTGGTACCACTGGGTGCTGGACTTTCATCGTAAAAATAACGGTCACTGTTGTTTTAAGTTCACTGTGATTTAAACAGTGAAAGTCTGGCACCCAGTGGAACAGAATACAGCACATCACTGTCATTTCAATACAGTGCCTAAACAATGGTTATGCGATTTTTTGTGTAATTTAACTCATTTATCCCAGTATTTTCTGTCCATTTATCCACCTATACCTAACTCTATGCTCAATATGGTTCCATGCCAAATTTGGTACCATGTCCAATCAGCAATATCATCTTAGTGTCAAAACTTCAGGCCTCATCATTAGGAATTAGTCTATGAGAGTTTTATAAAATGCTTCATGACAGTTTGCAATGCCAGTCCATGAGAAGAAGTCACTCTAGGATGGACACAGAGCAACGTTACAGCTGCTTATCTATATAATTTTCTTACTAGCACAAAAAATGTATATCGCAGGTGAGACAGGCGCCATATTTCAGGCGGGAAAAACAGAGAAGCTAGGTCGGAGGTGCTGCGGGCTTCCTATCTGCCATTAGTGACTCCTAGTGTGTCACGGTCGACTTATATAGTAAAGCAGCGCCACCTGTATTGTCGCTGTGGAACCGTTCACAAGCATTCGGGCGTTGGACAGCTTTTACGCAGCTCAGTATTCCGAAAGGGTGGGGAAAAAAAGAGTACATTTCTACCAGTATCATCATGGATTATAGTATTACTGTAATCAAGTCACAGGTCAGAGCACTGTTCCGTACTTTCTCCGGAATACTGTACAGGTCAGTTAATCACTTTCCTCTGATTTTACATGAGCGATAAAATGAGGTAAAAATAGCCGCGTCACCACATAACTGCGTGCTGTCATCGGTATTTTTGGTCTGCATTTCCATGTCCATTGAAAATATCGACTGATCTAACTACATCATGAAAAATACACATTCATGTAAAAATATGTCATGCTATACCTGATTTACGTTATATATATATAGAATGGTGATACAAAGTAAATTTGGTACAGCTGTATGTGTAAACAGTTCATGTCATACGTCTATTGTACATGCATTACCTCTCTTATACACCTGTTACAGTGTAACACAAATGTCTTTTTTTCTTTATATTTTTTAGACCTAATGTCACGGAGGCTGGGGTGCAGGCGGTTGTGTCCACCCGACCAACGAGTGTACAAGTGCAGCCAGACACAACAGACGTTGCTGTGCAGGGTTCCGAGGAGAGTGTGAAAAGTGTAAAAGACAGTGCATCCCAAGCTGTTGTGGCTGTGGCACAGTGCGAGACACAGGTGGAGCCGGATGTCACACAGTTTGCTACTCAGACTGACATAGTACAGGACACTGACGAGTTTTCATGTCAAGTTCGCATACTACCTAGCACAGATGAATTTTCCTGTCAAGCAGAGTTGCGACACGATGAAGGAGATTTTGCCTGTCAGGTTAACATAGTACAGGAGACAGAGCAGTTCGGGTGTCAAGCTGAGCCTGACACAACTGAGTTTTGTTGTCAAGCAATACCTAATGTAAATCAGTTTGGATGTCAAACTGAGATAAAGCCTGAGGTAAATCAGTTTGGATGTCAGACTGAAACAACTCCCGAGGTAAATCAGATAGGATGTCAGACTGAGATAAAACCTGAAGTAAATCAGTTTGGATGCCAGACTTAGATAAAGCCAGATGTGTCTCAGTTCGGGTGCCAGGCAGAGATAAAACCAGAAGTATGTCATATGGCATGTCAAGTTTACATTCTGCCTGATGTTACCCCGTTGTCTAGTCAGACTGACAATGTACCCCAGGTACAGCAGCCAGAAAGTGATCCTGTCATATTACCTGAAGTGCTGGAATTTGGGTCACAGGTGTTGCTGGAGGGGGACAGCGCGGACATCATGTCCGCCAAGCCGGACAAGTCAATTTCATTCCGCAGATTTAAACTTGACCCCCCACATGTGACAGATTCTGCCTCCACTTGTGCAGCTTCTTCTGTCACATCTTCCACCAGTATTAAGAGAAGGAGGAGGAGGAGTGACCTAGAGCTGGATACTTCATCCATACTGAGCTTCAACTCTTCACCTGCACACAGCACACGTTCCTTAGTGAAAAGAAATAGACGTTCTGTACCCTAGAAACTCAGTTTCTGATATCTGAATGTGAGGCATATCATATGTCATAACCCGGTCCTGATTCACATGATGTGACTGTACATAGAGTTAAGTTTATTTATGGCATTACAATATCACATGTTATCCTACATATAGTTATTTATGACATGATCATTACAGCTCTGTTACTGTCAATTTTAAAAAGAGCTGGGAAAGAGACATACAGTATTAAGGAAACACTTTCGGGCAGCGCCTGTTCAAAATCCATCTGAATTGAAAAATTGTCTTATTCATAGTAGACCATATAGAACCATCCACCTCCTCTCTGACATCCGGTTCAAGGTCAAATGCAAACAGTGTGTGTCCACTATTGAATCCCGATCTTGTAATGTATAACCCCTCGTCCCTCCCATCTGTGTACCGTTCCCTACCATACAGAGCAATGTAGGTCTCGATGAAAGATGATTTCCTACTGTGTGTAGGGTCAAACTTCATCAGTAGTGATTTTTGAGGTACATTTTCACCATGTACTGTAACACTAAAGTGTTTGATCTTCAATGGTTGAAAGTTATACGGATTTTTAGTATATCACCATACTGTAGCTTTTTGAGAAACTAAGCCGCAAATTATTCTGGATGGCACGTTACCCAGGTAGATGTTGTCGGCACTAAAAGAGTAGTTTGTACTCGGTATAGAGTATTTTTTACGTAGAACACATGGGGATGATGTGAGAAACACCTTCTCAAAAGCTGCTGTCACATCGTCTGCATTTTTAGTTTGAAGTGGTTCTGTGTGAACTTGACGTGAGAATATATCAATACAAAGCAGAACAAATGTGATACATTGATTGTAACGTTTCAATATGTGCATGTCCATTAAATCAGCATCCCACATGTCATTTATTGCTGGTGAAATAATTCTGGAATGCACCTTGAGTTTACCTGGCTGAGAGAAACGTAGATGTGTAGACTGATCATTTAACCATGTTTTGAACTGTTCTGTTAAATGTTTTTTAGATTTTGTGTTACTAGGTATGACAGTCTTGTTGACACCACTGAAGCTACCTGGTATAGAGATATTATAGTAATTTCTTTTAACACCCTCAAGTTCCCATCCTTTGTTCTTTCGGCCCCTTTTACGTTGAGCCATTTATAGCATCAACCACTCCCTCTTGATCTTTTTGGTCTGAGGTTCAATAACCTCAGTGTTAATAGCGCTGGGTTTACTGTGAGCCCCACTATGTAATGTGTCACATGGTGTTTCTTCACACCTTTTAAGGTATGATACAAAATCGTCAACATTAAAATCCTCTTTAGATTCCTTGTCAGTATTATGATGTGGTGCAGTAATATTGTTTTTTTTCTGCTGTTTTATTTGTGTTTTCTGTCAGTGTTTGACTGGAATTTATGAGAAGCTTATAATCTGTAAATGATACAAGGACAAGCTTTTGTATATTTTTCATGTTACTTTAATGTTGTTTCTACAATATATGATACAGCCTTCCCTATTTTGAGCAGTATAGCACGGCGTGATGTCCAGGGAGTACGGTTCCTGGTGCCTGCTCTACAGAGGTCCTTTTTGTACACAGCAATTGATTTGATGTCAGTAGGAGTAAGCTCGATGTTGCCTTCCAATGCGTGTAGTATGATCTCACATATAGCGAGCACTTGATCTTGTGCTGCTGATTTTATCATAGACTGACGTTGCTTATGACTGGGTGGTTTAGCTATAAACTGTAGAAACTGAATGTTTCTATCAAACCTGTCAGAGCTCATATTAAGTTAATTTGTTATGATGTTTGTGTTTTCCTTGTTGGGGTATGATATTTCATTATATGGAAAGACATGTATGATTTGTACCTGGTGAGAGAGAACGTTTACCTTAGAGGTGTGTACAATATGGTGTAATGTTCAGGTGTGATATGTGTTCGTCCGCAAAAAATCTGTTTACATTCCTGAGTAAGGTAAAAAAAGATAACCATATGGTTCACTCTCTGTGGCGTCCTGGTAGGCTTCTGCTAAAGCCTGAGGAGTAGAAGGGAAAACCTGACGTGCTAAGTAATTTATTTGACTGCTGTCACGGGGACTTTTGAACAACACTAGATATTGTGTATTTAGAGATGTTGTTTTACTGTATTTACCCTGGTGAAAAATGTTCTGTGTTAAGTAAAAGACACTAATGTTAAGATGATGAGACCCCAGAATAAACATTTCTAACATGTCGACTGACTTTTGCAGCTGTGTTATAAGATCATCTAGAATAACAACATGGTGGACCCCATGCTTAAGACTGTGTATCAACTCTTAAGAGGGTAGACCCCTATGAAATGTTATATTAGGAAGTAACTGCTTCATTTCTAAGTACATTGGATGTTCTATAGAGTAGCAATATGAAATGGTCTGAGGAATGTCTATATGAGAATTAAGATGTGGCAAGTTAGTAAGATTTTTTAATCAGAGATGTTTTACCCGAGCGTGAAGGGCCAAAGATCACCCAGCAATCACCCATGCATTTCAATGCATCAACGGATGTGATAAACATATCCCCTGTAGGGATCAACAAGATTTATCAGGGGAGGGATGTAGCATTTACTAAACAGATAGCAGCTTTCAGAACAAATCTAATGCATCAGAGCCCCATGAGAGAAAGCTCTCCCAGAGTAGTGAAAGAGACGAGAATCATAAAAGAAAAAGAAGCCCAAGCACCCACTGCATCAACTGAACCAGACTATTCACCAGCAGAGCTGCAATACAGAAGAAGTATCCACACAAACAGACAGCTACCTCAGAATATATAGCATCCAAGGAAAAAGTATATATGAAGTAGAAGCAATCCTGAGTCACAGGACTGTAGGTTATGGTAACAAGGTGAGGCAGGAGGTTAATGTCAGCTGGCTAGGTTGGCCAGACAAGTATAACACTTGGGTAACAGTCATTGAATTAACACATGTGAAGCAGGGTCCAACCAAAGAGAACAATCCTGAATTAGTAGGGGAGTCAAAAATCAACACTGAAACTGTGGCTGCAGTATCCCCCTTGCAGCTCAGGGGACTACATGAGACTACACCCAGCAAGAGCACTGATGAAAATATTGTGCCCAGCTCAAAGAAAAAAGATCCAGAACAAAACCCTGAATAAAACAGTAAGCAATATTGGTTTACAGTGGAGTGCATTATGGAGCACAGGATCGAGGAGAAAAAATTCCTGAGTAATAATGCTATGCCAAATACATTTCAATACAAAGAGTCTTCTCTGACCTCGCACAATATTCAAGAAACTAAATGCTTTCAAATAAATGTCTATCCAAAATATTGCATGCTAAGTAGTAGAAAGGTGATGACTACATGCATGGGAGGAGGTTCTAGGTCAAGAACATGTTGTTTTAGGTCAAGAACATGCCAAGAACATGCATGTTCGATGTGTCAGTTTTGATGCTATCCCTACTAGGCTTCATGCAACAAGCATGCACCCTTTATATTTGTGCCAGCATTAAATAAAAGTTCCCTTCTTGTCAAATACTAACTAATCTAAGCTAAGTGCCAATTTATGAAAAAAAGTTGAGTTAAAGTTATTGTAACTTAACTGCTAGACAAGACATTACATGGATGTATACAAGCACTTAAATATGAATGATGGATGCGTTCTTGAGGTTGATGTCAACACTGTCCATATCAGGTATTCATTTTTGGTTGGCACTACAGATCACTTCCTCAGCATGTGGCTACTGACTGGCTGAAACAGGGAGTCGACTAACATCTAGATTATGGAATTGTAAATCAGGCTATAAGCATTGGCACATCAACGACCTCCCTTCCATTCAATTTTCCAATGAGCATAAAGGCAAGCTCACATAGGCTCCATTTCTCAGACATTCATCAAGAGCTCCCAAATTCTCTCTTGACATATATATATGCATTGTGTTGGACAATCACGGCTGAGTATCATGTATAATGCACTATGCGCAACTCTGATACTTATCTATACTGTTCATACAATTTGTTTCTGCAGGCTTCATCATCTTGACAAACTTAACCAAAGCTCACTACTCTAACTGATTCTATATGCACACACACTGTGAATGAGGAAGATACATCATATATATATATATATATATATATATATATATATATATATATATATATATATATATATATAAACACGCCTATAGACATTCTCAGCGACTGTACACTGTATGTCAAGTAGTGACTTGAGGCAGCCAGAATTGTGTTATCCAATTGGCCATATGCCAAGGCAGCTCCATCTGTGGTGCCATCTTGACTTGATATTGATAGAACATATGCAAAGATTAAAGTTCATTGTGCAACCTTTCTGTATCCAACACTTGCACAAGTTAACAGTTGGGAATTTACCAGCATTTTCTCTCACTGCACTGTGGTGTATTTCACTTACTGCGTTTCTATGGTGATGAAAAGCAAGGAAATATGCAGAAAAGAACTTGTGCTGTGTATGTAAAGACTCACTCATTTAAAAAAAACACAAGTGATATAAGAAGAAAATAATTTTATAATAATTATTTTGTGTGTGCTATCCCATGATGCACATACATCTGACTTTGCTTTGATCAGCTAGTTAACACCCATTTCCCTCACAGAAAATACTTCACCTTAAATACATATCCCTATGAAAACTACATAACTCAGCTAGCAGATACATTTTTCCCTAAGATTCGGTGTTTACACAGGGTACCAATTGACATGTCAAAACAGGTCATACTCATCATTAGTAGTTATCATCTAACCTGATGTAGTTCTGATGCCATCAACTCATTTAATGAGTCCCTAGTCTCATCATATAATTAGTTAGCAACAAGTGTCTATCTTCACCATGAATCATATCTAAATTTCTTAATGTAATGCCGCTTTGTAAAAATTAAGGTCATTCCCAAGTATGTTCCCTAAGAGTAGTATAGTATGTATCGGAACGGGACTATAGTTAAGTACTGTTTATTACTCAATCGACCTGCAGCCAATCAGAGGCCTCCATTTGACCGGAAGTGACGTCACATGTCCATATAAGGGCATACCGGAAGTGACGTCACGTGACCTTGACCTAGTTAGAGGTCAAGGTCATGACTCAGCCAATCAGAGGCTTCCATTTGACCGGAAGTGACGTCACACACCCATATAAGGGCATACCGGAAGTGACGTCATGTGACGTCACACGCCCATATAAGGGCATACCGGAAGTGACGTCATGTGACCTTCACATGTACATATAAGGGCATACCGGAAGTGACGTCAAGTGACCTTGACTTAGTTAGAGGCTTCTGATTGGCTGGTATACCGGAAGTGACCCATTTATGCAAATGAGGGGCCTACTTCTGGTCAAATGGAGACCTCTGATTGGTTGGGTCATGAAGAAATGTGTCTCTTAATTTAATTTTGTTTAGGAAGTGATCGATTTTAGGATCACGCGACCGGAAGTGACCTGATGAGTCACGTGACTAGAAGTGACGACGACACATGCCTTAATTAGACGATTCAGCAGCGACCGGAGGAAGTGTCACTTTAAGAGGACACGCTAGTTAATTGTTATAATTGTTTTACTTACTAATAAAAGAAGACGTATGAAAATAAACACAACAATAATTTTTTTTATTTTTTTATTTTCTTTTTTTCAATTCTAATAACACTCTATTTTTGAAAAGATGCGCTCAATCAATCAATAACACACTTTTTTTCATATTTTAAAGGACTCGTTGTCACACCGTTAGAATGCACGCGACGCTTATAATACAAGTAGCGCACGTCATCTTTCTCTATGGTGTAAGTGTCCATTTTTGGTTCGTACCACTTTTGAAATTTATATTTACCGCAAGGAGAGTTTTTCGTTTTCGAAAACATTTAAGAAGACGACTGTTTCTTAGGGTTTTGTTACTTCTGTACACTTTTTTTGAGATTTTCTTTCACCGGTGCCGCTGATTTGATCGTAGCAAATGTAAGTCTTAGGGTTGACACTTAGGATCCCGTCACCTTCTCACACCGCTTTCTTTTCTTTCTGAAGTATGTCTCTCTCAGGCGAGGTTTGACTACACACAGGCAAACATCAGAGGCACCCAATAGCGCTAATTCTACCTTCAGACAAAGGTCAGGCACTGCTGGACTATAATAGATGGGTCAAGGGCTATTCTAGTGAGGGTCAGGCTACGCCGGACATTCAATAAAAAGCTGGAGTTTGGCAAACTTGCTTTTGAAAGTCTGACCATGCGGGATCCTCATGCCATAGTCTGGCAATGCTGAACTCTTGGGAGAGTATGCCGGACTCTTGCTGGCCAGACTTTCAAGCAAATTTGCCAAAGTCCAGCTTGTTATTGAATTTCCGGCGTAGCCTGACCCTCAGTAGAATAGTCCTTGACTCATCTATTATAGGCCAGCAGCGCCTGACCCTTGTATGAGAGTAGTATTGGCGACATTGGCCGACTCTGATATTTACCCGTGTGTACGGCGGGAGGAGAGGGTTCACAGCCACTGCTTGCGCTTATAGAGCGCTACTAGCGGAGGTCTGGATGAGGAGACTACGGCGTTTGTCTTTTAAAAAAAATGACCATGGTACATGTCGATGTCGCTTAATTATGCTCATATCTCATGCTGATTTTAAGAATTGCTCATGTCACCGGTCACTATGTTTTTCAAGCTTCATGTCAAATGTCACTAGGTCTCATGTCGAATGTCGATGCTAAGAAACAGACATGACGTCATCTCGAATTCAGCGGTCTACACTACCGCTGCTGCTGCTGCTTGTGCAGCTCGTGCAGCTGTTGCAGCTGCTGACAGCTGCAGCTGCTGTAGTTGCTGACGCTGTCACTGGTTGCTGTTGACAGATGCTGCTGCTTGTGCTGCTCGTGCAGCCGCTGCTGCCGCTGCTGACGTTATCACGGATTCCGCTGACAGATGTTTCTGCTTGTGCTGCTTGCGCTGCTCGTGCAGCTGCTGCAGCTGCTGACGATGTCACGGATACTGTTGACAGATGTGGTTGCTTGTTCTGCTTGTGCTGCTGCTGACGATGTCACGGATGCCGCTGACAGATACTGCTGCTTGTGCTGCACGAGACTGAGTAGCCGCTATTACTAATGCTACTAATACTAGTATGAGAAAATACATTTAGTCAATTGATTAAATCAAGGAGGTTTTCTGACTTCAGTGGATCGTTTAGCCATCGGCCACGGGCAAAACTTGAAACCATTTTATACATGGGACAATTGGCAGAGTCGAAACGTGTTGGTACCATAGGGTCGATCATGTTCATCATCAGTTCAGGCAAAGGAAGTGTGTCGACAGCACGCGAAAACTTCATGTCTGAATGTTTCAACACAAGACTTTTTATCACACTCACACAGCTGCTTTGAAGAGTGAATCCTTGACCAAACTTGTGCTTTTCCAACACAGCTTTGGCCTCTATCTGTGCAGTAAGGGATCTCTCTT
The DNA here is from genome assembly GCA_947462335.1 of Harmothoe impar. Lineage (NCBI taxonomy): Eukaryota > Metazoa > Annelida > Polychaeta > Phyllodocida > Polynoidae > Harmothoe > Harmothoe impar. Next base: position 15,880,307 of record OX381721.1, on the reverse strand, counting down.
TCGGGTTCATCTCAGTGCTGTCTAGCATGCCCTCAAAGTCTTTAACATAATGTTCCAACGGACTACAAATGATGGACTCCAGATCATCGTCCGCATATGTCGTCTCCTCGCACCATATTGTGTCTTCGCCTGTTTCGAATTCCGTCATTTTCTTGACAATCTCCTCCTGAGTGCCTTGCATATATCGAAGCTCCTTCAAGGAGTTGATAACTTGTATGGCGAAGACTGACAAACTTGAAGGAATTTCACCACAGTCAGGCCAAGTATACGGAGCTAAGAAAAATAGCTCTAACAAAATCTTCTCCCTCTGTCCAAATGAAACTACTGTTCCGATGAAGTTGAAGCATGCTTCTATCCATTGCTCCTTGGTGACGTCCTTCCAATGTTTCTTTACCTCACATGCATCATAGGGCACCGTTTCTCTTCTTGCTTCAAGTGGGAGTTGCTTTTTCTTTCTTGGACTCATTTCGAGAGGGTTTCGATGCTCTGTAGCGTCAACACTTTCATAAATAAAGAAAATAGCAGAACTAACCATCGTAACGTGCTGAGCGAGCGTAGAGTGGACGATGCTACGAAGATGAAGGGCGGGTGGAGAAAGTGTGACTGGTGACAGCGGCGTTTCACTCCTTATGCACCCTGTCCTAGATAAGCCTCTTAAACGGCTGAAAAGACTCTCTAAGTACAGAGCTTCTACCGCAGGTGGGTTTAGACTTAAGCAGCTTAGTTCACACACATGTCTGTTAGAAAAAGCTACTTGCACACGTGCCTTCCTTTTTTCACTAGTATTCACCCTCTGCCGACTTATAAGACACCTATACACTCTTTCTCGTGAAATCTATGGAAGATGATGGAAGGACCACTGACTACATTTTCTTTGATCAGAGCGTGGAGGACGGCGTCGAACGGAGGGAACGTTGTGAACACAGCTTATAGGTTTTTTGGAAGAGGCCTTGTAAAGTCAAACTGGCGAGAGAGATGGCGTCTTTCAACATGACAATGCTGCTATGTTGGAAAAAAATAGCGTGATTTTTTCAAAAAGCTCCTATGAAAGATTTGACGTCTTCGTTGTTGTAGTGGATCAAGTAATCTGTCATAGTTTGCTTCTTATTGTCATACTAAACTTTCTGACATGTGGCGTAGTCGGATTTCGGCCATTTTGACGCCCGTCAGTTCGCTGTCAAAAGTCGATCTCGGTGGCAGGGGTTTTTTGTTTACTAGTTTCTTGGTATACGTCATCCATTCGTAAGTAAAGCAACCTTTCTCTTCGTTTGTAGTGAAAGCTCGCAAATAATTCGCGTAGCTGTAACCAAGTGCTAAAAAAGTTGACTACTACGTCCAAGAAAACTGTGTGTAAACCGTCAACTATTGATTGCTTCTCTTTATGACGCTGAATTGTTGGTTTCTTCAGTCTCCGGAGGCAAATAACGAGTGAAGGCGTATTTTTTGATCAGGTTCAAGTCGTAACTCTCCGAGTTGAAGCGTACGACTGGAGCTTGACGGATGTATCTCAGAAGCCGCTTCTTCAGTTGAACTAACGGTTGTCTGGTGTGAGCTGCAGCGAAGCCGCCTGGAGAAGGGGTGAATGTCGCTTCCTCTAGCAGGAGAGCTTCACCTATCGCTACATGTAACTTCGCTAAGGTTGGTCGGTAAACTTCTAGCACAGCTTTCTCGATGACTTTGGCGTTCTCGTTTATGTGATTTTAAACTCGGTCTAACAAGGGGTCGGAATCTGCGTCGGATTCTCTGACGTACGCTGCCCCTCCTACCCCGGAAAGTTGTATGCGACGCTAGCCGACATCGCTGCATAGAGGGCAAAACTTAGGTATTGTTCTTCATTTTTCTACGGGTCACTCGTGATTGTACGGTCTTTTAAAAATTTTGAAACACTTTTCGCAAACGTCCTGCGGCATGTTTTTCTTTTTTTTGTTTTTTCACTTATTTACCAAATATTAAAAAAATAAACGTTATTTATCACTTCGAATACTAGACGCCTCTTACCACAAGATGCTATTAGCATAGTGAAAGACGCCTGTAGTGTAGGATCGAATTCAACCGATGTCCATCTTACTGCAGGGATCAGACGAGAGTGGTCAACACTGGAGTGTCACAGCTCACTTTTATTTCTTTGGGTACAGCTGCATACAACCCTTGAACATACATTGCGACGTCGCCGCGTCCCATGTCGTCTTCTAACACTTTCATCAGAGCCATAGGCTCAGACGTCTCGTTGTACTTCCAAGCTTTCAGCACTTCATAGACAGGGTTCTTCACAGTCCTGTCAGAAGGCACAGGTTGAGAGATGGAAGCTACTTCATGAGAAGTCAACCCTAAGTAGATCCCTATGGTCTTCCAGTCTCTAGGGCAGAGCTCAGCTAAAAGAGAGAAATATTTCTGCACTTTCCACTCCATGTCTCCACTCTCTAAGCCATCCCACATGTCATGCTTGTCCATGTACTCACGTGAGAATTTGATGAGGTCCATACGGTAAGATTCTTCCAAGGCGGTGGCTAGGTCCTTCCACCTACTAGTACAACTTTTCTGGTACCAAGTAGTGAACATTTCTCTAGCTTGAGTTATGACGCTTGTCTCACAACTGAGATATCCCATATCCTTCAAGTTCACTTCAAGGTATGAACCTAACCGTATGTAATCTGATGTCGGCAACTTACTACTTATTTTCAGTAGCATAGCGTCTGACAAGTATCCTAACGGCTCTGCTTTGAAGTATGATGATACAGGTACTACTGCAGCAGAACCAATAACAGGAGTAGCGTCTGCGCTGGTATCAGACGACTCGTTGTCGGAACAGGGCAACCACACGAGTTCGTAAGGTGGTGGTGAGGGCAGTCGCCACGGACCGGACGCGCTACCAGTGGAAATGAGGTCGAAAAACGGACTGTGCGCCCGTGACCCTTCGGGTTCCTCGTACGCCTCGTCGTCAGCGTCGTTCTCTGTTTCACCCTGTTGCTTTAGGACATGCATGTCTACTACGCGCTGCTGGGGCTGAGTGTCCGAATAGCTGTAAGTCTCAGCGCGAGCAGCGTTGATGGCGTCGGTTGATGAAGCGATGGAGAGGTTCTGTGCAACGTGCTGCGTGTCAGTACTAGTAGCGGTAGTCGCAGCAAGAGGTGTAGCAGCAGCAGCAGCAGCAGCAGCAGCAGCAGCAGCAGCAGCAGCAGCAGCAGCAGGAGCAAGCGCAGCGCTAGCAGGTGCAGCAGTAGCAGGCGCAGCAGTAGCAGGCACACCAGCAGCAGGCACAGCAGCCTCAGCAAGCGCAGCAGTAACAGGCACAGCAGTAACAGGCGCGGCAGCAGCAGCAGCAGCAGCAGCAGGCACAGCAGTAACAGGCGCGGCAGCAGCAGCAGCAGCAGCAGCAGTAGCAGCAGCACTAGCAGCACGAGGATCACTAGCAGCCGCAGCAGGCGCAGCAGTAGCAGCAGCAGCGTGCTCAGCAGCAACAACCGTCGCGAGTGTAACAACGTCGCTACTACGACGACTACTACTACCACTACTACTGCTGTGTGCGCTCGCTACAGCGGGAGGGTGATAAGACCAAGCGGTTGCGGCGGTAGTCTCAATTTCAGTAGCAAGAGGAGACGCTGACAGTAAACGATCACCGTTCTGCGTATTCTTCTTGTTCTTGAACTCGATTAGATCCTTGGACGACAGTAGTTGTTGTGTTTTGCTCATGGTGGTGCCTGTAGAGAGCAGCAAAAGACTGAGTGAGTGAACGGATGTTTCCAGGCCCCTTATATACTCCTTCTCGCTTCTAGAGCTAAGCTACTTACAGCTCTCTTCAGCTGCCGCCGGCTGACCGGTGACCATTCACAAAGAGAAACAAAAAGTCATAAGGCATGACGTTTTCAGCTGGATCCCTTTCCCCCTCCCCTTTGAGAGATCGACTGACACGAGCTAAGCTACTTACTGCCTTGTTCAGCAATTCAACGTGCGTTAGCTGTATAAAGGATTAAGCAGTTGCTGCCGCCAGCTGACCGGCGGACATTCCCAAAGAGAAACAAAAGACATAAGTCATGACGTTTTCAGCTGGATCTCTTTCCCCCCTCCCTCCTTTTTTTTTTGAGAGATGGACTGCCATGAGCGGGCGGTGTACCGACTGTACTAATTCAACGCGCATTAGCTGTATAAAGGATTAAGCAGTCATGAGCTTAGAGTGTGTATACAAAAAAACTACAGGAGGCGTGTAGTGTGAAGCAGGACCCCCTAAGACGGGAGTGTCTGTCTGTGAGTACAGTCGTGTGCATGTGGTGAGCGACTTAAGTGTAAAACAAAAAAAAATCACCGCCTCCTGCCGTGGTGAGTAGACTGGCCGGCGGCGGCCGGCTAGTTCAATAGGGGTGACAGCTGACTAAGGCTGTGCATGAAAATCCGATTTTCACCTGACCTCTGACGTTTGTTACAATGAATGCCAAAGGGGGAGAGAGTTGTCCTCAGGTAGGGGGTAGGAGGTAAGGCTAATGGATAAGGAAAGAAAAACACCATTTTCAGCTGGCCACCACAGATGGCGATGACATACCCCTCGTCATCTAAGCTCTTAAGAAGCTCTTACGGAGCGGAGCGGCTGCTGGACAGCTGGGGTGAGTAGACCGGCCGGCGGCGGCTAGCTAGTTCAATAGGCGTGACAGCTGACTAAGGCTGTGCATGAAAATCCGATTTTCACCTGACCTCTGACGTTTGTTACAATGAATGCTAAAGGGGGAGAGAGTCGTCCTCAGGTAGGGAGTAGGAGGTAAGGCTAATGGATAAAGAAAAAACACCATTTTCAGCTGGCCACCAAAGATGGTGATGACATCCCCCTCGTCATCTAAGCTCTTAAGAAGCTCTTACGGAGCGGAGCGGCTGCTGGACAGCTGGGGTGCTGTTGGAAATAGGATTAAACTCCCTCTGTATAAAAGCTCTGATTTCTGTTGGAAAAAAACCATATCACCTCTGACCACAGTAACGTCTACTACCACCACCACCAGCACCACCGCCGCTGCCACCGCCGCCGCCGCCGCCAGTCACAGCTGATCGCCTCATTAAAGCATGTGACGTCGTCGCTTCTAGTCACTTGCTTCATCAAGTCGCTTCCAGGCACGTGATCTTAAAGACCCTCACTTCTTAAACAAAAAAAAACGAAGAGACACGCTTCTTCCTCTCGAGAGGAAGAATGACGTATATAAGGAGGCTGACACGTGTATAGGCGCCTTATTAGTCGGCAAGGGGTAAATACTAGTGAAAAAGGAAGGCAGGTGTGCAGGTAGCTTTCTAACAGACACGTGTGTGCACTAAGCTGCTTAAGTCTAAACCCACCTGCAGTAGTCAAGTAGCATGTGAAAACTTACTTAACAGATCACTTAATTGAGTAGAGACTCTGTACTGAGAGAGTCTTTTCAGCTGTTTAAGAGGATTATCTAGGACAGGGTACATAAGGAGTGAAACGTCGCTCTCACCCATCACACTTTCTCGACTCGCCCTTCATCATCGTAGCATCGTCCACTCCACGCTCGCTCAGCATGTTATGAGGGTTATTTCTACCTTTACAGCTTCTTTTCTTATCAAAGTGTCGACGCTACAGAGCATCGAAACTCTCCAAATGAGTCCAAGAAAGAAAAAGCAACTCCCACTAGAAGCAAGAAGAGAAACAGTGCCCTATGATGCATGTGAGGTAAAGAAACATTGGAAGGACGTCACCAAGGAGCAATGGATAGAAGCATGCTTCAACTTCATCGGAACGGAAGTAGTTTCATTTGGACAGAGGGAGAAAATTTTGTTGGAGCTATTTTTCTTAGCTCCGTATAGTTGGCGTGACTGTAGTGGTGAAATTCCTTCAGGTTTTTCAGGGTTCAGCATACAAGTTATCTGGTCTTTGAAGGAGCTTCGATATATGCAACGCACTCACAAGGAGATTGTTCAGAAAATGACGGAATTCGAAACAGGAGAAGACACAATATGGTGCGAGGAGACGACATATGCGGACGATGATCTGGAGTACATCATTTGTAGCCCGTTGGAACATTATGTTAAAGACTTTGAGGACATGCTAGCCAGCACTGCGATGACCCCGAAAGAGAGATCCCTTACTGCACAGAAGGAGGCCAAAGCTGTGTTGGAAAAGCTCAAGTTTGGTCAAGGATTCACTCTTCAAAGCAGCTGTGTGAGTGTGATAAAAAGTGTTGTGTTGAAACATCCGGACATGAAGTTTTCGCGTGCTGTCGACACACTTCCTTTGCCTGAACTGATGATGAACATGATCGACCCCATCGTACCAACATGTTTCGACTCTGCCAATTGCCCCATGTATAAAATGGTTTCAAGTTTTGCCTGTGGCCGATGGCTAAACGATCCACTGAAGTCAGAAAACCTCCTTGATTTAGTCGACTGACTAAATGTATTTTCTCATACTAGTATTAGTAGCATTAGTAATAGCGGCTACTCGGTCTCGTGCAGCACAAGCAGCAGCATCTGTCAGCAGCATCCGTGACATCGTCAGCAGCAGCAGCACGATCAGCACAAGCAGCAGCTGCTGCAGCAGCTGCACAAGCAGCACAAGCAGCAGCATCTGTCAGCAGCATCCGTGACATCGTCAGCAGCAGCAGCAGCAGCAGCAGCAGCTGCACGAGTAGCACAAGCAGCAGCATCTGTCAACAGCATCCGTGACATCGTCAGCAACTGCAGCAGCTGCACGAGCAGCACAAGCAGCAGCAGCTGTCAGCAGCTGCAGCAGCTGCACGAGCAGCACAAGCAGCAGCACCGACAGCAGCAGCAACAGCAAATCAGCAACAGCAACAGCAGCAGCAGCAGCAGCAGCAGCAGCAGCAGCAGCGGCAATGTAGACCGCTAAATTCGAGATGGTGACATACCTGTTTCTTAGAATCGACATTCGACATGAGGTCTAGTGACATTTGACATGAAGCTTGAAAAACATAGTGACAGGTGACATGAGCAATTCTTAAAATCGACATGAGATATGAGCATAATTAAGCGACATCGACATGCGCCATGGCTATTTTTTATTTTTTTTGAAGACAACCGCCATAGCTTCCTTATTCAGACTTCCACTAGTAGTGCTCTATAAGCGCAAGCTTTGCCTTAAGAGAGCTGTGGCTGTGAACCCTCTCCTCTCTCCGTACACACAGGTAAATATCAGAGTCAGCCAATGTCGCCAATACTACTCTCATACAAGGGTCAGGCGCTGCTGGACTATAATAGATGGGTCAAGGACTGTTCTACTGAGGGTCAGGCTAGGCCGGACATTCAATAACGGGCTGGACTTTGGCAAATTTGCTTGAAAGTCTAGCCAGCAAGAGATGCACATCATCATAAACGCAATCATGATACCTTTCATTGTAAGTAGACTCGCCTCTCTGCCCTCTAAAAGAGAGGGCAGAGAAGCGAGTCTCACTCTTAAAAAACCCTTCCCCTCCCCCCCTCCCCCCCTCCCCCCCCCCATGCATCTTAAAGAGTGCCCCCCAGAGTGCCCCTCCCCCCCCTCCCTCCTAGAAAAAAAGAGCCGCATTTTTAAATTATTTTTTAGCAAGCTTTCAGCTTGCTTTTTTTCTTTTTTAAGATTTATTTATCCATAAAAATCTCAAGTGACTTATTTTGAAATTCGCGCCAACCTAGTAGTCACGTGACCCCCTTAAGTAGGTCACTTCCAGTCACGTGACCTATTTGAATTTCCCGCCAACATGGTGGTCATGTGACCCTCTTAAGTAGGTCACTTCCGGTCACGTGACCTATTTGAATTTCCCGCCCAAAGGTCACGTGACCGGAAGTAGGTCACTTCCGGTCACGTGACCTATTTGAATTTCCCGCCAAAAGGGAGGCCTCTCATTGGCTGCTTTTGAATTTCCCGCCAAAAGGGAGGCCTCTGATTGGCTGCAGGTCGATTGAGTAATAAACAGTACTTAACTATAGTCCCGTTCCGATACATACAATACTACTCCTAAGACATGTTTACTGTGCAAGAAAAGTAGAGTGGCCAGATAAAATCCTGTCTACAACCCTATGTAATTTTCAGTTTAACAGGTCAAAGCCTCACAAACAAATGGAACAACACCCTTAAATAATGCCTAAAGATCCTAATGTTAAAGGCGCTGGCAAGATTTATGCAGAATCTAGGTTCTTCTACCACTATTGTTTACCAATGAATGATGATTTTCCTTTCTATCCTTACTGAAATGCTTCTAATATTTGAGATAGTAGTAGTTCAGGATATATTATTCCTTAGAATGGCTGAGCATCAACTATAGTTGATGCCATGACTCACCAAGCATCAATTATAGCTGAGGGCTGGCCTAGAATTGACTATACTCAGGATAACTCTATGGGATTTAGCAAAGGCACAGCCCAGGGAAAATTCCTGTCAGAAAGGTCTAGCAACCCACAGCAAGCCTATAATATATTTGTCTGGCTTTAAAGGGTTAACAAATCATGGTCATGTAATACTGTAGGTAGTAGAGGTGAGAGAGGAGTTGGGGAATCAACATATAAGACCTATGATTTTAGGCAGGTTTTGTTATGAGATAATTATATCATTGATCTGCATCTCCACTAACATCTCCACTACCTACCCACTGCAGGTAATAATGTGGTGTGTCATTATACGACCAAATGTCACAGATCGTCCTGATTTGAACTTTTTTTCTTCTCCCCTTAATAAAATATTCCATATGTCATATAAAGTTGTATCTTTGGACTAGTATGATCCGGCTTGGCTAGATCTATGAGGGAAACCATGGTTTCACCTATGCCAGACCCTAATTTATGGTGCCAGAGGGTCAAATGCACCTAGAATGAGCCTTTTTAGTAAATAAAATCTAAAGAATAGACATTCTGCTGTGTGTACTGCTCTATTTATAGAACTATTTGCATATATCGTTTTTGCTGCAGGTCCCCTATATGATGGGTAACATTTTAACACCATCTATGCCTATATGAGCTATATGGTAAATATGTTGTGTGGTCCTCAGTACTTGGGTAGTTTTAAGTAGACACGACTGAGCCCAAAGAAAACATGGCCCTACTTATATTTTTATAAAGTATAAAGATGACTGAAATATGGCATAAAAAGCGAATATTATGTGCCTATATAAAGTAAAAGAAATTGTAAGTCTAGCTCCAATAGCCTACCCTGTAGAGCCCATTGACTTTTAACTGTGTGTTAGGGGTAGTTTGACAGTAGACACGACTGAGCCCATGCTTCCACTCATAGCCTCCATGTATTATATACTTTATTAATTGTTATAACATATACATATACGCTAATATCAAAGGAATAATGCCTGTTAGCAACAATATTCTACAGCTGCCATAATAACATTTATAGCCCAATATGTATTAGTAGACACGACTGAGCCCTAGTAGACACGACTGAGCCCTTGGGTGAAAAGGTAATAAGAGAAGACATTATGGTCATCTAAAGTTATTTCTATAACAATTTAGAATGTATTATTCATATTTAAAAAGGAATTTGCTGGTAATTGTGGCCTAATAGATCAGAATGCTTTGTCATACATCAGTTATCACAGTAGACACGACTGAGCCCTCCTTATAAACCTTTCAATCATTATAACATGATTCATACTATGTCCTTTGAATTCCCACCTTATTGCAGCCCTTCTCGTACAATAATTCTATGATATGTGCCATTTTTAATAGAAATGTATGCCTTATACCTACTAAAAGCTATACACTTATGAAAGAGGGATCTGTCGTGTCTACATGCAAACTGGTGCTCTCACATATGATCCTGTACTGTAGACCTAATAATGGTATTTAACCTACCCAAATATATGGTCTCTAATCCCTAACACCTATACTATTTATACAAAAGAAATTGAATCCTTACTCGAAAATTTAATTTGGAGCCCCCTGGCAGCTCAAATCCGGATGATCCATGACATTTGGTCATACATGATGATAACATTATACAAATAATGATGACAAATCGATTGAATTCAATGGTTTAACATAAACTCTGCTTAAGGTAAAACAAAATGCACCACGCTGTAGCTCTATTTAAACTTATATTTATAGGGAGACCCCTATACATGCTAATGCATGGATTTCTGTCATATTTATGCCATTTATATGGACTGCATATATGTTCCTAGAGAGATCGGAGACCATGGCATGCAACTTTGTTTTTTGAAGCTTTGACATCAGTGCATTATACATGCAAAAGTGTACAGCAGGTAGTATAAGACTGTGTTTATGAAAACACAAGGCAAAAGGTTTGGGTTTAATATCTGTCTCATTGAATTGTACTGTGGCTACATAATGATCATCCGCTATTTCAGAATATATGTCTTTTATGTATGTTATCAACAGTGTCTAAAATGTCACCAATCACCTTCTGATGTTAATACTTTGACAAGAGTAGAGATATCTAAAGTGACAAAAACCTTTTCCAATTCCAAAATAACACCAAAAACATGCAATTAGTAAATTAACTAAAACCACTGCATGTAGACTCCATTGCAGCTGTGAGTGCCACACTTAAGCTACACCTCATTTCAGGAGGATGCCTTTAGTCTGGTTAACATCCTTTAAATTGCGTACTGCTTGGATATAATAGTACAAAAATATCAACTTCCAGGGAGGATTCCATAGTGTGTGGTGTAACTTATTACAAACAGAACAAGCAGCACCAAATTAAAAACTATGACACAAGACAAATATTTAGAGATGTCTTCATAGTAGAGACATAAGTGATGCAAAAAACAGGAGAGTATTATCATAGATGAAAAGGACACCTTACCAGCTTTTTCATGACACTTTCTATCTGTAGAAGCTGTTATTCATGAATGTACATTATGTGTAAACACAATTATATACATTAAAAGAATGATCATAGTGCAATGTAGATGTTCCTCACTTCAATATCACATCGCTTTTCTCGGATTCTAGTAATAATAATAATGATAATAATAAAGCAGTTCAGCCCCTTTCCTAAACATATACAACCCTTTGTTATTGTAAGAATATCAGTTCTATTTTAGCTATACTCCATCTAGTTTAGGAGTGATTCTAGTGTATGAATCTCCAATTTCCCCCAGTCCCCTCCAACACCTTTATCACTGGTGGGCTTGAGGTAGTAAAATAACTCATTAAAGTTACTCCAATACTAACCACTACTTTAATCCTGTGTTAGTAAAAGTAAGATTCAAAGGGACAGTAGTGTTCTATTAATAAAAAATGATAGTCTTCTATCTTCATCATCATATAATTATGTAGTGAATAAAGGTAGGTGTTTTTTTAGCTTATTCAAATAGACTTATAACCACCACTGTAATCACTGCCACATAATATCCTACTATAAGTTTAAATATTTGCTGGTGGTGGTGGCGAGATGTTTTGCAAAAAAGAAATTCCCTAAAGGCTGGGCCTATGCTAAATCCCATTGAGTTATGATGACTATAGTCAATGCTCAGCCACCCATGGTATCAACTATTGTCGATGCTGGACCAGCAATGGCCTCAACTATAGTTGATGCTTGGCCCTAAAGGGTTAAAGATGGGATAGGAGCCAACTCAGCTAGATTATTTATTTTGCAGTTCACACAGTGGGTTTGTGATCATAGTGTCTACATGAATGGTATCATTAATACACCACTTAATATAATTGAGTCCCAACACAAATATAATAGGGTTGGGTCCTCTAGCGTGTTCTCACCATGTTTACCTGCATGTTTGATGTATTGAGTTTGAGTTTGACTCTAAACTCACCATGTTTACCTGCATGATTGATGTATTTATGAATGTCAGAAATAATTAAACAGTTTGCACACACACACACACACACACATTTACATAAGTATTATGAATACAAAAAAATTGTGTAACTGAAAAATATAAATTGACCCCCAAAATGTGAAAGGGTTGGATCCTCTAGCCTGTTCTCACCGTGTTTACCTGCATGTTTGATGCATTTATGAGTAGCAGAAAGAATTAAACAGTTTGCACATACCCACACATTTATATAAGTATTGTGAATACAAAAACATTGGGTGCCTGAAAAATTGATCCCCAAATTGGCTCCTAACCCATCTTTAAACCCATCTATAAACAATAGCTACATTTGACATCATCCTGTAACCACTATAACATTCTAACTGGTTTGTGTGTCCCCTCAGTTGGTACTGTATTGGTCCGTATAAGTATGCAGACACTTATCATATAATGTATGAATATACAAATATTTTGATACCCCTGTACTCCAGTACTTATTCAAGACCAGCACTCTTTTTGAAGCCCTAGCATTTTATACAGGCCAATACGGTAAAAACATAAACGGGAGATTGATCATGCCAAGCCCAACTACTGACCAAGTCAGGATATTTTGATATGAATACATAATCCTATACATGTACGATTGCTAATGGAAGGAATATGAGAGGTTCTAACGAGAGTAGGGCAATGCGCCCGTGCTGGGTTTAGATACATTTACATTTATTTATTTCGATGTATCTGTATTTATTCAACCTAATAAAACTTTTTTTTTAATCCCACAAGGGAGGTCCTAGAACATAAACCTTGCAGTACCATTGTTTAGATTTCAGTTATCCTAATATTTAGCAAAGTTTCATAAGTATATACTATGGGATGTATTTAACAGTTTGTTAACATATGGGGTGACCATGCGCGCATGGTTTGTCATTCATGGCCCTCACTGGGCAGATTACATTATCCTACCTACTACATAACTCCCCCACCACACTACCCTACCTACTGTAACGCCCACACCTGTTCTACTGACACACCTTATGTAAGTCCCACCTACACTCCACCACTCACCTGTACGTGCCCTACTTTCTTCAGTCCACCACAACAAGTCTTCCCAGGAGGTCAGGTTTTGCTGATACGGACTATATTTTCATCCATGGTGCTCTCTGATTTGGATGAATACCGATCGGAATTTGTCTCCTCCATTGAAATCCTTGGTACATCTCCGTGATTGCCTGTCTGATTTGGTGTCAATTGCTCAGAGCTCATTATGAGAAAATATTGTAGTACTTTTCTATGTAGATGAAGAGCGATGAAATAAAGATGTTACTACACTGACCGTGAAAGATAGAATGGTGTGTGTGTCATTGACTGCATTGATTTAAATAATGAACTGATGGGTGTATAAAACAGAACAAAAAATAATGGGAGTGGTGTAAACATTTACTGTGGGACAGAGAATAGTACACCTGACCGGAAGGGCAAGGTTTGGTTGAGAGAATGTGATAGTATTGGTATGGAAAATTCCACAGCAATAGACATACTCAGTGGTATACCTTTATATGCAGGTTAACCTGTAAAAGCCTGAGAGCCTGTATAAGATGGAACACCTTTCAATGGTGTACCTGTTTCTGCTGGATAACCATCATATACTGGTGAACCAGCTGTCCCTGGATCACCAGTTGTTAAGGTCAACCAGGTCAACCAATGAATCATGTCAACCAGGTCAACCAATGAATCCCGGTGAACCTGTTACTACTGGATTACCTGTATGAAGAGGTTTTCCGGATATTACTGGTTTACCTTTAAATACAGGTGTACCTGTGGGAGCTGGTGAGCCTGAATATCCAAGCAAACAGTTAGTTATTCAGCCAGTGCCACCGGTGACACTCATTGAAATCAAGCATTAATAAAACATCTATTTGCGGGCTCTATATACATATGAAAATATTATTTGATTATAATGATTTCTAGATGATAAGCATCATATGAATATTGTGCACATTTTACACCAACTTTAAATATAAAATTTTGACATTGGAAGAATTAACAAAAACGAAAGTGTTGACAGCATCAAAAACCATATTAATAATCACATAATCGAAACATCTTTTTTCATAATGAATGGGATTTCTGATAAGATATCTTGAAACATAATATGATAACAATACATGAAAATGTAATACATGATAAACATGATTGACACGTATGACAGCAAAATGGTGGATATAATCACTCGCATTACTACTACTTTTACTGTATAGGTTCCAAAATTAGAGCAATTTAAAATTTAGATTTAAAATTTAAAATTAAAAGAATGGTTTTGTGGCCAAGTATAGGCCCTATTTTTTTTCAAATTCGGAATATAGCCTGCTGATGACCTAATATACCTCTATCAAATCCATGTTTAGCCAATCTGATACACTTTACATTATAAGGAATATGGAGCAAGGTTCTTCCCCTAGGCCTAGACTCGAGCCTAGGCTATATTAAACATCTAAAATCACTCTAAATCAGATTGAACATATTATGACACAATAAACATCTGCCACTGTATAGGCCTATGTGTCATAATGCCTATCGGTACTACACGCACCAAACAGGCACCAAACGCCGCTCTGAAACGCAGCCCAGGCTGAGATTCATGCTTCCCGCCATAAACACAGAGCCTAATTATTACCCGGCCACGTGACCAAGAGAATTCCCTCATCCCACGCGTGACGTCACGAAACCTAAAAATAACCGCGGGGTAGCCCTTCGGCTTCAGATCGACAACACCGCCATTATTGAGGAAGGTAGGCGGATTTTACTGCTTCACTGCGTCCAGAAGGATGGCTTTATCTCCGTATTTGACGCGGGATCGTGTGTGTGAGTATTTTACTTGTATTCTGGTGGTGAACTGAAAATAACTTTCTGAACTGGTGGCCTCCAAACCACCCGATTCTGACTGGAAATCTGGCAGGCGGCTGTCTGAAAACGGGGGCACTGGCTCTGTGTGCTGTGTGGTAGTGCTGCCTACGCTGTAGCGGGGAGTGTATTACTATCTGACACTGACAGCCGTATTTGGCAGATTCCCAGCCCTTTGATACATTCCGTAGGTCAGTTAGGGTTAACATTCTGGACTCATTGGGTGATGATCTGTTTAATAGTGGGGGTGAAATTATTTCCCAGTTCACTCCGACTCCGTGGCAGTTTGCTCAGCCTGTCATTGTGCATCTCAGGGCCAGGCAGAGCTATGCCATGGCTCTGGATTATGAAAAAGTCTGTCAGAAGCAAAGTGAAAGTAAAACTTCCCAAAACCATAGGCAACCCAAGGTAATCTTTTAATCAGTGTTTAGATCAAAAATTAAACTAGCCATCTGCTCCAAAATTGTATCGATTTCCATGATAATTGATTTGGCTAGGTTCTTAGTGATGAGGTGAATGTGAGTGGGCGTGGCAGAAAAGTGATTGGATTTATTATCTGTTTAATATTCTGTTATCATAAATAAGATATAAATTAGATGTATTATTCCTAGATTTAGTGAAGAAACAGAAATTTGGGGGGAAATCATATGCATATAGTCTATATGAATTATAGATTCACCGTTCAGATCTTAGCAATAAAAAGATTAAAGAAGAAGAAATATGACACCATTTTCTTTTAAAATAAGGCTCTCAATATTTTATGTAGTCAAAGTAGACCTATGACTATGTCACCTATGCCAATCTGGCCCGTTTTTGGCCCCTACGCAATATGTATTGAAACATGTCATTTCTTGTGAACAAATCAATTCAAATATGAAGACCTATTATAAAACATGAAATTGTGAAAAATTGGCCATGTTTTTCTGGTAGAATTTTTGATCCGAATAGGAAACCAGATAAGTAGTACCCCTCTCGGTCATTCCTCCACAGAAGAGTCCCTTTTTTGTCCCTCCTTTGACAGAAGATTTCCCTAAAGTCCGTATCATGGGACAGAGATGAGTGATCGTGTCTCTGCCAAAGTAGATTGAAACGGAACATCAGATCCCCCACCGTTTGCATTAGATTTAGAAACTAGAAATCAACATTCATTAATGACTATTTATAGAATTATTCATCAATATATTCAGATTTTCTGCATCTTATCAACCAACAGTCACTGCTGATGAATCTGCCAATCAGTTTTGTAATCATTGACTCAGGGAGCTACTGCTCCCAGAGTCTTATGCGACGCCTCTGTGATACACTTTCCACTGATCTGTGGGGAAAAAAGTAAATCAGTATTTCTCACAGAAAAAAACAATATTCGATATTGCTGTGATGCACACATACAATTGAAGTGTTTTCTGTTCCAATGCAACAAACCCCAACAGTTTCTGTCCATTGGTTCTATCTGAAATTCTATCTCAAAGTAGACCTGTCCAAAAAAGGTCATTTTTTCTTGCCTGTAGACAAACATCAAAGTACTGCTGTAGACATTTCGTCGATTTCGGCATTTAGTGTTAAACCTATGGGATATCTGATTTTTAGCAAGGTAAGACGCTTTTTGTCAGACCAAGATTGCATGGGAAGAGATGTGTGGACGAAATTGTCTCTGATTTTCCTGTGTCTGTCGATTTTCAAAAGGGCCTCTACACACACACCATACACATACAGTACACTATACACACACACCATATACACACACCATACCCACACACACCATACACACACTGTACACACACACCATACACATACACTATACACACATTATACACACACACTATACACATACACATACACACACACTATACACACACACTATACACTCACACCCTGAGTCTTTTGTGGTTAGGATCACACGCTAGATTTTTTGTAAATTACATGTCATTGTCAAAGTTGCAAACTATATATGAGTTGAGCTGAGTTGAAATTCATTTATTTAGACTCTATAAGGTAGGCCCAGGGCCTGTTTGCTACATAGAGTATATGTCAGTTGCATGTATATATATAAACACTCAGAAACATTGTTTCTCGGCCTACTCATATGTAAGACTTGGTATATCACATCTTCCCAACATCACAATATTCTACTGTTGAACTTTATGGACGAATTATTAGTCATCTCAAATTGGCCAAAGGTACAGGTGCAAAAGTTTCCTACCACAGAGATGCGACTTTTCCTGCTTTTGCAGTGACTCCTGCATTTCTGCATTAAAAATTCTTAATTTCCTATACAAATATTAGCGAAAGTACAAGTTTTCCTGCTTTTTGTCAACCAGGGCCTGGGAGTGGCATCTCTGCCACCAAGGGCTACCAACATAAACTTCGCTTCAGGTAACATGCCAAAAAAAAAGCACACACAAAAAACAGCAGCGGTAGTCATTTTGGCTGAAAAAAAAAGATTGTAATTGAATTAAATTTAATTTAAAAGAACATAGTCATGAAAAAATCAAGGACCAGGATGTTCATTTCCACGGAATTCGCGAAAAATGTAGGCCTACAGCACAAAATTAAATACGTTTACAGTATTTAGAGTTTAAATCTAGGCCAGAAAAGGGTGTGTGCTAATTAGGGGATGTGTCATAATTATGTTAAATAAGGTAGTGGTTGTGTATGAATGATAGTGTCTCCAAGCAGTGACTCAGCAGATTCCCAACATGGTATGAAGACAGACTACTGTACACAAGTGTATGACTATAGCAGGCAGAGTGAGGGACTCAGTTAATGACATGGGTGTACTTTGTTTGTTTTGTAGGAGGCACCGCGACCGAGCCTGTTGCTAAGGCAACAGCTGCGTGAAGATGGGGGACGATGACAAGCCGTTCGCGTGCCCCCAGCCGGGATGCGGGATGGTAAAGCAGCTTCACACTAACACATAAAATTAGCACTATGCACTTAAACTCTTTAACCCTTTATGGACCACCTGGTTAAACAGGCCCTGGTGAAAGGGATCCCGATTAAATGGCCCCTGGGTGTACAGCCTTGGTTAAATGGTTATGGACCCCTTGTTAGATGGGCCCTGGCTAAAGGGGCTCTGGTTCAACGATCCCTGGTTCAATGACCTCTACTTAAACATTCCTAGTACATATGTACATGTATTAAACTGCCCCTGGTTAAACCGGACCTGATTTAACAGATCCCTGGTTAAGCAAGCCCTGGTTAAACAGGACCTGCTTAAATGGGACCTGCTTAAATAGACTCTTTGTCAGACAGGCCATGGTTAAACTGGACCTGCTTAAATTGGACCCTAGTCAAACGAGCCCTGGTTAAACGGGCCTTTGGTTGAATGGACCCTGGTTAAACCCCCAACCACTCTATTTTAAGCCCAGAGTGCCGGTCCCCGCTTAGCTTCAACTTGCTGCAGGGGGAGCAAAGGTTTCGCCTTTAAAAGGACAATGGTGAAACAGACCCTTTGTTAAACAAGCTCTGGTTAAAGCAGCCCTGGTTAAAAAACTCAATGCTAAACAGGCCCCTGGTTGTACAGGCCTCTGGTCAAACAGTCCCCAACTAAGCAGCACCTGGTTAGCCAAAGAAAAAAGAGTTGTGTTTAGGTATCCCTAGCGACCCTATTTTTTGGCCTTACGTACATTTTTAAAAAAATTAAAAAAATTTGGAAGGCAGTTTTGAGTTTTTCTACCAAAAAATACACTTTTTTTACTGAAATATTTTGTTTACTGAAATTATACGGAAATGGGAGGAATTTTGTCTCAAAATCCTTAAAAAAATTGGTATTTGGGACATTTTTGGCCAAAGACCTTAATAGTTTACCCTTTAAGGATGCATTTCACTAAAAGTCGACATTGGTCATGATGGTGCACCAATGCCGCCCCGGCCATCATGTCCACCATTCGGGAGTGTCTCAACTGTGTGCGTAGGGTCGGCATGATGCACCAATGCAGCACTGGCGAGTTACTCGCCAGGGCTGCGTTCATGCATGATGATGACCAGGGGCAGGATACATTAATACACTATGTGGGCCTCAACGGGTTAAACACCCTGACTTGACCACTGTTCCTGTTTGTTTCAGCGCTTTGTTAATGCGGACCACCTAACAGTGCACAGAGAGAAGCACGAGATGTCCCTCATGTTGACGCCCGGCACTCGGCTAGGGGGTAGCGGAAACCTCTTTGTCGGTATGGACATTTAATTTTTTGAAATACAAGATTTACTATGCTTTTAAGTACTGAAAGTGCCGTATTTAATTCCATCCATTGAATATGTACAAAACGTGTCTTTTAAAAAATTTAATGGCTTCAAATGAAAAAAATAAACACAAATGCCAACAATATTCTTAAATGCATAAATATATCGTCTCTTTCAGACTTTTCCACTGACCAGACCCCGACACCCACTAAATTCCTGCGGAACTGTGAAGAGATCGGATTGTTTAGTGAGCTCAGCTCCAGTAAGAATCCCTTTGAAGATGCCTTCAAGAAAGCGGCGCAGGACAACATGTCGCAGGTCACGCCCGAGGCTCAACCGGAGGTAAGCCAGTCACTTCGCAGCTGCCATGAATTCTCGTGTAGAAGCCGCGCCTAGTATGCAAGTCAAACCGCCAGTGAAGCTAGTAGGATCGCAGACCACACACATCTCGCTGCGGCTTATTACCGACACATTATTTAATTTGATGTACTCTACATTCAAATGTATTTATGTAAATTTGGATTTTACGTCTTTCAGATTCTGGTTTCTATAGAAGGTGGGACGCTAAACACTCCTATTCCCCAGGTAGGTCAACATAACCCAACGTTGTCTACATGTCAAATTCTGATTTAATATAAATAGAATTTCAAAATCGGGTTAGAGATGGTGGGCTAGAAAAAAAAAAAGTCGCATTAGAGGTGGGGATATGTAAAAATGTCATGGTAATTTCAAGTTTATAAGCCAAAGTACCAGTTGGCGGTCTGCTTCTAGGGGAGTTTTAAGGTCACTAATGGTTGATATCACCACCACATTTGATGTATCTCGTGTAGGTTTTCCACCAAAAGCCGAGCACACATTTCTGTTTGCAGGCCGACTCGTCCCAACCTCAGCCGGAGTACATCCCACTTCCCGGCCCCACATCGGACTCCGGGTCCACCCTCGGGTCTAACAACGTCTCGCCCATGAACCCCAAACAGGAGAGCGAGACGGCCATTGATTTACGAATGTCATCCACGACCTCCCCCACATCGGCACCTCGCACTATCACCATCCCCTCACCTCGTGCGGCTACCCTCCCGTCACCGCGTGCCGTCACGATTACGTCGCCCCGCATGGTCACAATACCATCACCCCGAGTGAGAGTGACACAGGAGGAGACATTGTCGCCCGTCGACGTAGAACATACGCCACCCCCAGACTCGGAGGATGACATATCCATTATATCCAGCTCCAGCATGACCTCCATGCGGGGGGCTGAAGAGGATTCGGCATCTGGTACTTTTTTTCCCTTCCCTTTTAAAAGTTTATTAGTACCGTAAAACCCCTCTGATGAGTCATCTTTGGGGATTTTGGGCCCAATTCTGGATATAGCATTGTCTCATAGTTCGCATAGGCTTATAAAGGAGGTTTCTTATGCATTCCTTATGGTGTAAAACTGCTTTAATAAATGACTTGAAATTCGGCTTATAAATTTCTCTCCAAGTTTGGGGAGGGGGGGGACGTCGGCTTATGAGGGAGGTATGATTATCAGAGAAGGTTTACTGTATTCATCACCTTCAGAAGGGAGATGGTCTTATTATTCGTGTATTTAATTTGCTATCATGTTTGTCTTACAAACATGTACATACAATATGGGTCATACTATGGTATTTGCATAATAAGTTGAAATTAGCCAAATGATATCTCATACCTATATAGAGTGTTCATATTGTAAATCATGATTTAATCAACCTATCATGTTAAAATTATTCCAACAACAGCCGTATAATATCAATGCATAGTAAAATTATATAAATGTCTAGTATGTCATCTCCGAAATGTCGTTGAAATAGTATCTATTTGAGTGTGTACATGAGGAACTGTGGACATGCACTGCAAACCATGTGCACACTTTTGACTAATTGTATTTACAAAGATCAACGGGTGAATTCAGTGAATAATAAATACTTTTATAAACTCCAAAAACTTCAGTGAGTGAAAACTACGCGGTCATGGCGGGTGGACTTCCTCATAACGCGGTGGTGGTGTCCACTGCCCAGGAGGCGTTCCGGTCGGCCGCGGTCTCCTCTCACATGGTCACGTCCCCGATCACCTCTCAGGGCGGTATAGCTGTAGGGTGAGTACCGTAAATATCAATATATATACCGTATTAAGCCACATCCCGACTTTGGGCCTATCCTATAAGCCGCACCAGTCAAGTTGGCGACCTGACAACAATTTATGGTAGCTGATTTTTATCCTTATGAGTCCTCAAGCAAGCTAAGCAGCTCTCGATAGTGCTAAATATGTGACACCTTGTCAGCATGACGCAAAAAAATGTATGTATAAATACCGCAAATTCTAGCAAGCCTAACCCATATATAAGCCATACTTTTAACTTTTACAAATCCTATAAGCCACACTTGGGGTCTAACTTTGGCCACTTAAAAAACTTTCTAAAAGATCCCAATAAGCAGCACTGGTGTTCTGACTCATATTAAAAGAATTAACAGTATATACAAACTTCGCAGTGTTAAAACTCCCCCTGTGTGTTGTTTCAGAGCCCCTATGGCGGCGTCCATACGTCCCACCACGCAGTACCTAATGCAGGTGATGTTACAGCTCCCAGGGGGTCAGACGGTGCCCGTACAGATACCAGCCGCCATCGGGCCCGGTGGCGCCCTCTCCCCACAGTCAGCGGTACAGATCATCCCCCAACACATGTTCTCTCAGCAGTTCCAAGTGAAGACCGAGCCTCAGACCTCCCCGCAGCCCGCCCCAACACCCCCACCACCCCCATTGCCGCCCCAGCAGCCACCCCCCAGTATGGCAGTACCGGTGCAGACACCGAGTATGGCGCCTGCACCCCCAGCCCCCACGCCGCCTGTGCCGCCCGTGCCGACCGAGGTATCCACGACGACCAGTGTACAGAGTGCTGCCTCCGCCATCACCAAACAGGTACAAGAACTAGTTCATCCTTTCATGGCATCATATAGCTCTTTAACTTGTTGTCCTCGATTATATTGCAGTCTCTATTCTGTGGTGTGATTTGGCAGAAGGTCCAATGTAAAGAAATGTCATTAAATTCAGTTTCATGCTTTTATCGTTGAACCCCAAATTCACCGAAATGCTAATACGCTTTACTTGATAAATGCAAAAACTGAAGGCGGCGATCACAAAGAATGTAACAACATCACACATACAGTACTAATTCTTAATAACCAAATCACTAAAAATCCTCCCATATTTGATAACAAATAAAATAAATCAATAAATACATTAATTATTGTGTTAATGACAGAAACTGAAGGCGGCCATCACACAGAACGTGCAGCAGAGCGTGCTTCACAACAACATGCGGGTCATGACGGAGGCGGTGGAGCGTGTCATTGCGTCGCCCGCCCAGCGCCCCCAGACACTGCTCAAGGCCTCCTCTGGTGGGGTGCTCCTGCAGCAACAGGCCCCCGCCCTCATCACCACCGGCTCCAGTATAGTACAGACGCAGGCCGCCGACACATCAACTCCTTTCGCGTAAGTCATATTTATCATTGTAATTGACATAAAGTTGGTATCCCAACTGTTGCAGTGACCAATTTCCACTTTAAGCATGAGGATAAGCATGGTGATGTTGTAAGTCATTTGTGAAAGTATTAAATCTCTGTGAGCAATATTTCTATACAGGAATCCAAGTTTAGTAGGAAAGTTATTATTGACTGATCAGTCAAAAATAGGGTAATTAACATGCTTCTCTCCCTACACACAAGGTGTCACCAGTGAGCAGTATTTACATGATCCCCACTGCAGACACAATAGCTCATTCATGCACACATCAGTGCTTCAGATTTTATACAGGTGGCAGCATCTCTCAGATGGTGGCCCATGGTTGGGGTTTCTCAAACAAAGCTGTGGATATGTGTTTTATTACATTATCTTACATTTAGACCCTTGGTAACAGTAACTATATACACAGTACAGAAGAGAAGTACATATTAAGGGTTTCAGCTAATTATTGATGGAAGTCAATTTCAGTCACCCTAGTTGGGATACAAACTTTAATAAGTGCACATCCCCGAATAAGCGCAGTTTGCATGAGATAAGTGCAATGCCATACATTTTAAAAGGGGAGAGTGGAGGAGATCGATTTGCACATTTGTAGTTCACAAATCCTACACAGGAGGACAGATTGTTCATCTAATGCAGTGACCCAGGTGGCTCCTGTTTAGCTCTCCATGCCACCATGTAATAGTAGTACCGTAAATTCCCGCGTACTACCCGCGGGTAGTACGCGAACCAAATCGCCAGTGCGGGTTATAGGATTATCCCAAAGTCTAGGTGCGGGTAATACGAGGGTTTTTGTTTTTTGAGATTTCAGAAATTGCTCTGAAATGACTCCTCCCCTCCCCAAGGTAGCTGGGAGGGGGGGGGGGATGGGGCCAGATAGGGGGGGGGGGGTGCAAGGTGTGACCGCCACAAAGCTAACTGCCTTGGGTAGGGGGGGGGGGGGGGGGGCTCAGCTCCTGGTACATGTAGGACCTTTAGCGGTCACAGCTTTCTGCCCCCCCCCCCCCCCCACCCACTGACCCCATGTTAGCTTTGTGGCGGTCACACCTTGCCCACCCTACCTCATGTACCATGTATAGAGTGCATGTGGCTGCTCACAGAAAGGCTGGCGTAGGGGTGATATTTTCAAATTTTCCAAAAGTCTAGGTGCGGGTAATACGAGGGTTTTTACCCAGGAGCACTCAGACCCCCTGTGCGGGTTATAGGATTCTCCCAAAGTCGGGGTGCGGGTTATACGCGAGATGCGGGTAGTACGCGGGAATTTACGGTAGTAGTAGTAGTAGTAGTGGTCTGCATGGATCACTAGCCACCCCTGTGGTTATAATTACCTTGAACCAGTTGACCCAGCCTGGTCAGGTAAAATTGGTAGGGGGACCATGAATCAAGCTTGGTTTGGTATGAAACATTCTATAAAACCAGGATAAAGCTATCATGACCTCCTTAAATTAATCATTCAATTGAACTAGGCTTCTAGGGATACACAATTCAGAAAGAAATCCTTGTGTATTTAAGTGCTTATTTTTAACCGAATCCATGGGATGTGGTCTATTCAAGGGGTAGTATACCGTTTTCTGTGGGCACACAAGTGGTAGTCTAGACAGTCAGTACACTGGTGGGTATCAATAGTATTGTATACTACCACTGGCATAGTCTAACTGCTGGTCACATCAGTGCAACTTACGTAGAGCAGTGAATTGCTGGAAGGGAACAACCAGCATCCTATTTCTTGGTTGCCTGAGCCATTATTTTTGGGGTACTTTGCTAGGGAATACAATCCTACAGGGCTAGGACATGCCTGGATCTCAGGGATTGTGCTTGGGCGATTCTAAATTTAACTGAGGTGTTATATAAACTCAACAACCCTGCCAGAGGATTTTACCAATTGGTTTGAGAAGTCTTAGCCTTTAATCTCATTTGTATTCATTCAAATAATGTGTTGTTAACAAAGATCAACGAGAAACATATTTTGGTAGTTGCTGATACATTTTGATCCACTTTACCCTTCCTTCCCCTTCTAACTTCACTTCTATATATATGTATGTCCATGGCTTAATTCCTGCCTTCTTACCATAACAGCAGCAAACGTTCCAGGAAGTCTTCAGAAGAAGATCCGGACGAAAGGAGAAGAAAGTTCCTGGAACGAAACAGGTATTAATGTCTATACAATGTTGCTACAAAGTTAATTTATTTTTGTTTTTTAAAGCATGCCTTGCCATGCTGCATAATGACTGTTAGGGATAGAAACAGTTTCCGAAATCACGAGGCTATGTTTGCTCTATGTTTAATTTCACAGCCCTGCTAATCCTTTAGGGACGGCATGTCGCTAAAAGATGACATCAGTCATGATGCACC
Source organism: Harmothoe impar (assembly GCA_947462335.1). Classification (NCBI taxonomy): domain Eukaryota; kingdom Metazoa; phylum Annelida; class Polychaeta; order Phyllodocida; family Polynoidae; genus Harmothoe; species Harmothoe impar. Next base: position 15,855,600 of record OX381721.1, on the reverse strand, counting down.
AATGCAGTCCTGGCTAGTAACTAGCTGGTGGTGCATTGGGACATCAAGCTGACCCTTCGGGAGTGCCAGGGCTGCATTCATGCATCATGACGACCAAGGGCATGATGCACTAATGAGATTTCTCTGGAAATTTGGAATATTGAAGGCCACAAGGGTCACCCCTGGATTTGTACAGATCCACCGAGAAAATATTTTAACATTAAGAAGAGTCTCTATACTGAGAAACTACCAGCAGTGCTCCCACTCCTCGCCAGACGGCGCGCTATGCATTACGTCATATTATCGACCATTGTCGTCGGGCAGTCGTAGTGCTAAGTCAATGGGGCGTCTCTGTATTTTGGCTCTGGACTCTTTAATAATTATAGTACCAACTAACTAGACATATGTGTATGATCGGGTAGGCGATTGCCATCGAGTTAAGCACTTAGAATTATATCCCGAGGTAGATACGAGTTGATTTTCAACCACAGCAATGGTAAAGGAATGGGGAGTTGCCCAGCGGGAGACCCGTATGTTAGGGTTGGTGCGCGATTTTCTCATGTGTTCTGAAGCTGTTAGATGAGTAGTATAGGGGGACTAACCCATACAATTCACCTTAATACGTTCCGGAGAAAGGGTTTTGGACCTGTCTTGGAATTTTCTTTAAAACTCAGTCCCATTCCTGTAGACAAGAGCAGTAATAGAAATGTAAATAGGACATGCTCGGTGATTATGCCGCTTTAAGGCATCGTACCATCCTTAAAGGGTTAAAGGATTAAGTTTGTAGATTGTTAACTAATATATATTCAATGTGTTGTTTTTGTGACAGAGCCGCGGCAGCGCGGTGCAGGTACAAGCGGAAACAGTGGATCACCAACTTGGAACGTAAAGCAGATGACATAAGCGGAGTTAGCGTAAAGTATCAGGTGAGCACAGGCTTAGTAACATTAGTCGCCTATAATTTTTTTTAGTATTGACCAAATTATTTTTCAAAGAAGGAGGTTATTAAATGCGGGGGCGCCTTATACAGTATCCTATTTTAGGCTTAAGGAAGGTTTTCACAGGAACGGCGCTCTTTTGAAACCGGCACTCTTTTGCGACAGTACGGTATGCATTCCTGCTACTATGGTACATTACTTAAGTCACCATAATCATATTGGCCCAAAATTGGGGTACGGTTTATACGCGAGAATTTACGTTATTTACTTTTTAATGTGTTTCAGACGGAGATTAACCAGCTGCGCGCGGAGGTGGCTCGACTCAAGGCGCTGCTGCTGGCACACAAAGACTGCCCCATCTTTGTACAGCAGAGAACCTCGGGTCAAATCAACCTGGAAACAGGTCAGTCTGCATCTATAACTTTGCTGTGCTTGGATCTTTGATGTTGCCTTTCTATGTATTTTATAGTAAGCCTTTTTCGCAGTGGTTTCTCTAGGTATTGGTAGCCATGGACCATACATAGTAACGAAGAGGGCTAAGAAATCTAGGCATTCTGATTGGTTCAATACTGACTTCGCACTTATCGGTTTTATTTATATTGTAAACAGAAATGGAAATATTGTAAATTAAAATGTTGTTAATGCAAATATTATTCCTCTATTAAGTACTACTTTGCAAGATGCCAATAAAAACAAATCAAAATTGTTTGCAGTCAACGTGCAAAAGATGGAAATCGGCTCCGAAGGTGAGCAAGTGTCGGTGCCCACCAAGGTCACGACCCTCAGCCTGGCGCCCGGCCAGTCATCCCCCCCTGCCGCCTCGCAGGGGGCCCCCCCGGGCGCATCGCAGATGGTCTGCCCTACGATCATAAGTGTCATCGATGGCGACACACATAACAACATCCTTGTGAAGCAGTCCTGACAAGCCTGCCCGCCACCGCCGCAGTAGGAGTAGGAGTAGTCTTAGAGGTGGGATTCACCCCATGGACAACAATGTGTTGGTGCCATTGTTTTTATTTCATGTCTTTATCATGATGATAATATGTCTATTATTATTGATAACTGTTAATTATTCATTTTGCCAAATTGTGTGTGGTACTACTTTTTCTGTTACAGAGTGGAAGAGGAGGATCATGTATGTTACTATTATTATTCTTATTATCGTTGCGCTGTTTACCAGACGCGGTCTGTGCTCCCGTGATATTTAAGACATCATTTCTCATCTGCACCTGTACATTATATGCACTTCATTAGTCCCATGTAAGGCTAGAATCATGGAGGGGGGGAGGGGTATGTAGGGTGGGTGATGCATGGGGGGGGGGGGGGGGTGATACAAAGCAGCAGTTGTTAGTAAAAGAGAGAGAGTACCGGTAGTTGACTTAGTGACAGGCACTGGAAAGATTCTTGCAGTCAGTACTTTGACGGAAATATAGCTGGTGATGCGATACCGCAATTTTAATCCGGGAAAAAGATCATTGCCATAAATATTGTCATTAATGCAATGAAAATTTGGTGAGACCATGCATGTTTGTCTTGATAAACTTGCTTAGTACTTCTTTTTGTTAGAAAATGCGATTTTCAGGTTTAAAATGTTTAGTTTTCCCGCAAACAAGAAGTTGATAGTAAGACGTGCCTGTGATATAACAGTCTTAGATGATCTTACACTGCGCGAAAATACTAGACTGCCTGTTGTATAAGCGCTGGGATTAGAATGACCCTCAAGTCTCTCGTAAGCACTAAAATCGGATATTAGATAAGCACCTGTATTGTAATAGTATGGGGAGTAAAGGTCCCTATAAGTTGAAGAGTGTTCAGGCGCATTATCGCGACAGTGCGTTATCATAGTGTAAGCACGGTCATGAGTCGCCAACTGCAAGAATGGAATAGGGTGGGAGGAGGTTTCAGTGACAGCTAAATACAGTTGGAGGTTTAGACTGTTAGTGTGGATGCTCGTAGAGGATGTGGCAGGGAGAAGGGTAGAAGGTCATGCAGGCTTTTTTTGAGAGTATGTATTTGGTTAATTTTACTCTCTTTTTTTTAAATCCTTAGAAAACCTGAAAAAAAAACATGTTTTTTCACATCAAGACATATTTTGCGTGCTGACTGCAAGGGTAGGAATGGCCGACTTTCGTGGGAAGGGGGTGTGGCTGCTGGTGATAAGGATCATTATAAAATACTATTATATGTCATGGTACATAAATATAAAATGTGTGTCCATAATCAAACCCAATCCTACCTTGATGTCAAGTATCCATGTATATAGCTATATTCTCAGATTCATGGACCAGTGTTCCAATCATTCCATTGATAGTTGTTGGATCATGTTTGAAATATGTTTGAAATATGTTAAATACTCTGATGATCATTGCTATAATCTTAGCTAGAGACACATAGACTATAAGCCCTTTAGGGACGGAATGATGACCCAAAGTCCATGTTCATTTGTCGTCATGATGCCCAACGCAGTGCCAGTAACTCACTTTTGGGGCATCATGCCATCCTTTCAGGAGTGCATCAATCACTTCTATAGGGTCGGCATGATGCATGAATGCAGCACATGCATCATAACAACAAACAGTGTAGTGCATTAAAGCACTATGCTGCCCTTAAAGGGGAGTCACTACTCTAACATAGACTATCACCTGTACACAGCATCTGCATTCATGTCAGATACAATCCTAGAAATACTGCCACCTGAATACTAACTAAGTCCAAACCAAGAGCTTATTCTTGTCCAAAATCTGGATTTTTGTCATCATAAATATTTAACTTTAAAAAAAATTGTCACTTAATAGAAAATATCATCACAATGTCGTCAATATTTCGGAACCCAAGCTTTTATTCTGTTTTTCAATCTGTGGAGAACCCTGTTTTGTGATGATTTGATCATATATGTGCGGCCATAGCCTGGGCCACACCAAAAAAATGGTTGGTCAATAGATTTCAGTTTTGAAGATGGTGCGAGCGACATTTTTATCTTTTTATCTTTAACTTTTAAGATTTTGTTGTCAATGGATTTTGTCCATTATTCCGAATAGGGGATCAAGTGAAAAATCTTTTTCAACTCACTGCACGAAATATTACTGTTCGTAGACAGGTAATAGAGGTGATGAAGAAGCAAAAGGGGAAAAAAATCCCAATTTTTGAAAAATGAGGCAAGCGAAATCCATTGACACAGAAAAAGAAAATTAGCATTTCTGAAAATAAGGGACGCAAACTCTATTGACCTACTTTTATTTTTGGTCTGGCCCTTCCATTATAGGGTCAACTTGTTGTCTTGGTTTTGTCAGGGAGACGTTAATGCTTCAGTGTCGGTTTTCACGACGATATTGGTGTGGTTAGAAATAACATACCATAGGCTTATACCAAGATAAGTCTTAAAGCTTGATATCAGCATATAGGCACAGTCTGTAATAGAATACTGTATACAACACCATGTGTGTAGCCTTCTCTGTGAAGTCAATGGCGGGATTCTTCGCGAAAGCCAATAAAAACAAAAACAGGTTGGACAAAGAAAGTACTGATAAGCCTTTAAGGGCAACATTGATGCACCAATGCAGCACTGGCGAGTAACTCGTTGTTCCTGCACTCATACTTCATGCCAACGCTATGGGATTGAAGCACTCCCGAAGGGTTGGGATGAATTAACATGGAGTGTCATGACATCATGTCACCTTCACGATTTCCTAAACAGGTGTCCATTTACTGTGTGACATGACCTAAGCCCAGTCTCACTGATTGGCAAAGTACTCACTCCCATGTCTTGGGCTTCGAAAATGTTGTATGATATTTATTTTTGTAATCAATAGAGAAAGATGTTCCTGCATGGCACTACTAGATAGTGAGGCTTGACCTGCCTCCAGCTGGGTTACTTTGAGGTGTCACACCACTGAATGTGGCTTTTTTATCACATGAAGCTAGTATAATCACCAGATCATGGTAGACATGGCTTAATGTCAGTGTGGATATTTGAATTGCTGAGCATTTTTTCCAGCAAACATAGAGAAATACTGCAACAAAGTAGGACTTTCACTTAGTTGAACTTTAATGTGGCCCATAACAATTGATAAATGATATCTAAAGTGGTATGAAGATCAAGACAATTTAATCCAAATTCTTTATCCACAGGTTCTTTCTATTCTGATGTTAACACTGAACAGTTGCTGTTAAACTCTCGTTAGTTTGTCTTTCCACTTTCATCTTTGATCTTGGCAAGTATTTTAAAGAGTATTTCTGTGGCTGATACTAAATTTGTCCATTTAACATGTCTACTTTCTGTTGAACCATGTAAGGATGGCATGATGCATTAAGGCTTCATGTTCCTTTTTCATCATGATGCACCAACATAGCTGCAATAAGTAACTCACCGATCCCGTAGGATTGACATTATGGATGCATGTCACTGGTGCTGCATTCATGCATCATAAGGCATGTTATGGTACATTAACACACTTTGCTGCACTTAAAGGCTGAAATCCATTTTAAAAATGTGTGCAGGATACATTTTGCGCTACTGTATGCATACCTGGTGGTCACTACATATGTATGTCCCATTTTATTGTCAAAACCCCTCCCATTAACAGATATATGTTTGAAAGCTGTATAATTAGTCAATATTGGCTTTAATTGACAACAGTTTTGTTATGTGATTGCATGTTCCTATGACATAAGGACCACATACAGGTGCTTTGATTTGGCGCAAGACTTGGGTAGAAAATAAGACTGTGTTTTAAGGAGACTTATGTTCCTGGAAAATAGATAACAAATGAAAGTTATCTTTGTTTTAATAAAGTCTTCTGTTATGCATGTATTTCTATTCTTGTACTATCGCAAACTCTTTCAGTTGTATTTTGACTTGGGTCACAGTGGTTGAATGTATTATAACTGCTTGTCCTGCCAACTAGCTGTTTTACTAAGAACCAAAGATTGGACTTAACATGACTTAATAAGCTGTTTTTTGTTATTGTTCTTTTAATTAACATATCCCAGATGGCTTGGCTAAATAATATATGGTACATTGTTCAACACATGTTGCATTGTTATATAGTATGAGTTATTTTCATGTTGTTGGGAGTTATGGGTATTCCTTGGCAATTCATGTCTATAGATAACAATATCAGGTACCAGACCACACAATACTAAGTCACTAAATGTTTTGACAACACATGTAACATATCTTTGTCAACCCTTTAAGGATCGCATGATGCCTCAAAGCTTCATGTTCATTTGTCATTATGATGGAGTAATGCAGCGCTGAAGAGTTATCTTCTGGCACTGCATTCAGGTATCATGCCCATACTTCAGGTCTGTCAATCCTGTAGGCTGTCATGATACATGAACTTACAGAGCAAGTGGCATTCCTGCATCATGGCTGCAATAGAACATAGCACATTAAAGCTCTTAGAAAGTAAATACAAAGGTTGTAGCATGATTGAGATATTCTCTACTTCAACACCTATGCTGATAGCAAGGTTTTTAAAGAAATCTGTTTTATACAGCTATTAAGATTAAAATGTTGAAAATAGTTATGCCATATAGCTTTGTCGGGGGCAAATTCACCTCACAGGGAAACAGACTTCATATAACACAACTGTTTTACTTTTCATTTCATTTTTTCTAGTTTTTAAAACACCATTATAAATTCCTATATTTGGAAAAATTTAACTGTCACTTAGTACACACAGCTGCAACACTCTAATGTACCTGTTCTTGTACACTCTAGGGCACCTGATATGTGAAATGTCAAAGCAAACAATACAACAACCATGGTAAACCTTGGTATCTTCTATTCTGTAAGTCTGTCCACTGCCGCCAAGCTGTAGTTCACACATTAATGCTTCCTTCTGGAGGTCATTCATATTGTTGTAGGAGTCACAACACTTGTGATATCATTGTTTTCTCCTCAGAGAATATGGTTACTGATATGAAAAACTGGAACATGGTAAAACAATAAAGTTGATGTACAAATTATGTAAAGTAATATATGAAAATAATGTAGTAATGCTGGCCTGTATGATGCATTCAAAGAGATGAAAAAGAAAATTCTTGTAAGATGATAATTTTCAACCTACTGATATATCATAAATCAATGATGGTTTTAATGTAAACATTGTTTAAAAAAACTCATTGGTGGTTGTTGTGTATTGGTGGTTGACCAAATCGTGCATAGCTGAAGTTGAACCGTTAGTCTTAAGTACACTTATACTGCATTGTAACACAAGAAAACCAGAGAAAGGGAATTGACAGACTGGTATCTCATGGATGGCTTAGAGAGTGGTTGATGAAGGGGTAACAAAAGATTGTTTTAAGCAAGCCCACAAACTGTTTTAATAAAATCATGACAAGCGTATATTGCCTCTTGAATTTTATCTCTTGCTCACATCAAAACTTGTATAGAATACTTATCCTCTTGTATAATCCTTACTTGTCTATAAGCTGCCCCCTAACTTTGACAAATCTTGCAAGCCGCAGAGCTTCTTAATTTCACAAGAGTTTCTAAAATAATATTGTGTCTGTTTATTGCTGACAAGACTTAACTAGGTGCCCCCTTTTGAAGTTTCTATAGATTGTCATAGACCAGTTAAAACAAAATGGCACTCTTTTCAAGTAGCAGGGATGAAAGTCTTCAAGTTTTTCCCTGAAATCAAGTCTTTTTTAAATCAAAAAAATATAATCAGGATTAGGATATATTTGATGAGTACTCAATATAAACTCAAACAAACTTATTTTGTTTGTGTAATCCTATGAAAAGATAGCAGAATCATCACTGGTTCATCCTCAGTGGTCCTACCCATACACAGACAGGCTACACCACACTGATCTCAGTGTCAAGTTTTTCTCAAGTTAACTTGAGAAACCTTGGAGCCCTCTCTCTCCTCTATAGTCCTATGCATTTACACTCTTCACATGAGGCTTAGACAGTGAAACTAAGGTGCTATGCATGGAGAGTGTATGGACAGATTTCTCATTCTCCTCAGCAGGAGATAACGTCCATGATCACATGGACATGACAAATGCTTCTCCTCAGCAGGAGATGACGTCCAGGAGAATATAGACATGACAAATCCTGCTGCACAGCACTAGATATATGTGTCTATAGATGCATAAACATTCATATGCTCTATAATGTAGTTGTGAGGTATGTTATATCTTCAAGTTTTTTTGACATAGTCGACTTTCATCCCTGAAGTAGAAAATGTGTCACTCAACCGCTGACATACAACTTACTATCAGGTTTTTATATTAACATTTCCAGCAAGATGGAATATCATATATCATTGCTACCTTCTCCATCACCAGAGCCCCATGTATTTCTTTTCTAGATGGTGCACCCCAACAAAACATGGTATTGAATGAAAGGGGAATCCCATGACTATCACCTAAGAGTGTGTATCACACTGTAGCCCTACAGAAACTTAAAGGAAAATGCTGGTTTCCATGGCACCTTGTACTTCTTTTCATAACACAAGATAGCTCACATTTCCCTATTCCCTTTCCATATGGCTAGACCTGGAAATCTGCCAGTTTATCATGAGATATCCATGTGTATGCCCAATCAGTAATCAAGCATGTGTCCCATGATATTTGCCCTGTATAGGACCTAATTTCTTTCATCAGACAAAATAAATGATAGTACATACAGGTAGTGAACCACAGATTAGATCTCAATCATGACTCACTAGAGACATCTGGTGTTGGGATGTAGCATCTTGGCAATAGGTTCATATATGGGGATATGAAGCAGTGCCATGGAAACAGTTTGGGAAACTAGCATTTTACTCAACGTGTCTGTAGGGTTACAGGGCAATACATACTCTTATCTGCTAGCCATGGGATTCCCCTTTCATTTAATACTATGTTATGCCTGTTTTGTTGGGGGTGCTACGAATTTCAAATCAAGAGTTGTGGGACCCCAGTCTAAACTGTTGTAACTGATATTTAGGTCCGTCTACTGGGTTGGCGCTAGGACGTTTTATGGGTTAGCCAGTCTGGCGAATTTGACCCAAGGTTGATTAGCCTGATTGGTCATGAATTCGCCAGATTTAAATGAGGAAAATGATGACCAAAATGATGATATTATAGGTACTTTTCCTCAACACCTTCCATTAGGCCAGAAAGGGAACAAGTTGGTCTCCGGATTTTGCAAATTTTTATCAGAAAAACTAATTTATCTTTTCATCTCCAGAAATGAGTTAATCCCCAAGAATCAATCAAATTTATATGCTGCTATGGGTTAACTGGGAAATTTTGTCAGGGCAAAAATAAAGGGGAAAAAAGAGAATTTTTGCTCAAAATATGGATGTCAATTTGTTGTGAATTTTTTTGACCCCCCCCCGAGGGGTTGACATTTGTTACCCCCGCCTCCTGATCACTCCCTAAATGACTCACATAGGGCAACCACATAACAATGTACATTAGCTCTATGATGTAATCATTACTCCCTTCCATTTATAACCCCTCTGGGAGTTTTGGGGAAAAAAAGAGACAAATGTCAAACAACAATAAGTGAAATATTGCATCCTAGAACAGTTTTCGCTTGCCTCCACAAAAATCAATTCAAGTCAGTTTTATGCACAAGAAAAAAGTGCTTGGATTGCCCTGATTTTTCTCACCAAAAAAGTGAAAATGCGTACATAGAGAGTATGCAAAAATGGCTCTAGAACCCCCCCCCCTTCCCTGTTTTCATGTACGCTTTTGTATGCATTTGCCATGCCCCCCCCACCCCCTATAGGTGCATACATGCTTTATGGAAGCCCCCTAAAATAAATACGATAACTGTTACACTATTAGTTCATATATAAAGGATACAATTAAATATAGGCTTGTTTTTGGAAAGGGATATTCTTGCATGTTGATTGAAACACGGAGAGAAGGAGAATGGCAGTTAGAACTACCATATACTTATACACAAAGGTTCGCTGTAGTTGAGTCAAAATTGTGATTGCAATGTAATGAATAGGAGAGAAAAATGCAGGTATATTTCATATTTTTCTTAAGAAAATTAGGAAAATTCAGGTCTTGAAAATATCTAGATATGCTTTACACGTCTGTTCCTCCCTTGATCTTAGCTTTCCAAAGATATATTATACAAGGTATTTCTAATAGTGACTATAACATTCTGGTGAATAATTCGCCAGTCTGGCGAATTCAATAGGAGATAGGATCGCCAGATTGAATTATAATTCGCCAATGGCGATCTGGCGAGCGGCTAGCGCGAACCCTGGTCTAGAAAGAACAATAGCATGTGCTTATGGGGGCCTCCCCTGTTTTGAAATTCCAGAATATAATAGTGATCAATGACATCACCCAGGAGCATCACCTATCATTTAATATGAAGCCCCTAGTGGTAAGGGTGCCAAATATATATATAGGTTGGCACCTAAAATCAGCCATGCTGAGTGCCATTCCTAGTCTTTATTGACATAAAATTTATAATAAGCCGTCATAAATCTGTATACGATTGAGAAATTAAATGTTTTATTAGTGAAATTGTGATACAAAGGCGTCGATGGACAACGAATTACTGTGTATATTGATGTGGTCAATAAACGATTAAAACCCTTCCAAAAAAAAATATATTGGATAGCAGTGGGCCACTGTGGCTATTCCTAGACAGTACACAGTCCCCTCTGTAAGCAATCTGTAACACCTAAATATTTAGTAGGATAGGAATAGTTCACAATACATAGTTTTGGCTGCTTTTGTTATTTGATTAGCCTTAGTATTTTACCAGTATATTCTGGGATCTATAGAAGTCACTCCCATAGGGGGAAACCTTGAAAATAGTGGTTGGTTCAGTTGCAAAGACAAACTCAGAAAATGTACTTTCTTCTTTTATTGATGTATACATCCAAGCATACCTGGGGTACATCTCAAAAGGACTGTCTACAATTACTGCCCAACGTTTAAAAAACAAATAAATAATTAGTTACCTACATTGAACACAGGGGTCGCTTTAGGTTATGTACAATATTGCCATGGTTACCAGGGGGTAGGTTAATATTTTGTCTCAAATGCTAGACACATGATAGTTTCTTGTCAGAAAAATACCATTAACATGTATAATATACAGTAGATAAAAGAGCAAAAATATGAACATGCTATGATATCTAAGCGATTCTGCAAATCATTCATAGGATAACATCATACAACTGTGCCTTATCCAAGTAGTCTCTGGCACTCACATGAACAACAGCTATCTCTGAGCAAATGCGTCTCTCAGAAACATCACCATGGAGCAAAACCCTGACAGATAATTATGATGTCTGGGCAAATAAGGTTCCTAATCAAAGATCATGCAAGGCAAAAAGCATATGTATAAGCCACCACTACAAGCTTAAGATCAAAATTGCATGGATATTAAGACAAATCTATATTGAACAGCCCAACTATATACTGTGATGTCAAGGTTTTCTCTGTACTATAACCTATATGAAGTCTCTCATCGAAGAGAGAAAGACAGACTGGTAGTGGTTAAGGGAGTGTTCATTTATTAGGAACATGGGCAGGGGTGGTGATGGGGAGAAATTGTCACCCCTCCTGAGGTGGGGGAGGGGCGTAAAACATTCCGACCCCTCTTGAGGATGTGGGGAGGGTGTAAGGAATTGTGCCCCTTTTTAGCAAAAAAGCCTGCAGGTTACTATAGTTCAAAGGGGGGAAGGTGGGGCTCTGCACAAAATTCACCACGCCCCCCCTGTAATTAATAATTGACCACTCCCTGAAGTCAATGAACAGGTAAAGAATGTCACTCCAATTCCGAAGAAAGCAGTGTTTCTCACCATCAGGAAGTTTTCCACATAGACCTCTTTTGTATACCGGTAAAGGAACTGTATACATGTGGGTGCTGTACCAGTAAGTAGGAATCTTCAAGATGAACGATTGACTTATGCCATATTCTAAGCCGTAGTCTTAGCTTTGATATTACATTTCTCAAAGTTATCATTAGCCAATGACATGCTTCAAAAAGCCTTTTGTCATAGATTCCTATTCATACACTTTCAAAATATATTCATTCACATTATATTTCAATTGGGAAGAAGTGAAAAGCTTCACATACACAGTGATGGGAAATATCCAATTCACGACTTGAGGAAGACACAATGCACTCGTGTGACCCTGAGAATTGTTCCGGTTTTACACGCTGACAGTTATTTTCAATTGGAGTGTGATACCAGTACTACAAACACCCTGTAACTTCTTTTAAGTTTGGCAATTCACCATTTTTAAATCCAAAGCTATTTCAGTCATGTTTGATATTCAAATTCAGTATGTTCTTATATCTTTACAAGTGATAATCTTCAAATTTCTTGAGAATTACAGGCATAGATATATTTCAGTAACAACTGGTTGATAAGACTCAATATTTATGTAAATATTTTAACTATATTATACACTGACTCCCAGTGTCAGCCAGTAAGTCCCCATTACGGATAACCCATGACAGGGTTTATGTGATTCTGTATGAAACATATTATTGATAATTAAGTACACAGCTGTCCCATTGCAACGTTTAGATTACCCGGTACTGATTTGATGTCATCAGGCACGACAGGATATGAAAGCCTAAGGACTCGGTACCTATCATTTGACTGTTGATGGTGTAACTTTACACACATGCCTAACCATAGGCTCTATTATTCAATGTATTCATCTGATAAACACAAGCACACAAAATTGGTGTTCATTCACCACTCATCAGGTTACCATTATATATACTAAGCTATCCGAGTGAACTAGCGGTACTATTATTGCATTATATAAACCCTTTACAGCACCGATATTAAAGATTAAGTGAATGCAGGTGACATGAAAAATGCACATGTGGGCAATCTACCAATCTAAACTGAAAAGCTCATATAAGAGAGATGAATTGAATGGGAAAAAAGGTTCAATAACTTCTGTTTACTTAGCTTGTATGAGTAAATTTGTTGAAAACAGAAGAGAACATACTGGTGGTGATTAATCCGAAGAACACATTTTTTTCTTTTTATCGGTGGGCAGTTAACAAATACAGTCAGCAAATATCTCTTAACAAGGTTTCATTAACAACAAAATGTACTGTACACATATTCCACACAGTGTGTAGCCTACAACATCAACTAATACATAGGCACAGGTTCAGTAATTATCTTCAATAAAGCAGTTTACTATTCCAGCACAACAAGTATACAAGAGTAGTTACCAAAATGAGAGAGATCAGTTGGACACTTTGAATATCAGTAACAAGAACAGTGTATCCATTTAAGACTCCCAAATAGATGTAGACCTTCCTTTTGTTTGGAATATTCATATCTACTTGTATCAGCAACTAGCATTATGCATATTATTGATATAGCAACTTAGGACCCAGGTGCTTATGAAGAAGTACAAAGCCAAATTAGTAAGCCTGAATCAATTCCAGTCCTAATTGCATGAAGTCAGGCATAATCAATATTTTGCATTTACTAATATAATATGCCATAACAACACATATGCTATAGTCAGAATTTATGCCTGGACAAATAGGATATAATTGTATGCTCTCTTCCAATATTTTTACCAGATTGGATTGCACCCCATGGGAACGACACACTAAGTGTAGAATGTGCTAAAACCTAGGTGGGGAGATCGAAGCAGGACACGCATGCATACACTATAGTCACTAAATTAATGAACGCGAGATGAAGATTAGCACAACATAAAACATATTGCACTCTACCCTCAGCTGGGTTATTATGGCAGGCAGCTATAGGATATAGCAAATCTACATTGTAATAACAGAACACAATGGCAGTAGCCTTTGTAGGTGGGTTGCCATTTCTACATGACATCAATGATTAATCAATCTGTACAGTATGATGTTATACAAGGTATATGTAGAGTGCAGGCTTCTGGTAATGGGAATAATCAGGATATTCATAATGCTTTGAATATACCATTGTTTGTGCAAGTTTGTATCCACCTAAGAAATAGTTAACCCTTGCATGATGGTTTGTGATATTGTCTCATGATAGCATAATGTTGCTATCTAGATAGAGCCCCTGATATCCCATACACATTGAGAGTATTGACTCATATAATAGTAAGCTGTTGCATCAATTACTGTGGATTTGTGTTGAACTTGCACAACAAGATGTACTACACCCTAGATATACATGGCACAGACTGTTAAAATATGGTGGGTGTAAATAATTTTATAGTGGATGTTAGCAAGATATCAGATACATATATATTGGCTGCACACTTGCCACTGAATATGGATAAACTTAGCACCACTTAAGGTAGGGGAGTTCTAATTTCAGATACTAGTTTCTATGGCTCCAGACTTGTCCAGCTGTCCATATGGCCAAAAAAAAGTTGTGTTCATGTAACATTCAGGCCTAAAAATGAGAATAAGAGTCGGTAGGTCGTTTTTTGTTTTTTCTTACTATTTTTTTCCAAAGGATGAGACCAAATTTCTGTTTTTCAGTCAGAAACCTTTTTAGCAGCAAAATCCCAAAAATCCCATAAAAAATGAATTACCGGGTAGGGTAGGGCCAAAAAATGGCCAGTCAGGTTACTTTTTAGGCCTAGCACAAATCAGTATGTGTCTGTTCTGACACAACTGTTTCACTTTAGGCCTCCACACTTTCATCATTCACCTTTGTTGAGATTCAAAAGTTTACAAAATATCTCACTATAAATTGTAGAAATCTGTGTACCAAATAAAGTACATCAACTCTGATCTGTAAAATCGGAAATTTGTAACGGGATGCCTAAAAGGCACGACTAGATTTTACACATTCTCAAATCCACACAGAATCTGTTTCTCCAAATAGATTTCAGTTTCTGAGACTTTGTGACCAACATCATCTACCAAAGTGCATGGTAGTGGGAGAAATAAATAATTTACGTTGAACTATCACATTTAGAGATTCTGTATACTCGAAGGAAATACAAATATGCGCAGTTTAAACATTGTAATATCGGCCACATCAGAAAGATATTAGTTACAATGATGATAAATTTCTAGATGGATGACCAATTATATCGATTGTCTGCTTCTGTATTTATAATCCAGTTATAATTACCAACAACATTTCACAGGAATAATTCAAAATACATAACATGAGTTTATCAACAAGAAACATGGGTATTAGGCGCCATGCTTCTTATGATTAGGATTAACCCTTCAAGGGCCAAATACACTGTTCAATAATACTAATAATGCATTATGCCCTTATTGTCATGATGTAAAGATGCCTCATGACGAACCTACATGGTCCATACTCTCCCTAAGGGTGGGCATTCATGCATCAAAATAATCAAGGGCATAACACATTTAAACAGTATGCTGCCCTCAAAGGGTCAATAGACGATGGGGTCTTTCACTTGCCCCTACTGTGTGGCCACAGGCTGGGGCTCCAAACTGGTGGTGACAAGGGTGTTAGGTGTTGCTGCAGCTAGGACCTGTGACAGCTGCGAGCTCTGGATGGCTGTGACAGGTATTTGCTGGAAGCTGGTGACTCCATTCTGTGACAGCCCACTGAGTGACACAGGTACCTGGATCTGCTGTGTAAAGTGCCCCTGTGAGCCCCCCTGCTGACTGATGGTGGTCTGAGGGAGACTCAGCCCGGCTAGTGTTGTGATGACGTGCTGCTGCGACTGCTGCGAGAGCTGTGAGAACACGGTGTGGGGTAGAGTGGTGGTGGTGGTGTTACCCTGTAGTTGTGCTACAGAGGAGTGAGCCTGAGCTGCCTGGGCTGCCTGTGCCGCCTGAGCTGCCTGCACCTGTGCCACCAGATTGCGCTGCAGTTGCTGTTGGGTGACGGCTGTGACGAGCTCGGCCTGTGTGTGGTTGGTCACAGTGTGGTTCCGCAGCCCTTGGGAGGTCTTGTAGCTCTTACCACACTTACACTTAAAGGCCTTCTTCACCCTGCAAGGAGATAGCATTCACTTTTATTTCTATTTAGTATGTTTGAATATGCCATGCCCCCCCCCTTGTACAACCCACCATTGAGAAGGGAATAACATATAGATAATTAACCCAGCACAAGGGCTAGTCTTCCAAGGCTAAAATATGAGAGGAAGATGCTGGGTAATCCAGGTATCAATACCACAGTTTTAACCATTTCTTTCGTAATAGTTGATTTTCAATACAGAATTACACAGAGAGTCCTTATGAAATCAATGAGTTCTATATCCTTACTTGGCGTCTTTTCGGTGACCATGTTTAGCATGGTATTTGATTCCGTTGACATTTTTATAGCGCTTTTTGCATCCGGGTACGGGGCAGGCGAACGGCTTCTCTCCATCCCCATCCTTATTGTTCATCATACTGCGGACAAGAATATTAGTGATTATAGAAAACCCAAAAGATTGCCCAGATTGCAAGGCACATTTGACACAATGCCTGACAAGCTATGTCCCAATCTCCTATATATACTACAACCTCCCTCCCACCCACATCTAATATGCTGCTACAATCTGCTCCCATATGTAATATGCTGCTACAATCTACCCCCACATCTAATATGCTGCTACAATCTACCCCCACATCTAACATGCTGCTACAATCTACCCCCACATCTAACATGCTGCTACAATCTAGCTCCCATATGTAATATGCTGCTACAATCTACCCCCACATCTAATATGCTGCTACAATCTACCCCCACATCTAATATGCTGCTACAATCTACCCCCACATCTAATATGCTGCTACAATCTGCTCCCATATGTAATATGCTGCTACAATCTGCCTCCACATCTAATATGCTGCTACAATCTAACCCCCATATGTAATATGCTGCTACAATCTACCCCCACATCTAATATGCTGCTACAACCTACCACCCACATCTTGTGACTCATACCCTATGTCACCATGGTTGACACCTATTTCGCCATACCCTATCACCACCTCCAATGTCCCCAACCCTTATGACTTCCTACCTGATGACCCCACACCCAATCATTTCCAATTCAAATACATAATTCATAGTAAGAATTGTAATTCAAGGAAGCACAACAATCATGAAGTAGAATTTTTGGATTTTTCTCTCTTGTACCTAAGATGACAGACTTTAGCTGGTATAAAAATGCCTGAAGTATTTAGCAGGGATAAGCCTGAGTCTTTAGCTGGTACTAAAATGCTATATGAATGCCAGACTTACCTCAGGATGAGGTCGGAGGTGAACTCCTCCTGGGTGGTCCACGAGTCGTCGCTGTCTTCATCTTCGCTGCCCACCTCGTCTTCATCAAACTCACTCCCTGTAAGAGAAAAAAAGAATATATATCTCAATGAAACAGTCAGACTCCTATATCTATTGATACTTATTTTCTTTCAAACATGTAAATCAGATGAGAAAATTGAGGTTGAAATAGACTTCACTGGGAACCTGGCAAAAAGAGGTGCAAGATTGCAAGATGTGTTCCGTGAATTGCATTGAAGGTTACACTGGTATCTATGACCTGTGGAAGAGAAGTGGCTCACCAGTTGGAGTGGTGCTTCGTAGACTGGAGGCTGGACTTTGAGCCCTTTTCATCTTCTTGATAAGTTCTGCATTTTCTTTCTTTGCTGCATCTGTGAAAAATCTGTGACACAGAAACAGAATAATTGTTACTATGTGGCATCTTCCACCCCTAAAATACCAGTACAGGCCTTGGAAAATGTAGTACAAAATGCATGATAAATGTACCGTAATTATATTAGTATATATAGTAAAACAGAATTCTTGAACAGTTTCTACCAGGATGCTAGGGTTGAGGAAGATGCAGCTATGCTGAAAAAACAGTTTTAGGTTCATTATCCAAGGAGATTAAGGGCCAGGAATTGATATATAATCATACTAATAGAATCCAGTAGGAACCAATGGAATCCATTAATCCAAATTTTCCTTTTTTCTGATTTTGAACTTTTTTCTCGCCAAATTGCCGTTTTTTAGGGAGATTTCACTTTTTTTTCGATGTTGAACTTTTTTTCTCGCCAAATTGGCCTTTTTAGGGAAATTTCACTTTTTTTTTGCGATTTAGAACGGGTGTCCAACGGCACCCCTCCTGTGACCCCCTCCCTTGCAGGTCGTTGCTCAGACCTGCCAACACTGGGTTTCAGGACTCACGGACAGGAGTGGAGGAGAGGAGATTCAGTAGTAAAGGTCCCTACTAAGTGGTAGAGTGTAGCACAACTGAGTGGGAGGGAGAACAGGGGGTTGGGGACTCAAGTTACCTATTCTTAGTAGTACTAGAAAGGAAGGGCGAGGGTAGGGCAAGCACCGTAAATATCAACAGCAATTAATCATACAGCTATTGCAGGTAGGGGGCTGGGACCTAAATTTAACACTGTGGGCAATGGGGCAGGTTTTCTGGATACAGGTAAGATTGGAGGACTACTACCTAAGTGGCACTCAACACAGAGCTAGGACTGGAGAGGCCTGACTAAGGAACCACCGGGTATAGAGCTGATGCACAGTTGGACCCTCGATCACTGCCCAATGCAAAGTGAATGGAGGGTACGGCTGAGGCAAAGTCAATGGGCGGTAGCAGGTAAACTACCCAGTTTTACCACAGGCTACCGTACCATATTTTTGTGAAATTTTCTGACTCTCCAAAACCTAATGTCTGACCTCCTCCCATGGTGCTGAGTACCATGCGTCAAACCTTCTCTTTCCACAAGAAATTAATGGAAACATGATTCTAGATTGCAACTAAAAGTTACACATAGCAAAGCTTGCCTGGACTACATTTCACATTTAATGTCATTACTATAATCTTGTTCCTTCAGGGGCAGCATGAATGCAGCCCAGGCGAGTGATTTGCCATTGCAGCATTCAAGCGACATACTAAACATATAGAGTCGAGACACTCCTGAAGGGTGGCATGATGCTCCAATGCCGCTGCAGCACCAGTGCATTATTCGCTGTGTTATTCGCTGTGTTATTCGCTGCGGTGGCAATGGTGCATCATGCCAACAGATTCATCTATTACTGACATGCTATCTTTAAAAGGTTAAAGGGTTAAGTTAGACCTAGGCAATGTGAGTAGAGAAAAGGGCCCTTACCTGAGGACATAACTCAGAGCCAGGGATGCAGGTTGCTGCAACTCCTGCTTCTCCAAGTTCCTTGGATCTGAATCTGGGGGGAAAATTGATGTGTTAATCATAAATAGGGCCAAAACAATTGCACAAATGGTGTTTCATGCAACACGGTCTGAGAACCAGTTGGTTTCATTAATTGCATTTGTATACCTTGTGCTAGAAATACCGTAAGCATAGAATCTGTGGCTAGTATGCAAGTCAGATCACCAGTGCGGCTTGTAGGGACGGCCTAGAGTCAGGGTGTGGTTTGTGCGCCAGGTTTTAGATGTACATGTATAATGAGTATTATCTATATATATAGGGTGTGGCAACAAATGTTGTTAGGATTATGCTGTAGGCCCTACTCTGTACAGTACATGTACTAAACTTGCCATAATCAGGTTCCCTGTTCATTTTATAGGATTGATAACTTGCCATCTGGCAGGAATATTGCAATTAAGGCTGTGGTGATAATGTATCATGATTCATGCCCTACCATGTGCATTGATTGTCAGCCTAATGATGATGCTGGTGTAGGGGCTAGGGTTATACGGGGTTATTATATGACGAGTGCTGTTGGATGCTGTGTTGCGAGCTCAGTCCGAACCCTTCAGTCCGACGGTAGGTGGCGACACCTACCCCGGGCTTGGGGTATGGACAGAGGTCGCTATAGGCTTCCGGTCTGCGTGTGCGCGCGCAGGCTGGCTGCCTATATATACCCGGCATCTGACGGTACTCGTCGGTTACTCTGAGCCACGCTGGTGAAGAGACCCCGTGATCATATCGGCTGCTTAGCCTACTGACCCGTTCCGAACTCTATAGGGAGTTCGCACACTTAGTGACTGCTTGTTTAGGTTTACCTGAATAAACCTGATATTGCAACCTGTAACACTTGATCCGAACTGTGTCGACTTTGTTCTTTAATTGATACTCTACCAATATCATAAAGATACGAAAGTCCGTTTATTACACTGGTGCCGTGACCAGTTCTGAGTGAAACGCAGGTTAGCCTGTGCAGTAGCACAGACCTCGGGCTCTGGACGGAGCAGCGAGGTCCCCGGATGAGGCAGCAGCCTTGTCACCGGAAGGGTTAGATGCCAGTTATGAGGCAGATACCCACAGCAGGGCGAATGTTCCATCCGGAACAGACGCAGCACGAGGACCCAGGGGTCCTACCATAATGAGCCGCTCATTAGAAGAAGTGAACTTGTCCTTGTTCAATGTGGGTGGGTCAAGCTCAGCCGCGCCGACTCCGAGGAGGTATACCCTCGTGCCGGAGCGTCGTTTTGACGACATGAGAGAGGCCCGAGTACAGGAACGTGTACAGATGGCTCAAATGGAATTGTTAACCATTCAGAAACAAGCCAATGAATGGAAAAGCAGTCTGATTGCATTGGAGGGTGCAGTCACACACCGAGCTTCCAAAATCAAGGAGAAGGACGCAAGGCTGTCTACCTTGTTGGAGGAGAATGAGAAATTGGTACAATCTCTCAGCAGAGTCCGGTCGGAATACGATCAGAAAGAGGCGGACCTACGAGGGATCCAGTCCGAGTTTGTCCAGGCAAACACGGAGCTGAACCACATTTGCAAAGCCCGAGATGCTGTAATGCATGAGGCAGAAGGAGCCCGGTCAGCCATTGTTCGGGACACAGAGGACTTACAGGAGGTCCGCCGAAGTCTAGTGACAGAGTGCGACATTCTGAAAGCGAAAAGAACTGCTTTACAGCAGTTTTTATCCGAAACGCGAGAGAGTATAAAGGACAACAGTACCTCTTTCGCATCTGCGAACAATGGTAGTCCGGAAGGCCTCCATTACATGAGTTTTACCGACACTCCCAATCAGCCTATGGGACGTGGGGTAACCATGGAACCTGCCTTGTCAACCTCAACACCAGGACGACCCTTCGGACGACCCCTCGGAGTGGGACGATCCAGGGGCAGAGGCAGGGCGAGTGATTACTCACCGAGGGTGGGGATCGGTGGTATCCGTCCGATACCAAAACAGGTATTCGCAGCCCCGACCGGTCTAGCCTCAGTCGGTAGGGGAAGACGATTGTCCGAGTTGGTTCTGAGTCCACGATCACAGTTGAAAGTGGACGAGCAAGAACTCGACGCGGAACGCTTGAAGAAAGCGGCCGAGCAGGATAAGGCGGCGAAAACCGATCTGACTCCTTCAAGTTTGTTGCAATGGCGAGAGTGCCAAGCAACCATATTGTTCCAGGAACAGAAAAACTTGGAAATAGAAAGGCGAGACGTGTATCGCAAACAGCAGGCTGCCTTGGAGCAGCAGCAGAAACGAATGAAGGAGAACGCGGCCCTCGCAGAGGAGTTAGCGGAGCAGGAAGCGGCGGTTCTGAGGGCTCGAAAGGAAGGGCTCCGAGCCGCCGGAGAAGCTGCTAAAGCTAAATTGGAGAAAGCTCAGCAAGAGGAGGAGGTTGAGAAGCAGGTCAAGGAATTGGCAAAGGAGAAGGCAGAGCATCAACGAGCGCTTGCTCTGGCCCAGCAGTGTCAGTACATGACTGATCAGGAGAAGAACTGGTGGTTCGGACAAGGCGTGGACCCCACTACGGACTTAGTGTCGTATGGGACCTACCAGGCTTTTCTGGACAGACAGAGTAGCATACCAGCTATGGGCGCTACTCCAGGGGCGACTCCTGGTACGAAGAGCCCGAAGAAGGCTCCGAGACGAACAATGCTGAGTACAGAATTGCAAGAATTGTACGATACGAATCCCGCCATAGCGGGGATCGGATTGCACAATGTCGGTGCGGAAAAGGACGCGACAGCATCCATTTCTAAATGCCTGGCGATAACTTCTAAAATTAGAGGTTCGTCCAACGCTGCTAGACGCATAGCCAGCGAGCCATTTCCCTACTGGCAGAAGAATTCGTGGGAAGATTGGTTGGGAGCCACCGTTGAGGATATAAACCTCAGTGGGTGGGACCAACAGGATGCAATCCCGTACGTGTGTAAGGGATTACGCATGGGAGATGGTCTCATGGCCGTTGAGCAGTGGAAGGAGGATTGCGGACCTCGCGGTACTTTCAAGCAGCTCGTAGAAATCGGAACCATCCTATACGGAGATTCCGCTCGGATTGATCCGATGGTCGCTTTTAAAAAGCGCGTGCAAGGCAAGAACGAAGCTCCGAGGGTCTTCGGACTTGCATTGATGAGACTCCTGAAGAAGGTACACCCTGCTTCAGGAATCCACGATGCCTTATTTTCTAAGGAATTGTTCTCTCAGTTCGTTGCCGGACTGAGAGATCCTGACATACAACAAACGGTGTATGACACGTGGAGAGCAGATACGTCACTAGATGACCTTTTTAAGGCCATCGACATACATGCTCTCAAAAAGTCACTGTTAGGGGACCGGATGCCTACCCGGGCCTCGGCCATTATAGAATGTTCTCCGGAACAGTCTGATGGTTCGGGCAGTGATGAGGAGGGGGCTATAGCTTCAGCGGCTCAGTTCAAGAGGAATGGGAATTCCTCTAAACCGCCGTGGAAGAATAAGAAGCCGGAAGGGGGTGGGAACCCCCCTCCAAAAAGGGAGTCATCGGATCCGAAGGTTCCGATGATGGACGCAGCGTTTTTCACATCGCTGTTTGAGAAGATGACGACTTCCATTCAGGGGGCTACCCAGCCTAACAGAAGGAAGATCAATAGGAGGACCGCTAAGTGCTATAGGTGCTTAGAGATCGGTCACTTTGCTGCGGAGTGTACAGCTCCGAGTCCGAAAGTTCCCGGAAAGGAGGGAAACTAGAGGGGGTAGTCCGAAAAGGCGAGCGGACAACCCCTGCAGATGAAGTACGCCATCATACCAGAAAGGTAGAGCCTAGTGGAATTCAGAAGACAGGAAGGGAATCAGGGGTGGCTTCGAGCTTCAGGAGCTCGGATGCCGGCCTGATTAACATTCCAGTCCATCAGTTGCCCGGCAATGAGGCAGGGAGGCCCATTACGGATAGGAACGAGGAAGTTGCGGCTGTCACAGACACCGTGTGGGTAGGGAGTACCCAGCTTTCCCCAGATCATCCATGTTTCGACCATTTGAAGAAACATGGCCTTGATCTGGCTGCTCCGAAGGATTTCAAACGCTTCACTGTAAACCCGTCTCCGCTGGGGGGGAGGCGGTGGTATGTGTCTGTTACTGTGGCCGGTAGGGCGGGCGAATTTTTAGTAGATACGGGAGCTAGCCACTCCTTTATCTCCTCCAAATTCTATGCTCTTATGCCGGACAGTCGTGATAACTTCAAAACGAGGGTAAACGCCTGTTCGGCCGATGGGTCGAGTATGCAGACGTATGGGCGCGCGTTCATACCTGTCCGAATTGGAGGGAAGGAGTATGTGGCTTCTCCCACCATTGCGGATATTGCAGACGACGGTATACTGGGGTTGGATTTTTCGGCGTTGTATGACGCGGTCCTGAATCCTGGTACAGGGGTACTCCGAATAGAGCACCCGTACCGTGCGGTGGAGCAATGTGTGCTCCGACAAGTATCGACAGTGGCAACGGTGGTCCAAACTGTTAAGATTCCTCCCGGACAGACGTGTGACGTGCTGGTCCGAAGCAAGGGGCTTAGGAGAGAGGAAGAAGCAGTTGTGGAACCGGATGTGGCCATGTTGGGAAGCATCGGTTTGACAGGCATGGATACCCTCGTGGGGGATGGTGCTTGGACCGTGGTGCCGGTTTCTAACCCCGGGTTGGAACCACAGTATCTTAGGAAAGATACAGTGTTGGGGAAGGTGTTCACCAGTGAGGCCGTAGTGTCCGCTGGACAAGTGAGCATGAAGGGTGACCCTTCTCCGACCCCTTTGAGTGAGGGACTCGAGAAAATGATATCCGAAACGGATCTGACGGATCGGATGGATCTCGACTCTCTAAGGAGGCTGGTAGTGAAGTATCAGGATGCATGGCAGGTGGAGGGGGAGCCGTTAGGCCGAACCGACAAAGTGTTGCATTCTATCAATACTGGAGATGCACAGCCTTTCAAAATGCCTTACCGACGTTTGCCGTTGGGTAAGAAAGCTGTTGTTGAAGAACAAGTGAAAACCATGCTGGAACAGAAGGTGATAGTGCCTAGCACTAGTCCCTGGTCCAGTCCGGTTCAGATGGTTACTAAAAAGGATGGGTCTATCCGATTTTGTATCGATTATAGACGCCTGAATGGAGTAACCAAGAAAAATGCATATCCTCTCCCCCGAATTGATGAGACGCTGGACTCGCTGGGTGGGAACCAATGGTTCTGCACCCTTGATCTGCAGTCCGGGTATTGGCAGATCGGGATGAAGGAGGAGGATAAAGAGAAGACGGCTTTTACGAGTCACATTGGGCTGTATCAGTTTGAACTGATGCCTTTCGGGTTATGCAACGCCCCGGCCACATTTGAGGCTATGATGGAAACTCTGTTGAGTGATCTATTGTGGCGCAAGTGCTTGGTATACTTGGATGATGTCATTGTCTTCGGCAAGACGTTTGAGGAGTGTGCGTTGAACCTCGGAGAGGTGTTGGAACGAATTCGGTCCAATGGCTTGACATTAAAGCCAAAGAAGTGTGAACTTTTTCGGAAGTCCATGGTCTATTTGGGCCGGATCATCTCCACCGAGGGTGTGCAGGCTGATCCGGCTAAACTGGAGACTGTGGAGACTTGGGAAGTTCCAAAAGGACCAAAGGATATCAGATCCTTTTTAGGGTTCTGTTCCTATTACAGGGACTTCATCCCCGGGTTCTCGAGGGTGTCTCAGCCGCTTCAGCGGTTGAGCCATTGGACTCCGGGGAGGAAAAAAGAACCCTTCCCATGGGGGATGGAACAGAATGCAGCCTTCACAGAGATTAAGGCGTTATTCCGGACTACCCCGGTGCTGAGATACCCTACGGAGAAGGGGCATTTCATCCTTGACACTGATGCGAGCAATGAGAGCATCGGGGCCGCATTGTCCCAAATCCAGGACGGAGTAGAGGTCCCGTTGGCGTTCGCTAGTAACAGTATGAACAAGGCACAGAGAAATTACTGTACTACCAAGCGAGAGTTGCTCGCAGTGGTGGTATACACTAAGAAGTTTCGGCACTTCTTATATGGAGGGAATTTCACACTTCGTACCGATCATTCGGCCCTCAGGTGGCTCCTTAATTTTAAGGATGCGGAGGGAATGATTGGTCGATGGTTGAATCACCTCAGCGAGTTCGGACTGGAGAACTCTCATATCCAGCACCGAGCGGGCACGAAGCATATTAATGCTGACTGCCTAAGTAGACGTCCGGTACGCCGTTGTGTGCGTCCGGAATGTGGGGATTGTGGTGCTCACAATGCTGTGGTAGCGAGTGTGCGTTTGCCTTATGATGGGTTGTTGCAAAACCTGTTGGATTGGTCCACCGACACTATAAGGACGTACCAGATGGCCGATCCTACCATAGCACGACTGAGGGAGCTTGTCCCTACTGGGGTCTGTCCAGTGAGACCCGAAATATCGCTGGAAAACCGTGAAATGCGACGTTTCTTGGCACAGTTCCATGAACTGGAGGTCCGAGACTCGTTGTTGTGCAGGTGGAAGACTTGTCCCGGAAAGCGGAGGGTATTACAAATGGTAATCCCTGCTGCCATGAGGAAAGACATCCTGTACTACTGCCACGGCCATTCCACTAGTGGGCATTTCGGAAAGAAACGCTCTTTGGAACGGCTGAGTCGAAGATATTACTGGCCCGGAATGTCTGGCGACCTTTTGAGGTGGATAGAGACATGTCCGGCATGTTGTTTAGGCAAGCCTGGTCCTGGACTAGGGAAATTGCCACTGCAGCAGGAGCTATTCGGGGTGAGATTTGCTCGAATAGCCGTGGATATTATCAGCGGAGTGAAACCCACTCCGAAGGGTAATACGTGTATGATGGTAGTCTCGGACTACTATACCAAATACACCCGAGTGTACCCACTAGAGGATCACACTGCTGCTACCTGTGCGGAAGCACTGGTGAAGGGGTGGATCCTCCATCTGGGGGCTCCCTTGATGTTACATAGCGATCAAGGGAGAGAGTTTGAGTCCAAACTTTGGGCAGCTATGTGTCATCAGTTGGCTATATGCAAAACTCGGACCAATCCGTACCGACCACAGTCCGACGGGCAGGTGGAGCGGTTCAATCGGACCTTGATCCAGGTTTTGAAGCCATTAGTGAACTCCCATATGGATGATTGGGATGATCAGTGCGAATTTGTGGTACATGCGTATAACAATACGGTCCACACTTCGACTAATTGCACACCAAACCTCTTGGTGTTCGGAGAGGACTTGATCATGCCGGCGGATTTAGTATTCGGGGTGGTAGGGATCAGTCCAGAAGCACCATGTACGGTGCTATTTGTAGAATCTCTACGAGAGAGATTCAAATTTGCCTACGAAACAGTTAGGGCTCATTTGCTCAAAGCTGCGAATTGGCAGAAGGTAGGTTATGACACCGGATTGAAGTTGCGACGTTTCGTGGTGGGGGATAGAGTAATCCGCCTACACGAACCGCTCTGCAACGTCAAGCTGGCGAATAACTGGGATGGACCACACACAGTGGTTAAATGTATCAGTCAGACGACTGTGTTGATTCAGTCCGAAGCAGGGCGCATCCGGACGAGCCATGTGGCTCGGTTGCGTGCTTGGGCTGGAAGGGAGCTCACCCCGGAAACGGAGGTGGAGGAGGGAACTTCGGAGGCGAAATTTGTACCTTTGGAAGGGGTGTCAGCGGATACCCCTAAGAGAGTGGTACGAAAGAAACCTCAGAAGACCGTGAAAAAGAAAGTCTCGGCAGGCGAAGGAAGAAGGGCCCGGAAAACTAAAATCAAGGCTGGAATTTTAGTTAAGAACGAGAGTCCTTCGGCCAGGTTAAGAGAGGTGAACGGGAAACCCGTTCGGCGAAGCCCAAGGCTGGTGGCCAGAGGGGCGGTAACCTAGCTTGTTACACAACGAGTGTGGTGTCCTGTGGTGTTTTTATATGTTATATGTGTGCTACCAACAGGGGCGCTCAGAGTCGAATAGAAAAGAATATGGGAGTGCTCCCCGAGGGTGGTGGACGGATAATCCGGTGGGGTAATCTTCGAT
The DNA here is from genome assembly GCA_947462335.1 of Harmothoe impar. Lineage (NCBI taxonomy): Eukaryota > Metazoa > Annelida > Polychaeta > Phyllodocida > Polynoidae > Harmothoe > Harmothoe impar. The sequence continues at coordinate 15,828,573 of OX381721.1, read as the reverse complement.
TTCCCATATTAATCCACTAATACTCCTGATGAACTCTTTATTCGAAGTATATTTTGACTTTTGCGAGCCGCCTACGTGGCAGTGTGATCCCCCGAGCCCGAGCTGCGGGCGGGAAAGGTCGTGACCTGATTAATCGATAATTGGGTCACACCGGGTAACGGGATCGCGTCCAATCGCGCGAGACGCTGCGCATGCGCTTTGTTTTAAAAACAAAAGCGAGGGAACGCCATATTGATTTTGGGGCTCGCCCGGATCAATCGTGCGTGCGGCAGCAGCGGAGAAGTCGGCGTTTTTGGGCAACTAGAAGAGTAGGAACTGTGAGTACTCTTTCCTGGTCCGTCTAAGACAAAGAGGGAGACGGGGAACTAAGTGTTTCCCCGTCAAACTCCCGTCGTAAGACACTTGCAAGAAGTGAGGATGGCCGAGCAGCAGCTCCGCCAGTCCGAACTCTCCGGTCACTCCGAGGTGGCATCCGCCACCGAGGAGCACATGGACGCTCAGAGCCACAGTGGTGATGAGCTCAGTCAGACTCTGTCGGAACTACGAGTGGATCCGGCCGTGTCACCGATTCGGAAGTCCCCGTCACCCGACAGCGAGGACTCCGGAATGTTGCGAGGGATCGCCTACAGTGCAGTAGAACCGAACCCCTCCGAGTCGACTGGACATCTCTCTCGGATGTGCAGTCTAAGTATTTCGCCGAGCCTCAAGAAGACAGTTACTAGGAAACTGTCTATGGGAGGCGACAGCGACTCCGACACTGCACGTCCGAGGACGCGCGGTGGCAAGGGTGCTACCCGAGATCGGTCCAAGTCGGCCGATGGCAAGGTTAGTACCAAGGCTCTCAAACACGCAGGTGTTGGAAAGAAGCCTCTGGTGAAGGACGAGCCTAAAAAGCCCGATCCGAAGAAGTCTAGTACCCAGGGTACTAAGAAAGCGGATCCGAAGGTTGCCACTGCCACGGTAACCAAAGATCCGAAGACGGTCACTCCCAAGGCTCCGACTCCAAAGGTGCCAAAGGAACAAAAGAAAGCTGATCCGAAGCAACCAGCTAAGGATCTGAAGAAGAAGGGACAGACGTCCGGCAGCAGTCAGGCTGTCAAGACTCCGGTCCCTCCTAAGTCAAACATCCCGATCCCTAGCAAGGAGAAGGATGCTGGGAAAGCAGTTGGAACGTCAGCTGCTCCGACTTCAGCCGTGGATGTGTTGTCCTTCTCGCGAGGGTTGGATAACAGCTCTGCAGTGGCCGCTACGGCCGCAGCCATGGCTGGTACGTCCGGGCACGGGGGAGCTCGTCCGAAGACGACAACTCACCCATCCGACACTAGGACTGAGGAGGCTATGGATGCATCATCCGCAGCTGAAACAGTCCGAGTTGTGCAGGAGGTGCTGTCCGGCATCACCTTCCAGCTACCTGCTCCAGTGGGGCAAAGAAAAGAAGTCCCCGTTCGGGTGGAGACGCCTCCTCAAGGAGCAGCCCCCGTCCGAGTGGAGACTCCTCAGCAGCAAACCGAGCCCCGTCTGGAGCCATCCACTATGGATACTTCTGATGAGGCCGGCAAGCTGGACCAAGCCGCAGGCGGTGGTCCGGGTGGATCGGGGGTACCAGTAATCCCCCCAGTCCAACATGAAGTATGGGATAAAGAGGACGCCGACGTCCCATCCCTGCTACGAGGAGCCATCATCGCACAGATGAGCAAGGATGAGATCAGGTCATTTGACTTGGTCCAGATGAGAACCTTCCGGGGGCTGGACATTCTGTCCGACCGGTTCCCGACCTGGTTCCCGGCCCACGTAACGGCTGCAATGGAAGGTTTCAAAGACCAGGCTGCTAACGCTCGCTTGGTTGCTGAGACTGAAGGGCGCCCCGAACTACTCGCGGCTCTTGAATACGACCTGCAAACCGCAGAAGAATTCAAGGTCGTGCATAGTCGGAAGGAGAAAAGGCGACATCTGACGCCAGCCATGAGGCTGGCCCGGAATATGGAGAAAAAGACTAACGAGTCTATTCTCAATGATACTCTGGAGGACGAGATTGTCCAACAGAGCACAGCTGCTACTAGAACTGCTGACACTAGTAAGATGGAGAAGGCCAGTCGTAGGCATCAATACCTACGAGAGACCATTCGGTTAACATCTCTGGACGCGGGTCAGTCCCCGGAAGAGGTGGATGTAGTTCTGAAGGGATTGGACAAAAACACAATCGCCGACAACGAACTGCAGCTATTGGTCCGGAATGCTCTCCGAGCCAATGCCGCTAGTGGGTTTCAGTTCTTTAAACCCATGTGTATAAATGACTGTATTAAAGATAAGCGGTCATCCAAGCTTCCGGAGGAGGTGGGGCCCGACGGTCTCTCCGACGACGAAGAATGGATCAAAACTGATCCTTTAGGCAAGTCGGTACAGCTGTACCACTTCGAATTGCTGGAGAAGGTCCGGAAAGGTAGCACCAAATACCATTCGCTCCTTCAGAAGGCAAAATTGGCATGGGCAATGTCTAGATGGCATTCATTTAGTAAGTGCCCATTCAAAGCTTGTCAGGACATCGACGAGACCCTGGAGAAACCCCGAACTTGGCCTACCAAGGTTCGGTATGCCAGACATCTGACCCGCTTTCATGTACGTCATCTCATGCGATATGACTGCCTGAGTGTGGGTTCGAAGGGCAGCAAGGGTTGTCCGAATGGGGGTCTGTTCTACACCAGAGCAGATATCATTCGACACCTTGCCAAGTTCCATGGCTTGGCTATGGAGACCGCAGCGGAACGAATTCAAGCCGCTCACGCAGAGGTCTACTCCCATTTCGGGACCACGGTAGACAAGAATGACAATCTCGAGGTGGATTTTGGCACCAACGAGAAAGGCAAGGTGCGGGTGTTCTACAAAGTAAACCCGGACCGCACGTATCTCCATGTACCGGAGGGCGAACTCTACGATGAATTCGAAGAGTATCAGCAGCGTACCAGTACGCGGAAGCGGCGAGCTCCGAGAAAATCCGACGGATCCTCGGAGCCAACCGACCCGAAGAAACAGAAAACGGACGAAAGACCGTCCGTTATGGAGAAGGCAGATCCGGGGTACCAAGGACCGGCATTTACCTCTCGCAAGACTGACTGGAAGTCGGGCCCCCCGGGCAAGCCACCTCGGCCAAGTCCGGAGGATCCGAACTCCAGTACGGGAGGGGCGTTCGCTGACGAATTCCCCAACCTGGATTTGGTTCCGGGTGGGGAGTCACAAACTCTCACCCAGACCGGGAAGGACAAGGCTTCGGTGAAGCAAAAGCCGAAACCAAAACAGACTCCGGATCCCCCACAGGAGGCTCCGGAGGGGCACCATGTCTTACGACTACGGGGCCCGCCCTCGTTTCCTCCCGCCGACTTCAAGTCCTACGAAGCCGGACAGGAGGCCATGAATCGGTGGCAGGATAACTTCCATCGATTGCTTTCTGACTTAAGTCAGGAGGTGGCGATGTTGTCGCTGGATACAGTACATCATCTCCACCGGAGTGAAGTCGCTACTCAGAAAGCAGCGGCCACGGAGTCGGTTCAGGAGGAGCGTGAAAATGCTCGGACTGAGCGAGTTGCTGCTAAGTCCGAAAGGAAAAAGCAGAAGCTGGCAGTCAAGAACGCCGAGGAAAAACTGGACCACGAACGTCGGAGGTTCAGAGACTGTTTCGCGCACGAGATGCACGAATGGGATGGGACTCGTGCTCAAATCGAGCTCTGGCTCCAGGAGCTGACGCTGGCGGAAGCTGAGTCAGACTCTGATGAGGAGGAGGCTGCGGCCCAGTCGAGTCCTAAAGACGACTCGGAGTCCGGATAGGATTATCCTATCTTAGGACCCGATCAGGAAGAAGGGGGGGTATTTTTAATATACCAACCCTACATGTGAAAAACACTCTATTATAGGGTGTTCAAGGATCCGGACGAGAAGAAGCGGCAGGCTGGCTACGCAAGGAGTCAGTCTGCCAGGCAGAACGGACGGAGGAGGACGAGGAGATCCGGAGAGAAACCCAACGCTCGGGATAGGAGTACACTACCACCAGGGATCTGATACGAGATGTTTTTTTTCTATAAACTATATATCAGGACCGAGTGCTCCTAATTATAAGTCCGAAGATCGCCTGGAGGCAGGACTTGGAATTTTTTTTTATACTACTATAAGCTCCCGAGCATGAGCTATGAACTTTCTCGTTCCGGTTAGTAGGAGCTGAATGAAGTAGGTTCTGAAAGCCGGGCGGAATGCATCATCAACAACAGAGGATCCGGATCTTCGCTATAAAATCACGTATGATATCTTTTGTAATAATACTTTAATATGTTTCTAAAAACCTTAAGAGAAGTGATAGTGTTTATCACTTATAAAGTATTATTCATTACGAGTGTAATTAGCTCGGGGTCTTGAAGGGACGAAATTTTTTCTACTGTGATATTGTACTTTTTCAAGTGTTGTGTATACTATATGTATAGATTAACTCCATCTATCCTAGGGAATGGGGCGTAATTTTTTAATTACGATCTATATGTGTAGATATGTGTGTAATTAATACCTTTTGTGTTCAACAGTAACGTCATATTGTTTGTAAGGTATAACTTTAATAAACCCCTAAGGTGGTATTTATAAGATAATGCCAGTCCGAAGTGTTTTCGGACTATAACCTTAATTATTTACCTCCCGGTTATTATCTGGTAGGGGGTAGTGTAGGGGCTAGGGTTATACGGGGTTATTATATGACGAGTGCTGTTGGATGCTGTGTTGCGAGCTCAGTCCGAACCCTTCAGTCCGACGGTAGGTGGCGACACCTACCCCGGGCTTGGGGTATGGACAGAGGTCGCTATAGGCTTCCGGTCTGCGTGTGCGCGCGCAGGCTGGCTGCCTATATATACCCGGCATCTGACGGTACTCGTCGGTTACTCTGAGCCACGCTGGTGAAGAGACCCCGTGATCATATCGGCTGCTTAGCCTACTGACCCGTTCCGAACTCTATAGGGAGTTCGCACACTTAGTGACTGCTTGTTTAGGTTTACCTGAATAAACCTGATATTGCAACCTGTAACACTTGATCCGAACTGTGTCGACTTTGTTCTTTAATTGATACTCTACCAATATCATAAAGATACGAAAGTCCGTTTATTACACTGGTTATATAACAGCCTATGCCTTCCATTATGTAACAGATGTAGGCCTACCACAGTGGCCTGTGCCAGCTGGTCTGCATGCACTGCCATATTTGCAGTGCCAATACTCCTCTAGCTGATGGAATTAACTTACATGATAGACCTCTATGTAGATGACCATAGGTTCCTGCTTGCACTCTGATATTACATTGTAATATTTGCTGCGCTTTAATTTTAACTATATAGACGCACAGAATAAGCTGAAAATCTATAACAAAGCCTTTCAAAATGCTGTCTTTAATGAAAGGTTTTAATCGTGAAATATAATCACTAAGTGCTCCGTAGTAGGCCTATGGTTAATTTATAATAAGAATACCATACATATTGTATTAAATGTATCTGAGCATTTCCCTAATTCCATACAGCTAGAATTACTGTTGAAGGTGATAAAACCTGGTTCTAAAGAAGGAGATACTAAGATGCTACTGATCGTGTAATTGATTGGACCATCCTTAATAAATATGTTTTGAGAAACCACTTGTTGTGAAGGATAAGGGTAATTTACACATGGTAAAAAAGATAGAAAATAACACTCATGCAAGATGAGACAAAATTAAAGGAAATAAAAGATTATAAATCTACTCAAAACAAATGCTTCAAGAGTTATGCTCAATTAATGCTGCATTGGTGCATCATGCCCTCGTGAGTGTATCAACTCTGCATGGTCGTCATGTCATGATCATGGACCTGCAGGCGTACAGTTAGGCTATACCGGGTATCGTGATAAATGAATGCATGTAACACTGGCGAAGTAGGCATATAGGGGGCCTACTAGCAAGGGCTGCATTTATGCACCATGACAACAAAGGTACCGGACACATATATGGGGGTGCAGATGGGTCCCCCCCTGAGGTCGGAAAGTCGCCGAAATTAAGGGGGCCAGGTCGAAAAGTCACTTTTTTGGACTCTTAATTCTTTAGTAAATTATATCCAAAAGTCGCCAGGTCGCTTAAATTATTGCCTTAGGTCGGAAGTCGCCTCCAAAACATCCCAGGTCGCCAGGTCGCTTTTGACCCATCTGGACCCACATATATAGGCCATGTTGTTTTAATGCACTGTCCATTTGCTATATATATAGCCCCTACACTGATATTGAAATGTTCCACTAGGGCCTAGATCTACTATCCTATATTGTCCCTTTTTTGCCCCTAATCTGCATTGACTGTCATATGCAATGTCAACTAGCTGATGGAATTGGAATCAACTGCTACTGGACAGTTGCCATTGAGTAGCCTGGCTAGCTCTACCTGTGTGGTGCTGAAACTTGGTAGGCAAAATAAGTTTTCTTCCACACAGAGACAAGATAATAGAAACAGTGCATATGGATTCTGTGGTGCATAAATATACTATGAGATATCACCACTACAGATGTGCAACATCAGAAATGTAACCATACAGTCAATGCACCCAGTGCATTCTCCTTACAATCAGTGCCCCGCCCATTCCACTACTACTACTACAACCACAACAAGCGTCTGATGAGCGTCCATATATGACGTCACAGCTGTCTCCGCATCGCTGTCTGTCAATCGCAGCCTAAATGTAAACATGGAACTGTCAAGTAGTTTAGCACGCTCCCACCCCTCTAATAGACAATCCAGCGGCTATATCTGGCATTTATTTAAAAGTACAGACCTATATGTGCCTCCTCGATATGTTGAATAAGCTCCCCGAGCGTGGTAAATGTGAGTCCGCAGCCATTAAATTTGCAGTTGTTCACCAGGAACACCGCCATTTGCATCGGGCTCGGCAAGCGATGGCCAGGGTCGGGCTGCATGGTGCGACTTGATATTGCTACGGATGCTGCATTGACTCACTGACTGGGTGATGGGGTGGGGGAGAGGAGGCACGCGGGGGGGGGGGGGGGGGGGGGGGCTAAATGAATATAGCTTTAAAGTATCATCAAGCAATGTATCTGTGGGAGGAGGGGGGTGTTGACTCGCTGCTTTGAACTATATCTACATGGCATACAGGGCCTATAGACTAGTATAGTTGAATGAATAGCCTACTAGGTTTCATTTGCTCAAAAGATGCTAAATGTAGGCCTATTGAAGTATTGTGCATCCTGCTTAAAACGATCACCTCCTTTGAATATATATAGTACGTGTCTACAGGCCTACAATTTATTGTCCGATCCCTCTCCGCTGAAAAGTTTCAAATAGCCTACACATTCAACCTAAGTAATCTTCAGCCCCCAATCCCCACACTGGGGGTCTGGATGGGGGGGGGGGGGGGGGGATCCAATTTCCCCTGTCTATTTTAAGAAATGGCCATGTCGTCCTGTTGATTTTAAGAAATGGCCATGTCGCCCTGTCGATTTAAAGAAAAGGCCATGTCCCATGTCACTAACTCTTAAATTCCTCATGTCGCATGTCACTAAGCCCAAAAATGCACATGTCGCCATGTCGAATTTAGTGGTCCACACTCATCACACTCGCCAATATTAAAGTAGTGCCTACTGATTTATTTTCAAACAACGACAACAAAAAAGAGAAGAGAGAAAATGCCTCCCTTTCAGCTGATGATGTCTCTAATTGATAATATATAAGATATCGAGTTCTGCATAGACTGTGTTTATAGGGGATTGATATTCATCCCCCCCCCTCTGCTACGTACCCGGCCACACCTACAAAACATGTAGTCCTCATAGGTCTATGGCAATGATCAAATCAAGATGCACACATTAAATTTGATCTATGATGAATATGAAATATGCATGTGCACGATCCAATAAAGGTCTAACTCAGACCTATGCAAATTAGTGAAGATCCAAATTATATTGTTCATTTATAATTATAGGGGCCTATGCCTACCTATATTTCACTTTAGTACGGTACACTAGCCTATGTCACCTGGCAATCATCTCTGGGCCATATCTCTGGGTAGGTCCATGGTTAAAATGCATGTAATTAAATTGCTATGCAAATTAATAGAATGACTATAAGTTATACACACACCCTTCACGTTGACACGCCCCTCCAAGCCTTATCTAAATTAAATGACCTTGCACTCTTTTCATGCCCACTAGATCTACCGTTAAAGATGAAGATCAAGTTTATGCCTAGTGTTTTTTTATTGGGATGCCTAGACAATTGATACAGCCATTCCATAGCCTAGTGAATGGCAATTCATAAAACATTGTAGCAAGGCCTAGCCTATGCCCTACTGTTAATACAAATAATGTTGCTATTATAACTAGAGATAGTTCTAATTGTAATCTAACGCAAGTTTGCCCAAATAAAACTTTGTAAAAAATAAAAATACTAAATATGAAAACGTAGTGAATTACTCACAGACCGATGCTTGTGGATATTTCGTAAAGGTTTAAAGCTGTCTGGGGGTCCTAATCCTCTTAGAGTGTTACTCGTCGGCATGGCGGGAGATTACGGCGCGTCTGTCTTGGCCTGCCATCCAGGACCTTTAATCGTGGGCCGAAGTGCCCTACGGAAGTTGCCGAACTTACAATATAATAACCTTAAACAGTTAATTTACTTGCAAAAATGATATAGTCCTATTGTATATCTATGGTATAGAGTTATATGCCATTTGGCAAATTGTGAGTAAAAAGCGAAAACGATAACATTTTTGGTCGCGAGCGGAAGAGATTATTTGTGTTATCCACTGCGCATGCTCGTCGGCGTCCTCCGAGGTTGATAAGCGGTGAGTAACGCCATTTTCCACTACAGTTAGCTATCAAATCTGTCACTTGCTCTGCGGTAGGTGCATCATCGAGTGTTTGTTCGCAATTACATGCATTTTAGACATGTTTAGTTATTAGTTGGTCTGAATATTTTAGTCTGGTACATCGATTTACATCCTGAATTTGTACAATGTTTTCTGTATATTGATACGCCGGTTATGCCGGTTCCATCTCCTTGTAGGACAGTCAAGGTTGAACACCGGCCAGACAAACTACAAAGATGATTTCCTGCACAAAGTTCCTCACACCCGTCGCCAGGAGCATGGTGAGTAGAATCAGATTAATATATTTAACATGTATTGGTTTTTGTGGAGATTGAAAGTCGGTAGATCACAGTACTTTTTGTTGACAGCCGACCTTGACCGGCCGATTCGATTCAAAATGGGAGTCGTTCACCGGAGTTGTCAATACCGGGATAAGAACTGTCAGAATCACTGTCGACACCACATCTAAGGAAATTCAATTGAAGGATTCACCTAGAGCATTAACCACAGAAGCTGTAGTATCAAGAATTGTGGAGGTTCGGTCAATATTTGAGTGTTGTCACGACAAAATTGTAATCTGACAGATGGAAGCCACTGTCACTGTCAGAATGAACTGTCACCTTGGCACCCCATTGACCTTGATTGTGAACACCAGTTATTCCCTGAAGGTATATCTCCCTGAATATACTTATCAGGGAGGATATATGATCTAGGTTGGGGATGTTAAATCACAGATATATAGCTGAACCATTAATTGAACAGCGAGGCAAACACCAGTGGAAGTGGAATCAAGTGTTTACTTTTGCCTGTCTAAATCAGATTATCAGTGCCCGACAAGCAACCACTCCCAAATCAAGATTGTCTTGATTAGTCCAAGTAAAGATTACCAACAAGAATAGTAACATATCTACATTGATGGAACTTATAACACAATAGTTGTAAAATGTCCAGATGTGTATTGGTGTGAAAACAACTTAGCAGTTGCAGTAAACTGCTTCGGTCACTAGTGACTAGTGACTAGTCTGACACTGACTTGACTCTTTGACAGCTAGATTGAATATCAACAATGATGTTTAGCAAAGGAAAGAAAACGATATTCATGTTTCACAAAGTTAATATCGTTTTCTTTATATACATAAAGCAGTTTGCGAATTGGGACAAGTTAAAGTTATGTTGATTGTGTTCAAAACAAACGACCTCTACCCCTGTGCCCTTGTGATGCCCTCGACATTGACTTTACTATAAAGCTTGTATATATAAATATCAGCTTGATCAGGAACTGGATTACTTTACACCAACATGACCCAGAATTGTACGAGTACATTACTTCTTCTGTGTTGATTCCTTCTTAATACTAATCATCGATCTTTATAGACTTTACAAACCAGACATGGGTAGACATCTATAAAACAGTGGTTTCAGTGTCTTGAGTGGCTTGACAATGGGTTGATCCTATGGCTATGGACAATATCTACATGCCCATGTTAGGTTGCATGTAGTTTCTTACTACCACATGTAGCAGTGAAGGTCATGGTTCGTTAGGACATCCACTGACACAAGCTTAATGACTGTATTTGACTTTGGTCTTTGCTTGTTGACAGTAGTTCATAGACTGTCAAGTTTGAACAGTAATGGAATAGTCTTGAACAATGAAAACATACAGTACATTTAGGATGACTTAGTCCTACTACTGATACTGAGACTTCCTTACAATTTACTATCACCTAACATTGAACGTTTGGTCTTTGGGAGTTATTTGACCAAAGTTTATAAGTTTGGGAACCTTTTGAGTAATCACCATAGTTTACATGACATGTCTGACAGACCCAGTGCTTTGATAATGGAAGACATAGGCTGACCACCAAACTTGAAATTCACCTTTACTATTTAAACATCTTGTGCCAACTTTCCATTTGTGAATGTGTCGTTTAATTCACATAGCATATCATGTAAGTAGCATGGCTATGTAGAGTTATGCCTGGAATATTTATGATGATAATCCAGTTCCCCCTCCCTCCTTATGCTTCTACATGCTACTTTTATGCCATACACTTCAATATTATAAGCACGTTTAATAGAAAGTAAGATTACTTGATCAGGAGTCGTTCTCCCAATCCGACAAGGTCAATTGACATTGTGCTACGATAATTTAGGTTCAGACACATAAAACAAACTGCTTCTTTTGAACTTGAATGCCTTGTCCAGAGCTGCCAACTATTACGAATTTTTCGTAATATAACGAATTTGAGCCTTTTTAAGGCCTCATTACGAAATTACGAATTGCCTTTCCTAAATTACGAATTTTGAAGTGTCTGGGGGTGGACACATTTATTTAAGATGCTACCAAAAAAAAGTGACGAGGAGTGCTGGCTGTTGAGGGAAATCAAAATAAGTGTCCTCTGAAGGATCTCAAAAGGCGAAAGAAAAATCTGAATCTTGGGAAATTGTGTGTTAATAAACTGTTTGATTTTCATTTAGAAATCTACTTTACAAGACCTCTTCTCTTTCTGTTGGCAGAATTCATATTATAGGCCTCCTCATATCCTGAAAGGAAGGGTTTTAATGGGAATTCAGCATTACGAATTCCACTACGAATTTGGAGGGGTGAAATTACGAATATTACGATTTTCTGGCATCAACATTACGGATTTGAAGAGCTGGGGGTTGGCAGCTCTGCTTGTCTAGAATCTAGACTAGAATTGTACAATGTTCTGTCTTTGTGTTTGCAGGCCGCCAACGGCCGCTCCGTGATGAGGCCCCTGGGAAGCACAGTCACCCAGAAGACCGAGGCAGTGAGTATTACTAATAATAATTGTACCTCATAGAATAAAGTGAAATTGAAAGAAAATCTGTGGTGTTAAATACTAGATTCGATGTAATATGCACCCTCCCTTTCGGCCCCTTTAAGACTAGAAGGACCCACATTTCCATAGTTTTGGATACAATTAAACTGAAAAATGCCTCGCCATGAATATGACCTTAGTTGTCGAAATGGCGTTAAACATCTATTACTCACTCACTTAAAAATGTCTGTCAAAAAAAATAATACAAGCGCTTCAAGACTGTCTGACTAGAAGGACCCACATTTTCATAGCTTTGGATGCAATTAAACTTAAAAATACCTGTCAAAAAAAATGTTATAAGCCCTCAGGACATGCTTTCAAATCCTGTATCTGAGTAACATGCTTTCAAATCCTGTATCTGAGTAACATGCTTTCAAATCCTGTATCTGAGTAAATTTAAATTGAACAGTAGAATTAACACACGGTGAGCACACTATGGTACTGTCACAATCATGTTCCGGTGTGTCCTTGATAACTGACAGTTGGTATATCTGTTTCAGCCCGTCAGCACATCGAGTTGCTCCCTGGCAACATACAGTGGTCTGTCCGGGCTCAACCTGTCTGCCAGCAGCAGCCCCCTCTCCATGCTCAACAGCCAGGTACGTACTACTGCCGCTATATTGGTGCTGCTACTGGGTTTAAATAAACCCTGTGAGAAACTTTGTAGGGCTGAATTGCATCATACTACTTTAATTCATACTTAACCGTGAGGTCGATTGATGCATTGATTAAGCGCTGGTGCATTTGAGCCATAGCTGGCAGCGTAGTTCATACTAGAGATGGACACTTCTTAATTCAACTTCTCACAGATAACCAATAATTCACTTCAAACTTGGGCAGAAAGCCTGGGTCGAATCATCATGTTTTTAGACCGTTATAACTTGTGATATCTACCATCAAAAATGCTGGATTACGGGAAGAAAGAATATTGAAATTTGACTGCCATGTGTTTCCTAACTGCAAACTAATAACCATGTGTTGTCTTCAGATCCGGCAGTTCCAGACCAGCACCGTACAACGGGACATTGATCAGGCAGCCAAGTACATTGGTGCCGGAGCAGCCACCGTCGGTGCCGCCGGATCTGGTACGTAATAATGATATACTCTTATCATTTAAAATGAAATGTTCGTGAAATAGAAAAAGTCGTGTTCTCCAGAGTCGTGTTCAACAAAAACACTGACCGCATTGTCCTTGATGACCACTTAGTCCTAAATCATTGCCAATCGTGTACTACTACTTGCTGGTCAAAACTAAAACTTGTTAGTAACAATTATTAAAACTTATCAGTAACTTCTGAAAGAATTCCCTTGGACAGATGCCATTTTTCCTACTTTAGTAAGACTTCCTAGTTTTTTGCAGGAGTTTACGTGTTGAATTACCGGTATGTCATTTTCCTACCGGAAATTTACCAATATATGAGATACCTTAAAGTTTGTACTAAGTTCGGATCTTTTGCATCTTTCAGGAGCTGGAATCGGAAGTGTGTTCGGCAGCCTTGTCATCGGCTACGCCCGTAACCCATCTTTGAAACAGCAGCTTTTCTCGTACGCCATCCTGGGATTCGCTTTGTCCGAGGCTATGGGGCTTTTCTGTCTCATGATGGCTTTCCTCATCCTGTTCGCTTTCTAAATGACATCCCATCAATATAGTACAAGGAGAGACCAATCCAACAATTTTGAGCAAGTGACAGTGAAACGTGTGGGCAGTGAGAGAATAGCGCGGGTGGCCGCTACTACCAACAAATCATCAGCTACAGGCGCGCACTCGCCCCTTGTGGAGCGTGCTAATTATTAGTGTGTGTATAATTATTTAATGCTGCGTCGTAGACTTACGCTGGACGTGGTTGTGCTCTTACCCCGGGACTACACAACAGTGACTACTGTAACTAAAGACGACTCCATAAGGACCAGTGTACGCCTGTGACTGCTACATCATGTACAAGCAAAACGGATGTATCCAACCAACCCTTAACACAAGGACCATTGACATTATAATGTAGGCATGCCATGTGAAACTAAAAGAGGAATATTAAAGAGACTAAAATGGTGTGTTGAGGGGGGTGGGTTATTTAGTTTTGATTGTACAGATAGACAATTTACGTTACCTGTTGTGAACATCAGATTAACACAAAGGAATAAATGTTGAGTATGGAGGAGAAATCACACTTTACTGTGTTGTTTTGATTGATGAAAAGTGTTGCTCATAGGTGAATTGTCATTATATATACAGGCCACCATTTCGAATTGCCCCCGCTGGCACTATCGGGGTCCTATGGGCCACGGTAAATAGAAAAAAATAACTGATTAGAATGCATAATCAGACTCCCGAGATCGTATAAATGTCTATACTTATCTCGGCAATTTCAATGGAATTTAACACAGAAATGCATCGAATTGCACCATTTTGATCTTTTAAACTTCCTAATTCCCTAGTGCAGTTGTCATACGCCCTTAGTATTAGGATAACATATTTTACCATTTATAACGGGGTAGGAGGGGCACGATCGTCTGAAAGGGTCCCATCCCATGCAAATTATCTGAAGTTACCCTCGGATAATTATTTTTAATGGTTTCTTGGATTTTTCTTCAAATCCCAATCCTATGCCATCTAGTATCACCTGAGCGGCCACGAGATAATGTTATGGAGGTGGGGCGGGTATCTAGTGTGAGTAACATGTGAACTTCTCTCTCTGAAGTCTTGGGAACCCTACGTATTTGCATGTCAATTATTAATGTATTCCACCATACCGAAAGCTCGCAGTTTGCTAACTTTGAGAAGGTCTTACACACAATTCAGTGGGCCTCTATCAAATATGATCATATTGGCAATGGACAGCCTGATATGTCATATAAAAGTGAGACTGAAGGTTTATGGGTGAGAATTATGATACCATAAGAGTTGAGTAACAAACTAAGTTTCTATAATCTTGACAGACTGGCACTAGGACTGTCATTGGTATCCAATTTATTTCGCTTCCGATTATCACTATTTTGGTCTCGATTTTTCGATTAAGGTGAGATCAATGGTTAAAATATGCATGAAAATAAATGTTTTCAGTTTTTTTACAATAAGTAGCTCATACTATGTCAAGAATGGAAATGTATGGGCTTTAGTCAGAACTTCTGCTCAATTTTGATGCACATTCGGAAGATACTTTACCAAAACATTAGGGCTTTTAAGGGCAACATTTTCAAGTTAATAAATAAAGTTTGTTCTAGTTGCAAAATTTACACAATTCTTTCATTTTTGAAAAGGTAAATTCCTTGACAACATGTGGGTCATTAGGTGTATCGATATAAGGCTTTTGTCGATGCGATAATCGGAATTCCGTAATGTCGATGTATCGAATGGGGGGTGTCGATGACAGTCCTAACTGGCACTCATGTGCCATATAGATCCAGCGTTTACTCACCTGTGCCATATGGCACAGGAGACACACGGAACCATTAGTTCCAATAGAAGGCAAAGGGCTGGGTACCCAATCTCTGTGGCGTATCCTTAGTGAGAACCAGGTGGTCTCTTCCACACCCACCTGGGGGAGTGACTGAGCGGCAAATGCACTGCACTGCTTGGTTGAGGTATGGGGAGAGAGCTTCTTACTGATACCATAGCTCAGAACCTGGCGGATCTGTAGATATCTTGTCTCAATATAGACAACGCTGCTATTGTCCCCTTCCACTTCTCTGAAGGGACATGTCTCGTGGTGATGGCCTATAGAATCCCCCAGCTCTTGTGTGCGAAAGCTGAAACATTCAGGGTTAAGTTTAGTAATTTTTATAGTTCGATTTCTTTTCATAAAGCCTGCTTAAATGTGTTTCAAATATTAGTACAATATCATAATTGGAGGATAGGGAATAATGCAATGTCATCTATGAGCAATAAGAGCCCAATTAGAGCTTCATATGTGTGGCCCAAGTAAAGAATTGTACAGTGTAGGTTTTAACAAAGATTTTTGAGCCCCATTCATCCGACCATGGCGTTCTCAGTACATGATGTGCTCCATCCAACATAAAATTATATGTGTTCTTCCATCGTTCCTGCTAAGCCTAAGGTCGTGCCATGTGTCAAGCAGGCTTTAAAAGTTCATATCATTGCAGATAAGCGTGCTACTAAGATTTGGGGAGTATGTAAGATATAAGCCAGTTGCAGCTTATTATACCCGGTACTAACTTACCAAAAGTGGCGGGGGGATCTCTCTTGTTATGGTTATGAATTATAGATTATCGCCCAAAACTAGTGAAACTAAAAGTACTGTTGATAAGAAATGAGTCAGATCTGTCTACTTAGTCCAGACATACGTATATGTCTCTGGCACAGAGTATGGATAATAGTTTACGAGGTGCAACGCTTCAGGGATTTGACATTTCTTTGGCCCATCTCCAGGAAGGATCAACTTTCTATGTGCCTCCACAACTACTTATACATGTATCATTTTCTCTGCATGTCCTTGACTGTTTATTTAGGCCATTGTTGTCTTTTTTGAAACAAATTATTTTGCATCCCCCAAAGGGTTCTGAAATTATGAAATTGTTCCGCGCAATCGCCAATATACAACCAGTTGGATATTGTTTGTCAGAGAATCTTTGTCAGCCAGATTCAGTGTCTAGTCTGTATGGAAAGATGCGGTGAGGTAAACAAGGGCCAGTCTGATTCCAGGTGTTCCAGGATCTGGGGTGGAGAGAAATGTAGGCCAAAAACAAAATAATTGGGCGCCTCTTTAGGCGGCAACCAAAACTAATGGCTTTAATCGGGAAGGTCCTAAACTAGGTCTAGGTCTTGGTCTAGGCTCAAACATGTCTTTAAGTAAACAGACCTATGCGTTACAGCTATTTGACATCATCAATTTGAACCCAGATTGAAGGGAGTGGGGTACAATTTACCATCATAGCAAGGTGCCAAAATGTTGGAGGGCTCCTGTAAAAATCCATCCTCATAACACCTCGCCGCTGACCACTATGATACTCTCACAATGGTAGATGAACTACTGAGTACGTAAAAGCCTGCCTTTAAAGGGTATCGCTAACTGTTCGATGATCTAGATATTCTATTGATTTCTGTTTATAACTCAGTATAATATTAGTTCAATACTTTAGGAACTAGAAAAAGTAAAGAAAATGGCATGGTACAGTGCTCAATTCTATGGGAAAGCCACTTGAAAAAGCTAGTTCTTAATTAAGGGGGTGCAGAGGGGTCCCCCCTCAGGTCGCAAGGTCGTTTTTTTAGACCCTTTATCCTATAATCAATTTTGTGCAAAAGTCGCCAGGTCGCTTAAATTATTGCCCCAGGTCGAAAAGTCGCCTGGAAAACGGCCGAAAACGGCTCAGGTCGCCAGGTCGCCGAAAACCCCTTTGCAGTCACAATTAAGCTAAAAGAGAATTTTATTTTGTGGTCAGATGACTATGTTCTTCTATTGCTATCTTCAAATCACTTTGGATTAGATTATTTGGCAGAATAATCAAATAGAAAATGGGAAAAAAATTACATGTTGTGGTGCTCACTTTTCTGTAATGCCCATTTAAAGAAAAAGTACTTCCGTTGCGAGGCAATCTAGCCCTATAGCCCATGCAATGGACGTTGCTGATTAAATACTCTCTATGTGAAAATTAGACTATAATGCAAGATTCCTTCCCCCCTTTTTTTTATCCCACCCCCCCCCCCCTCCAAAAAAGAAGAATAACTATACCTTTTCTCGAGAAAAGGTCATGGCACCTTCTGGGATGGAACTACTGATCCTCTGATTGCAAAGCAGGCATCATAACCACTACACTACAGATTCTGGTGGAGATCTGAGGAACTGTTGTGCTATTATTCCATACATCTCTTATTGACATATGCCACGAGAGGGCAGCACTAGCTACATAGTACAATGTCGTTTCTCTGACATCCACAGGGTTCCAGCACCTACTTTTGTAGCAATACCCTTTAAGACGGATTTTATTTGGGATTTATTTTTCCTACAAGACGGACTTTTCCCCCCAAAAGTAGAGGGTCGTCTTAAAGGTGGGGTTTAAATATAAAGGTTTAAAGAGAAATCAATCGTAAAGGCTAATTCCTATAAGACAAATGTTTATCTCAAACTAGGGGGTCGTCTTAAAGATGGGGTTTTACGGTGCTCTAAGTCAGTTCACCTCCAGGTCCTCTGAGCGCCTCAAGTTATAATCTGGGAGTGTGAGAGGCAGAATTGGCTGCTTCCAACTTGCTGCAACCAAATTGGAGGATGATGACCTCCCCATGACAACTTGTTATCTCCTCCCATTGAGAATATTTCAGCCGTGAAATATTAAGCTCGTACCACAGGATGTTATTCTGGTATGGCTGCAGTAAAAAGTGTATAGATAATAGAGGGGCAACTACAAAAAGATACAGTCTGTCTGGTTAACCCTTGAAATGCAGCATACTGAGGGAGCGTTCATTATTTATGGCAGGGGGGGGGGGCGGGCGTTTGGCAAAACGAATACGTCAAAAAAAAAAGACCCCCCCCTCTGAATGGGTCCAAAAAAAAAGACCCCCCCTCCGAATGGGTCAAAAAAAAAGACCCCCCCCCCTCCGAATAGGTTGAAAAAAAAAGACCCCCCCCCCTCACCATAGATGTTTATAAATACTTAATAATGGCATCAACGACATACAAAGTCTACATAGTCCTATACTATAACCTATTATAGCATGTGCTTAACCATTATTTGAGGGAGTGGTTATAGGGCATAACAATATGGTGAATATTTTCCCACATGTGGAGAGCGCACATTTTTCTGTTTCCGTGGCACGTTTGATATTTTTGCTAAAAAATTGGTGTGATTATTTTGGTCCCCATCTACAAGTCCTGCTAATACTGTTTGGTAGAAGTACCATGAAATGGCCCAGCTCAGGGGCCGCGGAAGGTGGATAAAGTTGGAGGGCCCAGCTTCCAAAGCCAGCTGATGAGTGTTGGTTGGAGGGAGAAACAAATGGTTGTTTTGGGGCCACAAGCCCCCGGAAAATTTAGGAATTTGACCTTTATACTAGTGTATTCAGAGTGGTCTGAAGTCTACCATATGATCCTGGAAAATTTTGTAATTTTACATTGAAATTGATGTGTTCTGAGGGACTTTGAGCTTGTCTTTCAAGAAAGTTTTAGGAATTTTACCTCGAGATTGGTGTATTCTTGGGTACTAGAATGTTCATGTTTCCCAAAAAGATTGGCTCCCCCACTTTACTAGGCCCCCAGCCCCCCCCCCTGTTCTGCGCTGCTGCAGCTTAAAACAAAGATGTTTGATGAAGGGATGCTCTGGACATTATAATAGTGGCAAACCTGAAGAAAATTTTGAAAATCTGGAGGTCAATGGGCCCATTTTAATGTATCCTGGTATTATAACTTGCAGTTAAAGGAACAAGATCACTATTTAAACCTAGTTTGGTTTTCCAAAGGCTAGGATCAGTAAGAAATAGGGAGCTCAGGGTGAGAATTTGAAGTTGAACAAAGAGTCACAGGGGAATGTGTCTTTGTTATATAATGGCACGGATCAATTACAATCGCTTAAGCCATCAATGGTATGCATGAATGTTACGTGCACCATAGTTGATAACCTTTATTTGAGGAAATGCCATAAGGTACCTGCCTTCAATAATCTAGGGTCTGGTCAGTATAACCAAGCCATGGGAATGCATTGACTCCAAAAGAAATAAAAGCTTTAAAATAGTGATGAATAACTCACTGATAACCCTGTAGAGCATCTGAAGCAACTTGACCAGAACCAAATATAGAGCTTTAAAAATTCTGATGAGGCCAAGTAGCGATGAGTAGCAATGATTATTCAGTGCCTGATTTCTGTTGAAGCCAAAGATGAACTTAGAGGGAGATTTAGAAATTGGCGACAGAAGGAGTGGCATCCGCAGCTGAAAACTCTGTGGATCTGGTGGCTATTTGCTACATTTCAAGGCATTCGGTACACCGATTTATAGTAGGATGATCATGTTTACTCTATGAGTCTGCTGATTTTATAAGTCCTAGAATCTGTGAGAAGCAGGCAGCTATCAGGGAGATGGTGAAGGTATTCTAAAAAAATTGAGAGCTCTGCAATCAGAACGCTGTGGCTCATTTAGCAGGGTCTGGCACAAGATACCAAGGAAAAGTGTATCATGACTAGTGTAATCACGCCTTTGACTGGTGGAGTGGACCTAAGCTACAATGTATCAATATTATATGAGGTAGATCTGCATCTTGCATACTATGCATCTGCTCCTCTATTGGGAAGAAAGGCAGGGTCTAGACATGTAGGCAAGTTCACCTTTGCATATGGATGCCAAAATATGATGGGCAAGTCTAAAATCCAATTAACCCAAACTATTTCGGATACAGTACTGTCATATTTCGGTGCCACAATAGCATTCATCTAACTGCACACTGATAGCTTTGCTGTTTAGACCCCCTACTTCTGCACTCTTCTCGTGTTGAATTAATGCTCTTTCTCCAGTTAATTATTGTTGTTTAGGAAAAGAAAAGTAGTGAATCATTCAAGTGTCGATTGGTAGGCAAGAAATTTAGCAAAGTTCTACCGTCTCTATGACCCCAATTCGCGACATGTGTCGTGAAATTCGCGTCACATTGTGTCAAAAAATACCCCCTCCCAAATAAATACCCCTAAAATAAATGACCCCCCCCTCAGAATAGGTTGAAAAAAAAAGACCCCCCCCCCTAAGAATAGGTTGAAAAAAAAAGACCCCCCCCTCCGAATACCCCTAAAAAAAATGACCCCCCCCCCTGATTTGCACACCCCCCCCCCTGGCATAAATAATGAAGGCTCCCTGATTGAATGTACTACATGTATACCATTTTGCCATCAAAATGTCCCTTTGTCAACATGGTACATTCATAATATATAGCCTTGGTGAGTAACCCATCAGTGCTGCATTCATGCATCATGAATAGGGTTGATTAAAAAAAAGGGTAGCAATGATCTACTTGATGACAAACGGACATGAAGTGACTATACATGGGTAACCAAAATGTTGACTGTCTCCATATCGAATTTTAGAAAGTGGCGTGGCACCAGGTAGAATTTTATCTGATACATTTTGCTGCATTTTTCTGAATCCGCCGAATTTTAAAAGTGTGTATCCCCCATGGCAGATCTTAACCCATGTAGAGTCCCCATGATGCATCGAGTTTTCATGACATTCTCAAAGGGTTAGGTTCCAAAATCACATCTACGTCTGTGCCCCCCTCCCCCCTGCCTGAAATGGTCTAGATACCTGACACATAAATCTTCCCATGACATGCACATGGGTACCAATCTGGGAACATCCACTGAGGAATCCCTCTCTGAGGGGTCCAAATCTGTAGCACAGCCATCACTCTTTCTTTCCTATCCTAAAATATAATTGCATTATTCATCACCCAGTAGTTGGTGCTGGCTAAAGATGGCTGTATGAGCACAGAGCTCATGGGGTACCATCTCTGGTTACAGAATGCATGTACAACATTGTATTTGTAAATCATAATCACACTCTATGTGGTTTATTTGAGGTATCAATATAACCACTGACCATAGCTATGATACTCTCACAGAGAACTCATTAGCCAGGCCCTTGCCTTGCCAGGTTCTCCCGGAGGTGGTATAGCACGAGTGGGTGTGGGTCTGGACAGGGATGAGGCAGTGTGTTACTGGAGGGAGGGTAGAGGGGAGGAAGATATTAATATAAAATACGTAGTTTAAGAGTTGTATAATGATATCATGGGCCACATGCCAAACATTAAAAAGACGTTGTTTCATAATGTTTGAAGGGGTGGTGAGAAAGAGCAGGTTGGGAGAGGGAGGGGATCGGTGGGGTCCCAAGATGTTGCACTTGTCTCCTACAGCTTCCTCAGTGGGGTGTGCAGATGCAAAGGAGGCCCTTCATGTAACATGGACATGTGTTTTATAGACAGGCCTCAGTCTGTCGTAATAAAAAAGTTGTAATAGGGAAATGGAGACTAGAAAGAGAAGACAAAACACAGCACTGTTGTAACAAAGGTAGTTCTCTATTGACAGAATCAGGTTTGTACATTCATCATCAATCATCTATCATCTATCATCCATCATCAATGCACATCCGTCCATCATCATTGTGAGTCATAGACTGGTGGATCTTGCTCCTGCAGGCCCTTTTATAGACAGTCCTCTGGTGATGCCACCTAGTGGGCAGATCAGCACCAGAATCCGCACCAGAATCCGCACCAGAATCCGCCACCACTACACTCTCCCCTGCTCAAACCAAACTTAGGGGTCTCCTTCTGATGTCCTTGCCCACCGGATCTTTCCCCCAAAGGGTACTGGATCTCGGTGAACATTTCTGGCTCTCTTTGGTGTTGTTGCAGCTCTCTTTAATGTTGTTGAATGCTTACGATTAAACTTGAATAATCTCTGCTCTTAGGGAGCTTAAAGTTGGTATCCCAATTGGCGTGACTAGAATTGACCCCTCTCAATAATTACCTGGAAGTCGTTAATGTACTTTTCTTCTGAAATGGGTGCTTAATTCTGGTTATCAAGAGTCTTAAAGGCTGTAAAGCGTAAAGTGTGTAGTAACATCTAGATCTACAGCTTTCATGGAGAAGACTCAAGCATTGGCAAACCATCTGTGATATGCTGCCACCTGCACAGATGTCAATGTACTAATGTGTTCATGAATGGAGTTGAGCTACTGGGTCTGCAATGGGAATATTTTGTAAACACTACACAGCTGCCACCTTGTGGTTTAGAAGAAAGGCATGCTAATTGCTTTATTTTTGACTGCTCAGTGAAAATTCATTTTTGCTACTGTGTGGGGATTTTTGTATGGAAATAGTTCTCATAGAGCTTTAATACTTTCACATATGTCTAACAACATAAGCATGCTTATCCCCATACTGGAAGTGGAAATTCGTCACCGCAACAGTTGGGATACCAACTTTAAAAGGGGGCTCAGGACACGCCAGACTGGTTCCCTCCGCTCGGCTCAGGACCCGCCAGACTGGTTCCCTCGGCTTGGCTCAAGACACGCCAGACTGGTTCCCTCCACTCAGCTCAGGACACGCAAGACTGGTTCCTTTCCTCATCAAACATTGTATAAAAATATCTTGTGTGGAATCGCCTCACGTTTTAGGCCATCACCCCATATGTCTCTCTGGAAACTCTCGTACTGGTTCCCTCCGCTCGGCTCAGGACACGCCAGACTGGTTCCCTCCGCTCGGCTCAGGACACGCCAGACTGGTTCCCTCCGCTCGGCTCAGGACACGCCAGACAGGTTCCCTCCGCTCGGCTCAGGACACGCCAGACTGGTTCCCTCCGCTCGGCAGCACCCCTATGTAGATCAGCTTGCACCAACCCTGTGTGCAGATCCCCGTGTCAATCAGCTTGCAGCACCCTCATGACGATCAGCATGCAGCAACCCCATGTCGATCAGCATGCAGCCCCCCCATGTCGATCAGCATGCAGCACCCCCATGTTGATCAGCGTGCAACACCCCCATGTTGATCCCAGTGTAGATCAGCATGCACAACTCCTATGTCGATCAGCGTCTAGATCATCGTGCAGCACCCCCATGTCGAACCCCCATGTCGATCAGTGTGCAGCACCCCCATGTCGATCAGCATCTAGATCAGCTTGCAGCACCCCCATGTCGATCAGCGTGCAGCACCCCCATGTCCATCAGCATGCAGCTCCCCCATGTTGATCAGCGTGCAGCACTCCCTTGTAGATCAGCGTACAGCACCCCCATGTCGATCAGCATGCAGCACCCCCATGTCGATCAGCGTCTAGATCAGCATGCAGCACCCCCATGTCCATCCCCATGTCGATCAGCGTGCAGCACCCCCATGTCGATCAGCGTGCAGCACCCCCATGTCGATCTGCATGCAGCTCCCCTTTGTTGATCAGCGTGCAGCACTCCCTTGTAGATCAGCATGCAGCACCCCCATGTCCATCAGCGTCTAGATCAGCGTGCAGCACCCCCATGTCCATCAGCGTCTAGATCAGCGTGCAGCACCCCCATGTCGATCCCCGTATCGACCAGCGTGCTGCTCCTCCATGTTGATCCCCATGTCTATCAGCATGCAGCACCCCCATGTCGATCCCCATGTCGATCAGCGTGCAGCACCCCCATGTAGATCAGCGTCCAGATCAGCTTGCAGCATCCCCATGTCGATCCTCTTGTCGACAGCGTGCAGCACCCCCATGTCTATCAGCATGCAGCACCCCCATGTCGATCCCCATGTCCATCAGCATGCAGCACCCCCATGTAGATCAGCGTCTAGATCAGCATGCAGCACCCCCATGTCGATCCCTGTGTCGATCAGCGTGCAGCACCCCCATGTCAATCAGCGTCTAGATCATCGCGCAGCACCCCCATGTCGATCACCAAGTTAATCAGCATGCAGCACCCCCATGTCAATCAGCGTCTAGATCAGCATGCAGCACCCCCATGTCTATCACCATGTAGATCAGCTTGCAGCACCCCCATGTCGATCAGCGTCTAGATCAGCATGCAGCACCCCCATGTCGATCCCTGTGTCGATCAGCGTGCAGCACCCCCATGTCAATCAGCATCTAGTTCATCGCGCAGCACCCCCATGTCGATCACCATGTAGATCAGCGTGCAGCACCCCAATGTGAATCCACGTGTAAATCAGCATGCAGCACCCCAGTCTCGATCAACGTGCAGCACCCCCGTCTCGATCAGCGTGCAGCACTCCCGTCTCGATCAGCGTGTAGCACCCCCGTCTCAATGTGAATCCCCGTCTCGATTAGTGTGCAGCACCCCAGTGTCGATTAGCATGCAGCCCCTTCTTGTAGATCAGCGACCAGGGAAACGTCTTTACATTGACCAGGGGACGTCTTCACATTGACCAGGGAACATCCAGCTTCCTTCTGGCGGATCCAGCTTCCCACTGGCAGATCCAGCTTCCTTCTGTCGGATCTAGCTTTCCTCTGGCGGATCCATCATCGCGCAGCACTCCCATTTCGATCCCCATGACGATCAGTGTGCAGCACCCCCATGTAGATCAGCATCCCGATCAGCTTGCAGCACCCCTATGTAGATCAGCTTGCAGCAACCCCGTGTTACGATTAAACTTGAATAATCTCTGCTCTTAGGGAGCTTAAAAGGGGGCTCAGGACACGCCAGACTGGTTCCCTCCGCTCGGCTCAGGACCCGCCAGACTGGTTCCCTCGGCTTGGCTCAAGACACGCCAGACTGGTTCCCTCCACTCAGCTCAGGACACGCAAGACTGGTTCCTTTCCTCATCAAACATTGTATAAAAATATCTTGTGTGGAATCGCCTCATGTTTTAGGCCATCACCCCATATGTCTCTCTGGAAACTCTCGTACTGGTTCCCTCCGCTCGGCTCAGGACACGCCAGACTGGTTCCCTCCACTCGGCTCAGGACACGCCAGACTGGTTCCCTCCGCTCGGCTCAGGACACGCCAGACAGGTTCCCTCCGCTCGGCTCAGGACACGCCAGACTGGTTCCCTCCGCTCGGCAGCACCCCTTTGTAGATCAGCTTGCAGCAACCCTGTGTGCAGATCCCCGTGTCAATCAGCTTGCAGCACCCTCATGACGATCAGCATGCAGCAACCCCATGTCAATCAGCATGCAGCCCCCCCATGTCGATCAGCATGCAGCACCCCCATGTTGATCAGCGTGCAACACCCCCATGTTGATCCCAGTGTAGATCAGCATGCACAACTCCTATGTCGATCAGCGTCTAGATCATCGTGCAGCACCCCCATGTCGAACCCCCATGTGCAGCACCCCCGTCTTGATCAGCGTGCAGCACTCCCGTCTCGATCAGCGTGTAGCACCCCCGTCTCAATGTGAATCCCCGTCTCGATTAGTGTGCAGCACCCCAGTGTAGATTAGCATGCAGCCCCTTCTTGTAGATCAGCGACAGGGAAACGTCTTTACATTGACCAGGGGACGTCTTCACATTGACCAGGGAACATCCAGCTTCCTTCTGGCGGATCCAGCTTCCCACTGGCGGATCCATCATCGCGCAGCACTCCCATTTCGATCCCCATGACGATCAGTGTGCAGCACCCCCATGTAGATCAGCATCCCGATCAGCTTGCAGCACCCCTATGTAGATCAGCTTGCAGCAACCCCGTGTGTCGATCCCTGTGTCGATCAGCTTGCAGCACCCCCATGTAGATCAGCGTCTAGATCAGCTTGCAGCACCCCCATGTCAATCCCCATGTTGATCAGTGTGCAGCACCTCCGTGTTGATCAGCATGCAGCTCACCTGTGTGGATCCCCGTGTCGATCAGTGTGCAGCACCCCCGTGTCGATCAGCGTGCCGCACCCCCTTGTCGATCAGCGTGCAGCACCCCCGTCTCGATCCGCATGCGGTACCCCCGTATCAATCAGCATGCAGCACCCCTGTATTGATCAGCATGCAGCACCCCTGTGTGGATCCCCATGTCGATCAGCATGCAGCACCCCCCCGTGTAGATCAGCATGTAGCACCCTGGTGTGGACCCCCATGTCGATCAGCGTGCAGCCCCCCCATGTCGATCAGCGTGCAGCCCCCCCATGTCGATCAGCGTGCAGCACCCCCATGTAGATCAGCGTGCAGCACCCCCATGTAGATCAGCTTCTAGACCAGCGTGCAGCACCCCCATGTAGATCAGCGTGCAGCACCCCCATGTAGATCAGCGTGCAGCACCCCCATGTAGATCAGCTTCTAGACCAGCGTGCAGCACCCCCATGTAGATCAGCGTGCAGCACCCCCATGTAGATCAGCGTGCAGCACCCCCATGTAGATCAGCGTGCAGCACCCCCATGTAGATCAGCGTGCAGCACCCCGTGTTGATCTGCATGCGGCATCCCTGTATCAATCAGCGTGCAGCACCCATGTGTCAATCAGCATGCAGCACCCCTGTGTGGATCCCTGTCTCGGTCAGCATGCAGCACCCCTGTCTCGATCAGCATGAGGCACCCCTGTATCAATCAGCGTGCAGCACACCCATGTGGATCCCTGTGTAGATCAGCGTCTAGATCAGCATGCAGCACCTCCATGTAGATCAGCGACCAGGGAAACGTCTTCACATCGACCAGGGAAACGTCTTCACATCGACCAGGGAAACGTCTTCACATCGACCAGGAAATGTCTTCACAACAGCACAGAAACCAGGTCATGTGCAGCTCGGCGGATCGGCGGATCTAAGTTGCTAAGCAACCAACATCTATAACAAACCACAGAATCGTCTCTTATGCCCACAGAATAGTTTTTCCAACGGCCACAGAATCGTCCTTCCAACAGCAACAGAATCGCCCTTCCAACAGCCACAGAATCGTCCTTCCACCGGTCATAGAATCGTCCTTCCGACAGTTACAGAACCGTCCTTCCCTCTTCTTCCTTTTCCTTCTTCTTGGTACTGCTTCCTGCTGGCGGATCTGGCGGATCTGGCGGATCTGGAGGATCTGGCGGATTGGCGGATCTAAGTTGCTAATCAACCAGCTTCCATTTGTTTACTGCTGGCGGATTCAGCCTCCTGCTGGCAGATTTAAATTCCTGCTGGCGGATCTAACTTGAAAACTCTGTAGGATCGTCCTATAAACAGCAACAGAATCGTCTTCTGATCTGCCACAGGAACGTCTTCACAACAGCAACAGAATCATCTTCTCATCTGCCACAGGAACGTCTGCACAATGTCCACAGAAACGTCTTCACAACAGCAACAGAATCGTCTTCTCATCTGTCACAGAAACGTCTTCACAACGTCCACAGAAACGTCTTCACAACCTGTGTGGATTCACCTTCCTGCTGGCGGATTCACTTCCTGTTGGCAGATCGGCGGATCTGGCGGATCGGCGGATCTAAGTTGCTAAGCAACCAGCTTCCACTTGTTTAGTCTTCCTTTTAGCAGAGTCACGATTTCGTCCATGATTTCTTCCCACAGAATCGTCCTTCCAACAGTCACAGAATTGTCCTTCCAACAGTCACAGAATCGTCCTTCCAACAGTCACAGAATCGTCCTTTCAACAGCCACAGAATCGTCTTTCCTTCTCTCTTTTCCTCCTTCCCTCCGGTGTGTGTTCGTCTTTTGAAACCACCGCTGTCACCACTGTAATAGGGAAATGGAGACTAGGAAGAGAAGACAAAACACAGCATCGTTGTAACAAAGGTAGTTCTCTATTGACAGAATCAGGTTTGTACATTCATCATCAATCATCTATCATCTATCATCAATGCACATCCGTCCATCATCATTGTGAGTCATAGACTGGCGGATCTTGCTCCTGCAGGCCCTTTTATAGACAGTCCTCTGGTGGTGCCACCTAGTGGGCAGATCAGCACCAGATCAGCACCAGAATCCGCACCAGATCCGCACCAGAATCCGCCACCACTACAAAATTCTCCTTTATCAGGAAATCTCCAACCTTATCATAAGAGTTCATATACAGTTGTCAAGGCTGTAGGATGCCTTAAGACTGACCCAGTCAGGATAGTTTTGAAACAGAATGCTTAGCCTTATGCTTTCACCATTGTTGAGAAGGTGAAGGATAAGGTGTCTAATAAACATTGGGATCATAGGAAAGTCACTTGTCTTACACCTTGGTGTGCTTCTATGGTCCCAGTCATGAAAAAGGCTGGAAAAGTCAACCTGGATGTGTCAACCTGAAAAAGTTGAACATGAACATTGAGAGAGAAAGATTTGTTCTGCCGACCTTGGACTTCAAGACTTCAATGGTCTTCTCATGCATGAACGCGGCAAGTGATTTCTACCTAATCCAGCCAGAGGAGGATAGTCAACACTTAACCATGTTCATAACGCCTTTTGGTCACTATTGTTTTTGACAGTTGCTGCTTGGATTCACCTCAGCCCCAGAAATCTCCATAAGAAAAGTCCTTGAGGGGCTAGAGGGGGTGTTTGTCTACATGGACGACATGCTAGTCATCAGCAAGGATGCTATTGAGGATGATGGTTGTCTGTCAAAAGTTCTTAAAACCTCTGACCATGCCGATTTAAGTTAAATCAGGAGAAAGTCGAAACTGAAGTGCTTGGGTTACACATTGGTTTAGCAACAAAGGAACCTGAGCTGATCCCAATAAGAGTCAAGGCCAAAGCCAGATTCAGTTACCAAAGTACACCAATGGGCATGGTGCATTATTAAGGATAAACTGAAAATTAACTATCTAAGGATTCTCCAGAAGCCAAAAAGGAGGGAAGACTGGGAGCAGAGAAGAGGAAGAAGGAAAGCAAGGATATTGGATATTGAATATTTTGAACTTGTGCTGTTTTAATTGGCAAAACAGAGATGTAGCTCTTCCTGAACAGAAGGCTGAGTTCAAGCATCATTAGTGGGTGATGATTTCCCGACAGGGACGGGGCAATGGTTGGGCAATGGTGTAGTAGAAACAGAACTAGGTACAAAACACATGATAGGAGGGACAAATGATGCCCTTTGTCTGAGACTGTCATGGCACCTTTCTGGACGTCGAACAAGGAAACACCAGGACATTCCTTTAACCCTTTAAGGGCCGCATATTGCTTTAATATGTTTTTGTCATGCTCCATGAAAACAACTCTATTTACGCCAAAAACAATGGGTGTGTACGGTCGGGAAGATACATGAATGCAGCCCTGTTTAGTTACTCACTAGGACTGCAATAATTCATCATGAGAACAAAGGCAATGTTGCAATACAACATTATGCGGTCCGTAAATGGTTAAGTAGCGTCTGTGTAACACGAAGGGCATTCTTTGTATTTACACAGCCAACTGACAGCTCAATTGCTCTGACAATTTTTTTTTTTTTCTGCCCAAGGACTTCCTCCCTGCCCCCCCCCCCCCCCCTTAGCCACCCCCCTGCCCGACCCTCCCCCCTTGGTTTGGCCCACAGGTTTTAACAAGACCTCAGCTTGGCGAGTGAGGAGGCTATACAGGGTATACATAGGAAGGTGTGCAACTAAAAGTCTGCACCTATCCTTGGACCTGACCTAGACTCTCCATACCAGTAGTTCCAATGAAAGAACCTAGAGTGTACAGAGGCACCACCTAGGGACTGCTGTGAACACTACTGGTATGCAGAGTCTATTTGTCAGGTCCAATGATAGGTGCGGACTTTTAGTTGCACACCTTCCTATGTATACCCTGTATAGCCTCCTCACTCGCCAAGCTGAGGTCTTGTTAAAACCTGTGGTTTGGCCCCTTCACCATGCGGGCCAAAATGAGACAAGTCGTTATACATGTTTGACGTACAGACCATCATATCATGTACATTCTTTTGTGTTGTCTTGGCAATGTGTGTATTCCTGTCCCACTGCACCCTCCTGTCATACACACCTTTACCACCCCCCCCCCCCCCCACCCCTGCCATCCGTCAATGTCACTTACCTCCTTGTCCAGATATAACCCTTTTTTTCTCAAGTGAATAAATGCAGATGAGTTAGAGTCTCGACCAAGGATCTATTTTGGAAGTGACACCTCTGATAAAGATTTGACCTTCTGATCATAGTTTAGGCCCCCAAACACATGCACCTATTTGTGGTCGGTTGGCTAAGCTGGCCTTTAATAAGTGTTCCTGAGCGTCATCGCTGGCACCTATAAGTTTCTTGGTGCAAGTAGTTCCATCATGCTGGGTGCTGTAATATTATAAACCTAGGTGTGTACCGCGGAAGGATCCCCCCCAACATACAGGGGAGGTGATGCGGTTATGGCCCCTCATATACCAGCGATGTCCCTTGGATGCGTCCGGGGAGGAGCTTGGGCCAGCTTGTGCCAGCTTGGTCAGTGGGCGTCAAAGTAGCAATTAGTTCCAGCTGGGAGTGTCCTTCACCCTGGCTGCTGTACAGTTTTATGCCACACCAGAACATGTATGATTTACAATGTTGTACATGCATTCTGTAACCAGAGGTGGGGCCACCACAAGCCGAAGACCTCTCTGCACTCATACAGCCATCTGTACCCACTGGTAGCTGATGTGTAACACGTGATAGTTTATGCAATTGGGTTTGACTCTAGACAAAAAGGTGTTGGGAGATCCGTGCTACTATTTTGGACCTCAGGAGAGGGATTCCTCAGTGGATGTGTGTGTCTGAGAATACTATCCATGTACATGTCCCAGGAACAGTGTTTATAGGTGTCTGGGGGGGGGGGGGGGGGGGGTGTAGAAGTCATTTTGGCTTCTCACCCCTTAAATATCATGTCACGATGACTTAAATTCACCATGTTCATGTTGTCATCATTGCTCACAATTGGGAATGGATCAACCCCATAGTGCATGAATGCAGCACTGGTGAGGTACTCAACAGAGCTTAAATGCTAATGCACCATTGGGACAAAATGTAATATTGATGACAAAACGGCATAGTGTATTAACTTACTATCCTGCATATAAAGGATTAACCATACAAACAAACTACCTTTTTGTGTGTTCCTGGCCTCAGTTGCGCCTCTATTATTCATTAGTATGTTACTGTAGGCAATATAAGCCGCACGCACGTGTTAGCTCTCCCACGTGAGAGGACAGACGTTTAGAGCGTTATCTTAATAAGATAATTAAGACAGTCTTAATAGTCTTAACGTTAATTCCTGCAGTATGATTACCTTCTACATAATCCGACAGGCAGGCTGGTAGACATGATACTCTATATAAGTCCCGGTAGCTAACATAATTAAATAACATTATTATATTAATTATTGCAGTTGTCGAGAAGCGTATGATATAATTACCGGTAGCTATTATAATTCCATAGGTAATTAATTATTATAATATTATGAGGAAGGATAGTGAACACAGGTTTGGAGGAATATAGGTGCCGGGCATGCACCGTACAATTAGCCCTTACTTTATTACTGAAGTATCATATTTATATACTGCAGTTTACAGAACCACTTTATGTGGGAATAATCAACACAACGCAGTGTGTCTCACAATAAATAACCATAAATAGTAACAATCAATAAATACAATCACAGATATCTCACAAATATTCTATAAATATTCATAAATATTCTAACATTGAAAATTGATTTTTGGAAAATTCTTAAAATTCGCCAAAAATTCTAAAATTTAAAATACAGGTAGAGACAGCACAGGGGGTGTGTCCTCTACGGCTGGAGGTGGGCGACTGACGGCCGTTACGGCTATGTGGCCTTATGTAGTATCATAACAACAGAAAGAAGTATCTACGGCAACGGCCCGGGGCGCCATCTCACGGCCAGCGGCCGTACTACGGCCAGAGGCGTACAGCGCGCCACCTCCAGGGGGAACGGGGAACCACGGCTCGCGAACGACCGGAGAAAACTGCCACGCCCACCTCTTGATTATACATGCATCACCGGGGTGATACACTCTATAAGTCCCGGTAGCTAACATAATTAAATAACATTATTATATTAGTTATTGCAGTTGTCGAGAAGCGTATAATATAATTACCGGTAGCTATTATAATTCCATAGGTAATTAATTATTATAATATTATGAGGAAGGATAGTGAACACAGGTTTGGAGGAATATAGGTGCCGGGCATGCACCGTACAATTAGCCCAACAACCCGCCAAACACATTGGAACAATCCAACACATGGAAAAAAGTGTATGCAATTATACATGTATGACAGGTATACAATAAGCATTAATAATGCCAACAATGCTCAAATGCATAACATATTAGGATAAACCAGCTAAGTACACGGTGGGTTCTCTATCCAGCACAAGCATCTCATTTCTGGACTGGTGTAGGTATCTATGAACCACTGAGGAGCGCCAATTGCCTTTCAACATAATGTCTCTTACTGAAACACCAAGAGATTGCAGCATGGAGGCACCACCGTGTCTTAGGCTATGAGTACTCACTTTACCCACAGGCAAACCAGTTAGAGCAGCTAAACTTTTTAGTCTGTTATTAAAACATGGGTAGGTTAGTGGGGAGGAAAAATCCCCAAAACGGACCCTAACAAGGGGGTCATTACCATTTGAAGCCCCTAAAATTTCCACCAACTGGGAGGCTGGGCATAGTAGTGACCCAGGAATTCTCTGTAAAAATACAGTAAAGGGTTTTTTACAGAATTGATCAGTTTTTGATGAAACAATTTTGATGGAGACATACTCTGGGTACACAGAGACATCCTTGGCTCTAATAGTATGAGGTGAATCTGTTACATGACACTGACGCAGAAGGCCTCTGAAGCACAAGGTAGCACCAAGTCTAAAGGCGTAATCAATGGGGTCAGAGGGATCCAAAAATTCAAACATAGCCAATAAATCAGTTGCCGTGAGGGGGTACCGTGAAGTATCACACACAGAGATATGACCTCTCTCGATTCCATTCAAAGTCTGTTTTAATACAAAACTATGACTGTAATCTGGATAACCGGACATTTTTTGATGGTACCAGACAGCGGACAGGTAATTGCGGACAGAGACAGGAGCCAGCCATTTAGATAGATAGGTAGCATAAGTCCCAGCCTGAGAGGCACTGCAAGGGAAAGATATTAAATTATACTTTTTACAAAATTTATTGTACCTTCTCAGCTGGGTTTGTCTTGCTACCCTAGTGGCTCTAGCCTGAGCGCTCTCCGCCAACCTCCTCTGCTGGTCCATCAGACATTGAAGACTATTCACTGCAACACACATTTAACATGTTATTCAGACGCAAGGTTTCTATACATTTAATATCATAACCCTTATAGTCTAAGCGTGACAATTGGTCAGCCAGAACATTATCTTCAGACCTTATATATGTAGCGAATAAGTCAATATTATTAGTAAAACATAGCCAGAATAACTCTCTAAGCCATTCCATACACAACTTATTTTTGCTCCTACCGGTATTTATCATAGCAAGTACCTGCATATTGTCTGTTATAATGTGAAGCCTAGAATTTTGGTACAAATGGCACCAACGCTTCAAACCTACTAAGACCGGCCAGAGTTCATACACATTTATATTGTCTTCATGAACTTTAATATTATCCATTCTTGGCGAGAACTCTCTGTGAGCTGAAGCAATACCCTTAACATCAGGCCTGCTCGGCTTCCAAAAACCATAGAAATAGTCACCACCCATCCACGCGCCGAAACCTCTCTTAGAAGCGTCAGAAACCAACGGGATATCATATAGGGGTTTACGTATTATACTTCTACAGTTGAAGATTTCACAAAACTGGAGCCACCATTCCAAGTCTAGAATGGTCTCTCTATTTAGAGCAATGGTACCGCCTTGCCTGCACTTAGCACATAGGTCAAACAACCTCCTACTAAAGGTACGCCCCCCCCCCTTACAATTTGTGAACAGAAAGACATTAAGCCCCCTACTTGCTGCAGAGCCTTTTTCGATGCTCTCTTAGTATTAAGGCAATCAGTTAAAATATCTTTCAATTTAACAATTTTTTCTTTAGGGAGGGTTAACTGCATAGCTACAGAATCAATAGTGATACCCAGGAAGGTTGTGACGCGGCTGGGGGCGGTAACCTTATCTAATGATACAGCGAAGCCTAAAAACTCCATTACCTCTATCAAAACATCTCTTTGCCTTAAACATTCAGATTCAGTGTCGGCAATCACAATAAAATCATCAAGGTAGTTTACCAGTCTTTCCACACCATAACCCTTAGCAATAAGGACCAAAAAATTCGACAAAGCATCGAAAATTGAGGGAGCACATCTCAATCCAAAGCACAAACGGTTGCTCTGGTACCATTCTAGGCCAGCCCCCATATCCCAAGCAAAACCCTGAAATTTAACATGCGGGGCAAATACATTTACCGTCCTAAAAGCTGACTTAAGATCCACCACAGCCATCCAGTCTCCCTTGTTTAATACCTCTACTACATTATTAACAGATTTATAAGTAAAGGGTACAAAGGTCTCTTTCATATAATTATTAATTGAGATTTTATCCGGCATGGAACAGTCGGTGATGGGTCTTAGCTTGCCATTGGACTTTGGAACTCCACCCATAGCATGAACACACTGAGGCCTGGACGAGACTTTTGATATCAGACCGTCGGCAAGTTCCTCAGTGATCAGAGTACACATTTCTTGGTGGAAGGCCGGCTCCAGAATAGAGCTGTAGTTACTACATGTATAAGAAGTATCACAAGTGTCGTCAACTATTTTAAAACCTTGTAGAACCCCTTCCCAAATATATTTGGCCTTATGAGGCTGGTGTGGAAAGACATTGGCACAACCTGATATAAAGCTAGCGAAACGACAAGGTCGCAATTGGGAAATATTCCCACCCACATAGTGATCACAAGTACATGAGCCACTTACACATTTATTATATACCGGAATGGTAGGCATATCTCCCACCCCGTCCAGGTAGTACAGTGGTTGGTCAGTAGCAATAGGATCACATATTAACCGGTCTACATTATTATTAGGGTTGTTTTGAACTACATTAAAACACGACAGCCTATCACCCACAGGGGTAGGGGTCGGAGAGCTAGGACATGCCAGCATCTCACCCACTGGAGCAGGAGAGAAGGGGACAGCATCTATATTTAAAAGACCGGTACAACTGCCCCCCCTCACTAACAATCTACTTAGCTTGCTTCGTGTTAGAGCAGGTGCTGGAGCCGTGCGAGGTCGAGCCACAAAACATACATTTGTGGTAGTATTTACAGGGTGAATCCTTGCAGCCCTCTGCTCTATTAAAAGCATAACAAGACCTTTTCGGTTTAGAAGAACCACCTCCTGCTACTGACCTGGAGGATTTCTTGCTCTCTGCTACTACAGTTGAATCATAGGCGAAATAGCGGAGTGCGTCAGCATTATCTACCTCTCCGAAAATTTCAGGCCCTCCCACATCTGCCCTTAACCTAACAGACTGGTCATAGGCAACTAAAGCTGAAAGTTTATATACTTTAGTCATACTTTTGTCGCATAACATATCACAGTGGCGCAACAGGCCTGTAATGTCATTACCCTGCTCTGCAACTAACTTAATAGTTCTAATATTGACCAACAACAAGGCTTCAAATGAGTCTATCTTAGTGTGGCGATCAATAAAATTAGCATGCTGGTAGGGGTGATTACCTCTGCGCCTGGGTGACCTGGGTGAGCGGGATCTTGAAGCTTCATAGGATGAGTTGCTCGAGTCTCTGCGAGGAGAACGCTGGCGACGCCTGCCCCTGCCGCTGGCCGACCTGTCGTGGTTCAATCTATCAACTGATGCTTGGACGGCGCCCAGTACCGAGGTTAGTTGGTGGAATCCAGCCTCCACCCTCGCCATGCGTCGATCCATCTCGAGGGTCGCCCTCGAGTAATCCGCCCTCGTCCCTGCTGCCCCCTCATTCGTCTGGTCAGGGGCCGGGTCTCCCCTTCTCCTTGAAATTATTGGAGAGGACTGGCATCCACCAGCCCCGGAAAAGCCCTCGGCCCCTCGTTCAGTAGTAGCCGCCCTCGGGGTCTTCTTAGGTGATTTCTTCTTCCCCATCTTGTCTCGAGTCTCTTCTTCCCTCGGATTCTTCAACAAATTCTTCAAATTCTTCAAATTCCTTCCAATCCGTTTAAAATACAGGTAGAGACAGCACAGGGGGTGTGTCCTCTACGGCTGGAAGTGGGCGACTGACGGCCGTTACGGCTATGTGGCCTTATGTAGTATCATAACAACAGAAAGAAGTATCTACGGCAACGGCCCGGGGCGCCATCTCACAGCCAGCGGCCGTACTACGGCCAGAGGCGTACAGCGCACCACCTCCAGGGGGAACGGGGAACCACGGCTCGTGAACGACCGGAGAAAACTGCCACGCCCACCTCTTGATTATACATGCATCACCGGGGTGATACACTCTATATTGTTTGTACAGTGATGCCAATGTAACTATCGGCTAAATCTGATCTCTTTCCTTCATTCCTTTACCTCAAATGAGGTTGT
This sequence comes from Harmothoe impar, assembly GCA_947462335.1. Classification (NCBI taxonomy): domain Eukaryota; kingdom Metazoa; phylum Annelida; class Polychaeta; order Phyllodocida; family Polynoidae; genus Harmothoe; species Harmothoe impar. The sequence continues at coordinate 15,792,050 of OX381721.1, read as the reverse complement.
AAATAAAACTAATTGAATTGAATTGACAGATGGAGTGACGTTCACCAGAAGCCTCACGTATCTACAAAGGTCAAGGTCGCATTTCCGGTTTGGGTTAGCGAACCCTTTTTCCTACCCTAACATCATCCTAATCTGTTATAACTACAAAAAGAATTCTGGTTCTGGTTGGCGAACCCTTTTACCTACCCTAACACCCCCCTAATCTATCATAACTACAAAATAAAATGTATTTATTTTTAATGATTTTAAGCGGCCTTGCAAGCGTAAGACACTGAATTAAGACTTTAAGACTTAAGATTAAGATAACGCTCTGAACGTCTGTCCTCTCACCTCAGAGAGCTATCCAGTATTTGCATATAAGCCTGCAAGATGAGGTGTGTATAAATATTTAATTGTCCCATAGTGTTTAAGTGCATTGTGTATGATTGCAGCCCTGGTGAGTTACTCTGGTGAGTTACATTCAAGCATTGATGCCTTCCCTATACACCCTCGGAAGGTCTACATGATGCATGACTACAACCCTGCCGAGTATATATAATGTGAAATGATATTCCCTCTGAAGAAGTCTGTTGCATTTTGAACAACAAGATCAAAATTTGGACCCCTTGAAGGGGGGAGACCAAAAAAAATTGAACCCCTCTTGAATTAGAATTATGTACCGGCACATGATGAAAATTGGAATTAATGATATGTTTAATTGCAATTGCTGATATGTCTTACTCCAATTGTACATAAATGCAGGGGGGGGGGGGGTAATAGACATAGTGTCCTAAGTACGATGTATAAATATTGAGCTTACAGTAGGGACACTTACACTATCGACCGGCAGTTGGGCCTAGGTCTTATTTAAGGCTGGGAGTTTTGTGTTTCATATCAATTGATGATTATCATGTGAACATTTTCAGTGAAGATAATGGGACTGGTGTTCAACTACCATTAACCTTTGTTTTTGACTCCCCAGTGGGCACAGAACTTTGAATCAACATTGATAAATGGTTGTTAATGTTGATTCAATGTTAATTCAACGTTAATTCGATGTTGAACTGAATCTTGTGCCCACTGGGTCAGGGTTCATACCCTGAGTAATATACGCCACTTAGGCCAAGTTTTAAGACGTTTTTGTTACACAGGGAAACTGTTTCCATTCAGTTTCTATCAGAGATAGAGGTGAGGAGAGAAAACATGGATACCTAAGATCAGGGGACACATATATGTCTCCTTCGAAAAGAAATTTAAAATGTCTTTTCTTCCCTGCGATATTCACCTGCGATCTTTGACTACTGATTTCTATCTTTTCCTCAAACTCTTAACTACTGTTAAATTGCTACCCTCTAATTGAACTCTGAATAGACCTCAAGGTTTAAAGTCAAGTACACAGAGAGAGAAATCAGGTTTCAGGTCATATTGGATCCTTTTTCTCTCTTTTCATTTAAAAATACCCTCTACATTATTTGAAATACCCTCGGGATAATGTAAACTACCATCAACCTTATATTAGGTACCACGGATAGTTTGAAGAAACCCTTCCCTGAACAAAATTGTTAAACTGGTTAGGAAGCTGATAAAGAATGCTCACGAATGATGCTAACTATGTTAAGATCCGTTCAGTAGTTAATTTTAAATGAATTTTCCAAAAGTAAAAGTTTCAGCCATTTAGCATCTTTCATTTTCAATAGCAAATGGGCCAATTTCAGAGTGATATTACACTTATTTTGATGACAATTTGCAGCTAAAAAAAAAATTTCCCAATCAACTATATATGGACATTGCATAAAAATCTTCAGAACATGTTCAGACATATTTGTATAGAAATATTGTACCCTCTAACACAGCAGAATTACCAATCCCTTACCACTGAAAATGGCCATTCTACCATTTTGACCCCATACCTAGTTGACTCAGGGTTCATACCCTGAGGCATATACAACACCCAGCTTTTTCTTTAAGACGTTTTTTAGCCATTTTAAAATGCTTATAACTCAGTTTCTATTTTATTTAGAAACAATACAATAAAACAAAAGGATGGGCAACATCGGGGGACAAATATTTCCTTCAAAAAGTAAATCAAAATCTCTTTCCTTCTAGTCACAAATGAACTGCGATCTTTGGGTATTTTCTCTCTCTTTTCTTTAAACAGTTAAGTACTGTTAAATGACTACCCTCTAAATGAACTCTGCATAGGCTCCAGGGTTAAAAAAAATTGGAGCTGATAGAAATGCTCTTCTCACCAAAGAAGTAGCACATTTCTATCTTTCTGGCATGAATTTACCATCTTACATATCAAAATGTCATCCAACAAAGCTAAAATGCCCTCCATATTATTTAAATTACTTAAATGAGCTTCTTACAACACCCTAAACATACCAAGAACAAAGATTTGTTTTAGTTCTCATATTTGAACTCGCTGTTTGACAGGGACAGAAGGCGGTACATGCCCGCAGCCGGCGACTGTCGCCCACACCCACCTGCACACCCACACCCACCTGCTCTCCCACACACACCTGCTCACCCACACCCACCTGCTGGCCTGAAATGGAATAACATACATGTATGACACATGATTTGAGGGTACCTTTAAACAAGGTATTCGTTTCTGATGCCAGAATTGACCAATAAATGAATATTAGGGAGTACTATATCTAACTGTACATGATAAGCTAGTACAGACCCAGGTTTGTCGAAATGGTGTTAAATGTCCATTACTCATTCACACACCCAGCTTACCCTGAGTCATCTGTGAGGCCACTCACACGCTCAATCTTTGTAACTATAGGGTCATATTACCAATTTAGGTTTATTTCAAGTGAATGAATAAGTATTTCATTCTGAACAGAAAGGTTTAATATGATTTTGGAATGTTTCTGATTTTTTTTTAAGTTAATGAAAAACTTTTTTGGGGTCTCATAGGCTAAATATATTGTAACTATTGGGTAATATTACTCATTTAGGTTTATTTAAAGTGAATAAATAAGTATTTCATCTATAGAGAAAGGTTTAATACGATTTTGGAATGTTTCTGATTTTTAAAAAAACACGTCTTTTTTTTTGGGGGGGGGGCCTGGACCTGCACTTAAACAAGAACTTAATCTGCTCACTTGAGACCCCTGTGCTTAAACAGGCCATTACGACATATGCATAATATATATACATATACATACAACACATTACTTACCTTCCAGGAAGCAGAAACTTGGCAGGAACCACACAGACATAAAACACATGTTGAGGACCTGGTGCCCCCCAGACAGACACAGAGAGGTGGCTCCTCCTCCCCACAGGACATGCATGGATGACAGCCCCCAACCAGACACCAGCCCCCAGACTATCTAATTCCCCGCAGCTCCCCCTGCCAGTCACAGCCAGACACAAGACTGTAGTGAGGAGGAGAGGCCTAGCAGGGAGGAGGAGCTTCAACATACATCTGTGACATTGATTTATAGCTTCGCGGCATCTGCACACCTATACCGGAGCCCCATTCATGTGTGGATGAACAGTGCAGGCCAAGTACGGAGTTGGCACTTTTATACACTTTCTGCCACCAAAAGGCTGGAACTTATGTTTGATGATTAACTCTTTAGCACCTGCAACTACCATGGAGTCTTACTATGGAGTCAGCTATGCAGTGCACAAAGCAACAATTTTAAAAGATCTCTCATTGACAGCTACGATGCAGTGTTACTATGGAGTGTGCAATGGGGGAAGTTATGACTGTGTGGGGCCCTGGATGGACATAGAGCTGTGACAGTGATTGATTGGGTGTTGTGTGAGATGAGGTTTGTGAGAGGTGGTGTTTGTATAAGATACACTTACCGTAACGTTGCAATTTAGCACTGGGGCACTTTTCAATTTGATGTGGCTTCTATCCCCATGACAGGCCCTAATGAATAGAAAACACTATTACAGTGCTTGAGTAACATTTCACGACCCGTAAACCCCCAGCCCTTTATACAAGACCAGGGCGCTTTGTCACGGCAGTACGGTATTGGCTATTTTATGCCATGAAACATTTCCACACAATGTTTGTTTAATGCAGAAGAAGCATTAATAAATATGTCACCTCTGACACCACATGACATTTAAAGTTGGTATCCCAATTGGCGTGACTAGAATTGACCCCTCTCAATAATTACCTGGAAGTCGTTAATGTACTTTTCTTCTGAAATGGGTGCTTAATTCTGGTTATCAAGAGTCTTAAAGGCTGTAAAGCGTAAAGTGTGTAGTAACATCTAGATCTACAGCTTTCATGGAGAAGACTCAAGCATTGGCAAACCATCTGTGATATGCTGCCACCTGTACAGATGTCAATGTACTAATGTGTTCATGAATGGAGTTGAGCTACAGGGTCTGCAATGGGAATATTTTGTAAACACTACACAGCTGCCACCTTGTGGTTTAGAAGAAAGGCATGCTAATTGCTTTATTTTTGACTGCTCAGTGAAAATTCATTTTTGCTACTGTGTGGGGATTTTTGTATGGAAATAGTTCTCATAGAGCTTTAATACTTTCACATATGTCTTACAACATAAGCATGCTTATCCCCATACTGGAAGTGGAAATTCGTCACCGCAACAGTTGGGATACCAACTTTAAATGGTACACTATAGGTCTACTTATACCTTGATTGGGCACTTCTACAGTTAATGGGAAGTGCAGGGATACATGTGACTCTCACAGACACTACCTTAGGGAGTAGTCATCAACAAAGTAAAGAAACAAGACACCTTGAGTAGTTTATCAACTTAGATAAAAAGATATTGTATGTGACATATACATTATGAGTTGAGTACATAATATTGGCCGTACATCTACAAAGTGGAGCATGTGACTTAATACAGACTCGGGCCAAAGGGATGCGCTTCAGTGAACAGTTTTATCACACAACAACACTACAGAATGTGAATTTGCCATAAAACAATATAAACTAACCTCTAACAACAAAAGAAGCATTGAATTAAAAGAAAATCATCCTTTAACCCTTTATTTACTCACCATAGACTCACACTGGCAATAATAGAATATCAGCTCTCCCCTACCCAACCCTAACAGAAATTAAAAACATGGCTAAGGACACAATGGAGGATATGATGCAGGTGGGGGCCCCACTGTATAAGTGTGTAGAGTGTGGCCGTGAGTTCTGCTGCCCGGTCAAGTACCACACCCACATGGTGGTGCACGACGACACTTTCAAGTCCTTCCTCTGTGACATCTGCGGGAAGTCATTCATCACTGCAGCGAGGCTGAAAAAACACGGTCTAGTCCACTCCGAAGATAAACCAGCTGCCTGCCAGCAGTGTGATAAGCGGTTTAAGGAAGGTGGGGCATTGAGCCGACACATCCGGAGCTGTCATACCAATGTGCGGCCTTACATCTGCCAGATCTGTGGGGATAGGTTCGCTGTGGCCGGGATCCTTAAAGTCCACATGCGGACTCACACCGGAGAGCGTCCTTTTGAATGCATGATGTGTGGGGACAGGTTTACGATATCCGCTTTGCTAAAAGAGCACCTCCGTACTCACACTGGTGAACGCCCTCATAGCTGCATGGTCTGCCCTAAGACGTTCATGAACCGCAGGCATCTACAGAGCCACAAACTCAGTCACACTAGGAGTACCAAATATTGCCATGCGTGTAACCTACGCTTCGCCACCATGGAGAGCCTGGTCAGACACATGCAGGTGCATAGTGAGGACTGCGGTGGGGTCAGCAGGACCTATGTGTGTGTATACTGCCCCAGGGTGTTCAGCTCCTGTGAAGAGCTCAACCGGCACTCGTGGCTCATACATAACACTGCTGCAGTGAGTGCGGCAGGAGAGAGAAATGGTGAGCAGAAGCTCCCTACTACTGACAGCCCCACCTGCCATACTCCAAGTGAGATTGTCACAGCCGGGAGCCTTGCAGGTAATTATGGCTATTCTACAACAAGCACTGTGATACTGGGTGATAAGGGGGACTTCACAGGGGCTGACGAGTTCTGTAGTATTCAAGCATACCAGCAAGGGAACCCAGAACCTAGTAGTCAGCCATCTATCCAGGCACCCACCCAGGCATTCCTCCAGGGACCCCTCCAGGCACCGCTCCAGGCACCCCTCCAGGTACCCATCCAGGCTCCCCTCCAGGCACCCCCTGCCCCCCAGGAGACGGAGGAGAGTGGGGCATACCACTGTGGGATGTGTGGGTGTACCTTCCTACAGCTGGGAGAGCTGGGGCTCCACATGCAGGCACATGAGGTGGGGTGCACCTCCACAAGCCCCCTGTTCTCCAATGTGTACACAGAGCAACAGGTCCAACAGCAGCAATCTCTTCAACATCAACATCAACAGGTCCAACAACAAGTACAGCAACAACAACGTCAACAACAAGAACTTCAGCTGCAGCAAGTGCAGCCTCAATTTCTATATCAACAACAACAACATCTTCAGCAACAAAAGTTTTTCACTTCACTTTCCAGCCTCTCCCCGCCGGCTCCCAGTGTGGCCCTGAGGTCCCGGAGGTGTGTGAAGGCTATGCGGGACACCAAGCCGCTTTACTGTGCGCTGTGCCGCAAGGTGTACCTGAATGCTGGTAACCTGAAGCGCCACCTTACTACCCACCTGGTGTGTCAGCTCTGTGTGTGCCCCCTCTGTCAGCTCAGCTTCTTCACCTCCACCGACCTCATCAGCCACCTCGCGGAGCACTCCAAAAGTAGTAGCAATGAGTCACACAGGGAGGAGGATGCGGGAAACACGCTGCCCTCATTCAGATGTGATCACTGCGAGGAGTGTTTCCTGACTCCTGAAGACTTGGAGGGTCATGTGAATAGGACACATTCCTCCATTATGCAGATGACTCAGCAGAAACATAGCCCTATGGCCATGGAGAACTTGGTGGTGGCTCAGCAAACATTTTGCCCTACTGAGAACTTAATGATAACTCAGCAAAGGCACATCCCTATGGAGAACACAGAAATGACTCAGCAAAACCACATCCCTATGGAGAACTCAGAAATGACTCAGCAAAAACATAGTCCTCTTGAGATCTCTCAAGAAAACAGTCCTGTGGTGCCTCGTGTGGGTGGGAGTGGGGAGGTGGGCGGACAGAACATTCATCTCACCAACAACCCACATAATAGGCTCAGTGTGGGGGCTCAGTGTGGGGTGCAGAGGCTCCATAGCAACCTAGGGCAAAGTGCTACAATACAAGCAGTGAATGGCACTATGAGGTTCAGTAAGCCCATACAGAGTGGTACGATACAGATGGTGAATACCACCGCCGTGTCTACTAACCCATATCCAGTGAATGGTGCAGTCAGTAGCCCTGTACGGACATTGAATGTCAGTCCGATTCAGGCTACTACCACAGTTGGAGGAGTCCTTGATGCAAGATTACCACTGAATGCTACACCAATTGCCACTACTGAACAGTATGCAATGCTTCCTCACAGCCCCATCCCCCAGAGCTCCTCACACCTAGGCACAATAGTACCAAGTGGCACATTACCATCTGCAAGTATTAGTGCCCTACTGGCAGGCAAAATAGAGCATGACAAGATGGTAGGGGATATAAAGCTTGAAACAGATCAGGTACCATTCACCGACTGTGTAGAGGGCGCCGGGGGCGAGGAGCCAGTGAGCACGGATCTCACTCACTGTGGTCGCAGCTTTGTATCAAGTAACACAACCCGGATGAGTGAGGATTACCTGAAAACTGAACAATATGGGAATACCTTTGAGTGTGGAACCACTCAGAAGCTGTCAGAGGTGGTGGAAAATGGAATTTGTGCCCCCATCCATCACCAGAGGTCCTCTTCTTCCCCTGATGACTTCTGGAGTTTGAACCAATTCTTAACTGGTAACCATGGCAACTGTAAATCAGCTTCACATGATACATGCACATGCACTCTTATTGCAAATGGCAGTGGTGGGCATTTTTATCCAAAAACTGAATTACCACTGGTCGGCTCTCTGGTTGATGACCGCGTAAGGAAAGGTTTAGCCAGATCCAGAGTGCAGTCTTTTGCCACTGATTTAGCAATGGAGGGCATGGACAGTGATAGACCCCTTGATATGTCCAAGCACTGTGATGACACTGGGGCAGAGGACAGCTTCCCTGATGTGCAAGACTCTGGCATGGCATTGAAGCCTGTAGATGAACTTCTGTTTGAGCAGCAGCAGCCATTGGACCTGACTGTAACCAAGGACAGCCCCTTGTTAAAGTGCACTTGTCATCATCAAACATAATGGACACAAGGTCACTTGTTTGTTGAAGTGCAGTGTTTATTAAAGGTAATAAAAAGGTCATTGACTGTAATTATAAGCCATTGAAGGAAATTACATGTAGTTTAAAGTGAGCCAGGCCGTAAAAATACACCAGTTCACATGTCAACATTATAGGTCATTTAATGCCATTAAAAGACATTGCATGTGTTTTAATGTCATAAAAGGTCAATAAAATACATTATATATGATTAAAAATATGTAAAGGCCACCATAGGCTGTTGACAGTTATTAAAGCTCAGGGGCTGCAGAGTTGGCTCAGGCAATAGCATGCACGTCTCCTATGCCGGAGATCATGCACTCTGGGCCAAACTCACCAAGTGGCTACTAGACGCCGCACATACTATACCTGTAATCTTAAAAATATCATATTTCCTGTAGTCTTAATCAGTTTCCAGGTCTATTCTCTAGATGGCACCACTGTAAGTTGGTAATATTGCTGTATATATCGGAGGCTCCCCTTTTTCTATTTTGAAACCGATAACATACCTATAACAGAGCACAGAGAGAAGAAGTAGAATCACTGTAATTCTCATAGTCCAGCTCCAATCACTGAGGTAACACTCCCCAGGACTCTAAAATGACTCCCTAATATTAGTGGGGCTCTATAGTAGCTCTATAATGATTCCTGTTCTAGGAAAGCCATAGCTAATTGACTCCTTACCTCGCATTGACTTCCGTCTTTCAATATCTCCCCAGTTCTGAGCTTCTCCACTAGAGGGCCTTACAATATAACTTGTCGAGTTTTTCTCAGAACAGTGCCTGTCATAATGGTTTTGAAATGGCCCTCTTCACCTGATCAAGACAGAACTTAGTAATACTCATGCTTATAGTAGTAATGTCTGATAATAAGTACATGGACTAAAGAAAATATTATTTCATTATGTGAGACCAAAATAAGGTACAGTAGAAGCATAGACACCATTTCTATGGGTAAATGTTTATGTTAAAGCATTTTCACTGTTTCATCTATGCATGGATTACAAGCTCGATGGCTAAGATCAAGTAAATAAAATTACTGATTTCTCTCACCATTCAGATTGATGTAAATGATTAAACCAAGGGAGCTGTTAAGATCTCCTTGCATCACCCATTTTGACAATAATGGTGTCTAGCAGATTTGGCTCCCGTTTTGTTATGGTGTCGTCCCATTTTGACTCCTGTTTGACTCTATGCAAAAGGAGTCAGTACACTTAGACTCCCTAATGATAGGGACCCTGGAAACAAATTCCTGTGAATTCCCCCTGAATAGCACAGGTTGAACTGGGGTCAGTTCCGGGGATAACCCAGGTTCTATTCCTGTGATATCACGGGATTCTGTGAGCAAAATTTTCCGTTATATCATGGGATTCTGGTAAAGAGGGGTGCATGGGTTCGAATCCCATAGGCCTACTAGTAAACCTGAATAGTTCTAGTGAACATGTCTTTGGATTTATCTAAATATTCTTACAAAAGTATCCACATACATTCATTTTGACTACTTACAACCTTACATATGCTTGTCCTGATCAGGAACTGAACCTGCTACCCTTAGACCCATAGTCCCGTGCTCTAGTGACTGACCTACTGGGACATGTATTGGGAGAGGTACATGATCTGTGACCAGTGGTGACTGTACCATAATATAATGTATACGTAGAGTAGTTATTGACAAAGAGGGAAGTAGGATAGAAATGAGGGACCTTTAGCAAACCCAACGTAGCCAATTAAACATAGACATATCCTATACTTTTAACACTGCTACGTCTGCGTATATTAAGCTTAGATGTACATGTATCATGTAGATTTTCCCATTATTTCTTTCATGTGAAAAAAAAAAAGATCACTAGGGATTCGAACTATCCACCTTCAAATATACAATGCTAGGCTTTACAGACTGAGCTAACCAGGCTTGCTGAATGGTTGATGCTTAGATTAATAGAATTTCATTCTGCAACCTCTCTCTCTGATACAAATAAGGACCTTTATCAAACCCGATGTAGCTCCTTAAACGCTGATGTAGCAATGGCAAAATTGTAGGCTACATCTGGGTCTAATGAACTACCTCAGGTTTGCTAAAGGTCCCTATTGTTTCCAACATAGCTCATTAGGGATTCAACCTCTCCACCTTCAGATCTACAGTGCTAGGCTCTACAGACTGAGCTAACCGGGCTTGCTGAATGGTTGATGCATGGAGACGTAAGAGGGACTTGTAGCAATGTCAACGCAGCCCATTTAGAGATGACGTAGCCTATGCTTGTAACACTACTATGTTTGCGTTTAATGAGATATGTCAGGTTGCTAAAGGTCCCTAATGTTTCATTCTGCACCCTCTCTCTCTCTGATACAAAACAACTGTATGAAGGAATCGTTTAACATGGGGCATTTTGCCCGTTTAACACATACACACACTTGTATTCTCTCATTGATTGCGGTGTTAAAGTGATACTTGCAATCCTTCAGGAGATTCAAAGACTTGGCTTTTGATTTCTAATTCTAAAGTAATTAGTAACAGAAACCAAGCTTTCCAACTACAAATACATTGTGCCCGTGCACTAGCATGTGGCCCATTGAAACAGGGAGAGGGTGCAGATTAAACACTACCACTCCAGGCATCAACCATTCAGTAAGCCCGGTTAGCTCAGCCTAGCACTGTAGATCTGAAGGTGGCGAGGTCAAATCCCTAGTGATCTTCTTTTTGGTATCAGTCATTTAGAAAACATTTCGTGCACACCAACATATAGAAAATATGTTTTTAGTGTTTTTTATCATCAATTCATGCTTGAATAAGGTAGAAATACACATATGTGACCCGTTTTAACGAAATGGGTCGGAAGTCGCATATTAAAAATGTTGTGATATTGCTTTATTCGTGTACAGCTCATCAAGAGCTTTCATTTGGTATGTGACATGTAACATATTGACCAGTTTCGACCCTTTGGTGATATTTTTGATACTTTTTAGTTGAATTGATTGGAAATTAATCAAAATGAGATAACCAATATTTAAATTAGGTATCAACCATATTATTCAATACAATTATAAATTCTATAGCCATCAATTTGGAAAAAATGGGAGTTGAAATCTGGTTTGTACCTTATCATTCCATAAGATAACTACTCATTTGTTAGAAAAATGTCAAAAACTCATTTTTCAAAAAATATAATTTTTCCATCCTATGCTACTTAAAGAGGCCATATCTAGGCTCTATAAGATGCGACTTCCGACCCAATTCGTTAAAACGGTCACATATATGCTATGGTGTGCGCAATTCTACCCCATGGGTTCTTGAAATGAGTGAACTGACACAGGGGTTCGAACCCACATCCTGCTGATTTGGTGGGGTAAATCCCGTGATTCTACATGTAAAATCACATCTTTTAATCCTGTGATATCACAGGAAATTTTGCTCACAGAATCCCACAAACTTCCCGAGAAATATCTCGTGACTGGTTACCAGGGGAGTCCCTTTAGAGGAATGCTGGAATGATATTTTATAGAATCATGTTTTATAATATTTGTACAGTAGTGACAGTTACATTCACATCAGTGAATAGGTAACAAGATCCAGTCTCCTTATAATATAGTCTCCATATAAGAGCATCCAGATGAACAAAAATGAGCATATGGGTTCTGAGGCATTATACCAGTCATAACTTCAGTGGTCATCTATGTAGTATAACATGGAACGTGTAACAAGTCATCTATGGCTGATATCTAATAAGCTGCACAAATGCATGAAATACATGAAAATTTGTAATTAGTTTTTTTTAATTTTATATATATATATATATATATATTTTTTTTATTATTATTATTATTATTTTTTTTTTTTTTAAATGTTCTTTCTTAAAAGTGCACTGTGATATTAGTCTAGTTTAGCTAAGTTTGTTTGTTTTTAGTTTAGTCATAGTCTAGTGAAGCCTCCTAGCGGTGGTTTTTGCTAATTCTTCCTTCCTTTGTATTATGTATTAATCTGTATTATTGTTTGTATACTAAACAAAACAACCAAGTAATGTAGCGAGTCAACTGGACAACGCCTGCTAACGTAAAACAACTCATCTTTCATCTGTAAATACTCATTTTTGTTACTCATATAATCCCCCTATAGTGCCAATGAAACTGATGCCAACCAGTTGGTCGTAAATATTATCACTTCTTCATGTAGTGGAACGATCAATAAATTTTCTTTATAAAAAAAAAAAAAAAAAAAAATTCATGTCTCTCACAGATGTAACGTCTCTCACACAAATGCCATGAACCTCAGGATAGTAATATTTATCTCAAGCAAGGCAATGAGGATTCACATCAGTACAAAAGTACTTGATACATCATAGGCATGCATTTATTATTGACAATATGGTAGATGAGGAGAATCCTGAGGTTTCATTTTCTCTTTCCAAACCTGTGCTCTGACTTGGGCTATCTGTCAGCGAATTGCCAGTACTGTGGTTATGTTGGACACTTTGAGATCATGTGTCTAAGAAAGTGTATAATAGTAGGAAGCGTCCTGACTATTCAATAAAACCTAGGAGACATGAGGTTACCCAGGAGAGTGTTGAACAAGTCAAATATATTTTAGGTAATATATTTACTGAACATGAGCAGCAGCAGGATTGCGATAAACAGCAGCACGATTACGATGAACAGTATGAAATATGGTTTGAGGAGCACAACGAACACCTGTGGTCTGTAAGTCTGCATGGCAATGGGACTTTTAGGTGGATCCAGGGGCAGATACAAAAGTCTTGCCAGTCATAATGGATTAGAGACAAAACCAAAGTTGCATGCTAATGATGCAGTGTTAAAATGTCTAAATGGTATTCTTACAGATATTGGAACTAAGTTCAAGGGTAGGGTACATGTATATATAGATTTACTGTTCTTGTGGTCTATAAAAAAAATTGTGTGATCTCGGACAAGTTGCCACATAACACAAGGTTATGCGATCTATGACTGTTTTCAAGAAGATGTTGCCTGTGTCGCGCTAAGGTTTTCATTGTCAAGTTGAGTTGTCAGTTGTGAAAGAGGCAACACCATGCGATGATGAGATGGTTGACCTGCTTATGGACTGTCAAGACTAACAATTCAACCAACCAGTGCCTCAGCACGAACTGTTATTACAAGATTTGGAGCCATGTGCTAGTGTGTTTACAGGGACTGACCAGGGCTGAAAACTGCAGTTGTATATAGAGGGAAGGGATAATGTCCCACAGAAACAGTCATATATGTTATTGAGGACAATGCTATTCCTCCGGTTCTGCCTAAACAGGAACCGGTCGAACAGCCTAATACGGTTCTGATAAGGGAGAACTGTATCAAGCCTGGTTAACCGCCAGGTATGGAAATATTAAAACTAGACTTATTCTGAGAAAACAGTCAGATCAGTATAACTTATGTTTGTTTTTGTCAATAGTTTTTTCTCAAAATTCTGTGTTATTAGAAAATAAACTCGGGACCCCCTTTTTCTTTTTAAATTCCATTTCTAAATGATATAAAGTACTTCTGGGAAGAAAATGGAGAAATTCTAATCTCTTTGATGCAATCTTTTACCAACCTGAACACCAGGATGAGTAGCGACCCCCCCCCCCCCCCCTCTATGAGGAAATACAATATAGCAGAACTGTTAAGTCAGCATGTTGACACCAGGTGTCAGCACTGAGAGTAGATTTCTCGCAGGACGCAACTTGTTATGTTGGCTCATGCCCTGAGGGCCGTGTCCGCTGATGCGCCGGTCTGATCGACGCGTACATTTCGTGCGTCAATGCCCCGGGGGCATTGGATATACAGTAAAACTTGGTTATAACGAATCCCTTGGGACTAGGCTAAAAGTTCGTTATAACCAAATTTCGTTATAACCAAGTCCAGCATTTTAGTGAGGTTTAGGGGCATTAAATGTGCCCTAATCATCCTAGTATTAATCATATTATTATACATATCGTTACTACATTTGAATGCCAACATAACTGATACTGTTATACCGGTGTCTGAGGTGTATTTGTTGGTGGAGGTGGGTGGGGGCAGCAGGGTGCAGAGGTATATAGCTTCTGTCTTTGATTTACACTCACCTGGGGCGGGGGGGGGGCAGAGGTAGGGGATCTCTGTATTTGATTTACACTCACCTAGGGCCCCTAGGGATAAGGGGTTAAGGTGTAAGGTGGTCCCACACCCCCCAAAGTAGCCAGCCAACTCCCACAGCCGCACAGAGGGGGAGGGAGGCTGGGTAGAGAAGCCCTACACCCCCACAGTCGCCCACAACCTCCCACAGCTTCCCAGGGGCGGGGTAGGCCGGGTACAGAAGCCCTACACCTCCCACAGTCACCCACCACCTTCCACAGCTTCCCAGGGGCGGGGTAGGCCGGGTGGAGAAGCCATACACCTCCCACAGTCTCCCACCACCTCCCACAACTTCCCAGGGGCGAGGTAGGCCGGGTACAGAAGCCCTACACCTCCCGCAGTCGCCCACCACCTTCCACAGCTTCACAGGGTGGGGGGGTAGGCCGGGTACAGAAGCCCTACACCTCCCGCAGTCGCCCACCACCTCCCACAGTGGCATCTACCTTTGACATGACTTTGCCTAATGTTTCTACAAAGGGGTTGTTATGTAATAGAAAGTTCGTTATAAACAAGTTTATACCAACAGCACTTCGTTATAATCAAGTTTCCTTACTATAGAAACGTATGGGTGAAAATCGGTACCAGGCCAATCTGTTTGTTGTAACCAAAATTCGTTGTAAGGGAGTTTGTTGTAACCAAGTTTTACTGTATCATTGATTCCCTCAAGGTATAGCCTTGACTTCTAAAAACTTAAAATGTATAGGCTACTGGTCAATGCCCTGGGGGCATTGTATGTATCATTAATTCCCTCAGGGCATAGCCTTGACTTCTACAAACTTAAAATGTATAGGATACTGGTCAATGCCCTGGGGGCATTGTATGTATCACTAATTCACTCAGGGCATAGCCTTGACTTTGACTAACTGATAAACTCTATACCTGGTAGGTTACTGGTCAATGCCCCGGGGCATCGTGCATATCATTGATTCCCCCAGGGCATAAACCAGTAGTCTCCCATTTATAAGCAAAGCTGTGCCCAAGGGAATCAATGATATGGGCAATTCCCTCAGGGCATAGGACACTAGTCTTAGTGCTAGGCCCCTATTGGAGGCAGTGCCATGCCCTCAGGGCATAGGCCTACAGCAGTCGATTTAGTCATATTGGAGGCAGTGCCATGCCCTCAGGGCATTGTTGGAATTGAGGATTCCCTCAGGGCATAGACCAGTAGGCTACCATATATGAGTCCATGCTATGCCCTGAGGGAATCAATGATATCGGTGATTCCCCCAGGACATAGACCAGTGCCATTCCCTGAGGGCATGCAGCATGCATGCGCCAAACACACGCAGGGTGCGAGCAGGGGGCGCATAGGGGGGCGTCACGGCCCTGAGGGCATGAGCCAACGTAACAAGTTGTATCCTGCAGATTGCTCTTGATTTCCCGAGTCCTCTAAACAGCCGCCCAGAGTCTTTCAGATCGCAAAACTTCTCACACAAACTGAACAAGTTTTGGTATTTCAATACCAACTGCCAAGCTACCATCTATATATTGTGTAACGAAGCTAACCACGATGCGTCTAACTGAAACAACTACAGGCTGTGTCTCACCAGATCAGGCCAATTTGAACATCTTTGACCGGGTGCCATCTTTGACCAGGTGCCATCTTTGACCGCCTGACAGAAAACGGTTTATTAAGGGCAGGTAAACATATATAACCACTGCCACTTTCTTTATTTTATCCCTTACATATCAAAGAATTTATTTTGAAATCTTTGTTTTTACGGTGGCTGGCTAATGGTGGCACCCGGTCAAAGATGTTCACATTGGCCTGATCTCATGAGACACAACTAAACCTACAGTAAATTGATGAGCTCCAACCAGATGGGATCGTTTATGGTGCACCCCATCTTTTCCATAGCGACATGACACCACAGGCTATCCAGGGTACATGTAACTAGGTGTTGGCCCAAAATATACAGAACTTGTATATATATTTGGTTGGGCTATTATCTGTGGCAAAAAGTACATGTATAACATACATACATGTAATATAATTATATATTTATGATCCTGGGCCCACACGCTCAGACCGTTTATGGGGCCGCCCATAGGTAAAGCTATGGACCTTAACAGATTTATAACAAAAACTTGTATTAGCACTTTGAGGGTAGCAGAAAGCCTTAAGGTTCATGGCCATTTGTCATCATGATGCACCAACACAGTGACGTCCTTGTGATATTAAGCCCTTTGAGGACAGCATGATGCCTTAATAAATGTACATGTCCATTTGCCGGCATGACAGTGACAGCGAGTAGGTTGCTAGCGTTGTATTGGTGCATCATGCACACCGTTTGTCCGTAATGGCTCTAATGTGATCTAAATGCACAAACTGCAGTTTCATTGTACTGCATGCGGTGCTATCGCTTTTATTACAGTACTGTAGTCATATTTAGAACTGCTCAATTTTCTCTCGTAGTTTTCCTCACAAGACCGATTGGATTTTGCGAGAGGTTTTACTCAAGTTTATAGACATTTAAATTGCTATCATATAACCTTTCTGATAAGCGATCCATTTCAGGTTATTTACAGCCTGATTCAGCAAAAATTTCCTCTCAAAGTGGGAGGTGGGGGGGGGGGGTCGGTTTATAAGGGAGCTTATATATATCCAGTCATTTACGGCTTGGGTAATTGAGATTTTTGTCCATGATTAATAATGAAGAAATAAGAGGACACAGTAAGTTTTGTTTTTAACACAAGTAACGGATAACAGTTTATTCAGCATATTCCCAAACTGAACCCAGGTACACAGAGCCTGGACGGCTCGACTTGAGGCTTCCAACATTCTTCCTACATTCACTCACACTTAGGTGCTTTCAGTATTAACTCAAAGGGGATTACTTGATGTAACTTACTAGAACTGGTCACCAGTCTGAACACTAGGACAATCATACTGGAGATCATTCACACATTGGTGTCAAAATACATACAGAAATCAACATTCAGAGGTATGTCTGTTAAAACTTCCTGGCATATCAAAAACAAACCGTTTTCATTTTCATTACAGCGCAGAAAAGAAAGTTTGCGGTGCAGTAAACTTCCACACTGGAATGCTATGCTACCACACGACAATGACTTGGAGGGTACATTCTGTTTTAAAATTATCACTGGTATTTTTTTGTGTTTCTGAGATCTCGATAACAAACAGTGGGAATTGGTTGAGGTGGGTAAACACAAATAGGTGATGGTTGTGTGTCCTACTCTGTCACAGCCAGCCACCAATGCAACATGCATCAACACTTTATTGTAACGAGGGGAAGGTACGAGTTAAGACACGAGTCAGTCACTGACGTGACGACAACACACCATACTGATACCACACTGTTACACTGCACAAGGTGAGGACTGATGTGGACTATTATACATCTGTAACAGCACATTCATGTTACCTCCCTGATCGAGTTAGACATGTATTAATGATGGAGTTTCTTTGTTTAACAGAATTTCTGCTGGTCAATCTCAACTGGAGTACACAATAGTCATACAAATGGAGGTGAAATAATGAGGCGAGGTCTAGAGTACACAGACACTGTTATCACCACAAGCTTCCCTTCTTGTTATTGTTATCTACCATTTATTGTGGTACATTAGCATCATCCGGGTCCCACAGTGACCTGTTTTAGCCTTGTTGGTGTCATCAATAAGTTTTACCCTTACTGCCAATACCCTTTATGTGAAGGGTATTTCCTGAGTTTTGTTTTGTCCTTCCACATGGTACAAGAGGTAGGTTGTAGTGCCTGGCCTTAGACAATGACTTGATCATTCATACATTCACACACAGGTGTAGACCTGCACATAGGTTCACAACACACTGCACACACCCACCCAATTCTCTAACATGATGAAATGAGATGTCATACTCATACATTTCACACACACATCCACCCCCACACACATATATCCTGCTGCAGCCAAAGCACTGGCATCCAGATTGATATTCTACCCATTTATGTTACTGTTCATGGGGTCTAACTTTAACATTATTATACATTCTATTGATGTTTCTCCTCCACCTGATTTAACCATTGTGGTCTGGTGTTACCAACGAGTCTCTTTGAGCATCTGACAAGACACATGCGAGTGTCACTTTACTTCTCCATTTACAACGTTCCCATTCAGACTTCCTAGTGATAATGTGAAAAATTCTTGGAATATTAATTACTACTCATATTAACAATTCTAAGTTTGTCTCATACATTCTTTCACATTTTCTTACATATATACAATGTAATAAATTTTAATAAAGTTCCTATTAGATTTGCAGACGGTGCTATCATTGTTCATTGTTACCCAGCACTGTGACTGCTGCTGCTTTTTTAAACCTTTGAGGACGGCATAGTGCTTTAAAACCGAGGGGTCAGCATAATGCACGACGACAAATCTTGCATTTATGCAACATGCCTTCCTTAAATGGTATTAAGGTATATATTTCCACATCTCAAGCTGCTGCTAGAAGAAGAAGGACTCGCTATCTTGTAGTTTCACGCTGGGCACAGTTTGATCTGCCTCCTTTTTGTCGGCCTTGTGTTTGGGTAGTGGGGCGGAGGAGGCTCTGAACCAGGGGTGGTGCAGAACCTGCTCAGCCGTCAGCCGCTCCTCCGGGCAGCGTCTCAGCAAACTGCGGATCAGACACTTGGCCCGGGAGCTTACCGTGTCTGGGATCGAGTACTGCCCACGCCGTATCTTGGTGAATAACGCGCTGGGCTCGGTATCGTGGAACGGGTAGCGCCCGATAAGCATGGTGTAGAGCATGACGCCCAGACTCCACACATCGGCGGCTTTACCCGAGTAACCCCCACGGGTGTTGAGGATCTCAGGGCTCACGTAGGCAGGACAGCCGTGTTTGTCAGCGAGCTGGTCGTCTGACTCGTCCTCCAGCACACATGCATCCTCCAGGCCCTCCAACTTTAACTCAGTTCTGTTAAAGAGACAGACACACAACTTTAGTTATATTACTTTAGATACTGTAGAACATTGGTTATAAGTCAAATTTTATTTGGCATTTTTATTTATGCTAAGCCAAATTTTAACCCCCAAACTCCCATTCGGCTTATTACCAAAATTGTACGGTACATCACGAATCATATCAAGCTGGTGAACATGTGAAGTAAACAATTTGTTGAAAACATTTATCAAAATATATCTATTACAGATTTATCCCTCAGCGGTGTCAAGTCATGCCTACTTTCTGGCCATTTAATTTTTTTTTTTTTTTTTTTTTTTTTCCATTTTTGGCTTGGCCTTTAGCTTTTTTAGGGTTGGTCAAAAGTGTGGGGGTCGGGGGGGGGGGCATTCCCCTGACTATCATGCCTTTAAATATAGACATTAAGTCAAATGTCAACATCAGCAGCACACCTCATCTGAAGAATACCCCCCCATACTACCGTACTACATACAAACTGCCGAGTCACCAATAACCAGAGGTAGACAGACGCCCACTCTGGTTTTCCCCTAACTCAGAGTTCCCTGTATTTCCCCATCCTGATGGCTTGCTAGGCCTGCTCTATTCCGAGGATGGAGCCCGGCTCGGCTCCGACTGCTGCCTGCATATTGATCTTGGCTTACTCCCACGCATAGACCCCGCCCGTCTCGACACTTAACCCTCTAATGCATCATGCCTTAACGCATTATGCGCTTGGTCATCATGATGCATGAACAGCGTGAGTAACTCGCCAGTGCTGCATCCAAGCATCATACAGAGCCTACGGGTTTGAGACACTTCCTGAAGGGTCGGCATGATGCACCAACGCAGCACTGGCAAGTATCTCGTCGATGCTGCATTGGTGCATCATGACAAACGTTTGTGAGTGTATCAACCAGTTACTGCTGGCATGATGCATGACTGCAGCACTGGTGAGTTACTCATCATGGCTGCATGCATCATCATGCCAACCTAAGAGTATAAGCGGCCCTTAAAGGGTTAATATGAACACTCATCACTCCTCTTCCAGTTAGCGGGTGAACTGCTTTCTGGACATGTACTAGTCTCTCTGTGACTCCTCATCTCCATACAGAGTACCCCCTCCCCTCTCCTCACCCACGGGGTCTCCCCTTCCATACAATATGCCGGCTAGAGGTGCCACTTCTGGGTTAATAAACAGCAGGAAAACTGACATATCTAGATATCTACATACAGAACTTCCTGCTTTTCCGTTTACTACTGTAGTCTGCTGTAGATTGGATGATCTAGATTTTATTTTCGTTAAAAGCAAATTTTACCCATTTCCATGATATTTGATAAGTTTGTATCTCGTGCAGTACAGCCTTTCTCTTGGGAATTTCCGTTATGTATTTTTACTTTAATAAGTCAATACAGTAGTTCCAGCGAAGAGGCATGGATTCCTGCTATACTCTCTTTGTTCGTTACAATTCGTTGCTCTGGCCTACATCCCTGCCATTCCCCTCCCCTCTGTGTGCGTCATAGGGGAGTCTGTGTCTGTGCAGAAGGCTGGGTGGGTGGGTGGGGGTTATGGATGAGTGACATTTAGGATTAGATAACACGTTTATACACTTCTCAATTTTAAGTCCAACTTTACACTTCCTTGTGTTCGGTGTGTGTTTGTTATATGTTGATATTTAATCATGCATTGTATAAATTGGAGGAGAGGGGGTGGCCAGCAAGTGAAACTGCTGTAATTTAATGTTCAATAGACACCATGTGAATATCAAATACATGTACAGCGTTTATCATGTATCCATATTGTACACCTAGTGCCTAGATGAGATTGGACGACATCCATATGTACACACTGCAATCCCTATGGCTATATAAAGCAGCCGAACTCATGAATGAGTCAGGTTAACCCTTCAGTGGTGGCATGATGCCTTAGGGTCGGTTATGATCGTCATGACCATTTTGAAGCGTATCAAGCCCGAGAGGCTCAGCACTGCATGCAGCGCTGTCTTTCAGTTACAAGACGAAAGGACATGGTGCATTAGAGGGCTATGCTGACCACAAATGGTAAACCCAGCTGCCCCTCCCCACTCCACCTGTCAGTTGTAGCGGTAGACAAGTGCGCATTTAGAGATAACTGCGTATTGTTGTGTGTCCGGTATAGGTTGCACAATACCACCACCCCACCACTACTGTACTTACACGTCTCGTGCATAGGGAGCTCATGTTGTTATGATTCTTTTTCCTTTTTTAGATTTAATTTAATTTATTTTTTAAATAAAAAGTAAACTTAACCATTGTTAGGGGTTGGGTGGGGGTGGGGGTTACTACGCACATCCAGGTTCCAGAAGGTGGTCAGACAGCCAATTTACCACGACGCAGTGCCCCCCCCCCCTGCCCACTATGACCCATCCACCCCCAGCACGTTCCAGCCCCCTGAGGGTATCCAGGCCCTCGAGCAACCTGCACATTCTATGTCAGCACTGAGCTAACATTAATATACACAGTTTCTACATAATAATATGATAAATTCAAATAATAATCTATGCAGGTTTGTGATAATAGTTGTTGTTGTTGTGCGTGAGAGTGAGTGTGATGTCGTCATCCCCAGTCCCAGTGTCATAACACCACCCGGACCTACCCCCCCCCCCCCCCCCCACACACCAGGTGTTATCTGTCTATAATCTATCAATACCTCCTTAGACACCACCTGCTGCTGCTACTGCGTTATACGACAATGTCTAGTCGTTACTACGACGTACTACGTCGTTGCTGCCACGTCTTGTCGTTATCCTGACGTTTTTATCCTCACATATGGCGGCATCCTTTTACTTATTTTTGATAAGAGATAGGGACACTTTAGCTGATTTGCCTTCTTGTGTTTTAACCCTTTATGGACGGTATGATGCCCAAATGTTCCATCTTCATGGCTCATCATGATACACCTATGCAGCACAGGCTAATAGCTATCATAATGCCCCTTTAGCAGTGCATCAGCTTCCTAGGCCCAGCATGATGCACCTGTAACTAGGGCTACGTTCACTCATTATTACGACTGATGGGCTGTTCATTAAAGCATTTGCTGTCCTTCAGAAGGCTAGAAATCAATTGGCCGAAACTAGTCAGAATAGGTAACTCAAATTTCAAGTTTTATCTTATATTTTGATTTAACTGCCAAAAAGACTCTGAAGTTTTAAGAAATACCTTCTTTACTTCCTAGCTGTCCTTAAAGGGTTAACACTGATATGGTGGTGCACTACCGTATACGGGCAGGTAAATAAGGATGGTACACAGGTGGTTGTTATCGGCTGAGGGGTAGCCCTACGTCATACCTGAGTGGCCTACAACACTAGATACACTTTATCTCTCAGCACATAGCCCAGTTCTTAACCTTATCAGGGCTTAAAATGCACTATGCCCGTTTGTCATAATGTATGCATGAATGCAGCCCTGGCGAGTAACTCTTGAGTGCTGTATCTATGTATCATGTCGACAAAAAACAGGGTTAATACCCTCGCGCAAGTAACTTGCTGGCGCTGCGTTGGTCGGCGCTGCGTTGGTGCATCGTGACGACAAATGAAGATGAAGCGTTACATAACATTCCTGATATAATTCCCGATATAATTCCCGATATAAATGCTTCATTGTAATGGTCGCGGCGTGTGCGCAGCGTGCTTATATATTAATAGTGTTAATTGTGGGCTTTGATATACAAGTCACGTAGTCGTGTGGGTGTGGGTGTGGTTAGGTGTGGTAAGCATCCCCCCCCCCCCCCCCAACACACACACTCCACTCAGGGATGCCAATCCCTGGTTAACAGCACGGATGCCACTCGCTGGTTGACAAAAGGTAGGATATATTGAATTTTTGGTCAATTTTCTGGAGGAAAATTACATTGTTTAATAGAAAAAATCCCGAGCCAAAAAGTAGGATTCCTGAAAAAGTAGGAAAAGTGGTATCTCTGCAAAAGACATTCTATGACCTTGACCGATCCTCTATAAAAATTTCAAAAAAAAAATCCCTGGGACAATTAGGAGTTGCTACACCAGACATAGGAAAAGTGTGATACATGTATATACGTGGCTCTATACCATCTCGACAACATGTGGTAGCTCCCACTCCCACATCCCCTCATGATGATGCATGGACCCGCTTACCCCCGACACACAGAGATGGGACTGCTTCATAGACATCCTGGTACTAACACACTGTGTGTCTTTGGTCCTGCAGATCCTGCTCTCTGACACCAAGCCTTGCACTGCGCAGTTATTATATTACCCCCCCCCCCCCCCCCCGCCCCATCTAGATGTAACTACTACCCCTAATACATTTTGCCACTCAACTGAACACAACATGCTGGTTTTGTGTGATCACCCTCCAACTATATACATTTAAATGATGTTCTATGTCCTCTGTCGTCATTTAATATGGACACATGTAGCACTCACCCTTACCGGGTAACTTGCCATGGCTGTGTTCATACAACATAACCACACTATGGGACATGGCTACAGCAACGCAGTGCCGGCGAGTTACTCACCTGCGCCTGTTTGGTGCATCACGAGGACTAACTTTGTTTTCAGGCAACATTTTCAAAGGGTGAATCAGTACAGGAGCTGTCGTTAACTTGTAACAGGCCTAGTACCCAGATGTAGGTGTGTCTATAGGGAGTGGGGAGGGGTCAGTACGGTGCATAGGTCTACTGCGTTGGGTGCGGAGTCTATGGTCTGTGTACTACAGAGATGCCACTCGGTCGTCGACAAAAAGGAGCAAATCTTTGGTCAATATTCTGCAGCATATATTTTTATATAATCTAGTAATACAGCAATACCAGCGCATCACAAACCAGTCAGAATTCCTGTATTAAAGTGGGAAAAATAGCCTTGTACTATCATCGTGTGGCCCGACCTGTATATACTGCTTACTCCAGTAGCAAACCACAAGTAAACCATGTCAATGATGTCACACCCCCAACTTTACACTAAGTGCAGAGTCTCTAGGTTCTTGGCCCTTCCCCTGCCTCCCATCCCACAAGCCCAACCAAAATACATTGAGATATAATATATATATCATCTCGATTCTAGGCCTTTCCCTTCCCCCTCCGCCTCCCAACATTGTCTATAGACCTTTCCTTCCATTGTCAACACGCAAAATCCTATCAAAATATATGTAGATAAGATGACTTGACACACTGAGGAATTCTGAGTAAAAGCAATGATAACGTTGAACGGTGTTATTTTAAATCCTTTAATAAAAAGATCAAATTTCCCATGAATTTACTTGTCGAATATACTATTTACTTCAGAGACACAAAATGAAATACTTCTTAGATACATGATATTGGTTATAATGTTATTCATAGGGATGTACTCACTTTGCCTCGTCTTTGAAGACAAACTTCCGCAGTTTAAGATCTCGCAGGACAACCCCGTTTTCATGGCAGGCGGCAACGGCTGATGCGACTTGATAAAATAATCGGATAGCTTCGGCCTCTTTTAGCTTCCGTTTGCTCCGTACGTAAGAATGTAAGTCCCCATAGTTACGGGCAAAGAACACGTAGGCCTGTGTTTCCCCTAGTAGTATTTCCTCTATTTGGTTGACGTGTTCGTGAGAGTTGACCATCCAGTATGCCGATAAAGTTTCCCTATATGATGACACCGGTAGTACCTGCAAGGAAATAATGGTATGTTAATACATTTTCTACAATAGTTAACATCAGATCTAAATATCATATTGAAATATTATATTGATATACATCACAACATGTCGTACTAAATATAAAGGCAACATGGCAATTGCATCACAAACCAGTGAGAAATACTGTAATTGCGAGATTTAAGCATACTTGCACTTAAACATTTCAATATTCAACAACATGTTACTCTGTGCACTTACGAGACCTGTGCATATAATGAGGTCTTTAAAAGGGTGGTTTTTAGGTTCCACCCATGCAATAAACTGAGACCGGCACTCTTTTGAGACCACTGCAATTACATAAGCATTTACGGTATGAATCTGTCTTAGGTTAGTTGGCCAACAATTGCATAAGTTGCGCTGGCTACACATGATTACTATGGTTACCTTAATAACACCCTCTGGTGTGTGAATGTCGTCAAAGCGTTTGGCAGGTTTTAGTTTACATTGGCACTTTGTGCAATGTGAACATGATTTGTCGCTGCTACTGTCCAAGTTTTGTTCAGTTTCTGGCAAGTGTGCACCTTTAGCGCTACTACTACTACCACTACTGGAGGGACTAGAGTGTTTTGTGTGGGGACTGTTACTGACAGTTGGACTGTCACTGCTGGTACCGTACAGACACATGACTGAGACTCAGGTAGAGGAGGTACAAGCCGGGTACAAGTTACAGCTGGTATAAGCACAACAAGTATCAACACCAGGTGTAAAGGCTGACGTCTGTAGATTAATGAGATCCGGTATAAATGCTGAGTTGAAGCTTTGAGCTTGCCTTGAAGTTGAAGACAGTGTGGTTTAATATCACAGCAGACTGAGGTTCTATAACAGTACACTCACAGTCTCAAACACATGTCGAGAACATGGTGTGAAATAATGTAATAATTCAGCAATATGTCACACTATGTTGAAAGCTGTAGTAATACTACAAGTCCATGACAGCAGTAAGTTTCACCATCCAGGGTCTGTCTATGTCATCCAGGGGCTGCTTTCTCAATGTGATGTCATCACTCTGATGTCATGTGTCGTCACTATGATGTCATCAGTGTGGTGTCATGCGATGTGATGTGTACGTCCAGTTAGAGCCTACTTCAGCCTGAGACAAGCCAAACTTAGGTCAAAAACTAGGCTGTTTTTGGTCAATAACTAGGCTGTTATTGGTAGTGCTAAATCCTGACTCACACTGTATAGACTAGAAGGTATCAGTCTGTAATGTGTGGTGGTGTATATGATGTGTAATGTAGACACCAGTCCCCTGACAGTGGTCAGCAGTGTCCTCTGTGTGTGTACGATGTGACCTGGGTGGGGACTGGGTGTGGACTGGGGCTGTGTGCACTATGGGCCCCTATATAGCGATGAATCTGGTTTCTCCGTATGGGCGGCCATATTGGCCTCAAATCTCACGGGAAAATCCGTGCTCAGAGCCAAGGTAACGTCGGAAGCTACGTGGTGAGGGCGAGATATGCTGGTCACCTCAGGGCCCTTTATGTCTAGGGGCACCAGCAGTGTTTATCAACAACAATGACTCAGTCTTCAATTTGATGTGAGACAACGTGGAGATAGGCCTACAACCAAACATCTTCTATCCAGGCATGAGAAGCAACCAACCAGGTAAGTGATGCATAAACCCATGCAGGTGCATATAAATGCCCTAACTCGTAACCCTTCATTAGATTGGGTAGCAGTCTCTAAATGGTTAGACTATTAGGCAGCGCAAACTAGACCAGACGGCCGTGCGAGTTCTTGTAACCCTTGACAGTCACGGTCCTGCTACAGTCTAGGGTAAATGTGGGTAATATCGCGCACCTACTGACGATATTACCCAAATGTTACTCACCATTCTTTTCCATTGTCATTAAGAACGATTTTTATAAGTAAATCTAAAAAAATAAATTAAAACTAAAAAAAATGAGAAAAAATAAATGCCAGTTGCACCCCCCTTGTATGGTAAACAGGGGCCTAAAAGTCTGGTTAAATATTTGGGTTATATCGTTATCATTGTGGTTATATCACTCACACCTTTGTGTTATATCACTCACCCATTGAAATACAGTGCAATTTACCATATGGGTAATTCCGCTCACCTGTTTTCACACCCAAAAGTGTGAAAACAGGGTGCCTCACCCCGAATGCTCTCACACCTGTCTGGTGAGTAGCAGCATCCCCAAATTTACACCACTGTTAGACAACATACAAAGCTACCCTGTAACACTAATCCACTCTTTTTCTTTTTATTTGATATATTATTTTTTATTTTATAAACAGGTGCGCGATATTACAACATGCCTGAGCGATATTAGCCCTATGGGAATTAGTATAGAAACTGGTAATTTAGAAAGATTAAGAAATTTGGATTTTTAATCGTTTTTGTTCATATTTATTTTATTACATACATATATGGACTAGAAACACAAAATACATTGAAATGATATGGCATGAAATGTGGCTCACTACTGGAAAAAAAATCTGAAAAAAAAAATCGAAATTTCAGCCTTTTAGGGGGGGTGCGCGATATTACCACATGCGCGATATTACCCACATTTACCCTAGTTTAGGGAGTGATCATTTATGGGGGTGGTGGGTTTGGGGGGGGGGGTTTGGGGGGGGGGGACAAAAAATGTGGACCCCTTGACCGGGGGGCAAAAAAATTTGGATCCCTCTATATTGATGGCCAGGCCCCTTAGATTTAGCCTTCGGCTTTAATAGTTCTGTTTGAATGTACGTTCGATTATACCAAAGACCACTTCTCTTTCACCAATCTGCTTAATTACATGTATTAGAATCCCCTGAATGTTTAAACTATTAAATTATCCCCCCCCCTCTCGTGAGCAGCTCTTTGAACATCACTTTCCTACTTTTCTGTTTCAATCTGGAACCGGCAGCCACACGTGGCCACCAGTGGAAAATAGGCCTACCGGTGTCTGCCAGCAACTTCAACCTCCCATAAAAGGATGGCTGGCAATGACTGACGCCTGCACAGGACTAAGTATCATTGACGGTTGGGAGTTAGGGGGGGGGGTTATCAATTGGGATGAAAAATCGGTGAGTAAATGAACTAGGTCCTAATATAAGTTTTTGTTAATGAGTATCCTAAGTAGGCCTAGGTATTAGGAGCTAAAAGCTATTTTATAATTAATCCAAATAGTTGTCATAAATTCCTTCATTGAGTAAATTAAGTATAAAAAATTAGCTGACACCGCATCTGTAATCCCAAATAAATCAGGAGCTGACAGTTAAAAATTTGCTTAGAGTGTGATTCAGGGGTTTATATGTATGAAATTTGATGATTATTTCAGAAATTGATGTCTACTAGAAACAAGAGCCTTCCAGGATGAGCGCATGCCAAGGACGAGCGAGGGCCAGGGCGTGCCAATGACGAGCGAGGGCCGGGGCGTGACAGCGGCAAGCATATGCCAGGGATTTAAACAAATAAAATAATATCTTTGGCGTTGTGTCATTTCATCACAATAAATTTAAAATCCTCCCTTGAAAATTGCATACATGTATTATGATCCCCAAATTCCACAAGGTTGTCAGCGCAAGGCAATTTCATAATTTGTCAGATCTTTTTGGAAATTTTGGGAAATTCAAATCCTGCCCTGGAAAATCTTTTAAGAGCCAATAACAGCCACTTTCCGATGAAAAGGCCTGTGTGATATGTAATTAATCTGTTCTGTATTCATATAAGTTGATATACCGTATTAGACACAATAAGCGCCCTCCCCCATTTTGGGGCATTTTCAGAACAAAGGCTCAAATATAGACCAAAATAATGAAAATCTAAATAATTTGGATATTAACAACACCCCTACTGCTACACTGAGTAGCCATACATACAGGATAGCCTATGAGAGATTGGTACCAACTTCAGCCACCAGGGGGCACCACTATCGCCTTAAGGGGGAAAAGTAAGTTTAAAATTTGTGTGTGTGTAGATTTCAGTACTCCCTGAGGAAATAAAGCATTTTTGCTGGAAAGCATCCCATCCGTTTATTGGAATGTGTAAAGGCAGTTCTAGTGGGAAAATCACTATCACTGTTGATTTATTATAAAATTGTTAGATCAAAATCCGTCACAAAAGTGGTAAAAATATATGAAGAAAATCAATGTTGGGTTATTTACTCACTGACAGAATGGAACAAATCACACCCTAATCCCCCAATGAAACTTAGTAATGTGCAGGCATCAGTCATTGGCAGCCATCCTTTGATGAGAGGTTCCTGTCGCTGTGATGTAGTTTCTGGCGAATACAGGTAGGCCTACTCCCTGTGGTTGCCGGTTCCAGATGCATTTTGTTAGTCCTAGGTGAGTGACCTGCAACTGCTGTATTTTTAACAAAGGGGGGGGGGCAATGTCACATTTCAATAAAAAAGACGAGTGCGTTACTTTATATGGTGAATAAAGAATGTTGACACCTCTGTTGCAAATTAGATATTGCTGTGTATTGAAAATATATTTCGACAATAAAAACTATTAACTGAATTTAAGAGTGTCTGGTTTTGTGTGATATCTATGTAGATTCATATCCGTCCATATAAATATTTGGACTGAGAGAGTGTTTTTATTATTTACAGGGCGCTGTTTGTCCACAAATTTGTGGACCTCCGCAAATTTTCGGAGGTCCGCAATACACATTCCATATATTTGTGGAGAATATGAAAATGATGAATAAAATCGTTTTTTGATAAATATTTGTGGAGCTCCATAAATATATGCAGAGTGTATTTCCGGACGTCCGCAAATTTGTGGAGAAACAGCACCCAGAGGGCGTAAAAGAAATGCTGCGCATCAATATCCTCACTTATAAGTCGAATTGGACTTTTGAGGGGAAAACTCGACTTATAGCTAAAGGAAATTCCAAATAAAAATTGACTTAGAAGCGAGGCTTTAGGGAAAATATTTTTCACCACCCCCTAGAAATTATTTGACCCCCGTCCCCCACAGAGAATCAGAATGTTGCCCTGTCGATTTTCAGATATGCTTGAAATCTCTAATACATTCCTCTTGTCACATATCACTTCCCATGTCGAATTAAGTAGTTTAATGTCGTGGCACTGAGTCTGGTCTATGATTGAGTAGGCCTAGACGACACTGGATGATAACAGGGGATATGCCTGGAATTTCACTTTGGTATGATTGAAAACATGAGGTGGCAACAATTATCCTTTGAAAAGGAGCAACAGTTTAGGATAATCTATCAGTTAAACTATCTCAGATGTTTTAATAGTTAATAGTTTGTAACATATGAAACCATAAAATAGACTTTACAAAGAGAGTTCTCCATGCCCAGAGGCCTTCCAGGAAGTTCCCTCACGGACCAGGAACAGGTGCAGCTGCTCAGATTAGTTCCACGGTTGTCCTGCCTAAATATCATAGATGGCGCCACCTGTCCCGTTAGATCGCTATACACCAGTACGATGTGTACGTACGCCATACACCACAACACGCCACTCTGAGTGAGGCAAGGCGGACCTTGCATCACCACTCCCTCCCCCAACCCCCCCCCCCCCCCACCCCCACCAGCTAGCTCTAGTTCCGGTGACGTCACTAGAAGTACCGAGAACGCTCCACTGTAAACACCTGGTTTACAAGGATCTACAGATCCACGCAGTAAGCTAGGGGAGGCTGTTCTAGAAAGTTGGTTGTGATAAACAATTTTGGAACTTTTCTCAAGGTCAACTGATATATTGAGAAACTCTATTATGATATCACAATGTTGGCGTGTCGTATGGATCATTTCAAAGGTATAAATTGTATTTTTGATATTATTAAATAGACAATAGTATGTAGTACACACATTCTAGATACAGTGATGAGCAACATTTTAGGGAAATAAAAACTTGATAAACATAAAAGCACACCCTTTTCATGGAGAAGTCCCCGTTTCTTGACACATGGCTCTATAGCACACAAACGGTATTATGATTTTGTTAACCAATATCATCCGTTCAATGTAATATATTCAAAGAGGGTTTAAAGTTCGTTTTCTTCTATTTTTGAATGACAAAATGGAAAGTCATATAAACCGTTATATCTTATCCACTCCTAATTACACGTTGTACCGTTGTACATGTGTGTACATGGTTGAGGGCGCACCAAGCCCCATTAATTAGTCTGTACAGCATGTGTACATGCATTACCCTAGGTGGCTATTGTGTACCGACCAGTACATAAGGCTACCAGTATCCTGCTATACCATGATAACCGTTAAAGGGCCGCAGAGTGCTTTAATGTACCATACCCATTGTTGTCATATTAAATGCTTCATCATGATGACAAAGGGATTTATCCATTAAAGCACTATGCCGCCCATACACAGGTACGGGCTTCTTGACCCGAGGACAAAGACATCTCCTTGCTATGTATGTGTATGTTTGGTCATGCAGGCTGGTTGGGGGAGGAGTGTGGGGGTTGTCATCTAGACATTGTAGTTCAAAGTTGTACAACAGTTGTACCCCTACCCCTCCCCTAATGCCACTGCAAAGGGTAGATTTACCTGGAGTCGGACACATACCTTGAGATGGACACTTGATTTAGTGGTTATACAAGCAATTTAAGCTCCACTGACACGAATAACCTTAAATGTCGCTGTCGTGTCTGTCAGGGCAGGTGTCCGACTCATGGTGAATCTACCCTATTACACACATTGTGTCATAAGCGGGACCATGTGTGAGTTCAAGTTGTCTCTAACTGCCTTTGTCTCAGGTGAACACCAAGACGTCCAGGTGCACCCCCCCCCCCCCCCCCCCCCACACACACACACACGTCGGTGTGGGGACCTCTTTGTATCTCCTTTGTTGTCCCTCACGATGCTGGAGGCGTGTCTGCTCATTGACGTTGGTAACAAGCTGTTACAGCATCAACCCTGTCAGGACTGCCTCATACCTTAACGTTCAATAAAATTTCTGGTTTTGGCCAAACCTATAAAAAGTTGGTCAATGGATTTCACTTTTGAAATAAGCATGAGCGAGCTTCTTTTTTTTAGCTAGTGGATTTCGTAGATGGAAAGTTGAGCGAGCAACTTTTTTTTTCTTTTTTTTAAACCCAAAAATGTAATTCCCATTTCCAAAAATAAGGTCCATTGACCAACTTTCTTTTCGGCCTGGCCTTAGGGAGTGGTAATTTTTTAACAACAGGGGGGGGGGGGGTTGGTGGATTTGGGGGGGGGGGGGGGCAAAAAAATTTGGACCCCTTGAAGGGGGGGGGGACCAAAAAAATTTGGACCCCTCTTGAGGGGGGGACCAAAAAAATTACACCCCTTTTTAGCGAAAAAGCCCGCGCGTTACTATAGCTCAAAGGGGTCGGCCGCGCTCATTTTCAACCTGCCTAGGGGGGGGGACGGAAAAAATTTTGACCCCTCCCGCGGGGGGGGACCAAAAAAATTTCGACCCGCTCGTGCAGAAATCCACCGACCCCCCCCTGTTGTTAAAAAATGACCACTCCCTTAGTTGCATTTGAGCAATATGTTCACCCTTGGCTTGGGGAGTCTATAATCTTCATTCTACTGTAGGGTTGCATGATACAGTAATACAGCGAGTCTGGAGATAATGGAGTTTGGTGAAATAGTGCATTAGATACCTATCATTATGCTGCCTTCGAAGTGTTAATACGACACAGCCCTGCCCACACATCGTTCTTCATCCAACTAACTGAATGCTAACCATCAGAAGTGCCACTCCCTGGCAAGCAATATCCAATACAAAAATTACCCAAAAGAATACTCTAAACTAAAAGCCACAAGAGTTGACATTACCATTTCCCGGGTACCATTTGCATAGCAATACTTCTAGTTTAACTTTGGCTTTACTAGTTTTAGATACACGCTTTGAGGTCAGCTTTTGGCAAACATACTGTAAATTCTTTGGTCTGATTATAAGTGTACATAAAACAAATAGATCTATGATTTCATCATAAAAGTAGTTTGACTTAATTGCACATGACGCAATGCAGCATGCTGTCTGGACCAGTTTTACTACTGTTTATGCGATGCATATGCCAATGCATTATAAAAGCTGAACGGTGATGCAAGACACCCCATCTGGTTCCAAGCAGACGTGGCAACCCCCCCCCCCCCCCGGGCGTCCAGGCCACCCACCCACCCAAATGTCAGGTGATCCCTGCTGATCCTGCCCCTGTGGTCTATTTATAGACCACAGGGGGGTTCCCCGACCTGGTAACAGAGGAATCCCCGTCAAGTATATAGTACTATAGCCCCACGCAGCAAGAATAGTGTAGCGACAGTTGTATATATAGCATATATCATACTGAAAGTCTGAATCTGGCGGAACTTGGCGAGCCTCCTGACTGTGAGGTCATTAGGCCACACCAAAATAAAAAGTTGGTCAATGGATTTCACTTCTCAAAAAATGGTGCGAGCGAACGAATTTTTTTTTTTTTTTTTTTAAAGAATTTTTTTTTGTCAATGGATTTTGTCGGTGGAAAACTGGAGCGTTCGACAAATTTTTTTTTTTTTTTTAACCAGCCTCCAACTAAAGTTCTTAGTGGACCCCTAACATAAAAACTTACTGGTTGATCTAGCCCATAGAAGCGGCCCCTCTCGATATCTGATTGGATCGAGGGCCCATTACAGCCCGGGGGGAAAACATGGCGGCAACGGGCTAAGACGGTGGAAAAGGCGCTCCGCAAATATTTGGACATTTACATACTAAAACTAAGTCGAAATTCAAAATTTCTTCAGCTCGCTGATTAATAACAACGTATAGAACCACCATAGCCATGTCGAGAGGTGGAAGAGGAGCTAGAACGGACTTACAGACGAGAAAACAACCGCCCCGAGGACAGCTCGACATGTTGACAGGGGACGCGTCCCCGGCTGAGGTCATAGCGGCAGTGAACCAGCTGTCACAGCGTATGACAGTGGTCGAAACTTCAAATACCACTATGCAAGGAACGCTGACGGAGATTAATAAGACACTACAGGGCCTAAATGATACCAATGCCACCACACAACAAACCATGACGAGTCTATCTAAAAAAATGGACGGACATGATGAACGTCTAGAAGGCTTTCAGAACGCGTTGACAGAGACCGGAGCCACCATGAAAAAGATAAGTGACACCGCTATGGCTCAGACCAGAATGCTGACGGCTCATGGCAATCGATTTGAAAAAATGGATTATCAAGACAAGCGCAAGGTAGTAATAATGGAAGGCTGCCCGGAGGATCAAGCAGAGAACCTACCAGTGATTATGGTGCGTTTGTTTAAAGACGTAGGGCTGGACTGGACTCAAGATGTATTAGACTCGGTGGAGCGGGTTGGACCGTACAGGCAAAACCAAGATGGCGGAAAACGTAAACAAAAAGACCGAGCGGTAAAGATCGTCTTCCTCAAACCTACTAACAAGTCTAAACTCATGAAGTCTCTCAAATTCTTGAAGAAAAAGGCTTACTGGTTTGGAGTATCATTCGGGGATGAGCTGTCTGACACTGAACACAGGCAATTCCTTGATCTAAGGACTATGTATTTTTATGCACGAGCGAAGGGTATGGAAGCCAAACTGCGGCAGAAATTCATCATCATCAACAAAGAAGCATATCCACACTACAGGCTCAGAAATATGCCATACCCTGAGTTAACGATGAAAAACGCCACGACAGTAGATACACCGGACGGAATCCTGTTCAGATCAGAGTACAATCCTTTTTCCAATCTTTACCCGTGCAAAATTAAGGTAGAGGGAGAATGGTTCGAGTCAGTGGAGCAGGCGTTCCAGTGTAGAAAAGCTTCAATCTGTGAAGACCCTAGAGCCTGGGAGGTGATCAAAGCCATGGACTGCCCGTACAAAATCATGAAGCAGGCAAAAAGGATAGAATCCAATGCTGAATGGGCTCGACTAGCTGAAGGAGTACTCTATCAATGTAACAAGGCAAAATTCACCATCCCAGAACTCCGAGAGCAGCTCAAAAACACCAAGGGTAAAAGGATGTATGAGGCTAGTTACCACCCTGTGTGGGGGTCTGGCTTCCACCTAGGACAAGGAGCAGAATGTAAACAGAACAACCTCAGGAACGAAAATGGTCATGGCAGGGTGCTTGAACGGGTGAGACGAGAAATCTATGCAGAGGATGGACTGCCAGAACCTAAGCTGAACGAAGCACCCACAGCAGCAGCGCCCCCTCCTCCACCACCTCCTCGTCAAGAAGAACAACAAGACCAGCAAGATCAGACGATCCAACCCGAAGCTGCAGCGCCTGCAGTGGAACAGGTTGATAACCAAGGATAGACCCTTGGCATGTAAGAAAAAACTGTGACGATTTGGCCCAAATACTCCACCAACCCCAACGCCTAGTGCTTCGTATCTACAGGTCCAGCTGTGTAATTTTACATGTTTTAAGCTCATTTTTAAAAATAAAAAAAATATAAAAAAATAACCATAAATCATTTTCTACATTTAAAAAAAAATAATTATAAATAATGAAATACTTTTCCTTATTTCTTTAATTTAGATATCAAGTTACACTGGTCATCTACATATTGAAGCTAAGTCAAACTCCAGTAATACATGTTGGGGCTGGGGGGGTATGGGGGTACAAACTAAAGCTGTCAAGAGATGTCTGAACAATGTATCAGGTCTCGAACCTAAATATAAGTGAAAATGTGTATAAGAGTTCATTATGTGGGGTTGAATTTACCGGTACTAGATATTAAATTTGCCATGTGAGATGGTAAATCGAATACAAATACTATATGTGATTTATTGAGTCTGAATTTACAGGTAACATGTACTTGATTTGTTATGTAAAATTGTAAATTGAATCATTGTAAATCGTC
The DNA here is from genome assembly GCA_947462335.1 of Harmothoe impar. Classification (NCBI taxonomy): domain Eukaryota; kingdom Metazoa; phylum Annelida; class Polychaeta; order Phyllodocida; family Polynoidae; genus Harmothoe; species Harmothoe impar. The sequence goes on along the minus strand of OX381721.1, from coordinate 15,756,327 downwards.
CCCAAAGGGTGTCTTTAAAATGTTACCTGTACTTGGATTTATTTCTTAGTCAAAGGGAAATGTATAGACTGTGACGTGATTCATACATAAGTTTTTCTTGAATCAGAATATACCGGTAGGCGGGAACAAGGATGTGTATTTGTGTATGTAAGAGGTTGATATTGACTGAATTTACCGGTACTTTATATGTGTTTAAATATGAAGGATTGAGAAAAGTTCCCTGTGTATGTAAGAGGTTGATATTGACTGAACTTACCGGTACTCTATATGTGTTTAAACATGAAAGATTGTGAAAAGGTGCCCAAGGTTCTTTTAGAACTTACCGGTAGACTAAGTAATGTGAGAACCATATTTATATACATACGTATTACCTTACCGGTACCTGGCTTCTTGAGTTTCTTGCCTTTTCTAAATCCCTGTGTAGGGTGAATGATATGGTGGTTACAGAGTATACTTTTCTTGTATGTGTGAAGCTGGTAAAGTATATGGGCTTTGTAATCTATTGTGCCTTTACCGGTAGTCATAGTCATTTGTAATTTATTTGAGTTTATAAATTGTAAAGTATGGTTTCTCTGATCTAAATATTTAAACTTCAAAAGAAATTTTTATTTTTTAAATCTATATCTAAAATTGGATTCTTTCTTTTATTCCTTTCTTGGAAATTTCTGGAAACTTCACACAGTAGCGACCAAGGTCGATAAATTAAACAGGAGCTATGCCAAAATCTGCACGCCAGCTCATAGAATTTATTTGAGCATATACATGGGAGGCCACAAGTGCCGACTCCTAATGTTGGGGGGCAGGGTTATTTTTGGGTTTATTGTTTTTTTCTTTATTTGTCTTGTATGTGAAATGGTACTTGAAAAAATGTGGGGAATCTTTCATAAGGCGAAGACGTGAATTTTAAGAAGGGATTTTCTGTGGTCCATCTTAATGCAAGAAGCATCAGAAATAAGATGACTAACTTAAAACTTGAATTAGCTAACATAAATATAGATATAATATTATTTTCTGAGACATGGTTAAACGATACGGATGAGGATGGATTGTATACATTTCCGCGCTATAGCTTATTTAGACAAGATCGTGTTAGTATATACAGGGGAGGTGGCCTTTGTGCGCATGTTGATGAGGGAGTCTCTTGTTCAATAGATAAATTCAAGCACTTAAACAGATGTAATGAAAACATAGAAGTTCAATGGTTATTATCCGTTAAGGGTGAGTGTAAGAAGGCTCTAATATGTAATGTATACAGACCGCCTTCTGGTTCTATACAAACTTTTTGTGATACTATGCGAGCCCTGCTTCTACAAGTCGATGACCTCAGCATTTTTGATGTATTCATTCTAGGGGACTTTAACGTAAACACACTTAATGCCACAAATGAAAAAAATGTATTATACGAATGTATGGATCAATTTAATTTGACCCAGCTGGTACATGGTGTAACAACAACTTCTGGAACCAATACATGTATAGATCTGATTTTTACAAATTGTACGAGAATTGTTTCTAGTGGTCCTCTGAATATCCACTTAAGTGACCATTTACCTATTCACCTCATAAGGCAACATAACTATGTTAAACCTGCGTTTAGAAAATTTAAAGGTAGATCTTATAGAAATTTTAATATGGAAACATACTTGTCAAGTCTAGAGGAATGTGATTGGACATATTTTGAAAATTGTAATAATGCGTCTGAGTGTTGGGAAATATATGAAAATATGTTGAAAAGAATGTTGGACGTACAGTCCCCTGTTAGAGAGTTTAAAGTCAGAGACAAGCCAGATCCGTGGATAACAAATTATCTAATAGAAAGGATTGCTGATAAAAATAATTTATTGAGGGAGGCAAGACAATCTAAGCTTGTATTGACATGGTATAGAGCTAGACGCTTGCGAAACGCAGTTAATCTGGAAATTGACGAAGCCAGAAATAAATATTTTTCTGAGCTAAGCCAGGCTATGCTAAATGATTCAAAAGGCTTCTGGGCAACTTTAAAGGAAATTCTACCCTCAAACAAATCAGGTTCCAAATTTATAAATTTAATTGATGATTTAGGTAATCAAATTTCTCAAGATAATACAGCAGATTTCATAAATTGTTTTTTCGCAGAAATTGGTCCAAAACTTGCCCAAGCTCATCAAAAAGATTTTGAATTTAATGGGACAAGATGCCTAGAAGATATGCCTGATGTCTCTTTCTCGGATGAGGACATAATTAACTGTGTCAAGAATTTAGATGTCTCAAAATCATCTGCGCTTGATTATTTACCTACAAATATTTTTAAAAGGGCTGTGTTACATAATCCCTCACGCTTTATAAAAATTATAAACTTGTGTGTTACTACATGTATGATACCTAATAGCTGGAAAGTTGCGACAGTGACCCCCCTACCCAAGGGGGGTGACTCCACTAACGTATCAAACCTAAGACCTATTAGTGTACTACCTGTACCGGGTAAGGTGCTTGAGAGACTTTTACACACTGCTATCTCTGAACATTTAGATACTAATGATATTTTGTCGCCACATCAAGGCGGTTACCAAAAAGCTAAGTCAACCTTGGATTCTATTAGTAAATTGGTAGATAATGTACTTGAAAACAGAAACAAAGGAAATATAAGTATGGCTGCATTTATAGATATAAAAAAAGCCTTTGATTCGGTAAATTATATTATTTTAATTTCAAAATTAGAGCAGTATGGTATTAGAAATAGAACTTTAACTTTAATTGAAAATTATTTATCCCAGAGACAGCAGTGTACGGTAGCTAACAATGTCAGATCTAGTACCCTTCCTTTAACATGTGGCGTGCCTCAAGGCTCAATTTTGGGCCCCCTATTTTTTCTTTTATATATAAATGATTGTATAAATGTCGAGGATGACCACCAGACTATACTCTATGCTGACGACTCAGTCCTATATGTATCTGGGAAAACGATACCAGACTTAGAAAACAGACTTTCGACTGCTTTAGACAAATTTTCTAATTGGGCCTCTATAAATAAATTAACGATAAATGAATCAAAAACTAAAATTATGACATTTGCTTCAAACATTAAAATAAAAAGATTAGAAAAGCCAAAAATTATAGTAAATCAAAAGGAGATAAAAAATGTGATTTCATATAAATATCTGGGTGTCATCCTCGACGAGCAACTTAATTTTAATATGTACTTGCGTAATATGATAAAGAACCTCAGGTTCAAGTCCATACTGTTGTACAGGACAAGGCTTAGTATGGCCAAAGAAGCCAGATTGAGGGTTTACAAAAGTCACGTCTTACCAGTTATAGACTATTGTGATGTCTTATACTCTAGATCTTTAGTTGGCACTCTTGAAGAGTTGCAAAGAGTCCAAAACAAGTGCTTAAAAACCTGTCTATCAAAACATATATTGACGCCTACAGAAGAAGTACATAAGGAGGCAAAACTACCGGTACTGGAAAATAGACGACTTTATCATACTAAGCTATATGCATATAAACGGTCTAAAGATGATAAATTCTTAGAAAAAAAGACAAGAATTACAAGGGCTAGTACGGCGCCATTGTTGAAGTATGACATCATACACAGCGCTTCATATGAAAATTCAGTGGGTGTATCATGTGCACAAGTATTTAATGCTCTATCTCCGGACTACAGAAATATCCCCGATTTCATTTCTTTTAAGCGTAAAGCCAAAGAAGAAATGCTGAATACCATACCGGTACTCTAGAACATATATGAGACAAGTAGATTGTATGTATTTTCTTAACTTTTTTCTTTTTAAATGGGGGATTATTATATAACATCATTGAGAAGTTAAAAGCAATAAGAAACTGCTGCCTGTAAGTTTTCCGCAAAAGGGCTCATAGTTATTTCATGTATGTATTATGATGTGATTAATTATATGATGATACCACTATACAACAGCTAGCCTGACAGTGGGTCATCGGCTTTTATTGACCAAGCGCAGATAATATTTACACTCGACTGTATGTAAAGAGAAATAATCCATTTGCTGGTTATCAGGTAAAAAAACTACCACATTCTTCACGCGAGTGCTATACAGAAACAAAATGTTAAATCTTTAAGAACTTGTGGTCAATAAAGTCAAATTTGTTCATAAAAAAAAAAAAAAAAAAGTTGACGGTCTTAGCCTACCCAGGGTACCCCGCGCGCCATACGTTTCTCACGTGACGTCATAATGGCGCCAATATTTGGGACCAATCATGAGTTGTACAGACGTTGCTCTGTAATGGTCCCCAGCTCCAGCCGACAGCCAGAGCGGTGGACTGTACAATGGTCTACTGGTTGATCTGGGGGAATTACTGGAATAAAATTTGAAAAAAAAAAAAATTCTCAATTTTGAAAAAAATGAGGCGAGCGAAATCCATTGACAACTTTTTTTTCAAAAAAAAATAAATTTCCATTTCCGAAAATAAGGTGCGCGAAATCCATTGACCAACTTTTTTTTTTGGTGTGGCCTTATGGGCCATATTACTGATACATGTGTACTGTGAACGTAGATATTTTCGCGCAGCTAAATTTTCGCGCATCTAGCCCATACAGGCATTCTCGCGCAATGTTATTTTCGCGCAGCTGCCATCAGGAGATCTTTAGCTACATGTCAGTTTTTACGTTTTTTCAATCAAACAATTATTAAGGATTTTACAGCCCAATATTATTGTTCAAATACCCCCCCCCCCACCCCAGCCCCAAATTTTCATTTCATTTTTATCTATGCTCTATACTGCTGTTTAGAGTCTCTACCCGGGTCTCTACTGCAGTGCAATATAGAGTATCAGACATCATTGGAAAGCTAATTTTTTGTGCAAAATATTCGCGCACATCATATTTTCGCGCACATACCTATGTGCGCGAAAATATGTACTGAGCGAAAATTAATACATTTACAGTATCAAGTAAAAACACCCTTCTTAATTGTCCATTTACACACCCTAACAATGAACTTTGCACCCTCCTGCCAGTCCTGGTCGCCCCATTTACCACACGTGTTACAACCTACAATGGAATCCCTTGAAGATAATATCAAGCCTTCTTACTCTTATTGCCAGACTTATCAATCAGAGCCATGCTGATATAGCCTCCTGGGGTTTACACATTACTATAGTAGTTACCTTTGTCGGCAGGCCAGCTTGTGCTAGATAGAAGCCACTGCTAGCTAGTACCAGGGTTTAATTTCAGAATGCTCACAACTGTGTTAACAGTGGGTGTATTGTCTGCATATGGATACATTTTATACCAGGATATGCACCTTATCTTTATAGCATACACAGAGATTGAGCGTGTGAGTGGCTTCACAGATGACTCAGGGTAAGCTGAATCTGAAGCTTATCATGTACTTAGATACAGTACTCCATTATAATCATTCATTGGTCCATTCTGGCATCAGAAATGAATTCCTTGTTAAAAAGTACCCTAAAGTCATGTGTCATACATGTATGTTATTCCATTTCAGGCCAGCAGGTGGGTGTGGGAGAGCAGGTGGGTGTGGGTGTGCAGGTGGGTGTGGACGACAGTTGCAGGCTGCGGGCATGTACCGCCTTCTGTCCCTATCAAAAAGCCAGTCAATCGGAGATCTATCTTTGCTTTAACACTGGAGCCTATGTACCTTTCATTTAGAATGTAGCAATTTAAGAGTACTTAAGAGTTTAAGGAAAAGAGAGAAATCACTACTGCGATCTTTAGGCGAATTACAGCAAGAAGGAAAGACATTTCAAATTTTTTTTCGAAGAAAACATCTGTCCCCCGACCTTGACCATCTGTCTCCTTTGTTAGCTCATCTCTGTCTGTCATACAGGCTGAATGACAGACATTCTCCTATGTAACGAAAACGTCTTAAACCTTGGTTGGGTCGTTTAGTATTACTCAGTTACCCTGAGTCAAATATACCAGTGCTGGGCTTTTATGTCATCAGTCAAACTGTGGAACAGTGCTGCGTGCAAACACTTTAGGTATACTTTAAAATAAATTGATCAAAAAACTTCTATGAAAAGTCACCCCATTTCGCAATGTGGTGCTAGGTAGGGGCCCTGGAGAACTTCCCTATCCTATCCAGGGCCCTTCCCTTTTTTTCTGCTCACAATTTTATCGATCAGCCGCAAGTTATTCGCCATGACTGCATTCATACACCAATGGCTGAATGGGGTCGATACACCCCAAAGGGTAAATATGATGCACCATCACAGGTGCTTCATTGGTACATCATGATATGTCACTATAGTTAGTTGTGACTAATACTTGAAGGTAAATATTTTCATGAATACTCACCTTGCAGACAAAGTGCCGCTTGGTCTGCGTGTGTATGGACCTATGTAGATGGACCTCGCCCACAGCATCTAGTTGTTCTAACAGGAGGTAGTCCCCTATTTGACTCACAGACTGACTGGTACCCTCGGAGACCGGCTCGGGGGTAGGTAACACAGGTGGGGTGCTCGGCTGGAGGTCTGGACTCAGGTGCCCCCCGACGACTAAACTGGGCGCTTGTTCAATGTCCGCATGTTTGCGATTTGGTATGAAAAGTGGCCGAGGCCGATTTCTAGGCGATCTCATATGGGAAAACTTAAGTGGTCACTCAAGTTCTTAAAACCTGGAAGGTGGAGTTTTCTTTGATTTTGAATTCGGGGAACCCCTTTCCTTGCCTTTGTTTGGATTAAATTTCCTACTGTGCGTCTGTATCGGTGGAATGGTACAGTAGTGTCTTTGCTTTGATAGTATGAAGGATGAATAACGATGAATATTGTTTGTTTTTTATCACAGATATGGTGAGGTAATTCTACAAAAGCATTGTTTCAATGTTTATGGCAAATAGTGAAGAAATCCTGAACAAATGTTCACACACTTTCTTTCTCACAAACAAATTTAGCACCACTGTTTAAACTGCATCAACAAATTACAATGCATCAGGTTCCTATAACAGATACATGATGTATTTTTGTGTATTTTTCCTTTGCTTTTTTTTTTTTTTTACATTTACAATGTCATCAGTGGCAACGATGACGTCATATTACCAGTGTCGATTTTTGCTGTGTTTACACTGGCTTCCTTTTGTTTCTGGTTAACTTTCTTGTCTGATATCCGTTTTGTGCTTTCCCCAGTTGCACAGAGAGACGACAGAGTTTATACTTCCTTGAAAGCCTTGATCTACCCCAATATTTCCTGTTTGACTGCAGTGTGTTGTAATATATGTGTGATATTGCGTAGTGCAACCTGGAATTGTGTCAGCTGTCTGCTTTCCTACCGACAGTGTCACAAACACACAATTCTGCCTCTTCAAACCCGTTTTTATCCTCAATCTCCTGCCGAGTAATGATGGAATTTTACTCCCTTCTTCTTGTGGGTATCTCTTGACTTCCTCAGTATGGTCGTTCTCTGGGGAGGGTAGGTGGAATCCCTCTCCCGTTTAGTTTAGTCCAGAACGACGATACTGAATCGACTCCATTGTGCAACTACTCCCAGTGAAGGAACGACATACGGAGATTACTGCGCGGACCGCCCTCACCCCATAAACGCAGTTTATCTAGTTTACAAAATATAGAAACAACTCAGCTCTTATCGAAAACTGTATTAGATGAACCAAATATTCTCGTTAAATAAACACGTTATGTAGAGTACTTTACTTGGTTTACATCGCCGACACGTAGAACTACGTTGTGCCATTTAGTAGATGTGAAGCGGTTCATAAACACCAGAACTGGGTCACGCACGAGGCCAAGGGTGACAAAGTAGGTCAATGTTTCCGGGACGCTGCCCGGGGAGACGCAGCTGGTGACGCAATACCCGCCACCCTGCACCGCGGGAAGTCTGGTCCAGTCTGAGACGGTATGCCACCCCGGTATGCCACCAACCCCGGTGCCACACACCCTCCTCCCGGCGTAACCCCCCCAATTTTTTTTAGAACGTCCGCCCCCAACCCTTTTTTACTTTTTTAATCTCTTGGCTCCAAATCCGTACCCCCGCTGTAGGCCTAGGCCTACCCAACACGGAGAGAGGAATGTAGCGTTGGCCTCACGCCGACCTCAGCCCGATCAGCTGACTCACCGTCACGATGACGTAGCGTTTCACCCGCGTTTCACAATGATCCCACGTGTACTCTGCCTCTCTCGGTCATTTGTGCTACCGTAAAACCTCGCGTATAAGCCTAACTCCCGTATAAGCCGCACCCCGAGTTTGGTGCGATCCTATAAGCCGCAGAGGCCATCTGAGAATTGTTAATTTGGTACTGTAGTAGGCCTATACTTACAAAAACTCTCGTATAAGCCGCACCCTATATAGGCATGTTTGGTATCAAAAGAAAGCTGAGTCTGATTCGCGTACAAGCCGCGGCTTATACGTGAGGTTTTACGGTAGTCCAGTCCAGTCTTGGGATAGTCTTAGAGTCTAGCGGGGGAGTCTACTAAGGCAAAGAGCCGCCAAGAGTTTGAGGGAGCTGATGTGTGCAATATACCTAGCCTATTCCGCACTAGCGAGATGCAGTGATTCTCCTCTGTGAGACCTATAGCTGAAGCTGGTTCCTGGCCTGTCCAAAAATAGACAATTCTAGGGGTCATAATTTTGAATCATTGGTAGTTGAATATTCCTAATGTCAGCTGTCCACATTGGGGGAGTGGTTAGGACACTGGCCAATCAATCCAGGGGTCATAAGTTCAAATCCATGCCAAGACTAGATGTATTTTTCCTAGTTGGTTAAAAAAAGTAATTGTATTTATTTCACAAATGAAAACTTAGAGATGTATTAAATAATACAAAACCATTTTAGATTACATTATGACTAAGGATCTTTACAACCGAATTGTATACTATTAGGATTTTGACCTACCAAAAATATATTTAAAATTGTGTGTAGACAAATTAGCATTGACATGGATTTGAACTCATGACCCATGAAGTAGTGGGCCAAAGTCCTAACCACTCCCCCAATCTGACAGAGGACATTAGGATTCCCAATAAAGGAATATAACTGAAAGGTTCATGGCCCCTAAAACTCCAAATTTCGGACATGACAGGAACCAGCTTCAGCTAATCAGCTGGCTGTTGTGGTTAGCAGAGGAAACAGCACTGGTACCAGACAAGATGGCGCTGCACAGTGATCAACTCGCTAATGCGGAATATATTAGTATTAATAACTTCGTAGGCCTATTATATTCACATGGGTAGGCGGGGGGGGGGGGGGGGGGGGAGGCCATTTGACTTTTTTTTCACCCAGGCTCCCGGGCACAGGCTTGACACAAAAGGAGCTAAAAAACGGGCTAAAAAGTATATGCCCGTATAGGCCCAAAACAGGGACCCCCCCCCCCCCCCCCCAATTTGTTTTTCCTGTGAAAGTCCGAAATCCAAGTAATGAGGTGGCATTGTCCTCGGCATTGTCCTTTTGGCCTCTGAAATTTACCCTTGGTAGGCCTAGGCCTACTGTCAGTGTGCAGTAGGCCTATTGGTATGGCATTTTCGGACAAAAGCTTCTAGGTTTGTACAGGTTTAACAGGGGCGGATCCAGGAATTTGGGAAAGGGGGGGGGGGGGCGCCGTAATACCTACAGCATTGGGGGTGTTGATCCATCTAAATTAAAATTTACCAAAAAATATGGGGGGGGGGGGCGCGCCCCTTGCGCCCCCGGTTGCCCCCCCCCCCCCCCCTGGATCCGCCCCTGTTTAAGCCCGGGGTTTTAGGGGCTTTAGTTTAGGCCTAGCCTAACTCGGGCCTATAACTGTAGAGCCCACCAAACACACGTAGGCCTAGAGCCTATGGGTAAAAATTAAAAATAATGATTACAACTCTTTCCATGTTCCCATCACTTCCCATTCATGAAACTCGCACACCGACCAGACGGGTGCTACCATCGGGAGGCAACTATTGTAACTACTGGCTCATGAGACGCTACTCACCCCCGACATGACGGACGGACTGGCTGGACGTAGACGCTGAAGATTCCCACGTGACGCAGGCCTACAGGATGCTTACCGGACGCTCACCGGGAGGATGGACGCAGGACACTGGGAACACGATGTTAAATACTGTAAACGTATATATTTTCGCGCAGCTAAACTTTCGCGCATCTGCCATAGAGGGACATGTTCGCGCATTTATATTTTCGCGCATCTGAGGCCACCACATCTTTAGCTACATGTCATTTTTTACGGTTTGTAAATCGGACAATTATTAAGGATAGTAGAGCCCAAAGACTAGGGGCTTACCTGTATGGGATTATAGATACTAGTGGCATTATATAGTGCTACATGTCCTCGGAAAGCTAATTTCATGGGCATAATTTTCGCGCACATCATAATTTCACGCACCTAAGCATGTGCGCGAAAAACGCGAAAATATGTACTGAGCGAAAATTAATAAGTTTACAGTAGACGCCGACGTTATAACGTGTCCTCCTCCCGGGCCTCCTACACGCGCAGTGAGCCCGGCATTGAGCAAGAGGCATATATATCATGTAGGCCTATAGGCGGTTTGGGCTCTTATTTTGGCTTGCAACGGGTTGCGAAATTGAGCATACCAGGCCCAGATTCCATGAGAAACTAATTAATTTCGGCCCTTATTTAAATGAAACCATGTCAATGACAATGCATTCCATTTACCTGATCTATATATCTATGCCATGAGCTAGAAATATATAAAAACGTTTTTAAAAAAAATCGAAATTTATTTAACCCTTTCTATAGCCTATTAATTACTAGCTGCTATACTGATTCCTATAGGGGGAATTCCGCTCAGGCATGTTGTTAGTATATCGCGCACCTGTTCATAGAATAAAAAAATAATATATATATATTATATTATTAACAATGAAATGAGTGGGCTACTGTTACAGGGGTCCTGTTTCTCCACAAATTTGTGGAGGTCCGCAAATTTGTGGAGGTCCGCAAATTTGTGGAGGTCCGTAAATTTGCGGAGGTCCGCAAATATATGTGGAGCTTCGTATTTGTATGCTTAAGTACTAAAAAACGATTTCCACATATATTTGCGGACCTCCATAAATATATGGAGAGTGTATTTACGGACCTCCGCAAATTTGCGGACCTCCGCATATTTGTGGAGAAACACCATCCAGGGCAGCCTTGTATCAATCTGATAGGTCTGACCTGGGTTGATTCAGGTAAAGTGGGACATCAGGTAAAGTGGGACAATTAACATTAAGGCCATTTTAAGGGGTTCATTTCTTTACTGGGTGTGAAATCTTATTTTTTTCTTAGAAATATATGTTTGACCCCTCATAATTGTACCTATCTCACCAAAGTTAAGAGGTCTAAATTTCGACATGATATGGGTGGAGAGCTTTCGCCGCTATAAATTTAGAAGTACATAAGAAATAGTAAAATTATTTGTTAGTAGTGGTACTACGAATAGTAACATGATATTTCAAAATGTATGTAAATATTAGATACATATATTGCTTCTTTACATCTTGATATATTTTTATCAGTCAGATATGGAAATGAAGTACACTGAGACCTGAAATGCAAGTGTCCCACTTTAGCTGAAGGTGCTAGGTAAAATGGGACAGGCAGATTCAGGTTAAGTGGGACACTATATTAATCCCCTTTCTCAGAGTAGCATTACCCGATATGCCTATATTTTGATTTATAAGGAGAAGAAATATCATAGCAAATATCACTACGATACTTAGTTGTGTAAATAATACCAAATTATTAAGTATAACAGCCAGAATAGGGCTTTGTTAGTGCTCCAGATTGTGGTTTATCAAGTGACTTAACTGATGATCATTATTTAGATGAGCCAACCATTGACTTCCATCAGTGAACCATTGCCTTCCATCATAATTTAGATAATCATTGTGGGATTTCTTACCTTTAATGATTTTAAACATACATTATGATGTTAAATGGTAAAATCTGTAGCAAATTCATTTAGAATTGGTATTTGATATACATTGAGGCTAAAACCATAGAAATCATTAACCAATACTACTTTATTACGATTTATAGAAATTATTACCATTTACAGTTATTTATAGTGATTAACATGCCCCTGAAATGCTCCTGCATTACTACCTCATTAACAAAACATTTAATTTTAGATGCTTACAATTAAGAGTATGAGATATATAATTGTGCATAACATTATTTAGCACTATGTAAAATAATTTGAGGATAGAGATTCAGTAAGGGTACAAATATGTTGTCATGTAACATAATGTAGTGTAGCCTTACCCGAAGTTAAGCCCAGATGCACAGTATTTTGGCAGTTTTACATTTAAACGCTGTGTACTTGATTCATCCTGTAAAGGACCCTACATAAATTTCCTTAATATTTTTGATGTAGTCCATCAAAATATATATCTCACCTTCAAAAATTGACATTTACCATTTTTGTCATATGGATTATAAAGCATGGGGGTCGATTCTTATCAATTGTCCCACTTTACATGAAGCAAGTGTCCCACTTTACCAAAAATACAAGTTAAGTGGGACGCTTCAATTTCAAAATGGCATCTCTAAGAAATGGGCTATTTAGGCCATATTGGCTGAAGTATTTCGTATATTTTTTATAATTTGGTTTAAAGGAATAAATACTGATACTATTTGATGTGTTTGACATTTTCTACTATAAGTACCAAATGTGTGAATGGTACATAAAGTCAGAGTATGGCTTAGGTGTCCCACTTTACCTGAATCAACCCTATACTTTCGTCAACTAGGCCTATATCATACACTTTTCCTCGACTGTGGGAGCAGCTAAGCTTAGTAATATCGTCACTACTAATCAAGGTGCATTAATTGGTACATTATAAAAATGTAACTGCCAAGTATTACATACTAAGTTGTATTCACGAGTGATGTCTATATCATAAGTGGTATATCATAACATAAGTTGGTTGATGTATAAGATGATGCGTAAATCATCATAGAACTTAGGGAGTGTTCATTATTTATGGCAGGGGGGGGTGAGCATTTGAGGGGGGGGGCAATTTTTTTTAGGGGTATTCAAAGGGGGGGCCTTTTTTTTTACCCTATTCTTAGGGGGGGGCCCCTTTTTTTAAGGGGTATTCCTAAAAATGTCGCGAATTTAGTGCGTTGAAATGTCGCGAATATTGGTAACAGCCTGTGTTATATTTTACCAAATTATGTCAATATTTTCAAAATTTTCTAAAATTTTCCTCAAACTCCCAGCAAATTTCTCACTGCATCACTTTTCACACTCAGAATAGCCCACCGTTTTGTCAGTCTTCAAAAAAGTGCCGGCCTCTGACATGTAAGCACTGAGGGTATGGGAGCTTTCAATTTATAAGCTGAGGTTTGACTATTATCAGGGGCCGTCCATAAATGATGCCACGCTTTTTTGGCCCCTTTTTGACCCCCCCTCCCCCCCATGTCACGCATTGTCACGTTTTGCTTGACCCCCCCTCCAGGCGTGACGTCACACAAGCAGATACCCCCCCCCCTTGATTGAAAAAAATGTGCACCTAAGGGATCGTGTGTACTATTTAAATGGCTACATGTGTACAAAATTTGCTCCTACATTTTAACTGTTTTATTTTTGTTCAATTTATCATTAAATCTTGTGAATAAGCAGTGTGTGGCTTATAGGATTATTCATAAAAGCACAGCTCTTAGCCTATACCGTACCATTGCCATGTGCCTGCTCTTAAAAGAGTGCTGACCTTGAATAAGCACCTGAAGGGTCTACAAATCTTTAGTACAGTAAACTCCCGCATATGACCCGCACCTCCTGTATAACCCGCCCCCCAACTTTGGGAGAATCCCGAAACGCGCACCTGGGGTCTGAAAATTGTGATTTTAGTATTATTCTATTCTTTCAAAAATCCTCATATTACCCACACTTAGACTTTGAGAAGATTGTATAACCCGCACTAGAGGTTTGGTTTGCCTATAACCGTTGGGTTATATGTGGGAATTTACCAAAATAGTGCCAAAACAGGACCTTGGATAACATCCTCTCTTGAAAAAGGGGATACACTCATGTGGGAGCATAGACAAGAAAATCTTTCCAATCTTAAAATCAATAATCTTAACGCCAGAGTGTACCACCGTCTTGGGGTAGAATGCACACTGTGCCCCCCCCTCTTGATTATTGATTTTAAAGGAGCTCTGAATCCACAACGTCATTTGTATGCAAAACTCAGCAGGGTTAGTTCACAGACTCAGTGCTCCTTTAAGATTGGAAAGATTTTCTTGTCCACGCTCCCATGTGAATATGTCCAGACGAGCAATCACAATGGCTGAACTAAAGAGCATTCTATCATTCCAGCACATTATTGTGATGGCACAATATGCAAGGTTTTACAGCAATTCTGGTAGAGGTCTTGTACTTTTCCATCTTAGAATATGCATTGTGCCACGATTATCAAAAATAATGTTGTCAATAATGTTGTCTAGGCAATAGTCTATAGGGCATTCTTGCCCAATCCTTAATTGATAATCTTAGATACACTATCAGTTATCCACTGATCCATTTCAATCAAATCATGTTTCCTTTTCCTCTTAATGGGCTTGAGTAGGTAGAAACATAGATATTTGATAATATGCAATACAACTTTACATGTTGCAGACATGAAAATGCGATTTTTTTTCAACATGTGACATCATGCACATGTCAACCCCCCCTCCCCCCCTTGTCACGTTTTGTCACAAATTTCTGACCCCCCCCTCCCCCCCTAGGGCGTGACATCATTTATGGACGACCCCTAATATATGCGAAAAATCTATCTCTGTAAATTGCAGCATACACTTTGTGGTCAATAAATGGGGCCAGGCAGACCATTCTGTTTTTTATGAAGGCCCTCAAAAGAAAAAAAAGAAAAAATTCATATATCATATCACTATGATTTAAACCATAGAGATATGTAAATGTTATGTCCTAGAAATTTATAAGAAAATAAGAAATTCTGTTAAAGGTCCTCAACTCAGTGCGCCTTTAACTTTGATCGAAGGGTAGCGACCCACCTTAATTCATCATGCGGTAATGACCCTACTGAATTTTAGGAACCATCCCGCACAGGCACAGAGCTTGGTGAATGTTTGTGGCACAGGGGAGGTCGAGCATGTTTCCCGCGCTCAGGTGCAGCGTCACTTAAATGTAGCGTCTCGAGTGCGAGACGCACAACGTCACAATTACGTGACGTCATGATTCACGTGTCAACGTCATAAGATGGCCGCCAAATGTGTCAACAACACAGGAGAGAAGGTGATATGGCATATGGGAGCTCGATATGATGGTGAGTTTATTGGCTCTACAATAGCCAGTTTATGAGTATTAGCACAGTCTGTAGGTGAGAGCTTATTGGCTTTTCGTGCCGCATATTGGGCGGATATAGCCACGACATGGGATAAAACTCACTGAAGCAATCACTGGGATAGAAAAAATTATTCACTTCGTGAACCTGAATCATGAGTGAATGGTTATTTACCCACACCATGAGGCATGACCATTTAACCAACCATGAGCACCATGGCCTAGGGGTGGATTTATAGTTTAAATCTTATGTAGTAATGGATAATGTCAATACGTCGTCTACGCATCATTGGACTGCTCCGACTGGTGTGGAGCCTCTGGAGGTGACCCAGGAACTGGCAGGAGGTGACCCCCAGGGGGGGGGGGGGGGGGGGGGGGCACTCAATATTTTTTTGACAGGGGTGTCCGGCTGGACCCCTGGCAACCCTTGACCCTTGCTTAGGCCCTAAGTTAGGGAGATTTTTCAGCGTATTTTCAAAATGAACCAGTTCCCACGGAGATTTAGGCAAAAATGATTTTCTGGATCCAAAGTATCTAGATCCACTCCAAATATTTCCACAATATACCTGAAACAAAGTAGTGAAAAGAAAAGTAGGGGGTCCCGAGCTCCTTTTTTAAATATTGAATTTTGAAAAATAAAACTATTTCTCCAACACTAGACCAGGAACTCATCTATTTCGTGTGTAATGGTAGTAAAAGTATCACCACTTTTCTTAAACTCCCCCAAAATATTCTTCAGATCATTTCTGAATAAATTATATCAATTTAAGTATATGGTCCCGTGCATAATTCAGTGCTTTAGGCCAATTTAAAATAAAAAATAATGATATTCTATAAATCAAAAGGTAGCATAGAGATAGCTATATGTATGACCACTTGCAGACCAGCCTCCATGGCCTAATAGGATCAGCACAGAACTTACACACTGGGGTTGTGAGTTCGCCCCTTGGTCAGGCCTTTCTCTATTTTACATACCGTAAATTCTCGCGTATAAGCCTAACTCGCGTATAAGCCGCACCCCTAACTTTGACAAATTATATAAGCCGCAGAGGGGGTCTGAATATTGCGATTTTGGTACTGTAGTATACTAATAAAAACTCTTGTATAAGCCGCACCCTATATAGGCATGTTTGGTATTGTAGCGTTTCACGTCGTCTACTCCCCCCCCCCCCCCTCGGCGCTGCCAGCGGCGGACGGGCGGGACCGGCAGCCGGGGCCGGCGTGACAACTGCGGCCCTGCGCGTCCCTGTGCGGCCCCAATGCACCTATTATCGCCCCTGACATGGCCCTGCAAACACCCTTCAAACTGCAAAATGAAATAAAGTCACCTCACCTACTATAGTCAGTGCCAAAGACAAGACCTTTAGCTGTCTACTCCTCTTTGGAATAGTCCGGATGCTGCTGTTTTATATGTGTATTTTGAACAAATCACCAGCACCCCCAACCTCCAGGTTTTTCCCATGCTGGGCTCTGGTAGACTGACAGCCAACTAGCCTCAAACCTTACCAACCCAAGCTTTCTAATTTACTGCTTAAATATACAAAGTCACCCAAATTAAAGGGGCACACTAGTTAGAAGTGGCCTTCACCAAACTAGCCTACCTAGGCTAGTGGACCAAATCATAGTTTAAATCACTGTATTTTAGCAGATTAGAGGACCCTGATCTGAACTGAGAAAATGGCTGAAAGGGCCATTTTGGCCCTTCCCCAGACCCTAGTTCTTTTCACTCCTATTATAGCTTATTCTCTATAGATTTGCACAATTCAAGTGCTGTTCCCCACTAATGTGGCACTCTAGATTAACATGCCACAACTTTCAATTTGCTAAATATTACCATTATTTTATAATAGAGAAGTTATAAATACTGGAACCTGATTGGCTGGATTCTGATAGGCTGAGACTTGGTCACGTGATCATTCCAGCCTGGTAGCATAAAAGGGAGGGCTCCCACCCCAATCAGGCAGAACCCACCAGGCTCTCAACCCCACCACACCCCAGGAGCAGCTCACTATCTTCAGACCACCTGCATTACCTTCAGACCACCTGCACTACCTTCAGACCACCTGCACTATCTTCAAACAACCTGCACTCCTGCACTTTTAGACCTTCAAGATGACCCCTTTAGACCTGCACTTTCAAGACCTAGGAACCTTCAGAAACCCATCTTTAGCCAACTCTAAAACCATGGAACTTTATTTCAGAGAACCTTCAAACCAACTTTAGATCAAGAATTCACCGGCGCCCCCCATCCCCGACACTTAGAAACCTCGATCCACAGACGTACCGAGTTTTACCCGGGAAACCGAGCATATTCGTCACTTTATCGGAGAACCGCGGGCTTAGCGGAGTCCTGGCCCAATGTATTCGTCACTTAACTTTATTGTAGACCTCGGGCTTAGCGGAGTCCTGGCCCTCCTGCACACTTAGAGATAGAACTTGGGCTTAGTCTTAAATCCTGGCCCCTAGATTTATTCAACCGAACGTCGCCGAGCATTTATATTAGGCCTACCGCGTGCCGATAGACATCTACTTATCCTTCATACAACTATATTATTATGTCTAGAATAAAAGAGCATTTGAACTGTAATTTTACTTGTTGTCATGTGTCCTTACCTAGTGTTAACGCCATCCTAGTGGTCCGAACCCCCGTGTCTCGAACACACCTCTTTTGACTTTAGAGAACACAACGAGAAGTCAACCCTTCCCCCCCCACTATACGATCGGAGAAAACGCTACAGAAAATGGCGCCGTGACCAGGATGGCTAAGTCACATTAGTGAGGACATTTGATTGACTTTTTCAGTTCAGACTCTTTCCTAAAATTATATAGGCCTATTTTTGCAGACAGACTTTTACTCTACCCGCTGCAATTATCTTCAGGAACTTATTTCTTCACAACCAGCAGTATGAGCTTCCTGAGTAAGAGTTTCACGGCTGTCCGAAGTTTCTTCTCTCCTCGGGCCAGCCGATCTGAGAACGAACCAATGAGCGAGTCATCAACCTTTGAATCTGAGGCTGACCACGTCACCGAGACTCCCGAGGACCAAGGCTTAAGTGACAGCATATCTCTATTCCTGGATCAAGACCATGGCATGGTGAACCCACCAACCCTCACCACACCGTGTAATGCTAGACCCCCTTATGAGAACCGGCACCGAAGGAAGGCGAAGGAACCGATTCGTTACAATGGTAAAGCTGACCTGCTTGATTGGCTCAGTCACTTCCGCAGCATTGCTGTGTGGAACGACTGGGATGATCAGGAGTATGGTCTGCAGTTGGCTTGTTCACTTGTAGAAGATGCACGTGAGGTACTCTCCTCCATACCGGAACATCTTCAGTATGACCGAGAAACGCTTGAATCATCACTACGACAACGGTTCTACCCTCCTGGGAGGGAATACTCGTACGCTCTACAGCTTCACAACCGTGCCATGAGTCCCAACGAGAGTGTCTCAACATATGGTGCCACTGTTCGACGGTTGGCCCTTCGAGCATACCCGGACAGCCCTTTGAGTGAAAGGGCCCTGATGGACCACTTTATACGAGGACTCCCGACAAAGGACATGAGGCGCCATGTGCACGTCAGCAAGGTGAAAAGCCTGAATGACGCCATAGACATGGCCGTGGACTACCAGACATTTGATGACTCTGAGAAGGCAAAGAAATCACAGGTGGCGCCTAAGCCCCCGGCGGTAGAAGCTGTGGCCACCGAATTTGGAGTCCAACATTTTGAGAGGAGCCAACCTCGGCGACTAGCTGAAGTCCAATGCTATAGGTGCCGGAATTATGGGCACTACGCCAATGAGTGCAACTCATTTAGTCCAGGCTCATCGAACAGGCCAGTTGAAAGCTGCCTCCAGGCTGTTATTGAATCAAGGGGTTCAGGCAGCCAGATGGTAGCCACTCAAGCTGGGCAGCCATTCAACGCTTGAAGGAAGAGATGCGCCAGCACTGAAACTGATGACGACTTTGGTTATGTCCTTTTTGATTGGTGTGATATCCATTCACCAAGCATGGGACATGCCCCTTCTTAAGACTGATGGAAGCGATACGAGAATAGGTGCCTACCGAGTGCAAGATGGAGAGGAGATGGTTATCCCCTGGTAGAAGAGAGAAATTCACTGGTCATTGGATCCTGACATCATGTGCTGCTGTAGAGGGTTAGGCAGTGGCAGATGTCACATACAGACTGTCAGCGGAGAGAAGGGCAGTGCTGGGTGCACTGTATGTCGATGTCACATACAGACTGTCAGCGGAGATGGGACAGTGCTGGGTGCACTGTATGTCGTCACATACAGACTGTCAGCAGAGATGGGACAGTGCTGGGTGCACTGTATGTCATCTTTTTGCAAAAGAGAGTAGCTCAGAAAGCTGAGTTCTGACAGTGTGGACTGTCTGGTAGAGCATCCCCGGAAGGGCAGTGCTGCATGTCACTCTTTATGCGGGAAGATGGGGACCTCTAGACAGTGTTTACCTGCCAGATGATTCACCTCGTTACCTTACCTTGACTCTGATGTTGGAACTGGGCCAGTTTTTGATGCAGGCTCATCGCAGAACTTATTTTTATGAAACTTGACTTATGTGTATTGTTAGGATTAGAAACAAAGATGCTGATTGCTGCCACCAACTACAGGTAGCAGTAGAGAAACTGTTATACTCATCGTCCATAGAAGAGCTTCATCATAGATGTCACCTTCATTGGATACTTACCTTCACTGCCTTCGTCGAACTGACCCCTTTATCATACATTCCCTGAGTCTAAGAACACATACATCTTAGCACTTACAAAGTTTTGGAAAGGGTCAGCGGAACTTTATTTGACTACACTTCAACACTAGACACCCGATTTCCCAGAGCTGGTGAAATAATATTTCGAAGAAGTCAACTTCTTCGTAGAAGTGCCCAGATGCGGGGTCGCATCTTTTCAAGAAGGGGTCGGTGTAGCGTTTCACGTCGTCTACTCCCCCCCCCCCCCCCCTCGGCGCTGCCAGCGGCGGACGGGCGGGACCGGCAGCCGGGGCCGGCGTGACAACTGCGGCCCTGCGCGTCCCTGTGCGGCCCCAATGCACCTATTATCGCCCCTGACATGGCCCTGCAAACACCCTTCAAACTGCAAAATGAAATAAAGTCACCTCACCTACTATAGTCAGTGCCAAAGACAAGACCTTTAGCTGTCTACTCCTCTTTGGAATAGTCCGGATGCTGCTGTTTTATATGTGTATTTTGAACAAATCACCAGCACCCCCAACCTCCAGGTTTTTCCCATGCTGGGCTCTGGTAGACTGACAGCCAACTAGCCTCAAACCTTACCAACCCAAGCTTTCTAATTTACTGCTTAAATATACAAAGTCACCCAAATTAAAGGGGCACACTAGTTAGAAGTGGCCTTCACCAAACTAGCCTACCTAGGCTAGTGGACCAAATCATAGTTTAAATCACTGTATTTTAGCAGATTAGAGGACCCTGATCTGAACTGAGAAAATGGCTGAAAGGGCCATTTTGGCCCTTCCCCAGACCCTAGTTCTTTTCACTCCTATTATAGCTTATTCTCTATAGATTTGCACAATTCAAGTGCTGTTCCCCACTAATGTGGCACTCTAGATTAACATGCCACAACTTTCAATTTGCTAAATATTACCATTATTTTATAATAGAGAAGTTATAAATACTGGAACCTGATTGGCTGGATTCTGATAGGCTGAGACTTGGTCACGTGATCATTCCAGCCTGGTAGCATAAAAGGGAGGGCTCCCACCCCAATCAGGCAGAACCCACCAGGCTCTCAACCCCACCACACCCCAGGAGCAGCTCACTATCTTCAGACCACCTGCATTACCTTCAGACCACCTGCACTACCTTCAGACCACCTGCACTATCTTCAAACAACCTGCACTCCTGCACTTTTAGACCTTCAAGATGACCCCTTTAGACCTGCACTTTCAAGACCTAGGAACCTTCAGAAACCCATCTTTAGCCAACTCTAAAACCATGGAACTTTATTTCAGAGAACCTTCAAACCAACTTTAGATCAAGAATTCACCGGCGCCCCCCATCCCCGACACTTAGAAACCTCGATCCACAGACGTACCGAGTTTTACCCGGGAAACCGAGCATATTCGTCACTTTATCGGAGAACCGCGGGCTTAGCGGAGTCCTGGCCCAATGTATTCGTCACTTAACTTTATTGTAGACCTCGGGCTTAGCGGAGTCCTGGCCCTCCTGCACACTTAGAGATAGAACTTGGGCTTAGTCTTAAATCCTGGCCCCTAGATTTATTCAACCGAACGTCGCCGAGCATTTATATTAGGCCTACCGCGTGCCGATAGACATCTACTTATCCTTCATACAACTATATTATTATGTCTAGAATAAAAGAGCATTTGAACTGTAATTTTACTTGTTGTCATGTGTCCTTACCTAGTGTTAACGCCATCCTAGTGGTCCGAACCCCCGTGTCTCGAACACACCTCTTTTGACTTTAGAGAACACAACGAGAAGTCAACCCTTCCCCCCCCACTATACGATCGGAGAAAACGCTACAGTATCAAAAGAAAGCTGAGTCTGACTCGCGTACAACTTACAAGCCGCGGCTTCTACGCGAGAATTTACGGTACTGCTACATATAAGAGCTAGATACAGCAGCTGCGCAGAAATTGTCACAATAAACGTATTCGTGAAGGTAGGCAACCACCTTAATAGAGAAATTTGAGAGAAAATTAACCCTTGCTTTTAATAGGGAGATTTTGGGTAAAAATGGACCTTTTTATAAGGGTATTTTGAAAATGAGTGGAGATTTTGGTAAAAAATGGTGTCGATTCAGAAGAATTTTGGTCAAAATTGACCCTTGCTTAGGGAAATTTTGGCAAAGTTGACCATTGCTTAGGGAAATTCTTCTCAAAAGTGGACCCTTGCAGCATTGCTTAGGGAAATTTTGTTCAAAAAGTACCCTTGCCAGCCGTACACGTGTCCGCTGTCTGTGTCTGAATCGACACCATTTTTACAAATAGATCTAGGCCTAGCTATAATATTTTCAATATTTTACCAAAATCTCCCTAAGCAATTTTCTTCAAAATCTCTCTAAGCAAGAGTCCAATTTTTGCCAATATCTCCATAGGAACAGGTTTATTTTTAATACACCGCGACAAAATGTAATTTTCTCCCAAAATCTCCCCTAGGCCAAGGCTCATCAAGGCCAAGGGTCAAGGGCTGCAGGGGGTCCAGCCGAACACCTGTGTCAATAAATTGAGTGCCTGCCCCCCCCCCCCCCCCCCCCCGGGTGGGTAAAGACTATCTAGAGGGGGGTTACTCTCTTTTCATTGGAGGGGAGGGGCACTCCAACCAAACCTCACCCTCCAACTAAGCATCGGCTTTTATGCATATACACTAGTCTTTAATTTTTGGAAATACAAGATCTCCTATGCTTAAGCACTGGCCTATCATAGTATGGCTATGTGGACAATTAAGGTTCACAAGCAGCTTCGTAAATTCCCATCAAAGATTCCATCACTAAACGAGCGAAAACTTTACCATGTGTTTATGGTACGGTAGTCCAAAATGGAAACGATAGCAAACAATAGGGAGTCCCCCAGCCCTTGCGAGGAGGCGCTAAGGACGATTCATTTATTACTAGCGGGGCTTGGTGGATTTTCCCATCAAACCATTTTATTCGGATCCCCATCTGTCAAAGTTCTGCTTTCCAGAAATGCTCCCCCCCCCCTAAAAAAAAGAAAAATCGTATTTTTTGCCCTTGTCCCATGAGATTTGTCTAAAAAAAAAAGAAGACTATGCTGAGGAGGAAAAACCAACATCTTCATTTAATAGCCCAAAAGAGGGACTTTCCATGCTTTTTTTTTTGCCCCAGCCCCATATGCAGGAAAACTTTGGGATTCAGTTCCCCTTGAAGAGAAGCTTTTTCTCTTTTTTTTTTGCCCCCCACCTCAAGAGATTTGTTGTAAAACTAAAACCCGTAATCCAAGTTATCAAAATCAGGTGGCCTTATCAGTGAGGAATTGAATGGACCATGTTTAATTTTAACAACCCTCCCCCAGCATGGAGGCTTATGAAGTGTTGGCTCAACTATGGTCTTGTTTTTCATCATGACAACCCCCCCCCCCCCCCCCCCCCACACACACACACACACTCAGCTAGCAATAAATGACTGGTCCTTTGACTTCATGCTTTGACCTCAGTCCACTATATGACACAGCCCAGGCTGTATTGGTCCAGTGAAGGTTCGGCCAGGGGGTGTTGTGGACCCTATAGATAAGGCCGTGTGCTGATACCATGTTATTAGTGACTAGTTGGCACACAGCTACATGACTATCACAGTATCAGCGACCAACCAGGACGGACTTACAGCAGATTGGGACGATAATACACCGGACAGTGGAGATACACCATATATCTTCTGTAGTGAGAGTAGCAGTGACCAGGTTTTATAGGCCTACTTAATATGCTAGGCTTATACTAGGCCTATGTAAAGTATAGCCCCTCATCATGGATTCTGTGATACATATGCGTTAAATTAATAGTGTATCTACATACCTTCAGAAAATGGTTTGTATACTTTGATCCAATTCATTATAGTTAATCCATTAATAGGTATAAGGGCATATGGTGGTCTATGATATGATAAACAAAAGGCAGGTACATTTTGTATTATTCACTACAGGTGTCACCCAACTGACTGCTTTCCCTCTATACGGCTCTTGACCACTACATTTGACATGATGTACGACATGACATGTCACATGAGGGGGAAAAAGAAACGTGAGTAGACTAACATCTATATGTCACTAAATTTGACATAATAGGTTCACAGAGAAGACATGGGACATGTGGATATTTAAGTGACAGCCACAGGTGACATGGCCATTTCTTAGATTTGATTTTCAACCCCGTCCCCATTCAGAGCCTATCTTTATAATTAACATTTAAGAGATAAAAGTTGGCACCCTATCGTCCAAATGGCGATTTTTTTTTTATATTGCAAAACAAAGTGCAGTGACTGGTAGGTACTATTTTGTTGGTAGTTCATGTGGTCAGATACAAATTTCTTTTTATTTGGCTTTGTAGTGAAACTGTTTTCCAGTGCCCCGTATTGGGGGCCCGCATGTCAATAGGCAGGATGGCTCAGGGATTGAAATGTGAAATAACCCCTGGAGATTGATATTAACCCTCAATATACCACATACTGTAAAATCTCGCTTATACACCTAACCGTGAAGAACCCTCCCCCTAATTTTGAGGAATCATGATATATGCCTATAAGGGGGTCTGGATATTGTTATTTTAGTACGGTAATATAGAAGCAAAAACTTGCGTATAAGCCACACCCAGACGCTGGGGGTCTTGATGAGGGGGTCCCAATTTCCCATGTCGATTAAGAAATGACCATGTCGCCCTGTCGATTTAAAGAAAAAGCCATGTCATCATGTCGATTTTAAGAAATGTCCATGTCCCATGTCGTTATCTCTGATATTCCTCATGTCGCATGTCACTAGGCGCAAAAAGGCCATGTCGCCATGTCGAATTTAGTGGTCCACACCCATGACGCTGCACTGGAGATCTGACTCGCGTACTAGCCACGATTCTTTGCGAGAATTTAAGGTACATACACATGACAGTAGAGTGTTACTTGGGCAAATACTGGATAGCTCTCGCCAGTGAGAGGACAGACGTTTAGAGCGTTATCTTAATAAGACATCTTAAAGTCTTAATTCAGTGTCTTACGTTGGGGCAGCTGTGTTATGCCCCTCGTGAACCTCTAAACCACCACTCAGTCTACTGCAGTCCCATGGAGGGGGGGGGGGGGGGACTCCCTATATTT
Source organism: Harmothoe impar (assembly GCA_947462335.1). Taxonomy (NCBI): domain Eukaryota; kingdom Metazoa; phylum Annelida; class Polychaeta; order Phyllodocida; family Polynoidae; genus Harmothoe; species Harmothoe impar. Next base: position 15,731,273 of record OX381721.1, on the reverse strand, counting down.
TCTTAAGCCACCGTTTAGAGCGTTATCTTAATAAGACATCTTAAAGTCTTAATTCAGTGTCTTACGTTGGGGCAGCTGTGTTATGCCCCTCGTGAACCTCTAAACCACCACTCAGTCTACTGTAGTCCCATGGAGGGGGGGGGGGGGACTCCCTATATTTTCTTAAGCCACCATGTGTGATCATCGGCCCACATTTGGTAGCCAAATAAAGGGAAGAAATCTGTAAAGACTGTACCATTTTTACAGGAAATATATATATTTATAGCAAATATATACAGGCCCTATGGGTGACCCCTGAAAAATATAGGCCTACCCTTACCACGGGTGGTTATGAAAAAAATGTCAATCATGGGTCATCAAAATGATAGCAAGAAAAATGTCGCTTATGACCTGTCATTTGCTCTTAAAATGTACCCCTCTTCCTGACTGATTTGAGACTGCTGGTAGAGTGGGGAAATGGGGACACACGTACCCCCCCCCCCCCCCCCCCCAAACCCCGGACTACATTACATAATATGATCTAACTGGGCCAGTCAATCCGCAGGTCTTGCTGGCACTTCAAGTAAGGATGGCTCCATCTGTCGGATTGTTTGGGAACTAACATTAAGACTATTAAGACTGTCTTAATAGTCTTATTAAGATAACGCTCTAAACGTCTGTCCTCTCACTTTGGAGAGCTAACCCGTGCGTGCGTTACTTGGTGCACCTTCAACCATAATATAAACTTCTGTTTACATACGTCCCTTTTTATGTGAGGTAGAATATAGACCCGTTTTAACCCATAAGTACAGCATGTTGCCTGAAGGCTTCGGTCAATTTGTTTCACCCTGACACATCATAGCCTACTAACCAGTCAGGTACGTATGAATGCAGCATCAGGGGATTACAGACCTGTGCTGCATTCATGCATTATTCCAACAAAAGGGCAGAGTGCATTAAATCACTATACTGGTCTTGAAGTGTTAAAGGCTGGTTAAAGAGCGTGGCATGAGTATGGCCCCATGAGTCAGGATAGGGTTATGTTGACATGGTAGACTATATGACACATCTGTGCTATTAGCCTCAACACCTTAAAGGCCAAATAAAAAAAAAGTTTGTTTCAGGTAACATGGGAGGAAAATATAGGGTCGGTAGGTCGGATTTTTATTTTCATTTTTTTAAATTTTATTTTGAACATGAATGTACTACAGTCAGGTCTCCATATCCCGGTCTTCGATTAGTCGGGTGACTCAGCCATCGGGCACTGATAGGGTTATGACCATTTTAATTGCTCTTTATCTGTATATGATAAGTCGGTTATTCATGCTTCCGGTATCGGTCGGTACTTTTAAGAGCATGCTGTGTATTTAGTGTTTGATTACATCATGATAAGTCGGTCGCCTGGGCTGTGTCAGGGCCGGGAGTAGGCCAGGGGGCATCAGGGGGAGTGTCATGAACACCCTCCCCTACTTTTGACTGTTTGCTCAGCTCCTGTCCATTGTTTATTTTACAATATAATTAGCCTTGATAAGTCGACCACTGAGACAAAATGGAAGCCACATGAAAGCTGCAAGTGTTCCCTCCACCTCTGACACTTTAATTGGCTGGTTCGTTTTCACACATTAATGCTAATCCCCTGCCCGAGACTTGGTAATATTTAAAACCTATTTGTTTGATGTTAACTAAATGTAGTATAATCAATAGATATTTCATAGAATTCCAGTTGTTCTTTGAGGTATCTAGATCTATTTAGAGTAGGCCAGCTTGTATCTATTATGGTTTATAGTAGACTGGACCAACTGGTCCTATCACATTAGCGAAGGTAGATCTATAATGTTTCATCAATGTAATCAAATTATATTTTAAATTTCCTTTTAAACAAGATATGATAATCCCATAAGACCCGTTGAGAATACAGAATTACCTGAAATCATCCACCAATCATCTGAATACCACCCCCCCCCCCCCCCAAAAAAAAAACCACACACACAAACCACACACACATACAGAGACACCACCACCCCCACCCCCTACCTCCTCTACCCCCGTCATTTCACCCACCCGGTCAATTCAGACATCGGTCGACTTTGGGCACAAACGGACCCGCCCGGGATACCGAGGCCTGACTGTACACAACTTTTTTGAATCCTCTAAAATTGACCAAAAAAAGCGTAAAAAAATTTCCTCAAAATTGCAATAAAAAAACGTAGGGTCGGCCCTCTTTTGATAGGGTCGGTCGGGTGACCTGAAACAAAACATTTTTCTTTTTGGCCTAATCTAGGGTCACCTGCCCCTACCCCCACAAACACATCCTACCAAATAAAACCAGGGTATCAGTATATATAATATGGGGTGTGGGTGTATGTGTAAACGATGTACATACCCTACGAGTAACTGAGTATATGTCAAAATAACCACGACAGACTGGCTGGTGGCCAGGGGTATCTGACTTAAAGCCCTAGTGCCCCTATATATAGGTCTGAGTACCTGTCGCGGCTCCACTCCGACTGTCGCACGAGGGACACCGAGATCGGCGCCTTTAAAGGACAGACTATATCATTTTGGCCGGCATTGCAGACCGTTTAGGCTACCTTTGGCCCTGTTTTGCATAACAGATCCCACCCACAGGTCAGTACAGGTCATGGAACGGTGGTCATTCTCTCAGCTAGGAGTCGTCACACACCTGTCCAAAGGGCTAATACATAATGAAGGACAGTGACATGCCCTTATATGCTACCTGAAATTAATTAGGATAGGCAAAGCGGGAGGACCTGGATGGGTATCGACCCCTAAAATCGACATGGCGACATGGCTATTTCTTAAAATCGACATGGCGACATGGCAATTTCTTAAAATCGACATGGGACTGGACATGGCCATTTAAGTGACATGTGACATGGCCATTTCTTAAAATCGACATGTGACATGGGGCTTAGTGACATGGATAAACAAAATCTCATTTAGTGTAAAGTATGCTACCCAAATCTTTCTTCAAATTCCGTCCTTGTGGGTAGTCAAATTTAAAAAAATTCCTGGGGCCTACGGCCCCAAGAGCCCAATTTAATATATCAATTACGGTGCCTCTACAGTTTCCCTTCAGTGACACTAGTGACATGGCTTTTTCCTTAGTGACATGTGACATGGCCATTTCTTAAAATCGACATGCGACATGGGGACCCCCCCCCCCCCATCTACCCCCCCACCTGGGGAGAGAGGCATCTGGGCAAACAGTGGTTCCCCCTGGTGTTGTCCGAAAGCTATATACTTGGCCTTTAACCTTAATATGAGGGTACACGGTATACACAAAGTGTGAAGTCCTTTGTCTTAGCCTTCCAATGCCGTAGTTCGAGAGGAAATCTCTGGGGACGTTTGAGGCATTGAGAAATTTTTCTTGGCACGCATTGATTAAGAGAAATGAGTTCTAAAGCTCTGCTCTCATCACTAACACTTTACCACATTGTAGACTAGAACAGACAGGACTGATAGTACTAGAAATGTGAATAACAGATGCTTAAGAATGCTGCTAGCATTGAGGGATCAAATCATTATTCTAGTAAAGCCTTTAGGTTACAGCCCCTGGGTGCCCTGAGGTGTATATATGTGCATAGCTGACCTGAGGTGTTGTGGTTGTCATCATGTACTTTAAGGGATTAGAGGATAAAGCTGCACTTTGGGCACTTATCTACTTACCATCTACTTATCTACCCGACAAGATGTTCTACACACACTCACCTGATCAACGGAGACTCCACTCAACCCAACAGCCCCCCGCCCCCTCCCCCCGATCCAAATTACCTCCCCCACCCCACCCTGTTTTTTCTTATACTTTTCATCACCAAACTTAATTTTTGAGTGGTTTTGGTCAGTTTTGGAGAATCAAGACCCACAATATTTGGATTCAGCAGTATTTTCTGGTCAAAATGATTGCTTCTTTCCATTTGACATCACTCTGATAGACACCAGACAACCACATAAACACCCTTATTCTGCATAGGAGTTAATACTGGACACACGAGGTCGCCCACTTTCATGGGGGGAGGGGGAGATGGGGGGAGAGGGGGGAGGCTTGTCACACTATTCCCATAGGCGAGGCTCTGAGTCGGACCTCCTATCAATATACTCTTCTTGCTGAAAGGGATAAAGAGTGTTGTTGGTGGCAGTATATATACATTGTGCGCAGATAACATCAAAACTCATTACTCATGGTGCATTTAACCCTTTAAGGGCCGCATCATTCATTCAAGCTGTATGTTTATTTGTCGTCATGATACACTAATGCAGTGCTGGTGAGTAGCTCATCACCGCTGCATTGGTGTATCATGCCGACCTCTCGGGAATGTATCAATCCACTAGGTCAGCATGATGCAGAAATGCAGTGAACTATAACGTGAGCCAGTGAGAATCTAGACTGTGCTAAGTGTCACCAGATCGATACAAGTTGATAGTCTATGACCGGGCGCCCTCTTTGACCAGGTAAAACTCTTTAACCGGGTGACCTATATATATATGACCGGCAAGTAAGAAACGGCGTAAGATCGGGCACATGTACACAGACATTTAATGAATTTATTTCACCAAATTTTAGAAATTAATAAACCTTCCCAGGTAACTTTTAAACCTGTTTTTTTCCTTTTTTATATTGGTACCCTTGTGGGTACCAGGACCCGGTCACAAACTATCAACTTGTATCGACCTGGTGAGACTTAGCCAATAACCTTAAGATGAACTGGCTGTAGGACAGAGGGGAGGCCCAAGTCTCTGGCAGGGAGGGTGGCACCAGCCCTACAACTTGGCATACTATTACACAAAACTCACCCAGGCAGACTGGGCCTGCTTTTGCAGCTCACTGGTTTACATTTTTGTATTAGCACCATCGGTGTGCGCAAAATGATTTTATGGACACAGGCCAACTTTTATTTAAAGAATCATTCACACTTTCACGCGGCTATGCCAAATATGCACGCCTTTAGGCATAAGAAATTACAGTACTGCACGTATATATATATGCATTATATATTTCATGAAAATGTGTTTAATTTAAATAACCATAACTCCACTTGAAATCTCTGCAACCAAAGGGCGTGCACATAATTTCAGACTTTGCCATATTTTCGATCATAGGCCACACTTTTAAAAGAAATTCTATTTGGGTTACGGACATTACAAAAGAAAACAGTTGGCTTCTGGGCACTTTATTCATTATCTGTACAGAAATCTTCGATATCCCAATGTCGGGGGAAGAATAAAAGGACCACCCACACTGGAAGGGATTATCTGACGATAGAAATACAATAATACTTACATGAACAGTCTTAAAAAAAAGAAGACTTCTTCAAAAATCAGGAAAATTTGAAGTCCCATTTTACCTAAATCAAAGGTAAATACATTTGTAGTTGTTTCCTGATCTTAGATTTTCATTTTGTTTTCCCTGGAATACACGTTGGAGGTAAAAAAAAGTACCCGGTAACCCAGATTTAAAAAAAGTGTACAAATGGCATCACAAGTACCAAATTCACCATTGGACCGAATTCAAAAAGTTGTAAGGCTCGAATAATGGTTAATTTAGTTCTTATATTTAGGTCTATATATTCAGAATTTTCTTTTCTCTATTCTCAGAGTCGTATGGATGTTACAGCACCAACTTGATCACGGATTAAACTTAAAAGGAATCATTTAAGTCATGACGTTTACCGGCTCAAAAGGAGGCCCTAATCCACGTCCTAATGACTCGTCACAGAATGGCCATACCAGTAATGGCCACACCCACTCTCAGACTGTGCCCACCTACGTGGCTGCTGACCGCGCCCACAGCCACGCCCCTTCTACTTATGGCCACGCCCATATGTACAATGGCCATTCATATTTTAATAATGGCCACACAGGTATGAACAAGGACCATATGAACAATGGATATGCCCACACAACCAATGGCCACGCCCACACAACCAGTGGCCACGCCCACACAACCAATGGCCACGCCCACACGACCAATGGCCACGCCCACACGACCAATGACCACGCCCAAATAGCCAATGGCCACGCCCCAATAACCAGTGGCCACGCCCACAAAGGTAAAACGGCTCCCTCTGCACCGAGACCACGCCCAGTGAGTGCATGGAAGGTGCGGACAACAGGAGACGCTGCACAGACCACGGGAGTTTCCGCACGGACCATGGAAAATGCCGCACGGACCACGGGAGACGCCGTACACACTACAGTAGACGCAGCCCGTACTACTCAGCTGAACACTGGGCCCCGTCTCAGCGTACAGACAGTGTCAACGCGGCGGTCATCCCGGTTCAGCAACGCATCCAGCCACACCTCACAGGGCTCCGACAAACAGGTATTGGGATATATATTCCTGTTTTTGTTTTTGATATTTTCTAGGAAATAAAAATGTTCCTTAAAGTCAAGAGACAAATATTTTGTTTGTTGATGGAAATGAAAAGTTGATAGCATAAAAAGCAGTAAAATTTCCACTAATTTTGAATATTTAGTTTTCAGCGAAATGATTTGTCTTGCTCTTGTCAACACAGTAAGCGCAAAGTGCAGTTAAAAACCTCGTAGGCAGGTTTATGCTAATGAATCTGTGTCCCCACTTATTTGAACTAAAAATTTTATATGGATTACAAATTTATCAAAGCATAATAATAGAGATTTAAGATATGCGGTGTCGACAATTTATCCCAGGTACATCGAGGTCGGAGTCGTAGATCCGTCAAAAAGCGTACTACATGGGTTCTGGTGGACACTGCTGGTAGCTCGGACCCCGAGGACGAGGTCTTTATACCACAACACGAGACGGTGACGACAGCGACGTTATTACAACGTCGCTCGGTGTCCACACGACGACGTAGCTCAGTCGTAATCTTAGACGCCTGGAAGAAGGAACAGCTTGAAGAGTGAGTTGGAGTCTTTGTTATCAACATGCCGTAAAGAACATGGTAAATTCACAGTGTTGCTGAAATGACGCGGGCATGCCGGGTTTTGACAGGCATATGACCACTAAACATTAAGGCTGTGTCTCACGACCTTGGGCCAATGTTTTTGTCTCTGACCGGGTGCCAGCTCTGACCGGGTGCCAGCTCTGACCGGCCTGAATAAAATCGGGTTATTTAAGGCAGATATAGATAGAATTTGTCTGAAAAGGTTAATGGATGTTATAACGCTCTAAACTAGTCATTAGTTGTCCATTTTTATCATCATCTGCCCTAAATAACCCGTTTTTATTCAGACCGGTCAGAGCTGGCACCCGGTCAGAGCTGGCACCCAGTCAGAGACAAAAACATTGGCCCAAGGTCGTGAGACACAGCCTTAACCATAATAGCCATGATGTCAGCTTTCTAATAGTGAAAGAATTTCTCAAATACTCCAATTAGGAGTAAAGTTAGAGCTGTCTTTAAAATATCTTCAAACAATCTGCAATCAATTTTATAACTTCTTATATAGGAAAACAATAGAAGATATGTCATCATATGTCATCATTTAGTTAACTGAGACGCAGGCCACCCCAGCCTGTGTCTGGAAAAAGTTTTTGGCAACACTGATAATTCAGGATTCCCCCTTTCAAAGTAATAAGTGCACAGTACGCTAAGTAAACAATCAAGATATTGGTATTTGGTACTTGAATTGTGCCATAAAATTATAAACAAACGAATTCTTTACAGCCCATTGGACAAAAACATATTTCTTCAAGGCCTTCACCCGGAGGAGGGATTTCAACGCCTCTGTTATTAAAGAAAGACCATCATTCCCATAGGGTTAATAACATGCTTTGTAAACTTTAACAGGTAAACAATGGTACACTTAATTACATCTCAGCCACATGCGAGAAACATGGAGGGTGTTTGTATGATAAATGGCTGAGGGGATCAATGGTGTGTCCATATTGGTTTGAGGATTATCTCAGCTATTAGACTCAGGCAACAAGAAAGGGGTGTTGGTAAATGGGTGTCAAGTGATCCGGAGTGGCGTTCATTAGGTCTGAGCTTGGGGTGACTGGCCACAGATGATTGTGTGTGGGAGTGATTGTGTGTGGGGATGCTTGGGTGTGGGGATGATTGGGTGTGGGAGTGATTGTGTGTGGGAGTGATTGTGTGTGGGGAGGCTTGGGTGTGGGGATGATTGTGTGTGGGAGTGATTGTGTGTGGGGTGATTGTGTGTGGGGTGATTTGGGTGTGGGGTTGATTTGGTGTGAGAGTGATTGTATGTTGGGTGATCGGGTGTTGGGCGGCAGGATAGGGGGTCTTTTTAATGTAAATATTTTTTGGGTATTTTTTAACAATGGCCTCCCCCCCCCCCCCTCGGTTTTACAGTAGGATGATTGGGTGTGCAATGGTTGGGTGTTCCGCGTCTTTGATAGCAATCATGGGCAGAGCAGGTGTGACCTCCACTTGGTTGCCAATATTACAGTCAATTTCTAGTTTTCAGAATGTTGTCTCCACCCAGACTTAATGCTAGATCAGTGATGTTATTTGTTGGGAGGGGTTACTCTATTACGCTAACTCAATCTATCACCGTTATAACGTTATAATGTAGTAGCCCTCCCTCTGTAGGGGGGGTCGCCCATTTAGATTATTCCCTCCCACAATCATCAAATATCCCATTTCCATCCTATAATTTCACCCAAGTTTGTATTTTAGTACCATTGAACTTCCTATCAAAGTTTCATGAAGAATTTTCTTGGAATAAATCGTATAAGCCCATTTTTGTTTTGAAAGGGCTTCACTTTTTGCCGATTCTGCCGATTCTGTGCCGGTTTCCACACTGTTCTCTATGGGAAATATGCTTCGTTTGTCTTTAGCCCCATAACTGACATGCATTATATGTATTAAACATAAACATGTAGCATCCGTTCTGTTCACTGTTGTCGGTGCTACAACTAGCCCAAAAAGAAATTTAAAAAATATTTTTCCAAAACATGTTTTAACAGGATCTACAAAACCAAGAATTTGACATCTTTCTCTGGAAGGTCGTGGTCTCAAGAAATTGATTGTATTTCACGGATCAAGCTTAAATATTAATTAATTTTTTCATGGATCTCACAAAAGATACACTAGCATTATATTTCCTAGCAATATGGCGATATCAAATATATTTCCTAGCAATAGGTGGTCATTTTCTGCAGCTTTTTATGAGTTCATGAATATCGTCCAAGATGGCGATTTTTCTGTGCGATGGGAAGTAGGTAGTTGAGAGCCGATTTTTCATTTATTAAATATCATTTCATTATTTTCTACCCACCGGTTAATTCTTTACATGTTGTGGCAGCTATCATCCGTTTTTATTTTTCACTTTATCTCAGTCTTTGTATCTCTTTTCATCTCAATACATCGACATTTTAAACTGCAAAATCATTGCGCAGAATATGGCGGCCAGGTGCGCACTGCGCATGCGTTGTGTCAACGTTGCTAGGCCTTGCAATGTTGCTAGGCAACATCTAAGGACGTCACAAATCAGCAGGTGGCGCCACTGAGCAACTGGCACTGTTGACGTCGATTCAACATGAAAACTTGCTGATTTAACATCAACACTAACCGATTTAACATCAAAACTCGCCGATTTAACTTCAAAACTCGCCTGTTTCATTGTTAAACTGCCGAGTTGTGCTGTTAAACTGCCGAGTTGTGTCGTTAAACTGCCGATTTGTGTTGTTGAACTGCAGAGGAGGTGGCAGCACTGTGCCACTGTGGTGGAGCAAGTCATTTTCCCGCCGTCTACTTGGCCCTAGCTGTCACAGTGTCAGAATTTGGTGGTTGATACACTCCTGGCCTAGTCGACATGATGCACATTTGCATGGGCTTAATATTGAAATTATGATAGACATCTATATATTTATACTAATACACGAATCAATACATTAGGTAGATCTAGTTGTGGGAGACGGGTGCTACTGTCAGAATTAACCAGAATGGCTAGGCCTAGTTTAATGACACTTTCTAACTTTGCCCCCCCCCCCCCCCCAAAAAAAAAGAAAAAAAAGAAATCGCATATGCTGGTGAAATGAGGCCTATTAGGCAATTCCGTTTCTATTTTTTAAAAGGGTCAAAAGAAGTTGCGAAACAATAGATCTAGGTTAGCTAGCGGTAGGCCTACCTCATAGATCTATACTTAATACATAGGCCTACACATGGCTATATTCCTTGTTTATGTATGAAAGTGGCCTTGACCAACCACAGTCGAATGTAGGCCTAGCCTAATGGTTATGCTATAACCAGTAACCCCTCCCTTTATTTTACTACATAGAAAATTGTCATGCTGTAATGGTGTAACGATATATTTGGTTTATCCACAGGCTTCATAAGAGGCGGCGCTCCATGCTCCCAATCAACCACGAGGAGGTACGTCTTTGTAGTTTACTCTTTTATATTAAGTAGTGATGAGGCTTTTTAAAAAAAAGTTCTTACTGGGTTTAATAACACAGGAGTTGCATAAACTATTAGTAATAACAAAGAGATGAAATCAATGATGATAGCGATACAAGTATAAAATGAATTACAATTCATTTTTAGGCCCTGGTTTTTAGTATACTGGAAGCACCGACAATTCATTTGTTTGCTTCATGTACTGACAACGTCTCCCCCCCCCCTTTATGGTGAGGGTGGGGCCGGGTGGGGATGGGGGGGGGGGGGGCAGGGTGAAAGATCCACCTGGATAACACCTTGATTTTAATAGGCCCCTTTGATATGGTCGGCGCGGCTGAGACAGATTAGCAACACCTGATGGGTGCTGCCACCTGCTGTACCTTAGAGACACTATGTCAGGTGTCCCCATGACATGAGTTTCTAATGCTGCCATATCATAATACATGCCTTACAGAACCTATACATACGCAGTACCATATGACAATCATGAGTCCCAAATAAAACTATTTTTAAGTTTATGAATCGTGTATTGTCAGCAGAGCGCAGGGCGAGGATGATAATTAACCATTCCAGTCTGACAAAATAGTTATGTTTGGGACAAGTATGGTGGATTTATCATGGCTAAGCAGTAATTTTATCTCTTTATGGTGGTTAGATAGACAGGGTACAATGTAGTGGTTCCTTTGTTTAAATATATCAGGCATGCCAAGGGATAATAAAAGCTGATTCAATGGACTTTAATCCCACACCAGCTTCCTCGAAACGGTAGCATAGACTCTACATACCAGTAGTTGACTCAGGGTAACTGAGTAATACTAAACGACCCAACCAAGGTTTAAGACGTTTTTGTTACATAGGAGAATGTCTGTCATTCAGCCTGTATGACAGACAGAGATGAGATAACAAAAAAGACAGATGGGCATGGTCGGGGGACAGATGTTTCCTTCGAAAAAGAAATTGAAATGTCTTTCCTTCTTGCTGTAATTGGCCTGCGATCTTTAGGTAGTGATTTCTCTCTTTTCGTTAAAGTACTCTTAAATTGCTACCCTCTAAATGAAAGGTACATCGGCTTCAGTGTTAAAGCAAAGATAGAATGACAACTTCTGCCAATCTGTCCCATATTTCTCTCTTCACATGCAGAAATGCCATCTTCTACACTGGAAATACCCTCAAACACACACTAAAAACCATCTAAAACGTTTAAATTAAATTTAAATGAAAATTTGCAACACAGAGCATCGCTAGGCTGGACTACCTACCCTGGCAAGTCCCACTATCGTTCTCACTGTAGGCCATGAATAGAACTCCAATACACTGCAGGCATGGGGGCAGTGGTGTGTCAGCGGCAAGGGAAGGAGGGGATAACACATGTGTATATTGAAGATGTGTATTCTTGGAATGTGTATTCCCTATACACGGCCACACTGAGCCCAACACACATGACATCCAATGTACACGGTATCAGGCATCCTAGTCAGCAAAGGGTGGCGCCACCCCTACTTCTCGTACACTCCGAGAAGCCCATGATACAACACGAGAGTTGGCAGCAACAGCGTCAGGATAAAAGGAGCGTCCAGAGCAGTTCAAAACTGTACCACCCATATCGTCCCCGTTTATCGTCCGATCGACTGGCTTTTTGATAGGGACAGAAGGCGGTACATGCCCGCAGCCCGCAACCGTCGCCCACACCCACCTGCACACCCACACCCACCTGCTCTCCCACACCCACCTGCTCACCCACACCCACCTGCTGGCCTGAAATGGAATAACATACATGTATGACACATGACTTTAGGGTACTTTTTAACAAGGAATTCATTTCTGATGCCAGAATGGACCAATGAATGATTATAAGGGAGTGTTAAATCTAAGTACAGGATAAGCTACATATTCAGCTTACCCTGAGTCATCTGTGAGGCCACACACACGCTCAATCTTTCCAATGAATGAACCTAGGGTATGTAGTAGCGCCACCTAGGGACTGCTGTGAACACTACTGGTATCCAGTCTCTTTGTCATGTCCAAGGATAGCTGCGGACTTTTAGTTGCACACCTTCCTATGATACCCTGTATAGCCTCCTCACTCGCCAAGCTGAGGTCTTGTTAAAACCTGTGGTAGCTATTGTGTCTATACATGCGTACCCGGAATTTGGAGTATGTTGATTTTCCAAAGGTTCTGTCCGTCGATTTTTAAAATGCCTGTGTCGCTTGCGTTGGTTTTTAAAAGGCCTATGTGTCGCCTTGTCGATTTTTATTAAAGGGACGGTCATCCTGCCGTAGATCCAAACCTCTAGGCCAGCCTTGTTAGGTTTATATAATACCTTAGTTATATTTAGAATCCCCCAAACAGAAACCTTGAACATGCAGACATATCCTAGCCCTGTGAGCCTGTATTCCCCAGCACCAGTACCCCATGTATAAAGGCTCAGGCAACCAACAAATAGTTTGCTGGTTGTTCCTTCCCAGCAATGCTCTGGCCTAGATAAGTTGCACTGGTGTGACCAGCAGTTGGACTGTGCCAGTGGTATAGTATTGAGTACTAGTGATACCCACCAGTGTACTAACTGCCACCAGTGTGCCCAAAGAAAACGGTATACTCCCCCTTGAATAGGCCACATGCTATTATTTTGGGTAAAAGAAGAACATCTATACACAATGGTACCATTACACCATGTCTATACCTAGACGCCAATGTGTTATCATCAAATCTAATAGGGTGCTATAGTTTCATTATGCTTTTATATATAATTCCAAGGAAAGCCTGATTCATGGTCCCCCTACTGAAGTCACTTGGCCAGGACAGCATGATTACCTGGTCTCACTGGTCACTGCACCCTTCACCCATACACTGTAAAAAATGTGAAAATAATTTAAACACTTTCACCCAAACATATTGATGGCAAGCTTTTTTCTAGCTATGTGTAGGGATATGGCTGCCAGTGAGGGGTGAGCTACAACAATGAAAAACCGTGGGAGAGGGTAGTTTAACTAGCCCACTGGTATTATTCTCCTATTCCTTGTACAGGCTTTTGCCCATGTACAGGCTCTCCTTAGTCAAATATAGTACCCATTGTATTGGTTGACATCAATGACAATTTAGACAATGTCAACAATAATCAGTACATAGTGCTGTCCAAAATATTCCAGTGGACCAGCCAAACTGGCCTTGTCCACCAATGTTTCACTTTTGTAGGCTCAACCACCACCAGCAGCCATATCCCTGCACTTGCTGACAGAAGAAAGTGCTGAGATTCTGAGATTCAGTGAAAGTGTCAAACTTTAATATGTTTGGGTAAATGTGTTTAAAAATCAGAAACACTTTTTTACAGTGTATGTTTGAAGGCTGTCAGCACACTCAAGACTGACTGCAGTCTACTAAGTGGCCTTTGGTGGCTTGGGGCCTTGTTTACAGACACATCTGAAAGGTCACTTGGTTATGAACGACATGCTCTACTCTAAGCTGTTGGATCTACGGCAGGAGGACTGCCCCTTTAACCCTTTAGGTACACGTCTGTTGAATTTTTATCGTGCCGTGTTGCCCGTGTAGGATTTTAAAAGGGCCGTGTCGCCGTATCCAACATAATAATCATTTTCATGGCGTTTTAAGTACTAAAGAGTTTAATTGTCTCCATGATGCACCAATCTCGCCGGGGCTGCATTGGTGCATCATGCCGACCATTCAGGAGCGTCTCAACCCATGAGCTTGATGTTTGAATGCAACACGGGCGCGTTACTCGCCAGGGCTGCATTCATGCATCATGACGATCCCCTTACTGTGCGCTTTGCTGACTTGATTTTGATAAAGGCCTGAGCCATGACATCGGCCGGAGATTAACCTCACTATGATAATCAATGCTTATATGAAGTGCATGCCAATACATACCGAAATAAAATTTAACTAATAATTAAGTAAAAATAAAATACAGTTAAGTATTATGATCGATGGCCTTTCCAAACACAGTGCATGGAGTCTTGTCGTCACAACAAACCATGGTCTTATCTTATCTTACATATAACCCTTTTAGGACTGCATGCTACATGAATGCACCATGCGCTTTGTCTCCATGATGCATCAATGCAGTCAGCGAATAATTTGCGAGTGCTGCATTCATGCATCATTTTCAATACACAAGATTGGCATGATGCACCAATGCAATGCCGAGCTGATGCACCAATGCAGTGCCGGTATGAGAATGATGCTTCATGCAGTCCTTATAGGGTAAAGATAATAAGGAGTGGACACCATGAGGTCACCTCACACGTGTGTCTCCGCTTGGAGACTTCATGTACATGAATAGATCTACAGGTCTAAACCCGAAGACAAAATCTCATTATTTAACTGAAAACTAGGTAATAATGAGTAGGCTAAAAGACGTCCCAAAATGCCAGTAGAAACCCCATCAACATAACACTGCAGTTATTTACATGAACAGCTCTTTTTAGGGACCATACTGAACGTTTTGTCCTAATTGCAGAAGTTATTAGTTTCTATACCCAGCATAGAATAGAATACAACAGTGTTTTTTTTGTTCGTTTGACGTATCTCTATATGTACAGATGGTGATATTTTTTATCTTTTCATAGGTATTTACTCACACCATAAATTAATTCGAATCTCGCGAAATATCATATTGTCACGGGGCCCACTGTTTTATCCTAGTAAGATGTGATCTGGAAATACCTCTCGATCATAGCTACACAAGAATGGGCGGGGAGGTATTTCTTGTGTTTTTATACATTGCTACACCTCAACCTATAGACCTATATAGAGACACATGTATTGGCCCTTTAAAGGCCGCGTCATGCATTATTGCGCCATGCGCTTTATCGGCGTTATGTATGCATGTAGCCCTGTTTAGTAACTCGCTAGTGATTCATTCAAGCATCATGTCAGCCCGATGTGGTTGATGCAAATGCAATAAAGGGATTGCATTATGATGACAAAGGGCATATCACACTAAAGCCCTATGCAGCCCTTAGAGGGGTAGCACTGTAAGATTATCTACGTCTCAACAAGTTGAAGTGGACTAGGAACGTGTCAGGGATCCACTCTCCATAGGACACTACCACAAAGAGTACAGTATACCCACAGGAGGGATTTCTATATTTTCATTGAGAGTTATTTTCTGACCAATATTGGGGACTCCTCCATTTTGCTGTCCTGGGAGTAACACGTGAGGATACATTGACTCTGTACACACAGAACTAACGGATATATAAACATATAACTCAGGATATGAAAAAAAGGATAGGATTTTACTGTTCAAGGATCATCTATAATATAATATTCTGACATGGAGACATTTTAGATGTATGAGATAATTCCCTGCCCTCCACTGTGTTATTCTTAGGATGAGACTATTGCCTATCTAACAGCGTCCACTAGGTAACTAGCTTAAAGAGAGATGCTACTTTTCAAACTTTTTCAGGAATTCCTACATTTTTGCTGGACATTTTGTATTAAATTATGTTAATTTTCTAAAGAAAATTGACCAAAATTGTAAGTCTTCCTACTTTCTGTTGGGTGTTATCTCTGTTAAACCATATCCAAGATGGACGCATACTGTACACATGTCCTCATGATTTCTTAATACTGCCTCAACAGACAATATGCCCAGATATGGATCTGGGCCTAACGCTGAGTGGTAAGGGATGAATTATACATACATGTGTGTAGATCTATGAGTACCTCTCAGCTGTAAGGGTATGGTATTGATTGTCACTTTAGAGGTGTCTTGGGGATGCTGTATTGGGTTATCACAGCTCACTCCATGTAGGCAATCATCTTGTCCCCGTCACATAATACTGGTGACTCTGCGAAGGCAGCCATCTTGTCCGCCTATGACCGCCATTTTATCCCCTCCCAGTATTAAAACAAAAAATGTAATACAACGTTATATAACGTTTCACTATGACTCCTTATTATGGCAAAACGTTATATAACTTTAAAAACGTTCTTTAACGTAAAATAACGTATTGTTGTTACCTGGGCTATGGCAGTGTCACATGTTTTATGTTGGCAGCCATATTGTTCTCCTTCAGCACTGTAATTTGTTACTCTCTTGTCCCACAGAGACAAAATTCCAAACAGAAGTACATTGGATACAGCGTATTGTATAAGCCAGTTACCGTCATAGACAGGTATACTCAGCCAGTACACTGTGGTAACGCCATGATCAAATTGCTACTGCTACCCCCCCCCCCCTAGAGAAAACTAACAGATTAAATTTTAGACCAATGGAATCAATCTTCTACAGAATTCTTAGGGTACAAATGGTACTCACTGTGCTAACTGTTATCAGTGGTTATCTTGCCAGTACCAGCTTATGTAATGGCTGCTCCAACTAAGTAACAAGCTTGACCCTTATAGGTTGTAATGAATGCAGAGGTATGAACTTACAGATGGACTGTCATTTGCACCTGTTACACCCCTATAGTGTATGCACACAGAGACAGGCATATAGTGGCACTATCAGTGTTATCTTCTACTAGGAGCTAACTAGGAGGCTTTAACACCAAGAGGGTGGCTACTAGAGGGATTACCACAATCCACACTTTACCCACCACACATAAAGGGATATAGAGGGATATTCAGTACCAGCACACACAAGGATAACTCCGCTATCAGTACAAACTGACTAATCGGCAATCGCTGGACGGACGATTTACTGGACCTACCCATCTTTGCTGCAAACACAAAGTGGTTGATTTTCTCATTGTGAATTAGCCTTTAACCAGTCATGATGTCAGGCAGAGGGGCATCCTCTAAGGTCAGACCTGGTGGTGGAGGTGGAGGGTTAGCATCAAACAGGGACAGACCTGATGGAGGTAAAGCTACAGGACTAGCCCCACCAGTACAGAACAAGTACCTGTCCGGGTCTCCTGTTATCCTCAGTCGGATGTCATTTGAGCGCCGACTCAGTATGGAGCTGCGCTTCAACCAGCTCCTGAGTCATCATCCTGAAGAGGAGTGCGATGACACCGCTCGTTTAGAAGATCAGCATTTGGACGGCCCGCTGGTGAATGAGGCTACCTTTGCTGTGTTCCGGCGTGCTAACCAGGCCATGTGGGGGCTACAGGATGGGCTGCTCGCTATCGAGCTGCTCGGACGCTACTTGGACAAGGTCACCAGCCCAGATGATGATAATGGCAATACTAAACCAGCAATTCACACAAGCCAAGAGATCGTCAGCGATTCGGCTGATGGAGTAGAGGAAGAGGTTATGGGGCAGAATAACTTGAATGAATTGGATACAGACAAGAAAGATGCTTCAATGATAGGTCCACAGGGTTCTCTATTACCTCAACCCATTCACCTAAGCCACTCGCTACAGACATTGAGTAAATCTGCAGAACGAGAAGAGGAGGAAGATTTGCTGACAAACAGTCATCAGCATGAATACAATGACCAGACCAATTCAAAATTAAAGAGCGGGATAATTCATCCTGATACCATTTCAGTGTCAGGTACAGAGACTGTAGGTAAGGGTTGTGTCAATGATGGTAGAAAGGAAGTTGTTGAGAACATGCCTGGTGATCAGAACGCAGGGGAGAACCAGCCAGTACATAGAGCAGGTACAGGGAACATTGCTCTAAACCTCACCTCAGACTCAGTGGATGGTGCAGTCAAAGTGACAATAACTCGGCCAGAACTTCATCCAGCAGAACAGCGTAGAGCATGGACTGGCTCAGACTCCCAGCAGGAGACGCTCCTCGTAAACCCGAACCGCGTGAATCACACAAATGCACACGAGCCTGTTCCGCGGCTTCTCCTCCGCAGAAGATCAACAAACAGCAGACACACACTGTACCAGGATAGTGTTAAGACCCTGGATGGTTCAGTCCTTGATGGCTTCCCCCCCTACAGATCCAGGACTCACTTACAGGTGCCTGGGGCTGCCTCATGGGGTACAGGGAGGAGGTCTGTGCTGCATGGAGGCACCAGAAGGGAGTCAATGCTGCAGGGTGGCAGCAGGAGAGAGTCAATGATTTGGGGTGGCAGCAGAAGGGAGTCTGTGGTTCAGGGTTGCAGCAGAAGAGAGTCAATGGTTCAGGGAGGCAGCAGAAGGGAGTCTGTGGTTCAGGGAGGCAGCAGAAGGGAGTCTGTGGTTCAGAGAGGCAGCAGAAGGGAGTCTGTGGTTCAGGGAGGCAGCTGGAGGAGAGAGAATAGTACCTCTGCACGGTCTAATCGCTCTGTGCATTCTGTACGGTCTTACCGCACGTCCAGTGTGTACAGTCTGGTGACTCAGTCTGCAAGATCTGCACGGTCAGCACGTTCTGCACGGTCAGCAAGGTCCGCATCCAGCTACAGCATGGAAGCTGAGGTATGTTCACATGATATTTGAATTTTTTAAACTTTAGTTTGTTGAAATTCAACTTTATTTGGCATTTTGTAGAATCACAGGTACATATATTCCTTTATTTAATAAGCTGTGTTATATCCAATGGATCTGTCTATTATTAGATACTAACCATTTAAAGGTCGCATACTGCTTAAATGCAGTACATGTATTCCCTTTGTAGTCAGGATGCATGAATGCAGCCCTAGAGAGTAACTTACCAGGGCTTTGATGCATAAATGTAGCCCTGGCGAGCTACTGATATATGTATGCACCATGATGACCAGGGACATAGCACATTAAAGCAGTATGTGGCCCTTAAATGGCTATGATAAATTATACCTTATACCTTATGCCATGAAAATGTGTACTCATCAGGGCGGGGCCTCACATGGTGGCACCTCTGTGCCATATTAAAGCTTCCCCACAGTCTCCTGTGCCATACCAAGTACAGGGCACCATTGTAGCCTCTGATTCCAATAGATATCAGCCAACTTGGTATCTCCCCTGGTTGTGTGTCATTTGCTCTGTCTATGTCAGTATCTGTGGCTACTCCCGTAGACCAAGCTACATTAGAAGCAGCCTCAAGCTGCAGGGACAGTACAGAATACTGTATTTAAATTGTGACTTGCTGCCAGGCTGTGCACAGGGACTGGTGTACCTGAAGACAATTTTATCAAACAAGTTTTTATATAGATTTGCCCAAATTCTACTATTATAGAGTCAGGGCCAGAGACTGCAATAGAAGCTAGTCAACATCCTTTCAGAGTTCCTGCGTTCAACACCAGATGTCAGTGTAGTATGTGTACACAGTTAGCGTTGAGAGCTTTAGCTATATTGGATTAGATATCCCCTAATTGCAGCAAAACATGAGGACAACAAAACCTGTAGGCACATTATTCTAAGAACCATCTTATGGTGCATTGTTACCATACAAATACTGCCCTGTGGTGCATGGTTACCATACAAATACTGCCCTGTGGTTCGTGGTTACCATACAAATACCTTCCTGTGGTGCATGATTACCATACAAATACTACCAATACTGCCCTGTGGTTCATTGTTACCATACAAATGCTGCCATGTGGTGCATGGTTACCACACAAATGTTGCCCTGTGTTACATGGTTACCATACAAATACTATCCTGTGGTGCATGGTTACCAAACAAATACTGCCCTGTGGTGCATGGTTGCCATAAATATACTGCCCTGTGGTACATGGTTACCATACAAATACCATCCTGTACACCTAACCACTATTGTCATTTAAGAGCAGCATACTGATTTAATGCTTTGTCATGATGCGTGTTGAATAACTGGCCGTGTTTGCATTCATGCATCATCCTGACTATGGGTGATACACTCCCGAAGTTTAGGCACCAATGCAACATCAGGTGCCATAGTAAAATGCCTGTCTTACCTCCCCTCCCCCCCCCAAAAAACACAATACACCTATAATAAAATACATAAGATTAGAACTTTATGGTAGTAATATAGGCAGATATGGATCACTACTTTCCTCTACCGCTCCTTCAAGGCGTTACAAAAGTTGTCTCTTTGGAATCAACATTTCTCTTTTCTCTATGAAGATAAGATTTCTTTGAAATGTATGAAATCAAAGCTTAGATTGCCAATAATGCAAGCGGCTACAGTAAACAGGCATAACGTTTTCAGGCCCTTGCAACATTTGCTCCCTGCACACCTGAGTCACTTTGCCTCTAGATGGTCTTAAGCTGGGGCTCCACTACACAATTTTTTGGGCAATTCTCACGATCCGATCATATCAAAACCCCATAGCTTTCCCTTCAGAAAAAATAACATGAGACACCCAATGCGATCAGGATAATCTGCGGGTTTGTTAATATTTACATTTCACTATAGGTATATATGGTTGATCAGGTATAAAGATAGCCCTAGAGATCGCACTGTTCAGAGAAATAAAAATCAAACCAGTTTGATATGAGATCAGGGTCCAAAAATCGGGACCTAAATCGGTATATTAACCGTGTTGTATAGCCTTGGCAATTCTATTTTCCACTTGTTTATAAACATAAACATTATTTACAAACATAAACCTATAGCAGGGTCCACAGTACCTCCCTGCTTAAGATATGTAATTGTTATGGTATGTAGGTGAGTCAGATTCGTGAGAATAGCCCCGATTTGTGAATAAAATCGGTTAGTGGAGCCCTACCTCATGTAATTGATAATCATATCATTACTCACTGTTTGTGCTAACAGCCCTGATCCACTTATGCACCTAAACCTTATTATTGCGTCTGACCTTGCAGTAATTAATGTGGCCTTTGATCAGGCTTCATGAACCATAAGTAAGTACAACTCACCAAACAGCTTGATCCTGTTTTTATCCATACCTAGATCATATAGCCTAACACCCAGGTGCCTTATAGGCCTTTCGCTGAGCCTATGTCTTGCAAATAGTAAGTAACTAATGTTTAAGGTTAGGGGCTCAGGCCTCAAAAATGCATATATTTTGCAATTGTAAGCCTATGCTCTCAGGAATATTTTGAGAAGTAACATTCAGTGGCAGCCCAAACCTTGCCAACCCAGGGTTAATATCTGTTCCTCCGAACACTGCAAGTGAAGCGCAGCGGTAACACTAAGGGGGTTGGGGGCATGTCCCCCCAAGAAAATGTTGATGGTCTAGACTTGAAATGGTGCATTCGCACGCATCCTGGGCCTGCATCTTACCTCTGTGAGGGACACGGTTTCTCCGAAAACAACGTTTTTGGAGACACCGGGAGTCGAACCCGGGGCCCTCCGCTTGCCAAGCAACCGCTCTACCACTGAGCTACATCCCCTGTTCTATCAGATAGACCGTGTCTCATGTTACTGGATCGGTATGGCACAGAGGGGAGTGGATTACCCGAGTGATACCCCCTTGCGGGGTTACCACCAGGGAACGGGGAATCCGAGCCCCTACACTGCTCCCACCAGCTTCCATCACATCCTCTAGATTCGGATTTTTCCGGGGGGTTACCAACCCTAGGCTTTCTCTCCCTCAGAGAAGGGGCTTTATCAAGCAGTTACAGAGAGTCCCAGCCCCCGGAGTATAGAGGCACCTAGCACCAGGCCTTCTCACCCACTGGAGACCGAAGGTCCCAATGGGGCTTTATCAAGCAGTGTTGAGATACCCTGACTTCCTAGTGATGGAAGCTTTCCACACCATACCGATTCAGCCAATCATTGTTGTAACCAAGTCTCTAACTGCGTAACCAACTACCCGTACTAGGACTTGGTTGCTCCCAGTCGGCGAAGGTCCCATTCCTGGGACCATCTGGGGCTGACCCTGTTTCCAAGGTCACCGAGCCCTAGCAAGTTGGAACGCTTCCTTCCGACTTCTCAACATTTTTGCACCGAGCATGCTCGGTGTCTCCACCAGTGTGAGGGACACGGTTTCTCCGAAAACAACGTTTTTGGAGACACCGGGAGTCGAACCCGCGGCCCTCCGCTTGCCAAGCAACCGCTCTACCACTGAGCTACATCCCCTGTTCTATCAGATAGACCGTGTCTCACGTTACTGGATCGGTATGGCACAGAGGGGAGTGGATTACCCGAGTGATACCCCCTTGCGGGGTTACCACCAGGGAACGGGGAATCCGAGCCCCTACACCTCTATCACTTGATTTGAGAAATGCATTTTCTTAAGGAAACGATGCATATAAAATTTATCATATGAAGAAAATTTACCGAATATAGAAATTAAAAATTGTATTCTCGTACTTTTCCCCACACCTGGTATCATTTATGAGGAACTATGTAAACCATGGCCTCAAGAAGGAGGGAGGACAGTTGGGGTAAGGGGAGCAGAATAGGGTGCAAATTGTGAGTAAGGAAAGAATGAGGAAGGGGATATTGAAGGAAAGGATGGGAAGGAGGGATTGGCTACATCAAGAGAATGGTGTAAGGTTACGCATTGAGAGAACTGGAGAAGTGTTAGAGATGCCAGGGAATGAGTAGGGAGTGCTGGAGGAGGGTAGGGGATGAAGAAGGAGGGTAAGGAAGACTGGAAGAGGGTAGGGGCGACTGGAGAAGGGAAGGGGAGGCCGGAGGAGGGTATTGGAGACTGGAGGTGGAGGAGAGAGACTTGGGGAGAATAGGAGAGACTGAGGGGAGGGGATTGAGGGGCATGGGAGGGGATATATACAAGTCAAGAGTAGGGGGCGAGCAAAACATAATTCTATGTTTGGTGGGGCCTATAGGTGGATGTAATAACATAGTTTACTCTCATTGTTATAGGGCACGTTTCTCTTAGAAGAGGTGAATCTGAATACAATTATTTTTACCGGGACCTTACTTTCTATACACCCTAATCATACACGACCTTATCACAATAGACATTAACATACAACATCAGGCAGAACACAAATAACGTTTTTACAGGTAGTCTGACCTAGTCTATTCCCTCGGCCCAACCAAAAAAGATTTTTGCAAAAACAATAATAAGAACACTTTTCAGGATCCCAAATGATAAAATTGGCTGCAAAAATCCCCATAACATCACACAATGAAATGAGAATATCATCCTTAATAAAATACTTAGAAGATAGCCTAGCCTATATTTCTTTTTACTATGTTACCTGAACACAACAACTGTTTTCTTAACCTCACCCTTTATACCTCTCACCTCCTTAGGCGACCGACACCTATAGAACGGTCTATTCATCACCAGACTCATTTCTAACCTATACAAACATCATTACACAGGCCTTTCCTAACCTATAGAAAACCTAATTACCCAGCCCCATTCTAACCTATAAAACGTAATTGCCTAGCTACATTCTAACCTATAAAGACCCATTCCATGTTACCTTGCCCTTTGAATTTCTCAACACTCTGCATATTTAACCCAAGGCAATGCCTCACTTTCTGTGAGGCCTGTTTGCTGAGACCTACAGTATATAAGGGTGTAATGCTTATGATGACTGCCTGCAGAGGGGGACAAGACGACTGCCTGCAGAGGGGGACAAAATGACTGCCTACACAGGGGAACAACATGATGGGCTATACAGGGGGACAAGACGACTGCCTGTATAGGGGGACAAGACTGATGCCTGCAGAGGGGGACAAGACAGCTGCCTGCAGAGGGGGACAAGACTGATGCCTGCAGAGGGGGACAAGACGACTGCCCACACAGGGGAACAAAATGACTGCCTACACAGGGGAACAACATGATGGGCTATACAGGGGGACAAGACGACTGCCTGCAGAGGCAAGACGACTGCCTGCAGAGGGGGACAATGTGGCTGACTACACAGGGGGACAAGATGGCTGCATGCACAGTGGACATTATGACTACCTACAGAGAGGAACAATATAACTGCCTACACAGAGCACAGAGGGACAGTATGGCTGCCGACATAGGGCGACAAGATGGCTACCTACCCAGGGTGACAGGATGGCTACCTACACAGGGCAACATTATGACTGTTTACTGAGGGGGACAAGATGGCTGCTTACACAGCGGGACAAGACAGTTGCCTACACAGGGGGTCAGGATCGCTGCTTGCACATGGAGACATGATGCAGGGGACCTAAGGTCAAATCCCTCCCAGGCCACATCTTGTCACCATACCATTAACAACCAATACCTTTTCTTATTTAGAGACATAAAGTTCCTTTGAAGAAACAGGAATAACAAATTTGTTCAAAGACTATTGATATTTCTTTGATATCATTTCAAGGTTGTTACTCACTTCTACCTATCAAAGCAAAACATATTTGATATATAAGAATGTAAATTCATGGTATGGTCACCAAGATATGACTTGCCAGGAATTTGAGCTTAGGTCCTCCGCATCACCAATCCACCATGCTAACCACTACTCTATGAGGGACCGATGACATAAGTAATGCCCAGGTACAACCCACTCACAATACTCACAACCTGTTTGTACCCTAATTTCCAACCTGAGATTTGGCTGAGCTGGTTGCTGGTGACAAGGGGGATACAATTGGTACCAGAGCAACACCTGGTGGCAGCACCAGTATCTCGCTAGTGCCTAATATAGCAGGTCTCTTGCAGCATTAAGCTGTAAGTGGAATAAATCAGGCATGGCCCGTGTAGAGTGGGATTAGGGTACTCAGCGCCAACTTGACGCTAATTAATCCTACAGTAGTTATTATGGATTACTTTGATTTCCACCTTAATGCCTGGTTTTGTGCATCTGGGGGTGTGTCCCTGCTGTCTACCTGCCAGGAGGCCTACTTAAGGTGCTCCTTATACGTGTGTGTGCATCACACAGGGGGCCGCTGGAGGCACCGTGAGGAGCTATAATGTGTAATAAGATATACTCTAACTGGATTGTAACCCTCTATGGGCAGCTTGATGCTTTAAGGTATCATGGCCTTTTGTTGGCAAGATGCACAGATGTAGCAATAGCTAGGAACTGCAGGTACTGCTAGGTACTGCATTCAAGCATCATGCCGACTATACAGGGTGGATACAATCAAT
Source organism: Harmothoe impar (assembly GCA_947462335.1). Taxonomy (NCBI): domain Eukaryota; kingdom Metazoa; phylum Annelida; class Polychaeta; order Phyllodocida; family Polynoidae; genus Harmothoe; species Harmothoe impar. The sequence goes on along the minus strand of OX381721.1, from coordinate 15,706,115 downwards.
GCATGCCAATGCAGCGCTGGGGAGTTACTAGCAGAGGCTGAGTTGGTGCATCAAGATGAAGTCTTGAGTGGTGATGCTGTTCATAAAGGGTTAAGTTAGTGATCGGATACTACTGCAGTGTCTGACACACAGGTGTACAGGTGTGTGGCCAAACTGCAGGAGCTGCCGTAGTCCTACACCACTGTAGGTGTATACTCACACACCTGACATGGGGAAACACATATACAGGATGGCCTCAGGGACTGGAGGTAGATACATCTAGTGTCAGCAGAGGAGTTACCCACATTAATAAGTGTCAGGAAGTGCTAAAGGATGTCTGGTACTGATGCAGGCAGTAGGGCATCTGGATTTATACAGGGTACAGGTTTTCTCATGGAAAGGCTACTGTACCGTTGTCTACATTTGAAACAAGGATAGAAGTATCCGTGGAGGATAGTGACATACACCAGTGGATATCAACTGTTGTAAACCAATTCTAAATTAATCTAGTCAAAGTTTCACAATTTCTGTAGGCTTTATAATACGTGACACCACTCCTTCTCCAACAAGGTAAGGGGGTTCCCATTTGTTGCATGGGGTTTTTGCAGGTGAGGGAGGGTGTGTGTGTGAAAAAAAATGAGCACTCCCTAATGCAGTGATTTATCATATTTAATGAAACTTAAACAACTCAGCACATGTATGGATATGTATAGAGGCGAGGTGTATAAATGAATCATACTATTCATAGGGCACAACGCCAGAATGAGGCAAACTGACAGCCATGGAGAATGGTGATCAGGAAAATCAACTGTTCTGGTGATTGCTGCGGTTAAAGCTTTAAGGGCTGCATAGTGATTTAATGTGCTATATCCTTTGTCATCATGATGCATGAATGGAGTCTTGTATTTAACTCGCCAGCGCTGCATTCATGCATCATGCTGCCCCGTCAGGAATGTATCAACCCAATATGGTTGGCTTGGTGCTTGAATGTAGTCCTGGCGAGTTACTCGCCAGGGCTGCATTCATGCATCACGATGACAGAGCGCACACTGCATTAAAGCACTATGGACGGCTCAGGTGCCAAGTCTAATTGAATCCCTCCTTGTAGAGCCGAGTGTGTACAACAGAGCTGTATCCTGCCACCTCAGGTGCCTCCTCACAATACACCACTCACAACCTGTCCACCACTCAGCCATACCACCATCTTCATTACTCCAGTATTGATATACACACTACAGCCAAAGAGTAATGAGAAATAGTAATTGCTCTTTGCTATACAGCAGTGTGATAGGATGTATTCAGCTGGTATTCCCATGGCTTTGTAATGGGAGTGCAATAAAAGCACTGGCTATGGATAGTTATTAACTTCTGTTACAAAGTATGGTTCTTTATACGACGGCTTATTATAATTTTGCTCCATGATAGGTGGATATATTATTCCGAGCCTTTATGAATCAATATCCTGGGACAAATATGACAAACTCATCGGTTGGGATCAATATTGAATAGTATAAGCCGGATTAAGTTGGATGGAATTTTTAAGTTATCTCGTACATTCAATAAACCCAAGGAATACCTGACAACATGAGATGCGCTGTATGTCATTTCAGACATTAGGAGCAATTCAATTCAATTTTGCTCATATTCTTTGGAAATAGTGCCACAATATGAGTAATAATTCAAAATTTGACAATTAGGATGAAGTGTGTCCTTAAACTATTTAATCAGACCAACAGGATTATCATCCACAGATTGCAGGAACTTAGAGATATTGATTTGGTTCACTGTTTACCATTCATATCTTCAAACTGATACCATACATTAAGCAGAATATTTACCAGCATTATAAGATGGTTTGGGCAGAATGGTCAGTAACCACTGTAACAAAACATATGGCCTTGGACCATAGTTGACCAATGTTTAGATAATAGAATACTTAAATCATTGTTGATCTCAATTATAACAGGATTGACTATTATTGGATATAATTGGCTAATGTCACAAATATTTGGGCAAAAACCATAAACTCTCCTCCACAACCATGACGGCTGTAGGCAAGTCTATTGCTGTTGGAACCCCTAGTGGTATCCGCGGACGTCAAACGATGAACGTCACAACAGGACACGAGCGTCACATGTCGTCATCACATGATTCACGACTAGCATCATGTGATAAGCTCCCCCGCCGCCCTCACAGTAACAGTTACCGGTCAGGAGGTGAAGGGAGAAGGAGGACCCCCGACAGTGACAGTCACCCGTCAGGAGGAGACCGTACCAGGAGTAGCTCCATCTTCACCCTAACCAGGACCAAAGGCACATTCGGCTCGAAGCTCAAGAAATCTGGCAGCTGGGGCTCGATGGCCTCCCTAGAGGAGCCAGAGAGGACCCCGAGTGGAAAGAAGAGAGTGAGGATTATGAACAGTAGTAGTCTTCTGCGGGGCCCGTCCCTGCCGAACCTGTCAGAACAGAACCTGTTACAGCATGATACCGAGCAGGATGAGGAGTATCTCTGCCAGGAGCAGCTCAGGGGAGAGCAGCTGGAGGGAAGGAGCTTACACAGCAACTCAAGTACTGGTAAGTCAATTTGATGTTATTTTTTAAATATGGTGATTTAGGCCAAATGTCATTACAGTCGGCCCTCACTTTGTCAAATTTGAAAATGCAAGGAAAAAATTAATGTCTGAGGAAGCAAATTGCCTGAGAGATTAAGTCCAAATATAATAGAACATATAAGGGAGGTTGCCAGGCAATTGTCTGAGGAAGTGAGGGATCTGAGGAAGTAAATGTCGAGGTAGTGAGCGTTGATTGTATACTCATTGAAGTAGCATTAAACCTTTATGGTAGATATTGATACCGCAAATGGTATGGTAGATATTGAAAATAACCTCCCAAAATGAGATAATGAGCTCATAGGGTATCTAAGGTTTATATTCAACAGAGCTTCTGAATTAGCAAATGTATGATCAGGCTTATGCTGTCTTCTCGCCCAAAGCACTCACTAAAATATCTTTTCAATAAACATATCATATAAGCTAAACACTATAAAAAGTTGACTTTTGAATTTCTCTTGAAGCTTTAATATAAGTGATCTGCTGTTGTGACAGGTTTGACTGAAGTTGAAAAATCAGCTCCCTGACAGTGGCATGTAGCCTTAACATAAACGTTTCAGGAACATAAAACATTACACAAGTACATTTTCCAACAGAATGACCTTTCCCCTCCTGTGAACAAGCTAACTAATCTAAATCTTCAACATTGTATCAATATTATCATTTCACATGTAACCCTTAAACATTGGCCTTATTTCAGATGCTATTGTACTGAGGTGCTTTAGTGTAATGTACTGTAACCTTCCATAATATCAACCTATTATCAGACTGGGAGGTTTAAGTATGTAAAGGTAATTTAAACTGGCAACTTTTCTGAAAATAACATTTTTCAAATAGGGACAGCTTAGAAAACCTGATGCAAAGTTTAAAATATATATCCCATAGATCATCTTACTGGTGGTAATCAAATATCCTTTAAGGGTAGTGTAATTTCTAGCTGCACCAGATCACCTTGAGATATCATGCCATCCTTCAGGGCTTAACGCAGGCCCTGCCCAGGTCACTGGAGAGGCTTATTCTGCCCTGCTGTGTGATTAATGCAAGCTGCCTTTGATGGGTGCCTTAAGTCTATAACATAGAGCCGATCTAGCGGCTTAAAACTACTTAACAATTTGAACTTTGCCTCAAAGGTTTCTATCGGCTTTGTTTTGAATGTTTCGTAATGGTCCAAGCCGAGTCGGCCCATAAGACAACCCCCCCCCCACCCCTTTGAGAAAGAAATTAAACAAATTCAGTTTAAAAAAAGTTTTTATTATAATCAAACACAATTAAAGCCTGTCTATATGCAGACCCCTCTGTATTTGAGACAATTGGCAAACATCATTTACAAGAAGATTAAATATACTTCTGTATACTTCCTCTGTGCAGATAAGTCTTTCTAGATCATAACCCAGCTCAAGACAACCGTCAGCAATCGCTCAGAGATGCTGCCTCAGCACATTATTATCATTATTCGTTCACTTATATGAATCATGCCAATTTCCCCATGAAATGATGCAATAGGATGTGTGTTTATCCTAAATGTGTATTTAGACTAGCCCACAAGCCTACAATAAGTATATAGTATATCTATATATCTGCAGGTTCACAGTCCTACAATCTGTGCAATAGTTATACAAGGTTCCCACCAGTTAGCTAAAAGTCTTGTCTTGTGCTCTAAAAGTCAGTTTAATGTCAGTTTAAAAAGAAATTGTCATATTTTGTCAGTTATTTTCTAGATTTTGAGAATATTTTGGGGCATTTTTCTTTGCTATGAGGTGTCACAGTACAAATTCGCCCCCACAATGTTGTAAATAGTGCCAATAAAAAACGGTACTACTGTGCATATCATCGGTGGTAGGAGGCCTTAAATTTGTCACAGAATCCTAATCTGCAGCCCAGATTGTTCCAACAGGCCTTGGTAAAAAAATAAACAAAAAGTTGGTTGTTGACATGGTAACCCTGGGTGGTGCTTGGAGGGGTCAAAGGTCAAGGTCAAAGGTCGCTGGGCACCTGTAAAGTTTCTCCAGTTTGGGTAAGTCAGTTTCCATGGCAACTAGCGCAAAATCGGAATACACTTTTTTATGCGGGATGCAAAACAAAAAATCAGATATGTATTAAGCTTTAATTTAAGGGGTCATTCATTACTGCACACTCAAAAGAACCCAACCTTTTGCCCATCTGAAGGAGAAAAATAGGGTCAGAACCAGAAATTTTGTCAGATATTTGTGCTGTGACACCATGAGCCGAACTTTAACCCCCAAACTCCCATTCGGCTTAGAGGCAATGTTTTGGTATATAAGAACAGACCAATTTCAAGCTCTTTTACTATAAGCCCAATTTTTCCTCTTACACTCACTTTCTGCTTATAACCAAGGTAGGCTTATAGGTTTTGGGGTGATATTTATACATCTGCAGGTTCCCAGTCCTGCAGTCTATGTAATATTTATTTATCTGCAGGCTCCCAGTCCTACAGTCTATGTAATACTTATTTATCTGCAGGTTTCCAGTCCTACAGTCTATGTAATACTTATTTATCTGCAGGCTCCCAGTCCTACAGTCTATGTAATACTTATTTATCTGCAGGTTTCCAGTCCTACAGTCTATGTTATACTTATTTATCTGCAGGCTCCCAGTACTACAGTCTGTATTGTATTTATACATCTGCAGGTTCCTACGTCAACCCTGCCCAACTACAGCGGAAGTTGTCGCTGACCACCGGCCACATGAAGCGCTCCCCAGTGCGGCGTCTCTCCCGCCGCAGCTCGATACAGGATGACCCGCTCGGCTCCTCCCGGGGTAGCACTGACTGGACCCCGCGCCGCCACTCCCAGGGTATGCTCATAAACACCAGCAAGTTCGGCACCCTCATGGTGAAGGTAAAGCATTCTCCGCATCATATCCTCTTTTTTTCTTGACTATTAAGTACTGTAAGCTCCATATTCAATGCCCCCATTGAATACAATGAAGCTGTGTTCAATTTTGCTAAGAACAAGTTATCTCTTCCTCATTTAATGGCATCAAATTGAAAAATAAATGGGGGCTGAGGAGGCTTCTAGAAACTCAGCCTTGTTACAAGCCAAAATGTGCTTACCAAGTTCCATTAATTTTAGATCTAGGCATCATATTCCCATTCTATTCCCTCTATCCTAAGTTCTATCACTAGAACAAGTAAAGGAAAGTGTAACCACAAGAGTTAAATTTTGAACTGATTGATGTAATAGCCTGTAACTCACTAACTAATGGCAGTTGATAGTTGCATCCATTCATAGATTGTTTAAGTTCAGTATGATAATCTCATTAAATAAAAACTTTGAAAGCTAGCCACAGAGTGTTTTACATTTTTCATGAGCGGCAAAAGCGAAACACATTCTTTTGTGCTGTTTTTGCACACATGGACCTGGAATTATATTTCTGTTTGGTCTGCCTATAAACCTCTAGGTTTTATTATACCCAGTCGGGAGTTTAACCGCCAACCTTCAGCCTGAGAGTTTTACATGCTACCACTAGACAACCTCTCCAGATATATGTTATATCATGGGAAAGTTGTATCATTCCTTTCCCATTGGATAGAAACAGGTATAAAAAATCAACTTAATTCATTGTTGTTTAAATAAATCCATGCAATTTGTCATCTGTGTACACATAATACGCCTGTCTGGTTGGGTAAACTTACTCTGGTTGTTTTTCTCAATGTAAGATAAATGATGTTGTCAATTGCAGGGTTGAATTGTCAACATCTTGGCAGGATTGCAACATATTATCACTGCAATGTCAACAGGCATATATAGAGGCCATCCATAGAATCTAGACCTGTTTATTTTCAGATTGCTTTCACCAGACGGTTTGGAAATATATGATAACCTGTAACATACTACTCTATTCTCCAAATCATTTACATATAGTCACATGGGTATATATGGGCACCTGCATCCAATAAGCAACTGCAATACTCATGGCTAAATAAGATGCCCCCAAAGTTAAATAAAGATTTCCTCCATACCACCACCCTCTTTTTCCATGTTAGTATGTTGCTACAATTTGGTGTCTTTGTTCGCAGATTGATAGCCCAGAGAAAGAACCTGTAAGTAGTGTCTGCATGCTGGTTATGGTGTTGCACATTACAGTTAATGTTGTAGTATTATAGGTAAAAGGCTGTGTCTCATTAGATTGTAACAAGACGTCACCTGGTCATGATGTATGAAAATAGCACCAGCTAGTAACTCGCCAGTCCTACATTGCTGCCATCCCTACCAGTTACTTTCTGGTGTTGCATTCATAGGTCATGATGACAAATGGTCGTGTCACTCAAGGCATTATGCTGTCCATGGAGGGTTAGGTTGTTTATAAGTGGCACCGTCATAATGACCCGAAGTACCACCTTAGATACTGAAGCAGAATTCAGAAAATGAACCGCAACGTTTCATGTTAATGTACGATCTGGTGATAAGTGAATATAAATGTATTCAAGTAAAACTAACACAAGGACGTTATAAGGTACTCACATGAATCAAGCAAATGGGATATATTGCGTAGAACAGTTGATGTAAGGGCTTGTTGATTTTCTTCATTTGGATTAGATACCAAAACCTGTTTCTATTTCTTATCATTAAGTGGATATGTAGATGCAAGTGGTAAAATTTAGTGGTAGGCGACCATTACTTACAGGGTTGATACATTCTCAGGTTGTCAGCATGATGCTCCAATTATATGTACATATGTACGGGACAAGCAAGGGTCATAAGCCCACCGTTGTTATAAGCCGAATGTGAGTTTGAGGGGGAAATTCGGCTTATAAGAAAAGTGTTTGAGAATTTGGTTTTACTATATTCCTAAATATTTAAACCTTGCATTTAAGCCGAATGGACGTTAAAATTCGGCTTATAGCAATTGAGAACGCCAAAAGGAATTGGCTTATAACCAAGGTTTTACTGTATGTTTGTGCATCATACCATCCTTAAAAAGGGTTAATCATGAATAATTCAACAAGGTGGCCAGCCCTCAGAGCAGTGCTAGGAAGCTATGTTAAAGGTCACCTTAAGCATCAACTACTCCACTAGGCAGCAGTTCAAGTACTAATTTATTCATTAGGAACTTTAATGATGGGAAAGCTTGATTGATGCATTCTATACACATAGTTGAGATTTTCTTCTGCTACTCATTACCATAGAAAATGTTGTCCTGCAATTGTAGATCGGTTATTTTCTCATGGATTGGCTTATACAGTTTTAAATGTAAATTCAACTTAAGAATGGTCTAGTCATTTAATGTGCCCCCTTGACGGCACTGCTAACTCAACCAGCGCTGCCTTCATGTATCAGGACAATCCTATGGGGCTGATACACTCCTGAAAGGGCAGTATGATGCACTATTGCAGCGCTGAAGAGTTAGCCACCGGCATCATGACAAGTGAACATAAAACATTGAGATATGCTGCCATCCTTAAAGAGCCTCCTTGCATGCATGCCTGACCTTTGACACAATCATTAGGAGCTTGGTTTATTTGTTACTGCAGCTCAAACAGTAAATACCGTCTGTGAGACTTGCTCCAGTATCGCTTTTAATGCAGATAAGCTGCAAATATATTTTTCTAAGGAAGATTAATGAAGTATAGTTTTATAATTGTCACTTGTACTATCTTGCCTTTGTTTGTAATCTACACCAAGCATCTTCTTACTATTCACTTACCTAAGGTTCCAAAATAGTGCCAACCCAAAATGTATATGGTTATTGAGTAATGAATAAATAAGGTTTTAAATAATAATTAAATACGGTCTAGATGATTATCATTGAATGATAATTGAATAAGGTCTTATCAATAAATCAGAGAGTTAGTAATTACGTTAAGTTACATTGAAACAATGGCTCTCTAAATGAATATTGAATAATGATCAAATAAGGTCTTAACAATAATAGTGAATAATGATATAAGGTCTTAGCAATAATTTTGAATAATGATTGATAAGGTCTTAACAATAATACTATGCACAATTATTGAACTTTATCAGTAAACTGCTGCACATCTTCAAGATACCTTATCTGATTGTCATATTGCTGTGTATTTCTTGTTACAAGACTGTCTTCCGTCGGCTTCCCAAGGTATTTATTATTTCTAAAATAACCTAAAGACTGCTGTGAAAAGAGTTCAGTCATAGTTAAATTTCCTGAAATATCAGAGCGCTGAAGGCCGTGGTAAATTTCAGAAATGTTTTTTAATTTTCCCATAATTTCCTTGATCATCGTTCATCCTTCTACAAAGGCTACATTGATTAAAATTACCTCTCAGCAGTCTTTAATAGAGGGTTACTAGTTTTAGGATGGCATTACACACAATTGTAGGGTGGAATTTTACACACATGGTAACATTGCATGTAAATGGATGTAACTTATATGTTTCTAGTTGTAAGTTGTCAGAGAATGTGGTAGTGCATGTTACTATCAGGACCCAAGTACACTGTATAGTCACTTTGTTGTCAGAGAATGTGGTAGTGCATGTTGCTATCAGGATTCATGTACACTTTATAGTCACTTTGTTGCCAGAGAATGTGGTAGTGCATGTTACTATAAGGATCCAAGTACACTGTATAGTCACTTTGTTGTCAGAGAATGTGGTAGTGCATGTTGCTATCAGGATTCATGTACACTATATAGTCACTTTGTTGCCAGAGAATGTGCTAGTGCATGTTACTATCAGGATCCAAGTACACTGTATAGTCACTTTGTTGCCAGAGAATGTGGTAGTGCATGTTACTATCAGGACCCAAGTACACTGTATAGTCACTTTGTTGTCAGAGAATGTGGTAGTGCATGTTGCTATCAGGATTCATGTACACTATATAGTCACTTTGTTGCCAGAGAATGTGGTAGTGCATGTTACTATCAGGACCCAAGCACACTGTATAGTCACTTTGTTGCCAGAGAATGTGGTAGTGCATAGTACTATCAGGACCCAAGTACACTGTATAGTCACTACCTCTTCACAGGGTATTTTTGCACCATGCCATCACAATACACATCTATGCATGTTTGAAAATGTACCAAATTGTTGCGAATTATGTACTATCCTTGTACATTTTCGATTTGGTGACAGCATTGAAAATATTAGGAATTGAGTGGGTGAATACTGTTTTCTATTTTCAGAAAGGATTAAAGAAAATGTTACAAGGATATGCACACTGATAGAGGATAGATTCTGTAAAGTGTATTGCTTTTTGTTCATTTGAGCGCAGTTCTCAGGCCAGATGATGAGGTAGAAGATTCACCATAAGTCAGGAACATACTATGAGATGGACACTGAGACTTCTGGTTGTGATAAGACTTCTAGTGGTTCTTTGCTGTGGAAAAAGTACACCTAAACTTTACCATTATTCATGAATGGAAAGATTCGAATCCTTGAAAAAACATAAATTCAAGTGTCCGTTTCAAGGTATGTGTCCAACCCGATGTGAATCTACCCTGAGTTGATGTCCATTAATAAGTAGATGTTGTTCTCTGTCCACAGCCTATACAAGTGTTCAGGCGTGTGGCGCGGCTCGTACGTCTCCTGTGTTCCGTGTGCATCGCCATCAGAAGTTATGCCATAGGTGAGTACCCTACTGCCATCTGAGATGCAGGAGATTTTTGATGTGCATAGCATTTCTCTGGAGGTACTTAAGATATCGATTCATTCCTGAGCTTTGATAAATGTGATTAAATTGTACAAATTTTGGAATTAGGTAGTTGAAAAGTTTATAGTTTATATCGTAAAACTTAATATTTTGTCATTGTCTAATGTTCACAAAGTATAGAGAGATTTCTATGTTGTGAAATTTTCCTTTAGTTCTCTCATGTGCTCGATGTACTAAGAATATACGATATGGTGTCGAATCTTCCTCTATGCTGTAAAAGTATTTATATTGACAGGCATATTTTTTTGTGGAAAAGTGAAAATCAGTATTTTCGCTGGTATTTATCACATGCTTTTGATTTCCGCAAATTCCATGAAAACGTATACCCCGCGACAGAAAGTACCAGCACATTAATATCATTGTTTCATGTGCATACATTGCATTGACTATTGCTCTCACCAGGTAAAGGCCTGCTGGATGATTACTTGGTGGCCATCTCACATCGTAGAAACAAGGGCAATGGGGAGGATGGGGACGGAGGCGTGGAAGAACTCAGCTTTAATCTAAAAGACTTCAAAATAAAAAAGGAGGTAACCCTGTTTTCTTTACTTTCTGTTATATTCTCTATCATTTTGAACACAATTAAAATACATTTCATTTCAACACTCTTGTGATCTATTCGCTGGCGTTTTACAGTACTCACTTTGAAGGAGATGAATAACTTCATCGGGAGCCTTCCACAATACCAATGGGCATACCAGATTCGTAAAAGGCGACAAAACTTGAGGGGTCTCGTGCCTTGCCGCTGTGATCAGTCACGTAAGCTGTTTTGGCAGCCGCTGCCCATATGCGCAGGCCTGAGCCTTCTTGCTGGTGGTCTGGCATGGAATCCCTCCTCAGTGAACCACGTCTGAGATATCAGAGGCCGTGGTTTGTCTGGCCCTGCCTACTATGGTACTAGCCCAAATAGGTAGGACCAGGCAAATGAAAGAACATTTGCTATCCTTTGAAAAGAGTAGGGGACGTGCCCCGGTAGCGGTTTTTTCCCTCACCTCATAGATGCAGTCATTCATTCAGGCATGGGATTCTTCCGGATTTATCCGGATTTCTGGATTTTTGAAGCCCAAAAGGGTCATCCCTGTGATTGGTGCAAATCCAATAAAAAAATATTTTCACATTAATAAGGGGGGGGGGGGTCTTAGTCTCTAGAGGGCTCCATGCCATGCAATGTATACAAAATGCCCCCCAGATAACGTCTTTTGGCTGCTTTTTGGATTTTTCCTCAAAACCCAATCCCATGCCTGTTCATTTCATAGATTCGATCATCCATAGATGCGGTCACTGCTGTATTGGGCAAGCAGCATATAAATGTCTGTCCTACTACTGGAAGGCAGACTACCACTATTTTTGGCTGACTCCTTGCCAACTTGAAATATGTCACTGGACGTTAAACAAATCAATCAATCCAAATCTCACTTTGACCGGTCCCCTTTGATGCTGCAGCTGGAGGTGCCGTTAAGCACCCAGCTGCTGCTGCAGAAGCGGCCTGAGGACCGCAGCCCGGAGGACCTGGTGGTCATCGGCCGACTGATGAGGGGCCTCCCCTCCTTCAGGAAGTACACCCGCGAGATGCAGCAGCTCTTCTGTAAGATCGTCCGATACATGAAGTATGTCACACTCATATTTTCCATATTCAGGGATGACAGTCTTCAAGTTTTCCCTGTTTTTTTTTTTTTAATATGTTGCAAAGACCTGTATTTAACTATAGAGGACCTTTATTCAGGGCTCTCAATTTGACCATTTTAAGGTGTTTTTTTTTCAAGATCCCTGCATATTCAACACAAGAAATACGCATCCCAATTTTCAGTACATTCAAAATTTAAAAAAATACAGAAGTCTGAACTACTTCAGATGTCTGCCTAAGTAGATAATCAAATGATTAAACATTTGGGGAAATAGTTTCAATTATAGATATTTGCCAAAAGTAAATAGAAGTATCAAAAACTAAGTGTGGTCTATCATGAAGAAAAATGTAGATTTCATCTCAGATATATCTAAGGAAAAACATTGCTGCAATAAATTATAATGTCTTTTTTTTCTTCTTTTTTTTGACATTTCTCTAACATATGAATAGTTATCTACTGGCACATTAGCTTACAAAACACATTTCAACCCCATCTTCTCCCAAATAATGGCCATAGGACTTACATTTGTATTGTTGATATCTAATTTAAATGTTAATTATCTAATTTAAACTAATTTCCATCTAAATCAGCAAAGAAAGTATCAAAAATATCACGAGTGAATATTGGCTAATATACTACCGGTACTTGTTATATACCAAATGAAAGCTCTTGATGAGAATATGGCAATATCACAACCTTTTAAACATGCAACTTCTGACCCATTTTGTTAAAGTGGGTCACATATGATAATGTCGTGTTTCCAGGTGTCAGCAGAACCGGGTGGTGCTCCGTAAGGGCCACATCGGCTACAACTTGTACTTCATCTACACCGGCGCCTGCTCCGTCACTCTTGACAAAGGAGACTCAAATGTCTTTGTCAAGAAAGAGGTCATCATGTTGAAGAAAGGTGCATGTTTTGGGGTAAGTTTTCTTAGATACAATTCAAGTACTGAAGGGCTCAGTTCAGCAGTACCTGAAAGATATTGCCTCCCCTTCCCAAAAACTTCATATTTATGGAATGAGATAATTTAGTCATCTATAGTCTCTAAGCCAGATCCTTGTGTAATACCAGGCCCCCACTGGGGCACTCAAACCAGGGGCTCATCTGTAAATTCCACACTTGTTCTGCGTTTGAACTGTGGTGGTCTAAAATGTTCCAGCATCAATGCCACTTACAAAACTAGTAAATGTTTAAGTATAGTACATCTAATAAGAACTAGTCATTGCTGTGGTTGACCTAATTCATTAAGATCCCATGATGTAATGTATTACAACTAATACATAGTAGCTAGATTGAGAATAAATATGTGTCATTTTGCTATTTGTCTCTGTTTTGCTTCTTTAGGGGGTAAGTAGGCATGATGAGTGTCTGCAGTACATCACTACTGCTAGTGATGCACAAAAGTAGTTGTCTGTTGGTTTAACAGAGGATCTGGTGAGGTATCGGTAGTATCACTGTGCATGAGGGCTGATTACTCAGGTTCGACCCACAGTTATAATTGAATGCATGATTGCATACTAAAAGTATTTTGTAGCCACACTCTAAATAGCAAAACCAAAAAGTACCTCCTTTTATACTGTAGAACAAAAGTAGATTCTACTAACCATTACGCTAACCTCTAACAGTGCATAATTTTGGCAAATTTTTCACGCCATATAGGTCTCTGCCCTGGTCTATCAAGGACTTCATTAATTGATGCAAGAGACATATATGGATGATATTATATTTTGCTTATTCAGCTTATCTCACCAATACCAGATTAAGTAATGGCTGCACCCACAGGACAATAAGTTTGACCCCTATGGAGACTTCTGCATGAAATATTAAAAAACCATAAATTCTTGCATAGAAGTCAAGGCTAGTATGCAAGTCAGATTGCCGGTGCAGCTTATAGGATCGAGACAAAGTCAGGGTGCGGCTTATAGGCAAGCTTTTTAAATATATACTACAGTACTAAAGTGGCCAAGGATTTTCCCAAATTCTAGGTGTGGCTAATATGTGAGTTATGCATGTACATAAGAATTTACACCCCGTCTGACTCTTACAGGAGATAGCGCTGGTACAGAACACACGTCGTAATGCGACCGTCATCTGCAGCGAGGACACAGAGTTCCTGGTGGTCGACAAGGACCTCTTCCTGGACAACGGTTTGTTACTTTGTACATTTTTGTATACTATGTATTTTGTATCCCTCATATGCATGTCACCAAGGCAGGATGTTGACCAAACCATACTTCCCTTTCTACCTTCTTCAGTTATGCTCATTACCTATCATTGTCCTCAAATCTGAATTTATTGGCCAGTTATGGTTTGAATAAAAGCATACATGCTATCATTCTCCTCATTGAAAATATACTGTAAAAGCCCATGGCTGGGCCTTATGACCAGTCTTTCCCAATGAGTACAGAACATTGAATCAACATTGAAAACTGGTTGTCAATGTTGATTCAATGTTGAACTGAATTTTGTGCCCAGTGAATCAGACCATCTTGAGGTAGGATTTAGAATTTGGTAAAAATGTCAAATAGCCACTTTATCTAAGAGATGTCCCTGTTGCAGGCCTGAACCACCAGATGGAGCAGGAGTTTAACTTCCGCTACAGCGTGTTCCGCAACCTGTCCATCATGTCTCACTGGACGGACGCCCAGGTGCACGACCTGAGTAACGTCAGCCGCACCGAGGAGTTTGGCTACAACAAGGTTGTCGTCAAGGACTCGCGGCATAACGACTGGCTCTGGTTTGTCATCAAGGTAAATAGATTCATATGAAGGTAAAATTGAGTGAACATTTATCAACAACTCCAAGAGGAGATAGATAACTTCAATTGAGACATTTAGTATGCTCCATCTGGGACCTGTTAGCAGCACAGACCAAGAGCTTCCTTAATGAGCTCACAGCTGGACTGGATACCCAATGTCTGACAAATCAATAATAATAGAGCAAAAATTATAATGTGGGGAAGGGTTGGTGCTATCTTCAAGGAATCCCACTGTGGGTGTAAAAATAGGGGTAAATGTGGTAACCAGGAGGATGGAAAGCTTGTTGATAGTGATTTTAAATGACACTTTGGGTAGGTGTTGTCTATATTTCGATTGATATTATCAATGTGGACTGTTATGACCTCACTTTAAATGGAGATGATAAGTAGTCCCTTTTTTTAAATATTTCAATTTTTTTTTCAACCATTCATAACATACAACAAGTGACATTAAGATCTTTCAATAGAGATAAGCAGGTCACTTTAAATCGTAATAATAAGCAAGACACCTCAACTGGAGATGATAAGATGACTAAGCAGCTTTAAAAAAGTGTTTTTTAAAAAAAGTTTTGGTTGTTATAATCCATTGCAGGGTAGTTGTGATGTAATCCGCCTAGTGGATCTGGAGAAGTGTCCAACGTTCAAACAGACGGTTCTGGGGTCAAGTCCTGAAGAGCGCCGGAGTCTGGAAAACCTCGCGGCGGCCACCAGGGGGTCCCTCATCAAGCCCTGTGAAGACGCCTCTAAAAACAGCTCCACCTGGAGTCTGCTCTCTGAGTCCTCACAAGGCTCTACACTGGTCAGTGGTATTTGGCTGTCTCTCATGAAATCAATACAAGTTGACACTCTATGACGGTGTACCTCTATGACATTTTTTTGTTCCCCTTAATTACACTGATCCTGGCTACCCGGTCATAGAGGTGCACCAGTTATACAGGACAGTTGGTCATGGAGTTTCAACTTGTATCGATTTAGTGAGACACCGTCATATCTCTTCTCCTAAATGGTCAAGTCAATTTAAAGTGACATGGTCCGATAATTAGGGCACAAAAATCAATTTTGTTCAAAATGAACCAGAATATTCCCTATGGCCATACTTTATATGCTAGCTACTTTATTTAATCCCATTCCCCAGAATTCAGCTTAGAATTCAACTAATTATAAGATTATAGCTCAATCTACTCATTTTGGAGTGCATGCTATAATTCCCCCATTGAAAATACACTGTAAAATACTATACTTGGGTCACATCTGAATCTTTAATTGGGCTCTTATTGACCATAGATGACATTTTATTGGGACCTATCATCAAAATATGATATTGTACTAACATTTGAAACACATTTAAGCAAGATTTAAAATATTGAAAAAGGTCAGTTGTTATTGTGGCATTTTTGTATCAAATTTGTGTAAAATGGATGATGGTCTGCTTAGATATAATCAATCAAGGACAATATGCATGCCTATTCAATGCACTGGATTCACTTTTGGCTGAATGATTCATGAATGCAGTAGTGGCACATAACTGTTAGTCAATGCTGCACTGATGCACTTCTGAAGGGTCAACATGTGCACCAGTACATATTTTGATGCCAGAGTTTCACATTTTCAATAGTCATGAAATCCTCAAAGGGTTAATGCTGTCCTCAAATAGTTAATGGGTGTCCAGTAATCTAAGATTTTCATTGTATCCTTATGCTCTTACAGAGGGAGCCTGGGAAGAAGCTAGAAGATATCTCAGAAATAGATGATGTCCTAAATGCACTCAAACAAAGTGACGAGGTTGAGACGGTCCTCGATGTCATGAAAAAAGTAGAACCTCTCATTAAACCCAGCATTGTGATAAAGGAAGAGGAGAAGTAGGTTTATTTAAATTTTTATGACACATCTCAATCTGATCTGACTTTCCGTTTATAAAGTTTTGACATGTTGGCTTTAGTAGAATGCTTGCCATTTGCTCTGTAATGTCTATAAATGCAAACATCTCATCCAATAAATCACAAGATAATTACTTTTTCATCTAGTTTGCACAAGCTTGCAGGATTCCAAAGTTATATCTAAGCTTCTTTCAGTCAAACCTCTGAAAAGTAAAAACAACAACTTTATCCTATCACAATGGGTCTATATATAGTGCTGAACCTCACCTTGTTCTATCTGGTCCAGGCCTGACATACAGGAGGCTGGGTACGGACTGTTCTTCAAAGTGGACACGCTGCGAGACGGACAGTGCTTTGTAAGTATCGTGCTAGTTCACTATGTCAGGATCAATAGGTACAGCTCTGTAAGCAGTAGACATATCACCTACAGACATATACCTGCAAAGAAAGCTGATCACACTGTGTCAGCCGTGTGTACTTAATAGTGTGTTTAGTTTTATTAAACAAGTAGAGGGCTTTGTGAGTCCTATATCTGACTCATACCATAGATGTACACAATGCATTCCATTCATGAAAGTTATTCTGACCTAGTGCTGTGGTATAAAACTGTTGCATAGGTGTCTAAACCAGCTAAGGACAGCCTAATTGTAATTATGATCTTGTGGGCTTGACACATTCCCAAAGGCTCAACACAGTGCCGGCGAGTAACAGTGCCAGTGAATTTTGGGCTTTCTGTGTATGGCTATACATTTGTATAGAAAGTCTGACAAAAATACTGAAAATTGAAACAAATTGATGTGAAGATACACAACATTG
Organism: Harmothoe impar; assembly: GCA_947462335.1. Taxonomy (NCBI): domain Eukaryota; kingdom Metazoa; phylum Annelida; class Polychaeta; order Phyllodocida; family Polynoidae; genus Harmothoe; species Harmothoe impar. Next base: position 15,688,805 of record OX381721.1, on the reverse strand, counting down.
AATTGTATGGTTTAACCTAATTACAATCTGTAGCGGTTTGAATTACGCATATAACCATTTGCTGTCATGAAGATTACGATTCTGAAGGGTTGGCAGCTCTGCTGACACATGAGTGTTGCTTTAAAATGTTCCCGTTGACATTGACAGGGCATGGAGACGGTCGGGGAGCTGTCGGCAGGCGTCATTCAGCGTCACTTTGTGATGATCAGCCGGGGCTGTGAGGTCATCCATGTCCCAAAGACTCGGTTTGTGGAAATAGCCGACAAGCTGACAATGGAAGGAGCAGCCAAGATGTGTAAGTTAGTCACTTTGTAGGGGCCTGTTTTAGAGGATGACTATATATAGTGCTTGCTTCTCTGACACACTATCTCTATCTGTATACCTTTAGCATATTCTCTGCCACATCCTCGATCCCTATCCCTTACTCTTTTTGCCACACCCTCCCTATCCCTCACTCTTTTTGCCACAACCTCCCTATCTCTCACTCTTTCTGCCACAACCTACCTATCTCACACTCTTTCTGCCACACCCTACCTATCTCTCACTCTCTCTGCCACACCTTATGTCATGGATAGTACTTGAAAGGCTGAATACTGCGGGATATAGACACCCTCAAATCCTGCCCTGCCATTGGTCGATTCAGAAAACCAGGTTCTATCTATCGGCTACACCCTACTTCTCTATTAGACTATGTCGAACTCTCTTTACCCCACCCTATCTACCTCTCACTCTACCTTTGCTAGACACTACCTATCCCTCGCTCTCTCTGTCACATCATATCCACCTATCACTCTCTCGCTCTGCCACATCTTCCCTATCCCTCACTCTCTCTGCCACACCCTCCCTATCCCTCACCATTTCTGCCACACCCTCCCTATCTCTCACTATCTCTGTCACACTCTACCTATCTCTCACTCTCTCTGCCACACCCTACGTCATGGATAGTACAATAGTACCTTCCCTGTACCTCACTCTCTCTGCCACAGCCTCACTATGCCTACTTCACCCTAAGTGCGGTCCCTGCTCATGTATACCTTGTGTTGTAGGTAATACGTCTGACAAAGCCCTCAGTCTAAGTGAGTAGAGTTTGAGCGTGACATGTCTGAGATAATCTCATTGCTAAGGCCACTCAAAAATAAAGGTTCCTCATCACCGTGCGTGTCATAAAAATCGTGATTAAGGGAACTTTTTTTCTTAATGTAAAATATGTTAAAAAGTGAGCAACAAATATTGGCATATTTGGTAACAAATTAAAGTTTACACTGTCAGTTATGCAGTGAATAACCTGCAGTATCGCAATTATTGCAGATCCATGAACTATGGACTACTAAAATGTGAAAATAATTTGCAAAAAGTAGTTTTTTCCCTATTACTGATGAAAAAACCTGCTTATTGCTCTGCCTTGCTGGTTGCTGCATTGAAGAGTGCTGCCCCCTCCCTTGGTGGAGACTTTCACTGCTGGTGTGATGGAGAGGCACTAGGTGGATAGTTCTACACTAATATGTGGATTACTTCCTCGGAAGTTATACCCAACATACAATTTAGTCCTTAGTAAATATAAGGAATAGAACAAAAAGTGCCCTGGTCATATTTTTCACTGATGGGTGATGAGCAGCAATTTAGTTTTGAGTGGTCTAAATAAGGTTCCACATTAAGCACACTTTGGAAAGACCAAGCCCGGAGGAGGATTTTGTGATGCAGTGGTGTAAATAAAGAATAACCAGAGTTTCCAATCTTATGATTTTTCATAATTTGTTATCTTATGATCTGTATATAAACTACTTATATATCTGATTTTGAAAAAAAAGGTCATGTCATTTTCAGTTGAATGTGATTACATTGTATGGTGATGTTACATATTTTTGTATGCAGTGATCGATGTACATATCAAAGAAAAATCCATTCAGTTCCAATGAAGTTGTTCTTTATACCTTGATATTCAAGGAGCTGTAAACTTGTCTTGGTGATATTGATAGAAATAGTCAGCCCATTGCAACAACAGCAAAAGACATGATCCTCAGCACTCATTTGCTGTCTTTTTGTACCTGAAAATATATAATGTTTTAGTCCGGCAGCAGAGTGAAGAACCCTCAGTTCTACATAAACCCAGAAAGGTATGTTACTAGTCGGGGTTTCAGTCTAACACCTATAAGCCCTATAAATCTAGACCTATGTGTTGACATCTCCCCTGTATACTGCAGGTAAGACGTATCCATCTGACGACGCCCTGTGCGCCCGCTTCATTGCCCGGTGCCAGTGGGACTCATACAAACGGGAGGTGGTACAGGAGGTGATCACCAGCAAGGCTCGGTCCGGCTTCGAGTCGGGGCTGCGGGGGAGTGGTGCCCCACCGCCGGAGGAGGATATGACACCGGACCGGGACCAAGCAGGGGCTCGTGAAATGAGAGAGACAGTCCTGGGCAGGACGGTATCCACCGCACCTCAAATGTCCACCGCACGACACCGGCCGGTCAGACCCCATACCTCCTTTGGTACACGATCAAAGGGTGAGCAGTATTTACTATTTCTCATACAGGCTGTGTCTCACGCAAATACTGGATAGCTCTCCCAGGTGAGAGGACAGACGTTTAGAGCGTTATCTTAATCTTAAGTCTTAAAGTCTTAATTCAGTATCTTACATTGGGGCAGCGGTTTAGGGTTAGGGTTGGAGTTTGGGTTAGGGTTAGGTGTAGACTGCATACTTGGTCGGAGGAGGGGGGGATGCAGGATACAGAAAAAAAAGAGAGAAAGAAGAAGGGGGTGCGGGGGCAGAGCCCCCGATATATACAGCAATGTTACAAACTTACAGTGGTGCCATCTAGAGGATTTGTGGTGAAAGGTAAGGTGGCCACTCCAGGAACTAACTTTAAGACAATTAAGACAGTCTTAATAGTCTTATTAAGATAACGCTCTAAACGTCTGTCCTCTCACTGGGGAGAGCTAACCCATGCGTGCGTGTCTCACCAAATCGATCTAAATCAAAAGTCTATGACTGGTCGCAATCTGTGACCAGATGTAATCTATTACCGGCAGATGTATAAAAAATTATTAATATAAAGTCTTAAAATATCAATTTCTATCTTTATCTACTCTAAATAAATCGTGTTCCTCCAAGCTGGCCAGACATTTTGGACATTGTGTTTTGTTGGAACAGGCCATACCAAAAGAGAGTTGAATTATAGCAGACCCCCAGTTAGGCTTATAGAATTTGTCAAGTTGGGGGTGCGAGTTACACGAGAATTTACAGTAGAAAGTTTCTAGTCAGCTTCTAATCCAAACTTCCTCTTCTCTCTGCCCGCAGACTCTACCCAGAAGGCCATGCGTGCGTCCTGGGAGATTGACCTAGACATGATGACATCAATGTCCCGATCACGTGATGGGTCACGTGCCGACCGGCCGCGTACCTGTCCCCCCTCCCGGCGGGAAGCACTTCTTAACTCATACACCAGGGGGAGTCACCAGAACCCCGCCCGCACAGCCAGCCACCAGGCTGAGCCACCAAAAACACCAAGATCTGGTGCTAAAATTAATACTGGGTTCGTTCCAAAAAATGCCAACAGCAATTTGGTAACGCCTCGTAACTACGAAGTGGAGGGGACCAATGTCTTTGTGAAAGGTTCACAGCGGACGCTCCAGATTATCTCCAACCTAAAATCACGCAGCCATGAGGATAGGCTGCATAAAATAAGGAATAAATGATAAATGTACATATATATATATATCAAAACTTGATACTGTCATTTTGTATTTTACCCTGTATCGTGAAACCTCTCACAAAAAACGACTGACGTAGGAAGCAAATTGTCATGGGAGTGGGGGGGGGGGGGGGGGGTGGCAGCAGGCCAACTCCAGCCAGCATCGGCTTTTTTTATCTAAAATTAGCCCTAAAATTAGCCCTCTTTATTTTTGATTGGGAGCCCAGACCGATTTGCTCCCACTTTTACCTTTTTCAAAGTAGGGGTTAGAATTGTGGGTATTTATCATATCATAAGGTCTTGAAAAACATGTTGGGGGGCAAATTGGCTCGATATATGGGAAATAGAAACGGGAAATCATATTTGTGGTAAATTATGCTAATTTCCCTAGTAGCAAACAGAGTGTGGCCCCGAACTGAGCCACACCATGCATGTGTGGCCCGGAGTGGGCTAACCGACGGGCGCCCGTCGGTTTAGGGCACTGGGCTTTGTTGTGACTCCAAGCGAGCTGCCCACTTAGGGCTCAGATGGGGTTTTGGACGGGCTGATCAGATTTTGGATGGGCTGAAAGCGGCCTCAGAGCAGGTTTTAGAAGAGCTGCCCACTTTGGGCTCAGATCGTATTTTGGACGGGCTGGCCAATTTGGTGCCACAGCTTTTTTGAATCTATTCAATCATTCCCCAATATGTTCTTGTATTTGTTGAATATGATATCCAAGGTCCTGCTAATTAATCAACCCTAAGGCATAATCATACTCGTTCTATCCAATTATGGAAGTATCAAGCAGGCCTATTATTATCAGGTTTAGGCCACATGCAGCATAGACAAGTGTCTATGGTGTACATCGGCCTTCAAATCCATAGTTGATACCTACATGGAGCATATGAGTCTGGTGTTAAGCAAATTGTAATGCCACAAACACAGTGTTTACACTGGATAGCTGCTTTTCATCATTCAAATATATAGTATTATCTCCAAACTGAGATCTTATTTCTAAATATATAGTCTTATCTCCAAACTGAGATCTTAAAACATTTCCAAACTGTGAGAACATCTATTTATTGTTTCCTAATCTACATCACTTTAACATTTTCTTGTATTATTGTATAATGTCAACTTTATCTCGCTGCATACCGGATTCGTAAAAGGCGACAAAACTTGAGGGGTCTCGTGCCTTACTGCGGTGATCAGTCACGTAAGCTGTTTTGGCATCCGCTGCCCATATGCGCGGGCCCGGGCCTTCTTGCTGGTGGTCTGGCATGGGATCCCTCCTCAGTGAACCACGTCTGAGATATCAAAGGCCGTGGTTTGTCTGGCCCTGCGTTCTATGGTACTAGCCCAGGTATGTAGGGCCAGGCAAATAAAAGAACACTTGCTATCCTTCGAAAAGAGTAGGGGACGTGCCCAGGTAGCGGTTTTCTCCCTCACCTCATAGATGCGGTCATTCATTTCATAGATTTGATCATCCATAGATGCGGTCACTGCTGTATTGGGCAAGCAGCATATAAATATCTGTCCTACTACTGCAAGGCAGACTACCACTATTCGTGGATGACTCCTTGCCAACTTGAGATATGTCCTGTGAGGTACTTGATGTACATCTGGACGTTAAACAAATCAATCAATCAATCTATTATTGTTGGAAAACTATATATTATACAGTAGTGACATCTGGTGTCAATTATCAGAACTAGTAGACCAGTTGGCCTGTCCAAACCCAACCTCAGCCCACATTGAGCAGCCCGCTTTGAAACTTATCTGAGCCCAAAACTGGGAGCCTGGTCTGGGCCACGCTTCAGCCCAGCCATCTGCCCACTATGAAACCCAGCTTAGTTTTGCCCAACTTTAAACAGCTGATCCAAGCTAAAACCAAATTGGCTTCTTGTGTGGGCTTGCTACTAGGGCAGGCTTAATGGAAAATTCTCAAAGGTTTTCTCAAGAATGAACTCCCTATGGGCCTGGGTGGCCCACAGGAGTGGACAAGGAAAAGATAATACCGTAAAACCTAGCGTATAAGCCTAACTCGCGGAAAAGCCGCATCCCTAACTTTGACAAATTACATAAGCAGCAGAGGGGGTCTAAAAATTGTTACTTTGGTACTGTAGTATACTTATAAAAACTCTCGTATAAGCCGCACCCTATATAGGCATGTTTGGTATCAAAAGAAAGCTGAGTCTGAGCGGCTAGTACGCGAGGTTTTGCGGTGTATCTATATCAATATAGCCATTTTATATGTGGTTGGAAAGAGAAAATCACCAGGAAGTCAGCTATCCTGATAAGGTATTGATGAATCTTAAATAGCAATACCTATGAATTGCTCTTTAAAAAAGTATATAATTTATATTGGGCCCGCAGATTTAGATACAGGCCCATAGATTTCTACAGCTATGGGCCGGGTGACCCATAGCTGAAAAGTGTTCACCCCCGCTATCCGACTGGGCCCCAAGGTTTGTCAATTATTATGTTTTCATGGTCATTGACAACATGCATGTCCTGGCTATGATTAACATTAATATGAGCAATATTTTGAATATTCACCAAACTCAATCACTTCTGGCTTTTCCTTTCACAATTCTGTATGATATTTAATCTGTGATAACATTTTTAATTTGTTTTTCATCATCATCCCTAATTACCTGGTAATGGTAAGCCTGATGTACATATATTTATTCTCATAAGTTACTCGACTGCTGCAGTGCAGTGTAGTTCGACTTAAGGTTTCATGTAGGTTCATGAAACATAATATAACAAATAAAAAGAAGAAAATGTGATTATGATAAAATTAATGAAGAAATATGATGATGGGACTGAAGCCAATAAATATTGATGAAAACAACGGTGTATTAATGATTTAATGGGGGAAAAAAACAACTCTTAAACTTAACCATCATTAACAAATAAACAGATTACAATGTTTGAGGGAGGGGAAAATACACAAGGTGGCGCCACCACGCACAAAGCATCTAGAAGTTGATATCCAGGCCCCTGTTGTTCGGCAATGGTACCAACATTATAAATCTCAGAATCAAAATCCATTCACGCTACCCAGCTAACAAAAAACATTATTTTACGTCAAAATAACATTACAAAATGTTGTATAACGTTTTTTGTTTACTGGGTATAGCCTATATATGTGCAAAAGGTGCAGACGTGGCATCTTCAAGTGGGAAAATCTCACCTGGTCTGGAATCAAAATGAAAAAGGGTGAGTACTTTCCAATGTAATATCTAAAGATCTATCATAATTAGGAATACACCACCATTGACCTAATTTTATTCTTCCCTCACTATCTTTATCAACAACACCTCTATAGCACAGTCAGCACCGGTCAGAATTCATGTACCCCTCCAAATACATGTCCCAGTAGCTGAGTGACTAGGACAAGGGACTATGGGTATATTCCGCATTTAGCTAGATGATCACTGTACAGCGCCATCTTGTCTGGTACCAGTGCTCTTTCCTCTACTAACTATAGAAGCCTGCTGATTAGCTAGAGCTGGTTCCTGTCATGACCGAAATTTGGTGTTTTAGGGGTCATAAACCTTTCAAGTATAAGCCTCTATTGTGGGTCCTTAGGTCACCTGTTCAGATTGGGGGAGTGATTAGGACTCTGACCTACCAATCCATGCATCATGGGTTCAAATCCATGTCAAGGCTATTTTGTTCACACACAATATTAAGATGTGTTTTGGTAGGTCAAAAATTGCGATAGTATACAACTCGGTTGTAAAGATCCTTAACATCTAAGATCTAAAATGGTTTTGTATTGTTGCATTGGGTTATCTTTGTAAATAAATATTACTATTTCTTACCAACTATAAAAAAAGATATGTTCCCTGCTAGCACCACTCGTCTAAATCCATAAATATTATGTAAAAATGATGGGAAACACGTCAGTTTTACATAATAATGATGTAGTTCAGACAAGTGGTGCTAGCAGGGTTGCCTTGGCATGGATTTGAACTTATTACCCCTGGTTTGATTGGCCAGTGTCCTAACCACTCCCCCAATGCAACCAGGTGGCATGAGAAACATTCAAATACAACTGATGCAAAACCATTTTAGATTACACTATAAATATTAATTTTGTGTAAAGGATCTTTAAAACCGAATTGTACACTATCACAATTTTTGACCTACCAAAAATACATGTTAAAATTATGTGTGAACAAAAAAGCCTAAACACGGATTTGAACTCATGACCCATTGATTGGTAGGCCAGAGTCCTAACCACTCCCCCAATCTGAACAGATGACCTAAGGACCCACAATAGAGGGCTATAACTGAAAGGTTTATGACCCCTAAAACTCCGATTTTGGACATGACAGGAACCAGCTTCAGCTAAAGGTCTCACAAGGTAGAATTACTGCATCCTGCTAGTGCCCTATAGCTTGTCAGTTCAGTTCCCATTCAAGACGTGAATATGTAATATCATCAATGCTGGAAAGTAATGTACCGGTACATATGTAGATATTTTTTATAAGAATGTTCAAATAAATCACACAGGATATGTCCACTAGAACCATGCAGGTCTATTAGTAATGTGGGTTGGTAATTCGAACCCATGCAACCCTTTTAATAAAATCCTGATATCACAGGAGATTTTGCTCACAGAATCCCATGATAAGACGGAAACAAAACCCAGGTTTATCTCAGGTCTAACCCCCGTGTTATTCAGGGGGAATTCACGGGGAATTTGTTTCCATGGGAGAATAGGATGCAGGCAAGACGAGTGGGCCAGGGGAGAAAGGGAGTCAGGCAACACTGATAAAATGAAGGGATCCAAACTTGTCAAAAGGTCGCCTTATAAGAAGAGTTTAGGGTCTTTAAAGTGACGGTCATAAAATGAATGAGTTAAAGGTTGTCTATTTGATTATCTGTCCGGTTACCATCCCACAAGACAACACTAGGGTCATCTAACTGACAATATTAGCCCAGGCAGTGGCCCACTCCAAGTGACAAGTCTAAGGTCGTCAAATTCACAAGCCCAGAATAGTTAACCCTTTATTGGCTGCAAACTGCTTTAAATGTGCTTGAATCCTTTTGTCAGCATGATGCATGAATGTAGCCATGGTGAGTCTATTCGCCAAGCCTGCATTCATGCACCTTTGGAATCAACAGTTAGGCGAGTATACTTGCCAAGGCTGAATTCATGTATTATGATCACATAGAGCATAGCCCCTTAAAGCACTATGCAGCCCTTCGAGGGTTAAACTGTGCACTATAACCTCTGCTTCACTGCAGGTGGAGCTAACTGGGTTCTGAGCCTAGACATAAATGTTGTCCATGTCTGTCTCTATTTCTGAGGTTTCTAATAGCTAGTTCATACAAACATAGAGGTATGTAGGTTAGGGGAATTCCTGCCATATCCCCAATTCTATATTGAGAGTATTTCTACCATTTAGTATCAGACTGTTAACACACATGTGGATGTCATACCAATGGGAGTTTCCTTGCAGCTATTGTACCATAGAAATAACCACAAAAGAGGTGTATGTGTCCTACACATATTTGTTTTGTCTCAATTATATCAAAACATTGAACCCTTTTCCTTTTCTAGCATCCCCAATAGATAATTCTCAAGATTCTCCATAACATTAATGTGTATTGCCATAAATGTGATTAAAATCAACATAGAAATTATGCAATTCATTCCCCAACTTTATACAGAATGCATGTTATACTGATGCCACCTACAGGGGAAATCCTGAATCAGGACCCACTCTCTTGTCACTTAGAAGAGTCTGCAGACGAGTTTACTTTTTGAGTAAAGGAGGGGTGAGCCAGGGAGAAACGAGGCAGGCAAGGAGGAGTGAGCCAGGGAGAAAATGAGGCAGACAAGGAGGTGTCAGGGAGGAAAGGAGGCAGGTAAACATGATTGAGTCAGGGAGGAAAGGAGGCAGACAAGGAATAGTGAGCCAGGGAGGAATGGAGGAAGGCTAGGGGGAGTGGGCCAGGGAGAAAATGAGGCAGGGAGCAGACATGCATGCAGGAGCCAAAAATGGAAGGGGCATGCAGGAGCCAGGGGGGAGGAGGCAAATACAGATGGGCAAGCAAAGATATGACAGCAAACTATAAATGAAATCAGGTAATACTTACAGTAGTTCGGACTTTTCCATTCTATCACAAATACCATACAGCAAAGAAGACCAACAACAGACAGGACTGCAATCTTACTACATGCCCTACCAGCCATACTGCTATCCTGCCTCTCTCAATTACATATACAAAAATATATCACAGTCCTGCCTCTGTGTCTGTTAGTGTTACCTACTTAGTGGGAGCACATCCTCACTGTATTCGGTTTAGTATGGTACTGAGCCTGTCACATGCAGGTAACCCATACCAAATGTTGCAAGGAGTGACAAACTGAACCAGGTGCCTTGACATTTGCATTCCTCCCATATACTTAAATTACCACAAATTCACGCGTATAAGCCTAATTAGTGTAGGGGTCGCATTCCCCGTACCCTGGTGGAAAGCTCGAAGGGGTGAAACACCTGGGTAATCCTCCCCCTCTGTACCATACCGATCCAGTAACATAGGGAGCGAAGAACAGACAAGGGCTGGTAGTGTAATGGTTAGCACCCTAGCACGGTGCGAGAGGTCTGTGGTTCGATTCTCGGCCGATCCAATGACTAAGTTTTCCGCGACCTCTACACTAGTGTATAAGCTGCACCCTGACTCTGGGCCAATCCTATAAGCTGTGCTGGCAATCTGACAGGCGCACTAAATTAGTTCGGTTCTGGTTATAAAAGATATAGAAAGAAAGAAATGGGGGTTTGAGTCCTTGATATTTGCAATAACATTACCATTTATAATAATAAAGCTTAAATCCATCTATATACAGAGCTGTGCACTGAAATGGCTGAGACCAGTACGGACTATGACGGCCACGTTATCTTAACATCTCTTACACCACCCTCTTATATACACTACACTGAGCTCCTGGACCTCTCCTTTTCTCGGTGTTCCATCATCCTCTCTCAGGATAGGTCCATGAGCTGTTATGTGTAACCCTGAGACAGTGGTTATTCCACGAGGGGACTCTGGGCTGTATTGCACGCTGGCCGCAGGCCTAGTGCAGGTCCAGGGCTCCCCGAGTGAAATAACCATCGTCGAGGACATTTTAAGTGACGCTCTGCGTTTATTTCAAGGCCATAATTTACCTTTATTTACCTGAATAATCTAGGTCGAGAAACCCACCTCTTCCCTCCGTTCAGAGGTCGGGAGCAAGTCTGTCAGTTCTAGTCTGCTACTCTGCCAATTTGGCAGAGTAGCTCTTAGCCAATCAGAGATGACCTTCTATTTGGCCATTCAGTGACGTGACGTCAAAATGGCAACTGTGACAATTTCAAAAGATTTTGGATAGCCCTCAATCTTTTATAATATCCATGGGTTGAATGACCATCTATATCTGACAAATATATAGAACATCTGAGCTAAGCACAGCATAAATTTGATGTTTCAAAACTGAATATCTCATTTAGAAAATGTGATTATTTCTGACCATATTACTGTAGCATACAATTGCTCTCGAACTGTCCCCAAAGACAGTTCGAGCCTCTACGATCTAGAATAAACATGCAATTAAACTCTCCAGTGGTCACGTGACCCTCGAGAGTGTGCACTACGGCCACAGTGTCCAATACGGCCTAGGATTATTTTCATTGCTTTAACACTAACAGTCCGTATTCACCATGAAATAAATCATATAACCTAATTCTAAGCAACATATGCAATTTAAGAATACAAGAGGCATGTAAATGTCAAGGCCCCTGCTTCAGTTTGTCCCTACCAGCCAAAATTTCAGATTTGATAAAACAGACAGTATACATTGATTTCCGTTACTCAGGACTTGTCATGCAGCCTACAGCGATTATTGAGATGTGGGGTGCAAATTTTATACAGGATAGCTCTCCTGGGTGTGCGGACAAATATTCAGAGCCCAATATTAAACATACATAATCTTAACTGTCCTCAATAGATCTTAGATCTTGAATTATATTATCATGGTTCCTCTCCTCCATACTATAACTCCTAACCTGAGCCTCCTAACACTGTCAATTACTGCCCAACATTGCTGTGTTTGTTGTTGTCTTGGAGTGGAAAATGCTGTGTCACAGAAAAGTATATGTGCCGAATCCATGTAATTACACTTTGTAATTAATTACCTAATAGTTTGAGTTGAGTTTTGGAAGTTTCTATTGCATAACATCTCCTAATAAACACATTAAAAGAAACATCCATTAGATCATTGGGTGCAATTATTATAGAATTGCATTTAATGAAAATACAACCGACTCTATAATCATAAAACTTTGAGCGGCAAATCCTCTCACTCGCGCGCCACCTACAGGGACGCTGCTTAACTACTACTGAATGTTATTCCGCCATCTTGTTTCTTGTCCGCGGCCCTTCAACACGGGTAGGACTCATATATATTTTAATAGGGAAATTTTAGGCTTAACAAGTATCACAAATTCCTAGAAACATGCCACCAAAGAAGGCTAAGAATCCCAACAACCCGGCGGCGGCTGCAAAGAGCCCGACCAGGACGTCAACGCGTGCCATTAAGAGGAAAACACCCATGGACCCATCGGACCCACCTCGTGGTAAGAAGACGCCGCCATCGACGCCGACTGTAACAAGCGTGGCGCCCACCATCGAAGAACACCGAGCCCTGGCTAGTAGGGTCGGTGCTCTGGAAGATAAGGTCGGTACGGTCGTCACAAAGGTTTCGACGATAGATGCTACTTCCATTGAGATTCTGGGCACAGTTAAAGCCCTTAAGGATCTTCTCCCCCCAGCCCCACCGGCAACGGTGACGCCAACTCCGGCGACGCTGCCCGCTGCAGTGTCAACCCATGCAGCAGTGACAGCCCCGGCGCCCGGCATGCAGCCAGCGGCGTCCCAGTCCTCGGCCCGGAGCGCACCGCCAACAGACGCTGTCACAGCTACTGTCACCCGGCCGTCAACGTCGGTCATGGCCGGGGTGGCAGGCTTTCAACCCCCGCCAACAACGGCGTCTGCTCGCCCACCTACCAACGGCGGGGTTGTAGATGAATACTCCCTCCTCACCGCCTCGGCACCCACGGTGTCCAGGGCCGGAGTTCTCCCACTGGCCTTCACAGATACAACAGATCCTGTGCTCAACAGGCAGGTACAGGTCCTGCTCTCCAGCGCCCAACAGATATCTACGTTAAAAGGTAGGCCCACCCACCCGCACGAGTATGTCAGAAGGGGCCCCGCCCAGATTAAAACTACGTTAGCCACTCTAAAGTCAGAAGAGTATATATACGGGTTATATCATTTGATGAAAGATCCACGTACCCCACCCCTAGATCATCCATTTGTTGCAAAGCACATGTACCAAGTCGTGTGTGACGCCAAGGACTACGACTGGGAGCAGGTCCGGGCATGGTCAGAAGAGATACTGACCCGCATAGGTACGGGGGATCTACAATGGCAGGTAGATGCAGGGGAGATACAGCACCGCAGGTCTGAAACGTCTAGGGCTGCAGCGGGCGCTACATACAAGCTCCACAGTGCCCCTGCCACATCATATGCACAACCCCAATCCCACCAACAACATGCCCAACAACAACAAGCTCAACAGCAGGCACAGGGCCGCAAGCGTTTCAGGTCTGCCGCAGGGCGTACAGATGCCCCCTGTTCAGCATTTAACTCAGCTCAAGGCTGCATGAAACAAGACGGCCATGTTGAGGGTGGTGTGGTACAAGGGCACCATTGTCGGTACTGCCGCAAGCACAAAACAGCCGTTAACTTCCACCCCAGGGCAGGCTGTAGAAACAAGTACCCACACCTCACACCGTCTTTTCGACCCACGGCCGGGCAAGACCGGCCTAACCCCCATTATTAAATGTAGTTTGGTGCCAACACATGAGGTACTAGGAACAGGACCGTCCAAGGACATTGGTAGCATGCAGGGCAGAGAGAAGACCGGCACCACAGCTGCTGTAACCTCGGCCTGCATTAGTGTAGAAAAAGAAAAACAGCATGACGCGAGGCTAGGTAATGCCGCAGGCCTAGTCAACACACTAGACCGAGAGGTCGCAGGTGAAAACAAGAAGTATAACCCCTCTGACGCGCTTTCTTTCCCCAGTGAGGTGAGTGAGAATGCATGCGTTAAGGCCTCATTGGACATGACGCAGTTACATGAGGAGACCCTCACAGCCCCACACGGCCCCACTCCAGCTCAGTTCGCCCCAGTAAGAGCAGCGTACTGGCCAGTACTAACAGGGTCACAGTGGGAGCAGTACCCTGAATACGCCTCACTTTACACAGCAGTCAACAGCACAAATCTGCCAAACCACCTCAGTGCTCGTAGACAGGTACCATCAGCACTGAAACCAGACAGCTGGGACATCCGACTTAAAAACTACCATGATGTTGAAGTATGTCAATATGTCCGGTATGGCTGGCCGGTTGGTTATACGGCGGATGCCCCGCCAGCAGTGGCGTATGTTAATCATGACTCAGCAAAGAACTACCCAACTCATGTACGCCAATTCATACAGAAGGAGCTGAAGATGGGTGGTATTATAGGACCCTTCACAGACCCACCTTTCAACCCCTGGTTTCATGTTGCCCCACTTATGACGAGGCCAAAGGTGGACTCAGAGCAGCGCCGAGTCATACTAGACCTATCATATCCAGATGGGGGTGTAAACGCCGGTATCACCAAGAACTGCCTAGAAGGTAGACTGAGGGCGTATACTCTACCATCCATCGACGACCTCATACGCCAAGTCCAAGAACTAGGTCAGGAGGCGTACGTATGGAAGGCCGACCTGACACGTGCCTATCGCCAGCTGCGCTCAGACCCAGGAGATATGCCCCTCCTGGGTTTCCAGTTCGACAACAACTACTACCTGGAGGTATCACCATCCTTTGGCTGTCGGTTATCTGGAGCGGCTTGCCAGAGGGTGACCATGGCGGTAGTCTATCTCATGAGAAAGGCAGGATATTGGTCGTTGTCATACCTGGAGGACTTCTGCGGTGCAGAAGCTACGCCTCATCGGGCACAGAAGGCGTATGATTATTTCCAGGTTGTAACACAGGACCTAGGCCTAGCACTGGCGCCAGAGAAGTGCCAACCCCCCGTGCAAGCCCTGGTCTGGTTAGGCTTCCACATAGACACAAACATAATGACAGTGTCAGTCCCACACCAAAAGCTGCAGGACTTACTGTCTGACTGTCGTACGTGGATGACTCTCCGAAAAGCAACAAAGAAACAAGTCCAATCAATAGCGGGGCGCCTCATCCACATCTCAAAATGTGTCCCAAATGCTAGGCGCTTCATGTGTCGCATCCTCACATCTCTCCGACAGGCACCAGAGACAGGCACCATCCCAATCACAACGGCATTCAGGGCTGATGTAAAGTGGTTCCTGTCATACGCCCAACAAACAAATGGCGTACACCTGTTGGAACCAGACAGAGTCCAGTTCCACGTCACATGTAACTCGTCGGATACTGGAGGTGGAGGACACTCAGACACGCAGTACTACTCGCAGGAGTACGACGAGGCCCACCTACACCAGTACCCACACACCCATCAGCGCGAGGCAGTGAACCTCTTAGTGGCGTACAGGACACTGAAGCCGGCGTACTCAGCGGGCATGGAAGTGGTCCTTCACACAGACAACCTCTCGTCGAAGTATGCTCTGCAGTCAGGCAAGACCAAAGACCCGGTACTAGCAGCATGCGCCCGCCAGCTGTGGCTCGAGGCAGCATTGGCAGACCACAAGGTCACCGTCCTGCACCAGCCGGGAGTGGACATCCCCCTGGCAGACGCCTTGAGCAGAATGGCTCAGCCGACGAGGAGAGCATATGCAATGGCCCAGGTCGCTGCGAGGTCTTTAGCTCGCTGTGACCCACTGTCCCCCACCCCCACATTTGACAGGATATAATATTATTCCAGTGTATAAATATGTTTATGTAAAATGTCACTCAAACCTGTCATCTGTTGTAGGTACACAACTAGGACAACAGGCCCTGGTCTCATATAATGCAGCACTTGTTACAAAAACCTATATCAACAGACAGCGACAGGCCAAAATGTACTTAACTTTTGCCCTGCAATACGGTGCAAATATCTTAAACCCATCAGTTGCTGACTGCTGCTTGTATCAGCAGTATATGGCAAATACCCTTAAATCACCAGCAACAAGAGACAATTACACAAGCGGAGCAAAAATGTGGATAGAAGATAGAGGGGGGGACGGATCAAATCTCAGGTCCCACCAGGCTAACTCAGTGGCTAAAGGTGCACAGCGGTTAAACCCACATGTGCCCACGCCAGCTCCACCCCTCCTGCCGGCGGACCTAGTGAAGGCATGTAACTACCTCCGCAGGGCGGGGCACCCGGTGATAAAGGCTGCATTGTGTGTTGGCTATTTTGCTTTCTTAAGATGCTCTAATTTACTCTCCCCGTCAGCAGTACTATGGGGAGGCCCCCACACTCTAAGACGGTGTGATATAAACAGTGATGAACATGGACTCCACATTGTCATACGGTCGTGAAAAACAATCACACCAGGAACACTACCGGTAGTACTAGCACTCCCCCGAGTGCCTACATCCCCAGCGTGCCCATCCTCAGCGTGGGACGCTTATGCTAACAGTAGCCCGGCCTGCCCGACAGCACCGGCTTTCACTCTCCCAGACGGGACAGCCCTGTCAACACACCAGTTAGTGGTGGTCCTCAAAGAGGCACTTTTCTCAGTGGGCTGCCCGTATGCCAAAGACATAAAGTCCCACTCATTAAGAAGAGGGGGCGCTCAGGCAGCTGTAGCATCAGGTTGTGATAGAGAAGACGTTGCATACCATGGTACATGGGCAACTACAGCAGGACTCAAAGCGTACGTCCCATCGAACTCTACCCTCAAAGTCTCAGCTGCACTAGCAACTTTGTTTGCCCCATAAATACATGGACTCCTTCAGGGACTACTTATTTTGTTATTGACAATCGTTCAGTCAACTTTATTTACTGTCATTTTATACCTGTTGTTAAACATATCATATACCCTAAACTGTTTTAAAAGGGGTCTCCTTTATTCAATGGAATACCTGTAACTGTATGACATGTAAACTCTTAAACACAGGATAAAATTCCAATATATAAACTAAGTCGTTTGTTGTTCATTGGGTGCAATTATTATAGAATTGCATTTAATGAAAATACAACCGACTCTATAATCATAAAACTTTGAGCGGCAAATCCTCTCACTCGCGCGCCACCTACAGGGACGCTGCTTAACTACTACTGAATGTTATTCCGCCATCTTGTTTCTCGTCCGCGGCCCTTCAACACGGGTAGGACTCATATATATTTTAACCCACCCACCCACACCATAAAAATAAGATATAAATCTTAAACTAACTAAAAGGATATCCCATAAATACATGGACTCCTTCAGGGACTACTTATTTTGTTATTGACAATCGTTCAGTCAACTTTATTTACTGTCATTTTATACCTGTTGTTAAACATATCATATACCCTAAACTGTTTTAAAAGGGGTCTCCTTTATTCAATGGAATACCTGTAACTGTATGACATGTAAACTCTTAAACACAGGATAAAATTCCAATATATAAACTAAGTCGTTTGTTGTTCATTAGGCTATTATCAAAAGTAATTTTGACATAGGATCTCATGCATTATTCTAGGGTTTTGGATCAATTTCCATGAGCTCTATACCTATAACATTACGCTGAATGAACCCTATATTATATGCTGTGAGTAGGGTGGCTGGAGGGTCTGGATGATCGTTCAATGCGTATCTGATCCTGTGTTAAATGACCCTTTTACAATGCCTTGTCATTCTGGCTAGGGAGTTGATAGAAACGTCTAGTAAATTGGTATGTTGAGATATTGAATGGGTCAATCTTATAAGAGCTGGAATAAGCAAAGTAAATTGTATTACATAATGTAAACAAGGGGCAATGTTGACAGACCTCCACATTCCGAGCCTGTTTTGAGCTCTATGTGAGTGATTCTCCCAACTGCCAGTTGGGAGAATTCACACTGAGCAAAGGCAAATTCATATATCAATGCAATTCTTTTTTTGTTATAATGGTATTGAATGCAGGTACACACCGGTGTCCTTTACATTGTGTAGGCAAAATTATTTGTATGGTAGAAAGAGCACTTAAAATTACATTTTTGTAACTAAAGATTTGTATAGAAATTCTGAATTCGCAATTTTTGGCAAGTTACCACATAGACATCTTAATTAACTTAACATGATACATTTTGAATGGAAATGAAAGGCCCTAGCGCCAGCCAGCGTCAGGGCATCTCCTGGGGGTCATATGGGGGCCTGGGACCCCAATCTCAAGTATTAACTTCATCTTATAACACTAGAGGGCCCCTCTGCCATAGGCTATAGAGAGATTCAAGGATGGCAATTAGTGCATACTTTAGACATTGGTGGCAGCAAGGTGCTGTGGGGGAGGCTTTGGTCCTATGTATGTACCATGTACCAGTCCTCAGATCTGTCAGAAAGGTTCGAGGGGTGAGGTATATGTATTTAGCTACAGCTAGTTACTTAGTTACTGTATCAACATAACACTGATAGTGCATTAAATGTGAATATTGGGGCTTTTTATACATATATGATAGATATGTTACTGATTCATTTGAAAAAATGTTCCGGCCACCCTACTGTGAGAGCTACCATGTACTGCCTTCTCCTTCCTTAGTTCGTCAGTTTGACACCAGGGGGAATGCCAAGGCAGTGACAGAATCAAGGGTGAGCAAGATGTAATAAAATACCCAGCCAACACACCCAAATGGGCCCCAGGTGGGTCACATATGAGCTACCATACATATATGGGGTCTAGATGGGCTGCCCATCTTTGGCCTACTTTGTTTTGACCAGGGCTATCAGATAGGCAAATACGGGATAGCTCTCCCAGGTGCGCGGACAACAGCGCAATCTTAATCTTACATCTAAAATGTCTTAATCTAATGAGACCCAGATGAGACAACATAAACATCTAGG
The DNA here is from genome assembly GCA_947462335.1 of Harmothoe impar. NCBI lineage: Eukaryota > Metazoa > Annelida > Polychaeta > Phyllodocida > Polynoidae > Harmothoe > Harmothoe impar. Next base: position 15,670,075 of record OX381721.1, on the reverse strand, counting down.
CTAAAAGATAAAAACAAGAAAAAAATGAGGGTTGGGGGGCAGAGCCCCCCCCCCCCCCCCCATTACATAATAGTCGACTAGCCTGTCCTACAATGGTGTGCTTTATTGAGGAATTACAGTACTAATTTTAAGATAATTAAGACGATCTTAGTTCTGTGTTAAGATTGCGCTGTTAACGTTTATCCGCGCACCCAGGAGAGTTATCCCGGGCGTACATCAGAAGTCCTGAGCCCATATGGGCTTGCCCAGATTGAAAGTGAGCTGGCCCTGTTCACAGTGTCTAGACCTATTACCTTAATTCGAATTACGGTGATAGCTAGGTAGCCACTTAGGATATTGACAACAAATAGAAGGGAGTTGATTTAGCCTACTTAGGAGCAACTATATGAGCTGTTGTTGCACAAATATACTTATAGGAGATATACATTGCCATATGTATGGCATTTTAGAGGCCAAATGGCATGGTTTATGTGTGACAGGGTTGAGAATTTTTTTACATGTATTACCGTAATTCAGGCTGCAATTAACATAGGGTATCACTGTAATTCATTGGTAGGTATTACCGTAATTCTGGGATATATGGTATTTCTACCTGGTTTCTTGCCTTTAAAATGACATGTTCACTTTCCAAATGAACAGAACTTGTTTCCATGATTATTATCATGTCTTCTCCACCTCTTGATATAAAACATTCACTATCAGGGGCAAAACACCAATCACTTGGTCATGTATCACTGTAATTCTGGCCCTCACTAGAATATTACTGTAATTCTATCCCTCACTGAAGTAGCACTGTATGAATATCTCAAGACCAGGGTCAAAATTCATTTGCCCCCCCCCCCATTGTTAAAAGATGATCACCCCTTACCTGCCAGAAGCATGTGGGTTTGTAAATAGAAACACTCCAATTTAAGTCACCCCAATAATGTGTGTGTGTGGCACTGCACTCAGTGTCTGGGGCCTGTCTGGCTAGTGGTGCAGAGGCCAGTTTACCCTGTATCCTACACCCAACCACCACAGTGAGCACACCACACTGTAAAAAAAGGATGTACTTTCTACAGGGGTACAATGTAAAACGCTACAGTGATTCACTGTTATCCTGAATACGTTGAAGCATTGTAAATACCAAACAGTTTACGGTGAATCAGTGTAATGTGGCTACATCTTGTATAGGAGATTCACATAACAAGGATTCAATGTAGTTTGTGTTTTTTGCCTATACCATCAGATGGAGCCACATATGTTATATCCTACCACATAGGTCAATTTGTAGCAGAATGTGAGTGTTTATTGTACCTCAATGCACAGGGCGAACTTATAGTGTTTAGAAACTAGTATTGGGGTGAACAGATTCTATCATTACAAGGTTTGTTCACCTGATTTTAACGTTTAACGGGCAAGTGAAATAGTTAAACCCACAATTACTAAGTTGATTGGTATTACAGTCAACGGTAGGCCTATAGTGCTGCAATATAGATCAACATGTTACATTCATAGTAGGGTGAAACAAAGGGATTTTCGAATCAGTGATCAGCTGATGAGAGGGGGGGGGGGGGGTAAAACAACTACCTAATTTCAACAGTACAGGGCTACATCTCTGAATCAAATAACAAGAACACCCCTCCGTTATGTTGGTAAATAAATCACTGCCTAATAAATAACACGTGGCCCATTCATTGGTGGCATACCTAAAATGCTAATTATAGAAACCGTATATATATATATATGTACATGTGGAAGGAATATTTAGGTCACCCACTCACCCAGGAGACAGCAGTAGCAGTCATTTTATTAGGTTGAGGGGGGGGGGGGGGCGTAACAAGCAGAACAAGTTTCCCTTTAGCCAAGGCTATGATTGAGGCAGGAATGTCCAAAGGTTTGTAGTATCCTATTAAAAAAATGAAATCCCCTGACAACTAATAATACCGTCAACATCATTGTATATACATTGTAGACACCTGCTTTTTCTTTAATGTTTCATTAATCAGTGGTGAATATAGAGTTGGTCAAGTAATATATTTGTCATCAAATTGGGGAATAATATCATCTCTGAAATAATTTGAATATGATTCTAGAAGGTTATAGGGCACCAGAGGGGCAATTGGACCCCCCCCCCCCCCACTTCTGATACAGAATGTGCACTCCCTAACTAGCTATGTAGGTTACAACAATTCGTACGTGTAGCCAGGCTTCCAGACCTGGTCAAGCTCTCTGCCCAGGTAGACCTAGCACCTAGGCCGTCCCCAATGCTCCACCAGGAACAGGTGAGTATAGTTTCTGAGTTCATGCCAAACCATTTTGTGTGCCTCTATATCATAATATGGCTGTATTATTGAGAAAGCCTAGAACCAATGCAATGTATATCAAAGTGAACTATTATATCTGCAACTTTATCTTCCCCATTGTATGTGACCTGTGAAATGCTTCCCATGAAATGATAAATACATCACCAATAAAATAATGAACCTTATGTATTACAGTTAGAAATGTCTGCCTATGCGACTATGAGCTTGTATGACGTTTTACTACACAGCCATGACTAGTATTATTGGACCATTGCAGTAGGCAGGCCATTCCACTAGTAACTGATGACTTAATGCTCCAATCAACAACTTTTGATCTTGGCTAGTTGGCGCCACTGCCCACTATTGCTTCAAAGGGGGTCTGTCCCCGTCAGAGTACACCAGGACCCGCCCACAGGTTGTGTTATACACCTCCCACCTAATAAGATCTGTACTTTTACAACCCCAGAGTGGCCTCACCCATTATGTACAATTAAGGTGGCAGGCGAGTATAGGCTAACAGTGACTACAATTTCACTCTATTCCTACCATATGATCCTAAGGATATAGACTCTCCGAAAATTCAAAAAAATAGGGGAGTCCCGCACTTGCTTCTGAAATGTTTAACCTCAAAGTTTGAGTGACCTGTAGTTGGATTATATGGGTTGGAACAGTGTTATATAATGTTGTATGTATTGGACCCTATTGGAAGTCCCCCCTTTGGTGGCTGCTCAACTGTGACCCCGCACACCTGTGTGCGCATACCTGTCTTCCCGCCACAGTCACCACACAGCAAGCGTCCTGTAAACGTAACTACATATGTTTTATACTCCCACAAAATATAATTCATCGTATTTTCTTACTGAAAAATGGGTTTTTCAATATAGGGTCCTTGGCTTATCAGTATGTACTTTTGTCATTGGAAATAAAAAAGATCTGAAGAAGATGACATGGAACAGGCAGCTTTCAACATGTATTTCACATCCGAGTCTGTGGGCCATCTGTCTGCAGTGCTGGCATCTAATCTGAGGGTTGGCACTTTCATGGCTCAGCCAGACCACCTTGCAATGATTTTATGGATAATTTTTATCGTTCTATACTTCAAATATATATACATATGCACAAAGACTCTCGCGGAAAATGTGTTTGCAATGCCAGCCAGCAACCTTAACCTTAGTGCTGACCCCCTTATGTGTAATTAACCTTAGTGTTACGACAAATCTAAGCCCAGACCAGGTCGTTGTCTTTCACCTGTAGTGCCAACCTCCATATATGTACAATTAACCCAACCTTAGAACCAGCCCAGACCTGTCACATATTCTAACTATAAACACTTGAAGGGGTAAAGGACTCTCATTTCCAACAGGTCGAGTTACATATACTTGATTGTTTCTATTTATATGGGTTGTGCGGTGGGCAAACAGACCACTGGAGTGTGACCTCAAGGTAGGGTAACTGTGATTCAGTCAGTGATGTATAAATATAAATTCAGAAAAAAGAATATATTCCCTAAAATTCAGAGTCGATGTTAAGTGTATATATGAGTGATAACTGAACCACAGTTATAGAGTAAACTATTCCTACTAGTTTCGGTCTTTTCAGACCTTCGTCAGGGAATACTCTTTATTTTGTCAGAGTTGCAGGTACATGGCATATGAGTCTTTTCAGACCTCTCTTGTATTGGAGTTGTTTCAATGGAAATTATAGTCCGTGCCACTGACGCTAGGTGGTATGGCTACCGTCAGTTCCAGCCTGCCGCGGCCATATGCAATAGCCGGGAGTTCCCTGCTTTTCTGCTGGCTCAACTCGCTCCTTATGTAATAGAATAGAGATTGGCGGAAGTCACGTGATAGTCACGTGATCAAACAACTAGAAGAGGAATCTATTTATAGAAGATCACGTGACAAATGACGTCAGACCACAAAATGGCGCCAGCACCCCATAAACTTAGGCCAGACGACGATGGGAGTAACCTATGTTTAGCTGGATAAACTATGGAAATTAATACATGCTTGTATCTGATTGGATAATTTTAAACAATAGTCATTATACTAATAGGCCTAGGACTGTACATTGGTGAATAAAATCTGCACATAAAACCAGATATAATAAATTAGTACCGGTACAGTCTGAAAAAAATTAAATATAAATATAAATAAATATAAATTGCCATACATGTATTATGATGTACACATGATCACATATATTGGATATGATATATCATACACTGAAAGCTGCTTATCACTATAACCCTAACATAGAGTTTACCCCTATACCCTTCAACCCTCAAATGCTATACTACAGGTCTCGTGTACCACACACTACTCACTGTAGTTATGACTCTGATCTAAATAATACCCATTGCTGACTATTGTAACATGGAGTATTTGGAATCGCTTGCCTAAGAAAATAATATTATATAAGATCTGCTGGCACGAATGTATTTTGCTGGTTTCTATTGGCTTCAATAAACGTGATGGTATCACATAATTTAAGTGAATCATGCATGTACGTCTGTGTGCATGTGAAAAATAATTTAGGATAACAGGAGGGAAGGGGTATTGGATAGCAGGCAATGAGACCTGACGTGGTAATAACCTCCAGTTTTGAGCAGGCTGAAGGGTGAGGTGTAAGATGGAGTGGATTGGCTAAATTCACAACCTATAGATATATCCGCGTGGCTAGGTAGCTGCGCCATGATAGTTACATTACTCCTTACTGTATATCTAGGCTGTATCAGCAGGGATTTTGACAGGGCTACGTGCTGTGCCATATACCCATTAATAAAAATCTTTTCAAAACTGAATTTTCTTTCAAATATTCCAACCAGAGCCAAAAATGATGAAATCATTGCCAATTTTTTATTGGATGCGAAATGAGAATAATATCATAGTCTTGTCTTCATAAAGTTCTATCAGAATGTCTCCCCAACAAACTAATCAATGGCTTATTTTGCTATGGAACATTCTGATTTAGAATATGTTAATATGACACACTTTAACTTTTTAATTATACCTTGCTTCAGATCACCCTACTTGCCCGATGGCTGTACAAAAGAGATGAGTATACTCTTAGATAAGAGTTTACAAACATAGCCATTTCAACTGGTCAATAAAAAGTATATGTAACTCAACCTATATGGTGAATCATTGATCAGTAAGAACATACAACTGCAATGCCACTTAGCAGTATGTTGTTATACTAATAGCAAACTTTTTGTATACCCAAAGGTATGTTGACAGAGCAGGAGATCCAGAGCTCCACAATGATCTGTCAGGTGACAGGTTCTTCACAACCAGTACCTTGGATCTGGACAGTCTAGGCCCAATTGTGTCGAAGACGCTCAACACTGTGGACCGCGTAACCTGATACCACACCACCCTATCAGCTGATCACATATTGCAGCACATATGGAGTGCAGACTGATTTGAGTGTGTGTCTCTGTGCTAATTTCATGTGATTTGTTAGTTATTATATTAAACATTACATTAAAGCCAGTGAGTACGAGATACGGCTTCACCATTATGGCATAAGGGTGTGGAAAATGGCAATTTGTTTACTTAAGCATAGTAGCTCCACATGAATAAAGAGGGAAGAATATGAAATCATAGTCAGAGAAAATAGTTGCACTTTTCAATTAACGATAGAGATGAGTAGGTGTAAATGAAATAGAATTATCGCTTTACTATATTATCATAAGTATTGAACGAGTTGTTAAATATCACTATCCTATTGCAGTCAAATTTAAAGAGTATAACACAATGTATATGGTCAAATATAGTTGAATTCGATGCTCATATTTCATGTTTCTAGGTACATACCAATGAAGCGGAGAATGCAGGAAGAGCTTGAATACCATGCCAAAAATGAGAGTTGCATTTCGGTATGTGTTCAACGTGCATGTATAATGATGTATCCATTGATAAAAATAGATAAAATAGCATGAGACGATATCGGGATCAATTGTGGTGCGTTTTCAGTCATCATCATTAAGAATAAGAACATATATATCTATATTTATTTATATACGATCAACCCCTTTCCTGTAATCAACATGAGGTGTTAGGCGAGGCTGATAGAGGATTAATACTGGCATGTGAAAGTTACTTCACACTTATTTCAACATGATTATATTAATCAGCTGAATAAAATTTCATAGAAAAATCAACCCGATGAATAAAAATAATGTACACTTTATATTTACAGATTGCTCCTGCAGATGTTGACAACATGGGAGATGTATGGATATATTGGAAAACGTACTTAGATTCTACCCATGATGGCTGGTTCTTGATTCTATGTGTATATGTATTGAATCACACAAATTTTGAATATGCTTATGTTGAATTCATCAAAATTATTAGCGACTATTTGTGCACTTCTCAATTAGTTTTATATCTTTCAAGTATTGATTTATGTGTACATGTATTTAAATGAAATAAACTATTGAGAAGTCGGATATTAATTTATGATTGTACTATACCCTGAGACATTGGAACTGGAGACTGGTTTAGAAGGCAGTATGGCAGTATGGCAGTATGGCAGTGGGGCAGCAGGACATTTTGAAAGTTTGGGGGGGGGGGGGGTTGCAGAGTCAGACTTTTCCAGGGGCCTTGAATAAATGCCAGGAGAGTGGGGCTTATTCACACAATTTGTCAGAAGTCTATTATTGGGATGTAAGAGTAAGAACCAGCCCATCTGTATATTATATATGTGTGTGTGCTACAATTGGAATAAACTGTTGCATAAGTCATACACAGTGTTCTTTTTGGTGTATCCTTTTCTATATAGCCTTTTGTATATAGCCTTTTGAATTGATTAATTATCAGCCAGAATATAAATAGATGTGACATGGTCCAGGAATGGGAGCATTAATGAACCCTGCAATAAGACCCCTTTCACAAAACATCCCACATATGGCTAGCAAGGAAAGTGATAATTGTCTGGTAAAGAAAAAGGAAAAGACATCAAGTCATCCAAATAACGGTGAATCTGTGCCGTAATAACTGGGGTCTCGTTGAAGAGACATGGGTTTACCGTAAAATCATGTTAAATGCTAGTCACTTTCTGTGGAAAGAAAACACTGAATCATTGTAGCTGTTCTATAAAAGGGTGAATAACCGTATATTAAAACATTGAGTTACCATAATACCACTGCTAAATAAACGCAGAATCTCTGTAAATTGAGAACGCTGAATCTCCGTCAAATTAACGGTGACAGTTCCCCGTAAAAAAAACGGTGAAAGCGATGTCCCGAAAGTTGCCAGTGATTCAACGTCATTTTGACGACATTTTTTTTACAGTGCACCACAGTGAAGGCCCTATAGAGATACCTGGTATGTTCAAATTGATCATGTTCATGTTCTATTTGCACACAGAAGTACAAGTTAGGAGAGCACATGAGACCTATACAAGTAGGGTGTTTATGGCTGCCAGGAGGTTTGTCTACATGTATAACTGCTATCTGTATCAAATATAACATCTGTATGACATATAGAGACCATCCATTAATTACAGACGCACCAAAGGGGTGGGGGTAGGCCAAATGGGTACAGATGCATACAGGGGTGGGGGTCAAGGCCCATTTTTGGCATACACTATGTATGCATAAGGGCCGATCTTCTGGTAATTTTGGACTAAAACTGGTACCTTATTAGGTCAAAACATCTAGCCAAATTTCACAGATTTTCCTATTACAGATTAGATAAATGGCAAAACTTTTTTTTAAGTGTTTTTATTAAGGAATACAGTTATTATGTAAATACATAATCTGCCTCTGGACTCAGCAATGCCGTTATGCTGTCCAGGCCTTCTTATGGCTATAATTCACTAATTAACTAACGTGTAATGGTGTCTCTTTATGTTACAATTTGACAAATAAACACATGAATAAGCAGACTTGTTTGTCTTTTGATGAAGGATGAGATGAGGATGAGTTACAATTAATATCGTATCAATATACATAATGCTATACACCTTCAGAATTACAGTAATAACATGGAGTGAATTACAGTAATACACTGTCAACTGAATTACGGTGATACCTGCCAAAATACAACAACAGAATTGTGGTAATACCCTTGAGTGAATTACAGTGATACCCTTGATATATTGGAATAGGTATTATGCAAAAACTAGGGCATTTACACCAAATACATGCATAGGTATATTACCTCTGCTACTTATAGAACATATTGTCCAAAGAACAGGGTTCAGATACCTCTGTATTCACTACAATGCCATGAAATAGGAATGGACTGAAATCACCTTCGGCCATTTTTAATTACCGTAATTCGAATTAAGGTAATAGGTCTAGACACTGTGCTGTTAGGATATAAGTGGGACCCAGGTGTGCTCCCTTAGTTGTGGGTGCAGATGGGTCAAAAGCGACCTGGCGACCTGGGCTGTTTTGAAGGCGACTTTTGACCTAATGCAATAATATAAGTGACCCCGTGACTTTTGGACAAAATTGACAATGGGCCAAAGGTTCTAAAAAAGTCACTTTTCGACCCCTTAATTTCGGCGACTTTCTGACCTCGGGGGGGGGGGGGGACCCCTCGGCACCCCCCTTAGTTGGGGGATACACATTGGCGGGAGGGGGCTGGAGGGACGGGTGCAAATATTTTAACTCTCTTGTAGTTGATGGCCATCTGTTCTGGGTAGGTACCAACAAGTATTCCAGTGGGTTGGTTAATTTATCTGCAATTTATGTCATCTCTTCCCTTTATTCAAGGAGGAGAAGCAAAATGCATTTGTGGCTAACTCCAACTCTGATCACATTGGGTGACACAGTCAGAGTTCCTGTAAGTCTGGGATTATGTATTATTATATTAATATCCAGAGGAAGGTTATATGAATGAGAATGCTCCTTAGTTTCTCTATTAATACGAGAAACAAGAGAATAATAATATTAATACGAGAGACAATTTCAGGTAATATGAACTGTGAAAGCTGTTTCATTTTCAATGGTTTTAAAGTAATTGTGAATTTATGCCTCATTGCAATAAAAACGAGAAAATACCAGTGGGCACAGAACATTGAATTAATGTTGATAGATGGTTGTCATGGTTGATTCATTGTTAATTCAATGTTGATTCAATGTTGAACTGAATTCTGTGCCCACTGGGATGTCTTTAGGATATCAAATCCCTTGTACTCTCAAAGATGACATCTAGTGGTCAGCTCAGGAAGAATAATAGCAAACGTAACCCAGGGTTAGCCCAGATGTACTATACTCTTTTGGGGAAAGGTCTTTCTATGTGACCATGAAAGTTGTGTTGTGCAGAATTAGCCCAGAAAGTGAAGTTGGTGGGCTGGCCCACATGGGGACCACCTGGGAGCCTACACCCAGCCCATGGGTAAATCCATGGAGACCTCACTTAGCCCAGCTCTAGCCCAGGTGAAACCAAGGCAGACAACATATAGCTTAAAAAGCTATTTTGAACCTGCATTTCCTAGACAAAATGGACTATTGAGGATAGATTAAAGTATATGCAATCCAAGAACCAATAAACCCATTTACGCTCTCGTGTAATCTATTAACCTTTGCATCAGATGACTGGTGGCCCACTCTACTTTTTTTTCATCTTATATTAAAGTAGGATGATGTCATGTCTTTGATTTGTCTTTATCTTTAAGTAGATGCCACAATAGGATCTACACTCTCTTTATTGAATAATTGTTTGATAATTAATGACATCTATAAACATGACATTTTGATATCTAACGACAGGCACTAGTTGACCAAACTTATTGTCTAAATAGAGGCCAATAGAATAGGAGTTTCTGGTAATATGTTGCAATAAAACCAAACATGACCCAGTTATATATATATATGCAATTTAACGATGAATTCAAATACCTGTTTCTTTTGTCAGTCGGTCGTGGAATTCAAGGTTTTGATGTTAGAATCAGGTTTAAATACCCATACACCCCTTGCTACATACAATTCACCGTCAATCTTGTTTCAGTCCGTGTATTTGACGAAGGTGAAGAAAACTCCCCCCCCCCCAACCTTGTTACGTGTGGTTGATATTTCGCCTCAAACGCTGTCTGGGATCAGTTAATTTGAACTATAACAGTTTTTATATCATTATAAAACAACACTTGGACAGTTTTTGTATCATTACATAAGTAACATATATAAACGAAAACAATACAGTTTTACATGTAAAGAGTATCAAACCCATGATACAACAGGTACAACATTACCAATAAACTGACCAAAGATCACCAATGTTATGTGCTGGCACGCCACATATTCCTCTCAGTCTTCAGGCCATCTTAAACGGGTCTTTATCTGCTCTTTCTGTCCCTCTTTTGTTTGGTGACCATATGCGTGGCAGACACAGACAAATGTATTCATGCAGACTTCATTCTCATGCAGCTTTTTCTCCATGAATACGAACTCAGCTGCCGATATTTCGTTAAACAGTCATTGCTCACTCACTCACTCACTCACTCACTCACTCACTCACTCACTCACTCATTCACTGCTGTCAGTGATAGGAGGGTATCTGACAAGCTGCTGGAGGTGGTTTACTCTAGGGGTTTACTCCATGTCGTTTAACAGTCATTGCTCACTCACAAACTCACTCACTCACTCAATCACTCACTCACTCACTCACTTACTCACTCACTCACTCACTCACTCACTCACTCACTCACTCACTCGCTCACTCACTGCTATCAGTGATACGAGGGTATCAGACAAGCTGCTGGAGGTAGCTTACTCCAGGAGTGTACACCAACTTGAATAGACTACAGTTATTTACCGTTGCCAGTTATTTACCATGACCATTACCAGTGTAAATTAACTCCTTCCTATACACCTGATCTAGATATCATGTCCATGTTACACACAACCATATATCCTATACGTTTACACGCATGTCTCTGTAGTATAACTATAAGGGCCACATATATACTCTATTTCAGGATGCCCTTTGTCGTCATGATGCATAAATGCAGCCCTGTCGAGTAAGGGTTTATCTTACTAGGTCGATGAACAGGTCAGCATGATGCATTTATTGCACTCACCAGGGGTGCATCCATGCGTCATTGTGACCAAGAGCATAATACATTAAAGTAGGATGCGGCCCTTAAAGGGATGTATATATATATATATATATATATATATATATATATATATATATATATATATATATATATATATATATATATATAGGTGTAGAGTGTATCATACCACAACGTACACCCAACGTCTGGACGCTATGTACGACTACAAAGGTTCATTCATGGACCCCCCACGTGCCTATATGGGGACAGATCATAAACCTATCAGTGTCCAACACTATAATCCTCCACACTGATTGGGGCTTTATGGTGTCTCAATGAATATATACAGCCTCACAGGGGATAAGGCGCACCCGTTACGTACATTTACCGTCCACCATGTGGCATGTTTACATCTAGGCAGATGGACGAATATACAGGGAAAGAACAATACATTATTCATGTAGTCTTTCCCACTTACATTTCATTCGCTCATTTACCTATATCAATAAATAAAACATATATAACAAATACAAACCTCTTAATAACTCCCATTCCTGTACATTCTTGTACCATGTAAATATCATATAGACATCTAACCCGTAGATAAAACGTCCGTTAGATCCTTAAGGGGGCACAATGGGGTAGAGAAGTAGAACAGTTAATCATGTATATTTCAGTAGAATTGTGTTAAAACTAGAGAAATTATAATATGGTTATGACCATATGTAAGGCCTTCATTAAATTCCTTCCATTATTTGGTGTTGCTATGGCTGTGGAATGTTTATGGAACAAAAACGTTCTTTTTATGACTTTCTCATTAGAATGGCACTATTGTATAGAAATATGATGTAATGTTAGTATTTTAACGCTTGAAGGTGCAGACAACCAGGTGTCTATGTTCGATTCAAGGTGTTTCTATCCTTTGCATTAGATTAAAGCACTATGCGGTTCCTATTGAAGGGTTGCTTAACTGTTAACCCGTGGCACCAGTCTTTCTGTATTAGATTGTCACCACGCATACATGGATACCCTATCTATGTTAAGGAGAGATCTATGTACGAGGGGTCTATGGGATTTAGACACTGACCGTAGGGAAGCTGTCTAAATCACATAGTCCCCGAGTTAATTACCCTACATGAAAGGCTGAATATACGGGATATAGACACTCTCAAATCCAGCACTGTGATTGGTCGATTTGAAATACTATATCAGACTATATCAGACACACTATTACCCTGAATTACAAAAAAGACTCATAGTCATACTACTCCATGTAATGTACATGATTGTTCCTCTTTAATGGGGGGTAGATGCCTAAATTCGACATGGCGACATGGCCATTTCTTAAAATCGACATGCGACATGGAGCTTAGCGACATGAGGGAAAATCTTAGTGACATGACATATTTTTTAAAACCGACATGGGACATGACAGGTTCTTGGGACGACATGGGACATGGGAATTTTAAGTAACATAACATGGCCATTTCTTAAATTCGACATGCGACATGGGGAGCCCCCATCTAGACCCCCTCTTTACAGTCGTCCTCCGTATGCTATGAGTGGAGTTCAGTGGATCTCTGTATTTATTTTATGTGATTAATTATTACTTCTATTAAGTCCCCATAACAAGCCATGTCATTTTTGGGCAGGATGCAAAGGGTTAAAATGAACAAAAGGTGAAACTGATAAAGATATTTTAGAACCTGGACAACACCAGCAAGCAAAGAGTTTTAGGCCATCACCCAGAATACACCAAATTTAGCTAAGTTTAGTTTTACCTGCTGGTCCAGGCGAGATTAACCAATAGAGAGAAACAGACAGAGGTTGGCAAGAACCTGCAGTGTGCAAACGGCCAGTAAAACCAAGGTCCTGCGAGTAAGGGAACTACGCGATTGGATTGATTTAGATCGATCTCTGTATTCATTTAATGCAATTATAGATAAGTTCAATTAAAATGAAATTTAGATAAGAATTTAATTGTAGAAAGATTTAAACATAAATGCAGGTCGCTGAAGGGTGAATATGAATTTACCATGCCATCAACTCACCTAATCTGCGATTAATCCTAACACAACTATCTTAACTATATGACAAATTAGCCATTATAATGATGTAATTCATCACTCTATCATACCAACGTGTTCGTTGACCTACCTATTTTCCAACTTACTGTTTAAGAGTATCCCTCTTACTGTGTTCTCTTTCACTTGATCCTTCCTCTCATCCGTCCCTGACGGGACCGACCCTATTCCGCATTAGCAAGATGTCTTGTGTTCAGCGCCATGTTGATTGGTACCAGTGTAACCAGTGTAACCTCCAGCAACCAGCTCAGCCAAATCTCTGGTACAAAATTAGGGTACAAACAGGGTGTGAGTATTGTGAGTGGGTTGTACCTGGGCATTACTTATGTCACCTGTCCCTCATAGAGTAGTGGTTTGCATGGTGGATTCATGATGAAGAGGACCTAAGCTCAAATCCCTCCCAGGCCACATCTTGTCACCATACCATTAACAACCAATACCTTTTCTTACTTATGTATATATAGCGCCTTTGAAGAAATAGGAATAGAAAATTTGTTCAAAGACTATTGATATTTCTTTGATATCATTTCAATGTTGTTACTCACTTCTACCTATCAAAACAAAATATATTTGATATATAAGAGTGTAAATTCATGGTATGGTAAATTCAAGATATGACTTGACAGGGATTTGAGCTTAGGTCCTTTGCATCATGAATCCACCATGCTAACCATTACTCTATGAGGGACAGGTGACATAAGGAATGCTCAGGTACAACCCACTGACAATACTCACACCTTGTTTGTACCCTCGGACCTGAGATTTGGCTGAGCTGGTTGCTGGTGACAAGGGGGATACACTTGGTACCAGAGCAACACCTGGTGGCAGCACCAGTATCTCGCTTGTGCCTAATTCAGGACTGTGCTTCCCCCTGCACCACCCTGTATAGGGTCCTTCCATGAAGGCACCTCAGAATCCACTCTCTATTAGTTTTGACCAAGCCTGTACTAGGTGCAGTATATAGCATACATGGATGGGTAGTCCCTAGAACTACTGTGTGTATACCGGACATTGGGATACCTATACACTCTCTGGACTGTCCCACCAAGGCCAACAGGTAACCATATTTTACTGTAATGTCTTATTGTATGATTTGTTAAATGTATGTGGTGTGTGTCATCTTTTGGCTCTTTATATTTCTCCTACATATTATAGGATATATATTATGATGTATTTGTATTATTGTATAAGGTGTTGCATCTATTTAGTAGTAGATGTGTGTCATTTGTTGGCTGGCTACATAAAAAAATATGTCTTGCCCCTCGTCAGTGGTAGACGATAGAATTATACATAGATGCAGTTCTTGCTATATGGAATTATTTCGTTCTCAGAGCTACTATCAAAGTGAACTCTCAACTTTTTGAGAGATGTTTTGTCTGTATAACCAGGGATGAGATGTCCAATCAGGCATACATTCTTCATATTAGTCTGGTACCGTGATCATTGATTCTATTTGATACGTGTTCATCAGAAGGCATACACTTTACTCATTGAGTTGAGATCTGTTTACTTTACAGTTCTACACACTCTCCCTGTCTCCTTGCTGTGGCCGAGAAGGCTGAGAAGGGCAGCACGGGGTGAGTACCTATTATAACACTGTATCCTGGGAAGTCAACTTTTTGAGTAGCTGGACTAGGCCTAAAAGAAAAGGGTGTTTATGGTTACCCGACCCTACTTAACAAAACAGGGCTGGCACTATAAAATTTTGTCCAATTTTGAAAAAGGCTCTAATTTTGTCCATGTTGGGGCTATTTTAGAGCTGGAGTTGTGGCTGCACGAGTCGAGGAGGTGCTCGGTGAGTCAGCACTGAGTTCACTACTAGTAGTCAATTCCTTTGTATTTTTCAGGCTATGGTAATAAAAAGTAAAAACACTACCCTAGCTTTTAGACCATTTAGCGGAAAAAAAACACTGTGCGGTACAATTACTACTGCTAGGAGAGCTATACAAGGATGGAGAAGATCGGTGATCGGTCATTCTAAGATGAGACCCTCGCGCCCGGGGGGGGGGGGGCACTTGGTATATTTTGTATACACAGGTGTGCGGCTGGAAAGGGTACTTTTTGAGCAAAATCCCCCTCACCAAGGGTGTGCTTTTCACCAAAATCCCCCTCACCAAGGGTCAATTTTCACCAAAATCCCCCTCACCAAGGGTCACGTTTTGGAAATTTCAACAAAATCCCCCCAAAAAGGGTCACATTTGCCAAAATTCTTCGCAAAAAGGGTCACTTTTGACCAAGATTCTTACACCAAGGCCAACTCCTCGGGGAAAATTGCTAAAACCTAGGCACTTTTGCCCAAAATCCCCCAAGGGTCACTTCTAACCAAAATCCCCCTCACCAAGGGTAAGGGTTGTCAAAGGGCCAGCCGCACACCCGTGGCAAAAAAAAATTGAGTACCCCCCGGTCCCTCGCCCCCGATGGAGTGCAAAGTTTTTTTTAACCACCCTGTCACACCTTACCCCCCCCCCGGAAGAACTGAAAATCCACTGCAACACCTGTTTAATCAAGTCCACTCCATGTTATATGACTAAGGTATTTGTATTGGCCCATGCTATTGCCTGTCGATAGTACAGTAGAATGCCATATAAATTATAATCTTATCTGGTCTGACTAACGATAGTACAGCTTACAGATACTGTCAATCTGCTACTGTGGCCGCCCGCATCCAGCATTATAATACATGAAAACCAACCTGCAGATAGAACGCTGACATATAGGCCTACACCATTAATACCATTTTAGTTCCAGTTAAGTATGTGACATCCTTCATCCCTTAGATAACTCCTTGAGGGATTGTTTTGTGAGTCAGGATCTAGGGTTCTCTAGTGAAACACAACATAACAGTACTGTAGGATATTGTGGAGTTGAATGTGTGTTACCAACATCCTGGAACAAGTTATGACACTTTGTAGATTTTTGGCCAATATAAATATGAATACGGATGGTCAATGCTGTAAACCCATTAAACAAATAGCTAAAGTAAGGGAGTGCTCATTTTTCAGCAATACTAAGGGATGGGGATGGTGTAAAAACAATCCAACCCCTCTAGGGATGGGAGTGAAAAACATTTCGCTTGTCAGCCCCCTCCCCCTTGTTAGATAATGAGCACTCCCTAATATAATTGAGAGTCAAGAATGATCCAACTATAGTTTTAGCCTGCAAATAGAGGGAATGATTTTAAAAGGGCCTAAACTGAAATAAAGCAAAAAATATGAAGATAGTTAGTTTCTCAATATTATATTACGGACTACTCCCATTTCATTTTCAGAGATTCGATTTGTTTAAAATGTGTTCCAAATGAGGTCCTTGTGTCATCATTCGTAACAATCAAAGGTCTTCATTGTGACGACCCAGGGATGTAGATTGAGATTGTTACAATGACGACTCTGGGTCGTCACATAGACCACGTAAGGTTGTGCATATTGGTATATGACATCACCGACGACTTTTGGATGCCTTTAGGTTTTCAGTGTGTCACCACCAGCTCTCCCCCCTCCTGGCACACTGCCTTCAACTCTAATCTGTATGTAGTTTCCCCATCCGTGGCTATAGAGTACATGAGTACCAGGGCTGTGGGACAGAGTGAGGGGAATGGCACAATCTAGTTGTTTTATTTTTATTTTTACTAGACATATTATAGCACAAGGATCATTGAATTCATTAGGAATGTATACGATTATATCAATGTATTCTGGGCTAACGCAATGCATTTGAGTAATGGCGTTTCATAACTCGGACCATAATGCAATCGTGCATGTGTAATTCGTGATTAGATACACCAATTATATTTTCATAACATTTGAAAGTCCACCACAGTTATTTATTGGTACGGACATATAAACACTTTAATGACTTTGTCAGTCTAAATTAAGGTGTCTTCTACATAACCTGATTTAGCCATTTAATGTCATTTCAATAAATTTTGTAAACATTCTGTGCTACGCTCGCCAAAAAAAATTGTTTGATAATTGATGCGGTGAAATTACCTTTCCTGCGCTTTCAAGCAATTCATCAGACAAATTCTCGAACAACTTTTCAGTCACATTTTCAAATCAATTTGTTAAAATGGGGTCTATTGGCCAATTTCTTTTTTTTCCGCAAATAAAACCCCAAAAAGGTTTCAAATTTCCCCGCATGGCCAAATATTACAGTATTTTAAAAAGATCTGGCACCAGGAAGCCCCTATGGCATCTGGCAGAAAAGAAACAAGCCTAAAACCCGACTCACTCCCAACATAAATTTCAATGGTCATGCTGATATTTTTATGTTATTGTACTTTGCAGATTTGTAAGGTGAAAATCAATTGATCGTGACTGTAGACAGAGCTGCCAACTATTACGAATTTTTCGTAATATTAAGAATTTGAGCCTTTTTAAGGCCTGATTACGAAATTACGAATTGCCTTTCCTAAATTACGAATTTTGAAGTGTCTGGGGGTGGACACATTTATTTAAGATGCTACCAAAAAAAGTGACGGAGTGCTGGCTGTTGAGGGAAATCAAAATAAGTGTCCTCTGAAGGATCTCAAAAGGCAAAAGAAAAATCTGAATCTTGGGAAATTGTGTGTTAATAAACTGTTTGATTTTCATTTAGAAATCTACTTTACAAGACCTCTTCTCTTTCTGTTGGCCTCCTCATATCCTGAAAGGAAGGGTTTAATGGGAATTCAGCATTACGAATTCCACTACGAATTTGGAGGGGTGAAATTACGAATATTACGATTTTCTGGCATCAACATTACGGATTTGAAGAGCTGGGGGTTGGCAGCTCTGCTGTAGAAAGTGCTATTAGTCAGAGCAATCGGGAACTCCCTGTTTTGATCACATATAGCTGGGACTGCACTACCCGATTTTCTCGTCTAATTGGACCTATTCTCACAAATCGGACCCAAACAGATGTAGATATGAATAACCCTATATGCTTCAGGGTGTGTTTATATTTACACCTCTCTGGGTCCAATTTGTGAGAATAGGTCCGATCAGACGAGAAAATCGGTTAGTGGAGTCCCAGCTAGTAGTCCTGATCGGTTAAAGTGAAACGTTAACCTTATCAAGAGCTCTGTTGTTTTATGAATTTGTATTGTATCTTACCTCATCATAATTAGTCACAGAGATATCTAGACAAGGATACTGTACAAAAAAAGGTATGTCCGCATGCTGAGGTAGGATCCACTGATAAACCTTATTATTTGGATCAATAGCCAATGAAGACAAGTGGTGTTAGGAGTTATGACTAAATGAACAATGGATTGGCCACGATTCCTCATTATAATTGATTGAATCGCGCAGTATAATTAGGGCAAACAATAAGGTCTTTACATCATTTACCAAACGTTGACAATAAGGAGGTTAAGATATGGACCAGTATGGCAATGCGTATGCCTAACGTCACAGGTCACATGGGAGAATCTCTCCGGATATATGCATGCATGTATGTACCTTGTAGACTAGCCGTTTTGAATGTTAAGATATTTGTTCACACGTATAGGCCTATAGGTAGGCCTATACAAGGGAATCGACATAATATTATATAGGATTATAATTGTATTTCGTATATGAGTCAGACCCCAGATAAATGGACTATGTTGGTGATTTTTAGTATTTTTCACCATCCACCAGCCATACAATAAAAATACCTGCACTATACTAGGTCTTTTTGATATCATGCAAGTGGGAACACTCTAGGCTTTCAGAAATTTTTAAAAAAAAGTGAATCGGACATAGATTTTTTGATTTATGGCCCCTCAAAGTTGAAAAATACCCCAAAAACGAGGTTCCAGGCAGTTTTAATGTTTTTCAAATGTCCCCTATCACTACTATTGCAATCCGAACCCTTCCTATTCAACAAATATTATGAGGTATATGTGTTTACTGAAAGGTTCAAGCATTTTTACCTGGATATCTAGCCCAAATTTTTTACCATGGCCCTTACTTTCAGAAATGGCACTCGTGTAACCTCCGCCACTTTTACTTTCTGGACTGATGTTTGCCTGCTAAGAATAACAATCTTATATTCATTTTACCCTCAATATAAGGAGGGCTGTGGGTAGTAACACTGGGGAAAAAAATTGTGGGGCTAACTGTAATATTTACCGTGCCAGCCCCCGATGAGTGGTTTTGTTACCAAGGTAAAAGTGGCGGAGGTTACACCGTTAGACCTCAAAAACTGTACAAAATCCTTTCAACTCACTCTTCTTACCTTTATATATCATGGGGACATACATTTTCTATCATTCTGGCCACTGTCTGCAGCCTAAACTTGCTTCAGTGTATTGGGTTGCTGTGCTTTCCTTGTTTTGCCGTAACCTCCGCCACTTTTATGTAATCTCCGCCACTTTTACTATGATACCACGCCCTAGGCTCAGAATATACTGTGCAGTTAACTGCTCCATAGTTTATATTATACCAGTACCTCCCTTCAAGCTGTTCAGTATGTCAAACTTAACCTGGGGCCCTATATTTGATTACTGGTAGTGCTTTCCTAGTAAAAGTGGCGGAGGTTACATAAAAGTGTCGGAGGTTACACACAAATACTTTATTCAGTCATAGAAAAGTTAATATCAACAAGATCAAAGTGAATCCTCTCCAGCACTTTGGAGAAGTATATATTTTAACATTCAAAGCAAAAAAAATTAATTCCACTACATTTTTGACATGTCAGGATCGACCGCCAATCATATATTCTCCGCTACTTTTACTATTTTCAATTATTTGGTTAAAATCCTACTTCCACTCAGTCAATCAGCTCAATATTCTAGCTAAACATGCCCCTGTGGTACTTCTATCATCCCAAATAGTCATTTTGTCAATATTAGATACTTTATTTTTGCATGCTGGATAATTCAATGATAATCAATGATATATGCGTAACCTCCGCCACTTTTACTCACTTATTTCGATTATGATGACAAAAATAGTCTATTTACATGTAAAGTGATGAATAATATTGAAAGTATACATATTGAAGATAATACACAGCAAATGTTATGATAAACAAGACACTTTTAGGCAAGCTAGAGTAAAGTTTGTGATTCTTGGTGAAAATTGCAACATTTTCTTGAGTTTTCGAAAGTTTATTAACCCACAAAATGAAAAGTCTTTGTCTGGTGATTATCAAACTTGGTATGCATGATTATATATACCCTAGCTACTTGTAGACAAAATTAAAAGTTACTGTAGTGTTTTTCAGACATTCTATCAAATCTGTGATATTTTGGTCGTAACCTCCGCCACTTTTACTCTAGGTTATGTTCACAGGATAATAAAAACTGACCCCCTGGGAGTTAAGCATTCCCTTTGGTGGTTTCATGGACCCAAGATACTGGTATTTCAATGTAATTAACTTGTTTCAAGATAAGTTGAGTTTACCAAAATTTTCTTTTTGATACCATAGTGCCCCCGTTTAGAGCATTTTTGGGAATTCTGACTCATATGATTATATATTTTATATAGAAAAATACATCTATATTACGGTAATCTGAACCTATCCACTTCATATAAACTATACCTTTAGACCTTGCCGTAAGTCTACTCGTACACAGGCTTAACCTCTCTACTGTAAAAAACAAAAACACAAAAAAAACCACTTCGTATATCACTCTCCATCCATTAATGTTATAGGATCTAGCCCCAACCCAGTGTGTGTATGGTCATATGAACTTATTACTGGACATCGATTCTCTGTCTCTTTGTAGCTCTATAGTGATCGATGCCCAGTTTTATACTTCAGACCAGTGGCTCATTTTGGCTGTTTTTTGGCTCACAGATTGCTCCTAGCGCAAAATCCTGACTAGGTGTCAATATATTCTCTATGCCAATGTGTAATATGAGGGTAGAAAACAGTGGAACCTCAGTTAGAAAAAATCCTACTGAACAGTTTTTGAGAAAATTAGGGTTTTGTTGCCCTTTTTTGCTGTTTTTAGTACATTTCCTACATAACCCGTGAACGTCAGCATTTCTCAATTTTCAGGTATTTAGAATTAGAATTTGACATTTTTTTATTCGCAGTAGGATTCCTGAATACCGAGCCATTCTAGAAAAGCTATTCTTTGGAAAAAATACTTAGTATTTCTTGATGATTTTCGTTGCACAAATTTAGGTTGTAATATAAAAACTGCATTGTCATCCAATCAAAGTGTTTATGCACTGTTGATGGTCACCCCCTCCCACCCTCTTCACTGTGCATTGAAGGAGAACAGGCAGGGGAGGTACACGTGTCTGTATATAGCTGTTGACCTGGGTGCTGGGTGCATTTTTGATTTATGGGGTGCCAACTGTTCATGAAAGAAAATTCAAATAGATTTTTTTTTTTTTAGTATCAGATTAATGCAACTACAAGTCGTGATAGCACTTAAAGCATTCTATTTGCATTAATATGAATGGTGGCCACCTTATGGGGTGCCAAATATTCATGAAAGAAAAATTGATAAGAATTTGTTTTTTATTAGCATTAAATTGATGCAACTACAATTTGAGATTGCATTTCAAGAATCGGGGCATTCAATGAATGGTAGTCATCTTAAATATATGGGGTGCCAACTGTTCATAAATAAAAAAAAGAATAGAATTAGTTTTTTTATTAGTATCAGATTAATGCAACTACAATTTGTGATTGCACTTAAAGCATTGTGGCATGCAATGACTGGTAGCCACCTTGAATGTATGGGGTGCCAACTGTTCATGAAAGAAAAAAAAGAAAGTTTTTTTTTTAAGAATCAAATTAATGCAACAGCAACTCAAGATTGCATTTAAGCATTATGGCATTCAATGATTGGTGGCCATCTTGAACCTATGGGGTGCCAACTCTTCATGAAAAAAACAACTAAATTGGATGTTTTTAACAGTTTAAAATTAATGCAACTACATTTCAAGATTGCATTTAAAGCATTGTGGCATTCAATGAATAGTGGCCATCCTAAACCTATGGGGTGCCAACTGTGTTTGAAAAAGGTATCAAATAGAAATGTTCTTATATAGATATCAAATTAATGCAACTACAATTCTTCATTGCACTGAAAGCATTGTGGCATTTAGTAAATGGTAGCCATCTTGAATGGGTTGAATGAAGGAAAAATCAAATAGGATTTGTTTTTTTGATAGTATCAAATTAATGCAACTACAAGTCAAGATTGCATTTCAAGCATCGGGACATTCAATAAGTGATAGCCATCTTGAATCTATGGGATGCCAACTGTTCATGAAAGAAAAATAGAATAGATTTTTTTTCATTAGTATCAAACTACTGCAACTGCAATTCGAGATAACATTGAAAGCATGGTGGCATTCAATCAATGGTTGCAATCTTGAATTTTGAAATGAACATACACACAGACATATAGGCATGAACATGGTGTTCTCCTTCATATAGATATTCATGGATTTCTACTTCTAATAAATATAGCTTTCTGTTACATGGATGTCGATGTCCAGTTTTAGACATATATCCATATAGTGCATTGGAGTGCTATAATGTTGGACTGCTGTATATTATAAAGTTTGTTGGTGAGAATTCACAGGAGGTTAAATTATGTTAAATCATGGAAATTGGTTTGAAACACTTGCCATGATATAAAAAACCATTGTGCATTTACTTTGACATCACTGCTACATAGACAGTTACGGGTTATTGGTTATTTCATGAGTTTGGGTCGTATTTCATGACCCTGTCCCTGTCTATATTAAAGCATATATAGAGAATACGGCATTCTACCTTAAATACCTAGTATGTCTGTGTCAACGAAGCTTGTGAAATATACCCCCTACTTGGAGACACTGCCTTTTAACAGTCACTGTAATTATTACACAACGCCCTTGTCGTCATGATGCATGAACGCAGTCCCCGCGAGTAATTCGCCAGGGCATCACTCAAGCATCAGACCGAACCTGTGGGGCTGATACTCTCCCACATGGGGGGCATGACGCATGGATACAGAACTGGCGAGTTACTCCTCAGGGCTGCATTCATGTATCTTGTGGACCAAGGGCATGATGGGTAAATGCAACTCCAGTGAGTAACACGCCACCGGTATATTGGTGCATCACACAAACCTTACAGAAGTGTATTCACCCATTAGAGTCAACATGATGCAGGCATGAATGCAGCACTGGTACCCTCCACTGTTGCATCCATGCATCATGCCGACAATAGCGCACTAAACGCTTTGTTGCCTCTATGTAGTTTATTAATGTCACTCACCCATTGATATCAGGCCTCACAAATCTGACATGCTTTGAACTTCAAGTCCCCTTGTGTTCTATGAAGAGGTAGTCAATAGATTGTCCGAGAGGCTGCCTTACCATACTGCCGCGTCTAAGCACCCAGTGCTTATGAATTTTGAGCCATATATAAGGCTCTGAAGGGAGTAGACTGGATAGGCTTGATAAGACTGGCACAAGCCTATCCACTATTTGGTTTATACTACGCATATATGATTTTAACTGCATTCAGCGAAGCCTTAAATGACGGACCCACTGGGTGTGGCTCTAGACTGTATGTATCTACCTTAACTTTAAGATCCTATTTTAGTGCTTAAGCACGATTTTAAGAACCCCTTACCCCAGGGCCCTTAAAAAAGCGCTTATACAAGAGAGGCGCTCATTCAAAAACCAGCACTTACACGGTCTGGTACGGTACACTGCGGGGTGTACGTTATCGTGGTTGATATGTTGTACACTCGTGATGCCGAGGGTCCTTCATGTACAGGATAAGGCTTATCTACATGAAATATGTGGACATGTCTTTATGGCGCACTTCCATCTATAGAGACCGACAGATTGATCATCTTAACCGGTTTAGGGCCGCTTCGTGCTTTGATACAGTATGTCCTTTGTAGTTCTGATGCATGAATGCAGCCCTGGGAAGCAAGTCGTCAGTGCTGCATTCAAGTATCATGTTGAAGGGTCAGGATGATGCATTCACACATCTTGACAACGAATGGCAGAGCACATTAAAACACTAAGCGGCCCTTAACCAGTTAAAGTTAAAATGTCCGCTGGTCAGGTGACCAATTTCTACAAATGATAATGTGACATTCTAATCCAGAATATAATTTGCTCCAATCTGATGTTGTTGTCCAATGTTTGGTCGATGTGTGCAATAGAATCGTGCACAGTTCTATCTAACCCAGGGGTAGACATTAACTTTTTCAGTCATATACCATCCGGGTCTGTAGCTTCAGAAAGCTACAGGCCCCGGGCTACAGGCCCGTACATAAATCTGCGGGTCCTGGATAATTATTTTACTTTTTGTTAGGGAGAAAAGCATAGATATTCTTAATTCTTATAAGGGCATAACCAAAATGACCGGTTTCCCAGTTGGTTTCTCTCTCCAACGGCATGTGAAATGACTAAATTGGCACAGATACATTCCTCTAGATATTTATTCAACCACTCCTGTGGGCCATGAGGGTCCCTAGAGAGGTAATTTTTGAGAAAACTGCGGGCCCAGAGCTAAAACTATGTAACATTGACATTGGATCCCGGCCCAGCGTTAGTGTCTACCCCTGTAACCCATTGTAAATCCACTGTAAACTGTTTTATATTGCCCATTTCTGACAGGTCACGCAGTTGTATCCTGTTTAATCTACAATAGACATGTCAGCACCGTTGGTAATTGTGTGGCCAGAGTTCTGTGGAGACAGGTCGCAGTATGATACACTATGGGTAAGTTGGATGATAGATTCTAGCGTTTTGCTTTACACATATTCATTGATTTTATTAAGGAAAATAGTATGTCTCAGGTCTAAGTTGGGGAAATAAATATAAAAGGTGAGAACGAACACTTGTAACCCTTTAAAACGTCATGTTGACTTTTAAAAACCGACACTGTGTGGTCATGATGTATCAATGCGACCTGGCAGTAACTCGCCTGTGATGCATTGGTTAGTTTGCGAGGTATTCTCCACAGCTGCAGTTATGCCCGTGCATGTATCAAAGCACTGGGCAAGAGGTAAAAAGGGAATCTCCCCTGAAAGCCTATAGGCATTACTATGCAACAAAGAGGCGCAAACACTTGCAGCTTTAGGCCTCTCTAAAGGGAGCCAATTTGTGTGCTCAGTGAGAAATCTCCCCATCCCCTATTAAACTGAGAACTCAGTAAGCCCTCCATGAACGGTTAACCCTCTATTAAGTTTTGTGATGTATATATGCGTGTCCTTCCTTAAAACTTGCAGAATAGTTCCTTCACCTTGGAGACCACCTCCCCAGAATTGACTGGCTGCTTCCAGAAGTCCTTGTTGTTATGGTTACCATGTGGCTGGCTGTTGCTGGCAGCCATCTTCTATATCCCCTACCTGGCCAGGGACCCCACAGTCAACAGATGTGGGCAGTTGAGCCGGCTTAATATATGGAAACTGGTGAGATATCAATGAATTTAAATTGATTATTTGAATTTAAATAGATTCAAGGTAGTCATGTTCACCTACCATGAAACCTTGTGTAGAAACTATGGCTAGCACGCAAGCTAGATCACCAGTGCTTATAGACTCATGACAAAATTGGAGTGTGGATTATAATATGTGAGGTTTTAGATGTATAGGTACTACAATACTAAAGTAACTACATGTATAATAAGATTGCCAATGCGGCTTATAGGGATTGGCCAAAAATCAGGTTGGGGCTTATATGCCAGTTGGATTATACACAAGGTTTTTATGTTATTTAGTAATACTGCCACTTTTGAATTGTAACATTGAAATTGTATTTCATCAGAGCAAATAACTCTTAATTCCAACTCCATTGTCATTCACGTACAATACTTTACATACAAATCTAAAGTGCCATAGTAGAAATATGTTCCATGAAAAGTCATAATTGTTTGATCTATGAATCTTGATTAGAGAGAAGAAGTGCTTCTTCAGGTAGAACTACATCTCATGTTGCAGGTGCTGTGTGTAGTGTTAGTGGTGGTGGCTGCAGTGGACCTGGCCCACACCCTGACTGTGGTCGATGCAGTCCCACCACTTGTGGACTATGTCGAAGGTGTTGTGAAGACAATCACTATGGTAGGACAAAACCATAATCATCTACCTATATCTTTCTTTTCCGTTAATATGATTTTTCTATTAGTTAAATGAAGCCATTACTGTATGTCAAGTTGTTCTGCCAGGACATTTTGAAGTGGAATATTCATTATGTTTTGACCATTCAAATTAAGTGTTGGCATGCTGCATGAATGGAATCCTACTGAATTACTCACCATGGCTATATCGCATGCATTATGTCAGCTATGGGCAAAAAAGTATTATGCAGTCCTTAAAGGGTTATGCTCTCAAACACCATAGTTATGGCTTTGTCTTCTTCTTGCAGCTGTTGGCTGCATTCTTGACCGGATACGGGTTCCGTAAGGGTCAGCACACATCTGGTGTCCTTGTCACCTTCTGGTTGTTACTGACACTGTGTGATTCTTTACAGGCCTATTCCATGGCCACCACCAGGGCCAGGCAGGTTAGTTTATGCTGTGCACAGTTACTGTAGTGAGGCAGGTTAGTGTATGTTTTACATAGTTACTGTAAGTGTAATGAGGCAGGTTAGTGTATGGTGTACATAGTTACTGTGACCAGGCAGGTACATGTTAACTGCTTGTCTTTGAAAGCATGATAAAAATAATACCAATTTTGCAGGTCTTAATTACTGAAATGGGAATTTTGTTATAGCATACCAATGATTCTCAAAATATACAAAAATTAACTCAATATCGTCAAACAAATTTCGAATTCAGTTTTGCTTTATATAGGATGGGTGGGGTTTCACTATGAAGAAAGTAGATTTCTTTTGAGCCTCAGTCATAGGATGTGGTTTATTTGCAGCCTGATCTGATCAGTACGTTCCGCTTCTCCACCTTCTATGTGCACTTTGGGCTGACCATGGTACTCCTCATCAGCAGCATACCCTCTGACCTGGGTGCCCTCCCACAAGAGACTGACCGACTGCATGACTCTGGCAGTTACGATGGAGACGAGAAATCACCCCTGATTCCTAAATCAGGAGGAAGGACTGATGCAGAAAGAAAGGTAAATGGCTACCTGATATTAGGCACTATGTTAGAAATAATCAACGATTGTCAATGTTCAATATGTTCGGTGGAGGTTTCTCTGCAATAACCTCCAAGCTGCTGCACAGTTTCCTTGGATGGCTTGGGATGTCAAGCTTTCCTCATGTTTCATATAATTAGTGGAATAACATTAATATTTCATCCTTCATTTTTTACAACTTACGGGCCAAAATACAAAGACCAACTTGCAGTTCCCAAATAACCAGCAATTAAAGGGTATCGCTACAAAAGTAGGTGCTGGAACCCTGTGGATGTCAGAGAAACGACATTGTACTATGTAGCTAGTGCTGCCCTCTTGTGGCATATGTCAATAAGAGACATATGGAATAATACCAGTTCTTCAGATCTCCACCAGAATCTGTAGTGTAGTGGTTATGATGCCTGCTTTGCAATCAGAGGATCAGGAGTTCTATCCCAGAAGGTGCCATGACCTTTTCTCGAAAAAAAGTATAGTTATTCTTTTTTTTTGGGGGGGGGGGGGTGGTAAAATAAAGGGGAGAAGGAATTTTGCATTATAGTCTAATTTTCACATAGAGAGTATTCAAGCAGCAACGTCCATTGCATGGGCTATAGGGCAAGATTGCCTCGCAAAGGAAGTACTTTTTCCTTTAACCCCTTCCACGCGGTAAGCCAATATATTGCACAAAATTGCATTGAGTTACAGGAAATACAGTGGTGAAGGGGTTAATGGGCATTACAGAAAAATGAGCACCACAACATGTAATTTTTTTCCATTTTCTATTTGATTATTCTGCCAACTAATCTAATCCAAAGTGATTCGAAGATAGCGATAGAAGAACATGGTCATCTGACCACAAAATAAAAATTCTCTTTTAGCTTAGTTAAGAACTAACCTTTTCAAGTGGCTTTCCCATAGAATTGAGCACTGTATCATGCCATTTTCTTTACTTTTTCTAGTTCCTAATGTATTGAACTTATATTATACTAAGTTATATGCAGAAATCAATAGAACATCTAGATCATCGAACACGTAGCGATACCCTTTAATAATTGCTGTCCAATCTCAATATAAATAAATGTTATCTTGTGCAACACTCCTCATGCTGTTGTGGTAACCAATGACAAAGAAACACAGTGCACATGCGCAAGGTCAGTTCACAGCCGGATTTCCAGAGAGACCTGATTGAGATTCCTCTCATTAAAATTGTAATTTTAATTAATCTTAGATGAAAAGCTGCATACATTTTCAATACAATGGTGGTCATTTATCATAGCCTGGACTATTCTCATTTGATGACATTTTCTCAGGTGTGCAACTGGGAGAAACCATAAAGATGGTCTGCCAAGCTGAAGCCATGCATTGCGGACTGAAACTGAGATATAGATGGCAAAGATCTCATTGCATTTAAAAAAGACATTACAGCCGGCTGCAGTAGCTCACACTAAGGGAGTGCTCAGTTTTTAACAACAGGGGCTTGGGGCGGTGAGATTTTCACCCCCCCCCCCCTCCCCACCATGAGGATCGTGCGCGTTTGTGCCCTTTAGTAGCATAATAACTCACAGGCATTTTTGTTCAAACGAGGTAGAATTTTTTACCCCCCCAAGAGGGGTCTAAAGTCTTTACCCCCTGGTAAAACGGTTCAAATCCCCCCCCCCCCAAACCCCCCCCCCCCCCCCCCAAAAAAAAAACCACCCAAAAAACATGAACCCCCCTGTTGATCAAATGAGCGCTCCCTAAGTTCACCAGTTCTCAGATACACATATATAATATTATTATTAACTTGTACCTCCACCCAGTCTTGCTGCATGCTGCATGGTGCCACTCTGCCAGCAGTGTACAGAGCATGACTGTGAGCCAAATGTGTGTTAACACAGTATATTTTCACTTGTCGAGGAGGAGTGTTGAGTATTTGACGGCGCGCGAAAATGTCACCGGGTAACCAGCGTTCATGTTACTTCCGTTATTAAAATATGACGTCACTTCTGAGGCGTCCGTTCTACAGACAAGATGGAGTCTGATATTTTCTCTGTGTAAATCCATGAATATCCAGCAAATATCTAAGAGACGTTTAAACACTCCTGGCAGCCTCAGCTTCAACTTTTACAAACCTTTACTGTGATGGTCTGTGGGCTATGTCCTTTTTAATAATCACTGACAAGGATGAGGAGACAACCTGCTGTTACTGGATTCAACATAGTGGCTATGTGACCTATACACTGATCATGTGACCAGTCCATACAAACACCACACAGTTTACTGAGAGCCTCCCAGGACTACCCCAAATTATGGCAGTGCCACCTCATATCGATATCACCAGGGGTGGCCCTATCAATCTCTCTATGGAATTGATGATCTTACAGACTGTCGCGGGGGCTGTTGTAGTGTGCTTTAATGGCATCTTGATTCTAACACTGATGACATTCAGATCAATACACCTCCGTCAGCCCACACGCTACCTCCTCATCTACCAAGCCTTCAGCCACTTCATGCATGGCCTAGGCATGCTCATACAAGTTTACGTACAGACTGTGGGTATCTGCCTGTATAGAAACCTCTCGATACCGTTCACATGGTACAATATATGCAGTAGCATGATGCTGCAGGCCCTGGAGAACTTTATAACAGTCTATAAGCCCTATACATACAGCCACATCATCACACTGAGGAGGACCAAGGTGGCTATCCTGCTGTCTGTGGCTGTGTCGGTCTTGCTGCCGAGCGTCCTTCATGCCTCCAGACAGCGGGTTGACAAATGCCGCCAGCCGTACATGGTGCTGCTGGTGGATGCCCTGCTATTGGGCCTCCTCCTGGTGAGCATCATGCTGCAGACGAGGACCATCTTCCTGGTCAGGCGCATTAACCGTGTAGCTCCAGTGGTCGTGTTCACCAGGAGAACCACAGCATCAGCCACAGCAGAGAGACATCTGGCCATCCAAAGTGGTTCAACAGGTGAAATAGGAGAAGGTTTATGTACCACTGATGAAGGAGACATAGATGCTGGCGTGTCACCATCTGACTTTAACAATGTGATATGTACATCAAAAGCAGATGGAATGTCAGTTAAACCCTCAGAGGAAGCATCATCGGTGACATCAAACACTGAGGAGGCCAGTCCTGATTGCTCACTACATGGACTAAGTCACATTGTGACCTTGGAAGACGTTCACTTGGCTTACTCAGATGAGATAACCTTGAATGCTTCTCCTCATGCTACTCACGTTTCCCCACCGCATGATCTAAGATCTACAGTGACCACCGCACATGGAGGTATTGATGAGATCGAGCTCTCACCAGTAGTTCTTCCTGAGGGTACAATCAGTCCTGTACAAAGATCAAACACATGTAGAAAGACAATCAAAAGTTATAGAATAACCATTATTGAGGTTAAACCTGCAGTTATCAGTTCAGACACTAGTATTACTACTGCAAGCTCAGAACCATGTCGGCCTGCACAGCCGCCACCGACCGCTGCACCGTCCGACTCAGCCTCACAGCCGCCACCGACCGCTGCACCGTCCGACCCAGCCTCACAGCCGCCACCGACCGCTGCACCGTCCGACCCAGCCTCACAGCCGCCACCGACCGCTGCACCGTCCGACCCAGCCTCACAGCCGCCACCGACCGCTGCACCGTCCGACCCAGCCTCACAGCCGCCACCGACCGCTGCACCGTCCGACCCAGCCTCACAGCCGCCACCGACCGCTGCACCGTCCGACCCAGCCTCACAGCCGCCACCAACAGCTGCACCATCCGACATAGCCTCCCAGCCATCACCATTGGACATCCTCCACACATCTGATCAGTCACAAATGAGTGCACCCCTGGCTCCCGGGCCTGTAGATGGTGCCGCGCATGAATCCAGCAAACCTGTAGCTCCTACATCTGTAGGTAACGCTGTGCACCAAACAGCTATCGCATCTGTTGGTAGCGCCATGCATGAAACCCTAGCAGTAGATGGCACCACACGTGAAGCCATGGCTCCTGCTCAGATGGGGTTCATGTATCAGGGTTGTCTTATAGGACATCCAGCCCCACAGTCTGAAGATGGTTCAGCCACCATCCATGTGCAACCTGCTCCCCCTCAGACAAGGGCCACACGTCTTGGCCGTCTAGTACGCCTCCTCACCATCTCCCTGCTTATCAATATGGCTGCCTGGATACCACTGTTGATAAGGGAGATTGTCCTCGCTAGTCAAGAACTCCAGACCAACATCAAACCCAAGTATGGTTCACGGCCCATAGGCGTGATGCTGATCATTAATGACCTGATGTACCCAGTGCTGGTGATTACCCTGAGTTCAGAGCTGCAGGCAGCTATGAAGGCTCTGCTGTGTGGGAGGTGTAGAACACAAGCCGCTCCCGAGTCAGAGTAATGGAGGATGTCTCCCACCCAAGACGGCCTCTGAACACTTGTCACAAATCCTTATACAATCCATAACTCTTCAGTAATCTTAGCTACGGTGGCACCACCTGGCCCTTTATGCAGTAGCTGACAGACTATTACAAGCATCAGGGGGCTCTATTCCGAACCCCCTCTTTTTTTCTAACTAACGCTGTAACCTACTGATCTCTCATAATCTTAAAACAAGTGTATCCCATAATCTTAACTTTGTACTGACTTATGTGTTATTGACAAGCTCGGGAATGGTGCAATCTGAACAGTGTAGTTGTGACTACCACACTCTAAGATTATGAGAGATTCCAAAGAGGTACATCCGGGTTAAGACTATGAGAGACATCAAATGTCCAGGCACTGCCTAAGAATAACATCAATTGTATTGCAAGTATGGCTGAACCTTGGCTTATATTAAGCCCATGTAAATAGACTACCTGTCACACATTATGAACCAATTATAAAGACAAGTGCCATCCGTCTATGGACTTAGGCGAAGCTGAGAATTAATTAACAAGAGATTCTTGAGGAGCTAAAAAGGAGAGATGGTGGGAACAAGAGAACAGGCAGGGTATCAGAAACTTTGAACTTGTGGCATTTGGCAACACGGAGTGAAGTATCATAAGTGAATGAAGGCTCTGCTCCCAGCAAGGGTGGGGTATGGTGTAGTGGGCACAGAACTAGGGACAATCCATGTAACAAGACAGACCACAATAAAAAGAAACCCACTAAAGATGGGGATGAAGGCCAAAGCGTGCATGGATAGAGAAAAGGTACGAAAAGCTGACCAAAAGCTCATGCATGTATTTCATGACCTGCTGTAAATGATTCCCTTATTTGTCTTTATTATTATGCTATCACCAAACACTTTATATTCTAAACATTTTTCATTTCAGACACTTTTTATGACGAAACACTTTTGATTCTAAAAAAATTCAAAATGTGTTGCAGGAAAGTGTTTCGTTTTAGGCCAAAAGGTGTTAAGAAAAGAAACACCATTTTAGAGGGTAGATAAGTTGCGAAAAGCTGACCAAAAGCTCATGCATTTATTTCATGGTGAATACGACACTCCCATTGACTTAACCAAGGAAGGTCGTATTTAACACCCCCCGCGAAATAACCATCGCCCGTATTTCACGGTCTTTAAAATCATAAAAATGGATGATTCAAACACTTTAAAATTGCTTTTTCAGACCAATTAAGTGGAATTTTGACAAATATTGTTAATTATGACATGAAATAAACACAAAGTAGCACTCGTATAGTTCCCAAATGAGGGTTATTTCACTCCGCTTCGCCTCGTGAAATAACCCCTCAGTGGGGAACTATACTTGTGAACCTTTATCTATGTATTTCATGACCTGCTGTAAATGATTCCCTAATTTGTCGGAATTATTTTTACAGAATCCAAACCCACGCGATACAGCTAGCTGGGTGTCGCATGCCTTCCTCGCCTGGTACTGGGGGTATGTATACCACCATAATTATGATGTTACACACATCTTAGAGTAGCATACTCTGGTGTCGGATTAGCCTGTGCCTTGTTCTTCGGCTACTAACCCCTCAGTCTGGAAACCTGTAAGAGAATAGTAATGTGGATATTCATACCCTGCATTTATATCAGTGTAACAATGCATTCCCTACACGACTTGTCTGGGAGCTGTGAGAAAATACCTTCCACCAGTCTGATTATCTGATATTTAGATGAGCATGCATATTTGTGACTCTATCTATCTAACTATCTATCTATGTTTCAGGCTTGTTGTGAAGGGCTACAAGAAGACTTTGACCTATGCTGACATGTGGGACATCAGGCCGGAGGACGACGCCCGACATGTCCATCAGCGTCTTCAGAAGCAATGGGATAAAGAACTGAAAACAGCACGTGCCAAACAAACGTGAGTTCACTCTCTGCTTCTCTCCACGTGCTATGTTGCACTTGCTTTCTTCCCCTGCCTTTCTGTCTCTCAATCTCCCATCTTTCAGGTTATTTTTTAAGCTAGGCAAAGAGTGTAAAACTCTTTAATAATAGTTATTCAGAGTTTAAGTCCAAAATTAATCAAACTCCAATAAACTAGCTGGAATAAGTCAGTGGATAAATTCAATGTGTGTCAGGTTTTCCAAGGCCTGCGAAAATGTATACCCTTGAATATATTTATATTCAGAGTAATACAATGATTGTCACTTCTAAGCAGGACAGTTTGTTATGACCTTCATAGTGTGATTGAGAAACACATTTTATTATCTACTCCAGGATACCATCTCTCAGGTGGGCCCTCACACGTGGTTTTAACTGGAAAATTATGGTGGCCACCATTCTACTTGTCATGTCCACTGCAACATCACTCATCAACCCACAAATTATGAGGTAAGCTATGCACGCTGAAAGGTCCTTAAAGGCTAATCTGTGCTTTTAGGTGGCTTTGAGGCAGATTACTAGTTCATGGATTGGCATTACAATTTTTGAGCATCCTTTAAAGATGTTCTCAGGTACATACATGCATATCGTTGACAGAATTGAAGTGACAGCCCAGTCACTTTTCTCTAATAATTGCATTGACATCATTACTATTTATTCAAGCATACTATCAATCCTTCTATTTGTACATACTATGCAATGTCAGTGTTACTCTTACCAACACCAGGCCTAATAGAGATAATCATGCATGAATATTTACAAATTCAAGTGTCCGACTCTTTTCTGTTACAGTGCTGTGATAGCCTTCGTAGAAAGCGGCAGCCCATACACATGGCAGGGCTACATGTTGGCCGCATGTCTGTTTGTTATGTCAGTGATGGGCTGCGTTATCATGCAGCAATGCTACAACCTGCCCTGCCACAATGGTCTACATCTTAAGACGGCCATTATCACTGCAGTCTACAGGAAGGTAGGTTATGGCTGATAATATTTTAATGCTTTATATATGATAAGGGATTAGGTTATGCTCCTACTAGCCTGGCCTAACTTTTGCATGTTTACAGGACCCACCCATTCATCCACTCTCCTGTGCTGTCCTTCTAGCAGTCTAGGTCCCATCATCGTATACCATGACGTCTTCTCTGTCTTTTCCTCCACTGGCCTGCCCTAAATCTCTTTTGACCTGTCTATCTCCAATCTTCTGTCTGGTTGTCTTCTGTCATGACCAGACCCTGACCTACTTTTGCATTCTATAATTATTTTCCCTCATCAGATTTTGCTCTAGCCTGGCTCCCCTCTACTGCTCCTGCCTCACTTTCCCTCTCTCCTGACTGTCCCCTCCTGAACCTTAATCTCCCCTTGTCTGCTTCTCCCTTTTCCCCCTCCAAAATAACATTATACATATTTATTTACATGACTAAATCTAAGTGATTCATCGGTCATCCACACTTTAATAGTAAACTATGCAGTATCAGCAGATATCTATACTGCCACTTCTCACATAGTGTATTATCATAATTTTCCTTTCTCCATATCTTATCATTAGGCATTGAGAATCTCCAACTCTGCGCGTAAGTCGGCCACCACGGGGGAGGTGGTTAACCTCATGTCAGTGGATGCAGAACGTCTGAGCGATTCCATGGTCTTCATACATTTCCTGTGGGTCACACCCTTCACTGTGGTATTTACATTTACTCTATAATGTATGTTTGATATCAAATTAAAGCCCTACTATTTGATGTTCACTCTGCTGTTTCAGTCTTTTTTTGTGTCTACTGATTGTAAAAACAAACCATATTAAACCTTTCTATTTTTATGTATTCTTTGTTTGATATGACTGGTGCGCCCGGGTCACTGTAAACATAATATTTTATATGATAATTCATATAAAAAATGAGCTGCAAGCAGACGCAGCTTAATTTGTCATCTTCTCTAATTGTACAGGTCGTGACAATGTTCTTCATCTACCAGAGGCTAGGACCTGCCTCCCTGGTGGGGCTGGCCTACCTGATGGTGGTCATTCCTATCAACTCCTTCATCCTAGCCAAACTCACTGCCAAATACCAGGTATAGACAACATTACAGTCTGTATGTGTCAAAAAATAAGTATATGTGAAAC
Organism: Harmothoe impar; assembly: GCA_947462335.1. Classification (NCBI taxonomy): domain Eukaryota; kingdom Metazoa; phylum Annelida; class Polychaeta; order Phyllodocida; family Polynoidae; genus Harmothoe; species Harmothoe impar. The sequence goes on along the minus strand of OX381721.1, from coordinate 15,634,250 downwards.
CGAATTTCAAATTTCAGTTTCATTAAAAGTACTTGCTGTATTGGCCTGTTTAATCACCACACTCTCAAATAATCCCCTTTCACAAATAGGCGCTGTCAGTATAGAAGTAAATAACTGTAAAACCTTGTGTAGAAGCTGAAGCTAATACGTAAGTCAGATCGCCAATGTGCCTTATAGGATTTATTATTATGCAACTGGGCACTTATATGGTACAGCACTAAAGTCACTATAATCAGATCACCAGTGCGGCCTATAGGATCCTCCCACAGTTGGAGTTGGAGTGAGGTTTTTCTGTAATGCACTTTATTTATGTCTCATAATATAGGCACTGGGTTAAAATAGGATATATACATATATATTGCACCCGAGCACTTATAAGCACCTATATGGCTATAATTTACATATTGCAATATCAATTTACTAAGGTGCGCCTATTCTGCTTCATCTTTCAGAAAATCCAAATGAAGTACAAGGATATGAGACTAAAGTTGATGAATCAGATCCTGGTTGGAATTAAGGTTGGTTGTTTGAACAGGTGGCCCATTTTCTCAGAGCTTTTGCTACAACAACTATTCAGTAACATTACTAAAAAAAGAATGAATAGAATAATGTGCGGGAGATTCCTGATATTGGTTACTTATTTCTCAACCTTTAGTTTGACACATGACGGCAAAAAAGACAATAACATGTTATATTCAAAAATAGAATTTTAAGATATTACAAAATTAAAGGAATTATAACTTGGGTTATTCTTAAGTAATAAGAGGTGTTTTCCTGTAACTGATGACATGTTACAATAGATGCTTTGTGCACTATGATAGAAAACGTTTCCCTGTCTGTTGAAGGTGTTGAAGCTGTATGCATGGGAGCCGTATTTCCAGGCTAAGGTAGCCTCCATACGGGAAGAGGAGCTGTTTGTCATCACCAAGTCTGCTGTCGTCATCACAATCAGTTATATTGTATCCTTCTCATCTAACCTGGTGGTAAGAGTCTATCATTCAACAAATGTACCCTGCACAATACTTAGAACTCGGCTCAGGGCCCAGCCCTGGGACCTTTGAATGAAGGCCCTTCAGACAGATTACCATAGACCATTGCAACCTTAGCTTTTTGTGCAAATAATGAGGTAGAAAATAGGTGACATGAGTAGTATTTCTTGAATTTGACTTATCACATAATAAGTTCTTAGATGTGACATTTGGCATGGAAGTTTTGGTTACAGGCAGCATGTATATTTCTTAAATTCAACATGCAACATGGGTTAAGCATTATCCAGTCAGGGCCCTGGATCCAATCCCCTACTATTTGCTTGTTTCTAGTTTCAGCTCACTGGAAACTGGATACTGAAAGAGAATATTCTAGCCTCATTATATGAATTAGTTGTCAGTGTTGATGCAATGTTCAGTGCTCATTTGGGTTTAGGTAAATAAAATGTCCACTATACCTAAAATAGGTCTACTTTCTCCCACCAGGTGGCCCTGCTATGCTTCATCACATACACCTTGTTATCTGTGGATAACGTGCTGACACCAGATAAGGCGTTTGTCTCCATCTCGTTGTTCAGTGTGCTCAGTACACCCATCATGTTTGTACCCACAGCTCTCATGTTCCTCATGCAGGTAATATACCCAAGTAGCAATACAATTTTGATTGGTGGACAAGTATATGAGTATTTGAACATATTAAAAATTATATGAGCCTTCAAGCAGTGCTGTCTCTGGTCCTGAACTAGATCTACCTAGTTTTGATATTATGACCATGTTGTCCGAGACAAAGATAATTCCTACCTGAATCATGACTGGAATGAGTCTTAAAGGATGGCAGATTATTCACTTGTTCTAGAATGGCTAATTGGTCCATGATCCCAAATTCTTGTCATATACAGTTTGCCTTTTTCATGAGACCTATGCCAAATATATTGCATTTTTGCCACAATTAATAATGATGTTGAGCCTTTACAGAAATCCACAAAAAAGAAATCACATTCACAGTTTTGCAATATAATAAATATAAGCTTCCAATTATAAATCTGAATGATCCCATTTATAAGAAGCAATTGATTAATAAATCAACTGAATTTTAAATCTGATTCATATTTTGCTTTCATCCCACACAGGCATTTGTTGCCATAGAACGTATACAAAAGTTCTTGCTACAACCAGAAATCAACCCTGACAACGTGCAGCATGACCCACACATTGGTATTTATGCTTTAAAAAGAAAGAAAAAAGATAATAATATAACTGTGAAACTGATAACACAATTGGCAATAGTACATGTTTTAGTCCCTTGTATGCAGGTGTTTATAAATCCTTGTTTATCTGTACAGTCAACAATGAGATCTAGAGTTACATCAATTAGAGAAGTTTCGCTCTGAAAAAAGGCATCATCTTTGTCTATATTGTTATTTCAGAAGGAGCAGTGAATATTTCTAAAGGAATATTTTCATGGGGAGAGGCTGAGAGAGTTCCACTGAAAGAGTAAGTTAAGGACACATTTAGGTGATGGCCTTTGTATATATAGTTTATGTCAGTCATCTTACTGTTGTTTAAGGAAGAGTGTAGTTTGAGGAGAAGGCAAAATCAAAAAAGTCGAAATCAGTTCATTATTCAACTTTAGTTATATAGCATCTTGCATCAAGAGAAAAGTGTTGATATAAAACATCATTATATTTATACAAAACTGTAAGCTGGTACACCACGAGGGTACACAATGTCATCCAATATCACCACTTGTCAAATTATTGTGATCTTTATAAAACAATATGTTCACATTATCCATTATTTATGTTTCTAGTATAGACCTGGTGATTCCTCAGGGGTCTCTGGTGGCGGTGGTGGGCAGTGTCGGGGCAGGCAAGTCATCCCTCCTACAGGCCATGCTGGGAGAGATGGACAAAGTCAGCGGCAGAGTCAATGTCAAGGTAATTTATATTTATATAATGAATAAAGTGTAATATTACATCACTAATTATAATAAATACACTCTCTTGAACGTCTTTAAAAAAGCTGAAATGCAAAACTCTATCACCCATTTGACTTGAAATATATTTGAATTAATGAATTTCACCAGAAAACGCTAAAACACACTCTCGGTGTAGTGAAAGGGTAAAAGTCATTTTTTCAAAATGTACAAACAACCCCGGTAACAGTCACGTGTGTCCATTTATAAATTGGTACAGGGAAAATATCAATTGAATTTCACCAGAAAATTCATCAATTCATGCCAAATAAAACCTCAACCTCAAAATATTTTTTTTATCCAAGCTTATTTCATTAGTTTGGATAACCTGAGGTAATAGTAGATACCCGGCCCTCTCTATATAGAAAGTGCCCCCACCCTTAAGGGGTCCCAGCTGTTTCCCTTCGCCATCTCTGGCTGCATGGTGCGCACCCTCGAACTGCCCCAGGTACATTCTGTCCTGGAGGCGTGAACCCTGCATATACCTACAGCACTAATATGTTTTCAAACTATGAATTTATGTACAATAGTATTTAATTTATTTTCCAGGGTTCCGTGGCCTATGTGCCTCAGCAGGCGTGGATTCAGAACCTGACGGTGCGAGACAATATCCTGTTTGACAAACCTCACCACACTGGCCGCTACAAGAATGTGTTGCAGACCTGCGCATTGACACCAGACCTGAAGATACTGCCTGGTGGGGACATGACAGAGATAGGAGAGAGGGTAAGAAAGGCATGAAGGACGGTGGGTTTCAGTCTCTTGGGAAACACATGGGTAACATCTCACATGCAGTACCTCTAAGAACTAAGAACCCACTCTATGTATCCACTTAACCCAGGAGCAACAGAACAGTCAATTGAAATTAAAAACAGGTTGTCAATGATGATTTAATGTTGATTCAACATTGAACTGAATATTGCACCCACTGGGCAGTCGGCATTGTAATCTTTTTACATATGCCTGGTTAACGTGAAGTGACTTTTCAACCACTTCATTGCATTACTTGAGTAAAAGTACTATCTTGAGATATCACTTTATACTTGGTTGTTCAGAATAACTTTTGTAACATCAAAGATGAATTTATGTTATGATATGCAATGCCTTGACGGAAGTAATTTAAACGCTAAAATGTAGAATGTATACCTCTATTTTCCTTTATTATATAAACCTGTAAGCACTTCCATATTATTCTTTATATAAGATATATTTTTAACTGAATGAATTAAATTATATCAAAGGATGGTGATGAGGGATAAAAAGATATTCCAGAATTGCCTTCATATGTATTTGTCCAATAGGGTATCAACATGTCAGGAGGACAGAAACAGCGCGTGTCCCTGGCTCGTGCAATCTACCAGAATGCTGATGTGTACCTACTGGATGATCCCCTGTCTGCTGTAGACTCCCATGTTGGAAAACACATTTTCAACAATGCAATTGGACCTAATGGCACCCTAGCACATACTGTAGGTACAATGTAGAGACTTAGAGTCTAAGTCCTAGAGATTATATTAAGAGTTATAAATATGAAGCTTGACATAATTGTGACACGATCTGCGAAAAAGGCCCTTAGTGAAGGGCACACTAGGGTCCCTTTTCCTAGTACATGTCACAATTATACACTGTGTGAGGTTTTGGCTGTTTATGTCTATCCCATCTACATAGCTTTTATGTGTACACAAAGACTGACAATGAATACTAATTTTCTGCAGTGCTCATTTTAAGCCTGAGTATATCTTTATTTCAATTACATTAGTTAATCGTGTCCTGTTCTCAGCATCATTTCATTTGGAGAAAGGATGTGTAGATTCTCGCATATTTATTATCTTACAATATTAAGCAAAGCCTGAGAATCAAAATAAATTCCGGTTTAAGTGGCATAAACAGCATTCAAGCCTCATCATGCAGATTGCTAATAAAGATTAAACTTGTTCTGGCTTCAGACACGTGTACTAGTGACAAATGCAGTGACCTTTCTACCACAAGTGGACCGCATTGTTGTGCTGAAGGATGGACAGATCTCAGAGATGGGGTCCTTTGAGCAGCTCATGTCAAACAATGGAGCCTTTGCTGAGTTCCTCAGACAACATATCACTGAGCAACAGGAGAGCGGCATAGAGCTGGATGAAACCGGTGGGTGTCTTTGATTTTAGGAAATGATACTTTCTTTAACAACAGGGGTGGGGAGGGCAGGTGTGATGGGGGTGGCAATTAGGGATTTCTACACATTCATTGCAAGTCGCAGAAGGAAGCATTACTCAGAACATTGGATGTTATGAAAAACCATAACATTTGCTGAAACCAATAGTTACTGGACTAGTTCCAATCCCGACGCTCTCATTAAACATTAAATTTTAGTCGACTCCTTGCAGAGATCTTTAATTGGCACTACTTAGCACACTGCGAGTTGGGTCCAGCTTTGGAAAATCGTGGCAGAATGTGTCAATGCAACCTGTTACAGCATTGTACATTTACTAGTTCCTAGATGAGTCACAACTGAGATGAGTCTAAAATGTTGACATGTCCAATTGCAGAGCAGGAGTTGGCGCGTCAGATCAGCACCGCATCACAGAGCGGGATGGAGAGTGGGAGCCTCACCTTATCGGCCACTGGACTAAGAAGACGCAAGAAGAAGACATCCGACGCTAAACCCACTGCACCACCACAACAGTCACTGATAGGGGAGGAGACTGTGGAGGACGGAAATGTGAGTATGGATTACTACTTATTTTTGAACGAATTTAAGAAAGATGATGTCAGGTATTTAGACAAGGTCCCCTCCCCCCTGGAGCAAACAATATGGTGGAGCAAAATGATGGAAGAATACGACCAAAACACAAATACGTATTCTGCTTCTATTTCAGAGTGCTCCTTTTTTAAAGTGGGGTGCTCAAATCTTTTTTCTTCTTCTCTCTCTCATCCTAATTTTTCTTCTCTGTTGTTCCTGTAAAGCATGCTCTGCAAGATCCATCCGTCCTCTCTGCACCTTTAGATTTAACCTTCTATTTTTTCACATTCTTGTACTTAATACTAAATGTAATCTTCATTCTGCTCCTCAGGTACAAGCTTCTGTCATCAAGGCCTACATCCGGGCTTGTACTTACACCTGGATGTTCTGGATGCTGATTGGTCTGTTGGTTACTGTCGGGGGTAACGTGGGGAGCAGTATCTGGCTGAGCGAGTGGTCCATGGACTCCCTGATTACTGCTGACTCTAACATTACCGCCCCCAGCGTGTACCTCCGACTGGGCGTGTATGGTGGACTTGGCGCAGTACAGAGTGAGATATTTTTTAGTTCGTTCTATTTTACTATTGCATAGTAATTCTAATGTGTCATTGACTATGCGGGCCTTAAAGGGTTAAGGCTGCTACATCACCCAAGCTAACTGTTTATTCATCGACTATACTATTAAACTAATACAGCAATAAGAGTTAATAAATCTAGCATAAAAAATCCTCCTGTATTTTGAATAATTACATTATTATATAACATTGTATGATCTTTATCATCCTGTTTTAGTTTTCGGTACGTTTGTGTTGGTTGGTTCGGTGGCTTTGGGTGCTATCGCTGCTGCCAGAACCATCCACAAAACACTGCTGGACAACAACCTGAAGGTAACACCTCAACATACATAGTGTATAAACTCTGGTTATAACAAATGCAAAATGAACCCCAATTAAGGGGTCAAAATGTTTTCCCTACCCCAATCCACTACCCTATGTTGTTAACAAACAATCACTCCTCTAGACAAAAACTGTTTCTGGATTTTATGTCTCAATGTGAAATTCTGTACTGTGATTTAAAACAGTCATCATTGTGTAACTTCTAAACCTCAACTATTACTAATGTGAGTTCAGGAGCTTGTACCGATATGGCCTTGTTGAGTTGAGTCCTTTTATCCATGTCTTTTTCTTCTCATCTCCAGTCACCCATGTCCTTCTTTGACACAACCCCCACTGGCAGGATTCTGAACCGATACTCGAAGGACATTGACATTGTAGACACCAACATGAGGAATTATATCCAGAACCTTGTGACTAACATCTCTGTGATTCTCACGACCCTCACCATCATCATTTACAGCACCCCTATCTTTGTGGCTGTCCTGGTGCCCATGGCCATTATATTTGTCATCATACAGGTGATTTTACATAATATATAATATATGTACTGTAAACTCTCTCATAGAAGCAGTGGTTTGTATGACAGTCAGAACCCAAGTGTAGGTTATAGGGTTTTGGCAACCTCATGATGTATAAAATGGTAGCTGCTAGTAGAGTACTGCACCAGAGGTTATAAAATTTCCTAAAATCTGGAGTGTATCTATATGAGCGTTAGGCTTATGTATGAGAATTTACAATAGTGTGTATTATGCAGTCTAGCCTAGGACTTAAATGGGACCAGTCCATGTAAGACCACATGAGTTTGGGTTTTAGCAAAGCAACACTCTACAATCAATGAGAGAGCTAACCATACCATATCAATTAAGGTAACAATTACCAACTTTTTTTTCCTATTTTCATGACAGAGAGTGTATGTCAAGACAGCTCGGCAGGTGAAACGTATTGATTCTATCAAGCGCTCGCCAATATATGCCAACTTCAGTGAGACTCTTAATGGTGTGTCCTCAATCAGAGCTTATCAACAGGAGCAGAGGTTCATTGATCATTCTGACACATTGCTCAATGACAGCGTTAAAATCAGTTATTCAGTGACTCTGTCAAACAGGTAAGAATGTTGTTCTCTCCATTTTCTAACTTAGGCATGCTATGATAAAAATAATGTCTTTAAGAGTTGAATGGACAAATAAAGTTGTATGCTCTGAACTCAGAGCCCACCTGAGCCTCGATACGCTTGCTGCAGCTATGCCTAGTTTGGGCTAATCTAGGACACACAAACTCTCCCAGCAGTGCTGTCCCAACTGTCTTATTCCAACCATCAGCACTTTGTATTAAAAAAGAAAGAAAAAAGTTTACTGGTCCATTCATTCAAAATAATAGTCACCAACTGAGAATTACATTTGAATGAACACTGCAGTGATGTAAAATTAATTTGTTTCATAAATTCATTTCATGAATTAAAATCTATACCATCAGATGGATCGGGATTTGGCTGGAGATGCTGGGGGACTTGATTGTGCTGTTTGCCTCCATCTTCTCCATCATGCAGAGAGACACACTGGACCCTGGTACAGTGGGGCTGTCACTGTCCTATGCACTTCAGGTAGGTTTGAGCCTGTTTTCACATTCAAAACAGAGACTTTCCTCACTTGTGCGAGTCACTGAATATTCAAGTGTTTAATGGAATGAAGCCTTTTTACAGCATTTATAGGAAGAACATCAGCTTTTTAAAGTTATGCATTATATAAGAAATATCGTTGTAAAAAGCGGTGCATGATATCATTGGTTGTTTTCCTGAAAATGTGGCTTCCTTAGACACTGTACATTTTTCAAGGGGCCTTATCTCCTTGACTATCAGTTCATGAATAATTGTTTAGGGTTGGGAAGATTCCAGAGGCTAGACCATGTGTATAGTCATATCTACTGTAACTTCAGAGATTACTTTCAGATAAAAGTATATTTTGGGAGAGGTTAAGCTATCCAGTCTTGTATTGTTCTAGTATAATTTCGAACTTTTCTCGACTTGTCATCAGGTGAGCTGGCAGATCGTGCTTATGGTGAGGTACTCATGTGAACTGGAGGCGTACATTGTAGCAGTAGAGCGGATCAAGGAGTACGCCGATGTTACACCTGAGGTAAGCTGTGCGAGGGACGGAGGGTGAGAAATGAGTGAATGGAGGAAGTAGAGATGGAGGGAAGAGCAGAATGTAATGGAAGGAAAGGAACTATGGAGAATAAAGAATAGAAATAGCAAATGTACCACGAGGGTAAATGTAAAGGAACATACAATAACAATAATAATCCATGTGTAATTAACATTAAGCTATTTTGTGTGTCAAATGTAGAATCATCAAATCACATAGGGTAGGTTCATTATGAGCTGGACACATAGGCCTACCATGACATGGACACTAAGATCTCTAGCTGTCTATATAGATATTAAAGACTTGTAGTAGTTCTTTGTTGGATAAAATGAGACCGAAATTTTATAATCAGTCCTAAGTAAAGAGGTTAGACTGCTTGAATCTACAAAAAGTCAAGTGTCTATCTCGAGGATTATGTCCAATTCAAGGTAAATATTTCTCCCCTATATCCAAAAACTTACACACCTTTCCCTAGGCACCTTGGGAACTGGAGCACCGACCACACAGACATTGGCCTCAAGATGGAGGAGTCGACTTCCGCGACTACAAGACACGCTACAGATCTGACCTAGACCTGGTCCTGAAAGGGGTCAGGTGTGACATCAAAGCAGGAGAGAAGGTAAAAATATACTGTGGTTTCCTTATGAGGTTCATCCTATCATAATGGTTTTATTTAAATGTAAAAGACTATAGATGCAATTATAAAGAATAGATAAAGTCAGAGATGAAAAATCATGTGGCTTAATCTACTTTTCCTCTCTATTTTACTCAAGAATCTTCCCACTGAAATTATATTGACATTAATGCTGTCGTGCATGTACCCCAGTATACATGTGCTTCATGAAATTAATGCAACTACCAATGCGTCCCATCCATGTGAACTATAGTTATACATAATCTTGACTTATAGTTTATCTACCTACTCATTACACATTTAATGTATACTAATGGTAGCAAATCTTATCAATAAACATATAATCATATCATTTATTACTATGCTTATAAATAAATATGATGTATATATAGTTCTTAATTCTCCTTGTATCACCCTCTAGGTCGGTATTGTGGGCCGTACAGGCGCGGGTAAGTCATCCATGACCCTAGCCCTGTTCCGCATCATCGAAGCAGTTGGAGGAAGCATCTTCATAGACGGGGAGGATATAGCAAAGATTGGGCTCCATGACCTCCGCTCCAAACTCACAATTATTCCACAGGTGAATTAACATTGAACTGTACTTTGCTCATCAGTATTTTGTTGTTTTGTTCATGAATGATCTTTTTAATTTCTGTGATCAGGTCACACAATATAGCACCAAATAATGTAATATTTTTATAATTTGGATTGTATTCCTTAACTAGGTGTTCAGGCCGTGCAATCATGACAAACTGTCTTTTTTCTGCTAAAAGCGAAGGAGAATGAATTAAAGGGGAAATACTTGAATGTGATGTTTTTTCCATACCACCTCCAGGACCCTGTGCTGTTCTCTGGGTCAGTGCGTTTCAACATAGACCCTGCTGACCACTACACAGATGCTGAGGTGTGGAGTGCACTGGAACAGGCTCACCTCAAGTCCTTTATATCTGGCCTCCCAGATGCCCTTCAGTATGAGTCAGGGGAAGATGGAGAGAACTTCAGGTGGGAAACATTTTTGATGTTTAAACAGAAAGCTATTTGTTCATTATCTATCAAGTAAAATAGTAAGGCTACTGGGATTGATTGCACCATCTCTACAGTATTTTAGTTGCAGGAGTAATTTATGTGAATTTCACTATGACATTATACCCTACATTATAATGTTACGGCCCCTAATTCATATAACATCATCCATTTGTCACAAATAATTTGACTTCATTTAACTCTCATTACTCAACGATTTGATTATAACAAAATGAACCTTAATTCCAGCGTGGGCCAGCGTCAGTTGGTCTGCCTAGCCCGAGCCTTGCTGCGGCGCAGTAAAATCCTGATAATGGATGAGGCTACAGCTGCTGTGGATCTGGAGACAGACGATCTCATCCAGACAACTATCAGAACAGAGTTTAAGGACTCTACTGTCATCACCATAGCACACAGGCTCAATACGGTGCTAGACTATGACAGGTAAGGAGACATAGCCATGTCAGTACCATACATCAGGGATATTGGTGGTAGGGGGTAAGACTCAACAGGCTTCTGTTCTTAAAGACCCCCTTACTCTCAATACAAATACTGTTGCATATGCAGTTAGCGCACATCTTTTAATGAGTGTGCAACCTTTTTGTTGGGCAGCGGTGGAAATTGTAGATAACCTAAAATATGTCTACATTTAAGCACAATTAAGTAGGTATTTGAACAGGAAGAGTTGGTGGTCAAGCATCTTGCCAGAATTGAGTATAGCTATAACACACTATGCCTAAATCTAATCTTTGATTATCATATTAATGATCATTACTTATTATGATCACATAACATCTGTTCACTTTCTTGTCAGGGTGATACTGATGGATGATGGAGTGGTGAAAGAGTTTGACTCCCCAGACACCCTTTTGCGGGACAGCACCTCTGCATTCTACAGCATGGCGGCAGACGCTGGCCTTGTATAGCACCATGATACACTACAGCCTGGCTATAGACGGCAGCCTTATATAGCACCTACAGCATGGCTGCAGACACCGGCCTTGTATACTTCCTTCGTACACTACAGCATAGTGGCAGACCCTGGCCTCGTATAGCTATAGACATGGTCAAAAGTTCTAATTTTGGACAAGGCAAGGTTAACATCCAAGCAAAGAAGAGCACTATATAACTTGAATGTACCGTATTAAGAATATATATTGGAGCCTTTGTGTACAGAAATAAAAATATATATACATGAATCTTGGTACTAAGGTTGATCACTCTGATCATTGTGCCAAGAAATAGGCAGCTGTTGCATCTGTATATAGCTATGTATTTTTAAAAATTCCATCCTGCTAAAACTTATATCGATGAAAAATGTGTGTTAGCTACATGCATGTGCGTCTCTATTTCATATCTGAAATATTATCATTGTATACCTCAAACGTTGAAGGGCTTAATCATTCACAATATTATAGAACTGTATCATCTCATCGACCTACTTATTGTATTCATCTACTTATCATGAATAAAGTAATATAAAACATAGCTATGCATGTGGTTGAATTACTTGCGTTTGCATGACACGTGTTTAATTATTTACCACAATGAAACGACTGTAATGCTCAGTGATAGCAAGATTGTAAGATTGTACGATTTTTATATGGCTCCATTGAACACCCAGCCATATATATTGCTAACCATAGGGGTTCAGCTTTTATCGCATCACAAAGTAGATTTTTCAAGTACATTTTTGGGTCACTATAATAATCAATAACCTTATGCCTTAAATACATCACAGCAACTTTTGTGGTACAATGTGTATTTTTAAGCATACCAAGATAAAATTTTCAGAAAAAGAAATAAAGTTTCTGTCACACACCCTCAGCTCAACCCTGGTGTCCTCAAAATGGCTCAATAAGTTATCAAAAAGAAAATAAACCTCCTGCCATATAAACTGTAGAAAAAATAGATCATTAGAATTTTGATTGCATCTTCCTTCCAAAGCGAAAGCAGAAAGTAAAGTAGTACTCACCTAAATGGTTGACAAACCTTTGAATAGTGATTCTTACCTGGGATTTTCACGTTTAAATCATAGAACACCTACATAAACCTATTTGGATTGATCAGGGTGGGGACAGGGCAGAAAGGAGCATGACAAAAAGACCATCAACAACAAAACAAGACAATTGTCTGGATATTAAGTGAAGTGCCTTGATTTTAAATGTATTCAACAGTTCTCAATGCTAAAATTCCGAGAGGTCCTGTGTTGCTCATTTATGGCAAACATAAAAAACTAGAGGATAAAGCCTGCTTAGCCGACTACTAGCAGTAGTAGGCTGGTGTTATGGTCTCTAAGTTACATACTCGCAAACCATCATTTTGTCAACTCCTGTCAAAATGGCAGACAAGATGGCAGCCATTAACAGTTTGTACCCAGGATGGGCAGTCTTTCTATGTCTATGTATTGGTCTGTAGTATTGCCAAAGTTGTTGCAATTGTTTGTATTGGTATCGCTACACTTGATATATCTCTAAAATCAAAACGCAACAATTCCATTCAAGCGTGTAGTAATTTCTGTAGGGCTACCATAGTGGCAATTATGGCGTTTAAGATATGGTGTGTACGCCAGAGAGGACCTGAAGACATGAAAAATTGAATTTTTAGGAAAATTTGTTTCAAAGTCGCATGAACCTATCCATGCCCTATACAGTTATCAAAATTTGATGTCATTTTTACACATGGCGCTTATTGCATTTTGGAACCCAACTCTTCGTTTAAAATATCTATCCACATTTTGTTGGGAGTATTGTTTGTCATAGAAAAGACAATTAAACCAAACGCCATTTACAAGCCATCAAGGAAGACCATTTGTCAGCTAACAGAATCCAATGATTTTTAATCCATCCAGAAAGGTAATTAGAAAGTTAATTGAGAAAGATAGTATCTGAGTATGCCAAAAATAAAAGTGTTAGAGTGTCCCATAGGTCAAATCCCACAAGGCGTTCTATGGCTTAGGACCTTCTGCGTTCTATGCATATTGCGATCTGAGAGCCTTGTTTATACTCCAAATCGCAATGCTTCTTACATATTACTGCAAGTATCAAATCCCACTGTTATACACTATATGGTACATAATCTCTGCGAATTGGAATACATTGACTTTATATGTGAGTATAATTGGTAGTATTTTGGGGGAGTCACTTCACAATAATTATGGTTATAGATTATTTACTATCCTAAGGATATCCAGTAATATATGATTTGAAATAATGCATAATGTAGGACTGCATCTTGGAAGACGATAGACAGTATTCATAATAAAGGCCGAAAAATGATGTCTGTGTATTATCAGATATCTGGAGTGACCCCCCTTAATCCCCACATGTTTGATACACATTGTTTGCAGAGTGAATTCGCAGAGGTTTCCCTATTAAGCAAGGGAAAATATCTAATTATCTAGATCTTAATTTGTGCCCAACTACTTTTTTTAAATATTGTATTCTTGTCATTTATACATACTATCTTGCAACAAAGTGTCTTAAACTAGTCAAATATACTATACTATGATTAGATATTCTACATTAATTATCAAAGCCTCACATCAGTACATGAATCGATGGTATCATCTTTGGCCACTTTACCTGTGTATTGTAGATGTTCACCATCCATTTTAGATACTTTACTTATGCTTTATAAATATATACATAAATGTTTTTATCATGCAAATTAGACCATTTGTCCTGTGTTTATAAGTGGGTATTACTGATACCAATAAATTCCGATCCAATGTTACATGGCTTTAAATTATGTGTCCAATCATGACTATTGGATGTGATATTATCATAAGATGGGGGTCAAAGTTGTATTGTAAAGTGTTTTCAAGTGATCGCTGTTATCACAAAATAAAGAAACACATGCTCATTGTTGTTTATCCTTTACCTTTATTGATACATACTAACTAACCATTGTGATTGTAGAATACTGGCATGGGTTATTCAATGGGGTGAAAAATATGGGATTCCTTGTTAAGAACAATGGCATCGCCAATTTCATAAAAAAATAATAGCCAAGGTGTCAAGGAATATATTGGTACCGGATTGGAGGTAATATCAGGCTTTAAATCCTCATCTACACATCTTTCATAAATTGCCGTATTCAATTACCGTACTGTGCATTTGATATTATTGGCTGGATGAGTTTGTTCATCTGTTACCCTAGCCTATAGCCCAGACTAAATGCAGACCGGACCCGACCAGACACAGACAGTCTGTTAAATATCTAAAATGTTTTATACCAGACTTCAAATGTGCATTTCTCATAATAACTGTATTATACATGAATATGGAATTCATGAACAGAGTCTCAAATTTGCTGTGTGCATACAAAGCGATGAATGTTTAGAAATAAAATCAACTTTCTACATCCCTGCATTTGCAGTATAGATCTTGTTCCAAAATCCTAATTGAGTGAACAAAAACAAAGATTCACAAGAGTATTAAAATCTTGGGGTATGTTTTCACCTCCATCTAACCCTAGGCCTGTATAAGGTCTGCTTTTGCAGCCATGCTGTAGGTGCTACATGAGGCCTGCATCTGCAGCCATGCTGTAGTAGAAGCTATACGAGGCCTGCATCTGCTGCCATGCTGTAAAAGGCGGAGGTGCTGTCCTGGAGCAGTGTGTTGGGGGAGTCAAACTCCTGAACCACACCACCACCCATCACCATCACCCTGAGCACAAAGCAAACACGTGTATAGTCAAACCAAAAAGATAAACCAAACTCTGATGGAATTGAATTAATTATGTGAATACTTAACTTCTTTAGTCATGACATTTTCATATGTGATTTATTTTAATACCTGCCTAGCAATTATATTGTAAATTGGTTATGGCAAAAGTTCAATGAATCACAGAGAATTATTATTCACTATATTCAAATAATGGAAAATGAATTCCTGGAGACTAGGAACAATCATACACCAATGAACATGAGTAGCTCATGTGTGAGTCATTTACAAGCACCTATCTACACTAGAACTGGCCACATACCTTGGGTCAGGCAATTTAATTTGTATTTATTCAACAGGGTTCAGCACTCTATTTGTGTGTAACCATGTCATGTGCTGCATTCTACATCAACGTACCTGTCATAGTCTAGGACTGTGTTGAGCCTGTGTGCTATGGTGATGACAGTAGAGTCCTTAAACTCTGTTCTTATGGTTGTCTGGATGAGATCGTCTGTGTCTAGATCCACAGCAGCTGTGGCCTCATCCATTATGAGGATTTTACTGCGCCGCAGCAAGGCTCGGGCTAGACACACCAACTGACGCTGACCCACGCTGGAATTTTGTACATTTTTTATTATGATATTAGGAGCATTAGAAACATCTACCCCTGTTTTAGTGAGAAAATCTGCATAAATCCATCTCTTTTTATAGCAGTTTACATGATTTGTAACTGTTGCCAGTATAGAGAAAAAATGTATATAATAATAGTTTCCCTTGCATGATGCATTAAATTCTTTTGGAGATGGGTTTATTTCTGAAGTAAAATTACATCTTTCTTTGTGCTGATGCAGGGAAGATTATCAGTTGTTAAAATGAAGAGTTTCGTTGCAAAACGCAACAAATCCATTCCAGAATTTAAGCATGTAGTGATTTTTCTAAGGCAACCATATTGGCAATTATAGTGCCTCTGATATCATGTATACACCAGAGAGGACCTGATGACATGAAGAAATAAATTTTGAGAAAAAATTGTTAAAAAGTGTCATTTACCTATTCATGCCCTACACCTTTGTCAAAACTTGGTGTCATTTTTCAAAATGGCGCTTATTGTATTTTGGAACCAAACTCTTCAAATATTCTTTAGGGAGAATAACTAGATATGCCTCACCTGAAGTTCTCTCCATCCTCCCCTGACTCATACTGAAGGGCATCTGGGAGGCCAGATATAAAGGACTTGAGGTGAGCATGTTCCAGTGCACTCCACACCTCAGCATCTGTGTAGTGTTCAGCGGGGTCTATATTGAACCGCACTGACCCAGAGAAAAGCACAGGGTCCTGGGTGGCAGCAATGAAAAATACAGATTTAAAGTTTTTATCCTCCCCTAATGGTTTCAATTAGTTCTATCATGGTGGGTTAATCTTACTATTTCTCTGCTCATTCTCCCCCCAAAGGCATGACATATATGCAATTAGTTGATTAAACTGCTTTTGAATCGCATTTTGATTGTGCCTTCTAACTTTAACCATAACTATATTAGAGCTGATAATGAACCAAATACAATATATATATGATAAAGTGAATGAAGTTGAAGTTACCTGTGGGATGATGGTAAGTTTAGAGCGGAGGTCGTGGAGTCCCATCTCTGCTATATTTTCCCCATCTATAAAGATATTTCCTCCCGCTGCCTCAATGATGCGGAACAGGGCTAGAGTCATGGATGACTTACCGGCGCCTGTACGCCCAACAATGCCTACCTATGGAGTGGGGTACAGATACCTAAGACTTATACCTTTTTAAAAAAAAGTTTTAGCATTTAAAAATAAAACAGTGATTTTCCTTACTGTATATAAAATCCAAAAGTAATGATTATAAGCAAGTATTCTGTAATTTAAAGAGTGTAGTAGATATGCAGCATATTCTTACCTTTTCCCCAGCCTTTATTTCACACCTAATCCCTTTGAGTACAAGGTCTAGCTCAGCTCTGTAACGTGTTTTATAGTCCCGGAAGCTCAGGGCCCCATCTTGTGGCCAGTGTTGGCATGGGCGGTGGTCCAGTACCCAAGGTGCCTAGAGAAAGGGATGTAAGTTTGATTTATCAATTCTACCTGGGTCTGATGACCCATATTTGAATACCATTTTCAACCTAATAAGTGGCAAGGGCACTTCTAAAGTGACCTCAATGCCATTTTAGAAGAGCTTAATTGTTTCCCACAATCATGGACATTTTGGCTCTAATCCTAAAAGGGGATGGATGGTTATTGGGTGTGGCAGCTTATGATATTGAATCTCGAAAACAACTAACTTATTATTATCACCTTTGCACTAAAAACCTATATATCTGATTGCAATTTGTCTCTCACTCTATCTCCCATACTTCGTTCTTTCCTCAACCTGTGCCTTCTTCCCTCCATCTTTTTTCCTACTTAGAGTTCCCTCTTATCTCCAGCCCTCTATCCTTCCTTCCCGCCCTGACTATATGTTACCTCAGGTGTAACATCAGAGTACTCCTTGATCCGTTCTACTGCTACAATGTACGCCTCCAGTTCACACGAGTATCTAATCATCTGCACAATCTGCCAGCTCACCTGGGTAGTAATAATTTTATGCCAGATATAGCAACCAATGGAATAAATACATAGACAAAGGTACATGAGTTCTAGTCTGTTGACTATGTTATTTCATGCATTGACTTCGGGCCGTATTACAAGCCAACTTATAACTGTGCCCCCTAGTGAGCTACATTTATGGCAAGCTAGATATCATCACCATATATATATACACTGCATGACATATGACATCAATAATAATATAACACCACATTACATTTACTCTAAAAATTCAGATCCTCTTCACTTAAAAATCATGAGATATGCAGTAAAACTTCATCTTATTGATATTCAGTCAAGAATGTTAGAGTGACTTATGCCTACCTGGAGAGCATAAGACAGTGACAGCCCCACTGTACCAGGGTCTAAAGTACCCCTCTGCATCACCGCAAAAATGGAGGCAAACAGCACAATGAGGTCACCTAGCATCTCCAGCCAAATGCAGATCCACCTGCACAAGGTACAAGCAGGCTGTGTAGATATCAGGATCAATCATGCCTTACTAGTAGACAGTAGATATATAACAAAGAGGAAGGATGCATAAGGAGATTCTAATGAATATCTTTTACTATGATGGCTATTTCTTACTTGAGATATGGACTAACAGAGAATCTATTAGGCAAACTCAATGCATTGCCATTCTGGCATTAGAACTTTGGACTAGATCAATTATCAGTTTTTCTAGAATCAAAGATTTCTGATGATATAATGTATTGCTTTATGACTGGCAATAGTATTGTGTCATGGAATGTCAGAGTCGTGGAAGAATGAAAAATTGACGCCACACTTTGAGCATCGATTAACTTTGAACATTGATTTTTAGAAAAGAGTTGGTAATCAAAGGACTTTCTGCACACATTTCTGTAATGCACATTTGCTGAGACTAGTGTACAAACCCAAAGTGAGAGGAGTATTAAAGGTACATCCTTACCTGTTGGAAACCATCACTGAATAACTGATTTTAACACTGTCATTAAGCAGGTTGTCAGCGTGATCAATGAATCTCTGCTCTTGTTGATAAGCTCTGATGGAGGACACACCGGTAAGAGTCTCACTGAAGTTAGCATATATTGGTGAGCGCTTGATGGAGTCAATACGCTTCACCTGCCGAGCTGTCTTGACATACACCCTCTGTGATATAATTTTTTCAAATCAATTTAACCACTATGTTAGGATATCTGGCAAGAGCACAAAACATGCATAACTCTAACCTAGACTCCATTAGGGCAACACTAACATTGCTATATTCAAAAACTCTTTGTTCTCATATATTTTGCTTCATTTCATGTGATATCATGATGATTATCACTCTGAAATGTTGTCCAGAAGAAAGGAAATCTTTTATTGCCATGTTTCGCCATTGTTAGTGTTGCTTTAGTGGAGTCTGGTTAAATGTCTACACACACTGGCTGTTAAGCTACTGGTGGCACAGTTAAGGTACAGGTTTAATCCAATCACATATTTGTATCTATGTATAATGTATCAGCCTTTACAACCCTTGCTATTTAGCGTTACAAACCTACAGAACTGTAGAACTATTGTGTATGTACCTGTAGGATGACAAATATAATGGCCATAGGTACCAGCACAACCGCAAAGATAGGGGTGCTGTGCATGATAATGATGAGGGTTGTGAGGATTACTGAGATGTTTGTCATAATGTTCTGGATAAAGTTCCTCATTTTGGTGTCCACAATATCCACGTCCTTAGAGTAGCGGTTGAGGATCCTGCCAGAAGGGGTAGTGTCAAAGAAGGACATGGGCGACTGAAGGGAGAAAAAGGGATTAATTGTCTATATTAATCAGGGATTAACATGTGTACATAGGACTAGTATCTCGTTCCACCTGTTGTGCCATTGCTACTCACAGGGAGGGTGGGGGGGGGGGGGGGGGTGGCTATGAGCCTTAGTGTCTCTGCTTTCAACAAGGGGACTCTGTGTCATTGTCTATTGGTTGCATGACTTTGTATACATGGTCAAAACTATATTATCCATACTCCATATAACCAAAATAAACTTCCTTATTGAAAGCTATACGTTCTTGCTGCATGGTCTTTCAGGGCATTAGCATTGAACCACCTAAAATAAGGTCATACCTTCAGGTTGTTGGCCAACAGTGTTCTATGAATGGTCCTGGCACCAGCAATAGCACCCATAGCCACAGCCCCAATCAACAGCAATGTACCAACAACTGGAACACAGTGAAAACGATTATCAGTCCCTCATAGATTGAACACAGCAAAATAGAAAAGAGAAATGTTGTAACGCTTGATTGAACATTGTACTTCAAATATCTTTTACAGAGATACACACAGAAAAATTGGTCACTGCAGGTCATCCACCAAAAGTATGCATTGGATAGAATTGTCACATAGTAAATATAATGGTACTTATGTAGACAGAATAGCACAACAAAAAATAATTATTTTGGTAAAGTATCATTATTTTACATGACAAATTGACAATAAGTATGCCCTTGCGCCCTACTGTAGCCTCAACAAGAATCTCACAGTTATGAACGATAAATTTGAGTGTTTAGCCATTAATGTAAATAAGCCTAACAACAAGAGACTCCTGATATGTACGGTGTATAGACCTCCCAGTGCAAGCGTGGATGACTTTTGTGAACAACTGCAGGGTATTGGGGAATTTGCTGACGGTGAGACATGGATAGCGGGAGACTTTAATGTAGACTTTAGGAAAACTAATTCAAAAAGCTTCAAGAAAATAAATTCTAAATGTAGGCAATATGGCTGGACATCGCTCATCAAAAATATTACTAGACTTAATGATACAGGCGGTACAACGATAGATAATATACTAACAGATTCAAACTATGTTATGCAGTCCGGTGTCCATCCTCACTTAGTCAGCGATCACCTGCCTATTTATGCAGTTAGAAAAAAGGCCAAAGAAAGGTACACGGTGAAGACGGTCAAGGGCAGGTCATATAAGAATTACAAGAAAAGCGACCTACAAGAGGCTCTCATATCGGCACATTGGGAGGAGTACTATAAACTGGAGTCTGTGGATGAGATGTGGAGTTACATACTAAACAAAATTGAGGGTTATCTAAATGTCACATGTCCTGTCAGAGAGTTCAAATTTAACGATTATGGTAAAGAATGGTTTAACAACGAAATTCTTGACCTCATTTATCAAAGACGTGATGCAGTTTTGCTTTTTCAGACCACTGGTAACCCTGTACACCTAGCGACAGCAAAGAACCTCAGGGAGAGAATTACTTCTAAAGTTAACCTTGCAAAAGCTCAGATTATTATTGACAAGCTTGAGGAACACAAGAAAAATCCAAACAAGTTTTGGAAGTACATAAACAGTGTTTTTAACCCGAGAAATGACTCCCATATCATAAAACTAGTTGAGGAAAGTACAGGCTTACCGGTGGAAGACGCTGATACGGCAGACTACATAAATGACTACTTCTCAGATATTGGTAGCCAGTTGTTTGAGGTAAAAGTAACAGAAGGCCTAGACAGGGCTAGCACTGAGTACAACCCGCCACATCCTGATACCTATGCAGAAACTTCTGAAGCACTAGTGGTGGAGACGGAAGAAGTTGTTAAGCTTATTCTGGGTATAAACACAAACAAGCCCTCAGGTATTGAAAATGTAAGCAGCACAGTATTGCAGGATTCATTGTTGTGCATAGTTGGGCAAGTGTCTCACCTTTTTAGTGTATCCTTCTCCAAGAGTGTGTTCAGTAATAGCTGGAAGAAGGCTACCGTAACCCCCCTGCCTAAACCTGGTGATCCTAGTAAAGTTACCAATCTTAGACCTATTAGTATTCTTCCTGTAATAGGCAAGATGCAAGAAAAACTAGCACACCAGTATCTGTACTCCTTTCTGGAAAATAATGACCTTCTAAGCAAATGCCAGTATGGGTACAGAAAAGACTTAAGTACCGGTGAAGCGGTTTTTGACTTTATAAACGACCTATTTAACTATAGAGACTCAGGAAAGGGAACGGTAGCCACCTTCATCGACATGAAGAAAGCCTTCGACAGTGTTCACCATGGCATTCTGCTCAATAAGTTGTCCAAAATTGGCCTGCATAGAAACTTTCTTGACTGGATAGCAGATTACCTTAGCAACAGAGAGCAGAGAACTAGAACATCTCAGAATCTGTAGAAGGCTAGAAATGTGTCCTTTGGAGTACCGCAGGGGTCTGTCCTAGGGCCCCTGCTGTTCATCTTCTTTGTAAACAGTATAACAGAGGTTGTCAGACATGCTAAGATAGCAATGTACGCTGACGATATTGTAATATACTTCTCTCACAATAACCCCAGACTAGCGATACACTGTATACAACAAGACCTAAACGGTATTACCCAATGGTGTCAAGACAATTGCATGACCATCAATGAAAGTAAAACTAAAACCATGTGGTTTGCTTCAGTTAACATGAGAAGGAACCTCCCTGATCTAGCTCTTAGTATAAACGGCAAAATTCTACAGGAGGTAACAAGCTATAAGTATTTAGGTGTAGAAATCGACTCGGATGACACTATGACTAAGTATATAAACAACACAGTTTCTAAAATGTCTAACAAAGTTTTTAAGCTTGCAAAACTGAGAGCTTCTGTTACTGAAATGGCAGCCATAGATATTTACAAGCAAACTGTTCTACCACAAGCAGACTACTGTTGTTTTCTGGCAGAATCTGCAAGGAGAGACCCCTCTAACCAACTTCAGGTAATACAAAATCAGGCTCTCAGAATCTGTTTGAAAACACGGGTAAGAGATGAAACAGTTGCAGGTTTACATGCAAGAACTGAGGTTCCAATGTTAAATAAGCGCAGACAAGAACTGTTATCCTCTATGATGTACCGCAAGTCAAAGAAAATCAAACCTGCTGTAAAGAACAGAAACACAAGGTCAGATGGGAAGTTTGTTTTTCCTACCAAACACATCAGGTCTAGAATGTGTGAGAAGTCTCCCTATAACAGAGGGGTAGCTTTATGGAATAAATTAGACAAGGAGGTACAAACTGCTAAAAACAAACAAGTATTTAAGACAGCCATCAAGAAGGTATATAAAACCAATGTAAAGGGAGACAGGAAAAAGTATTATGACAGACTTAGACAAAATCCATAATGTTAGTTTTTGAAGTTGAGGCAAAAACACCTTTGTTATTGTTGATGTATCATTATATTGTTGGTTTTTTTTCCACCTTTATTGAACCTGATTTGCATTTCATCATGTATCTAATATTCTCAAACTGTGATAATCATGTATGTACATAACCGACTCAACCTATGAATATGTATAAATGTTGTACTTTATCTGAAGAATGCCGAAAGCGTTGCAAAACGATCTTAGAGCTGAAATCAGGAAGTAGTACTTACATTACTGAATTTGTAACTGAAGATCAATGCTGATGTAATGAATAAACAATTAAAAAAAAAAAAAAAATACTGATATCTTACTCTGTACTACACCCAGTCCGCCATACACCACTAGTCTGTGAGACACGCTGGGAGTGGTCACATTAAAGTCAGCCTGAATTAGGGAGTCCATGGACCAGGCACTCAGCCAGATGTTACTTCCAACGCTGCCCCCGACAGTCACCAACAGACCAATCAGCATCCAGAACATCCAGGTGAAGGTACAGGCCCGGATGTAGGCCTTGATGACAGAGGCTTGTACCTGAGAAAGGAACGGAGCAAAGACTAAATTAAAGAAGACAGATGAATGAACAGAGGCAACTGGTTGATCAATATTTATCAATATCACCAGAAGAAATGTTACTTCTCGATTCTTAAATCCATGTTTCTGTCATGATATCAGGTAAATATGATCATAAATTATGGCACAGCTGATGATTGACATACTTAGATGAACTGGACTATCTTGGTATACACCCTATTTTAGCTAGCTGCCTCGATTTACGCCCCTTGTAGGGGTGGGTGAATTCTTTTTACTGCCCCCTGTTGTTAAATATGATCACTCCTAAATATTAAAATGAAACACACTCACGTTTCCATCTTCCACTTTCTCCTGCCCAATGAGTGATTTTTTAGTTTGAACAACAGTTTTTTCGGTGGACATTTTACTTTTACGCTGCCTCAATTGGGAACCTGATGAAGTCTCAAAACCGTTCAGTGATTCCACACTAATATGACAGGCCACCTCCTGCTCTGGAAAGATTTATTTCTGTAATATATTTGATTGACTAGCCCACTTACAGTGCAATCTTTTAAACAGTGAGAAAAAAAAAGTTGACAGCTCATGCGTAATCCAACATCCTCTATAATGTAAATTCTCATATATAAGCCTAACCCTCATAAAAAATGGGGGTCTGAATCTCATACAAGCGGCGGCTTCTACATGAGTAGTTCAATTTACTGTTATCATTCTTTACACAAGATGTATCTTCTGAACTCTTTTCATAAATGAAATGAAAAAGGGATCCAATTGTGAGGCCATTTAACAATTAGCATGAGCCTCTGTCTACTAACCAGTGTCATCCAGCTCAATGCCGCTCTCCTGATGCTCAGTGATATGTTGTCTGAGGAACTCAGCAAAGGCTCCATTATTTGACGAGAGCTGATCAAAGGACCCCATCTCTGAGATCTGTCCGTTCTTTAGCACAACAATGTGGTCCACTTGCGGCAGAAAGGTCACTGCATTTGTCACTAGTACACGAGTCTAAACAAGATAGGGGAAAAAGATGTGTCTCAGGTGATATCTTGAACATCACATTGAGGAACAGAAATTTTTTCATAAAATAATGTGATTACAAATTTGGCCATTTGAACTTCTATAAACCCTACATATTCAATTATAATTCCAGTTTATAATTTGCCTATAATCTGAAAGAGAAATGTTTTAATATGATAATAGAATAGTGGTACACATTATTAGCTTTCTAGAATCCATAAAACTAATACTTAGCATTAGCCAAATCTACATTGAACTAACTGTATGTGCTAGGGTGCCTTTAGGTCCAATTGCATTGTTGAAAATGTGTTTTCCGACATGGGAGTCTACAGCTGACAGGGGGTCATCCAGTAGGTACACATCAGCATTCTGGTAGATTGCACGAGCAAGGGACACCCGCTGTTTCTGACCTCCTGACATGTTGATACCCTGTTTGGACAAATACATATGAAGGCAATGCTGTAACTTCTTTTATCCCTCATTACCATCTTTTAAGTCATTCAGCTATTAACCCTTTCCCTGCTGGTACTGCATATATATATGCAGTACCACTGTAAAACCGATACTGCATATATGCAGTACTGGTTTTTAGTACCCAAAAACCAATACTGCATAATTATATATATATCTATATTGTAGTGCCAGTAGAACATATTCATCTGTAATGTCCCTGGTATTTGGAAACGGTTTATTGTAGTGCAGCGGCCCTTAAAGGACAAACAATGAATTAGCTGAGGTACAGATTTGTCTATCATGATTTTGGCGTAGACATTAAACTTTAAACATTGGTCCTAGAAACTATTTTGTCCATAGGGAGAGTGTAAAATATTATCCTTTGCCAACCTTTCCCACAAAGTTTGGGGCAAAGATATTTTCCTTCACACGGTATCTAATGTATCTCTGTCATGGCACCAGGCAGTATCTTACCCTCTCTCCTATCTCTGTCATGTCCCCACCAGGCAGTATCTTCAGGTCTGGTATCAAAGCACAGTTCTCCAGCACACTCTGGTAGCAGTGTGTGTTGTAGGGTTTGTCAAACAATATGTTGTCTCTCACCGTCATGTTCTGAATCCATGCCTGCTGAGGGACATAGGCCACTGAACCCTGCAAAGATGGCAATAATCATTAAGAATATTGATGCATAGTTACTGAGGCCCACAACACTGATTGCCATATTTACAGTCGGAGCAAAGACCCAAATACCCGTTGAATGAAAGTGCACAAATTGGAGATACAGCTATGAGAGATTAAACATGTGATTTACATCACAAATGACCCAGGGTCAAGGGGCTTAAGTGATTAAATTGATTGCTTAAAAGATAGAAGCTGTGGGATCATTTTTAATTTTTCCAGTGACAGAGGTGTCCACAACCGTCATTAGACTCAGGGGGAACCCTGAGTCAATGACACAATTGGATTCATCCATAATATACATTTGTTTATTTCATAATTATGAATTACCTTGACATTGACTCTGCCACTGACTTTGTCCATCTCTCCCAGCATGGCTTGTAGGAGGGAGGACTTGCCTGCCCCAACACTGCCCACCACTGCCACCAGAGACCCCTGGGGGATCACCAGCTCTATACTGAACACATACAGACAGGAAGCATGAGAATATATCATCACAATTACTATGCATCGTAAGTAGTACGTCTTGTACCCTTATTTTGAGACATATTCTTTTTCATTAATGGCAGTAACATAGACCTGCCAAAGGTTCGGACTAGAGCTTTGGAAATTATGCTTTGTAAGGGTACATTTATCCAATGTCTAGGTATCTTAAGCCAACCTAAATCTAAATAAGATGAAAAAGACTTAGTGTTGATTTTGTTAACTGTGATTTTAAAGTAAGCTCTTAACTTACTCTTTTAAGGGGACTCTTTCAGCCTCACCCCATGAAAATGTTCCTTTAGAAATGTTAACTGCTCCCTCTGAGGATGAGAAAAATAATTGAATGGGAAAAAAGAGGTGGTTCAGTCAATTTTCCTTCCCTAATTACAAAACCTGAATATTAACTGAGGAAATCATCGCAAGAATGAAATGTATCACAGGGATTTCTGTATCAAAATAAATACAGTAATTAAAGTGTGATTTCAAATACGTAGTTGTGTGCATGAACTGTATGTGCAACCAAATTTCTTATGGACACGTAGCTAGACAATGAGCTACTTTTCAACCAATTAGCATCTCCGAAACAAGTTGATATTTTTATAGACCTTCAATTATCCCTACATAATATTTTGTTAGAACTGCCACTTGTTAAAAAGTAGTATAAGGAAAGTCACCTATTTGTGGGTCATGCTGTACATTGTTTGGGTTTATTTCTGGCTGTAGCAAGAACTTCTGAATCCTGTCTGTTGCTACAAAGGCCTATGTGGGATAAAGCCACTACATTAACAGGGTTTTCGATTCAAAGCATGAGCAATCAATCATGAGAAAACCTTTCTGTTTAAGATGAAAATATGAAAGAATGTTTTGGGGACTTTGCCTTCAGGTTTGAGTGATTTGCATCATTTGATATTTGAAAATTTCATTTTATAAGTATTTAAAAATGAATTAAAATGTCATGCAAAGGAAAAGATTAACATCAACCTGAAGGTCCTCATACTCACAATGATTTGCTACAAATAAAGTGATATATACTCAAAATATAAATAAATGTGTTATATTTTAAAATTGGTTATGGACTCCTTTTTCATAGCCAAAGACCTTCAGACAGATATGTAATTAAATTACCTGCATGAGGAACATCAGGGCCTCAGGTACAAACATGATGGGTGTACTGAGCGTACTAAACAGGGCGAGGGATACAAATGCCTTATCTGGTGTCAGCACGTTATCTGGCGACAACAAGGTGTATGTAATGAAGCACAGCAGGGCCACCTGGTGGGAGAAAAGTGCACGCTTTAACTTTCCAGAAAAACAGCAAAAGAGACATCCGGAAATCATTTTTCATGCTCTGACAATGAGAGGATTGTATCCAAGAGCAAGAGTAAACACTTATTGCTTTGTACATATTTTCGTGCATCTTTTTAAAATCGTGAAAATCGCGAAAATGTGTACAGCGCAAAAATATCTACATTTACAATTCATTTCATTATTTTTGATTCTATTTATAAAACCCAAAACCATAGCCTTGTAAGACCTCTGATACTGATCATGTTCCAGGGCCATTACTATAATTTGTGCAGTTATATATCTGCTTCTCAGATGACGCTGTATGTGCTGAGGTTATAAGAGAAGGATATAATGTTGCTGCTGCTTACCACTAGGTTAGATGAGAAGGATACAATATAGCTGATTGTGATGACGACAGCAGATTTGGTGATGACAAACAGCTCCTCTTCCCGGATGGAGGCTACTTTAGCCTGGAAGTACGGCTCCCATGCATACAGCTTCAGCACCTTCAACAAGTAGGGAAAATCATGTGGGACTTGTTTAGCATTTATTGATATTGGTATTGTTCATTTACTTTCAATATTATGAAAAATAACTTCAAGTTTTCATGTTCAATGCCTTTCTAGTCATTATTCACTATGACTTTAGAATTATTATACATTGTGTGAGAAAGTCAACTCTAAGAAAAGAATAATTTCATGTCATAAATGACCATATTATGTCCCACCTTTATGCCGACCAGAATTTGATTCATCAGTTTTAATCTCATATCCTTGTACTTCATTTGGACTCTCTAGAAAGGAGAGAAAAGAGTTGGTACCAATTTGTAAATCTAGATTTTTTCAGTTTTAATTTTAATAATGCACTTAGCTTGCACTTTGATAACATTAGATAATTATGTTCAAGATCAATGAAGGAATTCGTACACCATCACATCAGACTGCTTGAGAGGGTTACAAAAACAGTACCTTATACCATATGATAGTTTTAATGGGAACCAGCGCCTTCGGCGACTGGATTCTAGAAAACATGAATTGATACAAAATATAAATAGGCTAGTCTAGACACCTAGCCTACTTTACAAACTGGGCCCATCCTCTCGGCAAACTGGGACCAATCAATCCCGTAACCACTGCCCGGCGCGGGAACTGGATGTAGCTGCGTCCCAGTGCCCGAGATAGCTCTAGTTACGTCACCATAGTAAAGCGTCCATGACTACCTGGTGGGGCTCAATCTCCAAGCAGATTCTCTCGGAGGGTTCCGGTTCAAAAGTTTAGGTGCATATATCTCGATTATTATAATTTGTTTTAATATTATATTCATAAGGGGTGATCATACGGATATCTGCTGTGTAATTCCGTAAAGTTTGGTCTATATTTTTATGTAATAATCTTATCTTAATGTCATTCTAATTGCCAAAACAATGGCGGACAACTGTAAAATTATTTTCCTCTTGTTGCCAGACACTCTGTGCGAGAATATATGTATCATATATCGTTTTTCTTTTAAATACAATTGGATTATGCAAATTGAATTGATAGGGAAAAAAATTGTAGTATGCAAGTTGCTCTAAATATTATTGGAAGTAAAATGAAGGAAAAAAACGAGTTAGCTTTGAGAAAAAAACATACTTGCATGTAGTCTCTTTTAGTTTATCTGTTCCCGGCGACCACCCAGGCCAAATTCAATGGGGTGGTTCGCTGGTCCCAAATATTGCCGTTTTATATATAGGGGAATGATGCATAGTTTTGCTTGAATCCTACTTTGGTGGGAGAGTGCATGTCTTTACTTTTCAGATATTAATATGAGGGTTGTTTAAGACTTACACTAGTATTACAAGACCGAACATGTAAATGTTATTTCTAGTTTGAGTTTTTTTCCCTGGCAAATATTTCCTTCACATAATAATAATATAACAGATCACATTTTATAAGGTGTTTTCATGAATATAGTATTAAGGCTATACCTGGTATTTGGCTGTGAGTTTTCCCAGAGCATAGGAGTTGAGAGGTATGGCTGCCACTAGGTAGACCAGGCCCACCAGAGAGGCAGGTCCCAGCCTCTGGTAGATGAAGATCATTGTAACCACCTTTGATGTATTGACAAAAAATACAGAGATGAAGGCTATGGGACTTATTTATTCCATGCACCACATTATGCTTCACAAGGTCAAGTCAACAACATTTATTTTAGTTGCAACAATCTGGAACTTTGTGCCTGTGTTTTGTTTGTTACAGCAAGACTTTTCATGTGATGATTGACAAAAAATATCTTTTCATCATCCTTTTTGTGTTTTTCGCTTCAAATTATAATAAGGGGGAGCCTAAAATAGCGCAGTTCAAATACAAAACAATCACACCATTTTGATGATGTCATAGGGCTGTAAAATAAATAGACAAAGGTTCAGGAGTTTTGGTCTGTTGCCTGGGTTATTTCATGAGGCCGCAGGCTGATTGAGATGTGGCCCACCTTCAACAAGTGAAATAACCCAAGCAACAGACATAAATGAGTGTGGCTTTGTATTTATCTTCTATGTTTATTTCTTCAAAATACCAAAATTATGATAGGGGGGTCCTAAAATAGCTTTTTCTATGACAATCAAATGTAAACAAACCACCATTTTTGATAGAGTCACAGGGCAGTGAAATACGACCATGGGTTATTTTACAGGGACAGTGAAAATATGGCATTCTTTGGTTAAATCAATGAGGTAGCAATATTTCATTAAAAAACAAAAGCATAGGTTATTTCAAGGGGGGTGAAATATGGCTCTCTTTGGTTAAATCAATGAGGCAGCCATATCTGATAAAAAATAATACTAGACAGTTTGTCCATAAATGCTTAATGAGTACACACTCATAATGAGCTGCAATTGTTTTAAGATAGGAATAAACCATGGAAAATGGAGCATGTGTATAACAATGTATAAAATATTTCATATTCAACTATTGCTATGTTTACCACAGTGAAGGGTGTGACCCACAGGAAGTGTATGAAGATCATGGAGTCATTCAAACGTTCTGCATCCACTGACATGAGGTTGACCACCTCCCCCGTGGTTGCCGACTTACGCGCAGAGTTGGAAATCCTCAGGGCCTAAAAATGTGGGAAATAGAAATAAATGAATCGCTGCAGTGTATAATTTAGTGGTATAATTTTCTCATCTTATATAGGTTCCTTGGATGCAGACCAGGCATGTAGAATGGACATGGGCATTGTATCTTCTAACCACTCATATGCTATACATAAACATAAACCTAACATAATTCTTTAGTTATTTGTCACATCGATCAGTTTACATACATTCATACCAATACTATTTTATATTCCTGATTGTTTAAAAGAAGGGAGCAGGGTGGAGGAGAAGGATAACAAGGAAGACAGTAGTAGAGTAGGACAGTTTGAAGGCAAAGTAATCCATTGATATGTATGAGGGTAGTAGTAGGCATCATGGATTATCCTTGAATTACCTTTCTGTAGACTGCAGCTACAATAGCAGTCTTCAGATGTAGACCATTGTGTTCAGGTATGTTGTAACACTGCTCCATGACAACACAACCGACTGCAGACATGACGAAGAGACACACGGCTAGCATGTAGCCCTGCCATGTGTACGGGCTACCGCTCTGTACAAAGGCTATCACAGCACTGTAACAGTAAAGCAACACAAATGGTATCAAATATCAAACTTTTCACTTTTCCAGGAATAACAGAGTTAGGACAGGTTGCTAAAATGTTATTCAACTTACTATCATCAATGCCTTCAACCAAATCATCGAGGTATCAAGCCAGGGTTAGCACACCAAACATTAGCACACCAAACAAATAAAAGGATATGTACAGTTTACCGAGATCTTTCTTTGCCTTAAAGATACAACATGTATAACCTGCAGGAACATGCCTTTTTACCTCATGATTTGTGGGTTGATGAGTGATGTTGTGGTGGCCATGACAAGAAGTATGGTTGCCACCACAATTTTCCAGTTAAAACCCCTTGCTAGGGCCCACCCCAGGGATGGTGTCCTGAAAGAAATAACAATAATTTCCTCAAAGCCAAATCAAGCTTACAGCAGAATTCAGATTTTCTGCAGTTTGTGTTAGGCTTTATTGACAATTGATACACAACTTTGCACAGGATGAACTATGGTATCAATAAATGGTTATGTGGTTTATTGATGTATATCCACAGCTAAAGTTAGAATGTAACCATGCATATTCATCAAATGCTCACTAGATGGGGATCCTCTGTCAGCGGCCATTGAATGATGTTGAGAGCCAGAAACAGGAAAAGGACAGAGAGATTTTGAGCTGGAGAACAAGCCTTACATGATAGATAGAGATGTAGGCAGAGGGATTATGAGACATGTCAGATGGACAAGGAAGAGAGAGTGAATCTACCTTGCTTTGGCAGATGCAGTTTTTAATTCCTTATCCCACTCCTTTTGTAAACGCTTATGCACTGCCTGAGCACTATCCTCCGGCCTGATGTCCCACATGTCAGCATAGGTCAAGGTCTTCTTGTAGCCCTTCACTACAAGCCTAAAACAATGATTGTTTCTGTGAGAATCATAATCATTTTTTATTCATAGAAATTGGCAGCCTAAAGTGTTCTCAAAGCATAATCAATTATTTTGATTGAAACTCAACACTAAATAATATATACCTACCCCCAGTACCAGGCTAGGAAGGCATGTGACACCCAGCTGGCAGAATCACGTGGGTTGGGGTTCTGTATATGAAATTGGATGGAAGTGAGTGAACTGGTTAAGGCAGATAATCAAAAAAATCATATGCTACTAAACGCTATGTTTTAAGTATTTAAAGCCAAATCCACTTCAGTATTGGAATACGCACCATATCATTGCAGTTCTCAATGGGACACAATACAGTTTCTAAATAAAGAATCTTGCCTAAATGTATTTAACCATAGTAACCTTTGTTTGGGCATCAGGCGCACCCTCTGGTTTAGGTATGAGAGGTGGTGTCTTCTGTTTCTCATAACTGCCAGTGTCCTGTAGTTGGTCAGGGTCTTGTGGAAGGGCACCCAGGTCAGAGGGTATGCTGCTGATAAGGAGCACCACGGTCAGCCCAAAGTGCACATAGAAGGTGGAGAAGCGGAATGTGTTGATCAGATCAGGCTGAAAATAAGTGTCAAAAACTATTTATTTAGATGGGATCAACTTTATTGGGCACAAAAGAGTTCCCAAGACATACCTCTTCTACGGATGGATGTTACAAATATGTCAGAAATAAAAACAAGACAAAATACTTAATCTGACCTACTCTCCTCAGGCTTTCTGACTATGCTAGCAGGAAGACCTGCATCCTGACTATAGTAAATCCGAGATTACCATAAATCAGTGGAAAACTTGAAATAGTTGGAGGTAAAGCTATATCTAACATGCATTAACCTGCATATACCTGTTTACAGTAACTATGTATTACACACACTAACCTACCTGACCCTAGTTACAGTAATGGTGTACAACATAAACTAACCTGCCTGGCCCTGGTGATGGCCATGGAGTAGGCCTGTAAGATGCCACACAGTGTCAGTAACAACCAGAAGGTGACAAGGACACCAGATGTGTGCTGACCCTTACGGAACCCATATCCAGTCAGAAATGCCGCCAGCAGCTGCAAGGAGCAAAAAGGCTGTCTAAAGACTGTGGCTCACCAAAATCGATATAAGTTGAAATTCTACGACAGGTGCACCTCTATGACCAGCACACTTCTGGTTAAGAAGATGAGATTCATTACTTTCTAGGACATGTTTGAATAAGGATTAAATGTCTATGTAGGTATGCTGTAAGTAAGCTGTTTTCTGATCTGCCGGTCATAGCGGTTCAACTTGTATTGAATTGGGGAGACAGAGCTCATAATGCATGAGCTAACAACTAAGACATGATGACTGTATCACTTTAGGTGTCCTGGGAAAACATTTTGACAGAATGACTCTTTGCATGATTGATAATAATTATCATCTTAAAAGAAGAGAAAGATAGGGAAGTGAATAGGGTTCTACCATAGTGACTGTTTTCACGGCCCCCTCTGCATAGTCCACAGGTGGTGGGTATCGGTCCACCACAGTCAGGGTGTGGGCCAGGTCCACTGCAGCTACTACTACTAACAATACACACAACACCTACAAAATGCAATAGTTCACAGTTCACAACATATGCACCATGGTTGAATTCATGCACATTACCATGGCACATTGCAGCCCTTAAAATGCCTTTCCATCGACTGAGGATATTATAACATTTATTTCTTATTGAATATGATCATTGTCACCAACATGGAAGCATTTTGACTTGCAAGGTATAAGGTTGAAATACTTATACCACATATATTGTCTCCTACCAGCATTGCAAAGGATCAAGTACATGTCTTTTACAATTTTCTGCTGCTTTTTGTGTCATATTGCATCAGTAATGCTGAAAACTTGAATATGGTTGAACTCATAATTATCTAAATTCCTGTATATCAAACTAGCCTTACCAGTTTCCATACATAAAGCCGGCTGGACTGCCCACATTTGTTGACTGTGGGGTCCCAGACCAGATAGGGGATGTAGAAGATGGCTGCCAGCAGCAACCAGCCACATGGTAACCATAGCAACAAGGACTTCTGGAAGCAGCCAGTTAACTCTGGGGATGTGGTCTCCAAGGTGAAGGAACTATTCTGCAAGTTCGTAGTAAAAAGCAAAATGTAAAATTTATTGTGTATAGGTGATTGGCAAAACACATGGCCAATCTATATAGGCAACAGTTCTGGCTCTTCTATCCCCGGTATAATATCAATCCGTCTACATCACAGTTGCAACATTTGAAATAGCAATGCAAACTAAGCAAAATTTACAATGTAAACAAACGACTGCCATCTTGTGACGTCATAGCAATGTGGTTATCATAAGGCTCGTAACCAAGTAGTTTCCTATAAATGTTACGCGTAGACCAAACCTCTAGTGTGGATTATACAATCTCATCAAGGTCATAAGGTTGCGGGTGATACAAGCATTTTCAGAGGTATTGTACAGTACTGAAATAGCAATTTTCAGACCCCAAGTGCGGTTTGTATATTTCTCTTATAGTCTGGGTGTTGGCTATACATACACTATATAAGCGACCATTCTCGTTATTTTCAGGAGCGAGGGACCATTGCAGCCTGAAGAAACTTCAGGTCTAAGTCTGCCTACGATGCCCCCATCCGCTATACGTTTCTTATATGACATCTTGGCACCAAAATAAAGCCCCAATGAGCGGCCATGCTGATGTTGCTCTGTAATGTCGCTCCAGCCATAGCCCAGTAGAGAGGACCTATAGATCGGTCTAGGCTATACGCAAGTTATGCTGTAATTTAGGTTAGTGTGATAGTATATAACTTACCCATAGTGTGTCATACTGAGACCTGTCCCCACAGAACTCTGGCCACACGATCACCAACGGGGCCCCCATGTCCACTGTAGACTAAACAGGATGCACCTGGTAGATACACATGCTATACAATATTAATATTTTGTGGAAAGCTGCATAGTTAGATTTCAATATGGCACTACAATCAGTTCCACTTTTTGTTCTAGGTTGTAAATTTCCTGTAAGAAGATAAGTGCAATCGACCTTAGGGAGTGATCATTTTTTAACAAGGGGGGGGACCCCTTGACCGGGGGGTCAAAAAAAATTTGAACCCCTCTTGGGGGGGGTCAAAAAAATTTAACCTGTTTTGAGCCAAAAAGCCAGCGCGTTACTATGCTTCAAAGGGCCCATGTGCAAGCCAATTTTCGACCCTTAAGGGGGGGGGGGGTAAAAAAATTGACCCCTTGACCAGGGGGGTGTAAATAATTTTGCACGCTACGCGCGGAAACCCACCACCCCCCCCCCTGTTGTTAAAAAATGATCACTCCCTTAAACCATGATGCTCATCTCTATCCTCAGTACCATACAGGTTGCTTGCATATATATATAACTTAATATAACCCTTATCGCCAGCAGGGAGGGCCACAAGTATACAATCTGTGTGACATGATAACGTTTGTAGGTTAAACTCTCTTACAATCCATTGACTGCCTGTTTATGGAAAATAAATAGACTCAATGTCCACTGTATTCAATAGCATGGGTGTATCAGTATAACTATCATATAGCTATCATTATGCCACACACAGAATTGTCTGTTTTATCTTCAAACCCTCTGGACTATTCCAAAGTCCAATTTTATTTGACTCCCTTTTGAATGGTAGCTATGTTCCATGATGGAAGTACTAGGATAACACTGTTTCTTAGGAAATATAAAATTAGGAAAACAACAGAAATGTTCTAGTAGGATTTTATGTTATTTTGTTTACATTACATTGCTATTCCATCAGTTTCATTAATATAAAAATGGCAAAAATGGTATTTTCATTAAAGCATTAAAGCACTATGTGGCACTATCATAGTCAAATAGCTAGTACAGGACAAGACACAGATCATACTATTGGTAAAATATATAGGATACAGTAATGAAGAAAAAAGTACTTATTATTGGACGTATCACCTGTTTGCTTTATAGCAGGCCTCCTCTAGTTAGTCCACATATGGAGGGATGCAGGAGGTTTACAAGTCTCTTACATACACCAGATAGTACACACTCACTCCCTATAGCCACACACAAATAGTGTCACTACAGGCAGGGCAAAAATCAACCAACTCCACAGGTATTCAGCGACTACAGTGTCATTAAAAAGTACTGGACCTTTTGCAACATGGTGAAGGGGAATACAAGAGTAACTATGAGTTCTGGCGTATCCTCCCCCACCAATGCAATATTGTGTACATGGCCTGTGACATCACTAAATTTAATCTACTTTAATTGATCTATCAAGTAAAGAGAAAAGGAAATTGTGTAACTACATGTCGAATAACAAAGCCACATCAACGCTGGGTTAATCATATTAGTGTACAGACAGAGGTTCACCAGAATTGATCCAGAAATGTGTGTCTTTTTCATGAATTGAGATGAGGCAATACATTATCAACTAGGCTCATTTTGAAACAATGAGAGGGAATCTCTGTATGTATTTAGGTAAGAAATATTATAGATTTTCTTCCCATTAATTTAATGATACTATTTGCCACAGGGGTGTCCGAAACAAAGAGCAAAGCATACTAAGAGGATACACTGCAGGATTTCATGTCCCCTAAAAGCCCATGGCACCCCCTGTTGGATGGAGTGTACAGCCCACATAGCCCACTCAAACCCTGTTTACTTAAACGCAGATGAAAGTACATGTCAATTCCCGGAAAAATTCAATTATGTTTTCAATGTGCTTTTCTCGATACCATGTAAAATTTGGAGTACATTAGTTCCAGGGGGTTATCAGTTAACGTGAGTTTAGGTGGGAACAATGGATTGCACATTCCATCCAACAGGGGGTGCCACAGGCCATTGGAATCTCCAGTAATCCCACCATTTTGGGGGTATTTTAACACCCATTATCATCGAGGAAAGCCACCCCATTAATACAGTCTGTGTACCCTCCTGTTTGAATGACGTCTTTATTATGGTTGTTATTATATACATGGAAGAAATTTCGCCCCCTCTATCTTTAAACTACTTTTTTTCTTTGCTAAAAAGGAGCAACCATTTCCACGCTCTTGCCCCAGAGGAAGGTCAATATTTTTATGCCCACGCCCTTCAGGAGAGGTCAAAATACTTTTTAACTTTGGAATAGTTCCATGAGAAAACATTTTATGCTGATTCACATATTTCATCATTACAAATGCTCCAGCATGGGCTTAAAACAACTTTGGTTTAAACCGTTTTAATATGATTATTTATGCAGTTCTTTCAATATTATGATAAATTAAGATTATATTCCATACACATGACAACTTTTCAAAGACTGAAGAGGTTGGTTCCAAGTAACATTTCTAAGTTCTGTCAGTATAATCATTATTTACATATTGACATAATTTCGACTTCTCTGCATAGTTTTTACAGTAATACATACACACATTTTGGTTTTTAAATGTTTTTATTGTCTTCCACAATTGATTACAACGGTAATGGACAATGATTCAACGTCCCTCGAATATATACAAATCTTAAAGCCAATAACTCTTGTACTTTATGAACAACAATAGTTGGTTCATGATAAAATTCTACCACAACTACAATAATAAGTTGTACAGTTATCTAACTCTTAAGTAATATTTAAACAATTAAAATAGTGTTATCCTGGCTATGTTACTACTACCCTGATAGAATCCTTTATCTCTCTTCTATGGGAATTCGGTTCCCACTCATGATACTTTTACCCTAGATGACCTGATCGTATATCACATGTATATCATATTCTGGATGGTATAAGAGCAGCCACTATTTCCAGATTTCTTCCATGTAATTATCTTGAATAATTAAGGGTTCTCCTGTATCGCTTGTAATAAACCATTGGGAAGTAAGAGAATCTTTGGAATTAAAATGTTTAATTCAAAAATTCAACCTGGACCCATAAACGTATAGTTCAGCGTTGGGGGAAAAGGCAATCACGTTAAAGATGTTTAACCTCAGGTACTTGCCTTTCTCTGGTTCTTGAATATACGCCATTGATGGCAAATGCAGCTAAATATACCTTTTACTAGAGTAATGGAATAATATGCCCTACTACAGTGGTTAAGGAACATGGGTAAAATACAGTATAATACATTAAAGAAAAACGGATGAACAATAGTAGATATTTAACTCGCATTTAGATTGAATCTTCCCTAAATGTATACAGATTATATTCCAAATATAACATTATATGAAATCAACAGCTCTTGTATTTTATCAACAACAAACGTAACGTTGGTTTATGATAATATTTTACCATAGCTACAATGGTGAGTTGTACAGTGATTTAATACTAAAGCTATAACAAACAAAAAAGAAACTGTGTTACTAGTATCTCTTTTTTAATCTCCTGGCTATGTTATGACTACCCTGATCAAATCTTGTACATCTCTGCTATAGGAAATCAGTGCCCACTCATGATAGCTTTACCCTATATGGCCGGATCGTATATCACAAATATATACTATATTGCTATATTCTGGATGGTACAGGGGCAGACACCATTTCCAGATTTTTGCCATGCAATCATGTTGAAGACATTTAGCATTAGGTGCTTTCTCTTGTTCTTGAATGTACGACATTACTGTTAAATATACCTTTTACTACACTATCGTAAAGTGTTGCGTATATCCTGCACCACCATATAATCTGCATCTAAGCTTAGGTTCATGTACAAACTATCATGTAAAACATTCTAACTTTATTTTTTGGAAATACAAGATCTCCTATGCTTTAGCACTGAAGGGCCGTATTCAATGCCCCCCATTGAATACAATGTGGCCGTATTCAATGGGCTAGGAAAAGATAGTTTTTCTTCATAATATGGCCTCAAATAAAAAATAAACACAAATGCCAACTACATTGATACCATCTCTGATGTATTTCACTCGTGGGGGCTGGGGCATATCTCACTCAGCCTGCGGCTTCATGGGATATGGCCCCAGCCCCCACTCGTGAAATACAACAGAGATGGTATCAATGGGCGTTGGCATTTGTCTATGTATTATGACCTATACTGCTTCTTCTACTTTTGACTTGAGGTGCACCTTCTGCTCATCATCTAAAGAAA
This sequence comes from Harmothoe impar, assembly GCA_947462335.1. NCBI lineage: Eukaryota > Metazoa > Annelida > Polychaeta > Phyllodocida > Polynoidae > Harmothoe > Harmothoe impar. The sequence goes on along the minus strand of OX381721.1, from coordinate 15,595,348 downwards.
GTTCGCTGCCCTTCCTGAAAGGAAAATAGAGACACAGCTATAGAGATACAGTTATAGCAGAACATAGAAACACACTTTTTTTTAAACACTTTGAATTGTTGTTCCCCCCAAGCGTGGCTGTGTGTGTGGACGGGCATGTTTCACAACTAGCTTCCCCCCTTGGACTATAGTGTAGGGTGTTCAGGCTATTTTTATAGATGGCAGAAAATGTTTTTTTTTCGTGCAGACTATATAGGAGAGATCTTAATTAAGACAATGTTGAAGGAATTATAATTCTATCCCCTTTAGGACCCTCTCAAATTGATGTTCCTTTGGAAAATATAGGGTGTTTTGGTCGGACAAGAATGCCCTCTCTCTGCATGCAGTGGATTGGGTCATGAACAGCCCTACTCTGCTAGGGTGTAATTGGTGGTGATCCAGGTGCAGTGGAGGGTGACATACATAGGGAATGTACTACTTCTCATAAAAGGTAGCTCCACATATGTGTAAATCCGGGGGCTACTTAGAATTTAATTACTTAAGTATTCAGGCAGCAGATACTAAACATACATAGCATGTAAAATTATATTCCTACACTTTTAGACCCTTCGATTTTGAAGGAGATTTCATGTTTTTCGTGACAGATTTTGCTGTAAATATGGTTCTGGAAGTCCATTTAAAATGTAGGATATATGTAAATGTAGGCCTATATTTTGGCATTCCAATGCAACCAATGCAAAATGAGTTGCCCAAACAGCCTCCCCCGGAAATCTGTTATAGTAGAGTTTGTTCTTTAGTGGCTGCCTAATTGCACAGCCAAACAGGGTCCCTGTACACACAACACTCTCAATCTAGTTCTCACTTACTTATTGCTATAAAACCATTATACAAAATGAACATTTATAAGTTGCAAAGACTAGACATTTAGCTGACTACCATACCTGCCCATTGGTATTCATGGATATATATATTGAATAGTGTAACTATCATAAATGGTACTTTTAGTTGGAGGAGGGGACAAATGCGCGTATGTCTGGGCAGTGGCAGAGCGGTCTGAACGGCCTATATAGTGATGTGCGGGCTTTTCTGCCTAAAAGGGGCATACTTATTCCAACTCCTCCCCTCAGAAGGGGTCGAAAATCTTTACGCCCCCCAAAACACTCCCTAAATTTAGATTCATGACTCATGCATTACATTTAAATGACAGTGATAAATCCTCTTTATAGGCTGAAAATGCTTTGCATTTAAATGACAATGGTAAATCCTTTCCTATATGCTGAAAATACTTTGCATTTAAATGACAATGATAAATCCTTTCCTGTATGCTGAAAATGCTTTGCATTTAAATGACAATGGTAAATCCTTTCCTATATGCTGAAAATACTTTGCATTTAAATGACAATGGTAAATCCTTTCCTATAGGCTGAAATTGCTTTGTACCTGTTGAAGATGTCAGCATCATCTATGAGCTCTGGCAGCTTTTTGTCTTTGGTCTCTGGGAGGAGGATGCCGAGGAGTCCAGCTGTAAGGGCCATAAGTCCGAAGGTCAGGAACGGTATGAGGCGACTTACACCAATCTGTAAACAAACAATGTAAACATCGCGTTAGGGTAGATTCCCAGGAATATCGGCCTCTCCTGTACACGTCTTTTATGACTAATTTTCATGACTTAATATTTCCAAGATTAATGACTTCACCTATTTGCCAGACAAACCACAATAAAGAATTGAATGGGAGAATCATATCTGCTATATTCACTTTTTCGTATTCATATTAATTCAAGACAACAAAATCAGCCGGACATCTAATCATGTCACACATGCAATAATGCATTGTACTATAGTATAGGTAATATTGAGCCTGAAATAGAATAAAATTACATTGAACTTTGGAATTGATTTGATCAGTTGATATAGATGAATTATGATACATACCAGAGAGGCTAGATAAGGTGCTATGATGCCGCCTATCCTGCCGCAGAAGGAGCCCACAGACATGGACACATTACGGACCACAGTCGGGAACAGCTCAGCCGCGTAGATGTACAATGTTAGGAAGGCTGCTGATATGAAGAAGCGGCCTGCCAGGGGAAGTCCTACTTCTAATGCCGTCATACCTGCAAAACGTACAGCGTGCCATCAATCCATTCTTATTGTTTCAAAATTAATTCATAGATAATAAGTTGCATTGATTGTAGAAGTGGCTTGTTCAGTCTGAAGCTGGAAGAAATTTTTGCATTGATAGTTCTTGGGTTCTCATTTCCACTACATGATCAATAGACAAGGCGACAAGACCGATGCTCTATTTCAGCATATATGCTGTCACAAAACAGCACCTATTGCTTGATAATTTGATAGCTTAAAATACTGGTAATGGTTGGCTTCTTGGTAGATTGCCCTTGGTATAAGTTACCCTCTATGTTTTTCAATTAACATACATATGCTGTATATTATATGGTTGATACATCATATGATGTGTGCACCTTCTGACCACAGAAGATTGCTATCGAACACTAAAAGAAGGTTCTAGTACTTTTCACTATAAACTAATAATATAGAAATGGCAAAATCTATCCTAATGAGCTGTAATTAGACCATATTCGCCATTAAAAAACTAATATGTTAAATTGATTTCGGTAAACCAAAATTGGGCCATTTTCTCAGTTCTAAAATACCCTCCAACTGAATTCAGTATATTCGGTAGCTTTCATGGTCAGTCACAGAAAGTCAGTCACAAAACCCGCAAATATATAAGTCTCACTGGCAATCTGACTTGAGTACTAAGCGCGGCCCTTTAATAAAGGGTGGGTCATGCAACCCATTGCTTACCTGTAGGTACCAGCAGCATGGCTAACAGTGAGAGCCCACTGAGCCCCATCAGGGCAGCATGCACCTTCCTGCGGCCCAGGAACTGGATAGAGAAGTGTCCCAGGAGGGTGGCCGGCAGCTCCAGGGCACCCCCGATCAGGAAGCTGATGTAGGGATTGCCGCCAAAGTTAGATGAACCCAGCGTTAAGCCATAGTACACCATAGCCGCAGTACACCTGGAACGTGGAAGTAGGATTTGCGAGCATTTGTTTTTTAGTTATGGCAGATATCAATTTTTTCATTTAAAAAAAATACAGAATGGTCTTCCGTGACCAATATTCAGCAAAATTGTGGATATGTACTGCTCAACAATTTACTCATTTACGGAAATGCCATGCATTGCATGATTTTTCAACATTTAATTTTAAGCAAACGTTTTATTGATCAAAGACATGTGGGTTTAAGTTCAGTAAATGCAATGAAAATGTCATAGAAGGGTCAAAATGTGGCTTTGAGTGGCATTTACCAGTTTATACAAAATCTTCTTCACCCTGCAGGACATTTTGGTCCTGTACATCTGCAAACTTGCAGATCGATAACTCATGATAGGTCATGAGAATTAAACGTCCTTACTCACCATTGGAAGCACATGTTGAGTGTCCTCCACCTGAGCTGTTTGTGCCGCACCAGGTCCAGGAACACGCCGGTACTCGGCTCTTCTTTCTGATTCACAAACGCAGGCATTCTGTGTAAATCTATTATTCAAACCAATACCCCTACCCTCTGAACAAAACTCAAGAATGACCCAAATTAGTATCTTGTGTATTCCTGGGAAACTGGGAAAAGCACAAGCTGTATGTACACAACATATCAATGGGAGTTCTCAACAATAGTTAACGTTCCGAGAGTAACATGCAGACTGATGACCTGTATTTCTTGAGTTTCACTCTTTCAAAAGGCAAGAAATCCCCAGGTATGTGCAATGAGAAAAAAAATTGTGTATCTTTTGAGAAAAGTTGCCCTCATGTAGAATAATAATATGTATTTAAAAAACAAGAAATTCCCGAAAATGTAGCCTACTTCTAGAGATTTAGTTTGCAGGATAACTCTCGTATAAGCAGCACCTACACTATCAGACTATTAGCAAGACTGAGGTTCTAATTCTACTGTCTCTTCGCAATGGTTACAATAGGGTCAGTGCGGATCGAATCTATAGGGGGATCTGGAGGACAGTGTTATCCAATTTGTTGAAAACACTGCAATTACTTTTATTTTGATTTTGATATATCTGAATGCACTTACCTTGACTTCTACATGTAGTTTATCAGGTAGAGTTACACCGTTAACTTTGGCCATCCTCCTCACTATCCGGTCAGCCTGTTCATGCTTGTTCTGACTGTACAGCCAGCGGGGTGACTCGGGGAGGAAACTGAAACGGGAAATGTTTTAAGTTACTGTTGTGATATACTCCATATCTGTCATCTTTAACATAAATGGGACCTGGTGATGGCTCCTCAAGAGCCCATTGTTACTAAGAGAAATCACTCCAGGGGTTTCCAATATATACGCACACTATTGTGAAATTAGGCCTGATAGAAATATGGCAAAATTACCACAAGTTGGAATATTGCTTATACCCTAAATTATCGCTATAAACCAAAAAATCTCTCTTTTAATCCACACCCCTAACTTTAACAATTTATGTTAACCGCAGAGGGTGTCTAGAAATTGTTAATTTGGTACTGTAGCATATTCATAATCATTCTAGTATAGGCCATAAACTATGTAACTATGTTTGGTATCAAATTAAAACTGAGTCTGATTTGTGTACAGGCCGCAGCTTCTATGCGAGAATTTACGGTAAGCGTTCAAAATTCAAAAGCATTCAAAAGGGACCAAACCATTACGTTATGTGTTCTGAACTCACTAGATAAGAAGCAGGTTAAGTATCTGTGGTAGGAAGTAGACCATGGCCAGAGTTCTCCAATCGTTAAATAAATAAGCAAGTAGGGGAGTTATCATCAAGAATGCTGTCCAGAAATAGTTTCCGGAGATCCCAACGAATAACCGCCATGGTGGCCCCACCAGCTCTATCCCTAGAAAGTAAAAGGATAAACAAAATGGTTTGACTGAAGTTAGTTTCAGGAATTTCTTTTATGAGAAAAATACATCAGATTATCGCTACAAAACCATCGTACTAGTATACACCTCTAGCCCAGAGTTTTTGTCAACTGCATGACCTCTCAATTGGCTTTATTGACAAGAAATGTTCTGGAAAAATACTCACTACTTCAAAAAAGAAATACTGTAATACAATTTAAGAATTGTACCAAAAAGAGTACACAATACGTACCTCTATTGCGCTAAGTTATATAATGTATCAATATAAAAGATTGTCTTAAAATCATCTAAAAAAAATCACGCTTTTACCCAAAATGTATCCAGCGAGTCCGACACCCATTGTGCCTGCCCCGACTAGAAAGCGGCAGAATGTGAACATCGCATAGTTTACGGAGAATGGAGATATCACACTACCAGTGACAGTTAGTATGAGTCCTGCACTGTATGCTATCCTACGTCCATATCTGAAAATACAGAACAAAAGTGAAGAACCAATCCACAGAGTTCATAGATGATAAGAGTCATACTATGATGTAAAAAGAGTTACTTCCTAGATGAGGTTGTTGTAGTTGACTCAAATCATGCTACTTTTAAACCTATATAGGATGCAATGGTACTTTAGATTATCATTTTTTCACAAATAATAAACATGTCTAATTTCAAAGCCTCATGAAAAAATAATTACAGAGATAACTGAGTGCGTAATACTTTTTGTCAGCTGAACGGACCTGTGTAGATTTGATATAATTTTGTATGAAAAGGATATACTCATGCAGATACCAAAGATGTGAAAATAGGTGTTACCTGTCTGAAATAAATCCAAAGATGGTGCCCCCGACCATGAGACCCGCCATGTAGATGGACGCAGCTGTTGCTGACAGATAGCGCCTGTTACACACAAGGTCCCACTGAAACACAATTAATCATTAAGTAACATTATGGATCATATTTGAATCATGTAGCAATGTAGGGATTCAATAAATCTTTGCCCACAATTACCCATTTTTTCTTTTATTGAGATATATTTGGGATAGATTTTTGAAAGTCGCTATAATAATTCTGCAGATCATTAAACAGGAGCTAGTTTCTGAGACAGGCGCCTTTAGATGAGACAGAGGCTAGTGAGAAGGGGACTAGTCACTGAGACAGGCGCTAGGAGCTGAAACAGTTGCTAGTTGCTGAGACAGTTGCTAGTTGCTGAGACAGTTGCTATGGTGTGAGACTTAACTCAATGTGACCACATGTTGTGAGACCTACTTCAGTGTGACTCCATGTTGTGAGACTTACCTCAGTGTGGTCCCATGTTGTGAGACCTACCTCAGTGTGGTCCCATGTTGTGAGACCTACCTCAGTGTGACTCCATGTTGTGAGACTTACCTCAGTGTGACTCCATGGTGTGAGACTTACCTCAGTGTGACCCCATGTTGTGAGACTTACCTCAGTGTGACTCCATGGTGTGAGACTTACCTCAGTGTGACCCAATGTTGTGAGACTTACCTCAGTGTGACTCCATGGTGTGAGACTTACCTCAGTGTGACTCCATGTTGTGAGACTTACCTCAGTGTGACCCCATGTTGTGAGACTTACCTCAGTGTGACTCCATGGTGTGAGACTTACCTCAGTGTGACCCCATGTTGTGAGACTTACCTCAGTGTGACTCCATGGTGTGAGACTTACCTCAGTGTGACTCCATGTTGTGAGACTTACCTCAGTGTGACTCCATGTTGTGAGACTTACCTCAGTGTGACTCCATGTTGTGAGACTTACCTCAGTGTGAACCAATGTTGTGAGACTTACCTCAGTGTGAACCAATGTTGTGAGACCTACCTCAGTGTGACTCCATGGTGTGAGACTCACCTCAGTGTGACTCCATGTTGTGAGACTTACCTCAGTGTGACTCCATGTTGTGAGACTTACCTCAGTGTGACTCCATGTTGTGAGACTTACCTCAGAGTGACTCCATGGTGTGAGACTTACCTCAGTGTGACCCCATGTTGTGAGACTTACCTCAGTGTGACTCCATGGTGTGAGACTTACCTCAGTGTGACCCAATGTTGTGAGACTTACCTCAGTGTGACTCCATGGTGTGAGACTTACCTCAGTGTGACTCCATGTTGTGAGACTTACCTCAGTGTGACTCCATGGTGTGAGACTTACCTCAGTGTGACCCCATGTTGTGAGACTTACCTCAGTGTGACTCCATGGTGTGAGACTTACCTCAGTGTGACCCAATGTTGTGAGACTTACCTCAGTGTGACTCCATGGTGTGAGACTTACCTCAGTGTGACTCCATGTTGTGAGACTTACCTCAGTGTGACCCCATGTTGTGAGACTTACCTCAGTGTGACTCCATGGTGTGAGACTTACCTCAGTGTGACCCCATGTTGTGAGACTTACCTCAGTGTGACTCCATGGTGTGAGACTTACCTCAGTGTGACTCCATGTTGTGAGACTTACCTCAGTGTGACTCCATGTTGTGAGACTTACCTCAGTGTGACTCCATGGTGTGAGACTTACCTCAGTGTGACCCCATGTTGTGAGACTTACCTCAGTGTGACTCCATGGTGTGAGACTTACCTCAGTGTGACTCCATGTTGTGAGACTTACCTCAGTGTGACTCCATGTTGTGAGACTTACCTCAGTGTGACTCCATGTTGTGAGACTTACCTCAGTGTGAACCAATGTTGTGAGACTTACCTCAGTGTGAACCAATGTTGTGAGACCTACCTCAGTGTGACTCCATGGTGTGAGACTCACCTCAGTGTGACTCCATGTTGTGAGACTTACCTCAGTGTGACTCCATGTTGTGAGACTTACCTCAGTGTGACTCCATGTTGTGAGACTTACCTCAGAGTGACTCCATGGTGTGAGACTTACCTCAGTGTGACCCCATGTTGTGAGACTTACCTCAGTGTGACTCCATGGTGTGAGACTTACCTCAGTGTGACCCAATGTTGTGAGACTTACCTCAGTGTGACTCCATGGTGTGAGACTTACCTCAGTGTGACTCCATGTTGTGAGACTTACCTCAGTGTGACTCCATGGTGTGAGACTTACCTCAGTGTGACCCCATGTTGTGAGACTTACCTCAGTGTGACTCCATGGTGTGAGACTTACCTCAGTGTGACCCAATGTTGTGAGACTTACCTCAGTGTGACTCCATGGTGTGAGACTTACCTCAGTGTGACTCCATGTTGTGAGACTTACCTCAGTGTGACCCCATGTTGTGAGACTTACCTCAGTGTGACTCCATGGTGTGAGACTTACCTCAGTGTGACCCCATGTTGTGAGACTTACCTCAGTGTGACTCCATGGTGTGAGACTTACCTCAGTGTGACTCCATGTTGTGAGACTTACCTCAGTGTGACTCCATGTTGTGAGACTTACCTCAGTGTGACTCCATGGTGTGAGACTTACCTCAGTGTGACCCCATGTTGTGAGACTTACCTCAGTGTGACTCCATGGTGTGAGACTTACCTCAGTGTGACTCCATGTTGTGAGACTTACCTCAGTGTGACTCCATGTTGTGAGACTTACCTCAGTGTGACTCCATGTTGTGAGACTTACCTCAGTGTGAACCAATGTTGTGAGACTTACCTCAGTGTGAACCAATGTTGTGAGACCTACCTCAGTGTGACTCCATGGTGTGAGACTCACCTCAGTGTGACTCCATGTTGTGAGACTTACCTCAGTGTGACTCCATGTTGTGAGACTTACCTCAGTGTGACTCCATGGTGTGAGACTTACCTCAGAGTGACTCCATGGTGTGAGACTTACCTCAGTGTGACCCCATGTTGTGAGACTTACCTCAGTGTGACCCCATGTTGTGAGACTTACCTCAGTGGTAATAGATGACTGGTAGACTGATGTGTCGTACACCCAGCCGTCTCCACACGTCGTCACCTCTGGTACTCCGCTGGGTCCTGCTAATAAGGAGGCCTCCACATCAGCTACCGTCCAATTTGTGAAGTCGATATCATACCTGGTACACAATGTTAGAAGTTAATGGTTCTTGCCTAGTAACCTACTTTGCTAAATGCATTTTTATCCCAAGTTTTTAAACACTTTTTTTTTTGTTAAAAACGTTTAATTTTATGCATGTGTTTAGATTATAGATGATGACGAAGCTAAACGCATTCAAGTTTAAACGATTTTAAATGCTAAAAACTTAAACACCTGCTGTTCAGATGTTCAATTTACAACTATCTAGCATGTGTTTAAAATCTGAACATTCAAACAGATGGGGGTTAGAGGTTACCTAATCTCACCTTTCACACTGGCTGTATTTCTGGACACCATTCCTTAGCTCGGTGGGTAGGGTGAGGTTCATGAGCACCTCCCGGGTCAGGTTCAGGTGCTGCACGCTGGGTACGGAGCACCAGTGGTCAGGGGTAGCGGCCAGGAAGGTGATCCCCATAGAGTTAAAGGCCACAAAGTAATGCGACAGGCACAGGATCAGGAAGAACACCAGCCGCTGGAACTTACCAAACTCACCGACATCCTTCAAAATATCGTCAAAATCCGTCATCTTGATGGCTTTAAAAATGTTTTCTGTATTTTTGGTGTTTCTTTACTTGGATTTGTGCTATATGTTGGTGCACATTGATTCAATGACTTTCAAAACTGTTGTTTTAGTACCATGTATGTCTCACAATGTTCCCATTATTCTGCTGTATTTCTGTGCATTTCTAATGCTTTGATAGTCCGTAGTTCCTTGGCATGTGTCTTGCTAAGCACCTGTGGTATACTTTAAGGACTTTATTCCTATGTTGTTTTGGTACTGTCGCGTCGATCCCTAGGGAGCACGTCGTAGGACCTCACTTTAGTTTTGTAGATTATCAATACTACGGGAGATTCCTGCAAAAGAATAACACTTTCCTATTAAACGGTATTTCTTTATTGTGAGTTTGAGGGCGGCGACAAAAATGTGGCAGAGGTAAATAGTCTAAGATACACTTACTGATTTCCTAAATAGAATATAAGATATAGGACTAAGTAAGAGGATCTCCTGCTTGACAGGCTCCTCGTCAGAACGTTTAGCCCACGCCCCCATCCTTGCGTAACACTGAAAACCTATAGAGCCATTGAACCGTTGTCAGTGCAGATCGCTTTTCAAGCGAACAAACGTTTGTGAGACATCCGTTTTACTTAGCTGGGTTACATATATTCAATTCAACAATTCCAAAATCGGCAACATTAGGTCGTCTTTCTGATGATTCACATATACAACCCTGGGTCGTCACTATACCGACCTTGACATATGACTTTCTCAAAATTATTCTTGAGTTTCAATTGCAATAGCATGTACATACACGTCCATTTTCTTTTGATATTTAAACAACATTAATCATCCACGTTCATCTAAATATTTAGTCTAGGGACTCAACGCCTGTAGCTCAAAGTGCACTACACTGAAAAAGTAAACTTGTCTCCAGACTCATCTAAAATGAACGAGTGAAAGGTTGTCTAACCTATCAGGTTACCATCCCACAAATAAAATCTGGAGCTGGCAAATGTTGGCTTTTGGGCTGGCACATGCCAAGTGGGTCCTCTATCTCCAACTTCAAGATCCGCTTCCTTGTCACTTAGACAATTTTTTGTCTCGTTTATTTAATGACAGTCACTTGGAAGAGTCTGCAGACAAGTTTACCTTTTCAGTGTTTACGAGTTATTTAAAGCATTTCACACCTCTTGCATACTGCAAACAGCTAATGGTATAAATAAGTTATGGGCATTGTACCAAGCTAAAGGGGTATTCAGTGAAAGGAGTACAGATTGATACTCATCCTATATTTAAGCCTACTACATACCCAAAATCTCTGCGTATATGGCCTGTTCTAAATTGGGCCTGCAGTTTTCCTTTGTCAACAGATATTTTATCACAAAGTGTGCAGTGAAGGCCACATAAAAAAGGTCTCTATCAGATAACATGGGGAGAAAATCTAGGGAGGGTAAGTCGGAATTCTTTTTAATTTACATTTTTTTAACATAAATGGTACCAGCAAATATGTGTGCATACTCTAAAATTTACCAAAAAGGTGTCGACATGTGAAAATGTTGTTAAAATTTAATAAATCTCCATGCACCATGGCATTTTTCTATTTCATATTATCTTCTAAACATGAATGTAATAGCCAACCTCTGTGTAAACCCTAAAATTGCCCCAAAAAGTGTATATATATATATATATATATATATATATATATATATATATATATATATATATATATATCAAAATTGCTTACAAGGACTCAGGGTCAGCTGTGTCACATTACAAACTCACCCCACAATGTTGTAGATATATATATAGTGCCAATGAAAAACGGTAAATTTGTCACAGAATTATAATCTGCAGCCCAAATTGTTGCAAGAGGCATTGGTAAAAGAAATATAAAAAGTTGGTTTGTTACCATGGTAACCTTGGGCGGTGCTTGGAGGGGTCAAAGGTCAAGGTCAAAGGTCGCTGAGTACCTGTAAAATGTCTCCATTGCAACTAGCGCAAAATTTGAACACACTTTTTATGTGGGATGCAAGGGGTCATTCATTACTGCACATTCAAAAGCACCCAAACTTTTGCCCATCTGAAGGAGAGAAATAGTGTCAGAACCAGAGATTTTGTCGGCTTTTTGTACCGTGACACCTTGATAGGAACGGTCAGGCAACCTGAAACACACCGTTGTTTTTGGCCTAAGATGAATAGTGGCCTTGTAGAGAGCATCCTTTTAGCTCTCATTGATATAAAGTGATGCATCAGCCTATTGGGGTTACGTGGGCTACAGAGACACCTCTATTCAGGGCTCCTGCTGAACCCTTTAGGGGAAGCATACTGCTTCAGTGTATTATGCCCGTTATCGTCAGGATGCATGAATGAAGCTCTATTGAGTAACTCGCCAGGGCTGCATTCATGCATCATACGGATCATACAGTGTTAACATTGATATACTGCTGAAGGATCGGTATCATGCATAAAGCACTATGCGACCCTTAACTCTTTAATGAGTCTTTAAGGACGGCAAAAGATGATATTTGTCGTCATGATGCACTAATGCAGCCCCGGCGAGTAACTCGCATCATGCCTACACGACACGAGCGTCCCAATCGCATCTATGGCCGGCATGATGTTTGAATGCAGCCCTAGCGAGTAACTGATGCATCACGACGACCAAAGGCATGATGCATTAATGCCTTATGCTGTCCTGATATAATGAAAAATGTTAGCTACAGCTGCGTCTTTGTCCCACAGTGACAGTGACAAAATCAGGGGTTGGAGTGCCGCCACCCCTAGGTGAGCTATAGATGGGAGAAGTGCTACCACTCTGACATGTACCTTTGTGGGTCTGGATGAGCGATGCAAAGTAAAATTGTGCAACGTTGAGAGGTACCTAAATGTATTCACTTACTACTACTTACAAAATAACGATTTATGTACCTGAAATTCTATTTCTTTTAAATACGTCTTTGATCCGTCATGGCTGACCTAGCTCACAGGTCATGAATGGAGGAAGGAATGAATCAGGGCTTTCTTATAGAGAGTCAGGTCCTGCGGTCATCGACATTACACACCATTACATCCACGATGTATTGGGAGTGGGCCATGCGAGAGGAGGGGAGTAACGTTGCATCTATTGGACTGATCTACAGTGGCCACTGAGGCAAGAAATAATCCTTGTAAATCACATTACTTTGGATGTAACACAATCTATTTTCAGGAGGCAGTGTCCCTCCTGCAACTCGTGCGCTGTATGTAGGAAAAGGGTCCCTTGTATAGAGGCAATGTACTGAAGGAACTATTGATGCAACAGTACAAAGTAGTATAGATAAAAAGGTCTTAATGGGTACATTATTCAGGGGTAGACATTAACGCTGGCCCGGGAGCCAATGGCCCGTAGTTATTGGTCCGGGCCCATAGTTTTCTGCAAAATAGCATTCCTACGGGCCCGGGTGGCCCACAGGAGTATTTGGAAGACATTTAAAGAAAGTTGCCTGACAACTATAGCCATGCAATATATCGTTGGAAAGAGGGAAATGTGCCCGAATCAATCATATTGATTTCAGTCTTTTATAGAACAATCAGAAATATACATGTTTTTTCTCTTAAAGAAAACATAATTTTGACCATTGGCCCACAGATCTTGGTCCGGGCCTGTAGTTTTCTAGAGCTACGGGCCCGGGTGGCCCACAGCTGAAAAAGTTAGTGTCTACCCCTGTTACATTGTAATACAGGTAATGTTTACCTTGTATAATTACTGCGCAGTATCTTGTTGTAACTCAACCTGTAATTATTGTTCATTGCTTAAATTTCGTTTTATAAGGAATATGTTCGTTGACGTGAGTTGAAGTGCACATTCAACACCTGACCATGTTGCCAGTGTATTAATTTTCATATGTTTTCATACATTTTCGTTGATGTCGTTTTTGTAGTCTGGCTATAAGCATGTACATGTATGATCATCTTATCCAATAGAAATGTACGAAACGCAAATACCCAAACTCTGATGTATTATCAGGAAATGCGATATACCTAATATCCTTATATGTGAATATGGCGAAAATAGCACTAAATCAAACCGGTTCGAATGACACACATATCTCATACATATATGAAGTAATTATAACTTAATTGTAACTGTATATATATATATATATATATATATATATATATATATATATATATATATATATATATATATATATATATATATATATTGATGAGCGACCCTTACACACTGCTAGTTGTGTGACGGGGCGTGTTCCCACTGACCCAGGGTTGACTGATACAGGACCACCCAGCCATGTCCCTGTTCCTTGCCGTGCTAACATTAACTCCAGGTACTTTAATTACTGTAATGACAAGGGTAATGACTTAATTGAGAGCTACCCTAATGACATAGGCTTGTAGGGGTTCAGCAAAACCCTGGAACCAACATGTCTGTCAAAGAAAATAGTGGATAGATACACGAGAATATGGATACCTTTTGTAAAGTGCCGCAAAACCTCGGTCACAAACCTACCTTGAGTATAAAGCAAGAAAAATCCATTAATTAATTTTCACTAAGTTCCTCCGTACCAAAGCCTCGAGTATAAACCGAATGGGAGTTTAAAGGCGGGGGCAGGAATAAAATTCTGCTTATAGCAAATAAGGGAGAGATCGTTTTTTTAACAACGGGGCGGGGAAATTTTGCTTGGGTCACCTTATTCATCCCCTCCCGATGGGTTGAAGATCGACGCACCCACAGGCCCTTTGAAGCATAGTAACGGGCGAGCTTTTCCTTGAAAAGAAGTGAAATCTCCCAACCCCCCAAGGGTTCGACATTCTTCCCTCCCTCCTCCCTGATCGAAACTATTTGTGTATTTATGTAAACATTCATAAGCTGGGACTCCACTACCCGATTTTCTCATCTGATCGGACCCATTCTCACAAATTGGACACAAAACTGATGTAAATATAAACAACCATATGCTTCAGGTTTGTTGATATTTACATTTTGTTTGGGTCCGATTTGTGAGAATAGGTCCGATCAGATGAGAAAATCGGGTAGTGGAGTCTGTATATGAACGAGCGAACGTATAACAATTATATTATGTGTGATATTTGATGTGATATAATATGCTGTAACCATATATTGATTCTTTGAAGTGAATACATTTAAAAAAGAATTGAAACTTAAGCATTATTAAACCCACTTGCAACCTTTTGTAGAATACTAAGCGCGAGGCTAGCTTATAGCTCTCTAACTGGTGCGGACTTGTTCCCGCAGAAACAATGTTTACACTGGCACCAGCAATCTCGTGAGACCTTGGCTCTGCTCTCGTACTGCAGCTGGTTCCCCAGAAGCTATGGGTTATGAGTGTCTGGTCTGGTCTCACGATAGATTGCGAGCTCAGAACTAACATGGCCGCCCATACGGAGAAAACCGAAACTTCGCTATAATCTACCGTTCATAAATCAATCTGACGTGTGTCAGAAAATGGTGTGAAATCTTATGGGTTTTTTTCTGACTGAGTATAGTGGTGAAATTTGCATTAACTGGCTGTCACTTGGTGTCTTCTCGACTATAGCCAACACACAGAGTGGATAAAAATATGTAGTTATCACCTTTGTGGTCTCTTTTATCATTGTTAAATGCATCCAACTTGGGCCAAAAAAAAAAGAGGTTTGTTTCCGGTCACCTGACCGGGTCTAGCAAAACAGGGCCGGGTCCCCCTCTTTTTTTCTCTTTTTCAAATTGTTCCCTACATACCAGTTTTTACGGTTTGTAAATCGGATAATTTTTAAGGATTTTAGAGGAAAAACGCTAAAAATAGGCCTAAAATTAGAAAATTAAAAAAAAAAATTTAAAAAAAAAAAAAAATCCGACCGGCCGGGTCTGGGTTGTCTGACCATGTTACCGGAAACCAACCTTTTTTTTTATTTGGCCTTGCCAAGCGATGATAATACATCCGTATGACACCGGGGTTTGACACTAGTACTACATTATGGGACAATCGTATGGTAAACAACATAATTTTAACCATATACGCAGGTAGTTTTATTCCTGACCCTTTTTCAGAAAGATCCGTCAGGTTCGTGAATTCTATTTTTAATGAAATAAGCTATTTTCAGGTTGGCGCGAGAAAATTGTATGGTCATTAGAAATGTAGTGTTGGGAATGTCCAGCCAAACTTTTGACCTTATACACATGTGCACCGTATACACAATTGGGTACGAAATGTCGCTACATATGACCCATATCACGTTGGATAATTCTAGAAACCACATCAACGCCGTATGGTTTCCGGCGAAGTAGGGCTTAACTTTATCAGGAGTTTTACCCGCACCAAATAAAATAAGATTGATTACTCAAACCCAAATTATAAAAGTTCAAACTTTGAAAAATTTGATCATTGTGACAGGGAGGAAAATCCTTTTGGGGAATCAAGTTGGACATAGCTATGAGCGTCTCAGGTAGAACCTCCCAAATTCAACATTTTAAACTGAACCCACTGAACGGATGAACACTAAACTAAATTCTATGGAAAACGAAGAAGAGAAGTCACTACTAAATTTCCCCACCAAACTGACAGCAGACCTAGATGTACCTAGATACAACCTCTAAAGAAATAAATGAAATAAACTCAGAGGTAGATGAAAGTTAAAGCTAAAAGAGAGGATATTGTAGCCTACTCCTGAAAAAAACATTACAGTAGCTTGAAGTCAGTGCAGCAAATAGAGAGTGTGGTTGACAGGGTTGACAAGCAGCCAGGTGTAAATGTGAGCAACACATAATTCTAGGCATAAAACATGGAGTCCCACAGGGAGGTATTTTGGGACCGCTCTTAAATCGTTGTATCAACCACCAAGCAAAAGTTAGTAGTCTGTACAATGTATAGAGGGGGTCCTCTACGAAAGGGCCGGACTATACAGAGAAAACATAGCAGACATCTAAAATGTTATAGTATGTGTAGAGTTATTGTCCAAACGCAAAAAGTTAAACTGTACCACGGTCAGAGGTACAACACACACAAAAGTGTGGGAGTCATTCACTGCCAAAAAGAACACTTCTTAAAGGCAAGCGCTACCTGACTTTTATAAGGTGGTCGTTTTGGCGAAAATGTCGCTCACATTTTATCTGTGTGCAGAACAAGAGCTAGGAAAGTACAAGTTGCCTATGAATCCCTAGGAATTGCTATCCACATTAGACGTTTTCAAAAGAATTTTAGGCAATTTTGGGGCCTATTTGTGGTGTATTTGTCAAGTTATGGGTACTTTTGAGGTTTTGATATTGTCGATCTAGACTCTCAAATAATAAGGTATGCTAGGAATGCAATGTAAAATACTACTAGTAAGTGGCCCGCTCCAATGTGAGGGTCGTGAAGGCTGCGTATCAAATAAGGAACAAATGATATATGATTTGAGGGCGATTAAATCTTCTATGTAACATCTTAATGTTACCGATCATTATCCTTTGATTCTCGGAAATACCCCAGTAAACAAAAAGAAAACGTTATACAGCGTTATATAACGTTTTCTGTATGGCGGCTCCTTAGTGTGGCAAAACGTTATACAACGTTAGAAACGTTATTTTGACGTAAAAATAACGTATATATTTTTGTTAGCTGAGACATGCATGTACATAGTATGGTTCTTGGAGGCTGGTTTGAGGTTTATCAGTGGCGTCGGAAAAGGGGTGGGTGCGAGGAGGGCCTCCCCCCAACCCTACCACCAAAAGATGAGATGATCCATATATTAAATATTTTTTAAATTGGATTTTAGATAGCCTCCCCCCACCAATCGAGTCCCAAACCCCCACCCCTCCCCTCCCAGAATATATAGTTGCTTCCACCGTCTCTAGTATTCCTGCTCGGCCCTGCGGCGCTCCATGCCAGAAGGGCTAACTAACACCTGGTACCTTATATGATGTTACCCTGCCGCCTCTGTAGGCATTATACCCTTACAGCATGGAAGAGTATTCCCGAAAGCTGTTGGGATAAGGTTAGAATAGCTTTAATGAGGTGAATAAAATGACAAACCTTGGTTCCCTGGTGCCCATGTGGATGTGATGTGATGATATGTACAGCACGCCCCAGCAGCAGCTGGATTCACTCAGGTGGAACCTCACATAAAAATAGTTACTGTAGAGGTGGCAGTGGGCTCCTGTAGTCACTGGGGTGTGGAGAAGGTGTAGAGTAGATTACCAGAATAAACATTGTAAATGACTATGGTTGGGTGGATAGGTCAGGAATACACAAGTTCAAATTGCAATTTCTAAGAATAAAATTTCTAATGAGTCAATTAACTACCAGAACAGTTGCGGATTTAGAGTGGGTGCAAAAGTAGCTTAGGGGAATAGGACCCCCCCCCCCCACCCGAACGGTGTCAACTTAGGGCGAAATATGTTGAGAGGTGTCGGGAAATGGGCCTTTCCATTGAGGTATTTAGCTATGTACGTTTAATGTGATCCCTATATTCTATTCTTAGGACTCTTGAGTCTTGGTACTCTCACACATATAAATGAACCAGAGGATCAGATGCCATAAAACTATTTGTGATGAAAACCCTTCACCCTCATAAAATAACCATATATATGGCTATTCTAGAATCTTAACTTGGATAGATGTGGTGAGATACGTTCAGAAGGTCCTGAGTTTGAGTCCCGGTCTTTCCCGATCCGAGTTCCGCTAAAGGCCAACAGTCACAAGGCGTTCTATGGCTTGGAACCCTTTGCATTCTGTGCCTAATGCCATCGGGGATCCCTCGCTATACTCCAATTTGCAAGGGTTCTATTGCAAGGGTGCTTACTCCAAATCCCACTTGTGCATGTAAATAACCTTAAGCTTCTCTGCTGTTTTGACTAAATTCAGTGTATACAATTTAAGGTTTGTATTTGGTGGAGGTACTTCATTGCCTATTGTATTCTATTGACTATGTCCCACTATAATCTGCAGTAGCTTATCCGGTGGTGCCGGTGTTAACTAGCAGGGAAGGTTTAGGTGGGGTCTCATGTTGCGGCCCCTCTTATCTCTATTCCCTGGACTCTACAAATAGGGTAAATACCCTTATCCTCCTGGGGTCTGTTACATAATGAATGAACGGGTATGAAAAGGTACATAACTACAGTTTAGTGTTGCAAGGCTGTAAATGATGTTACCCGTTATTTAATGGTACCCTTTATAGGAAAAGGGTACGATTTGTCTTTTCTACACAAAGTTGTACAGTGTTACCATGCCCGCAAGAAGGTGGTCTTTAATAATTATTTGTACCCTTTAATATAAAATAAATGGTGTTTCACAAGTCAAAGTTATACGTGTGTCAAGCACATGTTTAACTTTAAAAAAAACATATATCACCCATTTTTTAAACTACATTTGAATAGCTATATATAAATAAAGGTTTGCATATAAATACTTAGTGAAATTTATAAACATATAATGTTTTTTTTACAGGAAAATGATGAACGAAAATCGGTGCTCATACAGCCATGCCCACTATTTAAATCATAGGGCACTGTTAGTGATCATAGATATCTTATTATATTTGTGATGTGTGGCCCTATATTATTTTCATTGACAAATTGGTGCCCGTTAATTATTCACTAGTATAATATTTTCTTTGTTGTATGCAACCTTTCCTATTTTCATTGACATATGGTTCTCGACAAGTTGTGAGGTAGTACCCAAAAATGTGTACTTTACCATGTACCCTGCCCAGTTTGGGCACATTTTGGGCATACATTAACGGGTACAAATTAGTGGGCACCAATAATCATTCTGCAACACCAGTATTTCTTTCCCGTTAGCATGCCCGCAAGGACTAGCACTAGTGGGCAGGGTGACGGGTAGGGAATGGGCAGGGTTGGGCAGGGACTAGCACTAGTAGGCAGGGTGACGGGTAGGGGATGGGCAGGGTTGGGCAGGGACTAGCACTAGTGGGCAGGGTGACGGGTAGGGGAGGGAAGGAGCGATGTAGGGGGAGGGAGCGATGGAGGGAGCAAGCAAGGGAGCATGTGAGGGAGTGAGTGAGTGAGTGAATGAATGAATAAAAGAGTAAAAGGGTAGAGTAGTGAGTGAGGGTGAGGGTGAGGGAGTGAGGGAGTGATTTAGGAAGCTAGTTAGGGAAAGAGTTAGAGATTGAGGGAGAGAGTTAGGGAGCGAGTAAGGGATTGAAGGAGTGAGTGAGGGAGTGGTGCAGTGCAGTGGGCAAAACTGCATACATGTTCAACAGATATTCGATGCCAAAGTAGATCTTGTAGAATTATTGTTTTTAGAGAATAGTCTTTTTGCCAGAATTATCTTATCAAATGAGCCTAGTTCCCCTTTGCAAGGTTAATGCCAGCATATAACACGAGCACTCCCTGCAGCCTTCTTTGTGCATTAATGCATCAAGTGAAGGGTGCTTTAAATGACCAGTCCAGTTCAGTATGTGGGATGAAGGTGTTGGGGTAGGGCAGAAGCTCCTGGCTAAAGGATTAGTGACTTGGGGTGGAGTGAGACATATATTTGATTAGGTCTCCGCGTCTACATGATGTGTTATTGTCACTAGCCTGTAGCCAGTGATTCTAGTTTGGAACAAAACCCTTAAATAATATAAATCAAGTAACAATGATGTTAAGTCAAAATAAGTGTTTATTTATTTCTCTTCTCTCACTATCCATTCTTTCATCTCATGTGTCACAATCAACAGCTATTCAATAATACCACTGGGTAAATATCTATTTATAACTCATATGATTAAAAAAGTATTGAACAATAATCCTTACAGTATTAACATAACATGACATAATTGATACAGTAACAACATATATTTGAGGTAGAAAAAAAGCCATACAGCTGTAATGAGAATTACCCGCTATTAGTCATGGCACATTGATACAATATACCTCATAGATATTTACCGATGAGAAAAAACCTTGTAAGGCTTGTTATTAATTAAAGACATGTTCCCCAACATTACCTGATCATTGATGTTATTGATAGTAGTAATACTTTCAAGTCTTGATATTTAATTGTGTTACCGGGGTCTAAGAATATAGGTTCTAATAATATGTTATATAGCCACAAAGTCAGGGAATATTTATAATCATAAAGATACAACTACTGCAAGAGGTAGTCGACTACCACTTTATATCATAGAATAATGCACATCCCAGGGATGGCATCTTCAATAGTAGTATAGAGGTTACATGACTTTGTGTTCAACCAGTGGGAAAGCACTCTGTGGTCCATTTTCATGTGTATATTATACAATCTTTATCTAAGAAAAGGCTGCATCCCCAGCGCATCCCTTCTAAGATCTAAGTTGAAGACTATAAAGGCCCCGTCAGACAAGTTGTAGAAGTTGTAGGAAACTAGGACCTGATTCTGTAAAACTACGACGGAACAAATCGAATTGTGTAGTCTGCAGTCTGTTACGACTAGAAAATACCCCAAAATTTCACGATTTTCGAAATCATATAGAAAGTTTGGCATGCACAACTGGGGTCATCCATAGATAACATCATGCCGGAGGGAGTGAGGGGGGGGGGGTCGTGGTCAGAGTGTGACATATATTATAATGATGAAGCAGCGGGGAAAAGTGTATCAATGGGAGGGGGGGGGGGGTTGGACGCAATTTATGGACGGCCCCACTTTTAGAATCTTGGGAAAATCTTAGCACTGGCTATTTCCAAGACCAGTCTGACAGGGTCTTTAATGATATCACAAGTGCTACTTGAATCCAAATCTAACCTTTTTATTGTTGACCTCTATTGTGTCATACCATTTGTAATAACCCGTTTATCAACTTGCTGCTAGTCCCAGTTCATCTAACTAATGATACATATGGGTGTATGGTTCAAGATATAAACATCAAAAGTCCCTGAGGATGCTACATTTTTTTCTGTACAAAATAACAAACAGAGTATTTGATATGAAATGGAAATTTGTCATTCTACATTGAGGAGAAATAAAAGTATTATACAGAAATTCAGACGTGCCAGTGCCATTTCATTCAAAATTTAACCAAATATTTGGGCCTCCCAGTATCTAATAAATGATACATCTGAATTCTTTGACATTATTTCACATAGTTTGGATGGCTTAGATGCATGAGGTATGGTATTACCTCTGAAGACTACCTCTTTATTAATTTTGGCCCTCAAGCCTTGCCCCTTTCTCCATCCATGGGGCATGGCCCTTTTAACATCACATTTTGCTGGCCATCGTAGATAATCACAACGTTCTGCTCAATTGTGGCAATCCCACATTATATTGAAAATCTCCATACATACTATTTACAAGTTCACAGAATTTTGCATCATGATGCGATTCTACCAAATTAGAGTATACTAAGGTCCTATAGGTGAGTCCATAAAACAGTGCTATACAAGGCCTGCGTCTGCCGCCATGCTGTAGAATGCAGAGGTGCTGTCCTGGAGTAGTGTGTTGGGGCAGTCAAACTCCTTGACCACACCACTGTCCATCACCATCACCCTAAGCACAAAACATATATGCACATTGTCAGTGATGATAATGGTCAAGCAGATAAGAAAATTATATGTCTCTATTAAATGGTATGGCTCGACTCAAATGTGTTTCAACAATCTTATAAGAAGGGACAAAAATTTAATGGTTAGTGGTATTGCATCATGTTGCTTTAAAAATATAACAAGATGCCTGCTGTGATGCAGTTGGACATATATCATGTTTATATATATTACAGTTCAGGACTAATGTCAAGGTACTATAAGTTTTTTATACCTATTATCTCACTTGTTAAACATTCAATTCAGCCTGTGACCTCGTAGAATACATTCTTGTGGTCACTGATGAATAACCCAGTAAACAGACTAAAACTTGTGAACCTTTGTTTACTACTGTTTGACCTCCTTACCTGTCATAGTCTAGGACTGTGTTGAGCCTGTGTGCTATGGTGATGACAGTTGAGTCCTTAAACTCTGTTCTTATGGTTGTCTGGATGAGATCATCTGTGTCTAGGTCCACAGCAGCTGTAGCCTCATCCATTATCAGGATTTTACTGCGCCGCAGCAAGGCTCGGGCTAAGCACACCAACTGACGCTGGCCAACACTGGAATTTAGTTGAAAAATAGATTAAAATATAAGGTAGACAATATATCACTCTGTTAAATGAAAAATGCATAAAGTTGTGAAACTGAAATATCAGGGATGGTTACAAATTTGCTATTGATATTCATGAGATAATCATTGTTAATAGTTTCAGGGTTAAGTTCCTGGGGAGAACTAAATATGGAAAGGGGCTTAACTTTTTCTGAATAAAAGTTTAATGATTAGAATAAAGGTGCCTCATTTGCCAGAGCTGCTGCATTGGATGAGAGATATAAATTCCTAACCGTAAGTAATTGGTATTCAAACTTTGATCATAAAATTATGTCCAATCAGCCTGTGTAGGATAACATTATCCAACAAGGGACAATAAATAAATATGCCTCACCTGAAGTTCTCCCCATCCTCCCCTGACTCATACTGTAGGTTATCTGGTAGACCGGATATAAAGGACTTGAGGTGAGCCTGTTCCAATGCGCTCCACACCTCTGCATCGGTGTAGTGGTCAGCAGGGTCTATGTTGAAACGCACTGACCCAGAGAACAGCACAGGGTCCTACGGGGGTAGCAACAAGAACACAAATTTGACGTGTTATATGATCATCCTTCCAACTGCTTAAATTTGTATTTAAAATTGTACCTTTATTGATTGCTCTATTTTGGTCATGAGGAGCAATCGGAGAATAAAGGTGCTATCTAAGGGGTCCAAATATTTTGGGCCTTGTCATGCAAATTTATTTATCATAAAATATTTAATTAAAATATTTAATCAACATTAAGGAATAGAAATACAGATTCCAACATTGATTGAGTTGAGAGACCGATATATAGGATAATACAAGTGATGAGTAGAGATTCATCTATCAGCCTCAAAGGCCACACACACACACATATAATATATATATATATGTTTATATTGACAGCAACAGAACTGAGAGTATGACTCAATATACAGTAAATATTTGAATGGGAAGAATAAAGGCATATTCTATTTACCTGTGGGATAATTGTGAGTTTAGAGCGCAGGTCATGGAGCCCCATCTGTGCTATGTCCTCCCCATCTATGAAGATACTACCTCCTGCTGCTTCAATGATGCGGAACAGTGCCAGGGTCATGGATGATTTACCTGCACCTGTACGTCCAACGATGCCAACCTAGATTGAAGGAGGATACAAAAAATATCCAAATCAGTGTGAAGACCATTTACTTTATTGCTTTTGAAATTCAAAACCACTGATATACTGATTCCCAGGTAGTCTTTTTACCTTTTCTCCTCCTTTTATGTCACACCTGACCCCTTTAAGAACAAGGTCTAGGTCAGATCTGTAGCGTGTTTTATAGTCTCTGAAGTCCACTGCCCCGTCTTGTGGCCAGTGGTGATGTGGGTGGTGATCCAGGTCCCAAGGTGCCTAGGAAAAGTGAAGTCAGGATATATCACTTGGAGGGCAATGTAACGTAAATATCATATAAACATGTAATATACATTTCATAATATAGTGAATGATGCTGATTGCTCTAACCAAACAAGAATAAGAATTAAAGATAAGAGGAAGTATTCTGGTGTGTGGGCATCATGATGCATCTACCAAACCATATGCAGCCATTGTTTGACCACAGTCCCTCTAACTCACGATATATTGCAGCTTACCTCAGGTGTAACGTCAGAGTACTCCTTGATCCGCTCTACTGCTACAATGTACGTCTCCAGTTCACACGTGTATCGAATCACCTGTGCAATTTGCCAGCTCACCTGAAAAGTAATTAAATCTCAAATGTATTAAACAAAAAAATAGATAGAACTCTAGATACTACACTGTAATTAACTTCTTTCACCAGTATTACATATATTATAATGTTTAATCATGGTATCTTTCTCACACCTCGAGAACATGACAATGATATAATTAAAAGAATTAAATTTAAATCAGCATTAATAGCAGACACAAAAACCAGTAGTACATTCACTCATTACAGCAAAAACCCACTTAGACAGCTATCCTAAGCACAGTCTCTGCTGCTAATCTTATATAGTGTCGGGTGACAAATGCACCTCGTAGCAAATGTGTTAACCTACCCCAAGTGCATAGGACAGTGACAGACCCACTGTGCCAGATTCTGGGTCGCTGCTCTGTTGTGTGACAGCATAGATGGAGACAAACAAAACAATGAGGTCGCCCAGCATCTCCAGCCATATACAGATCCACCTTTACAAGGTAAAAACAGGCTGGGTAGAGATAACCAAGGTCATTGGGGTGCATGATTGTATGGCTGTTTATGATATATAAGGGGAACAATATTGTGTAAGTAGATTTTTGAGTGATTTTTATCGAATGTATTGCAACTCTGAGAGTAAAGCCTAATTTAGAGACTCCATGACTGTCATATCTTATATATGGTATCTTGACATCATTTCTAGACTGCAATCACTACATACAATCAAAGGCTACAAATATGAGGTACAAATATTGGAAAATTGACCTAAGCACTGCAGTCAGTGTGAAGATGGAATATCTCATTTATTTTCTGAAGGTTTCATGACATAGGCCTACCTCCAATACTATATACAGTATTGTGAAATATGAGTTAATGTCGGTGCTAAAGAAAAGTTGTCACTCTCAAGTATATATTTCTGTCCTAACTACCTGAAATGAATTCATTTAACATAAAGGCACAGACAGGTGTCGTGAAGGTGCATCCTTACCTGTTGGAAACCATCACTGAATAACTGATTTTAACACTGTCATTGAGAAGGTTGTCAGCATGATCAATGAATCTCTGCTCCTGTTGATAAGCTCTGATTGAGGACACACCATTAAGAGTCTCACTGAAGTTGGCATAGATTGGCGAGCGCTTGACGGAATCAATACGTTTAACACATCGTGCTGTCTTGACATACAACCTCTGCAATAAAAAGGTTGATTATCATAAACATATGATTTAATGTTGACATTATAAGGGTGTTATTCTAATAATTAAAGTACTGGAGTAACTGAGTCCAAGCTGTGAAATGAGATGTTTAACTGTTCTGGGTGAAAGGTGTCAATCCACATTAGAGATCTTGGAATCTATGAGCCAATACTCTGTTGGCTTGGCTATAATCAAAAGACGTTATGATGTTATGGATACGAAACAAATAAAAGTATTTCAGATTTAACTCTATACACACCTGTAGGATGACAAAGACAATAGCAATGGGCACCAAGATGAAGAGAGACAGAGGGGTGTCATAGATGATGATGGTGAACGTTGTGAGGATCACTGAGATGTTGGTCACCAGAATCTGGATATAGTTCCTCATTTTGGTGTCCACAATGTCCACGTCCTTAGAGTACCGGTTCAGGATCCTGCCAGTAGGGGTTGTGTCGAAGAAGGACATGGGCGACTGGAGGCAGGAAGCAAATGGTAAGTTTGAAGGGTGAGAATGCCATTGGTACCCTTTATATTCTTGTAGGAGATGGGAGGGGCGTGGTAAGTAAAACTGATAGTGTCTAAGGTTCCTTACAGTAAATATACGTTTCAACAATAAGGACTGCTTGGTTGTGTAACCTATTTTATTATGTTTAATGCAGCTTAATCTCACTTTGCTTTATTTGCACCATTTATAGACCAGTGTGACAGAGGAGCATTACCATATTACTTCAGGGTCTAATTTGTTCCTGCCGTTATTTTTTTATGACTTGCAAATTAAACAATTATTAAGGTCTCCACAGAAAAAGAAAACCCAAAAAGATAATGCTTTGTATAACGTTGTATAAACCCATTTTGTAAACAAATCAAGTATCTATTTTCATCATTTTTTTCATGAAATTCCAATTGGTTAAATTTATTCAGTTCCACCATATTGATTACTGAACCGTGCCAAAAATTGAAAGATTAAAAGGCGTTACCTTCAGGTTGTTGTCCAACAGTGTTTTGTGGATGGTCCTGGCACCAGCGGTAGCACCCATAGCAACCGCACCAACCAACACAAACATCCCCAGAACTACAAAAGGGTAAATGTACCATTATAACAAAGCATAAAGGGTGAACAAATTGTTTACCAATGCAGTGGAAAGTGTGACATTTTAGAAAAGTCCTGCATTCCAATTTACACTATTTGACAGATATTTTTCCTATATATGAATCTCCTGATATGATAATGTTTTCAAACAAAGCCATTACAGACAATGTTATGAGGATTCTAATAAATCTTGCTCGCTGGGTCTACACTGTAAAATGTCAGTGTAGGTACACAGTAGAATCTGCTATAGGTTTACACTAGAATCTTCTGTAAAATGAATTTACAGTGGAATCTACTGCAGATTTACAGTAGATTCTACAGTTTACCTACGAACAACTGTACACCTACAGTAAAATCTACTGTACACCTACAAAAATGGCAACCAACGTTTTACAGTGTATTAGGGTATACAGAATAGGATGCATGACTACACTGTCAAGGGGATTTTACTCTAAAGAGAAAGAAAACCAATATCCTACTCTGTACTGAGCCCAGACCGCCATACACGGCAAGACGCGTGTACATGCTGGTGACGGTGGAGTTGGAGGTGGCAGGTATTAACGAATCCATGGACCACTTGCTCAGCCAAATGTTACTTCCTACGCTGCCCACTAAGGTAATCAGCAGGCCAATTACCATCCAGAAGACCCAGGTGTAAGTACAAGCCTGGATGTAGGTTTTGATGACAGAAGCTTGTACCTGTGGAATCAGACAGGTAATCAATATTATGAATCACTTGAAGAGGTGACAAGAGCAACAAATGTCGAAGTGAATAACACAAAAATCTTTAAATAAAAAATCAGGGATGAAGATATAGATGATTGACCATAATTAACGTGTTAGTTTATCTTGTTGTGAATATGAGTGCCACCGACATGGTTAACACAAGCAAAATGATTGTACTGGTTTAGATATGTACTAATCTGTTTATACCATGTTTAGACCAATGCATGAATCTTTGATGGCATTGAAAGCCACATAAATGCAGTTATGACCTCGTTGGACATTTACATCTACAGAGTTCTTTTGAAGCATCTTAAATCTGCTTAAATGCAAACAGTCATGAAGTGGATCATTTCTTTTCATACATAGTGGGTATCCACATTTTGAGTTCTAACATGAATAACTTCTAAGCTATTTGCCTTCCAAACTATCATTAATTTCTGTGATTCACAAGGTTACAGTGACCAAATGATCCACTCACATTTCCATCCTCCATGGTCTCTTCTGCAATGAGGTCCTTTTTAGCTGGTACATCTGCTTTCAAGTCTGATACCTGCATCTTAAGTTGCCTTAGGCGAGTACTTGATGATGTGAGGCTACCACTCTCTGCCCCACTGTCTGAGACCGCACTGATCTGACGCGCCAAATCCTGCTCTGTTATTAGTTGATAAGATTAAGTAAACTAATTCCCTGTTGGAGTCATTAAGAGGAAATTGTTTCTCATCACATAAGTATAAAGAATATGTTGACAACTTGAGGGAGATTACATTTCAGTTTTTTTAAGTATAATATTATTATATTTTTCTCAAAGGGGTTTCGGCAAGAGTTCTTACTGTCATTAAGTGTATGCCAATTACCTAATTTCTTGTAGATACACGGAATGTATACTGAGATTAACATCCACTAATGAGACCAAATTATGTAAAATGATTGGCTTGTCTGAATCATCATAATCCGAATTGTATAGAATGGAGAGCGTTTTTGAGCAACTATCATGAGGCCCTATCCACTAACCGGTGTCATCCAGCTCTATGCCGCTCTCCTGCTGCTCAGTGATGTGTTGTCTGAGGAACTCAGCAAAGGCTCCGTTATTTGCCATAAGCTGATCAAAGGACCCAGTCTCTGAGATCTGTCCATCCTTCAGCACTATAATTTCATCAACTTGTGGTAGGTAGGTTACTGCGTTTGTGACCAGTACACGTGTCTGTAGTATAAAGATTGATAAGTAATATAATACAATGCCACCAATCAAGCATAGAATTCACTGGACTTTCACCAAAATGTAGAACATTTGGTACATAAGAGCAATACCATCACCAAGGTTCTACTGTTCAAGTTTACTACATAGTGAAATGTTCAGTGTGGATTTTTAAAATTGCCCTACCATTAAAAGTGAGATCTTTAAATTTTAAGATAAAATTAATTCACAGCTCAACCTTACATAGCGTACATATCCTTAATATCAATACTAATAACTCAAAATTATACTTACGGTATGTGCCAGGACACCATTGGGTCCGATTGCATTGTCAAAGATGTGTTTTCCAACATGGGAGTCTACAGCAGATAGAGGGTCATCCAGTAGGTACACATCAGCATTCTGGTAGATTGCACGAGCCAGGGACACCCGCTGTTTCTGACCTCCTGACATGTTGATACCCTGTTTGACAAACACATATAGCTGTAAAGTGTTTTGCAGGCTTAGTTACACAAAGTAGGAGACTAAAGAATTAGACAGGCTTCTTTACAGGCTCAGTATGCTTACTAGCTTGTGATAGTTTGGCTGATGGTGTTGATTAACTGGGTGAGTCATGCTGTCTTACAGAATAAGTGATATTTACAGGCTGCAAAGGGAACCCTCCTTATGATGGCATTATTCAACCTCCACAAATATACTTATTGTGTGTGGTTGGGCTGAGATTTGTGCACAGAATTTCAAATTACAAATTACAAATGTAATAACCTGATCTGCTAGTTCAACCTTTTGTGAATTCAAACTTCTTGAGATTGATCCATTCTCTTATCTCTGTTGCGTAACCATGCATGAGGCAGTACCTTACCCTTTCTCCTATCTGTGCCATGTCCCCTCCAGGCAGTATCTTACCCTCTCTCCTATCTCTGTCATGTCCCCACCAGGCAGTGTCTTACCCTTTCCCCTATCTCCGCTATGTTCCCACCAGGCAGTGTCTTACCCTCTCTCCTATCTCTGTCATGTCCCCACCAGGCAGTATCTTCAGGTCTGGTGTCAATGCACAGGTCTGCAGCACATTCTGATAGCGGCCGCTGTGGTGGGGTTTGTCAAACAGGATGTTGTCACGCACCGTCATGTTCTGAATCCATGCCTGCTGAGGCACATAGGCCACTGAACCCTGCAATAATGTCAATGATCATTTATGAATGTAGGTAGTTGATACCGGGAAAATATAGGACATGGATTCGCCACCGATGATTCCTGAAATAAATAGACAAAGGTTCACAAGTTTTAGTCTATGCGTTTAACCACAGCGCAGCTAGAGGGGCCTGTGACCAAGGCAAGACGTCGAGGGGTTCTGTCCAGGGGCACCGAAGGTGCCATGGGACAGAACCCCGAGAGTGCGTGTTAGAACTGTTGACAAGGTTATTTTACGAGTTGCATCTCAGGCCATATTTCATAAGGCCGCAGCCTGAGTGAAGTGCGACCTGACATGCAACGAGTGAAATAACCCAGTGAATAGACTAAAATGAGTGGTCCTTTGTGTTTTTCAACCTTTTTCAATTCAATCCAAATTATTACAATGGGGAGGGCATAAATACGGTTTGAATAGCTTCTTTCTATGTCGTTAAAATATCAACAAACCATGATTTTAATGATGTCACAGCATGGTGAAATAAGGCCATGGGTTATTTCACAGGGAAGTGAAATAATAGCATAAGCAGCAAGCATGATTGGGGATAACGTATTGATCATGTATGAACCAAAGTATCTAATATGTGTACAATCCCGACATTAAAGTCTACCATAGATTACTTAATTCAATTCATCCTATCCCTCCATCTTCTATAAAGTATGGCAGATTGGTAATATTGTATGGTCCACACGGTCGAAACAAAGATCCATAAAATTAATGAAAACAAGGAGTTTTGATTTAACAATTGTAGGGGCTAGGGTTTGGGTTAACTATACGCTGACAGGTTCTGTAAGGCGCTGTGTTTGCAAGCTCGGTCCGAACCCTTCAGTCCGGCGGCAGGTGGCAGCACCTGCTCCGGGCTTGGGGTACAGATAGAGGTCGCTATATGCTTCCGGTCTGTGTGTGAACACGCAGGCTGGCTGCCTACATATAGCCAGCACCTGATAGAACTCTTCGGTTCCTCTATGATAACTGAATTATAGAGACCCACGCTTAACATCGGCTGCATGCCTACTGACCTGCTCCACACTCTATATGGAGTTCCCTGGATTAGCTTCACCTGTTAGATTCTTGTAAATAAAGACCTATATAGCAACCTGTACACTTGATCTGAACTGTATCGACCTTGTTCTTGACTTAATAACTTCTTACCAATATTAAGGGAACAAAGTCGTGTTTATTACACAATAATAGATTTTTTGAAAAAGGGGTTTTATTGGAACCCTGCCACCCTCTCCATTACCGTATGATATCCAGTTGTTAGGCCCTATAATATGCAGATACTTAGATTAAAATAATATTTGTCTATGTTTGTTGAAATTTAGGTATCTTCCAAAAATTTACAGCTGAATTGGGTGCAGTTATGAGTGCTGCAAGTGCATAAGTCTTTAACACACAGACATTTTTGTATCATTGTTATGACTTACCTTGACATTGACTGTGCCACTGACTTTGTCCATCTCTCCTAGCATGGCTTGTAGGAGAGAGGACTTGCCTGCTCCGACGCTGCCCACCACTGCCACCAGAGACCCCTGGGGGATCATCAGCTCAATACTGGAAGTATGATGATGTGATTTATTCATGCAATGAATGTTGTCCATCCTATGATCACTGTGGCATTGATCTTATCCGGCAGTGCACAAAAATGAGGTCTTCAATATAAAACCTACAGCAACAACACACATGCAGTTCCTTAAACAGACACAATCCTTAGATATCCCCCAATACATATTTGAAATAGATAGTGACAACAGATAAAGGCAACAAAAAAAATTGATGAAAGTCTTGAGGAAGTATGTGATGTTTACATTGAAGTTGTACTTTTAAATGTGCTTTACTTACTCTTTTAGTGGAATTCTTTCAGCCTCTCCCCAGGAAAATGTTCCGTTGAAAATATTCACTGCTCCTTCTGAATTAAGAATTAGGAAAACAAGATTGAGATTTTTCAAAAGCTAGAGCATCTAATTGACACAGCGTTCAATGTTGACCAGGATGTCTAAATTTCATACTGCATACAACTAATATACCCAGCTGTCCTACTGTTTCCTCCTTTCATCAGATGATAACAAATAAAATATACTGCATACATTCATCAATGCTGCATGCTCCAAGGTTGGAGTAGGAATTAGTTACCTATATGATGGTCGTGCTGTACATTGTCTGCATTAATCTCCGGTTGTAGCAAGAACTTCTGAATCCGGTCTATAGAAACAATTGCCTGTGTGGGGTAACAATGCTACATTAATACGATGTTACATTAAAAGCATTATGTATCATATTCTAATCTGTAGTATGGGTGGTATTCATTTTGCTATAGATTCAAGTGCTTCATAAGATGTGATCTCAATAGTTAACTTAATGCAAAATTTTGTTTAATTAATACTTACTATACAGGCTGTATATTGACACTATTTAAAATGGCAAACTAAATGAGGGTGTATTCCAGACCCCAAAGTCCAATAATCTGGTCTAGGTTGGTCATTATAAATCCGCTTTAAAGTATACTAGAGAACTGAAGACTAGGAAAATAGGGACTAGGGTTTTCTAGTTATTGCTGGATAGGGTTTCCATCATCAAGAGTAATCTGAGTATAATACCTGCATGAGGAACATGAGAGCTTCAGGTACAAACATAAGTGGGATGCTAAGCGTGCTGAATAGGGAGAGGGAAACAAACGCCTTGTCTGGTGTCAGCACGTTATCCGGCGACAACAAGGTGTATGTGATGAAGCACAGAAGGGCCACCTGATGAGAGAAAGTAGACTTTCTAACTATATAGCATTTGCCCATGTAAGACAGACAGTTTCAACGGGCATTTTTGCAAGCTGAAATTGAAGTCAACTGAAATAACTGCCCTCAATCTTGGAACCCTTATTTCAGAGGATCTATTCTACAAAAGTAAAGGTCTTGATCCTAACTATGGAGAATATTTCTTGGATAATAACTATTGCCGAGCTTATGCCATGAGGTCAGATGAGAAGGGTATATAATCTGGTTGTGACGGCTTTCTAGCCTAACCCAAAATTCTCTGATGTAGATTTTTACTAGCTTGATTATTCATCTATATGGTCTGTAAAATCATTTCTTATACATTATTAATATATTACTGTAATTTCTTGAAGAAGGCAGCCAAAACGTAACAGATTCTTGAAAATGATATATCTTTCGTTATAATCAATATGATGGTTTTAAGTTCAAAATATCCATTTCTGAGTATGTATTATACTCACCACCAAGTTAGATGAGAAGGATACAATGTAGCTGATTGTGATGACCACAGAAGCTTTGGTGATTGATCCCAGCTCCTCTTCCCGTATGGCAGTAACCTTAGCTTGGAAATATGGCTCCCATGCATAGAGTTTTAACACCTTCAACAAAATAAAATTAATATAGATATATGCATCAGTGTCATAAGGATGGAATAAGAAGAAAAAGGCACAGAAATGCTACTCTCAGGGAGACTAACATGTAAAGGTGGACTTGCAAGAAATAAAGGTAATCTTATACCATATAGAAATACCCCATGTATTCTTTTATATTTTTCCAATGCGATATAAAACAAGTAATGCAATATTTCTATTCTTTGAATAAATTGCCTTAAGAATTGTGCTAAAATCATATAAACGTTGCAAATAATATTTAACTGTTATTATTTAGATATCCTACCTTGATGCCAACCAGGATTTGGGTTATCAGCTTTAATCTCATATCCTTGTATTTCATTTGTATCCTCTGAAAATTAAGTGGTGGAAAGGAGGATAGTGAAAAGAGTTTTATAAACCACCTGGAGCTGTAAAGTGACAAAACGTGGGAAAACGTGACATTAGGGGGAAACACCTTTATTCAAGTTCATGTCTTCAGCTACAATTTGATACTTCAAGCATCAAAATATTTGAAATAGTTGCTGAGAAATGACATCTCAAACATTGGATGGTAGGGACATGTAGGATTTCAGAATAGACTGCAATGCGATCACATATCAATCTATTTTCAAATAATCTATATAAATCATAATTATTAGAAAGTAAACCAATAAATACATATTATTGTACATAAATTTGGATCTGGTAGGAATATTGGCATTCTGTTTTCAGTTCTGAAATCCTCATGGATGAGGCGATTTGATAGGGATGATTTGTACTCCAAAAGAATGAATTGATGGTTGCCATGGCAACCAAATGTCAACAAATGGACTAAAAATGGCTAAAAACCTTTCTTTTTACATTCCAAATAAGACCAATTTAGAATGAAAATAGAATTTTGATAATAGCTTCAAAAGATTGCTTGGGAAAAGTTGGTCTGAGGTCATTTTCTCTTAAGGTTGATCGCTACTTTTAACTTTTCATCCATAGAATTTCCTAATTTTTTGCCTCATGGTAGTTAAGATCATTAAGAAATGGAAAATGTAAAAAAAATAGGGGGGGTCCCGAGCTACTTTTTTTTTTACAGATTTTTGAAAAAAAAAAGTATTCTCTATTTTTGCCAAAAAATTTAAAAAAATGGGAAATTTTCATGACTTTTTTTCTTAGTGAACCAATGCCCACATTGATTTTGTATTGCACATGAATAATCCCAGGTTATGGCCTTGAATGGGAAAAATAAAATTATGGTCCCAAAATGTACCTTTGTATGAAAAATCGTGATGGTTTTATGACGATTATTCAAATTTAATGCATAATTCTTCAGCAATATCCAAATATCACAGAAAAAAATCCATGAACTTTTTTTCTTTTTTTTTCAAAAATTAGTTGAGATCAATAGCTAACATTTTAAAGGAGTTTTGATAGGGGGTCCCGTGCATAATTTTAGGGTTTTGGGCCTTTGAAGTTAAAAAATAGGACAAAAAATGTCAAAATCTCATATTTAAAGGCCAAAACAATGGGTAAAAGGCCAAGGAACGGGGTAAAAAGTGTATACATCTCATACCCTAGGTAGTTTTAAGCACAGTGATGAGATCTATATCAATCTTGATAATGATTTATTGGTAAATAATTCCAATATTCTGATTTATGTTAAAAATAGCAAATATCACTAGCTCAAAATACATCAAATATTTAAAGTGCAATAAAATGCTCAATTTTATTCGGAATTGTCCAATTTTTGAAAATGGCTTAGTGTGCATATACATGTTTATATCTCTCCCATTCTGACAGTTTTGAGCTATATGCGCAAAGAGCTGCGCAGGAATCCATATTCAATGAGTAGCGATCAACCTTAAGGTGGGTCGCTACCTCTTGAATATGGACACTCTGCGCAGGTATCTGCGCATATAGCTTAAATGTATCAGAATTAGCCAATATTACATAACCTGATACATATATATCCTGAATAAGCCATGTTAAAAAATTGGGAAATTTCGAGTAAAATTGAGCGGTTTTTTGGACTTTGAATATTTCATATATTTGATATTTGCTATTTTTGTCAAAAGTTAGAATAATGAAACTATTTACCAATAAATCATTATCTAGAATGATGGAGATCTGATTAAGTTACTTAGAATAACCAAGGGTTTAAATTGTAGCCATTTTCTACTCTGATTCTAGCCATTTTACACTTTATTTTTAGCTTTAAATGTAAGATTTAGACCGATTTTGCTATATTTTTTAACTTCAAAGGTCAAAAAACCTAAAAATATGCCCGGGACCCCCTATCAAAATCACTTTCATATGTTAGCAAATGACCTGAACTAATTTCTGAGAGAGTTAAAAAAAATTCTGTTAATTTTGAATACTATTTTTAGCCAATAAGGCTACAAAATAATAGCAATTTATTCCTATTCCTTCCCAAAACATCATATTTTTACCCAGAATGCCATGGCATACAACTGTAAAATTAATTTTGCAGCCCTGTGGAACATATAGGTGTTTCACATGTGAAGTCTCACATTTCTGTGCATAATGGTTGATATTTGAAAAAATTATTGAAGTTTGCACACTTTTTTCTCATTTTTAGAGAAAAATAAAAATACTTTAATTTTTCAAAATTCTGTATCTAAAAAAGTAGGTCGGGACCCCCTATTTTTCTTTTCATTTTTCGATTCTGTATGATTCAGCCTGTCTGTAGAAAAAAATTAGAAACATTCTGTTAACTTTGATCAAAGGGTAGCGACCCACCTTAAGTATTCACATTTTTAGCTATATCTACTGAAATATCATCTTTAGAGCATTTATGGCTATTCCCCCCAATGTTACGATTTCCCAGGTTTCGTCACAAATGATAGATGGCTGAAGACTAACTTTCGATATTAGAGTGGTTGTCACTAGACATATATAGATAGATATCTAGATATAGGAAAATAGCAATGGCAGTATAAGTCACTAATATACCAGTATCAATTGACCTGCACATACATGGTTTCCTGAAACCGCCACAGAGTAAATCCTAGTCCCTGGATATTTCTTCTGCCGTCTCTGGGGCTTTTGAGTACTGAAACCCTTTCTTCTTTTACTGATTATAAAGAATGGTCGAGACATGAACTGACTTGACTCATGCTTCATATCTAGATAAAGGAATAGAATACCTTCTGATATTGATATTCTGCTAGGGTAGAATAGATGCACCTTTTACTATAATTTTTCTTACCTGGTATCTAGCCGTGAGTTTTCCCAGGATGTAAGAGTTGAGAGGCATGATGACCATGAGGTAGGCCAGCCCCACCAGGGAGGCAGGTCCCAGTCTGTGGTAGATGAGGCTCATGGTGATTACCTGTACAAGTAGACATGAACTACATAAATGTTCGCATTTCAGTAAATTAAATATACGCAAAGAAAGACTTTAACCATATCTAATTCCAGTAAATTCCACTTAAAGCCACTTGAATGTCATTAAGACCATTCCGTGATGTTTACATGGCATTACTGAACATAAATCCGCTTAGAGAGTTCCTAAGGCATCTTAAAATTAATTTGCTTAAATGCAAACATTCATGCAGTTATAATCATAATACAGACACCCCATGCCGGTACTTATACAACATCGGAGCTTGTTCAAAAAGCAGCGCTTATACATGATTTTAGAGGGTTTGACATGGACGTTCCTACATGCAGGATATAATGATCATACAGTAAAGTTATCATGACAATAAAGGTTGTACAGGCCTCACAGAGAATGTACAACATATTATCCTAATTATTAGTTTTGACATTGTTATCGTAAAAAGGGGTAGGTCAATAGGTTATCACAATGTAGATCTATAGGTCAAATTTAACTGTAAATGGTACATACCACAGTGAAGGGTGTGACCCATAAGAAGTGTATGAAGATCATGGAGTCATTTACACGTTCTGCATCAACAGACATGAGGTTAACCACCTCCCCAGTGGTGGCCGACTTGCGCGCAGAGTTGGAGATTTTCAATGCCTAAAAACATAGGATGAACTGAATACATACCAAACATGCCTATACAGATGGCATGTTATACAAGGGTCTATATAAGTATACTACAGTGCTGAGGCAGAAATTCAAAAAAGAAAAGACTGCTGAGCAACTTTCAGCACTAACAGGGTAGGTGCTGGTTATAAATTGGATATGGGTTACATATATACGCTAGAACTGACAGTACATTATTTTCAAAATATATTTTCATTGTGACTCTATAGGCCTCGAGTAGAATAGACCAAGATAATGACTCCCTGGCCTTCACTACAGAATTCATAGGGTGCAACTGGTGCTACCCATCATGACAGCTACTACTACTACTATCAGTGCTTATTTTGAAGCAGATCAAGTAATGGACACCCACATTAGGAGTCCCACTAGTCAGCTATAATTAAAGTAGGGTATGAATACAGCTTAACCCTTACCTTCCTGTACACTGCAGCAATGACAGCAGTCTTTAGATGCAGGCCATTATGTTCAGGTATGTTGTAACACTGCTGCATGACAACACAGCCAACGGCAGACATAACAAACAGACACACGGCCAGTGTGTACCCCTGCCACGTGTACGGGCTGTCGTTCTGTACAAAGAATATCACCCCGCTGTAAAAGTAAAGTAACACACTCATAGAGTATACTTGAACCCCCATAAGGTGTACATGTTGACATTCTGTTCATCACAGTTTAAAGCAGGAAATGTAGACTGGACGTGGCAGAATTACAGGCTTGTCCTAGTTGCATTCAGTAAAAATAAAGAATTCACTTACATACATACATGTATACATACATATTTACAAAATAACTGATATAGCATCATACAGTTAGATAAACAGTAATATTAATGTTCCGCTTATTCCGAGACAAACAACCCGAGAACTTTATTCCATTATCCTGACCACTGCCTGAGGCTAGATTGTAGCATAGAGCTGTCTAGGTGTAGTGGGAATATTGAATGAAATATCCCTCTACCTACTTTTCTGTAGATTTCAATACAATACCGTCCCTTAGACCAGTGGACACACAGGTACATCTTACCTCATGATTTGTGGATTGAGAAGCAATATTGAAGTACCCAGTGCAAGTAGTATGGTGGCCACCACAATCTTCATGTTAAAACCCCTTGTTAGGGCCCACCTCAGCGAAGGTGTCCTGACAGACAAAACATCAATAATTCTCTTATAGCAAAACACATACAAACAAACTATAAAAAACTCTCAAACTCATAGATTCCTTATTGTTCATGAGAATTCATTATTATATCACAGCATATTAGTCACATCTTATGTTGGGGGTATTTATCTTTCAACATTTACTGCACAATGTTATATTGGATAAATTCTAACCCTGGACCAACTGACAGACATAGATAATAGAATGACAACAAACTATTAAGAAACAATTTAGGTACAGAATGAATTGTTATAAACAGGAGAAAAAAATGTGAACCTACTTTGCTTTGGCAGATGCATTTTTCAATTCCTTGTCCCACTCTTTCTGTAAACGTCCATGCACACTCTGCACGCTATCCTCCGGTCTGATGTCCCACATGTCAGCATAGGTCAAGGTTCTCTTGTAAGCCGTCACAACAAGCCTGAATCATAGTTAATTATATTTATCTTCAGCATTGGACTGCTAGGGTAATTAATTCTGTGATTGTTGGGGTTGTTTAATTTGGTGATAGTGCTGCAGCAGGAAGTTGCCGATCTACTGACCAGCGGTTAGTAAACAAGTAAATAAGTATTGGGCTTCACTGGTGATCAACACAATCACAGGTTTCCATTGATTCCCAATTTCTGCTTTGCTTTTTCACAGACAACTGGTCAGATGAGGCAACTTCTTACTGCAGCACTATCACAAATACTGCTCTTATAGATACCTTACATCCATTGTCGTCTTTGAAGGACTAGTTATATACATATATAATTATATACATATAACATATACTTACTGCCAGTACCAGAACATGAAGGCATGTGACACCCAGCTGGCAGAATCACGCGGGTTGGGGTTCTGTAACGGCAATTTGGTAGGAAATTATTCACCACAGATAATCAAAATCATGAGCCATTACTGCTCGCTTCACTGCATAAACCTTTTGAAATATTCACAATGCTAGTGAAAGTTCTTTGTCACCAGACTACATATGTGAACAGATGAGGAGAAGTCATAAGCTTTCAAAAGAGGTATCATAGATGGATATATCGCTTTTAGTTTTTGTTTAGTAGGCTTTGCCAGCGGCAGTGCATGTGATCGTGCCTTCAGTGTTGAGATGTGTGCAGTACCTGTAAGTGCTACAGGCAATGCAATGGTGTGTGTGGTGGTATCAGTTTGATTGACAGGGGCCCTAAATGTGCATGGACCGGGTAGTTCCTCATGGATTTGGGTTTCCTGTAGGCAAATCTGGGAGGTTTCTTGTCCAGTAGGGATGTGTAATCAGATCCTGGCTGGGCAATTTCAAATCCTTACATATGAATAGTTTGGTTACAAACACAATAAGCACCATTTTGAAAAATGACACTAAATTTTGACAAATGTGTAGGGTAGGAAAAGGTAAATGCAATTTTTCAAAATTCTATTTTTCATGTCTTTATGTCACTTCTGGTGTACACATTATATCGGGGGCACCCCAATTGCCAATATGGTAGCCTTAGAGAAATCACTACATGCTGGAATGGATTCGTTGCGTTTTGCAGCGAAACTCTTCATATTGAAATCATGGCTTGGTTGGTATGTAATTTGCTGTTTCTAGTCAACCACTTCTTCCCGTGGTTAGATGAGCTGCACCGTGTGCTATTCACGATATGATACACAATAAATTCATGTGCACTCATCTATATGTGGAACCTGATGATAAACTACTGATATTTGTGTGCAACTATGGGCTTGGTTGCAATGTAAACCAGCTGTTACTAGGCAACTGATGGATATATTTTCTTTATCCTGTTTCCCTAACAGGATGATATGAACTGGGTTTATACTTCCATTCACTTGTCCATTAGTGGGGTACCTTAGCTCCCAGTATGTGGATGATCGTTCATTTTGTGATAGAAGCATATAATTTGGTCCCAACATAGTTTGTAGGGTACTTTTTCACTTCAGGATGGGAGGCACCTGGAATTTTGAATTATTAGGTCACTTTTGATCATCTGAATCTAGGTCAGAATGGAAAGCTATGAATTCTATATCAATTTTTAAAGCAAACTAAGCTATGTTGAAAAACATTGGATTTTGAATTTGAATGTAGCCCCATCTATGACTGAAGTCCCCTAATTGTCTAAGTTAGATAAACTAACTTATTTCAACCCCATATTAAATTTGCATAATTTGCATATTTTTGCTCCGAATCTAGATCATAAGTTTGACTTGTTTAAAAGGCATAACACCCAGTCACCATATACTTTGATAGGTGCCTTTTCAGCAAAAAATGGGAGGCACTTGGAATTTTTAATTCTAAGGCCAATTTAGACTATATAAAAACTAGGTCAAGTTGAAAAGCTCTAAATTCTGTATTGGATTTTACAGCAGACCCAATTATTCTGAATACATTGAACATTCAATTGAAATGCAGCCCCATATATTCTAATATGAAAATATGGACCTATTTTTACCTGATTTGCATAATTTGCATAATTGTGCTCCAAGTCTAGATTACAAGTTGAAATTTAGTTTATGGGCGTAGTTTAGAGCACACATATGCAAATTATGCAAATGATGTTAAAATAGATCAGTATATTATGTATAGTGCTTCATTCTAAGTGAAGATTCAATGTATTCAAAATAGGAGAATCTGCCTTAAAAAGCAAAATAGATATTAGGACTTT
This sequence comes from Harmothoe impar, assembly GCA_947462335.1. Classification (NCBI taxonomy): domain Eukaryota; kingdom Metazoa; phylum Annelida; class Polychaeta; order Phyllodocida; family Polynoidae; genus Harmothoe; species Harmothoe impar. The sequence goes on along the minus strand of OX381721.1, from coordinate 15,554,596 downwards.
TAGATTTGACCTAGATTCAGATGGTCCAAAGTGACCTAATGTTCAAAATTCCAGGTCCTCCCATTTCCCCCTCAAAACGCACCTATGAGATATTGTTATTATGTAATGTTGCCTTGATAGTATGCATTTAAACTAGATTTAAACTTGTGATCTATATTTAGAGCATGAATATGCAAATTATGCCAATGAGGTTCAAGTAGGTCAGTATATTTAAATTAAACATTCTGAGGCCTTAGGGCACATACATAGGGCTGTATTCAAATTGGAAATTCAATGTAATCAACCTAGGAGAGTCTGCAATATGAATTTTAGAGCATTTAGATTTGACCTAGATTTAGATGGTCCAAAGTTACCTAACGATTCAAAATTCCAGGTGCCTCTCACTTTTTTTGCCAAAAAGGGATTTATCAAGTTATACGTTGACTAGCTTTTGTGCATTTTTAACAAATTTAAACTTGTGATACCGACTTGGAGCTCAAATATGCAAATTATGCAAATGAGGTTGAAATAGGTTAGTATATCTATATTAGATAAGTGGAGTACTTAGAGCCTCTATGGGGCTCTGTTCTGGTTCAGATGTTAATATCAGTTGAAAGAGGATGGTTCGTTTTAAAAGAACTATGGAAAATCCACAGATTTTCGAATGGCTGATAAAATAAATCAAAATTCCAGGTGCCTCCCATCTTAATATGAAAGAATATCATGTCAAGTATGTCTGGACCAAATTATAAGCTTCTATCACAAAATGAACGATCATATTGCTAAGGAACCCCACTACATGGACTTCTGTGAAATACTACAGTGAGAGCTGTCTACGAGCCTACTTTTTGACTTAGTTGCTATGCAAACACACTGTTGCTAGGCAACCACACTGTTGCTAGGCAACCCCTGGTTTAACCACCAAACTGAATGGCCCATTGTCTTCCTTGGGGTGGATTTACTGGGCGTAGGTGTCATTAGAATCTTCCTAGACTCATTATTTATACATTGAAAAGCATCATTTGAATTAATCAGCCGCCATCTTTGATTTTGACCATTTACAGCCTCTCCGCACAATCTTGTTTAAGAGCACTAGCAATATTCTTAATCAACATACTTTTTGGGTCAGATTTTATCCCATTATGAACAGCCTAAAATAAAATGATGTGCTCTTACCTTAAGTGGAATCTAATATAACATGAAATGAAGCGCTGTTGGATCAAGGGAGTGTCCATGTACCTAAGGCAATAAATCTAGTTGTGGTCATGACAACAGGATGTTCTATGGCCCAAATTAATCAAGAGGGTCTATTCCCATCATCCCATATCAGATTGGGTGGTCAAATGTGTGATAAGGGGTTGTTATAAGTATGTTTGTTGTGCCTAATGAAATTTTTGGGTAAAAATTTGCAATTTGTGATTTCAAACTCCAATGTTCCCTTAGCCTGTGGTTCAGCCAATTCTCAACTCTAATGTATCTAGTAGGTATCAGTAGATAGGAGATCATGTATTCTTTCATATGAGCCCCTTTGCCTAGAGCTCCTCTGACTGGAAGGTGTTATTATAGTTCAAAAGCTGCACAGACCTCCTATATTTTGTGAGGTAAAAACAGGCCGAAAAGTAGTATGGACCCGCACATGGATAATGAGTCAAAACCGGTAGTGCATCCCAGATATTCCATGTTAACATCTTGAATCTTGTTCTAGGGACCCTAAGGGACAAGAAAAATTTCATTTGGTTGAGTGGTGGGGGGGGGGGTGCACGACGGGTCCCATCAGCCCATGGCCTAAATGTTTCGGAGAAAACTATGTTCTATGTAAAAAATCACCTTACAGCAATTTTTGGCCCATTTTCACATTTGTGGTCATTGTGACGCCCCTAGTGGCCAAACCCCGGAACTAAAATGCCCTCCTGGATGTACCTTTCTCCTCAGCTGCCCACATATGATTGATTATTTGTAACAATTGTGGGAATTAATAGATATTGTGCTAGCAAACTGCTAGTAGCCAGTGCCAGTACCCGCTGCAGCAAAGGATTCTACATGGAGACTCAGATCTATGCATATTTTTTTCAAAACAAAAGATTTACCTTCGCCTGGGCATCATGAGTGGCCTCTGTTTTAAGTATAAGATGTGCCTTTTCCTCATCTTTATGATGGCCGGCTTTGTTCCGTGGGAAGGCACCCATGTCAGAGGGTATGCTGCTTATGAAGAGGATGACAGTCACCCAAAAGTGCACATAGAAGGTGGAGAAGCGAAATATGCTGATCAGCTCAGGCTGCAAGTAAATAATGACAGAGCAAAGTAATATGATGAATGGTATGTGATGCAAGTTTTAAAATGGTGGTGGTGGTGGTGATGGGAAGGGTTCTGTATATAAAGTCTGCACTTGTGTGTAGCTGGCAAGGGTACCTTTTAATGAAGTGTCAAATGCAATGGGCCAGTTTTGGACCAAATGTCCTTATCAAGTATCTAGAATTCACAAAAATGGTAATGGAGTAGGAATGAATGACCACAAGCTGAGATTAGCTAACCCATATTTTACTATATACAGCATACACCAACCTACCTGGTCACAGTAACTATTTAAGATACACACTAACCTACCTGACCCTAGTTATAACAACTATGCAACACACACTAACCTTGCCCGTTAGAGTAACTATGTAAAACTTTCACTAACCTGCTTGGTTACAGAAACTATGTAAAACATTGACTAACCTGCCTGGCCCTGGTGGCAGCCATGGAGCAGGCCTGTAAAGCACCACACAGTGTCAGTAACAACCAGAAGATGAAGAGGACACCAGACGTGTGCTGACCCTTACGGAACCCATATCCAGTCAGGAACGCAGCCAGTAACTGCAAGAATAACAAACAGTCACCACTTGCCTAAACAAAGTACCCAAACTATTATCCAGATTGTTAACAAGTATACAACCAATATTCAACTGCCCAAGTAACATCCTCATATTTGAGATTTGTCTATAAAGGGGGTCTGGATGGGGGGTTCCGATTTTTCCTGTCGATTTTAAGAAATGGCTATGTCGCCCTGTCGATTTTAAGAAATGTCCATGTCACCATGTCGATTTTAAGAAATGTCCATGTCCCATGTCGTTATCTCTGATATTCCTCATGTCGCATGTCACTAGGCCCAAAAACGGCCATGTCGCCATGTCGATTTTAGTGGTCCACACCCATTATAAAAATTAGGAAAAGTACATTCATTTATACTACCCCATAGGCCCAGACATTCTATATCATATACGTAAGAGCTATACTGATATATGTCAATATTGCCAATAATGTCAAAGATTGTAATTACAAATATGTATCAGAAAGCCTAGTACCACAGGAACTGGGGAAACACCTATTTGTTTATACACACACATACACATACATACATACATACATGCATGCTTTTATGATATTCATATATATATACATACTTACATACATACTTGCAAACATACAAACACATATGTGACATGTACTCGGAAAATGGACCTAAGTGCACCCTGCACTAAGGCCCGTTTTGCAGATTGTGTCATATATATTGGACAGCCTTTCTTAAACTTGAGGGTATTAAATTTTGAAAAGGTTGTGTCCTACCAGCGTGACTGTCTTTGTAAACACCTCGACATAGTCCACAGGTGGTGGGTATCGGTCCACCACAGTCAGGGTGTGGGCCAGGTTCACTACAGCCACAACCTCTAACACTACACATAGCACCTGCAAGAAGAAATGTTTCACATGGCCTCATAGGAATTTCTTAGTTAACAAGGGATACACAGGACTAACCTCTGACACTGGACCGGGACAATGACCCATAGTTTGTGCTGTTTTGGGAAATTAAATACAAATAGTTCGATTTCACGAGAAGAGATATGTTTACTACTGTTGTTATATAGTATACATGACTGCAAATTATTTTGAGTCAAGTTTGAATCGGTAAGATCAAGAGTTGCCTATCATGGAGAAACTCCTCATGATGTGGCCATTTCTGAAGAATCAATCTTAGCTTTCTTATTTCAATAGCATATCCTAAGGTGAGGACCTTGCTCATTTAACATTTGTAGACATTTTGTATTTTTATACATGTTTGTGTAAATCACTTGATTGGTTCTAATTAAAACAGCTGAATGTCTGTGTATCAAATAGCCTTACCACTTTCCATATATTGTGCCAGCTGGACTGCCCACACTTGTTGACTGTCGGGATCCTGACCAGGTAGGGAATGTAGAAGATGGCTGCCAGCAGCAACCAGCCACATGGTAACCATAGCAACAAGGACTTCTGGAAGCAGCCAGTCAATTCTGGGGAGGTGGTCTCCAAGGTGTAGGAACTGTTCTGCAAGTTTAAAGGATTAGAATGATGGATTATTAATATTAAAGGCGCACTGAACCGACAACGTCATTTGCGTGCAAAACTCGGCAGGGTTAGGTCACTGACTCTGTGTGCCTTTAATGTGTATTTAGGGAAAAAATCGTGAAAAATGTCAAACAATGTCTTTTGGGTGAAAAATGGTTTTGTCAAGTTTTTAATGCAGAAAAAGATGGTACCAAAAGTTAAGGGCTATTCTGATGTATTATGGCCTGAGCATAAGTTGCCTATTTCAAAATAGGGCTTTATCTTCCTAATTGAAACACATAGGGCGATTTAAGGTGTCTTACTTTCTGATTATTCAATACTGTTCATTTTGTAATAGATGTACTTGTAGTTTGAATATTTACTAAATTCTTTCTTTTTCTAAAAGGTCAGGTCATCCCCTACATGCCAATATCCCATTTGAATTTTGTCTTTTAAAACATCTGCTTCTTGCAGAGGTGTCTTTATGTGGAGCGTGGTAAAGGAAGAGTTCAGGCGTATGTGTCACCTTACCTCTATATTTTTTATTTAATCAAATTGACAAGGACACCACTCAGTATCTAAAATCTGACTAAATATATACGTTTGACAAACCTAGATCTGTAAATTAAATTGTATAACTCTGTCAACCTTGTAGGTTAAAAAACGCTAGCATTGTCTTGTGGCAAAGCAACCTGGGATTTCGTCACTGAGACAAGTCATACCTTTTATGACAGTTACTTAGAGGGCCCTAAAGTGAGTGTGAACGTGATGTGTTTACACCAGAGGGAGGTGACACGATGTATATAAAGGGGCTTTCAGGAATGACTTTATCAGGATCTGATTACTAACGAAATGGAATGTCAGGTGAATCAGAGCAGTACATTTGGATTTTATCTTCTAGAGAGGTTGCATATATTCTGATTCACAGTCTAGCACATTACAATGTGTATCAAATAGACGTGAGGTAACACAAACAAAAACAAGCTTTAGTGGAATTTGAGTGTGTTTTTGTTATTTGTGTGTGTATGCATGAATGCATCTATCCCAATATATCATAAAAAAATATTGAAATATACAGAACACATGATAGTATACTAGAGAAAAATCCCCTAGTCATCATAAGCATGCCCCGTTTATAAGCCTGGTCAATATGTAACACTTGAAATCAGAATATGTGCGGGCTTATATTCTATGCTGTCCAATGATAGATCAAATGTAGAGTTCACTCGAGTATGAAAGGGTGTTAGGCTCCCATCTATTTATGTTATGAAACGTGATGATGCCTGGATTTGGGGAACCTGGCCGAGCGTTTAGAAAGAAGGTGTGATTTGATCTCCAACCTGCTGTACATGACAATCACTTCCCCCGTCCCAAACCATCAGCTTTAATGAGCTTTAGGTGAAAAATATATACAAAAATGAATAGGGCAGTAACATCCCTCTGGATTTGGAAGTTGAATACATTGAGATACTACATGGGAACCCCAATGACATATATTTTGGTATATGTACCTCTATTTTACTACATTCCTAAATGACTAGTGGTCTGTGATAGCACACCCTTCCCTTTTCAGGACAACAGTACTATCTTAAATGGGATTCTCGGGTGCTTCGGTATGGGTTAATGAATATGAATTATAGCAGAATTATAGGTCTACTCCGTCAGTTCAGAATTATGATACATAACTATCTCTCTGAGACGAGATACGGCTGGACTGTTGCTACAGCAAAGGTCTGACAGTGCCTGACTGTCTATATGACCAGGGTGAGCTATAGAGAGTCCAGCATGGCCTGACTCTCATGTCAATGAATCAGGCATTATTGAACCCTGTTTGGAGAGCAAGTGCGGCAATGCTGGACTCACATTGGCATGAAAGTCAAGCAAAGCTTGACCCTCTTTACAGTGAGATTTTCACATGAGGGTGATTTTGGCACATGCTTGAGTGTGGCATGTGAGTCCAGCTGACTATCACTTTTTCTCTGCGTAATGAAAGCCTTGTCTCGTTATGAGACTATTTCCAGCCCCACATGTAACAACATATATGGAGGCGATTAAGATAATTAAGGATCCCAATATGAGTCTTATCAGTGCGACAACGACCATGGAATTGGTTCATGCTGTACCGATAACATGAAATGAACTCCTCAGGGTGGTCTTTCAGAACACCTCACAAACTCGTGAAAGTGCATTCAGGATTGTTCCATTTAATAAAGGTCAAATCCCACAGGGCGATCTATGCTGGAAACTCTCTGAGAATTGGGGATCTGTTGCGAATTGGGGATCTCCCCCCAATTCGCAACAGATGGAACTACAAGAGGGAGGTATAACTGCAAGGAATCTATTGCGAATTGGGCACAAACTAAGATCTAGATAATTAGATATTTTTCCTTGTTTAACCTGGAAATCTCTGCGATTTAAACTTATTTCAAACACATGGAAATAAAGTGGGGCACTTCTGATATCTTTTCATGATTTTTGTATAGAGTAGGATCTTGTAGGGTGATAATAATGTACCTGCATGCTAAAAGAATAATGATAGACCTACAATTCCTCAAAGTATGGGCCAACACACCTGCAGAGTAATATTAGAATGATATAGGCCAACAATTCTACCAACCCATGGAATATGTATTAATAAGCATTAAAAAAATGATATATTGTGAAGTAACTCCCCTCCGCTATAACCTCGTAAAAGCTACAAATTGCAACAGATATGCCAAAATGCAGAGATTCCATGCTACTTTATACTGTACTGTGGGATTTGGAGTAGGTATCCTTGCGGTAGAACCCTTGCAAATTGGAGTTTAAGCAAGGCTCCCAGAACGCAATAGGCATAGAACGCAAATGTTTACAAGCCATAGAACGCCTTGTGAGTGTTGGCCTATACGATGACCAACCTAACCAAGATTAGGCTGGCACAACTATGTATGGAGATGTATGGAGAGCTACTTCTAGTAACAAATCAACAGCACTTTATACTTCTCAGCATAGCGAAATATTTAGATCTTCTTCTCAATTCTAACCAACATCAGCTAATGTCCTGATGTGAAGTATGGCTGATTCATGTACGATGCTGCTACTGACGGCTTTAACCCGTCAATGGCCGCATGGTACTCTAATATAGTATACCAGTATTTACTTGATATGAGAGGCAATCAATTTACAAAAAATCTAAATGCAAAATGATTGAATGTCTAAAATCATTGTTGATTGTGATTTTGATATTACCAAGTAGTATATATAAATGTGAGTTAAAACAACAGTTTCTGAAGTACACCAAAAAAAAAATCAGAGACCACTGATTGTTTGCAAAAAGAGATCTCGTGAGAATAATTAGATCGTCGAGAAAATGTATCTTTCTTGCAGAACAGTTGAGTATTCGGCAAGAGAGGTGTGTTGTACCTCAATGAGACATGTATTGTTTTACAATTGAATATATACTTTTTGCAATGCCCCTCTAGCCGACTCTATTGGGCAGATACACTCCCTTAAGGCCAACACCCACAAGGCGTTCTATGGCTTGTAAACCTTTGCGTTCTATGCCTATTGCGTTGTGGGAACCTTGCTTATACTCCAATTTGCAAGGGTTCTACCGCAAGGATACTTACTCCAAATCCCACAGTACAGTATAAAGTAGCATGGAATCTCTGTATTTGGGCATATCTGTTGCAATTTGTAGTTTTCAAGAGGTTATAGCTAGGGGAGTTACTTCACAATATATATTTTTTGTAATACCGTAAAACCTCGCGTATAAGCCGCGGCTTGTATGCGAATCAGACTCAGCTTTCTTTTGATACCAACATACCTATATAGGGTGCGGCTTATACGAGAGTTTTTATAAGTATACTACAGTACCAAATTAACAATTCTTAGATGGCCTCTGTGGCTTATAGGATCGCACCAAACTCTGGGTGCGGCTTATACGCGAGTTAGGCTTATACGCGAGGTTTTACGGTACCTATTGATACATATTCCATGGGTTGGTAGAATTGTAGGCCTATCTCATTCTAGTATTACAGGAGTGTTGGCCCATACTTTGAGGGATTGTAGGTCTATCATATCCTATAATTATTAGAATGAAGGTACGTTATTATCATCCTACAAGATCCTATTGTTCACAAAAATCATGAAAAGATATTAAAAGTGGCCCCCCTTCATTTCCATGTGTTTGAAATAAGTTTGAATCGCAGAGATTTCCAGGTTAAGCAAGGAAAAATATCTAATTATCTAGATCTTAGTTTGTGCCCCATTCACAACTAATTCCTTGCAGTTATACCTCCCTCTTGTAGTTACATCTGTTGCGAATTGGGGGGATATGCCCAATTTGCAACAGATCCCCAATTCTCAGAGAGTTTCCAGCATAGATCGCCCTGTGGGATTTGACCTAAAGAGGCACCATGATGCATGAATCCAGCCCTACCCAGTTACTCTCCACGACTGACAATAAATTGTATATCAGATCAAAACCCTATGTGGACCTACATAATGTTTAGGGTTTCTAGGAGCATACCATCCCTCAGCGCCATTCATGAAGAATGGTTGTAAAATGTTATCTGTATATCCTCAAAAATAGGGAGTGCCCCCCCCATGATTTTCCAGGTGATTGATATGTATTATGTGCATAATGAATTCGCAGAGATTTCCCTGTTAAGCAAGAAAAAATAATTATTTAGATCTATTTTATCTCCATCTATTACATCTCCATCTGTTGCATCTATTGCGAATTGGAGAGGGGTCCCCAATTCGCAACAGATTGCCTATTCGCAGAGATATTCCACAATAAATCGCCCTGTGGGATCGTGGAGCAGACTGGGTTTTAAGAAATATACTAAGCCAACACTATGGCCACTAAAAATAAACCTCGTTTGTCATCTCCAAGCCATGAAAAGTAGGACGAGGGCGTTTTTCTTAAATGGGTAGCAAAATGGTAAGAACAATATAGGCTCTCGCTGTACTAGTTACAAATTTTAGTTACCAAGATATCAGGAATCGGTAAAATATTATGACTACGTTGTGAATGTGTTTGTTTTCTCTACCTTATTGTATTCAGGAAATTGTAAGCTTTAATCTGATATTAAATGTGCTTGTATTTTACATTTCTATCACGTTTTCCATGGAAAATTGCAGAAATAATCCTCAATAATTTTGGAGAGACTTGCCGTGATGAGAAACCTTTTTTGAGTGGCCTATAGTATAGTTCACCAAACTCGCGGCATTCTGCCTTTTTGCCCTAGAAAAATCTTTCGCATTTGCACCGGTTCAAATTCTTTGAAGGTGAAAAATTAAAAGGTACCCAGGCTGGCTACTACTAATACAAAAAATAAGATTTATTCATGTTCTCATTCTGTCAGTAGTTTGGATTGAATGTGACCTGGTTGAATCCTACTGTATAGAAACATCATAAGTAAAGTGGAATGCCTCACATAGCTTTATAAACTGATAATATTAAGCCAGGGGTGTCCGACTGTGGGTTCTATATAAAGGTTTATTGTAAGCCTACTGGTTTCTATACAACCTCTTTGTGGTGCGCAACTATATCACACCTCTTCAATAGAAAGTCAATCCCTCCCCTCACATCGCAAGCTGCCTATTTTACAACCCTTTCTTCGAACGGGAGGTCAGTATGATTCAGAGCGCATTATTTGACTAAGAGCATATATAAATCTGATTAAAGCATATCTGATGGTTAGAACTCAAAATTTAATCTTCTTAAAATTGATCCAGAATGCTAGCTAAGATCGTACATCCCTTCCTACCTGTTTCACTGATGCTCATTACCTATTATTTTTCATCAAATATGATCTTATTGGCCATGGACAATTATGATCATTAGATGGAATAAAAGCATGCACGTTCTAGTCTTCCCTTTGAACATGTCTAGTATCAAAGAAACATGGCTTGGCCCCATGGGACCTTCTTTCTGAGCCCACTATAGCCGATTTGGACAGGAAAAGTGTTGTAATTTGGGCCTTGTTGGACAAGGTACAGGAATTGAATTCACAACAGAGGGGACTTTAATATTCATAATATAAAGAATGAGACACCCCTGGACTAGACAATTTAAAGATAGACTCCTCCAGCATAGGTAAACATTATAAATCGCAGGGCAAAGCCTATATGCAGCATGTGGGATTTGGCTAATGATTATTCATCAGTGACAGAACTGTTGTCATACAATAAAAACCTTAACATATTCCAATACACAGTATTCTTTATGCCTTGTGAGGAAAAATATCTAACTTTTTTTATCCCTGTAATGACCCAAATCACAAAACATAGGCAACACTTTATCCCAGATTTAGGCCTGTTTAAGCCAATATTAGCCCAAAAATCGGCAGCAGTACCAATTCACAAAATTTTCTGACCCTCTCTTGCGTTGTGGGATTTGACCTATCGCGTTCTAGGAGCCTTGCTTATATTCCAATTCACAAGGGTTCTTATATATCTATGTAAATCCCAAGTCCCACCACCACAGGCAATGTGGGACTTCATCTTTGCGATTTTGACTAAATTGTAAGGATTAACCATTATAATTGGGGGAAATTACTTCACAACCATTGCGATTACACATGATTAAATGCAACAGGGATATCTACGGTGGCCCAAGAGGGTCAAAATGGGGTTTGTAAACCAAAAATTGATTTAGGAAAAAAATCCAACTTTCAAAGAAAAAGAGTTCGAATGCAAAATGCAATGTCAAAAGTGATTTTCATTTCAGATATGGGTGCTGTCAGTCTGTCATCTCAGATAAAACAACTTTTGACAGGCATCTTTTAGCATTGGGCACAGTTTCCCTATAATCAGAGAGTCAAAGATATAGGGGTGTATTGGGTTCATTGGGTTGTGAATGTACCACAGTAAATGGAACATTCAGATATAAGACAATGTCTGTGACTGGTCAGTATTATATAAAGTGATGTCCTACCATGCCTGATCGATGTGATTAACAGAATAACTTTATAGAGCACCTCCTAATCTAGGGGACAAGATGGCTGCCACAAGAAAGATTGATAATTTCTAATGAGGCCAAAAAGAAAAAAAAGGTGTGTTTTAGGCAACAAGGTCCAAAAAATTAGGGTAGATAGGTCGAATTCTTTTTTTTTCTTTTTTTTTTGATTTTTTAAAAATGTTGGAGGTACTTGGAATGAGTCGCGAACCGTCACATCGACTTGCGGGTCATCAGGACAACTCAGCGATTCTTACAATAACTGGGAATAATATGAAATTGTTGGACATTCTTGTTAAAAAGCAATTTCCTGAGGTCGGACAATTAATTGGGCATGGGATCTGTTCTGCCTGACCAAAAAATTGCTAAAATGTTTGAAAAAAAAAATTCTCCAAAATCGGAAAAAAATGCTAGGGTCGGCCCTTTTTGGAAACTAGGGTCGGTTGCCTAAAACACCTCTTTTTTTGGCCTGATACACAAACATCATTTCCCAAAACTTTTTCACAAATGTCATATAGAATATGCCCTCAATTAGTCCTACGTGATATACAATATTAATTTAATTATTTTATTTCATGGTGAATACGATCTATCAAGGTTAAACCTATGGGAGTACAATATGCGAGTGAAGCGTGCAATAACCCTCGGCCATATTGCACGCTCTGCCCGTATTGCATGCTCCCAGGGGTCGCCAGGGGTCGCCATGGGGTCGCCATGAAGTTGCTAGGCTACTGAGAGTCACGTGACCTGCGCAGAATTCAAAATGGCGGCGCCACGGAAGTAAACAAACACCGTGGAAGTAAAGGGACATCGTGGAATTTAACAAACATGGTTGTTTGCCCATTATTTATTGTAATTACTAGTACCCTGAAATAAATACAGAGCGTCACTTAAAAGTGACCTCATCAGTGGTTATTGCACTCGCAGTGCATGGGCCGTATTGCACTAGGCCTACGGCCAGCGTGCAATACGGCCCATGCACTGCTTGTGCAATAACCACTGACACGGTCAGTTTAGCGTGCAGCTCTGTCTATATATTCATGGAGTACTACGGTGGCCCAAGAGGGTCAAAATGGGATTTGTAAACTAAAAAATGATTTAGGAAAAAAATCCCCAATTCGCAACAGATCCCCAATTCGCAGAGAGTTTCCAGCATAGGTCGCCCTGTGGGATTTGACCTTTAGGTAGTGTATAAAATTTGGTAAAAATCTGATACAGTCCGTTAGAAATAGTAAAAAGATAAAAAAATCCTAAAGGTCAAATCCCATAACGCGACAGAGAGTCAGAAAATGTTGTGAATTGGTCTTATTGCTGATTTTGGGCCCAATATTGACTAAGACAGGCCCAATTGGGTGAGAAAGTGTTGCCTTTGTCTTGTGATTTGAGAAATCGCAAGGATCAAAAGAGTTAGATATTTTCCCCCAGAAGGCCTAGAAAATGTTGCTTATTGGAATATGTCAACAATTTGGTTTATATAGGGGGGGACACTCCAAATATATTTAGGCTAATTGAGAGGGAATAGTGAAGACAAATCATACTGTGAAGTAACTCCCCTCAAACAATTCCATTATCAAGTCCAGCACGCAACACATTGGTTGCCTATTATTGACCACTGTGGGATTTGGAGAGGCATAAGATCATGGGACAAGTGTTGCGATTTATAATATTGGCAACAGTTGTCCCTTGTTTTTATGTCAATCATCCACTCTTTCTGGCCCATTTTTCGCGTTGTGGGATTTGACCTTAAAGTCCTAGGTAAATGAATAATAATAATATTCAACTTACCCATAATGTATCAAACTCGGACCTGTTGCCACAGAACTTGGGCCACACAACGATCCAGGGTGCTGACATGTCTACCGTCACAATAGGAACCAGACGTCACCGCTGTGGAACTGGGCTACCTGAAAGATGGTGGGTGAATTAGGATTATCTTTGGTGTATAGAACTGCACAGACCCTTTCCACCAAAGTCCTTGGCACTCAATGTCTTCTGGTTGTTTTATTGTATCATACTATCATTTATGTTAGGGTAGCGTGATCTAGAGGCAGCCACGTACCTTGAGATGTCCACCTTAATTATGTAGTTATCTATGTATGGTATTGCTTCTAATTGTCATGTGCTGGAAAGAGTGACACTTGAAGTATACTGTAATACAAAAAGAGGGCTTTTCATGCATTAAACACTACAAAATTTAGGTGGACATCTCATGGTGAGGGGTTGACTCCAGGTCAAGCTACCCTACACATAGTTGATCATCAACTAGAAATTCATTTTATGATAACTATCGCACTTATTTGATTAAGAATCAGGAGAGTGTACAAATACTTGAATAGCAATTCAAATGCACTGTTGATCTTTGATGATGAATGAGATGGAGAACTACCATACACATATCTGATGAACTACAAGAAGAGTACACAAAATACGTATATGGCAACTCAAAGGCACTCTTGATATTGTAATTAAAGGACACCGAAGACGTCTTATTTAATAGATCAGCCGGGAATCGAGCCACCGACTTCCTGCATCTGTGACAAACGTCCTAACAATTATACAACCGACCTTCACCTCATAGTTGGCTGTGACTTACGTTACGGTATAGATATGGTACAGAGCAGAACGAGATTACCCTAGTTGTTCACATGTCCATAAACTACACACAATGCCGATAACAGCAATGTTTGTAAGAGGGCTTCACCAGAGAGCATACACCTAAAAGTGGTCTACACATGTTGAAATAATCGTAATTTTCAATTACCTTTGCACATTTGAGATTTTACAATTCAAACTTACGTTATATTCAACAGAAATACACCATATGATATAATCTTCTTACAGATGTTGTTCTATGAATCTCAACATATGTCCTGTGATGATTGAAATATGCACATAACCCCACTTCTACAAATGCTACTTTGCAATAATCCTACCAGAATAACTTAGCTCATGCATGGGTTGTACATTTAGGCCTACCAGTAAGTGATGTGAAGCATTTGATGTGCTTGACTGCTGGGTGTGGGTAAATAATGATTTTCACTGAGAATATGGCTAACTAAGTAGCTTAGTCATTTTGACAAACTAGGTTAGTCATGTTGACTTACTAGGTTGGTTAAAATGACTAACCCTGATCCTCCAGTCATTTCTAAAAATAAAAGGACTAAGGTGGGTTGATCAGTATTGACTGACCTGATGAACCTGGGCAGGATGCATAGGGAGTCAAGATTGACTAACTAGGTTGAGCACTACTGACTAAGGTTTTAAGCATAAAGGTTGTCAGATTATGGGATTGTCGGTATGATAAATATGTTGTCTAGATGTAGTCATTATTAACAGGTCAACGACTTCATGGTCAGTTAAGGTCAAATCCCACAATGCGAGAGAGGGTCAGAAAATGTTGTGAATTGGTCTTATTGCCGATTATAGGCCCTATTTTGGCTAAGACAGGCCCAAATCGGTGAGAAAGGATTGCCTTTGTCATGTGATTTGGGAAATCACAAGGATCAAATGAGATAGATATTTGCCCCCAGAATGCCTAGAAAATGTTGCTTATTGGAATATGTCAATGATTTGGCTTATATAGGGGGGCACTCCAAACATCTTTAGGCTAATTGAGAGGGAATAGTGAGGACAAATCATACTGTGAAGTAACTCCCCTCAAACAGATCCATAAACCAGTCCTGCACACAACACTTTGCTTGCCTATTATTGACCACTGTGGGATTTGGAGAGGCATAAGGTAATGGGACAAGTGTTGCGATTTACAATATTGGCAACAGTTGCCCGTTGTTTTTAAGTCAATAATCAACACTTTCTGGTCCATTTTTCGCATTGTGGGATTTGACCTTTATGTTGAGCGAGCACCATGCTCTACTCATGGTTGAATAGTCAGGTTGCCACATTAGTCCAGAAGTCCCTTTTATAAATTATTGTGACTGCAAAGGGGTTTTCGGCGACCCGGCGACCTGGGCTGTTTTCCAGGTGACTTTTCGACCTGGTGCAATAATTTAAGCGACCTGGCAACTTTTGCACAAACTTTATTATAGAATATAGGGTCTAAAAAACGACCTTGCGACCTGGAGGTCTTAATTTCGGCGACTTTCCGACCTCAGGGGGGACCCCTCTGCACCCCATTATTGTACCAGGTCGGCAGGTCTGGAAAACAGCCCAAGTCGCCAGGTCACTGTTTTACCCATCTATAGATCCGTCTCTATATGAATGGAGCCTGTGGCGGAATGTATGGTGGGAGTTTTCTAGGGCTTGTACCACCATACATTTCGATTCCATCCTGCCTGCTTGCTGGTCCCTAGATGACACGAAGGAGTGTCCACACCCAGCAAGAGACACAAGGGCGGGTCAGGGCGGCACATGTAAAGGGCATTTACGTGAATGGCGAGTGCACGATCAGACTTGTTCCACATAAGCCCAAAACCCATGGCAGCTGCGAAACCAGAACCCCTGTGCCGCCTATATTCTGCATTACAAGGATGATCACAATACACCGCCATGTTGTCTGGTACCAGTGCTATATCCTCTGCTAACTATATCAGCCAACAGCTAATTAGCTGAAGCTGGTTCCTGTCATGCATGTCCGAAATGTTGAGTTTTGGGAGCCATAAACATATCAGTTATAGGCCTGTATTATGGGTCTTTATGTCATCTGTTCAGATCAATTGAAATTAGAATACAATTCGATTGCAAGGACAATTGATTACACATGTTAGGCAGTTTAAAATGCTATTCTATACTGTCACATGAAACATAACTTTGCCTTTGTAATAAAATTATATCACTATTATGACCAACAAATTTAAACTGGTCTTTTACCCACGCAGCCCTGACATGGATTCGACACTAGGATCCCAGCATTGATAGATCAGTGTCCTTACCACTTTGCCAATCTGGACATATGAAACTACTACCCATTCAAAAGGTTATCACCCCTAAAACTCACGCTTTATGACATGCCAGGAACCAGCTTCTTGTCGCTCCTGTGCTTCCCGTGTTCATTATGCGACACAGGCTGGCCTCCGCTGGCCTCCTATAGTACATGGCTATTTCCATGGAGGCCCTATTGGCTTTTAATAGTAAAGCTGGATCTAGAAATAGACAAAGCAGGGTGTGGCCTGGGACTGGGCTGTGGTCAGGCCCAGTACATCCCGCTGGGCTTGGGTCAGTCAGCCCTCCCCCTCCCCTGTTGATAGCTGCTACTGTCATATACTGGTACCCCCCACCGCCACCCCCTCCTCCCCTCCCTCTGTTATGTTGTAACATTTATATTTACCCCTTTTCTAGCACATCCCCTATGATGATAAAAGTGTAGAAAGGAGGCCCTTTGTATTTTCCCTGTGGTGTGCGACGACCTGTTCTATAAAGACATAGTCTGTGGCTACATCCGTTTGACATTGAATGACATGGTATATACATCATCACTCATGATTTTCCAAATCTAAAAGCTCACAACAATTTACAGGGCTAGAGTAGCAGAACGGGCAATAGTAACAGGAGATTGTAAACATCTAGCATGCGCCCCTATATATATGTACTGGCTCTAACGTTTCAGCTTACGCTCAAAATAAGTGGTTGATATTAAAGCTTTAAGAGATAGTTATGAGACCATGCCTACATTTTTGGATAAATGCCCTGTGGAGACGCCTTGCCTAGCTCAATGTGTTATACCCTTCCCCTACTGAAGGTACAGTCACTGCCCAGCCAACACACCCATATGGGCCCCATAATTATACTGCTGCACGTGGAAATAAGGAATAAAAAACCTAGCCTTTCGTCTTTGCACCATTTAACAGCTGTTATATAATATTCTCTTCATAAAAAGTGATACAGGTGAAAACGGAAAAAGGACTACTAGTCCCTACCTTGCACAACCACTGAATGCCTTGTTGACAAGGCTCACTATGCTGATGTGTACCATGGTTACCCAGTGGCTCTGGCCAATCAGAGTCCAGGGATTTAGTCTGTGACATAACTTCCTACAATCACTCTCCTAGCAGAGTGTTGTTGGACTTCCTAATATTGGAAACTATCTTAGAGCAGATGTTTAGGACTTAGGAGAATTTGTGTGAATATCATCTAGGCCCAGTGAATGATAGGGGGCCTTATCTGCCACTGTAATCATTGCAGTGTAGGTGGTACAGTTAGTGGTTTCGACTTGAATGTCTCACCAGGTGTGAATCATTTGGGGAATGCTGAGATTGATTATGTCCTTATCAGATTCCCAAGATTTATATGTTAGATGAACTTTTAGACAGAGGTGGGACTAGGAGATGGGTATTAGGGCCAGGTCAGTCCAGTTTTGTCTGTTTTATTTTGATCTAATTATTTGTCTGAACACTAGGTGTTAGAGATTTAGAATAGTCTAGTTTCTGAAGGAGATCATAAAATAAGAAGTTCAATAGTGTGTTAAGTGTGACTTAGATAGGTACACAAGGTTGAACGGCACTAGAGAAACAGGGCTTAGTTTGTTTTTCTGGGCACCCAAACAAAATCAGAATTGAGGGTGGGGACCGCAAAATTAGTGAGTGGTCCATGTGACAACAATAAAGCATAGGGTGTTTCGGCTGGACAATGTCCGCATGGCGTGAGTGACATGTAATTTCTGTGCCTAGGTATGTGGGTTAAATTTACTAGACTAATCTAGGCCTAGGCCCACGACTCTCAATAATCCGTCTTCCCAATAAAAAGTGAAACATTAATCCAACCTACTGTTTTTGGTGCGGGTCAGCATTTTCATAACGCTACGGGTCCTGGTGGCCCATGACAGAAATAGTTACTGTATACCCTCACCACACGTGGTCCTCCATCGGCCGATAAGGCCGCCCATTCTAGGGTGTTCATACGGCTTTTAGTGAGTGCAGAAAGGTTGTGTTTTTCATGCAGAATAGATAGGCGGAATCTTATCTAAGAGAATGCTGGAAGACCCCTTACTTTCCTTGCAGAAAGTAAGGGGTTTTGACAGGACAGGAGGACCCTCTTTTCCCATGCAGTGGATTGGGTCAGAAATAGCCCTCCCCTGCCAGAATGTGGCTGGTGGTGATCCAGGTGCAGTGGAGGGTGACTTACATAGGGGATGTACTACGTCTCAGACAGGATAGCTCCACTTATCTGTGTATTATGCTGACTTATTTTCATCAGTTTATTTTGGTTCTAGGACAGCAGATACTAAACACATATAGACACTCCTAGGAATAGCAGGCATCTATCTTACCCATCTCTTACATCAGCCTGTTATATAACCTACACTGGCCTCCTGCACCTCTCCCTTTCTAAGTGTCCTGGTGACCACAGATGCTCTGGGTGTCAGGTTTCACGTCCCAATTGAGGAGCTTTTGAGTCGCATATGCGTCCGTCTGTAGAATTTTAATGTGTGGTCACACACTTTTACCCTCCTAAAATCTAAAGGTGATTTGATGTACTTTAGAAAAGATTTTACTGTAGCTCTGATTCTATGAGTCTGAGGAAAGGGTGTGACATCATTAAATGTAGGCCTATATCATGGCTTTCCAAATCAGTCATTTACAAAAAGATCAGAGCAGTTTACCCCAGCATAATAGGTATTCTCCTACAGAGTGTTTCTGTAGAACCATCAATATGCAGTGCCAAAAGTGGGTACTCCATAGGCAGCTCACACTTCCCAGTCCTCACTTACTCATTCAAATAGAATCACTACTCAAGTACAAATCATTGCAGAAACTTCATACTGTGTAGATTGAAAACATAGCTTTCCAATGGTATAAGGATATCCATGGTCATTGAGGTCAATTAGCCATAAATAGGGCATAAGTGTAAAGAGAGGGGCCGATTTAGGAGGGAAATCTTTTCTTTGCATCCATTCTACATCATTTCTTTGCGTCCATTTTACAGGAAATCAGCTACAACGAGCTCTAGATCTGTTAAAACGATTGTACGTGTATCGGAGGCCCTTATTCGGGTACTGGACATGCTAGCCGTACCCGTGTCGGCCTTTTTTGGGGTGTAAAGAGGTACTCTTTTCTATAGAAGAACGTTGACATGTTGAACCTTGAAATAACGTCATTCCGGAGAACCCTGCCCTCTTTTGCCGCAAACTAACCCTTTCCTCAAAATGCTGACTTCCAGACCCTCACAGTGACCCTATCTTTGATTTAAGAAACACTGACATCTTGCTCTCTCTTTCGATATCCATCACCTCAGCTCTATTCCCGATTAATGGAACTTTCTTTGGGAATAGAGCCCGTAAAAGAGAAGGAACCTATTTTTGCGATTTTTAACGTCGAGTGTGAGTGCATTCAATGCATCATGACGATCCTTCATCCGAGTATCACCCACGTAGGGTCGACATGATGCATTAATGCCACACTTGACAGCTCCTCACACTTTCCCCAGGCCGTCAGGCTAAAGGAAAGTGTCTTGCATCATGGCGATAAAGGGCATATTCGATTAAGCCACCCCTTAAACGATGAAGTGACACACAGGAGCGACGCCCTTTACAAGTTACGTGCGCAGTAAACGAGTTTTGATCCAATGGATCCATATGGTTCAGATGTTCTATGTTATACAGCAGCAACAAAAGTAACATACCCCATTAGGACGAGTTGATGTGTGTCTAATACAAAACTACACTAAACGCATTTATCCACCGCCAGAATGCCTAGAAAAGCTTGACTAACCTTACTGCACTGAGTGTACCCTCGGTGTGTCCTGTGCTTGGTGCCCGCCACACCTACAGTAACCGGTCCTTATTAAGATGTTCCCTATATCTGGATGTAGGACGCTGCACTCACTCAAGTGCGGAGAGCCATATACTGTACTTCCAAAAATACACTCTTCCAATAATGTCTGAATTTCTCTGTGTTATCATATCAACAAATTATATGTTGACATCTCTGCAATCACAATCAGAATGAAACCATACTCTTCATTATTGATTGGGATAGAAAAAGAAGCGAATTATAGGCAGGTAAAGTGGCGGATCCAGGATTGTCTAGAAGGGGAGCCCAAACCTGGCAAACCTAGAGTGGGTTGCTGTTCCCCCGAGCACAGTAAGCGAAGCTCAGTGCACGGCGATACCGGGGGTGGGGGTGGGGGTGGGGCGGAGGTTGTGGGCATGCCGCCGCCCCCTCCCCCCCCCCCCCCCAAGAAAATGTTGGATGTTCTAGACTTAAAATGGTGCATTCTGAGGCTCTGTGGGTCACAAAATATTCAGACTTGGCCATTTGGTTTGGAAAGTTTACATTGGGAGGATAGAACAATGTTGAGGGGAAAACGAAGCATAAAGTACAATATGCATAGTAGCACTCAGTAGTTTTTTTTTTGGGGGGGGGCTGCCCCCCAGAGAAAAAGATAGGTGTCCTAGACTAGAAATGGTGCATTCTGAGGCATTTTAGAACATAGTTTACTCGTAGCACCTTTTACACCAGGCTACTGTAATATAACTAGATACATAATATAACTTCTCAGTTTGCTGGTCTACCAAAATCTGGTTTATTCAGAAACCCCCAAACTCTCCAGTCCCCAGTTAGGGTGGGGTCAAGTACAGATTAACCAACCACATGTAATTATCTAAAAGAAAATGGTTATGAATGCAGGCAGGTCTGGTCCTGTGAAGGACTGTCCACCTTACATTAGTTAAATATAACCCAGAGGCAGACAGAATTAGGTGCAATTATGAGCTAAACCCCACCCTGAGGGATAGGCCTACCAAGCCACGCCTCCACATCCTGCGTATAGGCTGACAATACATTTATATATATACTTGACCCTTTCACTGCTGGCATTGAAAAATCTAATTTGGGCCTTAACCACCGGCCCTAAGCCATTGGAACATCCAACTTTGCAAGTATGTGCTCCCTGCGTAAGTGGCTAAGGAGTGTAATAAGTTGTATCGAAGACATAATTTACACCTTTCTGGCAAGGAGACATAGTATACATGTTAAATATTTTTGGGTTGATTAAAATTTAAAAAATCTTACACTTTGTTTCATAGGAGGAGCTATGATTCGGTAATATTGCTGCCATAAGGCAGCACTCTTGCTGCCTTATGGCAGCAGCGGTTTTTCAAGGGTATTTTAGATGCTGCCCAGAGGCAGCAACGGCGTTAACAGAATATACATTATAGTTTATTAGTATTCTCAATAACCATATACACCCATCTATTACACTATACCTTTTCTTGGAAGGTCACAATTCAGCCTGTATCTAGCCAGATGTGTACCTAGTTGAAGGGAAGAGGTATATTGAGAAGGAGGGAGGAAGGGAGAGAGGCATATTGAAAGAGAGGGACGACCATTGCAAGAAAGGGGCAGACAGTGGAAGGAAGGGCGTTGAGAAGGGAGGCGGGCAGGCATTGGGAGGAAGGAAAGGACATTGAGAGGGAGGAACAGACTTCAGGGGGAAGGGAAGGACATTGAACTAAAGGGGCACATTGAAAGTGGGGCAAGAATGTTGAGGGAGATGTATACATTGAGAAGAATACCATGAGAGAAAGGGAAGGACATTGAGAGGAAGAGGGGCATGTTGAGAGGGAGGGAGAGATAGGCATTGAGAGGTAGGAAAGGACATTGGAGGGACGACAGATAAAAAATAAATTGTGGACAGTCGAGGGAAAAGGGTCCTCCAAAGGTTAAACTTAATTATAAAATTGAGGTCATCAGCTTTCCAGTGATATATTTCATTAGCAGGTACCACTTCTAGTTTTTGAGAACTGGCTCCTTGAATATGTGTGGGCACTGTCCAATCTCAGATGCCAATAAGCTCTATCTTACTTTGTTTTAGAGATATCTCTATCTAATTAGCATAATTGTGAAAATTCCCAAATATCCAAACTTTTTCAAACATTTGGTCACAGCTTTTAATCTTAAAATGGGATTTACACTCCGTTTTCAGCATAGAAATCTTTATGAGGCCTGTAATCATTAATTTCTTGAAAAATTCAATTTAGAATCAAAATTATGTTTCCATGGCAACCAACAAGTGCAAAAACACCAATTTAGGCCCATAACGTTCTTTTTACATTCCAAATATGGAATGTTTTCACTAAAGTTGGAATTTTCTAAAGTGGCTTATTGTATTCTCCATCAAAAAGTAGTATAGAACAATTTTTATGATATTTTGAACATTGTTGGCTATATGATGCCCCCTGGTGGCCAAAGTTGGTATCAAAAATCCCCCGCGGAGGTCCCTTTTCCCTTGTTGATCCATTATTAGCTTAATGCTGGCTTTCTCAAAAACAATCTTACAGAAACAGTTCTTTTGCTGGGCAAGGGATGGGCACCCTGGGATGAGGGTTGGGGGCCAAAGGAGGAAGGCTGTGGCCGAGGGGGTTGAGCTGTGAGCCCAATGAGAGACAGGGCCCCAACCAGAACTGAAGGGTAGGGGGTAGACTATCATTACATTTAGTTTTCCCTTCTTTCTTTCTCCCCTTCTTTCCTTCTTCCTTCCCTCCTTCTTCGTTTCTTTTTTTTTAATTTAATTTTTTTTTTTTTTTTTTTGGGGGGGGGGGCAAGGCCCGTCGCCCCCCCCCTGGTCCGCCAATGATGTAAGTGAGTGAATGTTCAGATTGGGTAATCTCAAAAGACCATTTCCAATGTTTCTCAGTTTCTATCTGCATGTGATGTGAGTAAAAAAATCACTACCAGCGTACGTTTTTCCTACCTTTCTTTATCCATTTAAAATTCATCACTTTTCAGGGAATATTCGTTGTCCAGTCTGATGCACAGAGTAAACAATCTGCAGTTGTATGCTGTGGCAAGACTTTAGAAGATATGTCCCTTCCAAGTTTTTGTTAAGTTATAACCTTACGACAAGGGGGGGGGGGGGGGAAACGCTGCGTAGTTGCCACGTAGTGACAGAATCATGAACTAACCTGTCAAACCATGGATGTCAGCCCAGCTGCACTGGAAAAATGGCTCAGATGTGCCATCTAGCGAGTACTAGGGGAAGTGGTCAAATATGAACAGTACTGATTGTACTTGTGAAATATGCCATTTAGTAGTTGATGAAAACCTTTTGTTCACCCAGAAGAACAGGGTCTTTTGTGTTCTCTAGAGGATATATCATGTATCATGATCCATTATATTTACTAGTTATAACAGGTTAGATAGACTTCAACACAAATATGCGTATCAACTGCTCAAAGTTAGTTAATAACTGATCTCAGGAAAAACACAATGTCAACTGAACCGGTTGAATTCTCCTTTCTCATGCATATACATTCCTTTAGAATGTATCAGACACAAAGAGGAGAGTGTATTTTATGTTGGTGTAACATTGGTTGATAGCCACATGCTGTAATATTACTGTAATTTGGATTTCCCTAGGGTATGCTGAGCTAGAGACCAAGACTTGTGCCCTTTAGATCGTAATTTCACTACCAGATGACCTCGTTGTGGCAAAATAGCGCTAGTGGCGCCCTCTATGTATAGCAGTTCTACTAATATCGTTTAGTCTCAGCAGGTGCTGTGTCTTACTGTTCACAATAAAGGAGAGCCTTCGCCGACTTCCGGTGTAAAGGCCAAAATCCACGGCGACAAGAACCTGCGTTAAAACGGTATCGCCCCTCTGCCGCGCCGATTTCGCCCCCATAACGCTGTGGGCTTTGTCGGCACAGACGCGAAAAGGGCGCGGCAGGGCGAAATAGTGTTGAACTAGCGGCGGCAGAGGGGCGATACCGTTTTAACGCAGGTTATTGTCGCCGTGGATTTTGGGCTTAAACCACTCTGAAACCAAGTTAGCCAGGATAGTACTATTCATTATTGGAATCATAGTACATGTACTTGGGGATTCCATGGCTGGGAAATGTGAATTGATAACAACGTTATTTTTCGGCGTCTTCTCCTTTGAACAGCATTATGAGATAGAAATTTAATATAATTCATGATTCTAATGACCGGGATGGATCTTTGGTATGTTTACAAAGGGCAGTTATTTTCCTTTTACTGACATTCCAATTGTTAAGGGCTACAGAGCTGTTCAAAGTTGCATGAAACAACAAAAAACACGGATGCTCACTGATGCCATCATTGATTTGCTACTTAATTCATTTAATCAAACTATAGGTAAAAAGTCAGGAATTGAAACCAAGCTCATTTGTAAAATCAAGTTTTAATATCGATTGAATGCCTTTACATGTATATCAATGATTCCTTTAACATTCCTGTGGGGTGTTTCACAAGGAGAAAATAGATACAATTAATTTTACATGTTTTCTAAGACCAA
Source organism: Harmothoe impar (assembly GCA_947462335.1). NCBI lineage: Eukaryota > Metazoa > Annelida > Polychaeta > Phyllodocida > Polynoidae > Harmothoe > Harmothoe impar. The sequence goes on along the minus strand of OX381721.1, from coordinate 15,530,117 downwards.
CTTAATATCACCCTATGTTAATTTTACCTTGGTGTTTCACAAGTTTCAATTTTATCTATGGTCATATACTTAGATACAATTGAAGATAATAATGCGGCTTGTGAAACACCAACATAAGACTAACATTTGGTAAGAGTAAGTCAACCTTAATAACCATGTAGCATAAATCTTAAATACGCTCCCCTTATATGATGATCACATAGGATCAACATAATTGTTGTTTAAATGTGTATAACCAGTTTATTTTCATCCTGAATAAAAAGATATTTGCAGGGATTCTTGTATGTAGTATGACACATATATGGCATGAAAAAAACATGAAAAAATATGTAAGGAAAATATTAGTGGGCATGGTATGCTCCACGCTAATATGCGTTGTGAAACACTAATAAATTTGTTGTATCTAGATTGTAGGCCAAAGACCCTGACTTAACATCTTGGTTGTAGACCTTTGTGAAACACTTTTTATAAGCAGTATACAATTGATACAACCAAATGTTGGTCTTAGTGGTTATATACAATTAACACCTCCTATAGAAACACTTATTCTACAATTAATTGTATGTCCCCCTTGTGAAACACCCCACCGGACACACATATGGCTATTATCACCCTGACATCAAGGACATCTATGTAATCCACAATAGAACAAATGGTTTTGTGACCTGATATGTAGGATTCAATCATAGATATAAAAGGACCACTGAAGCACAGGTTCATGTGTCTTGTGTGAGCCTACCTGATAACGTCAGCTCACAGGTTGTTGGACAAACCATGATAACGTAGTGGTGGACAACAGTGACATCACACCGCTATACATACATGCACGTGTCTGTCATATACCACCAGGGAAGTTTGAACAATGAAACTATTAGCTGGAACTTAATTCATCAGTGGATAAGAAAAAGTCCCACTTGGGCGGATGTCCTCTACAGCTGGTGCCCCGCCTGGCAGTACCAGACAGTCAGGCCTGAACCCTAGTGTGGATAACTGGTACTATTTTCTCCTGCCATATTTATCACGGCTAGTGTTGGATGTTATGCATTTCTGTAAATGAATGTTTTATATTAACAAGAACAGAAGCAACATCTGCGTACAAAGCAATACTAGTGCAGGCCAACTCAATGAACTGAGTCATAATATCCAAGCTTAGCACAGTTACATACTATACAAGGAAATATATTAGACAACTGAAAGACTAGATTAAGCAAAGGGTTTACATTACATGTTTGATTCAGTTAGAGAGTGTTAGACAAATTTCACACTTCCCATATTGAATATAATACGTTTGTCATCATCATATAAACAATTCTAGCAAAGCATAAGGGAATATTGGGTATCTTGGATAATCCAAACTGCTTCAATATTTACAGTCACAACATAGAAAATACTTACACAATTATCACTGATCACAGGAACACATTTTACAAACCATATTATAGTCATTTTACTCTTAGCAAGCTGCTTTTGAACAACATTTTAAACATGTTGAAACTATATCCAGATAGAGCATATCCTTTTAATTGCAATTCAACATTTCTACTAGTATAAAAAAACAGCTATGCACTTATAGTTGAACACAGTTCATAATATACAATTCTGATAATCTTACTGTTCATTTCTGAAATCTACAGGCAGACATTTAGTTTTTCCTGCCATTTGCCAAGAGGATGGATCTAGATCCAATATAACACACAATAACACATTGTCCCCAATACTTCTGGTTCTTCCTTCATGCACTGGTTGTCCTAGTCCTCTCTTAAAACAAATACGAGAACTTCATCTTGGACATGTATGGAATATATGAATTTTCATGGGTCCTAAACTATTAGATATTGAATGATGTAAAAGGGTTATAGGCTGTGTCTCACGACCTTGAGCCAATGTTTTTGTCTCTGATCGGGTGCCGTCTCTGACCGGGTGCCGTCTCTGACCGGGTGCCGTCTCTGACCTGGTGTCAGAAGGTAGTGTTTTTTAATTTTTAACATATACTCATTTATGTTATGATTTGTAAAAACGTTATGGCAGTTGTTATGTAACTATGATTAGCCTCCTGCTGTTGGTAGAAGATAACTTAACTCCCAAATGACATCCGGTCAGAGACGGCACCCGGTCAGAGACGGCACCCGGTCAGAGACGGCACCCGATCAGAGACAAAAACATTGGCTCAAGGTCGTGAGACACAGCCTATAACTATTTAGAGAATAGAGAACAGAAGCATATCCTCAGGGGATATAAGACACGAAACAAGAGTATCATACGAACCTTAGATTTTACTCAGTTGACTGTTAAGTAACTAGGTGGTGTCACCAGTTGTTTCAGTGGGGTTGGATGATGTTGGCAAGATTCATCACTAAGTCTTGTTTACAAATATCAAGGTTACAGGTCAAAAATCAAGGGCACTATAGAAAGGTTAGAACCAATATCATATCCTTCAAGATCTATTATAACTTCAATAAACAACAACCTTAATGATAGTGTCCTTAGCCTTACTATCCACAAGAAACTCTGTAAATATACTTGGGACTATATTCTGTGACCTAACCACACCGCACGCGATGAGTCTGGCCAAGCGACTCAAGGTTTAAGTAGCTTTTCATAAACAAGTTCCCACTAGCTCATGCGGTTGTCTCTTTATCCACTAGGTAGCACCACTAGTTGCCCAGTTCTCTGTAGGTGTCCACCGGTTAGGGGCCATGCCTTGTGACCAGCGCAGGGGAGGCCGCCTCCCCAGGCAGAAGCCGACCGGGTACCTGCGCAGGGAGAACCCAGAGTTGTCCGCCTCTCCATCAGAGGGCACCACCTCAGAGTCGTCTCCATCCTCCATGGCCTCATGCTCACTCTGCTCCATCATGGTCTCCTCCACATCCTCAGAACTGAGCAGGGAGCGGTCGACAGGCAAGGCGTTGTCGTCTGTTGGACTGTCACTTTGATTCTCATTGTTCTCTACAGTACCATCTAGCAGTTCGTCAATATTGACATCGGTCAGGAGATCAGGGTCGGGCAGCGGAGATGACAATACCAAGGGTGACATGCAGAGACTAGCAGCGAGACGGCGCTCCATGGGGTTCACTGGCAGCGAACCAAGCTGAAATGTTGGGAAGGCTAAGGTGTGCCCGAAAGATTGATCGTAACTTGGTGGTGGTTCTGTCTCTGTATAGGGAGGAGGGAGCTCAGGCAGGGCACCACTGGCTGCTGATTCAACCCCAAATGGATCATCACCTTGAATGATATCATCGTATGGTGGGGGTTGGATTATGCTGGACATATGGCAGCGGTTGTGCAACCCCCTAAAACTTGTGTCCAACGTAACCCGCTGTGTTCTCTGCTCAGAAACCAGGCGGGGGTCATAGAAGTACCATTCCTGTTGTCGCAGCCTACTCCGTGTGCCACTACCACTGGACTGGGTTGACGAGTTGGATGACGGCGGAGGTGGCAAGGTAAAGTTGCGATGCAGGAATCCACTAGGTGGCACTGCAGAAGTTGGCAAGATGTCATTGGCATTTTCTTCGGCAGCGGAGTTGGTTGTGCTCTCATTGTTCAGACTATTATTGGCATCATTACTGTCACTGTTGGAGGCAGCTGCTGATGTAGCTGAGTGTCTACTACCAGAAGTGTTGGTATTTTGATCTGCACCACCATTAGTGGTTTCAGGCTCGTGGGTGGCTTCCTGAGCCGATGTCAGGAATTCGCCCCAGTTCTGCCATTCCGCGTTCGCAGATAGCCGAAATTGGTTATCTAGATTCAAAAGGACTCCACCAAGTAAAGAGGAAGGAATGCCATATGGATGGTCACCACCGGTTACCCAGTCATTGCTCTCTGCTGAGCTGGGGTTGTCAAAGTCAAACAGCTCGCTCAGGCTTTGTCTGAGGCTGCTGTGTCTACTGGACGAGTTATTAGACGACCGGCTGGCAGTGTAAAATGGCACACATTCTCTACCCGTACGCTCATTCACAAGAGGAAAGTTCACATACTGGCATTCAGTAAGAGAACCAGAGAGATTGGCACGTTGGGTTTCTTGAGGACCACTTGCCCCAATTTGAGTGCCTCCGGACAAGAATCCGGCTTCAGGGAATAAAGTCCTAACATCACGCCTCGTATGGCGATCATTGGCAATTTGGTTTGCCCATGGTGTTGCTGCACCTATTTCATTAGAGTTTTGACTGTGATTGTTGCCCGCTGCCCCTATTGCGCCCTCCTCCGGCACCACGCCTTCGTTGATGAGTGATATCAGCTCAGTGTCATTAAATGTGGAGCTGTTGTTGCTGCTGCCATTCCTGGAGTTTGCGTACTGTAAGTATGTCCAAGAAGAGGTGTAGTCATTGTCAACAAGACTTGAATGTGTCGAATGAGAACCGATGCTGGAGGTTGCCGGTTGGATACATGGCCAATTGCACCGTCCACCAAATAGGTTCAGGTGTAAACGGGGCCCATGCCCGATTCCAAACCGCATGGTGCCACCTTCACAGCCAATATGGCGTCATTAGATCACCTGCAAAGAAACAATGAAGCTATTATTATCATTTCAGGTTAATGTAACAACTATTGATTTTATGTAAGTTATCAGTGCCTTGTCTGACATTTTCTGACATCATCCAACCTGCCAAGCCCAGACACAGACTGTAAACGGCTGCCAACTTGTACATAGTTTTGACTGGAATTCCCCTCAAAATAGTGGTGCACTGGTACCCAGCTTGGAGACCAAAAAAACCAGCAATCACCTCATTGATTGTTTCAGTGATTCCCAGTACCCAGCTCTCTGACCAATCAGAAATAGTTAAAGTCACTGCATGCACATATCCCGCACATATCTATAGGCTGTCGTGACAGCCAGCGCTACGCTATAAGCCTACACAAATGTGACCAGGCCTGTGAAAAGGGATATTTAGGGGGGAATCAATGATTAAGATTTGTGTCAAGATCTTTAAAATGCATGAGATATCAAAAGTAAATACATGTACTAAAATGGATTGAAAAATCAGATTAGATTTTACCAGAAATAACCTATAAGTGTGTAACATTTTAATGTAGATTTGGTTCTAAGTGGAATTTTCCAGGTCTGTAACTGGTGTAATTCCCTGAGTGACCACATGTTTCATTTAGAAGAATGGAAGGGTTTCCATGGCAACCCCAAAAGTGGCATATGTACCAATTTCTCCTAGAAAACGTTCCATTTACATTCCAAATATAAAATGTTAGCATCAACGATGAAATAATTCTCAGGAGACTACTATATTTTCCTTAAAAAGTTACCTTAGAACATTTTTGGGTCTATTTCCCGCTATTTAAGTACTCTGGTGCCGCCTGGTGATCAAAACCAGAACTAAAAGTCCGCCGATGGCTGATTTTCTCAGCATGGGTGTAAAATGATCCAATGCTTGGGATAAGAATTATGCATTTAAAGTTGGTGTACCAACTGTGGTGGATTAAACTGACCTCAGTTGACAATTAAGAGCTTTATTGGCAACCACTTGACATATTCTGCCACCTGTACAGAAGCTGCTAGGCGGAATTTCTTGCACACACTACTGTCACACTGCACACAGTTGCCACTTTGTGTGTTGTAGGAGAGGCATACTATTTGCTCTAATTATGATTGTCAAGTGGAAATTGGTTTGGTCAACTATGTGGGGGATTTTAGTAGAGAGATAAGTGCTCACATAGTTGCAACAGTTGTGCCTCGACATGGGTGCACACATTTTTGACCATGTCGCCGTGTCGATTTTTAGCTGAAGGGCCATGTCATTGTGTCGATTTTTACATATAAATATAAACTCATAGAAAAATCTCTACTAGATACTAGATGACTAGATAACATGTTTAATAGATGGGATGGTGTCATAGCAACAAACCTTGGACACCACTGGCTTCCATAGGTTTGATTTATATCAGGGGACCTCAAGTGAGACCCGCTGGCGAGGCCCCCGACAATGATGTGCATGGTCAGCAGAAACGTTCTCATGACCACTAAGAATAAGGTAGTAAATTTACATATATAAATACGTTATTCTGAGAAAAAGCCTGAGAAAACTCCCCCATTACAGCTCACGGAACACACAGACTCGTGACATTATGAAGTAGAAAGCAAACGACGGCATCCTATTTCTGTCAGAGAGTATAATGGACCTTTTTCCTCCATATATAAACCATTCTTGTCACTAGCTAAGGGCATGTGAAATGGCTTCATTCGTCATGAATAACATATCTTGGTATAAATGTTGAAAATTTGGTTGATAAAATTCAATTCAATTTAATTCTGTTTTTGCCTTTTATTTGATTCATTTTGTGTGTAATGGTAAGAATCACCTCAAGAAAATAGATGTGAGATATCTGCTTTTATCGTATTTATATGATAATATAATGTATATGTATTCTGAAACCCTATGAGCTATTGGTCTTTCTCTCATCCTAATCCAGAATTAAAATCTTCAACATTTATGCTATTTACTTTTCATCAAAGTACATTGACCATTCACGATGTCCCACTGTCAGCGGTTCGGAAAGATTTGGTCGAAAACTTGACATTTGCAATTCTGTTGAGAAAGTAACCTTGCCAATTGCAGTGCCTCTACATGGGTTCCCACAGTTTTGAGCGTGTCGCCGTGTCGATTTTTAGGGATAAAGGTGTGTCGCCGTGTCGAATATTATGTGTATAGCATAGACTGGGGCCTTATAAAGTCACCTGTGTCCGTCGAATTTTAAAAAGGGCGTGTCGCCCGTGTCGATTTTTAAAACCCCCGTGTCGCACGTGTTGAATTTTACCCATGTAGAGGCACAATTGCACACATGTACATATAAAGGGCCCACCCACCCCCATCCCTCACCCCAACTGGCAGATAGGTCCGACCCAGACAGGGTAGTCTGGGTCAGATCGGTAAACCAAATAATCCACTGTACTAGAAGTTGTGATTCTACATAATACATGTATACTGGCTGACTTCATGTGTGTGCCGTGCACTTGACACCGACTAGAAGGTCACCATGAGGCTTTAAAGTGGATCAAACAACTCAGACATGACTGCCGCATGGACGAAAGGTTCTCTGATGAACTAGAATATTCCTGGTCAACTTTAGTAAATTCTTTTAACTTGAGATAAAGCTTATCAGATCACCATTTAACTTGGAAAGACCAATTTTGGCCTTAACTACCAGCTCTATCCAATGTCAAAGAGAGTCTGGCATTGAAGAGGGCTCCCTTTCTCAACGCAATATTAGCCCATTATTCATATTTATATTACGGTTATTTATGCACTTCAGGCGCTCAAAAACAGTGTTAGAACCAGATTATCACCCTGTTATGACGTCACAAGATGTCGGCCATTTTACTGTAAATAGCCGCGTTTACAGTGTTACCGTTATAAAGTTAGAACCCAGGTATAAAGGGACGAACACATGGATAGGCCAGCACTTAGCCTTGTGCCTTGGATAACTAGCCCTCATGTTGTATTATTACAGAACCATGTACTAATAAAGGTTCTCTTCTCTGAAACCCCAGTGAAATTTGGCTAGTGTTCATGACTTTCAGTTTAATATAATAACCAATTTACCAAATTTACAGAAATTGATGGCGGATTAGAGGAGCAGGGACTGCTATCATTTGGGCTGCACGGTTCAGAACACTACCTACATCAGCGTTATTAGATATATGAAGTACCCCACAACCTCAACCCACCCAATCACACAGCAAGCCACAAGTGAGACATACATCTTGCATGGAACTGGGGTAATTATGGGCTGCTAAGAGAAATTCATAGATTATATTGTTGTTCGATGAGGGAGAAAGGTAGTTAGAGGCTCCTGTTAACAGAACAGGACAGTGCATTGCTTTAGCTGCAAGTGATACAATGCCTATAGTCGCCTCTATACAAGTACTAATGATGCATGACCTCACACACGTGACTTTGTTGAGGTGAGGAAGCTGAACTATTCCCCTGATTAATTATAGTAAACAACAGGCGACAAGAACGCAGCAGCAAACGTAGGAAGGGAGTGCTATTTTCTGAACAGGGGGAGGGAGTGGTGAATCTTATTGGCCGCCCCTGGCAAGTTAAAAACGGGGCAAGGTGCATGCGCGCCTTTATAAATATAGTAAGGAATTGGCATTATTGCTGAAAACAGGTGAATTTTCTTCTCTCCCCCCCTTCCCCCGGTGAATGGGTCAAAATCTCCCACCCCCGCTGTTGTTCAACAATAAGCACTCTCTATTATAATGTTTTTACATGCATTCTGCCTCACCATTCACATAATTTATGGACATGCCCTGTACATTTTACATAGGCAAAAGGTACATGTGTTTGTGCGTGTTGAGCGGGAGTTTACTATATACAGGTACACGCATGAAACATGAAGGACCCCATTATTTAGATGTGAATAAATCACCTCAGACCTACCTGCATAAAGGCACAACTGAACTCACAAAAAGTGGTCCTTCAAGAAAGAACTGTATATGGGCTAGACATGCTAGACACTCGTGTCATAGTTTACAACAAAACCAGTATATGAAGGGGGAGTTATTATATGGAATATATCAGACTTCATAATATAGCCAGCATAGTATGACAGGGCGTCATTTCCTTATACATGACTTAGGTCAACAACAAAAACTATGTCTCAAGTGGCTCGAACATGCTTAGCATGAAAGGACCTTACTTGGAGCTGTTTTGCATATTCCTGTTCTAACATTTTTTTAGACCTACCTCATGTCATCATTCCTTTCATTGTGTAAACATGGCGTGGTAGAGTGGGGCATGCACATATGTATCATATTAATAACATGAGCTGATGCTTAAAGCTATAGATGTTATGGTCATGATGAATGTCTACCTACCAATCGGGTCGGCACGATGCCTGAATACAGCCCTGAGTGTAACTCAGGATCACCAATAGGGATGTCATCGATACCCCCCAAATCGAAATACCGAAATTTCCCCAATTCCGATTATCGCATCGAGAAAATCATTATATCGATACACTCTTTGAGCCCTGAAAAGCTGGGTAAATCCTCTTTTCAGAACTGAAAGAATTTTGTAAATATTCCACCTAGAACCAAAGATATCATTAGAAATGAAATATAAGCCCAAAAATAAGCATAATATTGCCTAACAATTAATTTCAAAAAGGCTAACAATTAATCCTAAAAACTAATGTTGACCTAGTCCCAGGCCATGAACTTTGTGGTCTCTAGATAAAAAAAGCATGTTGTATGTGATGCACAAAATTCACATCCAGTAAAATACATGATTAATTGGCTAGTTTCCTGTGTCCTGCTACATTTTGACATCAACAAAAATTGGAAAATGGAGACCAAAAATCGCGATAATCGGAATCTACAAAAATTGACCACTTTTTGTGAGTTTAGTTGGGCCTTTATGCAGGTAGGTCGGAGGTGATTTATTCACATCTAAATAATGGGGGTCGTTCATGTTTCATGCGCGTAAAATGCTGCATTCATGCATAATGCATACATAGCTAAATCGAATTTACTATTAACAAAAATATAAAAGTTTACACAATAATCGACTATAGACAAGCTACATATTATTCTGTATGATTATATCAGGTGTTGTATATATCATAGTTAAACCTTTAAGGCTGGCATGTCGCTAAAAAGATAACATTTGTCGTCATGATGTACCGATGCAACACTGCCAGGTAACTCGCCGGTGCTGCATCGGTGGATCAGGCCGACCCTTTGGGAGTCTCTTGACCCATAGGGTCGTCATAATGCATGACTGCAGCCCACGCGAGTTGCATGCATCATGACCAAGGGTATGATGTGTCAAAGTGCCGTCCTTAAAGGGTTAACAGACATTTGTGTGTCACATAGACATAAAACATCTGACATTGTCATGGGTGTATGGACCATCTTCAATGACACATTGTCCGGAGGAAGGCCACCATACTATAAGTAAGTATGTGGTTATGTAAACATGCAGCAGCCATAGAGAATGGATACTCCGTGTGGGCGCACAGAGCACCTGGCTCCTCAACTTTACTGTTTCCTAAACAACATGGGGCACATTACCAAAGCTAAAAGGGGTCGCTCGTGAAAAATGTGGACCCCTCTCAGGGGTGGGGTGGGGGGGGGGGGGAAGAAGCGCCACCCCCTCCCTAACCGTTCATTTAAAAATGAGACACACTTTGAAGTACATATATGAACCCTTTCCCTTTACCCTCAGCTTAACACATGACACCTTATCAGGTATAGGGTAGATTCACCACTTTCAACCGGTCTGATCCATGTCTTTTATGAGCTACCTTTAGGGTCTAATTGCTCCTAGAGTATATTGTGCATAGCCTTCAGAATTGAACCAAATATTAGGTATTCCTCTGGAGAATAATATTCATGATATCTTATAATACCATATATCAGTTTATAGTACTTAATTCCATGATTTATCAGAGCATTCAGAATTGCCCCTTTTTACCCTAAGTCAGCCAAGATGTACATTGAGTCAGCCATATTACAGCCACCAGACATATGTGGAATAAACAAGTAATTTTGAGATTTTCTTCAATGGCTTGACTGACATCATACATCAATATGTTACAGCTAACAATAGGGAAGAAAACGATTCAGAAAGTCAGTACAGTACCTCAGGTGAATACAACTGCATTATGAGCTATCAATACAAGTAAATATTACTTGTATGAGTGGTGAGCACTAAATATGATATCATAGACATGCAGTATTGAGTTCTATTGAATATATCAGGGGCTCTGCCCCCTTACCCCCTCCCCTCCCTCTTTTTGCATTTCACCCTTGCCCTCTATACACCACACAAGTAAGCTTACTATCCTTAACCCTTTAGTAAAAGAGGGTATTCTGGGAGCAGGGGGTATTCACAAGGGTAGGGGGAGAGTTCTTCGACAAGAATTCTGAGTGAGAGAATTCCAGGGGGGATTCCAGAGAAGAAAATCCCATGGTTGACTTAAGGTATGAGGTGGCTGACTTAGGGTAAAGTCGTGGCTGGCTCAAGGTCAAATGGGTATACCTTACAAAATCAGTCCTAAATATAATTTAGGAGATTCATTTTGCTCAATAAAGTGATGATTTGAGTAATTCAGATACATATCCAGGTCACAAAACTGATCGACATTGTGTATGAAAGGGACAAATACTTCACACCTACTAAAGAGAATGAACAGTGGAGAGATTTTCATTCTTTGTTTGTCAAAACAGGTCAAACAGGGGTACTTTTGACTGATTTTTAGGACCACATTAGTAGTATATAATGTATCGGAACGAGACTATGCTTAAGTACTGTTTATTACTCAATCGACATGCAGCCAATCAGAGGCCTCCATTTGGTCACGTGACCGGAAGTGACCTACTTAGGGGATTAGTGGTGACGTCACGTGACCTACTTAGCCAATCAGAGGCCGCCATTTGGTCACGTGACCGGAAGTGACGTCATATGACCTACTTATGGACCGGAAGTGACGTCATATGACCTACTTAGGGGACCGGAAGTGACGTCATATGACCTAATTTAGGATCACGTGACTGGAAGTGACCTGATGAGTCACGTGACCGGAAGTGACGTCACATGACCTAATGGACAACCGGAAGTGAGTGACCTCATTGAGGATCACGTGACCGGAAGTGACCTGATTGATCATGTGACCGGAAGAAGAAGTGACGTCACGCGACTTAATGAAGAGATGAGCGTCTTTAAGGGGTCACGCGCTTTAAAATGTGATATATATTTTTTTTGGAGGAGGAGGAGGAGGCGAGTCTCTTTTTTTTTTTGGTAAACCAATAAAAAACACAACAATATAAGTTTGTTTTTTCATTTTTATTTTTTTATGAGCGACTGGAAGTGACTTATTGAACTAGGTAGAAGTGTTCTTTAGAGTGTATAAGGGGGGAGGGGAGGGGAGGGGGGAGGGGGGGAGGGGGGGAGGGGGGGAGGGGGGCCCCTTTAAGATGCATGGGGAGGGGGGCGCTTTTAAGATGCATGGGGCGGGTGGGGGGGAGGGGAGGGGAGGGGAGGGGGGGAGGGGGGGAGGGGGGAGGGGGGCACTCTAGGGGGGTGGGGGGGGCACTCTAAGGGGCGTTTGTCTCTTTTAAGAAAAAAAGAAAGAAAAGAATTTAATCGAGAGACACACTTCTTCCTCTCGAGAGGAAGAAGTGTGTCTCTTAATTTTTTTGTTTATCACATGCCTTGATGAGGCGATCAGCCGCGACCGGAGGAAGTGACACTTTAAGAGGACACGCGACTTAATTGTTATAATATTTTTTTTTACTTACTAATAAAGAAGACGTATGAAAATAAAACACAACAATTCACATGTCCGTTGTTCTCGTTGTTTCTTGCTTGATAAAGTCAAGTAATATCGCGATGCCGAGGTCAAACTTTCCCATGTCCTCAGTCAACACTCGAAGGAGTTCAAAAGGCGTACTGCCGGCACCGTCAGCTTCAGGCGACAATTTTAAATGTCCCCCCACCTCTTTCCACCTGCTACCTAGGCGTCTGCCGAGGGCGCCCAAGTGCTTATGCATCACGTGCGAGTCGGGGTTCTCGAAATCCAACCCCTGCCTGTGGAGAAGGGTCATCCACTGAGCCAACAGTTCCACTCGTCTAATGCGGGTGAAGACGCGGCCGAGCTATCCCCATCTATGACGATGCGGGGTTTCACCCCACCAGACTCGGAACATCGCCGTACACAGCTCCTCCGGTGTCTTGACACTGCGCTCTACTAGAGCATCCATACGGGCGGCGGTAACTTTTAAGCTACTGCCCAACTCTCTCCAAGATCCGCTCAACTCTTTACCTAGTTGACGAAGCAAGGCGTCGCTATATGCTAAGCGCCGCTGTCCTACCTCTCTATTCTCCCCATCGGTCTGCACCGCGCGTCTCACGTCGTCAAGCCGCATTAACTTTTCAGGTGGACAAGGGGGTGAAGGCGAGCTTGAAAGTGGAATAGCTTGAGCCATCTCGTCTCGTCTTGGCGGCGGCGGCGGCGGCGGTGGTGGTGGTGGTGGTGGTGGTAGTAGACGTTACTGTGGTCAGAGGCGATATGGTTTTTTTCCAACAGAAATCAGAGCTTTTATACAGAGGGAGTTTAATCCTATTTCCAACAGCACCCCAGCTGTCTAGCGACCTGTCCGCATGACGCTTTTCAGCCGCTCCGCTCCTTAAGGTGGGTCGCTACCCTTTGATCAAAGTTAACAGAATCTCCCTATTTTTTTTCTACATGCAGTCTAAATCATATAGAATCGGAAAATGAAAAGAAAAATGGGTGGTCCCGACCTACTTTTTTAGATACAGAATTTTGAAAAATTAAAGTATTTAAATTTTTCTCTAAAAATGAGAAAAAAATGTGAAAACTTCAATAATTTTTTTAAATATCAACCATTATGCACAGAAATGTAAATCTTCACAGGTGAAATGCCTATATGTTCTACTTTACTGCAAAAATAATTTTACCATTGTATGCCATGGCATTCTGGGTAAAAATTTGATGTTTCGGGAAAGAAAAGGAATAAATTGCTATTATTTTGTAGCCTTATTGGCTGAAAATAGTATTCAAAATTAACAGAATCTTTTTAAACTCTCTCAGAAAATAGTTCAGATCATTTGCTCACATATGAAAGTGATTTTGATAGGGGGTCCCGGGCATATTTTTAGTTTTTTTGGCCTTTGAAATCGGTCTAAATCTCACATTTAAAGCTAAAAATAAAGTGTAAAATGGCTAGAATCAGGGTAGAAAATGGCTACAATTTATACCCTTGATTACTTTAAGTAACTTAATTATATCTATATCATTCTAGATAATGATTTAATGGTAAAAAGGTTCAATGTTCTAACTTTTGATAAAGATAACAAATATCATTGGCTACAAATACATCAAATATTCAAAGTTCAATAAAATGCTCAATTTTGCTCGAAATCTCCCAAATTTTTAACATGGCTTATTTAGCGTGTATATGTATCAGATTATGCAACATTAGCTCATTTTGATACATTTAAGCTATATGCGCAGGTACCTGCGCAGTATGTTCACATTCAAGAGGTAGCGACCGACCTTAAGAGCTTCTTAAGAGCTTAGATGACGAGGAGTATGTCATCGCTATCGGTGGAGACCAGCTGAAAATGGTGTTTTTTCCTCATCCATAGCCTTACCTCCTACCCCCTACCTGAGGACGACTCTCTCTCCCTCTGACATTCATTGTAACAAACGTCAGAGGTCAGGTGAAAATCGGATTTTTTCATGCACAGCCTTAGTCAGCTGTCACCCCTATTGAACTAGCCGGCTGCCGCCGGCCTGCCCAGTCTACTCACCACGGCAGGAGGCGGTGATTTTTTTTTGTTTTACACTTAAGTCGCTCACCACATGCACACGACTCTACTCACAGATAGACACACTCGTCTTAGGGGGTCCTGCTTCACGCCACACGCCTCCTGTAGTTTTTTTGTATACACACTCTAAGCTCATGACCGTTAATCCTTTATACAGCTAATGCGCGTTGAATTGCTGAACAGGGTGGTAAGTAGCTTAGCTCATGACAGTCGATCTCTCAAAAGGGGGGAAAGGGATCCAGCTGAAAACGTCATGCATTATGTCTTTTGTTTCTCTTTGTGAATGGCCGCCGGTCAGCCGGCGGCAGCAACCGCTTAATCCTTTATACAGCTAATGCGCGTTGAATTGCTGAACAGGGTGGTAAGTAGCTTAGCTCATGACAGTCGATCTCTCAAAGGGGGGGAAAGGGATCCAGCTGAAAACGTCATGCATTATGTCTTTTGTTTCTCTTTGTGAATGGCCGCCGGTCAGCCGGCGGCAGCTGAACAGGGCAGTAAGTAGCTTAGCTCTAGAAGCGAGAAGGCGTATATAAGGGGACTGGAAACCCCCATTCACTCACTCAGTCTTTTGCCGCTCTCTACAGTCACCACCATGAGCAAAAGACAACACCTAGCGCCGTCCAAGGATCTAAGCAAGTTCAAGAACAAGAAGACTACGCGGAACAGCGCTCGTTTAGCGTCAGTGCCTCCTCTTGCTACTGAAGATGAGACTACCGCCGCAACCGCTTGGTCTTATCACCCTCCCGCTGTAGCGAGCGCTCGCAGCAGTAGTAGTAGTAGTAGTAGTAGTAGCGGTAGTAGTAGTAGTAGTAGTAGTAGTGGTAGTAGTAGCAGTACTACTGGTAGTAGTCGTCGTGCTAGCGACGTTGTTACACTCGCGACGGTACACGTTGCTGCTAAGCGCGCTGCCGCTGCTACTGCTGCCCCGCCTGCTGCTGCTGCTGCTGCTGCTGGTGATCCTCGTGCTGCTGGTGCTCTTCGTGCTGCTGCTGCTACTGCTGCGCCTGCTGAGGCTGCTGCGCCTGCTACTGTTGCGCCTGCTACTGCTGCGCCTGCTGCTGCTGCTGCTGGTGCTGGTGATCCTCGTGCTGCTGGTGCTCTTCGTGCTGCTGCTGCTGCTGCTGCGCCTGCTACTGCTGCGCCTGCTACTGCTGCGCCTGCTGAGGCTGCTGCGCCTGCTACTGTTGCGCCTGCTGCTGCTGCTGCTGCTGCTGCTGCTGCTGCTGCTGCTGCACCTGCTGCTACCGCTACTACTACTGACGACAACGCTCCTGGCACAGCGCAGTACTGGCAACCGGGTTTTTACCTCCCCACTACTGTTGCTGATTTTGATGACCTGCCACACGTTGCACAGCCCCTCTCCACCACCACTACATCAACCGACGCCATCGACGCCGCTCGCGCTGAGAGTTACAGCTATTCGGACACTCAGCCCCTAAACCAAGAAGAAGAGGAGGAGGAGGAGGAGGAGCAGCAGCAACAGGGTGAGACAGAGAACGACGCTGACGACGAGGCGTACGACGAACCCGAAGGGCAACGGGTGGACGGTACGTTTTTTCGGCTCCCCTCTTCCACTACTTTCGACCTCACTTCCACTGGTAGCGCGTCCGGTCCGTGGCGACTGCCCTCACCGCCACCTTACGAGGGCGGCGGCGCTTCATCTTCTACCGCTACACTCAGCACCGACGGCGTGTGGCTGCTCTGTTCCAACAACGAGTCGTCGGATACCAGCGCTGACGCTGCTCCTGTTATTGGTTCTGCTGCTGATTCAGCTCACGCTGATGGTGTTACTCTTCTTGCGGGTCTGAAACGTTCTAAGGCGGGTTCCAGAACAACAAGGCCTACTAAGAAGAGAAAAATACAAGAAAAAGAAGAAGATGGACGAGAAGAAGCAGAGAAAACCCCCCGTCCTCTCGGGTTAGAGTTCTGCTTAGACGGGACTTTGACGCTGGAGATCTGGGAGGACGTGGCTAGACTGTCTAGGAGGCCGCACTACACAAAAGACGGCCAGGTGAAAGAGGCATCTCTGACCAGAAGCAAGCGAGTGCACTTCACTGCCGACGCGCTGCGCGAGCTAATAGCGCGCATCGCCGATATCCGCGCAGTGGTGCGCATACGCGACACAGCGTCCGCGCAAGGAAGACCTAATCACACCCCCTGGTTCACAGTGCTGGATGAGGAGGGCGAAGTGTACGCAGCTGTGAGCTACTACAGCGGTAAGAACCTCATCCACGTGCGCAAGTACGAAGGTCCTGACAAAAAACCCACACAGCAGGGGGTGACGCTGTCCGCCAGAGCGCTCAAAGAGTTGGATGACAAAACAGAGATTATTCTCAAATTTCCCGGTATAGATTTGGAATGAGAGACGCTCAACGCTCAGGCGCGCACACACACAGTGTTTGACGTACGCTGTATGAGACAGACAGACGGATACACAGACAGCAGACAGATAGATAGATAGATAGATAGATAGATAGATAGATAGATAGATAGAGAGATAGATAGATAGATAGACAGATAGATAGATTGATAGATAGATAGATAGACGGCTAAGTAGTTGGGAAAAAACTTTTTTTAATTGGTAACTAAGTGAAAAAACAAAAAAAAACAAAAAAAACATGACGCAGTACGTCTGCGAAAAGTGTTTCAAAATTTTTAAAAGACCGTACAATCACGAGAGACGTAGAAAAATGTAGAGTAATACCTAAGTTTTGCCCTCTATGCGGCGAAGGCGATTGCCGAAAGATCACCTGTCGACGCGAATCTCTGGACGGGGTGACTATCCCTCCGCGCATATGTGCTGTACCGAACGGTGAGGAAACGTTCACGGCGAATTGGCCTGCAATACAAACGGGCGTCAGGATGCACGGGACTCGCGTGAGTGTAACAAACTTCAGGCTACCAACCGGCGAGTTGAGTGACGCTGTAGATACTATGCGTCGCATTCACTTCACGCAAAGATTCAGATACAAAGTGGGTTTCTCGGTAGGCTTACTCTTACAACACAGAGAAGACAAGAGCAAACTGCGCTACTTTCACGCCTCCCAGAACAACGCAACCCTCATACAACCGCTCCCTACTATAACTAATTCAGAAACTTTGGAAGAGCTCCTCTCAAACATGGAAAACACCGTCGCTTGCGAGGAAGTACGGAAACTTTGCGACGCTGACACCAAGTGGCACATTCTTTTTCCTACCAATTTGAACATTTGCGTTTACATGGGACCGGGGGAATTTCCCATAGGCGGTAGGATCACTCAGGCCGGTCGAGTTGGAAAGAGAAGCGGCGTGTTAGATTTTCCCAACAAGGACAACCTCTGCGTCTTCCGCTGCATTTCCTTTCACTTATACAACACCAGCAAGCGCGCTTCAGATTTGTTACGTCAGTTCTGTCCCGCTGCCACACCTGAAACCTTTCCGGGTTTGAACATCCGCGACTTACCCGCGTTAGAGAACTTGTTTGACGTACAAATAGCGGTTTACACCGCGTCGCGTCAGGTGCCGGGGCGGAAGTTGAGAAGACGCGTTACTCTGATCAGACCGCCTTCCAGAACTCTGGCCACCCGAGGTAAAGTCAACCTACACCTGACGGCGAAAGGCGGTTTGCACGTCTCTCTGGTCACGGACTTCAACGCGTACGCGGGCATATACGAATGTTGCAAGTGTAAGGCAGCGTTCACCACCGAGTTCTTGCTGAAGAGACACAGGAACCAGCTTTCCTCTTGCCGACAAGTCAAGTTGCGCTACGTAGGTGGCATCTACCAAAATTCGAGAACGATTTTCGAAGCGCTAGCAGACTTCTCCATTTTTCCTCTCGACGGACATTCCGGAATCTACCCTTACAAGATCACCTTCGATTTCGAGGCTTTCTTCAGACCGTGCAGAGAACCGTCGACCGAACACGTGTCCCTGCTGTGGGATCACGTCCCTTTGTCGGCTAGCGTCGCATCCGACTTTCAGGGGTGGGAGGGGCCAGTCTGCTTCGTCAGAGAATCCGACGCAGATTCCGACCCCTTGTTGGACCGAGTTTTAAATCACATAAACGAGAACGCCAAAGTCATCGGGGAAGCTGTGCTAGAACATTACCGACCGACGTTAGCGAAGTTAGATGCGGCGATAGGTGAAGCTCTCCTGCTGGAGGAGGCGACATTCACTCCTGCTCCAGGCGGCTTTGCTGCGGCTCAGACCAGACACCCGTTAGTTCAACTGAAGAAGCGGCTTCTGAGATACATCCGTCAAGCTCCAGTCGTGGGCTTCAACTCGGGGCGTTACGACTTGAACCTGATCAAAATACAAGAATTCAGCGTCATAAAGAGAAGCAATCAATACTTGGCGGTTTACACACAGCACACGGTTTTCTTGGACGTAGTCAACTATTTGGCACCCGGTTACAACTACGCGAACTATTTGCGAGCTTTCACCAGAAAGGAAGAGAAAGGTCACTTTCCTTACGAATGGATGACGTCTACCAGGAAACTGGGAAACAGAACACTGCCACCGAGATCGGCTTTTGACAGCGAACTGACGGGCGTCAAAATGTCCGAATCCGACTACGCCGCATGTCAGAAAGTTTGGTCCGACGAGAAGATGCAAACTATGGGAGATTACTTGATCCACTACAACAACAAAGACGTCAAACCTTTCATAGAAGCTCTGAAAAATCACGCTAAATTTTTGTTGAAAGACGGGATTTCTCTCGCCGGTTTGACTTTACGGTTCCTCTTCCAAAACCTAGAAGATGCGTTCACAACGTTCCCCCAGTTCGACGCCGTCCTCCACGCTCTGATCAAAGAAAATCTAGTCGGCGGTCCTTCCATCATCTTCCATAGATTTCACGAGAAGGGCACCACGCGGATAAGGGAGCACAAGTATGGCGAAGAAGCGAGACCGTGCCAGCACATCCTAGGCCTAGACGCTAACTCTCTGTACTTGCACTGCATGAGCGAAGCGCACTGCACGGGCTGTTACGCGGTGAGACGACCTGAGACCGAGTTCAAGCCCGAAATTAGGCAAAGAAACTCTCACAGCGCTTTGGAGTGGTTACGCTTCGTAGAGCACGACCGCGACGTGAAACTGCGCCACGCTTTCAACGGCGGCGAGATGGTTCTAGGCTGTCGAAGAATTCGCGTCGACGGGTTTCACGCGGTCTCTAATACGGTTTTCCAGTTTCACGGGTGTTGGTTCCACGCTCACGAGTGCATACTGTCGCATCGATATCAGTGCGCTTCACTGAGGGAGGAAAGACGCGACAGAACGGCTAGAGTAAGCGCTTACTTGAAAGCGCTAGGTCACAAGCTAGTCGTCGTGTGGGAGTGCGAATGGAGAGAGATGAAGCGTCGAGATGAGCGGGTTAAGGCCTCCCAACAACACTGGAAGGTTGACGCTTTGAAAGTGTCTCGAAACGCGATGAGCGGGAGCGACATCCTTTCCGCTGTCAAAGACGGGAAAATGTTCGGTTTAGTTCAAGTGGACATCACTACGCCGCCTCACCTACGAGACTACTTCGAAGAAATGACCCCCGTTTTCAAGAACGTGTCCGTTTCAAAATCAGACATAGGACCTCACATGTCAGACTTTGCGCAGGAAGAAAAGCTGTTGAACACGCCTCAGAGATGTCTGATAGGGAGTTACCACGGAAAAAATATTCTCTTGGGAACGCCCCTTCTCAAGTGGTATTTAGAGCACGGTTTGATAGTCACCAAAGTACAGCTGGTCGTAGAATACCTACCTAAACGCTCCTTTGCCAGTTTCGCGGAAGAAGTAACGGCGGCGCGAAGACGTGGCGACGTGAACGAGAACGAGAAAATTCTGTCAGACTGTTACAAGTTAATGGGAAACGCCACGTACGGTAAAACAATCTGCAACAAAGAAAAACACACGGCGGTGAGATACACTGACAGTCGGAAGTTCGAACTATTGGCCAATTCGTGGCGCTTCAAAAAGGCGTCCGATTTGAGATCTGATCTGTTTGAAGTCGAACTACAACCAAAAACAGTCAAGAACAACCTCCCTATTCAAATAGGGTTCATGGTATACCAGTACGCGAAGTTGAAAATGTTAGAGTTCACATACGACTTCTTGGATAGATTCGTCGATCGGCGCGATTATGCTCTTTGTCAAATGGACACCGACAGTCTTTACATGGCTCTCAGTGGTGACACGTTGGATGACCTAGTCAAACCTCGCCTGAGAGAGACGTACTTCAGAGAGAAACGAAAGTGGATTCCGACAGCGGTGTGCGACGATCACTTAGAGCTTTTCGTGAAGACAAAAACGGAAAGAGTGCGAGAATGGTGTCCGCCGCCCGGCGGATGTTGTGAGAGACGTTACCTTCACGATCTGAGAACTTCGGGGCTTATGAAAGCGGAGTGGCAAGGTGACGGGATCCTAAGTCTCAACCCTAAGACTTACATTTGCTACGATCGAGTCAGCGGCACCGGTGAAAGAAAATCCAAAAAATGGAGTGCAAAAGGTGTACAGAAGAAACAAAACCCTAAAGAACCAGACGACTTCTTGGATGTTCTTCGCCAACGAAAAACTCTCCTTGCGGTAAATAGAAATTTCAAAGTGGTGCGAAACAAAATGGTCACCTACACCATAGAGAAAGACGGCGTGCGCTACTTGTATTATAAGCGTCGCGTGCATTCTGACGGTGTGACAACGAGTCCTTTAGAGATATGAAAAAAATAATAAGTGTGTTATTGATTGATTGAGTGCATCTTTTCAAAAATAGAGTGTTTATCAAGATTGAAAAAAAACAAATAAAAAAATAAAATAAAATTATTGTTGTGTTTTTATTTTCATACGTCTTCTTTTATTAGTAAGTCGCGTGACCTCTTAAAGTGTCACTCATGTGACGTCGTCACTTCTAGTCACGTGCCTCATCAAGTCACTTCCTAAACAAAAAAATTAAGAGACACACTTCTTCCTCTCGAGAGGAAGAAGTGTGTCTCTCGATTAAATTCTTTTCTTTCTTTTTTTCTTAAAAGAGACAAACGCCCCTTAGAGTGCCCCCCCCCACCCCCCTAGAGTGCCCCCCTCCCCCCTCCCCCCCTCCCCTCCCCTCCCCTCCCCCCAACCCGCCCCATGCATCCTAAAAGCGCCCCCCTCCCCATGCATCTTAAAGGGGCCCCCCTCCCCCCCTCCCCCCCTCCCCCCCTCCCCTCCCCTCCCCCCTTATACACTCTAAAGAACACTTCTACCTAGTTCAATAAGTCACTTCCAGTCGCTCATAAAAAATAAAAATGAAAAAACAAACTTATATTGTTGTGTTTTTTATTGGTTTACCAAAAAAAATAAGAGACTCGCCTCTTCCTCCTCCTCCAAAAAAAAAAAAATATAACATTTTAAAGCGCGTGACCCCTTAAAGACGCTCATCTCTTCATTAAGTCGCGTGACGTCACTTCTTCTTCCGGTCACGTGATCAATCAGGTCACTTCCGGTCACGTGATCCTCAATGAGGTCACTCACTTCCGGTTGTCCATTAGGTCATGTGACGTCACTTCCGGTCACGTGACTCATCAGGTCACTTCCGGTCACGTGATCCTAAATTAGGTCATATGACGTCACTTCCGGTCCCCTAAGTAGGTCATATGACGTCACTTCCGGTCCATAAGTAGGTCATATGACGTCACTTCCGGTCACGTGACCAAATGGCGGCCTCTGATTGGCTAACTAGGTCATGTGACGTCACCACTAATCCCCTAAGTAGGTCACTTCCGGTCACGTGACCAAATGGAGGCCTCTGATTGGCTGCATGTCGATTGAGTAATAAACAGTACTTAAGCATAGTCCCGTTCCGATACATTATATACTACTCACATTAATATCGGTACAGCTCCCATGATGCAGTTCACCCTAGGCGATTTTGTTGGGTCCTGGTCGGTGGTTACGTTCCCACCTGCCGCCATGTTGCTACAACTTTCTTCCCACGACCCGAAGGCACCAAATATTCACCTGCAGCGAAGCTGCTGGTACATTATGAAAAAGAGTGTTGATATGGATGCAATGTGCAGTATATATTTGTAAAACACTTCAATTCTAAAATCAGTGGGAGTTGTTCTATTGTTACCAGATTCATAGCAAACTGGTTATTTCATGTCAAAAGTGGTTGACTCAAGGTATGAGTTTGACTTAGGGTGAACCTACCCTACACATGTGCATGTTTCACCACTTTTCCATACTCCAATGCCCCAAATTACGACGAGGTATGCCCAAAATGGCGTGTCGCTACGTCTGAATAAAGCTTGGTTAATGGAGGATGCCAAAATAAAAATTAAAAAGTCAACAAAAACAAAGTATTTGAGATTAAGATCGTGACATAAGAAATATCCTCGTGGTAAAAAGAAACTACACAGTAAAACAAATATAGCAAAGAGTACCACTAGATGGGACGGATAAACCATGAAGGGAGAGAGAAGGGGGGGGGGAGAGAAACTTTGAGATGTTAGAGAAATGAAGCAGACAAAAACAGACAGACAGACTATATAGAAAGTTTCCAGTCTTTGCCAAAACGTGCCGGACAGTGGCAATGTCCGCCTAAACTGGCTCTGGTCCGGCAGAATGACTGGCGTTGCAGGATAGATGTCCTGCTGATATTTATCTGTTTATTTATTTATTTCTATTACAAAATAGCATATCATTTTCTTTCGGTATCCGGTCCTGTGGATATCTGTCCGGTCCTGCGAAATTTGCAAGCTGCAGGACCGAATGTCCAGCATGGTAAAAAAGTTTTCGCAAAGACTGATTCTGAAAATATATAATTATTATATATCATAGATGTCAATACTATTTAGGTTCATGTATATAGAAACCGAGAGGGAGAGAGGACGCAGGCAAGTGAGGAAAGGAGAGAGACAGTATATAGAGAGGGTGGATAGAGAGACAGACAGAGAGACAGAGAGTGGGGGACAGACAGACGATGCTAGTTAAATACAGGCGTCTTCTAATCTACAAGCACTGAGGCATTAGGAATTTATCCTTAATTAATTGATAAGGTTATGAACGATTTAGTTATTACGGCTATACTACAAGCTTTAACTTGATACCAAATTGTGCCTAAATGTGCATATTAATCTTATCATGCAGGGACATCGAGGGAGGGGGAGATAGTAAAGGTTATAGAAAAGCCCGAATGGTGAGTTTCTGCCTTATTTTGACAATGGATGTAGTACTTCTTGTACAAGCTGTCTAGGGCAGTGTCAGCCTTTTTGACACCATCCTCCATGTAATAATAGAGACTGCGACCCAACTCCCCTTTCGACTGCGACACCTTTATACTATATATGCTAATTCATTTATTTATGTGTTGACGCTGCTCTTATGTTGTATATCCCTCGATTAATCATATTTTTCCACCTGTCATGGAATGTTGACAAAAATGGATTCAGTAAAGATAAATTGCCGGTTTCGTTTTGCTTTCTTACTGCGTTTAATGTTACCAAAGTTGATACACTTCTTCATGGTTTGGTTTTCCATCATTATGTATCCCCATTTAAGAATGACGAGATAACTAAATACTAGACATGAGGGCCGGTGAATACTTCGATTAAAGTTAATACATCTGAAAATCAATTTATTTTCAATCCTGCTTTAACTGTTGCACACTATAACAGTATCATATTTTTAAAAGAATGGCTCATCGTCAATTGGTCATGGAAAGTAAGGGCTCAGATAGAGGACGCCGTGAATTTGAAATGTGTGCAACTTAATCCATCCATACCTTGGGCTAAAATCTGACAATTACAACCCAACTAAACCAGAGGAAATAAGAGGGAACAATGTCTATACCAAAGAACTCATGGTCTATCCGAAGTACTTAGTTTTAAGAAAATACTATTTGAGCCCTAATCATTGGTGGTACTTAGTATAAATGTATAATTCTGAGGCATTTGTTTCAGGAGGAGTAAACCTGATGCATAACTATTACTTTACTATTAGTTTGTGTCCCATGGTCATCGTGATCAAGGCTTGAGGTATACTTATATATTATAATTATATTTAAAGCATATCGTGTGCTGCCATGGTCCGCGTTGGATCATCCTTTCTGCATGGCTTTCATCTTCATCATTTTCATTAGTCATTTCAAATATAAAAAGTATATTCATAGCACAGTGTTAAAGGTCATGGTATGATTGGGACCAGGACAATTAAGTGTATGTAAATGTATGTTCTTCTCGGAGTTATATTAAAAAGGTAATCTATTTCTAGAGAACTTTTTTTTAAAACTCAGATACTTGTACCATATTATAGATTATTTTGTATTTGTGGTTGACCTCATAGGTTATATCAAACCGAGAGGTATAGCAGCAGCTAGTATAGGAAGTTGACAACTGTTCCCATGTGAAAGTCGTTCAGTATACTGGCTGAAGAATAGAGCTTGTTTAGACTTTGTATTAGTGGCAGGGCCCGTGTCTAACGCACAGGGCATGGGATTGGCCTGGTCTAGTTTAGCTGGAGCCTTGACACTGTGTAGGTAATATGTACAGAATATTACAGTGACTCACTTATCCCTTTGAAGCCAGTGGCAGCTTTTTAGCAGTACACAATGTTCTGTAGCATCATTCTGAACGGACAGGGGAGGGCCTGCCACTCACGGACCGTCCCTTTACATGGACCTTTGTGCTGATGGGAGTCTATGTTAACCCTTTATGGATGGCATCATAATGATCATGTCTCAGGGCACCCTAACGACAGTTTGGGAGTGTATTAGAGCAGAGAGATCTCTCTGATTTGAGGCATGACAGAGGCATGGCAGCAGCATCAGTGAGTTGTTAATGCTCAATGCATGCATCATGCCGACTCTCCGAGAGTGTGTGTATTACGCTACCCATGTATTGGTAAATATTCTCATGACGTCCTATGTGAAAAAGTGCTTCTTATACGTGTCTCCTTATTAAGAAAGTGGTCAAATCCGGACGGGGGCAGCTTAAATAATTTGACGGGTGAGGTGGGGGGGATGTCGATCCAGCTTGAGCTTGACGGGGGGGGGGGGGGGGGCATAAAACAATACGCCAGTGCATTATCATAGTTCAATGGCTGGGGAGGGGGTTGCTAAAAGATCTGGGCACCTCTGGTGCAGGGGCACCAACTCTTTTACAGGGTCCAGAGGGGGAGGGGGCGGAAACCACCCCTCCCAATGTAAATGATAAATGACCACTTCCGGTGCCATTGCCCACAAACACCAGGTGCAAGCTGGTCCCAGCTCGTCCTCCGCTGGCCAAAACCGCTTCACTTCCCCTATATGTTGTGGGATCCTTCCGCGGTACCCGTCTACATGCATGCATTTAAAAATCACCCGGAAAATCACAGCACCCAGCATGCCGAAACTACTTGCAGCAAGAAACTTAGGTGCCAGCGATGACGCCCGGGGACACAGGCCGAGGTGGGGCCAGCTTGACACCAAGTAGTACCACTGAGGGTGACATGAACCTAGAGTGAAACAGGTTTGGCTTCCCCTATGTTAATCACGACGAAGAGGACTCCTGATTAAACACGATGACGAACCGACAACACCCCCCTGTGTAGACGTAACCTCACCCGCCCTTAAATCCGCAGTTCTTACTGCACGTGCAGTAACAGTCAGAGCTCAGTCGGGACAGGCACTCAGCCGTATATATAGGGGCGCTGGGCCTTAAAGGCGCGTGAGACGGCATGTCTAAACACACCCTATACTTCACGCTGTACACCACATCTCATGTTATATACTTATTATACACACAGTGTGTGCTCGAGGTCACTGTACCATGCCTGGCTCACCGTGTTTGGGGAAACATTAAAGAAATGTGCCTATTCTTGAAGTCTTTCAGTATTTTTAACACAAAGTGAACTGCCTGAATCTTCTAGAAGTACCTTCCCAGACAAAAGGAAATCCGACCAAATCACCCTCAGGGGTGGACACTATCCTTTCCAGCTTTCTTCTAAAGAGAGAAATATAAATATTACTGGTCAATCTATAAATGATCCCAGCACATCTTTTCTGTAATCCTGAACATGATTCCCTTATTTTTTGGTGTACATTCTATTAATTCTGTCACACTATCAATTCTGTCACACTTGAAATACATGTACTACAAATGTATACATGCTATTTCAGCACATTCTTTCCCCCTTTTTAGCATGGAGCATTGTAAGCCTTTAGTGCGTGGTCGGATTGATCCCTGTGGCCGCGCTTTGTATTGATTTCTTGTTGCACCTGTTATTTGTGGTTGATTTTAGGTCAGCCACCGGGGGCATAAATAATAACCCCAGACACGTACCCATAACCCTGATATTACTAACCCACCTCAATAACCTGAACCCTTTTAAAGGGGCATTCTCACCACTCGCACTTACCACATAGCAGACTAGAACAGTACTAGAATTGTGAGTGGGAAATGCTCGGTGAGAATGCCACTTTAAGTGTTAGAGAGAAGCTCAGTCTAGGCGTCTTGGTTTAAGAATGGTATGATGCATTGTGGCTGCATGGTCATGTGTCGTCATGATGCACCAATGCATCAGCCTCGATTAAATCGTTGGCGCTGTATTGCATCATGCCAACCTTTTGGGAGTGTATCAATCTTGTAGCATCAGTATGATGCATGCATGTGGCAAATTACTTGCCGCTACTGTGTTCATGTACTGTGTCCACAAAAGGGCATTATGGATATTTGACTATATATAAATATTCAAAACTCAAATCATTAAAGCGTTATATATGCTGCACTAAAAGGGTTAATGCACCCTATAGAGGGTTGGGGGGGGGGGGGGCCCTTGGATGGTTGACTGCAGGCTATGGAGTAGTATGGTATACTTTTTTTGTGTGTAAAACAGAGAGTGGTGCATTATTGACCGCAGCACTCAGCCTCAGGCTTCTGCAGTGTGAGAGTATCACAAACCGGTGTTAACAGCTGTATGTCCTTATCTTATAGCTAATATGGAGCAATCACTCCTTAACAACAGGAAGTGGTGCATTTATTTTTATTTCTATTTTTATTTTCATTTTTCGGGTGGGGGGATATTTAGACCTTCGACCAGATAGCATCAAGATGTCAGCCCCTGTTTGCAGAGGGGGCGCAAAGCTAATCTCACAGCAGAGAAAAGGCGAGAGTGCAGTCCTGTATTGTGAGGGTGATATACTATAGGGCTCCTAGGGGTTAGGCCATGGGCGCAGCCATATTCGGGGGTTAGAAGTTCAAGCAGGTACCACTAGATGGACACCTATAGACTCAGTACTGCCCTGTGACGTCATAAACCCCAGTTAGCTGCTCCACCTACTGGCCAAGGGCCCGTACTGCAGGTTCTCAATTTACCACAAGCGGTGCTGCTGTCGACGGCCAGGTGCCCTATAGTCCACATCGTATTTTAAGTCTCGCCTTAAAAGGTTTAGCGAGGTAATCTTTCCCATAGATATAGTATAGAATCAGGTCCGTGTAAGCATGTAAGTGTAGATGCTTATATATATAGTTCCTTTCCCATGATATATATATATATATATATATATATATATATATATATATATATATATATATATATATATATATATATGGTCAATTCCCACGAAAATGGATCACAGGGTTGAGAGCGAGTGAAAATCTAGGATTGCAAATATCGCTTAACTATTTTAGTAGCATCTAAGTACTATACATAGGAGTACACTCATGAAATTGGGAACATTAACTCTAATAAATACCTAAGTGATGTCCCTTCAAAGTGGGACCTACGCACGGTGATGGGACCTACGCACGGTGATGGTAACGTTCCACTCATTAAAATAAAGACATGGCTATACTAATGGATATTTCCCAGTTTACTGAACAGATTTGTGATCAAATAATTTTTTTTTAAAGATTTATCAACACAGACATGTTGAAAAAGTTTTAAAACGTTTTTAATTGTTGACCTACGCATGGTGATGGGACCTACGCACGGTGATGGGACCTACGCACGGTGATGGGACCTATATATAGTAATTTTATATATCAGTGAGCATTTTTCACCAGATGTAAATGTTTCTAAGTATTGGTCCCTAAATTGTTGAAGTAGATATTGAAAGATATTGGTAATATTTGCTATCATTTACCTTTTTTCCAAAGGAACTTTACAATGTACCTACGCACGGTGATGTACCTACGCACGGTCACTTTTTTATCCTAACAGCTCACAGGTTAATGAATATGAATCCAACCTTTATCATTTTTTCCACCAAGTATCTTTGATGTATGAGTAATATGATGTATAAATATTTTACACTAATCTTTTGGGGTATCTATGTAATCTAATTTTTGGTGGACCTACGCACGGTGATGCCCAACCTACCCCACTTTGTATTTAGTGTAATGGTGAAATTACATATAGCTGTGTAGAATGTCTTTCACTCCTGTAAGAACCACCCTAATATGCCCTACATATTGAGTGGTTCATTAGTACCAATATGATATTTTTCCTTGGCTTAATCTTTATCATAATGTACCTACGCACGGTGATGCCAAAAGCTACCCCACTTTATTAATTTTATATATCTAACAACATTCTCACAAATAAACAAGATAGCACATCCTAGTTAACCTGAATTATCGCTTATATACCTATTGTTATGCATAGGTGTCCATATTACATTTCCCAACATACTTTTTAAAATAATTTTTATTTTTATGTTGACATTTCATTTTTCTCTTTTTCAAAATGTACAAAAATATGTGTATAAGCACACCTTAGCACCCCTAGACGCTTTAAAAATGGGGCTAGGTAGGCAAAAGTAGGTACCCATTTGTAGCTTTTGTCAATTCCCATGCAAATATTCTCATATGAATGATATTTATCCATCAATCAAGATTATATTAGATTACGAGCTATTTAGGCCCTGTGCTCCATTTTCGTGGGAATTGACCATATATAATATTTCATTACATTACAGTTGGCTGAGAAAACAAAGGAAATGGCCTGACTGTATATTACACTTGTTGTGGAAATTTAAACAATTTAAACAGTTAACACAATTAAGCCAGTTAAACCACACCAGAGCCCTGTACTCAGGATATTGGCTTAGTCATGGCTGAGCACACTCGTCTGTGACTCGTGATCAGCCTTGACTGTCTCTAATATCCTGAGCACAGTGCTCTGGATGTGGTTTAACTACTACGTATGTATACATGGTTGTATATGGATGCAGGCCATTGGTCACCTCTCCAACTTTGAGTTAAAGGCCTAGCTCCCCTATAAATACGGCTGAGCGCCTGTCCCGACTGCGCTCTGACTGTTACTGGACGTGCAGTAAGAACTGCGGGTTTAAAGTCAGATATGGTTATGTGTGAGCTGCAGAAGTGTTATAGGCCTTGGGCAATGTGAATTATCCATGACTGGCACCTTGGACAATTACCCTGTCCTTGGCTTATAACACTTACATAGCGACTCGCTTGTACCATATCTACTACTTACACACGTTGTAGTACGACTCAATATGAGGCTGTGTGCATAACATGTATCACCACACAGGTGTAAGGGAGTGATAATTTATTATGAACAGGGGGGAGGGTGGTGGGCTTGGGGGGGGGGGGGGGCATGATAATTTGGACCCCTTGACCGGGGGAGGGGACATTTGGACCCCTCTTGGGGGGGGGGGGGGGCAAAAAAAATTAACCTGTTTTGAGTCAAAAAGCCTGCGCGTTACTATGCTTCAAAGGGCCCGCGCGCGAGCCGATTTTCGACACTAACGGGGGGGGGGGGGGGGGTGTAAAAAATGTTGCCCCCCCCCCCCTGTCGTTAAAAGATACTCCTTAAGGTCGCGGTAAGTCACTCTACCTTCACTCTTATCTACACACCCCTGTTTACTGTTACACCCTGCGCGGGGGTTACTGACGCAGGCCTCTACACCTCCACGCCCCTGTTACCTGATAAGTACTCTTGTTCCCAAATCCCTCTGCAGGAAGGCTCTGGTAACTGCCAAATGACCTTGAACTTGGGATTTTGCTGGGTCTCGGCTATCCCTGCCGGTAGCTTGGCAACAGCGAACAGGAATCAGAAATGGAACCAGAGAGTATGATGGTAAAACTACCACGATACATTCTGGTTCCTGTCCACTGGTGCCAAGCTACCAGCAGGAATTGCCTAGACCCAGCAAAATCCCAAGTTCAAGCTCATTTGGTAGTTACCAGAGCCTTCCTTCGGAAAGATTTGGGAACGAGAGTACCTGATAAGATACATACACAGTACCACAAGTTGAACAAGACTGCAAAATTCAGCTATTCCGATCAGACGAGTCTATGACTGATGTATGATCAGCAGTTGTAGATGGGACGAGTATGGTAGTGGAGTAACCATGATTTAGCTCTTTTAGGTGGGAAAGTGCACAGTAGGAATACAACTATTTTCATCACCACCGTGTGCTGTTTTCTCTTTGCTTGCCAATTGACAAATGTAATCTACTTCAGCCTTGGTCTACCTGTACTGTATTGTAGACCTAGGATGGGGTCCAGGAGCAGTCTATAGTGGCAGCATTTATAATGGATGCTATAGACAATGAGAGGAGCTCGGGAGGGGAGGTAAGGGGAGAGAGACAGCATACTATTATACATTGGGTAAACAACCCAAACACATCCACAGAATCCATACTGTAGGCACACATACACACCGAGTGGTATCCATGCATACAGCAGCATACAGTCTGAGACAGAGAGACTTGTCATCAGGTCATGGGCTCTACCTGGAAGAGGAAGAAAGAATCGAGGGACTGAGGCATAAGGAGAAAGAGAGTGATAGAGAAAGGGAGAGAGAGAGAGGTAGAAAAGGGAGGGAGAGAGGGAGGGGGCGAAGAGTGAGGGTGAAATACAACTTACAGGCAAAGGGGAGACAGGTAGGATAAAGCTGTAAAGCATGTCCATGACAAGGAAGGTACACCAATAGCAGGTAATAGATGCCTGCGACTTTATAACAAGCAGGCACAATGAGAGAAGATCACCATAGATCACATCACAGACACAGACAGACAGCAGCCTACACTGTCCGCATTGTTTGTATACAAAAACACCTACTATATAGTACATACACCTGTACCTACCTCCACGCCAAACCCATGATCCTCCTCCTCTGACTGAGTCGTGATCGGGATCCAGCAAACTAGGTCATCCAGGCCTCCCACTGCGCATGGTCCGTGACCCCGTCACGCATGGATGAACAACAGGGTCAGCTTCAGACTGTCAATAGACCTGCGCAATAATCATTATAATGTCAAGTAAACAAGCAAAAAGTGAGAGGTGTAAACAAAGTGAAGAAGATACTGGTATTTAGATATCAAGATGGCTGGCGGGGAGGGGCCTAGCTAAGAGCGATCCCGGGAGCGATCCACAGAGAGATAAATTGAGATGCAGGGAATGGTGGATAGAGAGAGACAGAGAAGGACAGAGAGAGAGGGAGCCGCACAGATACTAGGGCAAATAGACAGACATAGAAGAAAAGAGAGACATTTAGAGAGACAAAGAGAGACAGACAGAGGGGGAGATAAGGAGAGGACATGAGAATCCATGAGAGGCAGTGAGGGGTGGATGAGATTGAGCAACCAGTTGAGATTAAGCAAGGCAGCAGACAGAAACAAAGAGACACATGCAGACAGGGACCAGGATAGAAGGAGATAGATACTGAACTGTATCGATATGACATTAAAATGCAATGTTGGTTCAAAATTAGAATTCTGATATTAAAAATCATATGTGGGGGCAACATATGAATTACAATGTTGCCCAATGTTTGACTTCTAACATTAATTGATATGTTGGCCTCGTACTGTGCCGACATGAAATCAATATCACCACCTACAAGCATGGGCCATCGCTGACCAAGTGGTCATACCAGCGATGGGCCAATATAAGAATTCCAATATTGGCCCATTCATAAGGCATATAATTATTGGCTCGATCATGGCATAATGTACCTTTTTTTTACCTAGGCGGCCCTAAGAGGGTTAAGATTCGCATGAGATACTACTACAAGTACCTATTTGATAAAGAGATGGTTTGCTGCTCTTGCTACATGCTATGTATACCTACGCCATCTGGTGAGCTGCGACAGAACTAGGCAATGAGATGCAGCAGACAGATGAACCTGGGTTGTGGATAAGATGTTTTATTTTACAGAAAAGAAAGTCTTCTGTCATACAGTGAGTTGTTCCATTTGAGGTCATGTTTGCTGTTTACACAATTGATCGTTCCAGTTCATTGTAGTTTGGGGAATGATGTTCAGAGATTATTGTAGACATCCATATTGACAGTGCAGTTTGAGCTGTGGGTGGTATTTATATTATAGCTAACCAAGGCTTGCAAAGATCCATCACATATCATGCACATTCTTTTCATATTAAGACACTTACATTATAGGCACTGACAATCATTATAGGCACTAGCATAAAAGCAAATGCTTTAAGGCGGTCTAAGAAACAGATAAAGCAGTGAATTCTACCTCTGGCTTCAATAATAAAACTGCTTAAAATCACGATATCCGACCTCACTTAGGCCATCTCATGCAAATGGTAATCTGTACAATTACGCGATATAGAAACTTCATATGATATACATGTACAGAAATACCAAATAAATATCATCCACACAAGCTCAATCCATGCTCCTGTACAAATCACACATGAAACATCAAGTGTCAACTACGGCATAAATACAGAGTGCACTTGGCAGAGGCTGACCGTTATTTGTCAGACAGCCTGGGTACAGGATACGTGAGTGATCAGGGGGTAAGTGAGCAGCTCATGTCCCAGGTCACATGGCTCACCAAATCTATCCACATATAGCCCCCATATAGCCCCCATATAGCCCCCTATATATAGCAGGTCTGTATGTCCAGCCGCAGTTGGTGACTACACCCCTGATCCTGCCAATACCTCACAAACAGAACACGGTAGGTACACTAAGTCTTACTGCTATTACTTATTTGATACATTATTGGATGTTGATGTGAATGTGTCATTATTCAATTCTGGTAAATTATGTAGGGTTTCTCTTCGTTTACTTGCGATGATGCTACTACATTGAGTTTTTCAATATCTATGAAATCACATATTCATTATTCGACATTTGAAATATTTATTTGTGTCAGTATATTTTACAAAGAGATAGCGTTATTCAGAATATAGATTTCACAAAAATATGATTTATAATATTCATCGCAATTGTAACTAGAATTATACAGCTGGTGTTTAAGAATTTTGTGTGTACAAGTCTTTGTACAGAAAGTTCATGACTGTAATCAGACATTTAGCAACTATGTAATGATAGGAGATTAAAAATCCATAAAGCATTTGTAGATGTGTTCTTTGGGACTGCGCAAAGTCACGGCTATGATAAATCATTTGTTCTGGATGATGTTTAGGATATTTGACACGATCTGCGAAAAGGGACCAAGTTAGTGCAGGGTGCAATAAGGTTCCTTTACCCAGTACATGTCACATATATTGAAATCGCTCCGATCCGGCAGAAAAACTGATTTTGCTGGACCAGATGTCCTGCAGGGTCTGGCCTTTCCAAACGTGAAAGAATTTCTTAAGTTTTCCAACTAGAACCGAGGTTACAAGCTCAGAGTACACACTAATAATCATAAATGTGGACAAATTAAAGTTGTTGTTTTAAAAAGTTTTTTTGTTATCAAATAGCATGATATTATTATCCCAAATCTTATAGAAAGGCTTTAGTGTCCGGCTACTCTCTAAATGTCTCTCTTTCCTTCTATATCTGTCCAGCTAAATTGGCAAGCTACAAGACTGACTGTGCTGCATGGTGAAAAAGTTTTCTTACAGACTGTATCAAAAGCTCAGATTTAACTGTTTCTATTTATTTTCCAGCTGTTCTTATCACCCTACAGTTCTATAAAGATGAGGGCCTTCATGGTTGTTCTGGTGCTGGGGGTGGTGATACATATGGCAGTGGTAAGTGTGACATGTTATGTGACGTTCTATGAGATAAGTACAATACTTTTGGTCGTAATCGGTCTATGGTGAGTTTTAAAATGATTATTCAAAATGCATCTTAGTTAGGCTACCTCTAACTGGCGTATATCTTCATCGGTTACACATATATTTGAAATTCATTTCAAGAGGTACTGGATCAGGACTAATCTATTGCCCAGTTGGCACCAGCAGAAGTGACTGCCCTGAATTCAGCCCTGGTGAGTAACGCACCAGCGTTTAATTCATGCATTAAGCCCAACTAAACCCACGGTTTTGATGCATTTCTAAAGGATCAGCATGATCTATGGATGTGAACAACTAAAGGGCTTATTATGCATGAATAAATTAAAACAAGTTAATAAAGTCGAGTGTCCCATTCAACTCCTCCAGCATCGACCATAGTGGAATCACAACAAAATTAGAGCTCTGTATAACTCCATATATCTCTAAGCCCATTAATCAAACTGTTACCTTTAACAGGGAGGGACATGTAACCATTAATACAGCTGCTACCACTTACAGGGAGAGGCGTGTGTACCGTTGATACAGCTAGCTGTTACGACTTACAGCCTGGGGGGGGGGGGGGGGTGTACCATTAATACAGCTGTTACCACTTACAGTAAGAGGTGTGTAGCCCTGTGTGTACCATTAATACAGCTGTTACCACTTACAGGGGAGGTGTGTAGCCCTGTGTGTACCATTAATACAGCTGTTACCACTTACAGTAAGAGGTGTGTAGCCCTGTGTGTACCATTAATACAGCTGTTACCACTTACAGTAAGAGGTGTGTAGCCCTGTGTGTACCATTAATACAGCTGTTACCACTTACAGGGGAGGCATGTAGCCCTGGGTGTACCATCAATACAGCTGTTACCACTTACAGGGGAGGCATGTAGCCCTGGGTGTACCATTAATACAGCTGTTACCTCTTACAGGGGGAGGCATGTAGCCCTGTGTGTACCAATAATAGGGAGTTTTAGCAGGCTCTACGTAGACGTACACGTAGCCGTACGTAGCGTGTCACCTAGCAACCCTTCTAGTGACGTCAGCAGTTTGTGTGGTCTTTGCTACGTCCAGTGCCAGCTACGTACGTCATAGACGTGGCAAAGCCGTTTGCTACGTTCAACACTACGTATCTATATAACTCAAGATTGAGTCAACAGATCGTAATAAAATTAAAGCACAGTCATCTTCGGGTATAGATGGATGTGCTCCATAAAAATCGTAAAGATCGAGATAGGAGAACATATTGAAAAACGTTGTCAAACATGGCACTACGTTTGCTACGTCACTATCGCCCACAGCAGTGTGTGTTTGCTAAAACTCATTTAGCTTTCATACGTAGTGGACCACGTAGCTCTCTCCACGTCTACGTGTACGTGTACGTTCTGCCTGCTAAAACTCTCTAATACAGCTGTTACCACTTACAGGGGGAGGCATGTAGCCCTGTGTGTACCATCAATACAGCTGTTACCACTTACAGAGGAGGCATGTAGCCCTGTGTGTACCAATAATACAGCTGTTACCACTTACAGGGGAGGCATGTAGCCCTGTGTGTACCATTAATACAGCTGTTCCCACTTACAGAGGAGGCATGTGTACCATTTGTCTGAGGAAGTGTTCTAAAAGTTCACGAAACGTTGCATTACTCACTCTTGCCTCCACATCTCGATGTTACTTCTACCCTAATAATACAACATCAACCAATTCAACTCGTCTGGTTTTGTGTGGATTAGCAATTTTTCAAACTGTACCATTAATACAGCTGTTACCACTTACAGGGGGAGGTGTGTAGCCCTGTGTGTACCATTAATACAGCTGTTACCACTTACAGGGGGAGGCGTGTAGCCCTGTGTGTACCTTTAATGCAGCTGTTCCCACTTACAGTAAGAGATGTGTAGCCCTGTGTGTACCTTTAATGCAGCTGTTCCCACTTACAGTAAGAGATGTGTCGCCCTGTGTGTACCTTTAATGCAGCTGTTCCCACTTACAGTAAGAGATGTGTCGCCCTGTGTGTACCATTAATACAGCTGTTCCCACTTACAGGGGGAGGCGTGTGTACCATTAATACAGCTGTTCCCACTTCCAGAGGAGGCATATGTACCATTAATAAGCTGATATTACCACTTACAGGGAGAGGCGTGTAGCTCAGGGTACCTGTCTGACATGGAGCAGAAGGCGGCTGTTTGTATGAGGAGCATGCTGGAGCTGGAGGACCTGCCGCCCGGGGACCCTGACACCATACCCAAGGCCTGCAGGTGGGTCTGATGAAGGTGGGCCCAGTTTGGGCTAGCCCACTTAGGCATGGACATTTTTCCCAGAGCCCATTTCTGCAGGCCCCAAGTCAGGCGGCCCATCTAAGCCCTGTTTCCAGTCCGACCAAAGCCGATCAAAGCCCGACCAAAGCCCGACCAAAGCCCAACCAAAAGCCCAACCAAAGCCCAACTAAAGCCCAACTGGGGCCCAGTTAGATGTGCTCCCGCTGATCCTCAATGTGTGTACTCTCTGTAGGGGAGCTGGTTGTAGCTGGCATGTTGATGTGAAAGGCCATCTTATATTCGCTGTCTATACTACATTAAGCCACACTTGTGTATAGGTCCAAATTTCACACATGATGCAGACCAATATTACACACTGTGATTAGTGCATGGTCTAACCCTGACAGCAAGTTGGCTGCTGTCACTGTGATAAGTGGTCGGGAATGCCCAGGCACTGACCCTGAGAACACATCGGACATTTATCCTCATAGTCTCACGCACTTGTAAAGCATTTTCACACATTCTAGCCACAATCATAATCATCTATAATGGTATATATAATCTGATAATACTGTTGTTTTAATACATTTGGTTCTCCCAATTTCTGAACATAGCAAGACTATTTAACACGCCCCTAATAAGCATGCTACTGCAATGAAGCATCTGCAAGTAACTAACTGGTAATTAATGCATCCATCCCTGCATCAAGCCAACTCTACCGTGTTGACTCATTCCCGATGAGCTGGTCCGATGTGCTAATGCAGCAATGGTGACTTTAAAGAGATATCCCAGTGTTCTATATATTTTGATCTACCAATGATATTTTAAAATCTCTAAGCACTATGTTAGTTTGATATATGATGATGTAATAGAAGCAAAATAAAGATGGTTCAGAGGCTAGATTTTGATATATTGACATTTGAAATTAGAACACCCTTTACTGTAGCCATCTAGGGGAGACAGCCTATTTTCTCAACATCTTCCTACTTTGTTAGAAATTGACCAACAATATCTTAACCAATCTTCTCTGATGTATACATATCATCTGTAACATGTCTAAACAATAAACACAGATAGTCATAGGAAAACATAAGATTCACAGCAGAATTAGAAAAAGAAATGTAAAAGAAGGTCCTAGTTCTTTGGCCAATCTCTATCTGAATAACACTAACCTACTATGAGGTTCAATCATCACCTGCCAAGCTAGCCCTGGTCATAGGGCACTGGACTTTAGATCCACCGATTGCCGGTTCGAAACCCACCCATTCCAAGAGTCCTTTAGGTGGTAACCAAAATGCAAAAAGACTATAAGTCTGGTAACCAAATTTTATATACCATATGGCATAAATATCCATCAACCATAAGTACCCACATAGTCCTAGGTGGCAGCACCAGTCAAAAATTAGTTCAGGAAAGAAACACTATATATGTATGTCACTGGCATGGACACTGGGATATCCCTTTAATGCCAGCGCCGCATTTCTGCCTGAGAAATAAACAGTAAACCTTGATGCATTATGCAGTAATTAAATAATTAACCCTATTAACAACCTCTCATTAAAAAAAGTGACATACTGAGAAATCAAGTATTAGGGGATGGGCCCGACCCCTTGATATCACATATGAGGCTCATTTTGGGGGGCAAAGTCTATCAGTGATTTTTAGTAAGGTATATATGTCTAGAGTTGGAAAAAGTGTGATAGACCTGTAGGTGCGGCAGCTTCTTGGTGCTATCACCATGTATATGCACCAACCTCTGGATTATTGCACCGCACCCCGCAACATTTTGATTGGCTGTGTTTTCGTCAATAATCAAGATAGAAACTTAGGAATGGAAGCAAATTGAACCCCATTCATTGCTTCTTACTCACGTATTACTTTGGAATAAATATCTCATTTGCATATATTATGTAATCATGAAAACACTGTTTTTTATTTAAAATAGTTTGTAATCTTTCATTTCAACAAACAGCATGCATGAAAAAATTAGCCTATGCTATACATTTATGTTCAATATAGATCCTCAATATATCTTGTAAAGGACAGAATGGGTTTTCCTATTGTGTGGTCACTATTAGTGTATCATATTGGCCTGTTCCCTCAGGGTGCATGTATTTGAAGCAGTTGCGGAGGAAATGAAACAATGGTCCTAGTTGCCTTAATTATATAGATAGAAGGACAAGCCCGGTTCTTAAATGTGGCGTATGGAATGCCATTCTTTATAAAAAACAATTAATATTATTCTTTCATTTTTCGTGACAGGATATGTAAAGATATTCATTTAATGTAGGTTTGCAACCATTTTCACAGTCCTTTATATTGCAGACAGATTCCATGTATCAGAATATCCCTTCCTTCACCTTACACGCATTATTGCGAGTTTACTGTACAGCACCGTACACACATTTATTTATATTTTAGTTAGTCACTGATTTCCGGCCAATTTTGGCCGATTTTTGATCCCCTGTGGTTTGCCTAAAAGTGGGTAGAATCACATGTTTTTTTCTGACAGTGATTTATAGTATATTGTCTCTACATATCTTAATCCATTTGTACATGCATTCATTATTTCAGAAATCCTGGGCATCTCAATTTGGATGAGATTTAACCCATTTTTAATATAATTTGAGCAATATTTAAGGCAATAATCATGAAAAGTGCCAATAATGTTGTTTTTTGGGAAAAAAATGGTTTTGTCTAGATTTTCATGCTGAAAACGATTGTACTAAAAGTGTACGTCTATTTTGATGCATTATGGTCAAAATTTAACTTGCCATTGCAACATATACACTAAAATAAACTATATTTAATTTCAAATAGGGCTTTATCTCCCTTATTGGAACACATAGGGTGATTTAGGGTATCCTACTTTCTGATTATACAGTACTGTTCATTTTGTCATAGATGTACTTCTAGTTAGAATATTTACAAAAATCTTTCAGTTTCTTCTTAGGTCATCCCCTCCCCCTCAATATCCCATTTGAAATTCATTTGAAAAAATCTGGTTTTGAGAGAGGTGTCGTTATGTGGAACATGGTAAAGGAAGAGTTATTACTTCCTTTTCATATCATGTGATATTATCTAGTACCATACAACGTCATCTGGTACCATACAATGTTATCTGGTACCATACAATGTTATCTGGTACCATACAATGTTATCTGGTACCATTTAATGTTATCTAGTACCATATAACGTTATCTAGTACCATTTGATGTTATCTGGTACCATTTAATGTTATCTAGTACCATATAACGTTATCTAGTACCATTTGATGTTATCTGGTACCATACAATGTTATTTAGTACCATACAATGTTATCTGGTACCATTTGACGTCATGTAGTACCATATAACGTTATCTGGTACCGTTTGATGTTATCTAGTACAATATAATGTTATCTAGTACAATACATGTATAATGTTATCTAGTACCATATAACTTTATCTAGTACCATGTGCAGTGTTGCCGAAATGACGCCGCCACGCCGGCAAAAGCCGGCGTAGAATCGTAATGGCCGGCGTAGGCCCTTAGGACGCAGGTCAGAATGGCCTGCCATGACCTCAGCTTTATAATGCTGAAAGAATTGTTCATATCGGCCATTTAGAAGCGAAGATAGAGCAATTTTAGTGAAATTTGGAAAATATTCAAATGTTTTCCAAATTCTTTGCAGTTATGATGAAGTCTATATGGGCACCTTAAATATCAATATTCATATGGCCTGCGTGAGAGGGAAATGGCCTGCGTAAGACGCCAAGATGCAGGCCATATTGGCCTGCGTCAATGAAATGTTTTCGGCAACACTGCATGTGATGTGCCTGTCATGAACAAGAATGACCACCATTAATAAGGCTCATACCGAATATTTTGGAATAGGTAAATTTTGAATATAAATTTGCATAAATAATTATAGTGTGAATTGTATTTTCAATTAATTCACCCAGTTCAATACATAAAATCAATGTATTGCCATAATTTTATGTATGGGATCTGCAAGATTATATATAGTGCTGTATAAATGCTACCTAAGGGACCCTATTTCATGAATTCTTTTGGATATTCCTGGAGAGAATTAAATGTGTTTTTCCTTCATGAATGGCATTCCATACACCACATTTAAGAACTGGGCTTGTCCCTCTATCTTTATAATTAAGACAACTAGGACCATTGTTTCATTTCCTCCAGAACTGCATCAAATACATGCATCCTAAGGGAACAGGCCAATATGATACACTAATAGTGACCTCACAATGGGAAAACCCATTCTGTCCTTTACAAAACATATTGAGGATCTGTACTGAATTATAAATGTATAGCATAGGCTAATTTTTTCATGCATGCTGCTTTGTTGAAATGAAAGATTACAAACTATTTTAAATAAAAAACAACGTTTTCATGATTACATAATATATGCAAATGAGATATTTATTCCAAAGTAATACGTGAGTAAGAAGCAATGAATGGGGTTCAATTTGCTTCCATTCCTAAGTTTCTATCTTGATTATTGACGAAAACACAGCCAATCAAAATGTTGCGGGGTGCGGTGCAATAATCCAGAGGTTGGTGCATATACATGGTGATAGCACCAAGAAGCTGCCGCACCTACAGGTCTATCACACTTTTTCCAACTCTAGACATATATACCTTACTAAAAATCACTGATAGACTTTGCCACCCAAAATGAGCGTGAACTTCACTCGGGCCCATCCCCTAATGATTGTTTTGAAGTCTTTCCACTGTTGAGAGCATGATAAATGTGTGTTTTCTTTCTGGCAGGCTCTGCTTAAAGCTAGATGACACTTTAATTGAATAAAAGTCACTCCTTGTTTTATTCAGCATTATGTACGAGACCAATGAGTGTGTGAAGAAGGGGCGTGAGAACTGTGACGAGGAAGCCAACAGTGACCTTCTGCAGACGTGGGACACCATGTACCGACGGGCCGCCGACATGTGTGCCACCTAGCCATCCATTTACACAGCACTCAGCAATTGCACAAGAAAATGATGCCGGTATTTTACTCATGCGAATAAAGAGAAAGATCCGAGGATTTCAAATTAAAGTCTTGTGCACCTCTCGAAATAATAAATAAAATTATGAAAAAATAACATTAATTTTTGTCATACATTCATGTTTTGATGTCTTTTTATTTGCTTTTTGGTCACTATCTTTAAAGGTCCACTATTAGAGCCATTCCTTGATTCTACCTGTGAGATACATGTATCGCTCATAGTATTTTGAAAATGTCATCATTACAAACCTGAAATTCCCAGTTTAACCAAATTTATACAAAAAGTAGCCATATAATATATATTTATCAATAAAATTAAAATGGTCAGTATTTCTCAATGGACACGGTACCTCCCAGAACTCTCCCCAGATGGCACCACCGCTATATCCAGAGGCCCAAGTGGGGGGGGGGGGTATATTCACCTTCACCAGGGGGGTGCCGGCACTCCCTGCAGCATGGATACAACACTGTTTAGCTCCACAATTTGCCACGCTTAGGTCCATTCTCAAAGAAGACTAGACTCTCCTGTTTTTTTCCAAAACGAGTTTATATTTTAGGATCTGATGTGAAAAAAATATTCAAAACGTCAGATCGTTATACATCGATTTTTGCTATTTAACGTTGTTTTCTAACGCATCTGAAGCCACTCAAGAAAAAAGTGGTTTCTCATCACCAGGCAGTGAACAATATGACGAAGGTGGTTTTTTTTTCACTTTTCACATTTTGATAGTTTTGATGCACAGAAATTAAGCTTATAATTTGATACCAAATATGCCATTATCTGTCCACTTTCTAGTAAGAGGACCTCCACGATCAAATATGTCAATTTGCAATAAACAATATGTTTGTCCTACAATCTAAGTGCAGACTATAGCAATGGACAGTTCCTAAGAGGACTATTCAAATGCTATTGTATTCGATGTCAGGTTTTGGTGTGTTTTTTCACCGACTTACCAGAAAAAACATTTAGAAGGAAATATATATACGATGTGGTGTGTGTGCCTTATGTATACACGGAGGTGTGTTCGGGCTGAGTGAGTAGGTGGGACAGAGATGTACGGGGGTGTACAGAGGGTGGTAGAGGCAGGCCACACAATAGTTGTATACAAGGAAACACGTTGAAGTTCAGGTAAGTCAGTATGTCAATTCAATCAATAGCAATGGATGCATTTCTAATATCTTGCTATTAGTATAGCGTCATGATTCATTCTATCATAATGATGATGGGTACACACCAGACACGATCAGTATAATTGATCTGAATCTGGTGTGTGATTGTGCAATTAATAATAATTTTCTATACCTAACTGATTACTTGAGACAATTACTTAATATACATACATGGAGAGCCATTCGTCTCCCAACATATTCTGTCTCTAGACCCAAATCAAAGATCATGGCTGCATTAATGTGAGTAGCCAATGCATATATGTCATACCACTATATGACATACCAGCAATAGGCCTACACTATTTGTAAAACCCTATGACCCAACGTTTTGACTTCCTGTTTCGTGCAGCTCTGCTTACTGACTGCATTCTCCGTCTATTGCCAGATGAGGCGGGCTATTAGTGGGGTGGGGGGGGGTTGCTAGATGATGGTGAGTGATTGCTAGGTTGTGGTGGGGGGTTGCTAGATGAGGGGGTGATTGCTAGATGAGATTGGGAGATCGATGGATGAGGGTGATTGCTAGATGAGATTGGGGGATCGTTGGT
The DNA here is from genome assembly GCA_947462335.1 of Harmothoe impar. NCBI lineage: Eukaryota > Metazoa > Annelida > Polychaeta > Phyllodocida > Polynoidae > Harmothoe > Harmothoe impar. The sequence goes on along the minus strand of OX381721.1, from coordinate 15,486,908 downwards.
GGAGGGTGAAGGGATTGCTAGACGAGAGTGGGGGATCGTTGGATGAGTGTGAAGGGATTGCTAGACGAGAGTGGGGGATCGTTGGATGAGGGTGAAGGGATGCTAGACTAGAGTGGGGGATCGTTGGGTGAGGTGAAGGGATTGCTAGACGAGAGTGGGGGATCGTTGGATGAGGGTGAAGGGATTGCTAGACGAGAGTGGGGGATAGTTGGATGAGGGTGAAGGGATGCTAGACGAGAGTGGGGGATCGTTGGGTGAGGTGAAGGGATTGCTAGATGAGATTGGAGGATCGTTGGATGAGGTGAAGGGATTGCTAATTGAAAGCGGGTAGGCCTATTGCTAGATGAGGGTGGGGTGCCTACAGGCTACATTTCACATTAGGTTACTCCCGCTCCATACTCCAGTAATAACTTACCTCTTAAGAGGGTTATTTACAAAGTCACTGCACATTTATTTACACATACCAGAGGGTAGGGCAGCATACATGTACATAGCCGTATGTCCTTTTGCAGGCAGTTCTCTCTCCATTCATAATTTTCCCCCTTAGATCTTAGTAAAATGCGTTCAATGTTCAATATTTAGAAAGGTAACCCTAGTAGCAAGCCCACAAAGGGCCAAATCGGTTTTATATTCAGATGGAGAAATTGAGTAGACAGTAGGTGTTACTTGGAAATCATCAATAGTAATCCGACGCTGGCAATCCATGGATGCATTAACACCTTAATACAATTATAGTACAATAAATCATTCTATCATGATAGGTATGCACCAGACACGATCAGTATAATTGATCTGAATATGGTGTGTGATTGTGCAATTAATAATAATTTTCTACGAATAACCAATTACCTGAGATAATTGCTTAAAGGTACGAACTCAACACAATCTAGCTGATTGTATATGCCCAACAATTTTTTTAATGACTCTTGGGGATATTAGCCCGAAGCTTGTGGAACACAAAGAAAAGATATATATAGGCCCTCATGAGAAAATCATATTTTTCTACATATTTCCACATAGAAAAAATCCCCCGACAATATCTCAATGGAAATGTAAGCATGCATTTATATGATCATTAGAAACATATTGAAAACAATAAAGATAGGGGGTCATAGGCAAAATGAAGCTATCCTGAATTAATTAGAATAATTTCTAGTATATTCTCTGTATGAGCCAAGCCGGCAAAATATTGGGGAAATTTTCAAGAGAAGAAATTTGCCCAATCGGTAAAAATTAATGGTCAGGAAAAATCCTCAACCGAGGCCCCCCCCGCCAAGTCTAACCAGAAGCTCGATTCCAACTGACCTAAAAATCAAACAATCCCTACCTGGAGAAAGTAGCCATGTCAATGTCTGCCCAGGTGCCACCTGGTTAAAAAAAAGTCGGAGTCAACAAAGTAAAGTTTGGTAAACCAAACTGGTCAAAGAGGAGATAGATTTTGTTTAAGACGATATTAAATTTCCTCTTTAAAAGTAAATAATTAATCCCTCCTTAGATTACACCTGATGAGTCCCCTAGAGGGCCGAAACATACCTGAGATACCAAACTGCATGAGTGTGGCCATATCATTGGCATGACTACATAACACCATGTGCCAATCACATAAGTAGGCCTACTACTATTCCAAATTTCTTGAAAATAAATAGAGTACCTCTTGAAAACTCAAAACCTTTATTAAATTAAAATGTATAAAATGGTGTTTATAAGTCAAGATATATGTTTGGAGAGCAAGACCAGCATCCAGGCAGCCAATGAAGTCACTCAGATTGGGTCACATGACCAGCGCGAGAGAAAGAGAGGGAAATTTGAACCTACCTCGGTCAGATTGGTATGTAGTGTTGGGAGGTAGAGAATGATGGTCGGGTAGGGTTGCTAGATGAGGGTGAGTGATTGCTAGGTTGTGGTGGGGGAATGCTAGATGAGGGGGCGACTGGTAGATGAGAGTAGGGGATCGTTGCATGAGGGTGAAAGGATTGCTAGATGGGGGTTGGGGTAGTTGGATGACGGTGAAGGGATTGCTAGATGACAGTGGGAGATTGTTGGACGAGGGTGAATGGATTGCTAGGTGAAAATCATCTCCAGATTTTGGCTTACAGCAGGTGAATCTGTGGCTGTACAGTATGTAGCACTGGAAACCAAAAATACTTTCTTTATTTTTGATATACAAGATTCACTATTCAATGCCCCCCATTGAATACGTGACCTAATTCAATGGGCCAAGAAAGATTTGTCTTTCCTTCATTCAATGGTTTCAAATCAAAATAATAAATGCAAATGCCAGTTACATTGATACCTCTCACGAGTGGGGGCTGGGGCATATCCCACCCAGCCGGCGGCTTCGTGGGATATGCCCCAGCTGCAGCCCCCACTCGTGAAATACGGCAGAGACGGTATCAATGGGCGTTGGCATTTGTCTATTTATATTGTGCAGCTACACTACTTCATTCGTTCTAACGGTGCACATTAATTTAATCATGTTGAAATGGGGTATCTTACTGTATCTTTCTGCATGCTCTATAGGTATAACAGCAGGAACGATGAACAGCTCTCGTCTCTTCTTCTTTGGTCCATTTGGACCTGCTCAGACCTCGGTTGGACCTGCTCAGACCCCGTTTTGGCCTGCTCAGACCACCACCCAAGCATCCCCAACTACCACTGACTGCATCGATTGTGGAAGTCAAACCTGTACGTGTATTGGTCATTCTCAAAGCACCTAGCTAACCAAGAAAACATGCTTTTAACATTTCTAAAATAATTATGTTCTAAGCAATCTGTAATTGCTTTCTTTTGGAATCATCGATTGGGCCAAGGTAAGAAAACACCAGTATGTTGTATTCTGTAAATGCAAATAATTCAGTAATGTGGCAACCCCTTTACATTTTACAACAATTCAGTAATGAGGGGTTACTTGAGATTGTAATCCCTTTACATTGTACAAATGTACAACAATTCAGTACTGAGAGAACCCCTTTAGATTGTACAACGATTCAATAATGAGGTATTCCCTTTATATTTTAACCAAGGAGCGTCGTATTTCACTCCCCCTGTGAAAAAGCCGTATGTCACAGGCCCTGTGACGTCATCAAAATGGGGGTCAAATACCCCAGCCAGAAGACCAAAACTCGTGAACCATTGTCTATGTATTATACAATAACTCACTGAAACAGTCCCTTTACAATTACATTATACAACAATTCAGTAATGAATCGCTTTGCACTGTATAGCATTTCAATAATCAGGCAACTCCTTTAATTGCAAACAGTTGTGCATAATACTGTGATCGCTATCGTGAGTGTGGTTGTGATCATCGGCGTCCTGCTCTTCATCTTCAAGAAGTTGTGCGGTCGAGATGGTAAATGAAATTCCCTTCCTCAGTTCTTCACATTTCTCTCTTTAATAATGACATTGTGATGCTTTAATGCTGTAAGGCTTCAGCCGTCATGATGCAGCATTTAATCGCCAGTGCTGTATTCATGTATTATATACAGACAATTTGGAAGTGTATCAACCCTTTAGGGTCGCCATCATGATGCGTCAATCTATAGCCTTGTCGAGTCGGGAAGGGCTGCATTTTATACATCATGATAACAAAGGGCATTTAATCGATCCAAACTATAAAGTAATCTAAAATAGCCATTTCAGGGAGTGATCATTTTTTAACAACAGGGGGGTGGTGAGTTTCCTCGCGGAGTGTACAAATTTTTTTACACCCGACCCCTGGTCAAGGGGTCAAAATTGTTTACCCCCCCCCCCCCCTTAGGGTCGGAAATCGGCTCGCGCGCGGGCCCTTTGAAGCATAGTAATGCGCGGGCTTTTTGGCTCAAAACAGGTTAAATGTTTTGCCCCCCCCCCGGTCAAGGGGTCCAAATCTTTTTGCCCCCCCCTCCAAACCCACCACCCCCCCCCCCTGTTGTTAAAAAAGTATCACTCCCTTATAACCCAGTAAACACACCTACGTTATTTAAATGTTATTTTACCAAGTAAAATAACGTCCAAATGTAAGGGTTGCTTTACGTTATTGAACGTTATTAAACGTTATTGAACGTATATATACGTTAAAGATGGGTTAGGAGCTAATTTGGGGTCGATTTTTATTTTTCAGTTTTTCAACGTATTTGTGTTCATAATGTCCACATAAATATGTGTGTAGCTTTTTTAATCATTCTGATAAATATAAACGTATAAAAAGTAAAGAAACTCATGGTCAGAATGGGTCAGGGGACCCGACTCTATTAGAGAAAGGGGTCCCCTGACCTGGTTTTCTTTATATTTTATGCATTTATGAGTATCAGAATGATTTAAAAAGCTACATACATATTCATATGGACATTATGAACACAAATACATTGAAAAACTGAAAAATAAAAATCGACCCCAAATTAGGTCCTAACCCACTTATTATTTCTAGGGCCAATAAACGTTATTTCCACGTTTGATAACGTGTGTAAATATTAACATGTGGGTTCGAATCCTGTGACCAGCGATCCAGTTTCATCTCAAAAACGTTTTATAGTAGAGATCTGATCAAATAATTTATCATTTGAGGGATACCCTTGACAGACAGAAGGACATTCATACCTTATATTATATTTAAGGCCATTTTACTACTTCTATACCAAATAGAGATATAACATCACACTATTCAATAAGACATGTGCAGGGCTCAAAACTGAAATCAAATTGCTGGTTACAGGATTCGAAACCACATGATAATATTTACATTTCTATTTAAAAATGTAAAGACATTCTGCATTTCACTTCGTCAGTGCATGTTGCCTGCTCTGAGAAGGGAACCCCAGACCCTTGGATTTGAAGTCTAATGCTCTATCACCTGAGCTAACCGGCCCTGTGAGTGTACATAGTCAAGGTAGTAATACTGAATACTACTGAGCTACGTTGTTGTTGTTGATAAATTTTATTTTGGCAAAAATCTCTTATGACATACGAAGCAGGGTTTCTAAAAGTCCCTAACAAGGCTGATGTTGTACCAAGACTCTAGGAGGCATTAGAATGACATATACTCGGGTATTAGAGTGATTAAGATTGTAGAGACCACACTGTAGCTCAATTAAATGTTGACATAACCTAGGTTTCTAATATTGCCATCAATGCATGTAAAAGTGCCTACTTCTATTTTAATGAGCTACGTTGGGTTTGCTAAAGGTCCCTTGTACCTTAACCACACACACACAAGCCCGGTTAGGTCAGAAGTTAGAGCAGTGATCTTCATATCCAAGGGTCTGGGGTTCCCTTCTCAGAGCTGGCACTATTTCTACTCGAGTACATGAGGGACATACACACAAGTAGCAAATAAGAACAATTGTGAATTCAATAATGACATTTTTGAAATAGAACTACAATTTTTTATATTTACATATTTGAGAAGAAAGACTATCTAGATTTATATTGGCATAAAACTAATAATGTCTACATAATATTCTTTGGGTTTTGATTTACATAATTTACGTAAATAAACCTGGAAATAACGTTCACATAACGTATATGTATGTTAAATAACGTTCATTCAGGTTTAATAACGTAAAAGAACCCTTACATTTGGACGTTTCATTAACGTAGTAAAGTAACGTAATTCAGACCTAGAAATAACGTTCATAGAACGTTCAATAACGTAAGTGTGTTTACTGGGAAGGGAGTGGTTATTTGTTAAGAGAGGGGGTTGTTGTTTTGGAGAGGGGAACAAAATTATCTCTGACCCCTTGACAGGGGGTGGTGAAAAATCATTTTGACCCTCCTCGCAAGGGGGACCTACCCCTGTTGTTAAAGAATGATCAATCCCTAATTATAGGTTTTGTTGAAAGACCTGTTATAAGATGCTTTTGTGTATTGCCTTTGGTTGCAGAGCCTACAGACCAGATGCCAACACGCATCCTTGTTGAGGATGACCCGGATGGGGACCTGGTAGACAGGTACAGTCGGGACAGGTACCGGGTCTGCCGATTCACCAGTATACGGCCACAACGAGTCGCTGACCGACTCAATATACGCCCAAAACCAGCCCCGGTACGGCTCACCGGACAGATCAACACAGCAAATAGCATAATATCCCCACCAACCCCTAGCCTCTACACAACCGATTGAGCCATAAGTATGGACTGTAGGAATTTTGGTGTCAGTGGAGCACCTTAAGGTTTTGAAGTCTCTTCTAAACTCTAGCATTAAACATGATGTACGATATAGAGCTTTTTCCTGCATCTCCAGTGCTGTTTAAATTTGTTATGTATCATTAAAAATATCTCGAAAAATGTGTATACATAGATGATGAAGAATGGGGAAAATGGTATCTATGTACATACTAGATTAAGAGTTTCATCGAGTTGAAATCTGTTTTGGAAGATACTATGCTGCATCTGTATACATATTTACACATGGCTTATGACTTTAATCAGCCAATCATATCTTAACGTATAGAACACTGTAGAAATATAATCGTCCATCTTACTTAAAGGGAATTGCTAGTTCCTACACAGAAGCCACCTGGCGGCAAAAATCAAAGCTCATGAAAAGTATTCTTTAAGCTGTATTCATATTCCTACATAGACCACTTTCCCTAAATCAACCATTTGTATTTGCTATTTTGATAGTATACCTCCATTGTTCACATATATTCACTGCTAGGACACCCATAGGATCCTATAGTTAAGGCAAAAGAATGTTTTTCCCAAAATTTATGCCTTTCTCATTTCATCCGTGACCCCCTGTTTTATTGGTCCTAAAATGTTTGTATAGATGTCTATTATACATTCCCAAGGTTTGGTTGCAATACCAATAGATGAAGGGAATTATCCATGGCAGATAATGTGAAAATGCTGTTTTCCTATTCATTTCTATAGTTAAGGTACTCCTTTGCTCAAATGGCCGTATCATGAAAGTTAGTGCCGTGACATGGCAATTTCTTTGATTTTCTATTAGATAATAAATCAAACTAACGTAATCCTGAGTTATATGCAAAAGTCAATAGAACATCAGTAATCCTGCGACAACTAGCAAGTCCCTATATGACTCACACAATATTTTACTGACGAGTCTATCACTACTTATCACTACTCGCTTATATTGTATTATCACTACTTATCCCTACTTATCACTACTCACTTATATTGTATTTACGTATAACCTGGTTTTACAGATTTCTCTATGCATACGATCGCTACAGCTGTGATAAGGCTTTAACCCAGTCACTACACTAAAAGCTATAATTTACTGACTTGTGTGCATTAAAAATGTATTTTTTATATTCAATCATACGCAAAAGTAACAATATCAAGTATATTCCATGTAAACTTTCAATAAAAAAATCCATATTGCTGATTGTCTGAACCATTCAATATATGTGGTCTAAGGTGCCTCAGTGGGTGGGTCAACGTACCCAGGGCACGGGGCACATTGAACCACCCAAAGATTTTATTTTCAAAAATTCATAAGAAATTCAAAATATGACCCTACTTGCTTTGTGTTAGGTCATCATATAGCGCAATGATATAAGCTAACTCCTGGATACAAAATCAAAAATGACATTAATAGAGTCAGGAAAAAAATGAATGTGCAAAGGTGGTTCAACATGCCCCTCTCTTCCCTATTCAGTGTAGTGTAGTTCGGTGCAATTACTCCAATTGTATCATTACTGAGAAAGCCATTTTACTAGCCATTGAGCAGCCAATATCAACTGACATGAGCGGAAGGTAATGACATATAATCCTATAGTAAAGTGGCAGTCCATTAAGCTGGGTATGACGTATCTATGTGCACCTGTAGTGTTGTATATAGGTGGTGCTGGGCGAGCTGCTCCTTCAGTCTGTCACACAGCAGCGGCCACTCACCACCAGATCCCACATCTGCAGCACACGGTAGGGGCTCTTACTATTAATTATCATTTCAGAAAGTTGATACATTGGCACAAAGTAAAAAAGCATACTTAATTCCAATCTACACATATTCTTTTAGATACCATGTGCTCTGAAAGGGGATGCTTATATGTAGGCTAGATTGGCATCCTCAAGAGAGTGACAGCATAATGGGAATACACAGACTTCTCACCCTGTGTATTGTGTGTCCGGTTTTTACTGCAGGGCTACGGGTGAATTCCTAGGGCTGGTATTAATAATAAGCCCACTTAAAAGATAATCAGCTTTTCAGATACTTTTAGGAAAAAAAGGAGTGCAGGAGGGCTTTATTTGATATTCCTATTCTGGGCCATGAGGGCAGCCCTTTTTATTTTCATAAAAAAAAGAACCAAGAGCAATTGGATAGGTCATTTAAAACAATATCCTCAATATAGCTATTATAGTTAATTAGAATGATAGGCTAAACATATAGAAATAGACATAGAAAGTATACTGCTTTTTTTAATCTACCCAGCAAATTAGTAACTATGTTCATATGTTGAGGAAGGTTAGACCTTTATCCAAATAAGATTACCAGAGGAAAGGTGTCTATGGACAGTCTCTCTAATTACCACTACAATCAAAATCACATGGTATGTATTTCAATATTTAATGAAACTTTGTAGCATTAGAAGTGTATGACCAGGTCTTAGATACATTGAAAACATGTTATCATGGTTATACACAGTGTTAATGATTTCATTTTACCCATTAGGTGTCAAAACCATGTACTATTTCTACCTAGCAAAGTGATAATAATAATGTTTGAAGATGTGTGAGTGTGTGCCAGAGTTGATACTAGGTGACACTGCATCACACAAATACCTGCACTGTGTGACACCAGGTGTCATCAAAGTTGATTGTACCACTTTTCCTGACTAAAGAGAATGATCATCTTTAGATATAAGTATCTAAACATGAGTCCAATGTATTATGAATCACACAATGCACCTGTCCATCTATCAAGATCCATTAGGTTTAAAGATGCATGCCATATCAGTTTAGTTAAAGCAGAATTAAGAGGTCCAGATGGTAGACACCTTTCCACTGGTCATCCTGTTTGGAAAAAGCCCTGGCCATCTTCTGTTGAATCTGTGCACTCTTATGATCATGGTTAACATAAAACAAGTACATAATACTCATCAGCCCTATGTTAAAATGCTAGGAACCTGATTGAATAAGTTTTCACAAATTAGCAGTACACACACCAATAGTGTGGGATGGCAACCTAGGTCAATTACTGCTGATTCTAATGATTATTATAATGTTTCATATATTTTAACAATCCATGACAAACTAAAAATACAGCACTACATATTTTGGTCGAGGGCATTATATATTTCGTCATTTTGTGTGAGGGAGCTTTTAGCAAATTTGTCAGAACTGTGTGAATCTGTTCCATGGAGCACAGTTTGAGTGTGTGTGAGTCTGTTACATGGTATACATATCACACAAAATGCATGGAATGAGCACACAGTTCCAGGGGTAAAACAAGGTGAAACAATCTGGAACTAATTTGCTGGGTAGTTTCTTCGTCAATTATTGGCTGGGATATGATCGTTTTTCCATATTTTGTGTTACCCTCTTCACGGATGCGTTTTTTTGGGGTATTTATTTATGAAAACATCAAATAATAAGCACCCATGTGGCCCTTTTTAACTGATGCGGGCAGTATCCGCAAAGCTGATAATATTTTTTAAGTGGCCTTATACTGGTTATTTCTTTCACACGCTTGCAAGCCATAATCATGTAATACAGGTGGAAGAAGCCGCCTGTTTCACCTGTCAAGGTAATTATTCTGGGTCATGCTGTAACAAACTTCTTTCTTTTTTTGAGAGAGATATTGTTTTACCTCTGTTATGACAAAATAATAACGGAAGACACGTTTCTAAGGTTACTCGGTTTCAATCAGGTGTTCTAAATCTGAATTGTGAAGTTCCACCTGTTACCTGTAACCGTGAACATCATAATCCAACGCTGAAAATAATGAATCTCAAATGTTAATCCAAAGTTAGTAGGTTGTACTAAGGTTTTACTAACTTTTGTACAATCACTAGCGAAAACTACGTGCCCAAAGTTCCTATCCTATCTTAGCGTTTTGCTGCTAACCCTTAGCTAAAAGTTAGCATTGCCCATGTAGCCTGAACTTATGAGGCTACCATAAAATCCTGTGTACACCCGCAATTCACATATATCCCACACCCCGACTTTGAGAGAATCCTATAACCTCTATTTAGGGCTTGAAAATTGTGATTTTACTAATGTGCTAGACTTTCAAAATCCCTTGTACTACCTGCCCCTAGACCTGAGAATATTGTATAACCTGCACTAGAGGTTTGGTTCTAGTATAGCCCACAGGTTACACACAGGAATTTACAGTAGTCATTCATTAGTGATTAGTACATCTATTACCAGCATGAGTTACCTGTGCAATGGTAACTCCATCCATTGAAGCCAGTTTGTCTACATAACAATTATTGTCCTGTAGAAGTGGCCATATAGAGACCTGAGGCTGTCTTTGATATAGGCCTATGCATTTTTCAAAAACACAAAAAAGGTGTCCCATTCAGAAAACCTCATTGGAATAGGTTGATCAGTTTGAAAAAAAAATCTGGCCGAGTAGATACATACATATATTATATTACACCCCATGTCATATTCAAAATTAGAAAAGATTACTTCAAAAGCATGGTAACACGTACAATTACAATCTTATCATATAGATAACTATCTCATGATTTGCTTGTGCTGTCACCTGGTGTGGAGTACCTGTGGGTAGCTGGTTAGTAAAAAGTTAGTCATAGTTTAGCAAAATCTTAGTTCGATTTAATAATGCTGATAAGTTAGTGGTTTTGACTAAGATATATTAGCATTGACTAACCCCCGGAATTTTCAGTGAACAGATTTATGCAAAGTACACTGTGTAGGTACACAGAGAAAGGAAACAACGTTAAAAGGGAGTCCAGATTGCCTCCAGAATGGCTGCCCTCTTTAGGAGAGTGACTGCAGAGGGGTTTTCGGCGACCTGGCGACCTGGGCTGTTTTCCAGGCGACTTTTCGACCTGGTGCAATAATGTAGGCGATGTGGCGACTTTTGCACAAGCGGCATATTTGAGGCTAGGTGACTCCCTGGCTGACCTAAGTGAGTTACCTAGGGGAGTCAAATAAGGACCTAGGCTACCCTAGAGAGGCGAGGCATTCTGGAGGCAACCTGCTCTCCGGTTTGACGCTGTTTCTTTTCTCTGTGATATATACAGTAGAATCTACTGTAGTTTTACACCATTTACTGTAGCGTTACAGTTTATCCCAGTGTTACATACACTAAGCTGTGCACCTACAGCAGATTATACTGTATACCTACAAAAAGAGAGGATATAGAGCCCACAAAGGTCGCACCAAACGCTTCTACAAGAGAGCATTGATGCTGCCTCCTGCACAGAGCGCAGCTGGGCTGGATCTGGCACTTGTCCCACGGAAACATCACTATGACCTTGAACTTAAGATTTTGCTGGGTTTAGGTAGTCCCTGTGGTTAGCTTGGAACCAGGTACTGAAACAGGAACCAGAAAGTATGATGGGAGAACTACCATCATATATTCTGGTTCCTGCTCACTGGTTCCAACCTACAAGCATGGATTGCTTAAACCCAGCAAAATTCAACGTTCTCATGTATGTATTAACAGCTACACACACGCACGCCCTGGATAGCTCTCCTAGGTGCGGGGACAAACGTTAACAGCGCAACACAGAATTAAGATCATCTTAATTATCTTAAAATTAGTGCTTTTATTCCTCAGTAGAGTGCTCCACCCGTTACCTAGCTAACCACTAGAGGGTGCTACCCTTCTTAATGCTATCTTAAACTATCTTAATGCCATCTTAAACTATCTTAGACTATCTTAAAAGTATCACTAAACAAATGAAGGTGTCGCCTCTAGTAGCAGTAAGTGAATTATGGGATAGGTTGGTCATTAGTATGTAATGGGGGGGGGGGGGCTCCCCCCCCCCCAAACCTACGTTTTTTTTCTTTTCTTATCGATGTAGGTTGTCTCATCTGGGTGTAGGGTAGGCCCTATATACTATACTAAAGCAAACCTCATTAAGACATTTTAAGATGTAAGGTTAAGATTGCGCTGTTAACGTTTGTTCACGCACCTGGTACACAGAAAGAAGAAACAGCATCAAAAGGGAGTCCAGGTTGCCTCCAGAATGACTCCCCTCTTTAGGGGAGCCCAGGCTGCCCGTGACTTCCACAGATGACTCCCTAGCCTACCTAAAGGAGTCATCTGGGGGAGTCACATAGTTCCCTGACTCACCTGAGGAGTCACATGAGGACCTGGGCTCCCCTAAAGAGAGGAGTCATTCTGGAGGCAGCCTGGACACGGTTTCTCTTCTCTGTGTGGAGCTATCCCATATTTGCTACACGCACAGAGCTAATAACAGCTATAATCAAAATTAATGGGCCTGGTTTTCGTGTCCACGTTTCTCTATAATTCCTTATTACAGCCAAATGTTGTATAACGTTAATAGCCATTGCTTTGACGTGAAATTACATATTTTTGAGATGCACTGAAAATCCAGAGGAAGGTTCTTAGTCATTATGACAACCTAGGTTGTCATAATGACTAACAGAAAGTGCTCTGGAGAATGGTGTATGAATATAGTCTCTAATTAGTTCACCTCCTATCGAGAGGCATCCCTTTCACATATATGTGGTTTACTCTTGATTAAACTAAGTAGCTTTACTTGTTATAGATAAATTTTACAATGATTCTTTGTATATTCAACGGAAGATTAATAACCTGTGTTTCACCGTACTGGATTACAGATATTCAAAGTAAAGTAAAACGGAATACTTTTACAGTGTAGGTTTATCAAGGTGGCTCGATATATTGAGTAGCTATAGAAGTTCAAGAGGTTCTAGCCATAAGACCATAATAAGCATATTTATAAAACGGTTGGCCGTGCATTATAGCTCTAGAGAGATCACGTGCCGTTCGTTATAGTGTGACAGTGCATGCTGAGCATGGCGCAGTCTGAGACATCCAATCATGCTGGTTATTGGGGCTTTTTAATAACTTTTTTCATAAAATGGAAAATGAATAAGGTTAATTACCATTTTATAAAGACTATAGAAAACTCCCTATAATGCACTTAGATGCATTCGTGCATTATAGGACACAACAGACACTCTCGACATCGTTTTCTATTCTCTAAACAGTAAACTTGTGAAATCTTGTTATAATGAGGACTGATATAAAGAACTCCCTGTTATAAGGAACACGTTTTCATTGCCAAAATTGCCCATTCTCTCTTTATTTAGTATTCGTTCAATCAAGAACATTGCTTCAATGATCGAATTTGCCTTGCTTAAAGGCCCTCCTTATAACGAGATGTCACTGCCCAGCCAACATTGCTTAGATCAGATGTCAGCCTATTTAGAAATATTTACAATGTATTTGTATGAAAAAAAAAGTGTTCATGGGCTGGCCCATCTGGGCTCGCACTGGTAGCCCTGGACAAAAAGGACCATAACCCAGATATGGGCAAGCCCAGCTGGCCCAAGTAAAACACATCTGGGCCCCAGGGACCAATGCTGGCTGGGCTACACTTACTTTTTACAGTGCCTGAGTTTCATAATGATGGGGGTGCGGAGGGGTCGCCCCCTCAGGTCGGAAAGTCGCCGATATTAAGGGCCCAAGGTCACAAAGCCGCTTTTTTAGACCAATTTTACTAAAGCAAAATTTTTTCTAAAAGTCGCCAGGTCGCTTTAATTCTGGTACCAGGTCGCTTTTGACCCCTCTGGAGCCACAATAATGATGTCATGGCACGTGAGTAGACACAGGTCATAGTCAACTCGGCTCCTTACACAAATCGATGTCCATATATACAAAATGTCGATGCTCATCTTCCTCCCATAGATCTATATACTAAAAATTGATAGCCAACATCATCTGTTAACTGTGACATTTCCCTCATAATTAGTGACGTGGGCCATGGACAGTTCTTGAAATCGACAGGCGACATGGGGACTCCCCCCCCCTCCCATCAAGCCCCCCCCCCCCCCTATTGTTCTTACTGTAGGGTACAGAACAGTTGCATTGGCTTATTTTGCATTACAATTGGCTTGCCCACTGGTTTGAGTCAAGACAACAATTAGTACAGTTACATCACAAGAAGTGGATATGCTACTTGCTGTGCCCAAACATCATGAAGTGGATCTGCTATTTCCTGTATACAAGCGTCCTTAACAACTTGGCCGGAGGTTGTGTAATACCAGGTTTCCGGTCCATGAAGTACTTTCCCCTGGACCTGGTGCTCTATGATACAATTGCCATATAGGGTAGACTGACCTAAAGGTAACCACGTACCATGAGATGTCCACCTTAATTATGTAGTTATTCATGTATGGTATTGTACTTATTTGTCCTTTCCTGGAAAGAGTATCACTTACAGTGTACTGTGATACACAAAAACAGAGCTTATCATGAATGAATGACTACAAAATTGAGAGGGTTATCTCATGGTACGTGGTTATCTTTAGGTCAGTCTACCCTACTTAACATGCTGTACCTCCTGTTGGTCTCGACATTGACGCTCGCATTTCTGTGTGATTGACCATCAACTATTAATGGATTTATTTGTTCTATATGTGTTTGTTTTAAACCAAAAAGATGTGTCTGTACATGTGGTCCAGTACAATAACATTAATATTTTAGACGAATTTCTCTCCTTCTTTTGGAGGTACACTGAAAAAGTAAACTTGTCTCCAGACTTGTCGAAGTGACTATCATGAAATAAACAAGTCAAAAGTTGTCTAACCTATCAGGTTACCATCCCACAAATAGAATCTGGAGCTGGCAAATGTCGGGTTTTGGGCTGGCACATGCCAAGTGGGTCTTCTATCTCCAGCTAGAAGACACGCTTCCTTGTCACTTAGATGAGTTTTTGACTAGTTTATTTTATGACCGTCACCTGGAAGAGTCTGGAGACAAGTTCACTTTTTGAGTGTAGGGGGTATGAATTGACAAAGAGAGACAGAGAGAGAGATAGACCGAGGGACATGCAGAGACAGAGGGAAGGGCATAGAATAACCGGTCCAGGTCCTTTAATAGACACTTTTGTAATTTTGCCTAAACTGAAACTCTCTGAGATCATCCAATAACATAGAGCAAGAAGATCACATATGTTTTCTTATGCCTTGAAGCTATTGTCATTATTTCTTATCCATTCCATCGAACATGAAAAAAGTAATATAAATGAAGACCCTAATTCCGGACATTGATCCTCAATGCCAGACACCTATATCAAAGTATCAAAGAGTCAATCTAGATTTCCAAACCAGTGGTCAATATGCTAGGCCAATAGCATAGCTGACTATATTTGCTAAAAGTACATGTCAACAGGGCAACATAATATACATTATAGTTACCATTATGACTGCAGGGTCTCCTGGAATAGAGCAGGTCTTACAACTGGATCCCCCATTCTACACCATTGATAGCTAATATAGCTGAATAGTAGAATTTAATTAATTTTACAGTATACCAAGTAAAATCTACTGTTGCTTTACAGTATGTTACAAGTCAACCATCATATATAGGTTCACTTGTATGTATATTGATTGGGACAGACAGACTCCACCACTCCACCTGGTGAGTAGGAACAAACTAAGCTTGTTGGAGGCTCCCCTGGTTATTGACCCCCTACATCACTCACTAGGCAGCGGACTGTACTGAAAATAATGACCTTAATATTAGTCAAAAGTTAGTAGGTTTAACTAATTTTTGTACAACCATTAGCGAAAAAGCATGTGCCCAAAGTTCCTATCCTATCTGTCTGTAGAAGAGTGATTTAGCAGAAAATGTGCTTATCTGAAATCAGAGTGACAATTCATAGTGAAATGTGATTAATTAATGTAGTCGTCTGACTATAAGGATCCAAATGTGACGGCATAGACACATTCAATATATACAGCATAAACAAGAAAAAAAAAGAAAAAAAAACATATAGTAAAAATGCCTAGGAGCTACGGCGACCTATTTAGACACTCTGTGTTATCCACATTACATTTTATTCTATTGTCTAGGTTTCTCTAGTGTATTCTCCTTTTTCTCTTTATGACTGTATGTATATTGTTTTTCTTTTTTCCTTCGTTTTTCTTAGTGTATTCACCTTCATGTGTTTGTCTGTGTTGTCCCTCATCTCATTTATCTGTTAACCATGGACCCTGTTGTCCCAGGTTCGGTCCGTATGGGCCCTGTGGACCTGCTGACCAGCCTTCGGCTGTGTTGGTTTTAAAACTATATCATCATCCCTCCCAAGCCATATGTGGTAACGAAACCATAAATGTATTATATTTATAATTCTTCTTATCTCTGCTTTATAGAAAAGTAACCATGCAGCTTTGGCATGGATTCGAAACCAGTACCTCAGCATTGATGGCCCATGGTTGCTAACCAGTCCCCCAATCTGGACATGTACCACTTATCAAAATGTTATGACCCCTAAAACTTCCCATTTTGAACAGGCCAGGAAATAGCTTCAGATATAGGTCTCACAGTGCAGAACCAAAACAACACGCTAGTGCGGGCATTATAGCTGCACCTGTCCTACTGTGCGCTATAGGGAAATTGCTTTCATTAACAGACTGTTTCCTTGATCAAGTCGCTGTTTTTAGAATAAAATTCTATGGGACCCAACCCAGAACCTGATGTCAATTCAAACATGAAAATATCAAATTTCCTATGAAAATGATAAAGAACAGGAACCTTGCAGGGATTAATATGCATGCTCCAGGAGAAGCCCTGTCCCAAATTATAAATAATTAAAAAAGATGCAAGTGCCAGTGAGTTACTCCCCGGCACAACTAACCCCTTTGGAGTGTATTAACTGTGTGCAGTTGGCATGATGCAACAGTGGTGAGTTACTCACCAGTGTTTCCCCCATGCAGGAGGCAGGACCATTAGAAGGGGGAGGGGGTACATTTAAAGAGGAGGAGGCCAGAAATTGGCTGTTATTGCATGTATGGCAGGATAGGGCATTCTTATGCATCCCCTAATCATTTTTATAGTAGTACCCCCCCCCCCTGGATACGCCAATGGCCAGTATTTCAAGGTCACTATATAAGGGAACATTCACAAATGACGTACATCACCTGCTAGGGGATGGGGGAGGGGAGGGGGGGGGGGGGGGTCTTTGAGTTTAGTGGCAAAAAGTGACATGAGGGTAGGGGGGTTGTCAAGGTCTGTGTGACATCACCTTTTGAAGTCCAGACATATTTATGAATAAAAACAATGTTATAGAGCATGCATAAAAATGAAAAGAAAGTGATAATGATTATGTTAATTACAATGATAGTACAATATCTCCTGACCTTATGTATACTAAAAATGATGTCAATGGAACAGTATCTCTGCTATCTATTTGGAAGGGCCATTGTCACACGGGGCAGAAAATACTTACACTAGTACCATTGCTCAATGTATATGTCTATATGCTACTATAGGACATATACATATATACAACTCTGACCATGCAGGTGCAAATGGTGACGCATTTGATTGGGTGACGTATTTCACCAATTTAAATGTGATTCATCTCATATACAGTGACAGTAATGTAATGTAACACTATACAGATATCTAACAAGGACATGTAAAACAGATTTGAGGCTGTTAGGAGGTTGCTGGTAAAATACCCAGTCAAATATGTCACCCAATCAAATATGTCATCCAGTCAAAAATGTCACCATTTGTACCTGAATCACTTTGGTGAGATTGAGCCAGGTATTAGTGAAGGGAGTTTAGAGGCTATTTACATTTTAGTATGTACACTGATAAACGATTAAATTCATACTGTACTGTCATATATAAGTGGGGCCTATTAATTTGGAGGCATGATTACCCGTTATGCTTATACAAGACAGGTGCTTATACAATCCTGGCTTTGCTAATTCCATTAGCGATATTCAATACCCGACACTTGCACCAGGTTATAAGAGAAATTAATCTGACCAATTGGTGTATGAGTTTTATGTCTATATTAATTGTGCATTTAAAGGGTTAGCTGGTGGGGTGGGGGGGGGGTATTCAAAGTTAGTGACATCTTTCTTAGGGGGGGTGATTGCTGGTAGGTGACAAAAGGTGACAGGGGTGGAGGGGGGGGGGGGTCATGAAAATGACCCCAAAAAAGGTGACGTCATTTTTGAATATTCCCTGATTATGTCTGTTTTTGACAGTCCTTGTACATGGCTACCCAAAGCAAATTAGATACTTTGGATATTGTGGGAGAGTTGTCACAGAGAGGCATTTTATCCGCTTTAGCCCAAGATGATATTTCATATGTTAAAATAAAAGACAAACTTCCACAACTCACACTGAGCAGCTATTTATTCTGACTATGTAGACAATGATCGAGACCTACAGATGGCATGATAAACAACAATGTATATAATAATTCATTCAAATTTTTGAATCTCATTCTCTTTCAGCAAACACCAGGCGAGAGAGAGGAATTCCGTAGACAAGCATAATAAACAAAGACAATGATGTGGAATAGTACGAATAGCACCACAGACCGGGGTGGTATGACAACATGGTACATCACCCTAGTGACATCCCTGACAGTGGTTGGGGTAATGACACTGTCAGCTAACATCATACTGCTTATCACCCTACTCAGGTTCAAGTCAAAACACCTGAAGCGCTCCACACTTCTGTTCCTGATCTACAAGTCGCTGGGCCACACGGTGCAGGGGCTGGGCGTGATGACCCGGCCCCATGTACCCAACCACCACTGCGTGTACTTTGGGTGGCTGACCCGGGTCGCACTGGGGACCGTGGTGGGCGGCATGCTCCTGCTGTCACTAGACAGCTTTATCACCATCACCAAGCCCTACAGACACAAGTTCATCATGACTCCTAGGATGGCCAAATTGTCAATTCTGCTTTTCTCGTTGTTCTTCCTCATGCTGCACCTGATCGCAGCCCTTGTACCAGGACCAGGACCCCGGGACCGCGGCCTCTGCACTCAGAACGACAGCCAGGTAGAGCCCTGGTTGCTGCTCAGCATCTTCCTTATTGGTAAGGTGTTGATCTGTGTGACTATGGGACTCCAAGGCTACAACATCTGGGTCCTGTGGAAGAGATCAAGCATTGTCCAACCAGCAAGCCCTATAGAGTTTGTATCCAATGCTGTTGAACCAGTCAATAATCAGCCACTCAACACCAGCAACAAGAGCAAGGTAACAAGACTTTACCGCCTTCAGCGTCTTCTCACTGTCTGGATGATTTCCAGTTTTGTCTGCTGGACACCAAGTTGCATTATTATCATGCTGAGAGCTATCATGGACATCTACTTGGTAGAGATGCCAGTGCTAGTATCGGTGCAACCATTCTTCACTGTTCTGCCCTTGATTGACGGCGTGTTGCAGCCCTGCCTTGCTATTGCGCTCAGTCAGGAAATAAGGTCTGGGGCTAAAAAGTTATTTTGTTTTTGCATCAAAGCTGACAACAATGGTAATGCTGGTGCTGGTATTGGTCTCAATGGCATTGACAATGTGGGGATTGTCATAGATGTGGCCAGTCATATGTGAACCAGGCTTTGGTCAATTATCATTTCTCAATCCTCTTGACTATTTTGATTCAAAACAATACTTGCAGCACTAGCTGGCATGACTAAGCGCCGCTGTGCTTATACATTTCCAAGGTACCACCTCTCTGTTCCCAGCGAGAACTGCGCATATTTTAGTTAGAGTAATTTCCTATTAACTCCATCCAAAGTGGATTTAGAAAAAGAATTGTACGCAAGATGCAGCCCATAGTTAACTTTTCAGGTAAATTCAGGGGGATTTATCTTGTAGAGAAACCATAAGCAACATCTGTTTATTTTAAGTCGTGAAATGAGGGAAGTACACAGTTACACTTTGACACTATCAGTAATATTAAATTGTTATTAGGTATGAATCCAGTAAATGTGTTATCGAATGATATAGAAGTCATTTAAGGTCAAATCCCACAACGCGAGAGAGGGTCAGAAAATGTTGTGAATTGGTCTTATTGCCGATTTTGGGCCCTATATTGGCTAAGACAGGCCCAAATCGGTGAGAAAGTGTTGCCTTTGTCTTGTGATTTGAGAAATCACAAGGATCAAAAGAGTTAGATATTTTCCACCAGAAGGCTTAGAAAATGTTGCTTATTGGAATATGTCAACGATTTGGTTTATATAGGGGGGACACTCCAAATATCTTTAGGCTGATTGAGAGGGAATAGTGAAGACAAATCATACTGTGAAGTAACTCCCCTCAAACAGATCCATTAACCAGTCCTGTAGGCAACACTTTGCTTGCCTATATCGGCCACAGTGGGATTTGGAGAGCCCAAAATCGTGAGAGAAGTGTTGCGAATTGTAAAATCGGTAGCTAGGCCCCCTTGCGATTATCCCAATACACAACACTTTCAGGTCCCATTTTGGCGTTGTGGGATTTGACCTTTAGATGACTTGGAGATAAAAACCATTCCTGATTGAGCGTATTCTGAATGGAAGAATGTGTTGTTTGACATCACACAAGGCTCTATGTTGGGACAAATCCTGTGTATATTGTATGTAAAATTTAATGTGTAGTACCAATGATATTGGTCCTAGTATGCTTTAGTGAAGAACACATAGATGCCGCCACCGTACAAGGCACTGGATACTGTGTTGAACATCTGGCTTCACCTGGCAGGTACTGGCCACACTGTTACAAGGTAAAGAATATGCACTAGTGGACAGACTCTCGTGGGAGCATCAACAAAAAAAATCTGTTCAGTCTTAAACTATCTTAAAGTATCCAATCTTAAAAACGTTAGAATATTGAAATTAAGATAATAACATTGATTTCAGAATATTTATGATAGGCCTACAGGCCCTACAGCAGTTAATAAAGGAGAGTGTGTTATCATGTTTCCAAAAAAAAAAAAGGAAAAAAAAGGGGGATTTTCGGGGGCAGAGCTTCCAATGTAGACAATAATATTACCAACTGAACAGCACAACATGTGTCCCCAATATTAGTGCTGCCATCTTGCAGAGATAGCCAGAACCGATAATCTTAAATAAATATTAACTTTAAGATTGTCAGTATACAGGTAACGACTTTCAGATTGTAACGTTTTTAAGATTGGTCACTTTAAGATTGGACATATTTTCTTGTTCACACTCCCATACCACGTGAGTCTGTCCCGACGAGCACAAGATGTGCTTGGTGATCTATGGGAGACAAAAGGAAATACTATAGGCAGGGAGGTACTGTAGACCCTACCTTAGGTATATGTGTGTGCTTATATGATTATATATATATATATATATATATATATATATATATATATATATATATATATATATATATGTATATATATATATATATATATATATATATATATATATATATGTATATATATATATATATATATATATATATATATATATATATATATAAACATATTTCCTAGAGTGGCCCTCTAAATATATACTGAACTATAGGTGTCTGTTTGTAGATTCATCAGAGGATGATAAACAAGGCGAACATGTAAACAAGTATTAACCTTTATTGCAGAAGAGAATTATCCTCATACTGAACATACTGCCAGACGGGGTATTGAACCAAATATAAAGTATTATATTTACTGTAGTGTGCACCGTCCATACAGGCACCAGGGCCTGTACACGCTGCATGGCATAGGGTGCTGCATGCACCAGGGCCTGTGCACGCTGCATGGCATAGGGTGCTGCAGGCACCAGGGCCGGTACACGCTGCATGGCATAGGGTGCTGCAGGCACCGGGGCCGATACACGCTGCATGGCATAGGGTGCTGCAGGCACCAGGGCCGGTACACGCTGCATGGCATAGGGTGCTGCAGGCACCGGGGCCGATACACGCTGCATGGCATAGGGTGCTGCAGGCACCAGGGCCGGTACACGCTGCATGGCATAGGGTGTTGCAGGCACCGGGGCCGATACACTCTATGCGGCATAGGGTGCTGCAGGCACCAGGGCCGATACACGCTGCATGGCATAGGGTGCTGCAGGCACCAGGGCCGGTACACGCTGCATGGCATAGGGTGTTGCAGGCACCGGGGCCGATACACTCTATGCGGCATAGGGTGCTGCAGGCACCAGGGCCTGTGCACGCTGCATGGCATAGGGTGCTGCAGGCACCAGGGCCTGTGCACGCTGCATGGCATAGGGTGCTGCAGGCACCAGGGCCGGTACACGCTGCATGGCACAGGGTGCTGCAGGCACCAGGGCCGGTACAGCTATACACAGCATAGGGTGTTGCAGGCACCGGGGCCTGTACACTCTATGCAGCATAGGGTGCTGCAGGCACCGGGGCCGATACACTCTATGCGGCATAGGGTGCTGCAGGCACCGGGGCCGGTACACTCTATGCGGCATAGGGTGCTGCAGGCACCGGGGCCGGTACACTCTATGCGGCATAGGGTGCTGCAGGCACCGGGGCCGGTACACTCTATGCGGCATAGGGTGCTGCAGGCACCGGGGCCGGTACACTCTATGCGGCATAGGGTGCTGCAGGCACCAGGGCCGGTACACTCTATGCGGCATAGGGTGCTGCAGGCACCAGGGCCGGTACACTCTATGCGGCATAGGGTGCTGCAGGCACCAGGGCCGGTACACTCTATGCGGCATAGGGTGCTGCAGGCACCAGGGCCGGTACACTCTGCGCGGCATAGGGTGCTGCAGGCACCAGGGCCGGTACACACTGCACGGCATAGGGTGCTGCAGGCAGGAGCGTGCACAGGACAATTTGCTCAATCTTAATTCAAATAATCTTGATAATGTTATAATCTCAATTTCAAAATTATAATATCTATTTAAGATTATTTACTGAAGACTGAAAATGATAAAAATAGATGATTAACATAAGGAGACGCCACTGGGTTATATACCTGAGGGCCATGACAGGGCCAATACACATTGCTTTACTTTCTGGATATATCATTTATTGTGCTGTGCAGTTGGTAATGCTATTGTATGCCCCGAACCCCCTTTTCTTTCTTTCTTTTTTAAAACTGCAGGTATACTACAGTGGTGGCACCTGGTATTTGAAGCGGGAGACATAATTTTAAGAACGATGTTACACTCTTTAAATTAAGATCATAACATTATTAAGATTATATAAATCAATTAAGATTGGACACATTTTCTTGTGCATGCTCCTGCTTGGGTATGTCCACTTGTGTCATATTTACAGTCGGGTTCACCACTCCCTAGAATAAGATAGAACCTCATCCAAATAAATGTACATCAGTGCACAAGAAATATTTATTATAAATGTATGAATTCACATGATGTAGAAGGTCTGTTGATACAAATGTTGTTTGATGGGCGAGGTAAATGAAAATGAAATCCATGATGTGAGTGTCGGGAACCAAACTATCCTTCTCAATTATTGTAACAGGGTACATGAATACTGTATGAATTAAAGGCTGTATCAAAAGCAGAATTAGGGTTTCAACTTATCATAGTAATGCATGGTAAATAGCAGCGTGAATAAAAGGAATACATCAAGGGTCCCTAAACTCAACGTTTCTGACAATAAACATCATAATAAATATTGTACAAAAATATCTACATGGTTCAATCTCATGAATGAGACTTCAATGGTGAGATGGGATAATACAAACAGTGAGATATGTGGTTGTGGTCTTAATTAAGATGTCCTCAACTAGGACATCAACTAGATAACGAAAATAAAGCACCAGGCTACTCAGGGAGTCTCCCTGCAGAGTCACAGTCGTTGTGGGCGAAATATCACACACATGTAATACCACGTGCTTATCGTTGTACCCTGATGGATTTTATAAGGGAATCTGTAAAAGAATACAATTTTAAATTTTAAATATCTTAGTGAAGGATTTACATTTAATTATCTGATATAGACTATCTTAATTTTGTCACAAGTAATGAGAAATATGACGAAGACCATTATTTTCCTATTTACAAGATGGCAGAAGAAAGGGAGCATGAACAAAATTCTATTTTATTAGTTTAGAGTGACTCACTACATTGCTGACACTATATGTTTTGATTTAAAACAAATATGCCATGCAGTGGTTGCTTTATGTTTTGAATTTTTATATTGTTTTAGTTAAAAAAGGGTTTGTTTCCAAATGATTCTTACGACGCATAGTGAGAAGCGTAATAGAGCCATCCTGAAAGTAACATCATCCAGCCCATAGATGATAAATCCATGAAGAAACTCTCAGATTATGTTTGTTTTGTTTTTTCCTTCTTTTGTGGGAAAGGACTACCTGCTAGCATGGCGGCATGGTAATGGACATCGGGCAAGAGACATCTGTTTGACAAAATGGTGGTGTGTGTGTGGTGGAGATTTTAATGTGGGGAAAATCTTTTGGATAATTGGTCCATATTTGCATGAAGAACTATTTTTACCTCTATTGGTCGCCATGACTATTACATAGCCATATGTGTATCACAATGTGATAAATTAAAATGCCGCGTTACACCTACTGAAATGATCAATACACGCTCTCCCTTTCACACTTACTTAAGTGAACGATTCATCCTCTTTTTACACCTACTGCAGTGAACGATGCACCCTCACCCTCTCCCTCTTTTACACTTACTGAAATGATCAATACACCCTCTCTCTTTTACACCTAATGAAATGATCAGAACATCCTCTCTCTTCCACACCTACTGACATGATCAGTGCACCCTCTCTCTTTTATACCTACTGAAGTGAACAGTACACACTCTCTCTTTCACAGCTACCGAAATGATAAGTGCACCCTCTATTTTACACTGGTTTGTCCACCTTTTGCGTTCCCTTAACCCAATTGTAAAGACTGACTTTGGCTTCACGATTCCCCGAACTGCCTGAACACCACTTTACAGAAGATGACCCTGTCTCTAGTCTGCAATACAGATATGAGTAAGGTTTCAGGGCATTACGGTAGTGTGGATGCAGGGTGTGCGTAGTACAAGGGGGCAGACATCCAGATTGTTTGACCAACTCAGCAAACAATGGGATCCTCTGATACCCCTTCGGTGAATACCTCCCAAGCTGTATTAAATTGTACCACAAGGAAGAAAAAAAACCAAGACACTTAGATTTCATCTAGATTTCAGTGTAAATTGATTGTAAATATGTTTTCTTTTCCTACTGACCAGATTGGCAGAACGTGTTCCACCTTTACATGAAATTTTGGTCAATAAACTTATTCAAAAAAAAAGCTGGGCTTAGCTGCTCATAGGCAACAGGTACCAATGTCTAGGTGGGTATCCTGTCTCGCCGGTACAGGTAATTGTCCGTGGTGACAGTGGTATGGAGGCTGGGTGTCTGTCGGTACTCGATGGGGGCGGCGCCCTGCCCCCTGTTAGGGCGGTAGGCGGCCATGACTCTGTTGACATCCTTGATGACCTGCATAAGCTCCACCCTGGAGGTGGTGATGTCCAGCAGCCTCCTGCCCAGGGCCTGGAGGAAAGGGCTGCCCCGCACCTCCCGGTATGCCGCGTAGCCCGGCCGCGACGCCGTCCAGATCAGGAAATCCTCCTCAGGAATGGTTTCTGTGTGTGGAATGGCTGATTGGACATCTGGACAGGCTTCTCTGTGCGATCGTGAGTTTTGACTGCCGTCGCCAGTGTTCCGCCAGATTGTTATATCTGAAGTAATAAACCACATATCAACAGGATAATAGACTATCACAGCTGACAAAAAAACGTGCAAGTCAAAATATATATTCCTGATTGGTATTCATTATAACAGAAATAGAATGACGGTCTCTGTCATGGTTTCTCATTTGAAGGACAACTCTGAGAGAAATGCGCATGGGCCCGCACCCAGAATTGCAGGCCATAGGAAAGGGTCACATCAAAGCAAGCAAGCATGGCAGTGAGAAATAATGGAGAAACAATTTGCTTACCTTCCAGCCTGCCTTGGCAGGTCTGTACAATAATCATCTTTAGTTTTCCTGCCATCTGTGGACAGAACCTCTTCTTCAGTTTTTCAGTCAATTCGGCGATCATCACGGAGCTGCCGTCCACCCCAAGCACAGAACCGTGGTCACCGTGTGACATGAGGCAGCACACGAAACCCTCGTGGTGGTCGCGCACCTCGTCCCGCCGCACCACCCCGATTGTGTCCACCAGCTGGCTGCCAGTCAGGTCCTGCCGCACCAGCACCTTGTACCCCAGGTGGGTGAATGCCGCATGCAGCAGCTCTGCAACACCACAGGCAGGGTTAGTGCAGGATACAGCATGGTTAAACAGGCTGATACTGGCCCCATACCACCCTTGCAAGATTAGAGAAACATTACCTTACTTACTGAAGTACATTTGGATCAACCTTGTCATCAATGTAAATCATAGTTCAGGTATGTATGTGCAGATATATTCTCCAGTTCCTATGACAAATTGCCCTTTGCCTTTCCTTTTGCAGAGATGCTGCTTTTTTTGAATCATCATTTAGATAAATATGAATATGCATATACCAATATAATATTATGTACGAAGATCTGATTCTTATTCAACAATTATTGAATATCAAAATACAACTCATTGCAAGGGAAATGTCATTTTTTAGACAATAGTGTCCATTTAATCAGCACATTAATCTGTTTCCAACATGCAGCCCTCAATCAACACCTACTGATATGACAGGCCATTCAGGTATGACATCATCAAAGGTATGACATTTTCAAAGTCTGCCACTCCCAATCCCATCCTGTTTGCCCTCATACATGCAGTATGGTAGTATAGCATTAGTACGCAAAAATAATGTCATTACCCATATATATGTGGTAGATATAGTACAAGTTAGTTGTGGTATAAGCGTTATACCTCAAGGACAGGGTAATTGTCCAAGGTACCAGCCGAGGATAATTACCCTGTCCTAGCCCAGTCAACCTTGCTTAGTGGGACCCATATGTGTTTTTACCTGGGCAAGCCGATTTGCCCATATCTGGGTTATGGTCCTTTTTGTCCAGGGCTGGCAGTGGGAACCTGGATGAGCCAGCCCAGATTCAAAGTGCCCAGCTCGAGCCCAGATCAAATATATACGATAAAAATGTACAATAAATGGTGATTTCTGGAGGAAAATCAGATGTCAGCATGTTTTGAAATATTTACAATGTATTTACAGAAAAATTTCCTGAGCTGGCCCATCTGGGCTCCAACTGGTAGCCCTGGACAAAAAGGACCATAACCCGGATATGGGTAAGCCCAGCTGGCCCAAGTAAAACACATATGGGCCCCAGGGACCAATGCTGGCTGGGGGGCGTATAACACATATGCAGCTACCAATGCATATCCATATCTGATTTACTGCATATCCATATTTGGCTTGTACTTAATATTCAGTCATACCCTTTCTATTGTTTTCTCAGCTGACTGTGGTGTAAATATGTATAATATACTCCTGCAAGATGAGGTCATCCCTGAATAGCCTTATACCCATACAAGGAGATTATACCTACTACAATCATCTAGAAGAATACAATACCTAAATGACACCTAAGTTTCTAACTTAATACCAATAAGGGTGGATAAGAGAACAATGTTATGTGTACTTAAGGTTCAGTGGTGAATTAGCATTATTGATATAAATACCATGTAACTATTGATATAAATACCATATAATTAGCATTATTGATTATTGATATAGATACCAATAAAAGGTGGACATGAACTGTTTGAAATATCTAAATATTACAATAATTAAATGAAAACATAATCATGTTTGATGATACATGAGATGTTATCGTGGTGCTTCACACAATTCAACAGTGACTAGATGAAATACTACCTACAACAGAGGAAAAATAGAATCAAGCGTGCCAAATAGCACCAACCCATAGACAAGGGAGGGAAAGGGTAACCTCTTACACATGCACATATAAGTCCACTCACTAGAAACTAGTGCAAATTGGAGAGAATAATCGGAGATGATTGTAAACCAATGACACCAGGTGAGGACGATAATGACTTACCATTGAACGATTTACACTATGACAGAAGAGAGGAACAGTTGCTGTCATAATAAACCTGATATCAGTTGACTGTTGATTCTATATTTTTGTTATTATTGTTTACTATACTATTAGCAATGCGGTCTATGTACATGATAATCATAACAGCAGCATATATGATATAAAGACAAGAAGTATGCTTGTGTGTATGTATTAAGTTGTTATTATTATGAAGTGGCTATTCAGTTTCCCCGACTATCATTTTTGTTATAACACCAAATGTCAACGTAGTAGTACACTGTTGTGATGAAAATAATTGTAATCACCGTGTCCACCTCCCCACCGAAGAAATATATATAATTACCGCAAAACCATGCTAAATCCATCATCATATTTGTCCCAAATACAACTATTTTCATCAGGTATGAATGGTGGATTATCAGTCTCGTTTCCCTGGCTCTACT
Source organism: Harmothoe impar (assembly GCA_947462335.1). Taxonomy (NCBI): domain Eukaryota; kingdom Metazoa; phylum Annelida; class Polychaeta; order Phyllodocida; family Polynoidae; genus Harmothoe; species Harmothoe impar. The sequence goes on along the minus strand of OX381721.1, from coordinate 15,458,556 downwards.
TTAATAAAATACACCATCCATAAACTTGTATGGGAAAAAAACTCAGTTTTTTGGGAATTCATATATGGCACTATGTAATAATAATTTCATTGTAATGCTAAGATATTACTTACCGACATCATGCACTGACTCTGGGCGGTCAGCGATATCTGGAGACTCAAACTGCTTGTTGTTGACGATGAGGCAGACGCCGGCGGTAGTCTGCCGCCCCCTACAGAAGGTCATGCCATACTTGAGGAAGCCCCTCTCCTGCTCCTGCTCCAGTAGCCGCACCACCTCATACTGGTTACCATCACGCGCATCGCCCAACGCTGACCTGTTCAAAATAAAGGCTTATTTTAGATTATTTTCTGTAATAAATTCCCATGATGAATGGTGTCAAATGCTTTCTTCACATCAATCTATGTGACTTTATCATGACAATACACAGGATGTGATATATGAATTTTGAATTTTTTTCTTCATCTTAGTTGCCACAAACATGCACTACAAGATTCCGTAAGATTTATGAATTACGAGTGTGACCATCAAAGCATTGCTGACCTGTGAGCAAATTCCATCAGGTTTGTCGCGGCTCCTTTCTCAATAAGTAACAGTACTATCTTTGTGTTTCCGGCAAATGCTGCCAGGTGTAGAGCAGTACGACCGGTTGTGGGAACGATCTCATCAAGACCGGCTCCAGCGTCACAGAGCAGTTTAGCAACCAGATCATAACCCCTGAGTGCCGCAAGCTGTAAGGAGGTCAGGTACCCCACCTTGTTGACGTAAATCCGGGCATCGGCATTAGCCTTGTGCTTCAGTAGTGAATGCACTGTCAATGCATCATTGTTCTGAACTGCAAACACAATAGGGCAGCACTCTGTGCTGTCAGTCACATTGACTTCTGCACCATGGTGCAGGAGCAGGTTAATCACCTTCCGGTGGCTGCCCTTCACAGCCATGTGTAAAGCTGAGGTATCCACCGACTCATCGTGGTAGTACATGGAGCGTGCGTCAGGACTTCCTCCATGGCGCAGGAGTTCATCCATGACGTCCACGTGTCCCTTCTCGGCTGCCAGGAACACTGCGTTGATCTGGATGACGTGGTTGGCATCCCCGACTCGCAGCCCGGTCCTGAAGGTGGCATGTACATCTGCCCCAGCCTGCAGCAGGTGGTGCACCTGGATAAGGGGAAGTGAGCATTGTATCCTGAGTGATTTGTTTTACTACAGTTCATACAACGGATATCCACTTCAGGCACTCAAAGGCAGTGCCTAATTTGGATATATTCACCTGTAGGTACCCATAGAGCATATCATGTAAACGTCATCGTGAACTATTCTGCCACCTAGTTTGAAAAGAGGGAACTTTCTTTGCAATGGAATTTCAATGTAAAAGGAATAACAGTGTTTTACTGTACAGAGGTTGAATGCAATATCAATTGGGTTGACCATAATATCCCTAAACCACAGAAACCAAAGCACTACACACCGTCCAAAATGAGCCCATTAGGACTCCCAGGTGCAGTGGTGTGGCCCCCACCCAGTGCACCTTGTGTGAGGCCTGGAGGGCGGGGCGGTCCACGCGACACCCCGCCTGCAGCAGCAGCTTCAGCACCTCCACGTGGCCATATATAGCCGCCTGGTGCACCGCACAGATGATCAGGTCCAGGGTCTAGAAAGTACAGATAACAGCGCATGTAGAAATATATACATTTATTATATGATATGGGCTTACACCGTGCTTTTTACGTGATATTCCCGTTCTGATATTGGTGCATACAGAAGACTTGGGGAGGTGAAATCGTTCTGATATTCTGGATATCAGAACGATTCTGAATGGGGAATTCAGAATTGTTCTGATATCCTGAATATCAGAACGATTCTGAATGGGAGCGGATATCAGAACGATTCTGAAGATCCTCAGCCATAAAATCCGGGGTTTCATGGAGACTCGAACACGCTACATCAAGACTTCAAGTCCGACGTTCTAACAACCACGCCGTGGAGGCGCTGGTAGAGGGAGGTGGCGAAACAAGGAGTCTACAGGCGGATTTTCAGCCCTGTAGGAGCATTATTTACCGAGTTACAGAAGAAAAGGCATTTTTTGGTATAATTTCTTTGAAAATCAATATTTTTTTCTAATTTCTTTTTTACTATAAAGGTAGAAGTTGGACTTTACTTCCCCTTTGGTTAAAATAATTCTAGGGATTTTTTTTCACATAGATATAGGCATTCTGAAAATGGTTCGTTTCCACCCAATGCAGCAATGCAGGAACTGTGGATGGGATTCGCGGTAAAAGGAAAACAGCAATGCAGGAACTGTGGATGGAAATCGGGGTAAAGGGAAAAGGGCAATGTATTAAAGAACTGCCTCAGACAGGGTTGAATGGGCAAGAATGCAGAAACTCATAATATGAATTTGGTGTAAATAAGGAGAAACATTTATTTATTCATATTCCTAAAGCCAATAACCATTGAAATAATGTCAATCTCCCCCAGGTTTCAGCTCCCTGATTTAGAGGTGTTTTAATCATTATCATAGCCAAACGGACAGGTAACTCAGGGACTGTCACCAACAACAGAAAAAATGGTAAGTCTATCATTATAAGTCAATAGATTGTCTCAAGTGACGATATCATCTTTAAATTTTGACCCTTTACTTACTGTATCTATAAATGTGGCGTCTACGTCTATACAGCCAGTTTCCAGCAATGCCTTGACTTGCGTCTTGTTGCCCTGACTGACTGCGTCAAACCAAACCTGGGGGTCAGCAGGTTCCACTAAGGTGTCACTCGGGGGCAGCACCAGTCGGGGGTCGGCACCGGCCCCACAGTCCTCCGGTGGAGGGAGGCACCTGGGTGGGCGCCGACGCTCAGGCCGCAGCAACTGAAGATGTACAACATGTATGTTTTGAGGAACTATTCTATTCTTTTAATTACTGTGTGAATATGAAAATAAACCGATGACAATAAGTCAGCTTATACCACACTTGGAAGAAGTAACAAAAAAAACACTACCTGGCTATATAACACGTACAAAACAATCCAAAAACAATCAAGGAGATTAGCAGTGGCATAAGTCAGATATGGTCGCGCGTGACTAACTGCATAGGAGTAATAAGCCTTAGACAGTCGTAATCATCGGGGCTTAGGCTCCTGTCCTTGCCTTATAACCCTTATACAGCACGTCACTTGTACCATATCTTTTATATAATAATCGTGAGGTGAATCAGACCAAAACCACCCCTACAGTAGGCCTAAACACATATGACTCACTCTCACCAAATCAGTGCAACTAAAAAAGTGACGTACATGACCAGTGGACGTACATGATCGGTGGACGTACATGATCGGTGACGTACATGATCGGTGACGTACATGATCGGTGATTATTGACTGCCCCAGTCTTTCTGATCATCATATAACATAAGTAAACCTTACCAAGGTGTTCATATAATGTCTGTATTGGTATTTAAAATGGTTTAAATGTGTAAATGATTCTAGTAAGAGTATTTTACATGACATTTCAATGCCGATCATGTACGTCATGTGACGTACATGATCGGTGACGTACATGATCAGTGATTATTGACTGCCCTACTCTTTCTGACCATAATAAAACATTTATAAACCTTACCAAGGTGTACATATAATGTCTGTCTTGGTATTTCAAATGGTTTAAATGTGTAGATGAGTCTAGTAAGAGTATTTTACATGACATTTCAATACCGATCATGTACGTCATGTGACGTACATGATCGGCCATTATTTATTGACTGCTTTAATTACCTTTTCTGACCATATTTAAAACATAAATCAATCATAGTGAGGTGTACATATGATGTAGGTCTAAATATGTGTAATCATAGACAGGTCAAGCAGTGGGTAAATAGGAAATTTTACATGACATTCCAAGCCGATCATGTACGTCATGTGACGTACATGATCGGTTACACATTGAGCCCCCCCCCCTCCGGCCCCTATAAATATTTTGGGAGGTTTTTTTTTCTAATAAACTCCCCAAAGATACATTACAGCCTGTAGGTATGGTTGGGAGAGTTAAACATCGTAGTGCAGGGGGTAAAAGACGGATTCTGGACTCTGCCGATCATGTACGTCCGCCGATCATGTACGTCCACCGATCATGTACGTCACTTTTTTAGTTGCACTGATTTGGTGAGAGTGAGCCATATATGCAATCTAAAAAGGTTATGAGGGGTAGGTGGCTCCCTTAAGTACACTTTCAAAATGATATTATGTAGCATGGGGAAGCAATATTAAGCAAGCGAGAGCTCCATTTTCGGCGAAATATAAAAGTGTCGGAGCATACATAAAAGTGTCGGAGTATACAGACCGGCTACATTCGCACGCCTTTTGGCCCCCGTGTGGTGAAATCTGACGTAATTTCGACACCGACGAACCGATATTGATCGATAACAGCCAAAATATTCCATTACAACCCACAAAAATGCGCTGGGGGTATTTGTATGAATACAGAGGTGAAACGATGTATGCTCCGACACTTTTAAAAAAAGTCCAAAATCACTATTTTGGCCCTGGGAAGTTTAAAAAAAGAGATAATTACAAAATTCTTTTTCCACGCTTTTATACTAGTGCCCCCCCTTATTTTGATTATATTTGATACATTCCAGTGCCTTTAATATTAGGCCCATTTTGACCCCAAATATAAAAGTGTCGGAGCATACACGAGTGTCATTTCTGAATTCCAGGACTGTGGAGGAAATTTGGGGCTAGATACCCAGGTAAACACTCTTAATTATTTGAGTAAACACATATACCAAATAAAAAAAAGCTGAATAGGAAGGGCTGTGATGGCCTTATACAAAATGGGGGGCTTTTGAATAAAACAGAAATTGCCTGGAACCCTGTTTTGGGGGTATTTTCCCACTTTGAGGGCCATAACTCCATAAATAATGGTCCGACGTTGTTTTTTTTTTTACCGGAAAGCCTAGGGTGTTTTCTCTTACATCAAATCAAGATATATTAGTGATGATTAGGTATGTCCATGTAATAGCTGCTGAAAGGTGAAAAAGACAAAAAAAACACCAATTAGTCCATTTTGGTGGGGTCTGACCCATATATATGTGAAGCTATCCTCTCTGAGAAGTTGTACATTCCAATGTAAGTCATCCTGCACTGCACCTGGGTCACAACCAGATCAACTCTGGTAGGGGAGGGCTATTTCTGACCCAATCCACTGCATGGCCAGACATGGCCCTTTTGACCTCCCCAAAACCCCTTGTAACGTTTTGCCAAAAAAATCATAACATGCGATCCTCCGATGTGGTCTTGAGGACAGGGACGATACATTGTGTAACACATTACCAACATGTAAATAAGAAGTAACGAAAAAGAATAAAGGCTAAAATATGCCCAATTACTTATGTTAGATCCATGGAAGTTCTTTCATGATTTATCACTGATGAAGAGTCCATTATTATTACATTGTATACCCATGTTTGAGATTCAGAGTTTTGATGAAATTATGCATTAACAAAGATATTTAGAAATAATTATATTAAATCACAGTTGAGCAGCAGTCCAGTTTTTAAGTCCATCATTAATCATTTTAGAAAATGTGGTGGAGTTCATGAAATGGGGTATTTAACTACTTGAATTTGAAATTACTGATTTGGGTTTTAAACATATGTGAGGTGTCACACTTTTGTACTTCAGGTTGGACTTGATTCCAAAGGTCCATGCCTCTATACAGGGGTCCTTTTTTGTACTTTCTCTTTTAAGTCTTTCTACTTTCAGTTTAACCATTTTGTTTGGTCTAGTCCGATTCCTCTGTATAACTCGGTAACCTGGGTCCTGAGCTACTTTGTATATGAGAGACACTAAATGTCTTTTCCTCCATGGGGCAAGTCGTTCAATATTACACTTTTTGTGAATGGCATTTGTGGGCATCTTGTTATGAGAGTTTACTAAATCTCCCTTATCTATTCTGCGCTCTCTAAAAATAGTTTGAGCACCCTATGATGGATAATTATGTCAGACCTAACTGCTTATCTTATTTTTCTATTTCACTTCCTCATAAGGATATTTAATGGCGAAGGGGCATCTTTACGCCACAGAATATCTAACAGATCTTAGCCGGTTGTATATACAATTTGTATTTACAAATCAAACTTTTCATCATTGATATTATTATCAGTGCCTGTGCACTTTAAGCTGCATTACCCCCATTCAAGATACATGTACATACTACTGTCCTCAATAGGAGAGTCTGTGCTATCACAGACCACCAGTCATTTAATGTATGTAGCAAAATAGAGATACGTGTAGGCATACCAACAATGATCCCAGTATGTCAAGGTCTATTCAACTTTCAAATCCACAGGTATTTTCAAAGAAAAGCAATATCTCTAGCTGGCATCCTCCCAGACTTGTTCAGTACGTGTCAAACTTCGTGTCTAACATGGATGCTACATTCCGTCCCTCATAAAGTGACTTCTAGACCTCTTTCAAATTGTACCTCCCTACTATACAGCAGAGGGTCCAAATGCATGTACTGAGGTATTCCACACTAGCTGGATGTCCACTGGACAGCGCCATATTTGACTGGTCCTAGTATGCACCCTCTCCTTTCCAGTCACTAACTTCAGCAAATCATGTGGACCAGATCAGGGAGCTAAAGCTCTGCTTGGAGAGTGGAACTACTACATTGCCTGCATGCTAGGACACCTGCAACCTTTTTATTACTTGTCCAAGATAGGGTTGTGGTTAGGACAACGGACTCATAATCAGCAGTACCTAAGATCAAATCCCCTCAAGGCTAACTGTGGTCACCATACCATGCACAAGTGAATCTCTTTTATTTAGGTCTGCCCCTGTGGTCGATCTGTTAGGGAACATGCCTTTGAGTTGGAACATCTATCACCTTGGGTTCGACCCCGTTGGTTGTTCAAGGTCCCTATTACAATGTACCATTATTTAGCATTGATCATTAATGAGGATAATCAATAACAAAGTTTACCTATTGTACCTGGATCTACCAGCAGCCTCGACAGCTCAACCAGGAGAGCCTAGAACTCCCAATCTAAGGGTCCAGGGCTCGGTTCTTGGTGTGGCTTTTAGTGTAACATGTGCCTCTACATGGGTACCCCCGTATTTGACCATGTCGCCGTGTCAATTTTTAGCAAGAGGGCAGTGTCGCAGTGTCAATTTTCAACAACATAGAAAATACCAGGGCCTAATTTAAAGGTCTGTGTCTGTCAATTTTTAAAGGGCCATGTCGCCCATGTCAATTTTTAAAAGGCATGTGTCGCCGTGTCGCCTGTGTCGATTTCTAGGCATGTACAGGCACTAACATGGATTGTTACGAAAAGTGGTTACTAAAAGACCAAATGTTTTACAAAAACGTTTTGGTGCAACCATTTGCAACCAATTGGGTTAAACCTAAGGTAATAAATGTTCCAACTCAAAGACATGTTCCCTAACAGATCAACCACAGGGGCAGACCTAAATAAAAGAGATTTACTTGTGCAAGGTATAGTGACCACAGTTAGCCTAGAGGGGATTTGATCTTAGGTACTGCTGATTATGAGTCCATTGTCCTAACCACAACCCTATGTTGGACAGGTAATAAAAGGAGTGTCCAGGTACAACAATGCATAATACACACATCTCGAGGCCTAGTGTGTCCCCCCCCCCCCTGATGTTGAGCCCCCCTAAGACCCACACTGCTAGTTCTAAGTGCCCCCAATTGTGGCAGCACTGGTATCCCGTTAGTGAGGAATAGTGCCTGCACCTTGGGGGGGGGGGGGGGGAGTCCAGCTGATACTTTTTTCTTTGGGTATACGACTAAAAGCATCTGAATGAAATGTTCACCATTTATTCACAAAATCACGACCAAATTATTCTATTTTAATAGGACGTTTTCAGAATCCCTTGTCAAGATACTAACTACTAGGAAAATGTATAGGCCTATCTACAAAATGTAAATCAATGATCACCAATAGATATTTTTAATGACTGTTTGCCTCTTGATATACAACCGGATGCCACTGGTAGCAGGGGTATCTGGAGGAGGCCGGAAGCTGACGGAGGCTATCTGTGCAGGACACCACTCTGTGGTTAACACGTGGCCTACTTTACTACAGAGGGGCCGCACGTAGGTACAATGAACATGTATGGGTAAAAGAAATAGTGGCAGTATAGCCTGTATTGGCCTCGCATAATATGAGCCTGTTACTTGTTAATGTGTATAAGTTTACCTAGCAATCTTTTAATTGCTGTATGGCAAATGTAAAAACTGACACTGCGTTACAATAGAAATGATTATAAAGTATGAAGTGAAGTGAAATATCGACATCTTTTGAACCTTTTGAAAGTTGAATGTGTTGTGCAATGTATATCATATATATATATATACCGTAAATATATGTGTGGTTTCTGGACATGCATTAATTACACAAGGTCGGAAGCTGCAATGTAGAGCAGCCACACGTGTGTAAGTATATGTTAGGGTATATGTGACCCAACAAGCAAAAAGACCCATCCGCGGGGGATTTTTAGTACTGGCTTTGGCCACCAGGGGGCACCAGAAGGGCTAGAGAGTGCATAATTAAAGTAAAAATGCTCTAGGCTAATTTTTCGTGTAGAATACAATAAACTTATTATCATTGTTCTATCATTACTGAAAACATTCCATATTTGGAATGCAAAAAGAACGTTTTCTATGGAAAATTAGCATATAAGACATTTTTTGGTTGCCATGGAAACCATTCCATTACACAAAATGGGAGATAATTGTCCCGGTTTCTTAAGTATCACATCAGTTACTCAAAACTGAAAACAGACTGTAAGAATTCCTTCTAGAACCAAATTTAGACTAAAAAATACCATTTAATTGAGTTATTCATCAATAAAACAGATTTTTCATAATTATCGCTATTTACTATATGGGATGCAATGCTTTTAGAGCTTATCTACTGTTTTCAGTTATTGATATACATGTACCAATCGTTGAAAATCAATTCCCACAAAACTACCAGGAATTTTTTAGCTCATGATATCTCATTTTAAAGGGTATGACACCAACTTTAAATACTAATTGCTCCCCGGATGGGTCTTTTCCCTAGCCTAGTCACATATATCTACTAGCATAGCTGTTATTGTGCATGATAACAAAATGATAGCTGTAGCACTTCTTTAACCAGACTGTGATTTAAAACTAGCGGCACTAATAACAGCAAGATCATTAATATCGTGAGCTTTGGTTGTGTGCCATGAAGACACAATTTATTGATATGGTAGTGAGCTGCCAACCGGCAATAGGGGTAACGTGTAGCCTGGTCCTGGGTCTGATACATGTAGTCTATTCAACAGCTGGATCATTATGGACGTTAAATGCCTAAACGTTGGTACCCCTACAGCAACCGTCGGAGTGAAGGCGGGGCAGGTACTCGACTGTAGATAATTTTTTTTTTTTGTATGGGGCGGGTGGGCTTGTTAATTCAGTAGGCCTATTACAATACATATTGATGTATGTACAACACGCTGTGGTTTTATTACAACACTAATAATCATCAATGACGTATGACTTATAAATATTATGACGGAGAGTGTAATTTTCTTACACATTTTTCACAAGGTCTATTAAAATGAAGAGTTTAAGACCTTCAAAACAGCCAAGTCTCGCGCATGACCTGAACTTTAGCCGATTTGGATGCATTATCGGCTGATACATCCACAAAATACTACAAAATACTACTTTAGACATGTTTGTTGGGGGCGTATCGGCCGATAATGCATCCAAATAGGCTAATGGGTTAGGCCAAATAAAAATAAGGTTGGTAACATGGTCAGACAACCCAGACCCGGCCGGTCGGAATTTCTTTCTTTTTTAAATTTTCCTATTTTAAGCCTATTTTTAGCGTTTTTCCTCTAAAATCCTTAAGAATTATCCGATTTACAAACCGTAAAAAGTGGCATGTAGGGCAAAAAATGAAAAAGAGAAAAAAAGAGGGGGACCCGGCCCTGTTTTGCTAGACCCGGTCGGGTTACCGAAAACAATCCTTCTTTTTTGGCCTTACGATAGGGTCTGTTTAAGTCGGCTACATGTCAAGATCCAGCCACTTCATGGTAAAAAACAAACCTCTCAAACTGCGGAAGACGTTTTATATGTGTTGATATAGAGCTATATAGGCCACTGAACTTTCATAGCGTAGTGAGTGCACGATCGCCGCACTCCTCTATCTGTCAAGAACTGAAATCAGTGACTTGACAAAAAGTATATCCGCGGTAATCTCAAAGTATACCTACCCCCATAGTCTTACTTCTCTATCTGCCTGAGGGGTGCCATGATCATATATATGCATAAATGTATCATATCGGCCCTTCACAGAGAAAAGAAACAGCGTCAAAAGGGAGTCCAGGTTTACTCCAGAATGACTCCCTTCTCTAGGGGAGTCCAGGTTGCATAAAAGAGCCTAGGTGACTCTCCGACACTTGAGAGATTCATATGACCCAGAGAGCTACATTTGTATATGACTCCCCCAGGAGTCTTATGCGACATGGGCTCCCCTAGAGAGGAGAGTCATTCTGGAGGCAACCTGGACTCCGTTTTGACGCCGTTTCTTCTCTCTGTGTTGGGGTAGGAAGTTCCATCGGAAATTAGTTATTTGCCATACAAAGTATTCACATAGTGGATCTGAGAGAGCAGATATAAACAAATGTGATATAGAAAGCAGAATACAAATAAATCTAATATTAAATGCTTGAGACCAATGCACCTGCTGACTGCATACTGGGGGGCATGGACAACACTGAGTAATTACCCTGCGTGAAGCAAAATACCCTGGTAGAGGGAAATACATGATTTACATATCCTATTATATAAATATCCATGATGGTTAACCACTTGATTACTTTACCATCATAATATATGTGATTCAATATCTTACATTAGATACGTATTTGGAAATCGTCCTTCAATGTGTTCATTGTTTTAACAGGACTATCACTATCCTTGATTTCAGGAGAAGACATTAATTAATAGATTAATAGAAAATCTTATAGGTGCATTACATTATTAAATACCATAACAATAAGGGGTTGGATGCACATTTGTGAAATTCTATTTTTTTCTATGCTTTCAGTTCAGTTGAATTGTTGTTTTTGGCTTAGAAGTTTAACTATTCATGATATCTAAAATGTGCATTCACTAGGATGTGCCCCAATAGCATTAGAATAATCCTGAATTGGTTACAGTGTTGTGGAGTATATAGATTTCCCCGGAAATGACATTGACTAAGGGTTTGTATACTGGCCCTATTGAAGGTACTCAGTGCCATGGAGATGGTGGGCCTGTCCACGGAGGGCCAGAAGTGAAAGGTTTTCTGAATTCACAGGCTCATTACTACAGGAATAATTATGACAGAAATATAATGAACATTATTGTCATGTGCGCTTACCTGTTGTCTTTAATACCAGCCTATACTCATTAATAAGTCATATATATTACTCCTTCGAGAAGCACATATGTGAGACCATGTCTGTATTTTGTTGATAATTGCCCTGCGGGGACGGCTCTCCCGACCAAATGAAACACCCTAGTTGGGGGCAATATCAATCCCCGTACTGGGCCGTAGGGTCGGTATGGAGCTTGAATACAGCACTGGTGAGTAGACTCGCCATGAAATGATGGATGCTGGCTCATAATTATATGCACAGGGGTCTACAAAAAAGTGCCGGTTTCGAATAAGCGCCGGGGCATAGTGGTTTCGAATTAAATCAATGTACTATATTCTGGTATCAAAAGAGCGCCGGTCTCATATAAGCAGCATAATTGAAATCAGCAGGCGCCCAGGACTTAATACAAGCCAATGTATCCAATGTGGTGCCCGCTATAAAGAGGGAAAGATTATTACGACCGTCTGGTCGTACCAATACTCTAACAGACATGGTAGACACATACAACGATATAATGAGGATGCACAATGCAACATCCCTACCGCATCCCTGTCACATTCGTTCTGTTTATATCACCAAGAGTTTTGATTTTTTTTTGTTATCTGCAGAGCACCCGCATCCTGTCCTGGCCCAGTTCTTATCATTACTCTAAGTGGGAACGTTCACAAATGATGTCACCGGCTGGAGGGGGTACAACCGCTAATTGTGTCATAACCGCTGTCTGTGTCAATAACATATAGGCTACCGTAGAGGCTGGGTCTTTGGTTAGGCTACTTAAAAAATAAAATGGTCTCTCATCACCGCGCGCATCATAAAAATCAAGTTTTGAGAAAAACTTTTTTTCTTTATCTTTTGCTATTTTTTTTATGAAAAACGTGATAATAATGGACAAATATTGGCATATTTGGTATCAAATTAAAGCTTATAGTGACAGCAATGCAGTGGAATAGAAATCACTTACACTTTCCCCACTTTCAAAGATCAATTAATTCTTAACTACTGAAATGTGAATTTTTGGTCACCAAAAATGTACTTCATCCTATACATTTTAGCCCGGATTTTTTAGGCATTGGTGATAAGAAACCACTTTTCTTTTGAGTGGCCTTATGGAACATGATCCGGCCCAATTCATGTATAGGCTATATTTCCCAAAAATTAATAATGACAGGGGGAGGGTCTTGAAAAAGGCCCCGAATTAGGTGATAAATAATGACAGGGGGAGGGTCTTGAAAAAGGCCCCGAATTAGGTGATGACATTTGTGAACGTTCACCCACTAGAGCTACGGACCATCTCTACCGCAGAATGACCAGAATGCTCGTTTTCGCCTGTGATATATATAGTATTACATGACACTATCGTCTGGCCCTCATCATTGACTTACTTTATACGTATTATAGAGTGCATATCCTATCTTGGCACACATCCCGGCACATATTATATAGATTTGACTAGATTGGATTTTAACCGTGAGCACGCCAACTACTAGCCTAACTCATGTCACACTTGGCAATGTAGTGAAGATGTCCATATACTGTAACAGAATTAAGTATATTTTGCAGAGAGCGTACATAATTAAGTTGATGTAAGGCTCTGACACAAAGTCATGTAAACAGCGCTCAGGAATAGAAAATTAGCCTACTACCAGCTATCACCCGGCGACCTCGGCTGTTTCCTTGGCGACTTTTCGACATGGGACCCCGGGGGGGGGGGCACTTGAATTTTTTTGACAGGGGTGTGCGGCTGGACCTCTGACCACCCTTACCCTTGTTAGGGCGATTTTGATGCCAAAAACGTTACCCTTGTTAGGGCATTTTCGGTCAAAAGTGCCTAGGTTTCAGTAAAAAAGCGATAAAATAGCCTAAAAGTTACCCTTGTTAGGGCATTTTCGGCCAAAAGTGCCTAGGTTTTGGAACAAAAGTGATAACATAGACCATGTTTGTGTAAATCTGCTGAAAAAATTACCCTTGTGCGGAGGATTTTGTCGAAAACTCCCGACATTTTTGGTGAAAAGTGGCAAATATTGGTAAAAACCAGGATATTTTTGTGAAAAATAGACCCTTGTTAGGGCATTTTTCATGAAAGTGGACCCTTGTTAGGGCAATTTTCCCTTGAAAAAGCGATTTTGTAGAAAAAGTAGCCTTCACAGCCGCACACATGTGTATACAAAATATACTAAGTGCCCCCCCCCCGGGGATGGGACAGCGACTTTCTGACATTTGAACAACAGAAATCTGCAATGCGAAAGTCTTAAGATGTCATTGATATGCTGAGTTCTATTTGTGCCATTCGCCTGATTAAAAAACAAAAGATTACCGTATGTATACTCAATCGGCCAAAATTGTCCATGCAATGGTCCATGGCCATCAGTAGTATAGTATGTATCGGAACGGGACTATAGTTAACTACTGTTTATTACTCAATCGACCTGCAGCCAATCAGAGGCCTCCATTTGGTCACGTGACCCCCTCATTTGCATAATTACGTAATAGGCCACGCCCCCTCATTTGCATAATTACGTAATAGGCCACGACCCCTTGATCACCAGCCAATCAGGGGCCGCCATTTGGTCACGTGACCCCCTCATTTGCATAATAAGCCACGCCCCCTTGATCACGTGACCCCCTCATTTGCATAGTAGACTACGCCCCTTTGATCACCAGCCAATCAGTGGCTTCCATTTGGTCACGTGACTCCCTCATTTGCATAATAATGGGTCACGTGACCCCCTCATTTGCATAATAGGACCACACCCCTTTGGTCACGTGACCGGAAGCGCTCTTTATTTGGAAAATAGGCCACACCCCCTTGGTCACGTGACCTGACCCCCTCCCTCATTTGTATAATATAGACAATAGACAGACTACGCCTCTCTTTTGGTCACATGACTTGGACTAGCTAATGAGAGGCTTCTATAAGGGGGGAGGGGAGGGGAGGGGGGGGAGGGGGGCACTTTAAGATGCATGGGGAGGGGAGGGGGGGGGGGGAGGGGGGCACTATTTATGGGGTGGGCGGGCACTTGGGGGGGGAGGGGGGCCTTTGGGGTCTGCTCGGGAGAAAAAAAAAAAATTATCTGATCTCTAGGGAATCGCTTCCTCCTTACCCCCCCTTTAGGGGGGGTAGGGAGGAGGCGAGTCGGAGGTGACTGTAGAGGAGTTTTTCGGTGACTTGATGACTTTCAAACGACTGTACTGATAGTTGATGAATTTGACTTTTTGACTTGAATATTTCTTGCGACTTTGCGAAAGCGACTTTGCGGCTCGTAGCCCCTTAAATAAAGAGGTGACTTTGTAACCTCAGGGGGGAGATCCTTCTACACCACCACAGAAAAAGATCTCGGTTGATTGACTGAACGCGGCGGGTATGAGTCATCATGGGGCCCTTGACGGGTGGGTCCTCCCCATGCAGCCGTATGTCGAATTTAAGAAATGCCCGTGTCACACGTCACTAAGGGAGAAAACGTTTTTTGAAAATATTTAGAACCCGAATTTGAGCATTCTGGTACATTTTTAAGGACCCAGACACCGCAAAGCCGGGTACCATCCAAGAAAAAAAAGAAAAAAAAAAAATTTGGCGAAATGCTTAGGTTTGAAATGGTACTTTTTCTGATGCACTCTTCGAACATTTTTTTTTTTCCTCATGTCACTATGGTCCATGTCACATGTCGGACTCAAGAAATGCCCCATGACCCATGTCACTTAGATGTCCGTGTCCGTGTCGTCGTATCGATTTTTAAGAAAATGACCATGTCACCATATCGAATTTAGGGGTCTAGTGACATCAGCATGTCCGGCTATCCTCCACAAATTTAGCTCTAAAATGTTTACTTTTTTTTTGGGCCGATTTTTCATCATTTTAAAAAAACAATAGGCTGTTGAAATGTTTGCTGTTGTAAATAGAAACAAAAACAAAACAAAGCGCATGGTAAGATTATGTCACATTGCAGTCGCGGGTCCGCTCGTGGCTTATCCAGCCTCTTCGTGGATCCGCGACTGTCAATGTGATCATATACTAATCACCCGGCGTTTACGGTATTATATACTAAGGTATGAGACGGGTCCTACAGAAAAGGTGTCTAAAAAGCGCTGCGACCTGATTGAAATGACGTCAGTGCCCGGCTGTAGCCCGTAGGACATGTCATTCTGCTTTTCTGGATGTTTTGAAATATTTTGATTTAACTGATAATACCTGATAACAAGCCTCTGAAGCAGTTTTTGATCGAGTACGTCTTCTCTACGTTTCCATCGATTAGCTGCTTCAGCAAAAAAAATCGCGCGCGCGGTCTAGTCTAGATGACGGAGTCGCTAAAGCTCTGTTTAGAGAGTGGAAGTTGACCTTGACTATAGACTCAGTACTAACTGAACGCCCCGCTATGTCACTCCTCACGTGGGTATATGTACAAGCTCGGGTTCTTCACTTTACGGCTTGACTAAAACTGAGACGCGTCCATGATAAACTCTAGCCTTTTTTTCCTTTTCTAGGATCGAGAGAGAGATTTTAAATGGGGCGGTTATCTAAATAGCGTGGAACTAAAATCAGGCTGCGGCAGATAGTATCTCTGCGCACCTCAAGACTCAACGTAACTTTCACTCTCCAGCAGAAGTTTAGTTGTCACTAATGATGGGCGGCGACCGTCGTGCACCGGCGGATATTGGAGAGTGTTGGAGAGCTGAACCTTACAGACATATAAATCAATCGCTCTGGTGGAAATATCTCGCCATAGATTGGAACCGAATACTTATCTAATGGAATCGTTATCAGTTTTCAGTTTTCTTGCCGTACAAAATTTATTTCCAACTCTTCACGTGGTGATAGCTGAAGGTCGCTCGTCGTAGGTACGTGTGACCGGAACACCCTTTTTGGTTTTGGCGCGGGTTGACATCAGATTTGTACCGTACTGTCGCGATTGAGGGCTCTGAGGGAGCGCTTTTCAATTCGGTGAAGTTCTTACTCAGGAGCTATATACAAGCCAGGCGCTGGCGCTTATTCAAAGTCGCGATTTTAGTGCTTGAGAAAAAACATTTGGAGGCTCTTATACTCCGGCGCTTATACAAGACCGGCGCGCTTTTCAACACTAGTTGCTTTATCGCGACCGTACGGTATGACTTCGGTGTCACAAGGTCCCAAACTCCAAATAAGGAAGTGAAACGACGTCGTCTGTCTACCTCGTGCGCGTCATAGCGTCGTCGAAAATAGTGTGACGTCAGCATCTCTCAGGCGGCTAGGAAGTCAGTTCGACAAAATGGCTCACGGAGTGAACTTCGTGGCCGTTTCTCGATCTATGATCGATGCGGCCGTGGAGAAGGAATTCGTAGCCGTGCTACAGAGAGAGGAGGCGGAGAGACAGAACTTCGTGGCCGTTTCTCGATCTATGATCGATGCGGCCGTGGAGAAGCAGTTCGTAGCCTCGCTACAGAGAGAGGAGAGACAGCGGACTGCTGCTGAAGCAGAGGGTGTGGTGGATGAGCTGATCGCGAACGTCGCTGATCAACTCATCCGCCAGTGCGTGGAGCGAGTCAAGCAGCAAGTCTGCATGGAGGAAGGACTACCGCCCGCCGTGCTGGAGGAGCTGCTGAAGGACCACCACGCGTTATGACCACGCCCTCCGCTTCAGCAGCAAGGTCCCTGCGACCCTCTCTCTCTACCAAACGGTCCTTTTAAGGACCAACCACTGATCACAAAAGTTGAAAATCAATCTCAATATAATATACGCATCAGAAAAACCCCGAATACGCTCTACACTGAAACCCTGTTGAGTAGGTAGATCGAGTTGGGCTTTTTGTGTTTTTTTTTTTTAGGAAGGGCAATCAGGTCATTGTGTGGAGATCATCAGGTGTCCTGTGTGTGTGTGTGTGTGTGTGTGTGTGTGTGTGTGTGTGTGTGTGTGGGCGTGTGTGTGTGTGTGTGTGTGTGTGTGTGGGTGGGCGGGTGTGTGTGTGTGTGTGTGTGTGAATTTTATACAAATACAATTATTCATTCCTTTCAGCAAGAAAATTAGCTCAATGTAATCATATGATTTGAACTGCCCTACTTATCAGAGCCTTGACGACATCTGACCGCCCCCCTTTTCAGGATCTAAATGGAAATTCACCGCCGCCGCTTTTCAGAGTCGCGCTGCAGGGGTTATCCAATACATGGCGGAGAGCCATTACCTAATTCTTTTGTATGTGAAAAAAAAACAGGACTGATAAGGGGTTTAATTAGACAGATATTGGTTCTACACTATCAAAAAATAACCCCTCAGCGCTTTAATGCTAAAGGTAGCATAGTGCTTTAATGCGCTACGCTCTTTGTCGATATGCCTGTGTATGCATGCATGCAGCCCTGGTGAGGAACTCTGAGTGCTGCATTCATGGCTTATGACGACAACGGGCACTGCACATTAAAGCGCTATGCGACTATTAAAGGGTTAGATCCAGTCTTGCTCCAGTCATCCCAAATGCTATACCCAGAGTTGGTGGTCTGGTCCAGACTGCTGTACACAGATTGTGGACGGGATGGCGGGTTGCTGCCAGACTATCCCTCTGGTACGATATGCGGCTGGCGCGGCCGAGACTGTGTTATATGATGCTGAGTCGAATTATGTATTAGATACCCTACGAGTAACTGAGAGTATGTCAAAATAATCACGGCAAACTGACTGGCGACTTCATAGGATTATAGGGCGGTTATTATTACATAACTCAGTAACCTTTGGTTATGTGTTAGATAGAGTACACTTGGACACGGTTATTCCATATACCCACTGCCCCACAGGGTCAAGACGAGGTGATTTAAATAATAAGACCCAGACGGGTAAAATAGCCAAAGTCAACAATGACCTGTTTTTTTAGCCAATATGGGCAAAGAGACACGGGGTGCTGTACACAGGTTGTAGACAGGCTGGCGGGTCGCTGCCAGACTATCTCCCTGGTCCGATATGCAGCCGGCGTGGCCGAGACTGTCTTATATGATGCTGAGTCTAATTATGTATTAGATTCCCTACGAGTAACTGAGAGTGTGTCAAAATAATCACGGCAAACTGACTGGCGACCTCATAGGTCAGTTATTATTACATAACTCAGTAACTTTCGGTTATGTGTTAGATAGAGTACGCTTGGACACGGTTATTCCATATACCCGCTGCCCCACAGGGTCAAGACGAGGTGATTAAATAATAAGACCCAGACGGGTAAAATAGCCAAGTCAACAATGCCCTGTTTTTTAGCCAATATGGACAAAGAGAAACGGGGTGCTGTACACAGCTTGTGGACGGAGTGGCGAGTCGCTGCCAGACTATCCCCCTGGTCCGATATGCAGCCGGCGTGGCCGAGACTGTCTTATATGATGCTGAGTCTAATTATGTATTAGATGTCCTACGAGTAACTGAGAGTGTGTCAAAATAATCACGGCAAACTGACTGGCGGCCTCATAGGTCAGGTATTATTACATAACTCAGTAACCTTCGGTTATGTGTCAGATAGAGTACACCTGGACACGATTATTCCATATACCCACTGCCCCACAGGGTCAAGACGAAGTGATTAAGTAATAAGATACCCAGACGGGGGGTAAAATAGCCAAGGCAACAATGTCCTGTTTTTAGCCAATATGGACAAAGAGACACAGGGGGTGCTGGGAGTTGGCGACAAGGGGCAAGACGAGCAAGACTACTTCTCAAAATAGACAATGCCAATGGCCAAGACCTAGTTCTTAAATTCGACAAGGCCCATTGGTATCTCTTATATTCGACAAGTGACACATGTGCCCCGTCTGTGGTCCTAATATAGATTTTCTAAAAAAAAAAAAAATTTAAAAAAAAAGTAAATTTTCTGCACCGTGTGACAACGACCGATCAGCTACATAGTAGAGATTTCCCCAACCTATTTTTGGTTATTTTTCTATTCAGTTTTTGATCAGCGCACTATATTATCGTGGGTTTTTTTTTTTTAATTTTTTAATCATAAATAATATGTAGACTTGGAAAAAAAAAGAAAAAAAAAGAGAGCTGACACGCAAACTCCTACTCACATGTCGCTGTTTTGTCACTAAACCCAAAGACCCACCCACCCCGTAGGAAGGGGAGACGCTTGTGAACGTTCCCTTAGACCTCTATTCTTTATTTTATTGTGTGGCCCCTAAAGAGGGGCCAACCAACTGACACTGTCAGTTGGTTAGATGCTGCACAACATGGGCGTAATTAATTACGCCTAGTGTTAAGCAGCATGGATCACTGTGGTTTGACAGACTGACCTCAAAGAGCCCCCGTTGGATGGGGGCCCTTGTGGCACAACGAGTCAAAACGAGTTGATCCGTTTTTCAGATTGCCGACTCGGCGAGAGTTTCTGACTATGTATCTTTTATAAAGCCTTAGATATGGTGTGGTATTTTTCATCTCGCTATAGTTTAGTTGGTATTCAAAGAAACTGCCTCATTTCTATCAGAAATACACAATATTGAATTGTTTTTTATATTTTAATATATTCAGAAGCGCACTTTGTTGCCTATATAGCTCATTATGCGTTGAAATGTTCGCGAGCATCGTAGGAATGTTTGAGTTTGAACTTATCACAAATTTGTCTTTGATAGGTCGTAGATTGACTTTTGACTTTTTTTCTTTTTTAGTTAGAATAAAAAACAAGTGACGCCGACACAGACCTGCGCATTAACGCGCTCCACCGTCTTCAGAGGGTTGAGTCTATAGTACAGTAGATTCTACTGTGTACTTACACTAACAGTGCTACATATACATACCTGAGTCATAAGTGAGGAGTTTTTGTTGTTTTTTTTTAAGAGAAAAAAAAAGTGATCTACTCACCAAACCGCTATTAGTAGGTAACCTGTATGACCCATACCGCAAACATCTGCCTCGTGACTGATAGTGTACCGGTGGTGAAGTGCTGTTGCAAGAACAATTGAGGCTCTTTATATAGCTGAGAGAGCGAATGGTCTAATCTTGTTTTCACCTTGAGCCCCACCCTATTCCAGAGAGGGTATCAAAAATCACATGTACACGTATATGGGCTTATAGCTGGTGAATAGATAAGGCGGGGCAACTGTGTATACTAACACTACAGGGGGCGTTTTAACGACAGGTGTGACGCGCCAGCCCGTGGAGGGAGCTTTTGTTTTCACCTAGAGAGTGTATACAAAGCCTACAGGGGGTGATTAACGACAGGTGTGACGCGCCAGCCGGTGGCCGGATCACCGCATCTTCTAAGCTTTGTTTTCACCTAGAGAGGGGATCGAGAGTGTATACAAAAAACAAAAAAAAACTACAGGGGGTGTTTAACGCGGCCGGCTGCCTACATGCTATGGTCTAAGCCTGTTTTCAGCTAGAGAGGGACCTAAATCACCTAAGCCTTTTCCACCCTTAAATCGATCTGATAATTACCATAAAGAGGAGTAATGCGCGTTACATGTATATGGGCTTATAGCTGGGTAAGAGATTAAGATGCTAGTCAACTGTGTATGCAAAAAAAAAACTACAGGGGGTGTCTAAAGTCGATTGTCATGCGCCAGCGGGCGGACGGAAGTCTGCCACTCTAGCTGTGACTACAAGCGCGTGCGTGTGGTAGACAGCTTAAATCAAACACAAGTTAAGCTCCTTATAGCTTCCTACTGACTGCGGATTCGAGTGCTTGAAAGATGGTCTTTTGTTTTTTTTCATCTATTTCCTCGGGGGGTCGAACAGGATTAAAGATGTAACGAACCCGCACCTACACAGGTAGACAGCTGGTCGCCTTCCTAGTGAGAGTTTTCCTCTTGAGTTAAGAAGCTTATCTCGGAGCCTAGTACATAAGCGAGAGTGAAACATGAGTCCCACAAACTTCTTCTACCACCTTCAGCATGGCGTCATCAGGAATCACTCTACGTTCTACCGAATGTGAGCAATCCCAACACTACTACAGAGCCGCGACAACACCACACGAAGAGACGCCCATGTTTACTGATGAGTTAACAAGTAGCAAGGTGGAGGTTGGTTTTTATCAAGATTCGTACGGGTGGCTGGAAAGTGTGATGGCTACTTCTGCAGCTATTGCTGCTGCTCGTGCAAAACGTGAAGCTCGTATCGCTGTTCGTGCTACACATGCTGCATACGAAGTTGCCAATGCTGCTAACAACGCTGCTGTTACTCTCGCCGCTGCTGCTCGTGCTGCTAATGTTTTTGCTACTGTTTCCGCTCTTGCTACCGATGCTGCTGCTACTGATGCTGCAACGTCTGCTAAAAGTGTCGCTGTTGCGGCTGCTGCTAGGGCTAATGCTATAAATGCTTGTACAGCTGCTAAAAAAATAGCCTGTTTTGCTTATGCTAGTCGCAGTGTCGCTGTTACGGCTATGGCTGATGCACATGATGCTAAGTTACGGGCTTTTGCTTTTGCTGAAGATGCTGTTGATGCTGAAGATGTTGCTGCTGCTGCTGCTACTGCTGCTGCCGCTGCTGCTGCTGAAGATGCTGCTGCTGCTGCGGCTGCTGCTCTAGACACCTATGACGCTGCTGCTCTAGACACCTATGACGCTGCTGCTGCTGCTGAAGATGCTGCTGCCGCTGCTGCTACTGCTGCTGCTGAAGATGCTGCTGCCGCTGCTCTAGACACCTATGACGCGGCTGCTGCTGCTTTTGCTGAAGATGCTGTTGATGCTGCTACTGCTGCTGCCGCTGCTGCTGCTGAAGATGCTACTGCTGCTACTGCTGCTGCCGCTGCTGCTACTGCTGCTGCTGAAGATGCTGCTGCCGCTGCTCTAGACACCTATGACGCTGCTGCTACTGCAGCTGCTGCTCTAGACACCTATGACGCTGCTGCTGCTGCTGAAGATGCTGCTGCTGCTGCTGCACTAGTCATCTATGACGTGGCTGCTGCTCTAGACACTTATGACGCGGCTGCTGCTGCTGCTGCTGCTGCTGAAGATGCTGCTGCTGCTGCTGCTCTAGACACCTATGACTGAAAACTTAGTAAGCGTTATTTACAAACACTACTGCTACCTATGACTAAACTTAGTAGGTGTTATTTACAAACAAGAGAGCCACGTGGTGTTGTTTACAAACAAAGAGAGCCACGTGGTGTTGTTTACAAACAAAGATAGCCACGTGATGTTGTTGTGGCCTATCATGCCAATGAAGGGGTCACGTGATCAAGGGGGCGCGGCCTATTATGCAAATGAGGGGGTCACGTGACCAAATGGCGACCTCTGATTGGCTGGTGATCAAAGGAGCGTAGTCTACTATGCAAATGAGGGGGTCACGTGATCAAGGGGGCGTGGCTTATTATGCAAATGAGGGGGTCACGTGACCAAATGGCGGCCCCTGATTGGCTGGTGATCAAGGGGTCGTGGCCTATTACGTAATTATGCAAATGAGGGGGCGTGGCCTATTACGTAATTATGCAAATGGGGGGGTCACGTGACCAAATGGAGGCCTCTGATTGGCTGCAGGTCGATTGAGTAATAAACAGTAGTTAACTATAGTCCCGTTCCGATACATACTATACTACTGCCATCAAGATGAATATCTTTTTATTCTGTTATCTGTGCGTGTATATATAGAGATCTTTGCCATCATAAAACATGGTCGATTCTATCTGGGCGATTTTTAACGCTCTCTATATATTTAATATTTGAATGCACTTGTAAACTACTTACGGAACGCAGCCGTCTCCTCACCCCCATGTCGACGCCGCAATGTGCTCCCGCACCAGAAGGTCTACTCCGTGCGAGTCTTGTAAGTCTTCAGTCTCCAGACACCAGCTAGTAGCCCAAGTAGCACAAGAACACTAGTAGTCTCCATGTAAGAATATACCCAGTAAGAATCCTGCTTCATCCGTGAATAAGTTTATGATGTTTGCCGTGTGTTGGGTGTATGTTGGGTATGCAAGGGACAGCATGCAGCCATAAGATACAGTGCTCTATGGGCCCGGGTCTGTTCACGAGGGGGCTATGATTCCTGCATATGGTGTAAGCCTATCATACTCTTGTTGTGTCACTGTGTGTTGTGGGCCTGTGTTGTGAGATCCCCACATGCGCGATTTGTGAATGGCGGGAGGGACAAGATCCGCTAACCAATCAGTGACAGCCATTTACACATGATCAGGACCACTCTGCTGGGAGAGTGGGTGTCTGTGAGTGGTGAGTGGAGCTCCTCGTGGTTATCCTCATATACTCATGAATATTCTAACCTATAGCAAAAGCATCGACCCATATCATACAGTGGATTAGAGACACTGGCAAAATCGTCATTGAGGGAGTGGCCGGGGGAGGGGTGTTTTTAATTTACAACATGGGGATGGCGGATTGGTGGGAGAGGGAAAACGACAAATTTGAACCCCTTCTTAGAGGGGAGACCAAAAATGTCCGGGGGGGGGAGGGGTTCGTCCACAATCAATTTGAGGAAGTGAGTAACATACATTATTGGTTGTTTAACGTCATTTCCACGGCTAATGTCATATCCATAGCGAGAAAGGTACTTTAGGCCCTATACGTAAAATTCACAGATAATCCGGCTGGGGGGGGGGGGCACTCCCGGGGGGGGGGGCACTGCAAAAAACGTGAATCGTGTGCAAATCCACCTGCCCCTATATGTTGTTAAAAATGTCCGAATTAAATAATTTGCGAATATTTTGACAATGTTACTGCTATGTATACAACATGTAACTTTGTGACGTGAGGCCCTTTTAATACGTCAGTGACTGACCATCCGCATGGTGGGACCTCTCTGTACCTACCCCCGATATGATCGGCCTGATGGGGGTGGGGGGGGGGGGGGGTGCTTGCGTACGGTGTGTTTGGGAGGAGGTGTTTGGTGGTAAAGACGAGGTAAACATGTCGTTTATAATGATACATTACCCAGACAGCGGTATTAGTGACATGTCGCTACCACAAGGCACTTTTTAGTGATGTTTTTAGTTTGTCATTCGGGGTTTCGAGGGAGGATGTAGGTCAGACATCCGCCGCACGTGGCTGGGAAGGGATGGGAGGGGGAGGGGAGTTACGAGTGGGATGTATGGGAGTGCTAGACCGGGTGAGTCTGTTTACTTGGTGTGGTTTGCAGCATGTATTCACCTCTCTGTTAAAATGTCAGTCTTTAGATCATATGTTTCCACTCACCCGACCATGTCTAACAAAGCCCCGGTCCCCGCGCTTCCATCTGAGAACAGACACCATCCCAGGTGGCAAACAGTTGTTATTATAACTGTCTATGATGGTGTACGATTACAAAGTAATGTATTATGAGTAAATTGTAACAAAAAGACTGCATACTAGCCGTGCACAAGCAGTGCCTGGATGCTGAAGCTGAGGAATACTACATATAATTAGTATAGCCTGCAATACTGGGGGTGCAGAGGGGTCCCCCCCTCAGGTCAGAAAGTCGCCGAAATTAAAGGCCCAAAGTCGCAAAGTCGCTTTTTTAGACCATTATTACTATAACCAAATTTGTCCAAAAGTCACCAGGTCGCTTAAATTATTGCACCAGGATGCTGTTTCTCCACAAATATGCGGAGGTCCGCAAATTTGCGGAGGTCCATAAATACACTCTCCATATATTTATGGAGGTCCGCAAATATATATGGGAATCATTTTTTACTACTTAAGCATACAAATACGGAGCTCCATATATATTTGTGGACCTCCGCAAATTTATGGAAGTAAATTTACGGACCTCCGCAAATTTGCGGACCTCCGCAAATTTGTGGAGAAACAGGACCCAGGTCGAAAAGTCGCCTGGAAAACAGCCCAGGTCGCCAGGTCGCCGAAAACCCCTCTGCAGTCACAATACTCACAGGCACTAGCGTTGTGGGTATAGGATACAGGTGTCAGAAAAGCTTTGGAAAATAGTATCATTTGCGAGGTGACTTTGCTTCGCATTCCCATGGCTTTAATATGGGACATATAGACTCCTAAATTTACCAGTAACATTTTATATGTGTAGGGGCTAGGGTTATACGGGTATGTTATATGACGAGTGCTGTTGGATGTTGTGTTGCGAGCTCAGTCCGAACCCTTCAGTCCGACGGTAGGTGGCAGCACCTACCCCGGGCTTGGGGTATGGACAGAGGTCGCTATAGGCTTCCGGTCTGCGTGTGCGCGCGCAGGCTGGCTGCCTATATATACCCAGCATCTGACGGTACTCGTCGGTTACTCTGAGCCACGCTGGCAAGGAGACCCTGTGATCAATACGGCTGATTAGCCTACTGACCCGTTCCGAACTCTATAGGGAGTTCGCACACATAGATACTGCTTGTCTAGGTTTTCTGAATAAACCCGATTTGCAACCTGTAACACTTGATCCGAACTGTGTCGACTTTGTTCTTTAATTGATACTCTACCAATATCATAAAGAGACAAAGTATCGTTTATTACACTGGTGCCGTGACCAGTTCTGAGTGAAACGCAGGTTAGCCTGTGCAGTAGCGCAGACCTCCTGCTCTGGACGGAGCAGCGAGGTCTCCCGATGAGGCGTCAGCCTTATCACCGGAGGGGTTAGATGCCGTTAAGGAGGCAGATACCCGCAGGAGTGCGAATGTTCCATCCAGGACAAGCGCATTTTTGGGATACAAGGGTCCCGAAATAATGAATTACTCATTAGATGAAATGAGCCTGTCAATGTTCAACGTTGGTGGGTCAAGATCAGCCGCTCCGAATCCACGGAGGGCTACCATCTTGGAGGAACGTCGTTTCGACGACATGAGAGAGGCCAGAATACAGGAGCGTGTGCAAATGGCCCAAATGGAGTTGTTGACCATTCAGAAACAGTCGAATGAATGGAAAAGCAGTCTGATTGCATTGGAAGGTGCAGTCACACATAGAGCTTCCAAAATCAAGGAGAAAGACGCAAGGCTTTCAACTTTGTTGGAGGAGAACGAGAAGCTGGTACAATCACTTAGCAGGGTTCGAGTGGAGTTCGATCAGAAACAGGCTGATCTACAGGGACTCCGTTCCGACTTTGTTCAGGCAAACACTGATCTGAATCAGATTTGTGCGGCCCGAGATGCCGTCATCCATGAAGCAGAGGAGACCCGATCAGAACTTGTTCGGGACACTGAAGACTTACGGGAGGCTCGCCGAAGTCTACTGTCAGAATGTGACATTCTGAAGGCAAAAAGAACTTCTTTGGAGAAATTTTTGTCAGAGACCAGGGAGAGTATACAGGATAGCAGTACCTCGTATGCTTCCGCTGATAATGACAGTCCGAAAGGTCCTCATTACAGGAGTTTTACAGACACCCCAAATCTTCCTAGACGTGGGATGACTATAGAAGGTGCCTTGTCTACTTCAACGCCAGGACGACCACTAAAGGTTGGCCGAGCAAGGGGTAGAGGTAGGGCGAGTGATTACTCACCTAGGGTGGGTATCAGTGGTATCCGTCCAATTCCGAAGCAGGTCTTTTCGGCTCCGACAGGTGTAAACACGGCGGGCAGGGGAAGGTCATTATCGGAGTTGGTGCGGAGTCCACGTTCTCAGTTGAAACTGGATGAGCAGCAACTGGATTCGGAACGCTTGAAGAAAGCATCCGAACAAGATAAGGCGGCCAAGACCGACTTAACTCCCTCGAGTTTGTCGCAATGGCGAGAATGCCAAGCAAACATACTGTTCAATGAACAGAAAAACTTGGAATTGGAGAGGCGTGATGTGTATCGCAAGCAGCAGGCTGCTCTTGAGCAGCAACAGGAACGCATGAAGGAAAATGCAGCCCTCGCTGAGGAATTAGCAGAGCAGGAGGCGGCGGTTCTGAGAGCTCGACAAGAAGGGCTCCGAGCGGCCGGGGAAGCTGCGAAAGCTAAATTGGCGGAGGCACAGCAAGAGGAGGAGGCTGATAGACAGGCCAAGGAACTGGAGAAAGAGAAAGCGGCGCATCAGCCACTAAGGATTTGGTGTCGTATGGTACCTACCAGACCTATCTGGAGAGGCAGAATAACGTGCCTACCAGAGGCGCTACTCCGGGGACGACTCCGGGCACAAAGAGTCCGAGGAGGGCTCCAAGGAGAACAATTCTGAGTACAGAATTGCAAGAGTTGTACGATACAAACCCAGCAATAGCTGGGATCGGATTGCACAACGTGGGTACAGAAAAGGACGCCTCGGCTTCCATTTCTAAATGCCTGGCGATAACCTCTAAAATTAGGGGTTCATCGAACGCTGCTAGACGCATTGCTAGCGAGCCTTTTCCCTACTGGCAGAAAAACTCTTGGGAAGAGTGGTTGGGAGCCACCGTTGAGGACATCAACCTCAGTGGGTGGGATCAACAGGATGCAATTCCGTATGTCTGTAAGGGATTGCGCTTGGGAGATGGCCTGATGGCCGTGGAGCAGTGGAAAGATGAATGCGGACCCCGCGGCACTTTCAAACAACTGGTAGAGATCGGAACTATCCTATACGGAGACTCCGCTCGGATTGACCCGATGGTCGCTTTTAAGAAGCGAGTGCAAGGCAAGCACGAGGCCCCGAGGGTTTTCGGACTTGCACTGATGAGACTCCTGAAGAAGGTACATCCAGCTTCAGGAATCCATGATGCCTTATTCTCTAAGGAATTGTTCTCTCAGTTTGTTGCTGGACTGAGGGACCCAGAGATACAACATGTGGTGTATGATACCTGGAGAGCTGATACGTCATTAGATGACCTTTTTAAGGCCATCGACATACATGCTCTCAAGAAGTCACTGTTAGGGGACCGGGTGCCCACCCGGGCCTCGGCCATTATAGAGTGTTCTCCGGAGCAGTCTGATGGTTCGGGCAGTGAGGAAGAGGGGGCGATAGCTTCTGCAGCTCAGTTTAAGAGGAATGGGAATTCCTCTAAAACGCCGTGGAAAAATAGGAAGCCGGAAGGGGGTGGAAACCCTCCTCCGAAGAAGGAATCATCGGACCCAAAAGCTCCGATAATGGACGCAGCGTTTTTCACATCGCTGTTTGAGAAGATGACGACTTCCATTCAGGGGGCTACACAGCCTAACCGGAGGAAGATCAATCGGCGGACCGCCAAGTGCTATAGGTGCCTGGAGATCGGTCACTTTGCTGCGGAGTGTACGGCTCCGACTCCGAAAGTTCCCGGGAAGGAGGGAAACTAGAGGGGGTGGTCCGAGAAGGCGAGCGGACGACCCCTGCATATGATGTACGCCAACATACCAGAGAGGTAGAGCCTAGTGAAATTCCGAAGGCAGGAAGGGAATCAGGGGTGGCTTCGAGCTTGAGGGGCTCGGATGCCGGCCTGGTTAACATTCCAGTCCAACAGTTGCCCGGCAATGAGGCAGGGAGGCCCATTACGGATCGGAACGAGGAAGTTGCGGCTGTCACAGACACCGTGTGGGTAGGGAGTACCCAGCTTTCCCCGGATCATCCATGTTTCGACCATTTGAAGAAACATGGCCTTGATTTGGCTGCTCCGAAGGATTTTAAACGCTTTACTGTAAACCCGTCTCCGCTGGGGGGGAGGCGGTGGTATGTGTCTGTTACTGTGGCCGGTAGAGCGGGCGAATTTTTAGTAGATACGGGAGCTAGCCACTCCTTTATCTCCTCTAACTTCTATGCTCTTATGCCGGATAGTCGTGATAACTTCAAAACGAGGGTAAACGCCTGTTCGGCCGATGGGTCAAGTATGCAGACGTATGGGCGCGCGTTCATACCGCTCCGAATTGGAGGGAAGGAGTATGTGGCTTCTCCCACCATTGCGGATATTGCAGACGACGGTATACTCGGATTGGATTTTTCGGCGTTGTATGACGCGGTCCTGAATCCGGGTACAGGGGTACTCCTGATAGAGCACCCTTACCGTGCGGTAGAGCAATGTGTGCTCCGACAAGTGTCGACAGTGGCAACGGTGGTCCAAACTGTGAAGATTCCTCCCGGACAGACGTGTGACGTGCTGGTCCGAAGCAAGGGGCTTAGGAGAGAGGAAGAGGCAGTTGTGGAGCCGGATGTGGCCATGTTGGGTAGTATCGGTTTGACGGGCATGGACACCCTAGTGGGTGATGGTGCTTGGACCGTAGTGCCGGTTTCTAACCCCGGGTTGGAACCGAAGTATCTAAGGAAAGATACAATACTGGGGAAGGTGTTCACCAGTGAGGCAGTGATGCCTGCTGGACAGGTGAGCATGAAGGGTGACCCTTCTCCGACCGTTCTGAGTGAGGGACTTGAGAAAATGATCTCCGAAACGGATTTGACGGATCGGAGGGATCTCGATTCCCTAAGGAGGCTGGTAGTGAAGTATCAGGATGCATGGCAGGTGGAGGGGGAGCCTTTGGGCCGAACCGACAAAGTGTTGCATTCTATCAATACGGGTGATGCACAGCCTTTTAAGATGCCTTACCGACGCTTGCCTTTGGGTAAGAAAGCGGTGGTAGAGGAACAAGTGAAGACCATGTTGGAACAGAAGGTGATCGTGCCTAGCACTAGCCCCTGGTCCAGCCCGGTCCAGATGGTTACTAAGAAGGACGGGTCTATCCAATTTTGTATCGACTATAGGCGCCTGAATGGGGTAACCAAGAAAAATGCATATCCTCTCCCCCGGATTGATGAGACTCTGGACTCCTTGGGTGGGAACCAATGGTTCTGCACCCTTGATTTGCAGTCCGGATATTGGCAGATCGGGATGAAGGAGGAGGATAAGGAGAAAACGGCTTTTACAAGTCACATTGGACTGTATCAGTTTGAGCTGATGCCCTTCGGGTTGTGCAACGCCCCGGCCACTTTTGAGGCTATGATGGAAACTCTTCTGAGTGATCTGTTGTGGCGCAAATGTTTGGTATACTTGGATGATGTCATTGTCTTTGGCAAGACTTTTGAAGAGTGTGCGTTGAACCTCGGAGAGGTTTTGGAACAAATTCGGTCCAATGGCTTGACATTAAAGCCGAAGAAATGTGAACTTTTTCGGAAGTCCATGGTCTATTTGGGCCGGATCATCTCCACCGAAGGTGTGCAGGCTGATCCGGCTAAGTTGGAGACTGTGGAGACTTGGGAAGTTCCAAAAGGACCAAAGGATATCAGATCCTTTTTAGGGTTCTGTTCCTATTACAGGGACTTCATCCCCGGATTCTCTAGGGTGTCTCAGCCATTACAACGGTTGAGCCATTGGACTCCGGGGAGAAAAAAAGAACCCTTCCCATGGGGGATGGAACAGAATGAAGCCTTCAAAGAGATTAAGGCGTTGTTCCGAACCACCCCGGTGCTGAGATACCCTACGGAGAAGGGGCATTTCATCCTTGACACTGATGCGAGCAATGAGAGCATCGGGGCCGCATTGTCCCAAATCCAGGACGGAGTAGAGGTCCCGCTGGCGTTCGCTAGTAACAGTATGAACAAGGCACAGAGAAATTATTGTACTACCAAGCGAGAGCTGCTCGCAGTAGTGGTGTACACGAAGAAGTTTCGGCACTTCTTATATGGAGGAAATTTCACACTCCGTACCGATCATTCGGCCTTGAGGTGGCTCCTTAATTTTAAGGACGCCGAGGGAATGATTGGTCGGTGGTTGAATCACCTCAGTGAGTTCGGACTGGAAAACTCTCATATCCAGCACCGAGCAGGCACGAAGCATATTAATGCTGACTGTCTGAGTAGACGTCCGGTACGCCGTTGTGTGCGTCCGGAGTGTGGGGATTGTGGTGCTCACAATGCTGTGGTAGCGAGTGTGCGTTTGCCTTATGATGGGTTGTTGCAAAACCTGTTGGATTGGTCCACCGACACTATAAGGACGTACCAGATGGCCGATCCTACCATAGCACGACTGAGGGAGCTTGTCCCTACTGGGGTCTGTCCAGTGAGACCCGAAATATCACTGGAAAACCGTGAAATGCGACGTTTCTTGGCTCAGTTCCACGAACTGGAGGTCCGAGACTCGTTGTTGTGCAGGTGGAAGACTTGTCCCGGAAAGCGGAGGGTGTTACAAATGGTAATCCCTGCTGCTATGAGGAAAGACATCCTGTACTACTGCCACGGCCATTCCACTAGTGGGCATTTCGGAAAGAAACGCTCGTTGGAAAGGCTGAGTCGGAGATACTACTGGCCCGGCATGTCAGGCGACCTTTTAAGGTGGATCGAGACCTGTCCGGCCTGTTGTTTAGGCAAACCTGGTCCTGGATTAGGAAAATTGCCACTGCAACAAGAGCTATTCGGAGTAAGATTTGCTCGAATAGCTGTGGACATTATCAGTGGAGTTAAACCAACTCCAAAAGGTAATACGTGTATGATGGTGGTCTCGGACTACTATACGAAATACACCCGAGTGTACCCACTCGAGGATCATACCGCTGCTACTTGTGCGGAAGCATTGGTGAAGGGGTGGATCCTCCATTTGGGGGCTCCTTTGATGTTACATAGCGATCAAGGGAGAGAATTTGAGTCCAAACTATGGACAGCTATGTGCCATCAGTTGGCTATATGCAAAACTCGGACTAATCCGTACCGACCACAGTCCGACGGGCAGGTGGAGCGGTTCAATCGGACCTTGATCCAGGTTTTGAAGCCATTAGTGAACTCCCATATGGATGATTGGGATGACCAATGCGAATTTGTGGTGCATGCGTATAACAATACGGTCCACACTTCGACAAATTGCACACCGAACCTCTTGGTGTTCGGAGAGGACTTGATCATGCCAGCGGATTTGGTATTCGGGGTGGTAGGGATCAGTCCGGAAGCACCATGTACGGTGCTATTTGTGGAATCTCTACGAGAGAGGTTCAAATTTGCCTACGAAACAGTTAAGGCTCATTTGCTCAAAGCTGCGAATTGGCAGAAGGTGGGTTATGACACCGGATTGAAGTTGCGACGATTCGTAGTGGGGGATAGAGTGATCCGCCTACACGAACCGCTCTGCAACGTCAAGCTGGCGAATAACTGGGATGGACCACACACTGTGGTTAAATGTATCAGTCAAACGACTGTGTTGATTCAGTCCGAAGCAGGACGCATCCGGACGAGCCATGTGGCTCGGTTGCGTGCTTGGGCTGGAAGGGAGCTCACCCCGGAAACGGAGGTGGAGAAGGGAACTTCGGGGGCTAAATTTGTACCTTTGGAAGGGGTCTCAGTGGATACCCCTAAGAGAGTGGTACAAAAGAAGCTCCGGAAGACCGTGAAAAAGAAAGTCTCGGCAGGCGAAGGAAGAAGGGCACGGAAAACTAAAATCAAGGCTGGAGTTTTAGTTAAGAACGAGTGTCCTTCGGCCAGGTTACGAGAGGTGGACGGGAAACCCGTTCGGCGAAGCCCAAGGCTGGTGGCTAGAGGGGCTGTAACCTAGCTTGTTTACACAACGAGTGTGGTGTCCTGTGTTGTCCTATATGTTATATGTATGTTACCAACAGGGGCGCTCAGAGTCAATATGAAAAGAATGTAAGAGTGCTCCCCGAGGGTGGTGGACGGATAATCCGGTGGGGTAATCTTCGATTTCCCATAAATATCCACTAATACTCCTGATGAGCTCTTTATTCGAAGTATATTTTGACTTTTGTGAGCCGCCTACGTAGCAGTGTGATCCCCCGAGCCCGAGCTGCGGGCGGGAAAGGTCGTGACCTGATTAAACAGTAATTGGGTCACACCGGGTAACGGGATCGCGTCCAATCACGCGAGACGCTGCGCATGCGCTTTGTTTTAAAAACAAAAGCGAGGGAACGCCATATTGATTTTGGGCTCGCCCCGGTCAATAGCGGTGTTGGTCGGCAGCGTGGAAGTTGGTGTTTTGGACGGCTAGAAGAGGAGAAAAGTCAGTAAAAGAGTTGTAAGCAGTGAGTACTCTTTCCTGGTGCGTCTGAGACAAAGAGGGAGACGGGGAACTAGTGTTTTCCCCGTCAAAACTCCCGTCGAAAGACACTTTGCCGAAGTGAGGATGGCCGAGCAACAGCTCCGTCAATCCGAACTCACCGGACACTCCGAGGTGGCATCCGCCACCGAGGAGGCAATGGATGCTCAGAGCCCTAGTGGTGATGAGTTGAGCCAGACACTGGCGGATCTCCGTGTAGATCCGGCCGTGTCCCCGATCCGAAAGTCCCCGTCGCCGGACGGCAGCGAGGACTCCGGAGTGCTGCAAGGACTCGCCTACACCCAGGTAGCGGCGGATCCTTCCGAGACGACTGCACGTCCCTCCCGGATATGCAGTCTCAGCATATCACCAAACCTCCAGAAGACGGTTGCTCGCAAACTGTCTATGGGGAGTGGGAGTGATTCCGACACTTCACGTCCGAGGACGCGCGGTGGGAAGGGTGCTACCCGAGATCGGTCCAAGTCGGCCGATACTAAGGCTAGCACTAAGGCTATCAAACACACTGGTGTGGGAAAGAAGCCTCCGGGAAAGGACGAGCCTAAAAAGCCCGCTCCGAAGAAGGAAAGTACTGCGAGTACGAAGAAGCCGGGTTCCAAGGCTGCCACTGCAGCGGCCTCCAAGGATCCGAAGACGGTGGACCCCAAGGCTCCTGCTACGAAGGCGCCTAAGGGTCAAGAGAAAGCTGATCCGAAGCCTGGTGCTAAGGACCAGCCGGGGAAGGGGCCGACGTCCGACAGCACTAAAACTGTCAAGACTCCGGGTCCCAGTAAGTCCAACCTACCGATCCCGGCCAAGGGGAAAGGTAGTGGGAAGGCAGTTGTAACCACAGCTGCTCCGACCTCAGCCGTTGACGTGTTGTCCTTCTCGCGAGGGCTGGACAACAGCTCAGCAGTAGCTGCTACAGCCGCTGCGATGGCTGGTACGAAGGGACATGGGGGAGCCCGTCCGAAAACGGTAGTTCCTCCCGAGGCACCTCGGACCGAGGAAGCTATGGATACAGCATCCGCAGCCCATACGGTCCAGGTAGTGCAGGATGTGCTGTCTGGCATCACATTCAACCTCCCGACTCCCCTGGAGCCAAGGAAGGAGGTACCCGTTCGGGTGGAGTTACCTCCTCCAAAAGAGGTACCCGTCCGAGTGGATACTCCTCCACAGTCTACCGAGCCTGCTCTGGAACCATCCAATACCATGGATATTTCGGAGGAAGCCGGGAAACTGGACCAGGCTGCAGGTGGTGGTCCAACTGGATCGGGGGTGCAAATCCTCGCTCCACATCAGCATGACGCATGGGAGAAGGAGGACGCCGACGTCCCATCCCTGCTCCGAGGTGCTATCATCGATCAGATGAGCGCCACAGAGGTCAGATCCTTCGATCTGATTCAAATGCGAACCTTCCGGGGGCTGGACGAGTTGTCTGCCAGGTTCCCGGCTTGGTTCCCAGATCGCCTAACGGCGGCCATGAACGATCTTAGCAAACAGTCAGAGACAGCTCGCTTAGTTGCTGAGACCGAGGGACGTCCCGAACTTATCGCGGCCTTGGAGTACGACCTGCAAACTGCAGCGGAATTCAAGACCGTGCATAGCCGGCGGGAGAAGAGGAGACTTCTGACGCCAGCAATGAAGCTGGCTCGGAGTATGGAACAGAAGACCAAAGAGTCCATTCTGGATGTCACTCTGGAGGATGAAATGATCCAACAGAACACGGCCGCGGCTAGGTCTGCAGACACTAGTCAAATGGAAAAGGCCAATCGGAGGGACCAATACCTACGAGAGACCATCAAGGTAACCTCTCGGAAGGGGGGTCGATCCGACGAGGAGGTAGAAGCGGTTCTGAAGGGATTGGATGAAAATTCTCTCCCGGACGACGAACTTCAGGTTCTGGTCCGGAATGCACTCCGAGCCAATGCTGCAAGTGGGTTTAAATATTTTAAACCCATGTGTGTGAACGACTGCGTCAAGGACAAGCGGGCCTCACACATTCCGGAGGAGGTGGGTCCTGACGGTCTCTCTGATGACGAGGAGTGGATTAAGACGGATCCACTCGAGAAGTCAGTACAGTTGTACCACTTTGAGCTTCTGGACAAGGTCCGAAATGGTAGTACCAAATACCATTCGCCTTTCCAGAAAGCTAAGTTAGCATGGGCTATGGCTAGATGGCATCCATTTAGCAAGTGCCCCTTTGAGCCTTGTCTGAACGTCGACGAGACACTGGAAACGCCCCGAACTTGGCCTAGCAAGGTTCGGTACGCAAGGCATATTACCCGCTTTCATTTGCGTCACTACATGCGGTATGACTGCTTGAGTGTGGGTACAAAGCAGAGCAAGGGTTGTCCGAATGGTGGCTGGTTCTACACTAGAGCCGATATCATCAGGCATCTTGCTAAGCAGCACGGGTTGGCTCTGGATGTCGCAGCGGAACGCATCCAGACAGCCCATCAGGAAGTCTACTCCCACTTCCCTCCAGTAGTGGGCCGAAATGAGAATCTCGAGGTGGATTTTGGCACCGACGAGAGAGGAAAGGTCCGGGTCTTTTACAAGGTAAACCCGGACGGCAACTACAACCGGGTTCCGGAAGGTGAGCTCTTCGATGAATTCGAGGAGTACCAGAAGCGTACCAGCACGCGAAAGGTGCGGCGCGCTCAGAAGAGACCTAGTGGGTCTTCGGAGCAGGCCGACTCTAAGAAGGCCAAAACGGATGAAAGGAAATCCGTTATGGAGAAGGCGGATCCGGGCTATAAAGGGCCGGCATTCACCTCTCACACGACTGACTGGAAGAAGGGTCCCCAGGGCAGGCCACCTCGGTCTGTTCCGGAGGATCCGAACTCCAGCACGATGGGGTCCTTCGCAGAGGAGTTCCCCGAAAACGACATGGTTCCGGGTGATGAGTCGCAGACTCTAACCCAGACCGGTAAGACGAAGGCTCCAGCAAAGAAAACGCCGAAGCCAGTTCAGACCCCGGATCTCCCACCCGAGACCGCAGAGGAGGGGCGTCTAGTCTTGCGACTGAAGAGCCCTCCTTCGTTCCCTCCCGCCGACTTCACTTCCTATGAAGCCGGACAGGAGGCCTTCGGTCAATGGCAAGACAATTTTCATCGGTTGCTTGCTGGCCTGAGTCAGGAGGTGGCGATGTTGTCCTTAAACACGGTGCATCATCTCCATCAGAGGGAGGTCGCTACCCAGAAGGCAGCGGCTACGGAGTCCGTACAGGAAGAGCGTGAAAACGCTCGGACTGAACGATGTGCTGCTAAAACCGAAAGGAAGAAGCAGAAGTTGGCAGTTAAGAACGCCGAGGAAAAGCTGGACCACGAACGTCGTCGGTTCCGGGACTGCTTCGCGCATGAAATGCACGAGTGGGATGGAACTCGGGCTCAAATCGAGCTCTGGCTCCAGGAGCTGACTCTGGCGGAAGCGGCGTCGGACTCTGAGGAGGAAGAGGAGCCGGCTCAACCCGGTTCCGGAGACGAGTCGGACTAGATCATCCTATTCTAGGAGCCGATTAGGAGAAAGGGGGGGGTATCCTAAGTATACCAACCCTACAAGCAAAACCCTTAGAAAGGGTTTAGGAGTGTCCGGACAGAGGAACGCGGCAGGCTGGCTACGCAAGGATCCAGTCTGCCAGGTGGTACTGACGGAGGAGGACAAGGAGATCCGGAGGGGACGCTGAACTCGGGACTGGAGCACTTTACCAACATGGATCCGATACAGGATGTTTTTGTTTATATAAACTATGGATATCAGGACCGAGTGCTCCTAATTATAAGTCCGAAGATCGCCTGGAGGCAGGACTATTTTTTTTCTTTTTCTCTCTATTTATCACCTAAAAAGCTCCCGAGCATGAGCTATGAACTTTCTCGTTCCGGTGAGTAAGAGCTGAACTAAGTAGGTTCTGAAAGCCGGGCGGAATGCAACACCATCAACAGAGGATCCGGATCTTCACTACAAAACCACGTATGATGTCTTTTTGTAATAATACTTTAATATGTCTTTAAAACTTTAAAAGAAGTGATATTGTTTATCACTTATAAGTATTATTCGTTACGAGTTTAATTAGCTCGGGGTCCTGAAGGGACGAAATTTTTTTTTTTACTGTGATATTGTACTTTTTCAAGTGTTTGTATACTATATGTATAGATTAACTCCATCTATCCTAGGGAATGGGGCGTAATTGTCATTACGGTCTATATATGTAGAAATGTGTGTAATTAATACCTTTTTGTGTTCAACAGTATACGTCATATTGTTTGTAAGGTATAACTTTAATAAACCCCTAAGGTGGTATTTATAAGATAATGCCAGTCCGAAGTGTTTTCGGACTTTAACCTTAATTAATTTTTTACCTCCCGGTTATTATCTGGTAGGGGGTAGTGTAGGGGCTAGGGTTATACGGGTATGTTATATGACGAGTGCTGTTGGATGTTGTGTTGCGAGCTCAGTCCGAACCCTTCAGTCCGACGGTAGGTGGCAGCACCTACCCCGGGCTTGGGGTATGGACAGAGGTCGCTATAGGCTTCCGGTCTGCGTGTGCGCGCGCAGGCTGGCTGCCTATATATACCCAGCATCTGACGGTACTCGTCGGTTACTCTGAGCCACGCTGGCAAGGAGACCCTGTGATCAATACGGCTGATTAGCCTACTGACCCGTTCCGAACTCTATAGGGAGTTCGCACACATAGATACTGCTTGTCTAGGTTTTCTGAATAAACCCGATTTGCAACCTGTAACACTTGATCCGAACTGTGTCGACTTTGTTCTTTAATTGATACTCTACCAATATCATAAAGAGACAAAGTATCGTTTATTACATATGTGTATACTAAAGATGATTCATAAATCCCTAGTAGCATAAACGGCCAATCATGGCCTTCTTAATTGGCTGTA
This sequence comes from Harmothoe impar, assembly GCA_947462335.1. Classification (NCBI taxonomy): domain Eukaryota; kingdom Metazoa; phylum Annelida; class Polychaeta; order Phyllodocida; family Polynoidae; genus Harmothoe; species Harmothoe impar. The sequence goes on along the minus strand of OX381721.1, from coordinate 15,420,541 downwards.
GAAATCTACATGGTTGGTTAGGATAAGTACAACCAATAGGAAACTGACCATTCTGTCCGTAACTCTCAGACAGCCCTGTGCTTTATCTGAGAGTTACAACCGTAACTACATATAATTGGCCCTTGTTCCGCACCTGAGAGACGTGGACCAGGTGGCCCTAAGTATAACAAAAAAGGAACAATTACAAAAAACAAGGAACTGAATATTTCATATTGTTTGAAGTATTTATTGTAATATAACACTTGTAAATATTGTCATTCTTCCCTCACTGACCATTATGGCAGAACATGTTATACCTTTACATGAAATTTTGGTCAATAAACCTATTCAAAAAAAATCTGCGGTCAGCCTTTTTAATAAACAACCTATTTCCACAAATTCTGGCTGTAAAATACCCCCTTATTAAGGCAAAATATATTTAGTTAATGTTGATGTAGCATTTTTTTATTATATATATATATATATACATATATTATATATATATATATATATATATATATATATATATATATATATATATATATATATATATATATAATATATATATGCTTAGTTGCTAGGGTACTGATCTTCGTGTGAACAAGGCATGTCAGTGTACCACCTCCTTGTATGTCATCCATGCACATGTTACTATGGAACCACAGATCAAAGGCCGAAATTAGACCCCATATTAGTGATTTTCGCGAAGGTTTGATGGAAAAATGACCCCATATTTCTAGATTCCACTGACATGCGAATTCAGGGAGAATGAGCCCTTTTCTTAGCATTTTTCGAAGGCACATGGTGTCCGTTCTCAGACGGAAGTGCGGGGACCAGGAACAAAACAGGGTTGGGTCGGCTTTCAGCTTACATTCTTACTGGGAATCCCCTCACATCTGTAGGGAGGTCGAATTTCAAAGCAGCCCACACATATCAATGAGGTCGGTGAACAAAAACATTGATACATATATCATTTCTGCTTTCACCGAGGAGAGGGGTATAGTGGAGATGAGTAGAGGATAGAGTTGGGGGGGGGGGGGAGGCCAGTCTCTTCCAATCGCCCACCAAGGGGGAGGGGGTAGGGGACAGACTCCGCTTTGGTTATTATGTCTGAACATGAATCGATTCCGTGGGAAATGGATTTTAGGCATAGCTTTTTTTTCTCTCTCATCATTCATTACCCTTAATAAGAGGTTTTTAAAGTCCCTTGATTGGTGATCTTATATTCCTCAATTTCAAGTGAAGAAGGTGCTAATTTATGTATTTTCTTGATTTATTTTCCGTGAATAGGGTACCAAATTTGAGGTGATGTTTACACATATTAGATATATAAAGGATAGGGAGTCTTCCGCCCAGTCAGTCGCGCCCAGTAGGCACAAAACATTGAATCAACATTGATAAATGGTTGTCAATCTTGATTCAATGTCAACGTTGAACTGAATTTTGTGCTCACTAGTCGCCTGCATGGGGGGCTATATCTACAGTATTGGCCAAGTGACGGTTCTCCCACTTTTACATGTGACAGTTGTTACCGATATACATGTATATTTAACCAATAATGTATGGCTAACAGGGTCACCAGGGGTTGTATCGATGGATATTGTGACTGCAGAGGGGTTTTCGGCGACCTGGCGACCTGGGCCGTTTTCTAGGCGACTTTTCGACCTGGACCATTAATTTATGTGACCTGCGACCTGTTGTTTTGAAATGGCCATACTAATATATAATAAAAAAGTGACCTCCGACCTGGATATTTTTGCAAAAAGAGCGACTTTGCGACCTGTAGCCCTTAAAAGAGGCGACTTTGTGACCTGAGGGGGGGACCCCTCTGCACCCCCGATATTAGCACGAGTGCGTAGCATGAGTGACGATATCCATCTATACAACCCCGAGTGACCCCATTAGCCATCCATTATTACGTTTATTATGCGATTATTCGATTGGAATGTCTTTATTCACCTTATCTAGGTCCTAATTTCGCCATTTTGAAGGATATATACGTAGACTAGATCGAGCAAGGTGGGCGCCATATTGATTTTGACATCCCACCAACCCTGGTCTCTGATTGGTCGAGCTGAGCTGGGAGCATTCATTATTTCAAATCGACTAAACCACTATACGAGTGTACTCACGCCGCGCGCCTTGTTGTTTTTATGACTAACCACTCCCCCAGCCTAACTTATAACCAGCGTTTCCCTCCTCATTTACCATGGCCAGAAATGTATGGCGGCTAGCACACTCACCTCACACACCAGAGGTCCCTGGATCGAACCTGGGTCGTATCGAACCATTTTCAAAGTGCATATATATAAGTAAAGAAATGGCCCTAAAATTATTTTAACGAATAAGTAAGTAAAGTCCAACACCTACTGTTATAATTTTAAAAAATTATTTTAAAAAATTGATATCAGGAGAAGTTATAACAAAAAGTGTAAAAGTTGCTGTATCTCTGTTAATATAAGAGCTAGAGGGCTGAGAATGTACCTATAGACTTCTTGTTTTAACCCCTTCTTCTGTATGGCCGGATTGGCAAGGCGCGTAGAGGCTTCGGCTTCCAGTCTTGGGGTCCTGAGTTCGAATCGGCATGAATCTGCGGATTTTATGGGTGACGAAATTTCGGAATTGCTCAGTACCACCGGAAAAGTGCCGATATCCACCGGAAGAGTGCCGATTCCGGTGCCGATATCCACCGGAAGAGTGCCGATATCACTAGATATCAGGACGGGGATATCACATAAAAAGCACGATGAGTCGCCCGATCGTATAATAAAGGCTATTAATAGTATAGGCGCCAGATTGTTAACCCCCTCTTGAGGGCTAGGGGGTGGCTAGGGGATCACCCGGGTAGATTATGAAAATAACTGTGTGTACACGTCTCGCAAAAGCAAATCGCTTGTCTACCAGCAATACTTACAATGGAGAGGAAGCACATATCTATAAACGCAGGTCGGAGTTCAACACAGATCGTTTTGTAGAAAGTGTTTAATATTTAAACTAAAATACGTCATATCTCTGGTGATGGACATGATGTACGATATAACATAGCGTAGGCAGTGCTTGTTGCAGACCGTTACAACTAACTCCTTTAATATATCAGTAATAGATCGTATGTCGTGTCTCTGGTGTAAACATATCATATGTACAATTGACATGAATAGAAAACTAAATGAAATGTCTAAATAGTGTATAAAAACCACGTGTCCGTCAATGATGAAAGGCTGACGTCAACTGACCAGCTACTTCAGATTCCCTTTAATTGAAAGGTACATAGACAAAGTGTCAGGGACACGAGGTCCTAGACGTGCCCAGATCCCAGCGAGTGAGGAACTATTCAAATGCAGCTCACAAATTTGGTCTTGGCATCGATTACTGTATATAAAAAAATAGTCTTAAATATATCAAAATAGCATTAACTTAGTGATGGCACAGCCCAATGGGGGTATTCCCAGCATAGAATAGGCTTACATGACTCACAAATATGACTTCTGTATTACATAGAAGGTCTAACTTCCAATAAATACACCTGGCGTGCAAGTTGCAGGGTAGCTCCCATCTATACAGGATTGAATATAGTCACATACAATATGAAGGTCTCTGTGCAATATAAGAGCAAATTACATACATGTAGTTGCACAGAATGTATCATTATAAACATTACACCTGGACAACAGTGGTGCTTTGCGTAGTGTGATAGGTATGGCAGCGTTTCTACTGACTGTTGCTCATATTATGTATAACATATATATGTCTAGAACCCCTTCCCCAACCCTAAACCTCTCTTTACAAAACCTGATATAAGATTAAGAGCAGCTTCTACTCTAAGCACAGGTGGTAGCAGAGACAGAAGAAGGCTCATGGGCATTGCATACAGTTGTAACAATTTGATCCTACGAATATTGCACATACATATAAATTCCATATCCTTTCATCATTCCTCGTTTTATAGTGTCAGTAAAGAGGTTAATAGTATTACGTTCAGATCTAAAAAGAGATTCATTTACTGGAACTTAAAGCTATTCCATTTAGAGCTACCAAAGGATTTAAGTTATAAACAAGTATTTAAGGCCACTTCAGAACAATCATTAGCTTTACAGACACTGCCCGAATCAGTTAAAAGAGGCCGAATCATTGGGAGAGAAGAATGAAAAGAAATCGAGCATATATAGATACAAAAATTTTAAAGGGACCTCCCCCATTTACCAAAAACGATTAAATAATATTTAGCTTTGCTTTTATCATTAAAGTGTACAGCTGAATTAAGCGGCCTAATGGCCACTGTCCACTGAGCTCTAATCGGCCAAAGTTATAAAGGAAATGTATGGGCTTAGTCGGCCGAAGTTCCCCAGTGGACGGTGGCCATAACCAGTTGAATTTCTCTTAAACGTTAACACCTGAGATTTAACAAAATACCTATAGGTCTTTGTTGTCAAGTTTGAACGATTCAGCCTCTACCTGTACAATCACGCCATAACAGGCTTCCTGAACAGTAGGTCATTCACATTTTGTATACCTGTATGATCACCCTTTATCTGGACGAGAGCAGTGACCGTTTAAGCTTTTTAAGTAATTTAAATCATACAAACTTGCAAAAAAAAAGTCCCAATTGATGTTAACCAGAAGAACACTATCAAACCTCACAGACTAGAAGATATATTTTAACAATGGTGGACAATGAAAATGAACACCGGCGATAAAATGAACATTGTATTGTAGACCTCACAGTCAGCTCTCTCCCTTATGGCCACCGTCCACAGAGCATAAACTAGGGCACATCGTCGGAATAAGGCCCTACTTACAATATTTGTAAACATACTTCGGCAACTATGATGTGTCCATCAATGTGTCCACTCAGTGGATGTTGAAAATGACTATTTGATCGGCCGATGTAAAACAGGCAATAATAGCCATAGGATCGTAAGAATGAAAATCGCTAAGCAATCTGCGAAGTTCTCCCCCACCCACCCTGCTCTGTCGTCACTTTGCCATACTATTTACACAGCCTCTATACGGCCGCAGAGGTTTAATACGGCCGTCAGAGGTTGTTATACGGCCATCAGAGGTTGTTTTACGGCCGACAGAGATATGATTGATATGATGACAGGTTTGATATTATCGGCCGTTTATGTCTTACCTCCGTTTTCGTCAACAAATTGTACATCGGCCGATTAAATAGTCATTTTCAACATACACTGGGTGGACACATGGATGGACACATCATAGTCGCCGAAGTATGTTTACAAACATTGGTGGAAAATCAAAATAAATAAAGCCTTATTCCAACGATATGCCCTAGTCTATGCTCTGTGGACGGTGGCCATCACCAAAGGTTTCCCTGCAGGTCTATATTTACAGTTTGTTAAACGCTTGATTATGCTTGGAAACTGATTTGATATTATCCTAGTAGTTTGGTCCTCAATAAGAACTCCAGGCAGGGCAGGGGTGCAGGTGCCATGTCGCTTTCACCCATGTAAGATGATGCATTGTTGCCTTGTCCCAAATATGATAAGCTGGGATGATAAAGCCTTGTCACCTCTCGTATATAAGATATGGGCCTTGTCCCCTGTCCCTAACACCAAAGTGTCTTGTCCCTTGTCAATTGAGATAAAATGAGGCCTTGTTGCGTTGTTTCCTTTACCCGTCCAGGGCTCTTCACTATAAGAAGCATCCAAGACCTGGTTATGATGTGTATATGCTGCCCACCAGCAGGCCAGTACGGTTCTTTGCTGGCCACCATCCACTGGGCTCTAATCGGCCGAAGTTATATAGGAAATGTATGGGCTTAATCAGCCGAAGTTCCCCAGTGGACGGTGGCCATAAGCGTCCCTATGCTGTGTAGATACGTCTATATATACACTTATTGTGTCCGTATGGTACCTCTATACACTCAATGTCCCCTGTGCACATCCAATAAATAGCTCCTCATCATTACACACATCGGTAAATGTGCCCCCTCCGCTCATATCTGAAAAGACAAGCACAAATCACGGTCACTTACAAAGAGGAGAAATATGGTCAGATACTTTGAGTAACGTCATAGTCCAAGCAGGTCCGCTGGCGTTGTCTCCAAAATACCTCATTCTCCAGAGTCAAGCCTTTTAGTGAGGGTCAGGCGATGCTGGCTTATCTTTTTCGATGCTGGACTCTCCTCACAAATGACTGAGGAGTCAGGCAATACTGCCCTCTATTGAGTATTTCTTTCATACCCCGACATTTTCAGACTTTCCTGCCACACTGAAATGCTTACCCATGGGAAGTGAGTTGTTTTGTAGACCATTTTCTCTGTGTATTGCATACTGTATGGTGAAGGTTACGCCCATAGTTTGTTTTAATCCTCCCAAATACAAGTTCATATCGGTCTTTAAATAACCATGAGATGAAAGAAATATGTGCCTCTACATGGCCCTCTTAAAAATCGACACGGGCGACACGGCCCTTTTAAAAATCGACGGACATGGAAAAATTGAGTAGACTGTTTGGCAATGTATGGGATAAAAATCTACACGGGCGACATGGTCCCTTACCTGAAAATAGCGTTGGTGATATGGTCAAAAAGTTTGGGTACCCATGTAGAGGCACAAATATATATACAAGAGAAATAGTAAAGACAATGTCAGGCCTAGTAATAATCTGTATGAGAGGTGGCACACAATGGTTGGCACAATAGGTAGAGGGCTATACCTATAGTACACCTTAGCAGAGCAGGGAAACACAGAAGTGCACAGGTTTTAACAAGACCTCAGTTTGGAGAGTGAGTATAGGCTATAGGGTACCATGGGAAGGTATGCAGCTAAAGGTCAGCGATCATCTTTGCACGTCCCAATAGAGTCTATACAGAGAGGTGGTGCTATCTAGGCTATGTTGTGTGCAATATCTCTCTTGTGAGACATGCAAAGATGATTGTCTTTGATTGGCCACGTGTGTATGCTGACTGCACTGTAAGAAGTAAGTACTGTACACCTACAGCAAAAGTTGCTGGCAACTTTTGTTCCAGTAGATTTTGCTGTAGGTGTACAGCAACTGACTTGCTGTAAATTTACAGCAACTTCTACTGTAAATTTACAGCAACTTCTACTGTACATCTACAGCAAAAGTTGCTGGCAACTTTTGTTCCAGTAGATTTTGCTGTACATGTACAGCAACTGGGTGCTGTAAAGTTACAGCAACTTCTACTGTAGGTTTTGTATTGTTGTTCTCATCAATTTATATCAATTGATATGCATGCATGAAGAGTACTTTCCTGCATAATAGTTCAATCTCAGCTAGGATAATACACACTACACAATGTAATGGTTTAATCCTGCTTCAATACAGCTGAACCGTATGTGATACCAGCTTTTCCCCAGTCCGGGCACTTAAGCATTTAACTTTTCCCACCAATGTGGTGTCTATTATATACTTTTGCTGTTTTTTTGTATTATTCAACACAATTATGCAAATATTAATACACTTTATGATAGCTGCATTCAGTCTCTCTCATCCATTCTTATTCTGCGATGTCTTGAGAGTTTGTGAGGTGTTATTTGACTCCGGAAAGGGTTGGGTGGAATAATTAATACAGAAATGGTCTACTGCTGCCACCTAGTGGCGGAAATCTACAGCACAATGTACTGTAAATGTACAGCAACATTGCCGGAGACCCAATTTACAGTACATAATGCTGTAATTATACAGCAAATAGTGCTGTTATACCAACTACAGCAAAACGTGCTGTAAATGTACAGCACATTGTGCTGTTTAAATACAGTAACTTCTTACAGTGTGGAGCACATCCCCGGAGCACATCACGTGAGGCGTTGGCTCTGTCCTCGGAATGTCGCTTGTTCCTGGTGCCTTATTGATAGATTCCGAGCACAGAACCAATATGGCAGAGCACACCCAACCCCGAAGCTTGTGGCTCGCTTGTTACAAGTGTGATAATGTAGCAGGGGGGGGGGCATCTATTGACGGTCTGATGGACTCTCTGTTGTGGCACGCACAGCGGGGGGGGGGGGGGACGCCATATCACCCCCTGAAGCATTACCATCTCCTAACTACATAGCACATGTGAGAATCCATCTTATTAAAGAAGAGTATGTCATGTCAGTGCAGTCCAGTCGGGGAGAGAAAGCAGCAGCGGCGCAATTTTGAATTTCCTGCGGATATTTACGACTGAACAAGCTATAACGTGTCCCTCTGGACATAAGCCTACACTATCTGTTGGACTTACGTTGAAGTGCAGTTAGTGAGCTTGATGTTGGAGTGACGTTGTCAATAGATGACGTCAATTGTACATGTAACCATGACATCCACCCTGTCGGCGGTGTCAACTGGTAATAAAGACACAAAGGGAGACCCAAGATTGCAAGTGACATTATCCAGCTAAAATGCCACCTATAGACCTAGATATGTATGAGCGTATGATCTTTGAAGATTTGAACATTAGTATGAAACAATAGAAAGTAAAGGACAAAGACAACTCGATCCAAGCTATTGAACTTGGGGTTGACAGACAAAGAGCAGTGACATGACATTGGGCCTATATTTGGTTGTTAGGTTGAGGAGCATGTGTAGCACAAATAAAGAGACGGCTGTGAAGTAAAAGGCAATCTAACAACTCTGTGATAGATCAATGAACCGTTAAATGATGTACATGAACCATTCAATGGCTAACCTGACAATCCTGAATCAGCAAAAACCAAAGGTACCCAAGCCTAGATCAGAGAACAAGGCGACAGACCAACAATGGGGCATGCCCATCTCGTGGGGTGTAAAGTATGCATATAGTGAGCATGAAAACAGCATTTAAGTTAACGCCTTCGCGATTGCACCACAAGGATGATTGCATAATATATTATTTTAGTTCTATGTCACAAAAGCTATGTCTCAAGTAAGACATTGGAAACAAGGTGTGTATCTGGATCTGAGCTACAGGCACATTCCCACATGACCATTACGCGGTATGATGTCACTCACAATCCATGATCACTCTATGTATCATGGGTACTCAACTAACAAAAATAAGTCATTTTACATCAAAATAATGTGTTTAACGTTATACAACGTTTTTTTGTTTACTGGGTAGGGTCTTGAAAGTAGTGCCATGAATTTTGATACTTAATTGAAAAGGAGAGGGGGCAGGGAGGATCGGACAGCAGGCAATGAGACCTGACAAAGTAATAGCCTTCGGTCTCAGAGTGGTTCTCAGCAGCAATACAGCCCAGTGAATAGGGTGAGTTATAGTGGAAATGGCTATTCACGACCTGTAAACTGGTACTGAGCACTGGTTTGGAGGCCTGGTATTGGGGATAGGTTGGAATTAATTGTTATGGACACCGGTTGGGGGGAGGGGTTGGCATAAGGATGTATAGCATTAACCGCTAGCAGTTAGCTACCCACAAAAAGCATACCGTTTCAACGCACTGATGGGGAGTATGAGGTAGAGTGTCAGTTGCAGGGACCGGCAGCCTATTTGAGGCTATGATGGACAACTTAATTCTAGGCTTGTAGATGGACAATCACAAACGCAAAGATGGTATATACTAAAGATACAAGAATAGTGATGATGCAGAGGAGAGCAGAGAAAGGCCTATATAAGACTGCATCTGCCACACCAAGTGATGGTTATGGTATATGGCTGACAGCAGAACGGGGAGCAGTGTCAAACGTCGTAGTATACGTGTCAGTAGCAGTCATCTGAGAGCAGCTGTCAACATAGGGTAAGTCTGGAAAGGTAACTCACACTGCAGAATGGTAGCCTATAGCACATGACCTCAGAGAAAAGGAGTACTTCTATGAGGAAATTATCCAGTGGAATTCTACTGGCTGGGAGATGAGCCAGGAGTCACACGAGAAATACCGACCCTTTTGGGCAAATATTCAGCTTCAAATACCATGATGGATATGGGGTTGAATAATACATATAAAAACGATGGAAACCCTTTGTTGATAATATGCAACTGAAGATAAAATAAATCAAAATACAAATGAAATTTTATTTCTTAGAGGGCCTCTGGTTTTGAGGACACGGATGTATTGGATAGAGAGGCATGTGGAGCCTGTGAGCTGGAGATACTTACAATGTCACTATGCAAGAGGTCCCTGTGTAGAAGTGGAACGGGGTAGGGTGAGTCACTGTCCGACTCGCGGGAGATGCTGCTCCCCACACTACTATGCGCCGAACGCTGAAATAGGAACACGAATTACCATCATTTTCATTTAGGTATTGAGTAGTGATTATTATACTGTAGTCTCAAATCCCTTGGCAATCAGGATCTACCCTGTAATGTATATAATATTATCAGCTATTGCATGAACTGATATTATGTTTGTGCTTTTGGATTGTCCCATTGTATCAGTTATCTCTATACTGACATGTTTTACATATTTCTGTGTTTATTGTATGCCATCGGCTATTGTCCGAAGAACATCATTTGTACACAAATTATGGCCAGGATAAAAGACCTTTTCAAAGTCAAAAGCATTTCTCCCCAGGACATTCTATTAAAAAATTCTTTGATAACACAGGGTTTTGTCACTTTTTAAGGATGATTAACATTTTGACTAATATGTCAGCTTTGTTGTCAGGGTTGCTTACCGGTACCAGCAGCATCTGTGTGGTGAGGAGGGATGCTACCACGTTGCTAGGGTTACGGCGTCTCTGGGCCAATGAGAAGGTGGCCTGGAAGCGGTCCATGCCGCCATCTGGTGGCATCTTGCTGAAGATGCGGAAGTCGACCGACACTCCCAGACCAAAGTCCTTGTAGAGCGCCTCTGATGGCAGAACCTGAAAAGATACAACAGGAACATCACATGTGGAACCTGTTATAGATAAACATGGATAGACAAAACTTCACACTCTTGACATATATGAAAAAAGTTGTACTTGGGACATTCATGGCTTGGCAGCAATTTGATCTCTTTATGGTGGGAAGGTGGACAGATTCAATACCACTATTGTTATCACCACAGTGTTTGATTTCAATTTGAATATCTTTTTAAGTGTACTCACTTCTGCAGTTTTTATGTATCAAGCTTGCCAAGCCATTATAGAGTGGAGTACTTACCTTGACCCTTTGGCCATCGTGTATACGGTAGGACCACTGCGGGGTGTCTGCGCTGACTAGGATCACCTGCCAGTCCTTCTCGTTGACCATCCTGACCGGCAGCGGCTCGCTGATACACAGTCCACCCGCCTCCTCCTCCTCCCTCTTACGCAGGTGCTGCAACATGAACCACACACACCTGTATTGTACACAGTCCTCCCTGCTCCTCCCCCTTAGCCATTTACTTGGTATTGTTATAAAATGCTTTCTTCAGGGAAATTTGACAAATAAGTCCCTTGTAGTCTGGGGGAAGGCCCAAAATGAGCAGTGCATATCCTCTCGACTCTTCCGACACCGCTGGTGGATATTGCCCAAATAAATAGGGCTCGCTGTAGCTTCAGGCTGTGTCTCACGAGATCGGGCCAATGTGAAAGTCTTTGACCGGGTGCCATCTTTGACCGGGTGCCAGTTTTGACTGGATTGTTGGAAAAGGGTTTATTTAGGGCAGATGAAGGTATGAATGGGCTACTAATAACAAAGACTTTCACATTGGCTTGATCTCATGAGACACAGCCTTCAGTGAACGGTCACAGGAATGAAAGAATGAAATAACACCTAATATTAACATGATCTTTATAAATGAACCCACTCACCTGAATCGCTTCCCGAAAGTTGTCTATGAAGAAGACTTTAATATCCACCCCACAGTTGCCTGTTTCCTGGCCAGGTTCCGGTTCACAAGTCTGTGGTGGCAGTGGGTAGGCGAACACCATGGCCGCCACCTTGAGTGGCTTCTTCTTCCGGACCCCGCTGCCAACCACACAGAACAGCCCTGGGACGTAGGCACTGACGTACACAAAGTCTGTGTCATAGCGGTACGTCACGTCAGCGTCTGTGTTGACGTTGTGCATGTCCTGGGTGCCGTCAGACCAGTCCAGCTTGTTGATGTTATTCTGTGTGGTACCTGTAATGTGATGGGTAAAATTTTGTGGTCCAACTGTGTGTCATATCGCACAATTGATCGATTGAATTTATCTTAATTAGACTGATTATTATTCAGACTGATTATTTAGACTTTTATGTGCCTGCTTACATATACATGTCCCACATTTTGTACTGCATTCAGCAGCATAGTCAAGGAATTGGCATAAGGCTTTACTTATGATTAGGTAATAGAAAAAGATGTAATAGTGAGAAAAAGAGAGGAGTTTGGCAGATGTGGATGCCCTTTGGATGCAATATTTTAGGCTGTACTGCAGCTTAGCACATGTGGTCCACAGTCCTGCTGTGTGGATTTGAATATGATGAATTATGATCATGGCAATGCCAAAATAAAGTTGTGAATTGAATGACGTAGAGCATGTCTACTAACACTAAGGGGCCATTCAAATATTACGTAACACAATTTTGGCCACTTTTTGACCCCCCCTCCCCCCTTGTAACACACTGTAACAAAATGCCAGACCCCCCCTCCATAATTACGTAACACAGGCCTGTACCCCCCCCCCCACATCATATTGCCCCCCTTCTTTGACCTATGATAACGTAGAGCTTTTTGGCTAAAAAGGGGCATAATGTTTTTGCCCCCCCCCCTTTAAACTATAGTAGCGCGCAGCTTTTTTTGCTAAAAAGGGGCTTACATTTTACGCCCCCCCCCCTCAAGAGGAGTCAGAATTTTTTATGCTGCCCCCTCAGGATGGGTCCGAAATTTTTACGCCCTCCCCCCCAAACCCAACCCCCCCCCATGTAACTAATAAATGAACACTCCCTAAGGCCAAAAAAAAAAGAAGGTGTGTTTCAGGCAACATGGTCAGAATTTCTAGGGTAGGTAGGTCGGATTTTTTTTTTTTTTTTTTTTTTTTAAACATAGAGAGAACCAGGAATGAGTCGCGAATCGACAAATCGACTTGCGACTCACCAGAATGATTCAATAATTCCTCTATTGACTAGGAACATCAAGAAGTTATTGCATATTCCTCTTTAAAAGCCATTTTCTGAAGTTAATCAATTATTCAGGCCTCTGAGGTCACTGAGAGCTTGTTTTTTCTCCAAAGAATTTGTAAAAATTGAGAAAAATAAACAATAAAAAAAATAAAATAAAATAAAAAACTCCAAAATTGGGAAAAAAAATGCTAGGGTCGGCCCTTTTTTAAATCTAGGGTCGGGTTGCCTGAAACTCACCTTTTTTTTTTTGGCCTAACTGATAAATGAACCACAGACCACAGGTGCAGGGTATAGATTTCCTCAAAGTCTGAAACCAGGTGAAACTGATTTATCCCCCCTCCCCTCCCAACACCATTATAACCTCCTTAGGGAGTGGTCATTTTTTAACAACAGGGGGGGGACCAGATAAAATTGGACCCCTTGAATGGAGGGGGACCAAAAAATGTTGGACCCCTCTTGAGGGGGGGACCAAAAAAATGACACCCCTTTTTAACGGAAAAGCCTGCGCATTACTATAGCTCAAAGGGGTCGGCCGCGCTCAATTTCAACCTGCCTGGAGGGAGGGACTGAAGGATTTTCAACCCCTCTTGTGGGGAGGACCAAAAAAATTCCGACCCGCTTGCACGACAATCCACCGACCCCCCCAACCCCTTTTGTAAAATTACCCCTCCCTTAGTGCAAAAAGAGGAGACCTGAGGTTGTGCATCCTCTACCCTGTCCAGTGTTCCAAGATCGGATCGGGGTCAGGAGATCGGGGTCACAAAATCAATACCTTTTTTTGGCAGGGCAGGTAGGGGGGAGGGCCAAAATTTTGTAAACAATATTACAGGGATGAGGTGAGAGAAACATAATGTTGCTGAGACCTGGCTGTTAGGTGGTGGTGCATTTTCCCAAATTAGAGATTTCTTTCTTGTATATATATTTTTTTGAGAATTGTTATGTAACACTTGGCTAGACCCCCCCCCTCCCCCCTGTAACACTTTGTAACAGACTTCATGACCCCCCCTCCCCCCCTATGCTGTTACGTAATATTTGAATGGCCCCTAACCACCCAGGAAACTAAGACCACAGCTAATCTGCCTCCCTCGAATGAGACAACAGCATAGTGCTTCAAAGGATTCTTTCCTCTGACATGAATGCAGCTCTGGCGAGGAACTCATCAGTACTGCATTTATGCATCATGCCAACTCTAGGGTTGATACACTGCTGAAGGGTCTGCATCCAGGATAAAGGACACAGCACATTAAAGCTCTATATGCAGTCCTTAAAAGGTACAGAAAGCTATACGATTGCCATGATTACAGCACAAAGTGTTTGGTGCCACCTACCACTGTAACGGAGCTGCAGTGTCCAAGCCGACTCAGTGGTGAGGTGGGCCCGGTGAGGGATGCGTACCTCTATGGACTTGTTAAACCGCACCACGTTAGGAGACGACAGGATTAACAACGGACTCAGCTGGATCTGTGATGGGCAAATGCTAGCAGGATTAGTAACTTACACATTGAATAGGCTGGGTTTGGCCAATGCTTCTTGTCCTGTAGGGACCAACGAGCCGGAACCGGAAAGTATGATGGGAGAGGTCCAAGAGAAGTCCCATCATATCTTCCGGTTCCTGCTCATTGGTCCTTACATATCAAGAAGCACTGCCCACACCCAGTAGAAGTTCAATTTCAATATAAACACAGAGGTTTTCGCTCGGATTGCCTGTTTGCAGTTGGGCAAAACTGAGCTGGGTTTCATGTTGGGCAAATGGCTGGGCTGAAGTGTGGCCCTGACCAGGCTGCCCGATTTGGGATAAGACCAGTTTCAAAGTTTCAAAGTGGGCTGCCCGATTTGGGATAAGACCAGTTTCAAAGCGGGCTTCCCTTTTGGGTTCATGTTGGGCAAATGGCTGGGCTGAACTGTGACCCTGATCGGGCTCCCTTTTTTGGGCTCAGATCAGTTGAGAAAGTGGGCAGCCCGCTTGGGGCCACATCAAAGCCCAGTGCCCTAAACCGACAGGCGCCCATTGGTTAGCCCACTCCGGGCCACACTTGCAAACATGGTGTGGCCACGCTGTGTTTGCTACTAGGGTGATGCAGATAGATTCAAGCTGCACTGGGTGTGTCTCATAACCCCTCCCCCAAAACAATACCCTTCGGGTTAGATATTGGAAATGCTGCATTTTTGATGTAGGTGTTTAAAACAGATGTTTCCAATAGAAAGTGTTTCCTGTGACTTATATAATGAATAAGTTATTAACTACTAACCTGGTCGTTTCTGCGTGCCACATTGAGTGGGTTTGCGCCCAGAGCCACCTTCAGGGAGTTCTGGCTGCTGGCAGAGCGTGGTAAGGTGCCTGCTGGGATGTTCACCACAACATCAGAGTCTGGGAGACTCCAGTCCAATCTGCCTGCAGGCGCGGCAGCCCCACCCCGCACAACTCCCCCACCAATCCCACCCACGCCACTCACACCATGCGTCTCTCTGTCTATCTCATGCTCCAGACTTAACAAGGCCTGTTCACGAGGGGAGATGGTGGGTTTGGGTTCAGAGAAGGAGTTACAGACAAAGGGTGTGGCCAAGAAGTTAAGAGCGGACTGTGCATCCTGTGAGACAGTCCCCTCCTTAGTCTGGAAGAAGTCCCCTAGTGGGTCATTCTGGAACAAGGCATACTTCTGGTTGTTCATAGCAACCGTAGCCGCATCGTTCTGAGAATAAGTAATCTCCCTGTTCTCTTTCCATCGCTGTTTTTGCTTCCTGTACACAAAGAATCCTATCAAAGCGGCAATAAAGATGCCGAAGCAGAAGCAGGCCACTGCGGGAATGATGACATTCAGGTCAGAGCTGTCTCCCTCTGGTGGCAGCGGCCGGAACATGAAGCCCTTCAGTTTTGGGGGACTGTTCGGGTCGGTAAGATTGCCCTCTGCTGCCCCACCTCCTAGCGAGCGCAGAATGTCTCCATGCTCTGCAAGCAGGTCATTTGTCTTGTTGTGGAAGTCGTCATTCCCATCGTCCATCTTGTCGGGTGGTTCTAGAGGCTATCTAAACATTGACTTGGCGGTAACCATGCAGTGTTATGTTGGTTGCTACGGAGGCAGCCGCCATGTTGGTGATGTGAGTGATGCCCGGATGTCGCCCATAGTCCATGACTGTGTAGGGAATGGCTGACCGTATACACAGCCTCTTCATGCTGTCTTCATTCTGTAAGGAGACAGTCTTATGTTAACAACAGTTATGATAATGACGAATACACTCTACTTGCTCTGTTCACACTGCAGCCCAGAGATAAGTGGGGGGAGGGGGTCGTTGTCTCGAACAAACCACCCCACCTCCCTTAATGATGCTAGCTTTAAAGGGGACATCATAGACTTCAAGCTTTTTTTTTTGCGGCTTTTCAATCGGACAATTATATTACTAGTAAACATTCTCCCAGGTAGCAAGGGTATATCGGCAATGATCAATTCCATCACAATCATTATACCAACCATTGCCCATTGTAGGTAATGCATATAATATATTATTGGTTCAACATACAAATTACAATGATGGCCCACCCTTGGCAATGCTGATAATGGACCATTATTTGGTTGGCCGCTGGCTCAGAGCTGGTCTAAGCTTAATATTGCTGATATTGACCCAGTGTTGGAATATTCCAGGGCCATCACATTATTTCCGATGTTGGACCAACTTCAATTCCAACTACACTGGTCCAATATTGGCTGTGCAATCTCCATCAGGAGGAGTCAATGTTCCTGAAGGGGACTGACAGGTTGGCTCCTACTTTGCCATCATATTGGGTAATAAATGTGATCCCCAGGGTCCTGTTGCTCCACAAATTTGCGGACACCCACAAATTTGCGGACTTCCGTAAATACACTCTACATATATTTATGGAGCTCCGCAAACATAGGCCTATATGTTTTTTTAGTAATCAAGCATACAAATACGGACATCCGTAAATATTTGCGGAGCTCCGCAAATTCATGGAAGCAAATTTGGGGAGCTCTTCAAATGTGTGGAGAAACAGCATCCTGTGTGCTCTACATGTTTAAAGGTCAAAGGAAGTTCATGGATGAAATCCAATATTTAAAAGTTTCATTTACTGCATGACACCATTGAGAATCTGTCAAAAGTAACTTGAAGACACGCATGTCCCATTTTGTCCTAAAATCAACCTTTGGCCACATCAGTTTTTGCATGCCTCAGAAATTCCCCAACCCTTTACATAGCATAAAACTACATGTGCTATTCTATCCAAAGGGTATTTGGGAACAGCTGTGAATTTCTTTTTACAATTTTAGCCATTTCTGTTTCATTTGAAATATAACCCAATCAGCAGCTAGAACTCCCTTTAGCGCAGACCAGAATACCATATGACTAGGTAGATGACACCATTCACTTCCACGTGACCATAGGCAGTTTGGTCATGGCTATATTACTCTGCAAGAACTCAGGGGCGGATCCAGGGGGGGGGGTCCTGGGGGTCCGGACCCCCCCCTTTTGGTCTGCCCATAAGACTATTCAAATAGACTTTGCCGAGGGTGGACCCCCCCCTTTTGGCCCACCCCTGATGTCCACCCCAATATGTGCTATACAGTGCATCAATTGACATCAATATTTTCAAAATTTTCTCAAATCTTCTAGACCAGAATGCTAGAGAGTGTACCAATTGACACCTATATTTTCAAAATTTTCAGAACCTCCACTCCCAGATGTCTATTTAGAAATGGCACCATGTACCTGATGCAGGAGCAGATTGAGGGGGGGGGGGTGCAGATCCCTTCCCTTTTTATACATATAGACAGCTGGTAGACCCATAAGGATGTCCACCAGAAATCCAGTATACATTGTACAAACACAGAACTTGTATGTGCAGACTCATTGAAATTTGATTGTCCAACTACAGAAGGTGGCAGGGCACATGAGGTGGTTAGATCCAGCATGTTTACACTGCTATAAGGGAGTGTTCATTTTTTAACAACAGGGGGGGGTTGGTGAGTTTAGGGGGGGGGGGCGTAAAATAACTTGACCCCTTCCGAGGGGGGGGGCGTAAAATAACTTGACCCTCTTGAGGGGGGGGGGCGTAAAATAACTCAACACCTTTGGAGGGGGCGCGCTTGGTCATTTTTGTGATTTGTCCAGATCCAAAGAAAACTCTTTATACCTTTATGTAATTTCACCATTTGCCCTCTTGATTTTCGAAATTTTCCTGGGGGGGGGGGGGGGGGGGGCATGCCCCCAAACCCCCCTAGTACTGCTGTGACATGTGATTGGCAAATGAACACATAACTATTTCAGTGATGGTTTAAGATGGGGGTAGACATGCCAGGTGTGCCAAAATGCATCAGATTGCACCTTTTGAAGTCAAGAATTTCAAAATTTTCTAAGACCTTTCCATCCCAAAAGCAAAGTTCCATCCCCAATTATAAAGGCCGGCTAGTACAGATCTTAGCTTTGATACAATTCTGGCCAAAATGCACCAGAATGCAGCATTTCAGGTCTAGATTTTCAAATGTTCCCAAACGTTTCCCACTAAAAACAAGCTTCATAACACAGTTGGCCAAAAGGAAACCGAATGCACCATTTCAGGTCTAGATTGTCAAATCTTCCCAAAACCTTTTCTCAAAAAAGATAAGGCCCTAATCATAGAGGCTGAATAATGCAGATCCAAGTTGTACCGTAAATTCTCGCGTAGAAGCCGCGGCTTGTACGCGAGTCAGACTCAGCTTTCTTTTGATACCAAACATGCCTATATAGGGTGCGGCTTATACGAGAGTTTTTAGAAGTATACTACAGTACTAAAATTGCAATACTCAGACCCTCTCTGCGGCTTATATAATTTGCCAAAGTTAGGGGTGCGGCTTATACGCGAGTTAGGCTTATACGCGAGAATTTACGGTAATATATTTTTGGCCAAAATGCAGCAGAAAGCAGTATTTCAACGCTAGATTTCCAATTTTCCTAAAAAACCTTGCCTAAAAAAGAAACAAGTTTACAGCCCCAATCATTAATAATTCAGAGCTGAGCCATAATATATTGTATGCCAAAGTGCATCAGAATGCAGCATTGCTAGTCATAGGCTTTCAAATTTTCTTGCGGTGGCATTCCCCCAAAAAATCCTGGGCTCTGATGTTTTCCTCTTCAGAGTTTGTATATCTGGTGTGCACTGTAGGCCCACATTTGCCAGTAAGATGTGTGTTTTCAACAGGCCAGTCTACCGGTTCATTGTTTTTGCTGGTATAACAGAACAGACCAGACTGCAAAATGAATGTTTGTGGCGTTTAAACCAAAATTAGACATGGTTGGGCACCTCCAAATTGATATTTCAAAATTTACAGAAGTCCCACTATTGCATCAACAAAATTGTTTTATGAATGCACCCTTCATTGGCAGGTAGAGTAACAATTTGCTTATCTAATATTGAAAAAGGTTTGTAGTAATTCCAACTAAAACCAAACAGATTATTCAGTGTAAAAAAGGGAACCCATTGTAGACCTATTAAATGTTGGATGAAATGCTAATGTGGTTTGTATCACACTCCTGTAGTTCTGTACATGAACCTATGTAGTTCTGTCCAAACGACTACCAACTGTTCATATTTTTACACCTTTCTTTAATGGCAGATTTTATTTGCTGCTTGAATATCATTGCAATGAAAATTTAATGACCTAGTCGAAAAAATAATAATAGAGACTATAGTAGTGATCATCAAATGTACCCAGGATGCTTCATCATTCCAGATAGGCTGTTACCAACTGTTCGTTTCAAACTACCGTAAATTCCCGCGTAATACCCGCTCTCACGTATAACCCGCACCCCCATAGAATCCTATAACCCAGCTTTCGATCTGAAAATGTCAATTTTGGTACTATTCTATCGTGATAAAAACCCTCGTATTACCCGCACCCTATATAGGCATGTCTCGTATCAAATCATTGCTGAGTTTGGTTTGCGTACAACCCGCGTGTAGTATGCGGGGAATTTGCGATAGGACTAAACTGCCCTGTTGGTTGACCAGGCCACCGGCTTGGATTAAGGCCATTCATTTTTAACTTGACCTTGAGAGCAATACCTACAAGGAATGATTGAGGCATAATGTTAACGTTTATGGAACATGATACTGGACAGTAATAGATTGTATTGAGTAACATAAAGGTTATTCAAAATTGTCAATTTGTGGGTATACAATCCATTCAGGATTCCACCAACCCTCCTATGAAGATTTCAAAGTGCACATGAATACGCCATTTGACCTCTAGATTCTGAAATATTGCAGTCAGGAGACGGATATGCCACTCTAACCCCCTTCTGAGGCACTGCACTTTGAGTATGGTTGTGATTCCCTGGGAGCTGGCTAGATATTGTGTCCCTAGTAATATTCATGCTTAAATTTGATGAATCCATAGATCAAAATCAATACTTACAATTTGAATATTTAATGGCCATTTCTAGGAGTACATTTACCATAAAAACCTTCCCTTACGACCCCCCAGTTAGGAAAAATATACCCCAAAATAAGTTTGTCTTATTAAAAGGAGGGGTTTTATGGCACCTGCCTTGACGCAACACAGGGATAGGCATTGTAAATAAGGCCTATATCCTATATATCAAGTATAGATTCATTTCTAGGTAACACTGATGCGACACAGCAATGCAATGCAAATTGATGCAGAAAAATTGAAAAGGGGGGGGGGGGCGCAAAATAACTCAGCTCCTCCCGAGGGGGGGCAGATTTTAACTTGGCCCTTCTCGAGGGGGGGGCGCAAAATAACTTGCGTGTGAAAACGAAAAATCACCAACCCCCCCCTGTTGTTAAAAAATGAACACTCCCTAAATGTAGGGGCCACATATACTCCTCCCAATATCTATACCCTACCCCTGGACATCTACCTACTAAACTAAAAATAACTTTGGGGTACACCAGAATGCTATGAAGTGCATCAATTGACATCTACATTTTTAAAAATTTCTCAATCTTGGGATACATACCAGAATGCTTGAATAAATTGCATCTATTGACATTTATTTTCTCAAAAATTTTCTCAGCCTTGGAGTACACCAGAATGCTATAAATTGCATCTATTGACATCTATATTTTCAAAATTCTCTCAGCTTTGGGGTTCACCACAATGCTATAAACTGCATCAATTGACAAATATATTATATCAATTGACAAATACATTTTCTCAACCTTGGGTTAGACCAGAATGCTTTAAATTGCACCAATTGGCATCTATATTTTCATCTTTTTCACAGCCTTGAGGTAGACCAGAATGCTATAAATTGCATCTATTGACATCTATATTTTCTAAATTTGCTCAGTCTTGGGGTTCACCACAATGCTATAAACTGCATCAATTGACAAATATATTTTCAACATTTTCTCAACCTTGGGTTAGACCAGAATGCTTTAAATTGCACCAATTGGCATATATATTTTCATTTTTTTCAACAGCCTTGAAGTAGACCAGAATGCTATAAATTGCACCTATTGACATCTATATTTACTAAAATTTCTCACCCTTGGGGGCATGCCCCCAAACCCCCTAAAATGATCAAAGCATGTCGCTTTAGACGCACATTGCGCTGATAATTTAGGTGTATTAAACTTCATACTTCTGGGGTGGACCCCCCCCCCCCCCTTTTCAAAATCCTGGATCCGCCCGTCAGAACCTACTGTAGACAAACAGCATGGCTATATTACAGTCCAAAAACATACAATAGACAGGCAACATGGCCATATTACAAGCAATGAAGCTTCGCCTTATTATTTCCATAGATAACTCAATCATTGGCCTAATGAGAATTATTAGTGTATACACATTATTTTGATTAAGTTCATTGTTCCCATAGAAACCGACTGGAACTAATGATGATAAAGATGATGAACAATATAGTTTTAAAACCAACACAGCCGAAGGCAAAATCTAAATGAACTCTGTATAAAGGGGGTCTGGATGGGGGTCCCCATGTCGCATGTCGATTTTAAGAAATAGCCATGTCACCTGTCACTTAAATTCCCATCTGCCATGTCGCTGATAAGAACATGTCATGTCCCATGTCGATTTTAAGAAACACCCTGTGTCATGTCGCTTATTTTTTTCCTCATGTCACTAAGCTCCATGTCGAATGTCGATTTTAAGAAAAGGCCATGTCGCCATGTCGAATTTAGTGGTCCATACCCATCTGAAATACAGCATCATACCTACTTGGAAATGACCAGAGCATTACCGGATTATGAAATGTTTAATAATGTTATTGTGTTTAATGGCGTCATAATGACCATGGTCTGTACTGTAAATCAGTACTGTACCAGTTACAGTTGAACGTTTGTAAACAAACCAACGCCCAACACTTAATCACGTGTATGCACCACTCCCTTTTTATCACAAACCCTCTATATACTATTAATGTATACATGTACTATCACATATACCTGTACCCCACCAAGTTACCTACCATTATAATACACACTAGGTCTCCCAATAGGCACCTAAATCCTCCTGGTCCGACTATGGAGATAGGAAGTACACCATGGTCATGATGATTCGGCCGCCATTTCAGCAGTGGGGATCCCCCTGTTGTAGACCTCCTGTGTTAGCAGTATAGCACGGGGTTGCAGTTTACTCCTGTGGCTGCTGCGTCTCAGTGCCCCAGTTTCAGGAGTTTACAGACTAGAGGTGAATGTATACACAGTGGTGGCAGCCTCTATAACCGGCCATGGAGAGCTGTGTGGACAGATTCAAGTCTATAGAACTTATGTACACTAGGGGGTAGACTGTAGACTATACCACCCTGGTGTATGGGGGTAGGTGCCACCCTAGTGGGTGCTGCCTCGTTCCTGTGGAGGAATCCTCCTGGGTCCCACAAACTAGGTCATCCTGCTCCAAACTGGGTCGGGGTCACCCAAGGTCAAAGTCGTGAGTAGGGCAGTAGGACCATCTCCCCACCCAGAGACAGAAGTATTAACCCTTTAAGGGCTGCTGCTGCTTCTGGGCAGCATCTAAAATACCCCTGAAAAAACCGCTGCTGCCATAGGGCAGCAACAGTGCTGCCCTATGGCAGCAATACTACTAACTTGCAGCTCCTGCTATGAAACAAAGAATGAGAATTTTTCAACTAATCCAAAAATATTTAATAAGAGTACTACATCCCTTGTCAGAAAGGTGCAAATTATATCTCCAATACAACTTATTTTACTACTTAGCCACTATCCCAGGGAGCACATACTTGTTAAGTTGCATATTCCCATAGCAAAGGGGCGGTGGTTAAGGCCCAGATTGCAGTTTTAAGGCCGGCAGCTAAAGGGTTAAACAATTTGGTTTTAGAAAATAAGAATCAAGTTTCCTCACTTTTTAATTTAAAATAGATATACGAATTCAAAATTAAATGACTTCAGCAGGTCTGTCCATCATAGGACATATGATTATTAACGATGATAATGATTTTATTCTCGCAAACTCATGAATACATGAGAAACATACATTTAATATAACAGCGCTCTTTCAATGTAATGGTTCAATGGGATACATGTGATACCTGATACCCATACCTAATAATATAACCCGGGAATATAACAGTAATGTATTTTCTAAAATTATTATACGTTGGCAGTATACCGGCAACTAGAAAGTTAAACCAGAACATGCGACCTATATATGAGAGTATTTAATTATGACAACTATGTATGATATTTCTTTGGATATTTCATTGTCACCAGATAAATGTGGTTACATGCAGAGGGAATTGCAGTCACGAGATTTACTATGAGCAGCACAGAAAAGATAATGGTTAAATCTACTTTTTCAACACCTATTACCATATGAAAAATGACAATGATTTTCATCTTAGGGAACTCACAAGAGAAACATGAGATACATACACATAACTATGCAACATTGGATTTCCAATACCAAGATTACCATCACTGAAAATGACATTATTTCCGTTTTCTATTTCTACTATAGGTGATGTACTTAAATTAATTAATGTCACATACAAAATTGTACCAAACTAGGACTAGGACTAGGGATGAAGACCTATATCTTCATAACCTATAGTTAGGCTTATTATCATCCTTCTACTGCATAAGGCCTATGTTTATGGCTCCATGTCTTGTACAACGAATATTGGTCAAGTGAATGCACAGATGGCTATTATGCCATGGTACATGGGTAGAAAAGTATAATAATGTCTTATAATGTAATAATTCACATTATCAGTCCAGTCAAGGAGAAACTGATGGGCTAGGTCATGATAATATATTACACAATCTGTCTGTAAATCTACAACCGTCTACAACCCAGGCAGGGTGGGACACTCCCTCAGCCAATTGGTTCTCGGGGGGACCACTCACTATATTTTCTTTAGTCACCATAATGTGAACATAACCCCAAATTTGGTACCCTAATGAAGGGATGAAAAACGTATGCTTCTCACGTTAAATTCAGCAAACAAAAACGCTATTGATAGTTGACCCCGAGAGTGAGAAATGTACCCTTAATTTACTTTTCTTTTGTTGAAAATGGTCACTTTCAAGACAATTCTGGACAAAGTGGTACATTTCAAAGCTGAAAAAACTCTCACAGCTTTTCTCAACATCAGGCCACTCAAAGAAAAAAAATGTTTCTCATCACCGCGCGCATCATGAAAATCGCGATTCAGGGAAATTCCTCTTTTTTTTAGACTTTTGATGAGAAATCTGTCAAAAAGTGGACAAATATTGGCATGTTTGGTATCAAATTAAAGCCTATGCTGTCAGTAATGCAGAGAGCTAGGAATAACTTGCATTGACTTTCATGGATCAATAAACTCTTAACTACTAAAATGAGAAGATCGTGCGTGAAAAGTCTTAATTTCCCTATATATTTTAGCCCCCGGTCAAAAAATTGTAATTAACATCAAAATGCCCTCGTCAGTATTTATCACTGCTGGGTGATGAGAAACAATTTATGTTTGAGTGGCTACAACTATCCATTTTATGATCTATAAAGGTTGATTTTAGGGTATGGTTTAGGAATTAGGTCTACTTTTGTGAGTATTTCTATTGATCACCTTTGATATCGGGTATGTTTCTTGGTTTCGAGGGTGGGTTGGCATCTATGGCAAGCAATATGTTCACCCCCGATATCGGAGTTTCTAACTGTGTAACTAAGTTTCTAACTTATTACTCCGATATCAGAACGAGGGGGTGACTCTTGGTGCCCTCAAAAAATGGGTGGGGTCAGTAACTCTAGAGAAGGGGCAGTAAGGTCTGCATTTAAGCAGGGCCCCAGACGGGTAAAATCGACAAATCGACATGAGCCTAGTGACAAGGGACAAGACCTATTTCTTAGAATCGACAAATGACATAGGCATTCCTTAAAATCGACAAGTGACATGAGACCTAGTGACATTTTTACAGTGTCAGTGACAAGTGACAAGACCCTTTTCTTAAAATCGACAAGGGACATTGACAATTCTTAAAAATCGACAAGTGACACAACAACCCCCCGTCTGGGGCCCTTTTAAGCGGTATATATAGCTTTTCAGTCGGCGGGTAGCATCATAATGTGCGTACTCCTTCTGGACTGAGCTCAGTTAATCTGTTATCGATCCAGGTGTACGAGATATCACTAGTCCACAGGGTGACCTCATCAGTCACCACTCGGCAGAGGACACGGTAGGGAGAAATAACGCTGACTCACTGGTAGGTTCTGTAATCATTTCATTGATTGGGTCATGTTCTTGTTAAAATATCTTTATATTTGTCATTAGCAAAGAGGTACGTATGTCTTCCATGCTTTCGAGATGGGCATTTATTATCAGATTCCTGGAAGAGAGGACATGTGCATGACATGAATCAAACTGAAACTGTATTATTAATTTATGGGGGGGGGCATGGCACGGAGGAAAAATAGAAAAGTGTCTAGCGGGTCATTGTTGACAGGTGCTGGCAACTCTGTGAAATGACCGTGCCAATGACTTTTGAATCTGTAGTCATTTTTTAACTCTGGCTTCCCTCCCTGCCTGAGTTATGAACCCATTGTCCAACTGCAAAATGATCCTGTTCCCTAAAGCATAGAAGATGCATTGTTATAATGGATATTTTAGATGCAGGAGAGCCTGTACTTTTCAATTGTGAAACCATCATAAATGGAAGGGGAACCATATCTATTAGCATGCTAGTATTTCAAATTATCCCCCAATTACTTTTCATAGGTACTATACCAGATACTTGCAGTATAGACATTCTCAGAAGAATGCAAATGTACTATTGTGCCAAATTTGTGACAGAAAGAAGCACCCCTCAGTAGTTAAAATTAGTATAATCTGGAAGAACTTTGGAACCTGATGTATAGCAGCTGAGAAAACTGAATATTAAACTATATTTGTACATGTATTCTTTACTCACATACCAGAAACCCATTGCTGGGGGAACTTATCTAGGTCAGCTGATGAGGCATAGAGGGAGGTGTATTCAAAGGGATTACCTACTGTAAACATATAGATAATTTCACGTATATAAACTTTCGCGGATTTACTCAAGAATACAATTTTGCTTGTATTCAGATATTCTCGGATTTTGGAAGAGGGTAGATGTAAGACTACACAGGATAAATATTCGCTCTGTACACAGCTACATAAAAAAAAATCTACATTTAGGGGCCGTCCATAAATGACGTCACACTGGAGGGGGTGGGTGGGTGTTGGTCTGCGTGTGACAAAGTGTGACAGGGGGGTGGGTGGGGGTCGATTCCAGTGTAATGTCACATTTTGAAAAATACAAATAATAGCATATTTCAAAACCTTTAGACTACTTTTTTCGACCAAAAAACCCACATAACCTAGATGCAGTGTATTAACAGGGTTGAATGCCAACTGGCTCTCCAAAGCAGAGAATTATCAGTTGTGATCTTGCCCCATGATAACTTTAAGGAATCATCTGAACTCTAGAGGAAAGACCACACCTTTTTTTCATGTCCGCAATATCAGGAAGCCTTGGATGGAGGGTCATAAGATTCATAAAATGTCTGGGTGCTTAGAATACTTATGCGAAGATGTTATCATTTTGGACAATTGCAATTTGAAATTGTTGAATTAAATTCAACAATTTCAAATTGCAATTGTCCAAAATGATAACATCTTCAAAATAGAACGTCAGCTAGTATGATAAAATCGATCATTACGGTACCCATTTAGAGGGACTTTGACTCATATACTTTAGCCCATTTAAATAACAATTGAACTGTAATAATCCTTTTGTACATCTATGTGGGTAAAGATTTATATTCAACAGTTGTGAGATTGCATTGATTAATCATAATTCATGGTTGAAAAACGCTGATACAACACATAACTAAGGCAGGGTGGGGAAGGTGGGGGGGGGTCTGCACATTTGTGACATAATTTTCTAGGGGGTGTTGGCTGCTGTGTGACAAAGTGTGACAGGGGGTGGGTGGGTCTTGAAAATGCCTCAAATTAGTGTGACGTCATTTATGGACGGCCCCTTACAGTAACCGTCAGAGTATTAGGGCAGCCAGAAAAACTAACCTGCTTTGAGCATTCACACATTGGGAGGTGGTAGGAGAAGGGATGCTCATCCAACCCACACTTTTTCTTATCTCAAACACCCAAAACGGCCCTAGATATCATATGGATTCGTTATGTGTAGTTATATTGCTCTCATATATCTATAAAAGTTTAATCTTCTATCACTTTCGGTAAATTGTTTAGACCTTAGATATGATTGAGTTATAAAATAGAAAGTGTTTAGAAAAATACTGGTGTTTATGTTCCAACGACTATATTACCATTTTGGTATAAAATGATGTTTATCACACACAGAGTAAGACAAATTCACTCACACACACACACACACACACATGTAGTTAAGATTTATCGACCACGAAATTAAGAAACACAGTTCGATTTGGTTGATAATTTCCATAACTGTTTTATTACTGTTTCGGTACAATTGCTTCTGAACAGATTTCGATAACGGGTATAGGTAAGTAAGTTGGGTCCAGTAACCTGTTCCTCAGAACAATACAAAACTTGTCAAAGAGCCTATTGCTGTCTGGCCTTATATATATGGATGACCGGCTCACACACGCATATGTGCCCCTGAGACCCATAGCCACCTCTGTATTTTTTTTCTTAATTATTTAGTTATTGCATAAAGCATCAGTTTATGTAGTAGTTATAGGACGTGTACCAATCTGTACGCGAAATACAGTGTAGGAGCCTTATAGCATACAGTATACAAGAGTTGTAAAATGCTTTGTTCTCCGTGCCCGCTGTGGAATGAGAAAGTATAAGTAGTGGAATTTACACTCTTTAGTTCCATGTGTTTAGAAATGGTACACATTGTTTATTTAAATTATCTGCGTTAATTTGTAGTATGTTAAGTTCAGTACAATTATAAGATTAATTTGAAAATTGAATTGAAACATGTTTAATAGCTGAACACCTTCAGGAAAGGGTAAGTTTATAAAAGAGAATATTATTGTTCATTCCAACTGCTCATCCTGAGCTTATTGCCTTACTTCAGCCTATCCTGCTGAATCATGGTGCGTCTGGCAGAGGGAGAAGTAACATTACGTCTGGCACGTCATGAGGACTATGATGACGTCATGGGGCTGAACAAGTATGTGTTTGCCGGCAATGATTACCTGCAGGTGTGTTACCACGACCTCATCCGGGACCCCCGCACACACTGCTTTGTAGGACTCCTAGATGGCAAAGTGGTAGGACATCTTTTAATATTTCTTTTACATGTATTAGCCTCTATAGGTGTAGGCCTTTGCTCTTTGTATCGGTGTTGAAACAGTGGCTGATTTCATTAATCATTATATTGTAGAAAAAAAAATTAAAAAACACGTTTTATTAAAGATACTGTGAAAGTACTTATATTCGCCCTCGTGTAAATTTTCGCTGAGGTTGCAAAAAAGACCAATCCGCGGGTATTTATTCCATACTGTAGCATACAAGAATTTCGCGGATTTTTCATTTCCGTGAATATAGCGAAAATATATACCCAGCGAAATATAGTACGACCACAGTAGTAATCTATTTCTGGCGAAAGAAAGGTTCCCTGCGCACCCAAGACAATTTTTTTGTTACTCTCTTTTTTTAGATCCTGAATAGTGTGCAGATTAAATTTCTTTGTATCTAAGGCAAGGTCGAATACCAATCATGACCATCAAGTGATTGGGAGTGTAGGGGTCTATGCCGAGTTATCAGGTAAAACACATTTCCTTTGCTTCTCGCCGGGTATTAGTGTGTGCGGCATCTCAGAGGGGGTGACTGTCCTTGGTTCCTTCGCGCCCCGCTTGGTTGGGAAGCTGTGGAGCAAGTGACCCTGTAGTTTTCACATGCCAAGATGGTATAAAGAACCTCACTTCTCCTGCCATGCACACTGCTTCTCCTTTCAGATTGCCTTTAATGGTTCCTTCATGGATGGACCTAAGCAGTACGTGGGTGTGGGGGCCCGGGTTCACACCAACTACCTGAGGACGCCTGTCTACCAGGCCATTGCTAAGATGTCTGCAGAACAAACCATGAAGATGCACCCACACCTGGAGAGGGAGGTCTGGGTGGGCTTTGACACGGACAGCTACAGGGATGAGGTGAAAATGCAGCAGCGGAACATCACCATAATCGAGAGATGGGTATGATATGATGTTTTGCTTTAAAATTCTAGTATTGCCAAAAAGGGTCGCGATAATATGGTATTGGCTTTTATAAGTGCTGAATCAGCAGAAACATACAGTGAGTAACCTGTAATATGCTGTCATGTATCTCTACTATGATCACATTTGTAATAGACAACTGATTACCGAAGTGTCCCTTTTTCAGCATGCCCCGTATTGGACAGTGCCCAGATCCTCTGTGGCCCGTCTGCTGGAGAGCCCGCCCCACCTGCCGTCCCAGCCTCTAACCATCCAGGACCTCCCCCAGGAGAAGGCGATCCAGGTCCTCACCAACCAGCTCACCCAGCAGCAGGTGTTCAAGACCAATCATATTGTCGGTTATTACAACTGGCTCCCTCAGCTACTGACACCTAACAACATCCGGAGGGCTGTGGTCAGTCACAGGTTCCGGTTCTCAATGGGTGATAATGGGGAAGTTGCTGCTGTAAGCTTCTCCGTGCCCCACAAGGTGCCTGATGGTACAGTGTGCTGCATCCACTACAACCACTTTAACACAGACACCAGTACCTTCATGGCACATGTCCTGGACCACCTCACCCATGGCCTACATACTATATCGACAGGTGGAGTCATGGTGGTCAGTATCAGAGCTCCTCTGGATATAGACATGGATAAGACAAAGGATATATTGCTACCGTATCTTGGTCAATGTAGGAGTGACAACAACTTCAGACTGGGAACAGGAATCATGGCAATGGCTCCTTTCCAGCCATCAAAGCTGTGAGCTTTTTTCAGCATTTGATGTCATGGAATTATAATGATATATTGCTGTGTATTTACTGTGTATACACTATAACGAGAACTTCTCAATCATAACATGATTTGAATTGCATAGAATTATTACTGAATATGGAAAATAGTTGTGGGCTAGAGGCTTATCTAGTATCTATGACACATTCCATGTGATCATTGGCCATAGGAAACTCCTATGTTACGACTCCATTGATAATTCTGTATGCAAGGCAGCCACACACTGAAGACTTAACCTTGTGTAAAAGCTGTCATTCTAGAGAGTTGTTTACTGTTTTGATGATGACTTCATTGCAGAAAACCTGACAGTATCATTTGATACATCATTTAGTTAACTGCCTTCCCAGTGAGCACAGAACATTGAATCAACATTGATAAATGGTTGTCAATGTTGATCCAATGTTGATTCAACATTGATTCATTGTTGAGCTGAATTTTGTGCCCACTGGGTTGGTCCCTACTGTACAGTACTAGATAAAACAGAAAGGTACTCTTATAAATATATTGATTAATGTCTGCAAGCTTAATCATCAGTTATGAATGAAATAGGGGATTTCAAGCACATTATATAATTACTCGGTTGAAACTTAGGTAAGGGTTGGCTAACATTAAGAACAGAGTAAGTGTAGGCTAAAGACACCTCATCTGAAAGAAAAGCTATAACCATGAGGATTTACTTCCACTGTTAATATGTACATCATGTTTCAGGTCTATCCTGAGTTTAACAATGGCCTGAATAAAGGATTAATGGAAAGAGGAGAGGGTAGTTATATTATCTTTCATGGAGAAAAATTAACAAACTATTTATATTGTTACAGTATTCATGTTAGCTGTCTATCAATGGTAATAGAGGGTTAATGAACCGGGGCTGGCTCTCTCATGGCTACCCGGGTGTGGCAAGATAGGCAGCATGTTAGATGTTATCATATTTCAAAATACCTAACATTGATCTTTATAAGAGAAATCAAAACCGAATAAATTGCAGTATGTAAACAAAGTTTTAGCAGACAGATAATTGATAGCATAACAAGTTAGTTACACAGTACCGTGTGGCTGAATAGAACCACCCAGAGCATTGTTGTTGGAGGTTGGCTACGTGCTGACAGGCCTAGTGGGGTGACTAAATCCTCGATAAAAGGGTTATATTCCGGGTATTCTGAGCGGATAATGCTTTAATTTTCTTACCTTTTTTTATATGATAAACACATTTGAATCGAACAACAAGCCCAAATCGTAGAAATAAAGGGACTATACACGTCTAGAGGGGGGACTCTTCCCAGAGGACTCTTTTTCTTCGGTCCCGTTTCTCCACAAATTTGCGGAGCTCCCCAAATATATACGGATGTCCGCAAATATATACGGAGGTCCGTATTTGTATGCTTAAGTACTAAAAAGACATAATTTGGGGAGCTCCATAAATATATTTACGGATGTCCGCAAATTTGCGGACGTCCGCAAATTTGTGGAGAAACACCATCCTGCGTAGCCATAAGACCAGAGGTGCTGTGGCATTCATCTGCTTGAATCCAGTGAGTAAAAATACATGAAATGTCTCATTTTCTCCATTTCGGGTCATTTAATAATAAGTACAGTAATATTAACAGTGAGGTTGAAGTTGAAAGTATCACGTATCGACTTTACCCTCCCCCCCCCCCCCCCCCGAAAAAAAAGTCTCCACGTGATACTTCGACTTCACCCTCACTGTCACCATTACTGTCTACGTATTGCATTGGGCAGGTGTCGATACATGTATATCTATGAAATATCAAAAACCATTTTCCTTTTCGAGGGATAATGCATACCCCACCCTAAAACCAGGACTAGAGTAGATGATGGTTAGTGGTAAATGACCCCATTTCTGATAAACAATATTCTGATACAATCTGGTTATCAGATAGTCCACTCACGAAGAACCCACTAAGGGAGGCCATGATAGGACAATAGATTATCTATTCCTAGTGTAGACCTAGTATGCTCTATTTTAGCTGCACTGCTCACATATATTCACCTGATCTGGAGGTACCCGACAGAGAAGACTATATATATATATATATATACGTTACACTGATCAAGTAAGTTCTGTACCACTAGTGTATAAGGTGCTACAACGATGAACATATCAGCAGCATCTTTTCCCAAAAATAATAGACATATGGCACAATAACACTGGTAGTGACTAAGTTTCAATTGTGCAACCAGTCCTCACCAGCCCTACAAATCCCTCACATTTGAGGGAACGTACCTGGTTGATATAACCATTGAGTTAATGTCTTCCTTGCTTTTTGAGACTGGAAATTTATTATCTGATGGGAGGGATGGTGCAAGATTAGAGTAAAATAGTGGAGGATTTATCTGAGGTTGGGGATTTACTGTTGGAGGTCAAACAGAATAGTATGTCCATGGAATTATCTAAAACCAAAACCATTCGCTCATTTGGCCATTTAATAACAGCATACATTACATAATTATATAAAACAATATATTGATAAAAGAAATCTTGCAGGATATAATTATCATTGCTTCTTCTAACTGCTTGTCCTGTGGCTCCTCTACTATAAATTGTCTTTTTATAAGCCATGGATAGTAAAAGAGTCAGAACCCCAGTGTCACTCTTTTAGACTTAAAAAATGTGCTTGACTTATATGAGGGTAGGTTTTTATGCAATGATCTACCTATCGCTTGTTGCTTTACTACAGCCTATACTGCTGAATCATGGTGCGTCTGGCAGAGGGAGAAGTCACATTACGTCAAGCACGTCATGAGGACTATGATGACGTCATGGGGCTGAATAAGTATGTGTTTGCCGGCAATGATTACCTGCACGTGTGTTACCATGACCTCATCCGGGACCCCCGCACACACTGCTTTGTGGGACTCCTAGATGGCAAAGTGGTAAGGACATATCTAATCTTATTATAATGTTTACAATAGACGTCTTTTTCATAAGTCTTCATCAGTTTCAAAACATCCAGGACTGTAGCACTGGCAGACTGATGATGAGGCAACAGTCAGTTTAGATCCTTCTCGGGGGACCAATTTGAGTGAAATTATTTTCATCGCAGTGAAGAACGTCCAATTGGAGAATGAGATCCAGTTTTTCTGTTGCCCCACATCCGAGTGGGCACAGAACCCAGTTTGATGTTGAATCAACATTGAATGAACATTGACAACCAGTTCTCAATGCTGCTTTAATGTCCTGTACCCACTGGGATAGAACATATTCTTATGAGCTTTTATGAGTGACCACCAGGACCAGAGGTACCAGATTGTAGTATGGGCCTGTCTTGGGCTAAACTGTATTATGAATACTGTAACCTTTATAATTCATGTGCAGTATGAGTTACTCATCCTTTCAGATTGGATTTAACTGTTCCTTTATGGATGGCCCCAAGCAGTACGTGGGTGTGGGGGCTCGGGTTCACACTGACTACCTGAGGACGCCTGTCTACCAGGCATT
Organism: Harmothoe impar; assembly: GCA_947462335.1. Lineage (NCBI taxonomy): Eukaryota > Metazoa > Annelida > Polychaeta > Phyllodocida > Polynoidae > Harmothoe > Harmothoe impar. Next base: position 15,386,714 of record OX381721.1, on the reverse strand, counting down.
TAATAAGATATCCACAGACCATACCACAAAGATGCACCCACACCTGCAGAGGAAGGTCTGGGTGGGCTTTGACACAGACACTTACAGGGATGAGGCCAAAATGAAGCAGCGCAACATCACCATAATGGAGAGATGGGTATGGCATCACTTGGGATATATTAAAGTTATCAATTCAATGATAAATATTATTTCATTGCCAAAATAGGTAGGCAATGTTGATGTCCTTGCGTTTACTAGAGACAAAGGCTTACATGAATCATTTTGCATAAGTTGAAGTTGAGGCTTTAACCATTCGAGAATGATGCTTGTTAGTGGGTGCTCACATTAGCTAGTGGGAATGGATTAAGATATATTTTATAGCTTTATTTAAGTTATGTCAAGGGCCACATGTAGTATGGCTTGTATTTTTTCTAGTCATTGACATATAATTAATAGCCCAACAAGTTAGTTACACGTACCTGGCATAGTATTGTATTGCATTGATTGCTACATACAGTGACTGCATTATCCTATTTCAGCATCAACCACAATGGACAGTGCCCAGATCCTCTGTGTCTAGCCTTCTAGAGAACCCGCCTCAGCTCCCATCCCGGCTTCTACCCATCCGGGACCTCCCCCAGGAGGAGGCGATCCACGTCCTCACCAACCAGCCCACTCAGCAGAATTTGTTTCCAACCGATCACATCCAGGGTTACTATAATGGGCTTCCTCAGCTGCTGACCCCCTATAACATCTGGAGAGCTGTGGTCAGTCACAGGTTCCGGTTCTCAATGGGTGATAATGGGGAAGTTGCTGCTGTCAGCTTCTCAGTGCCCTTCACTGTGCCTGACGGCACATGTTGCCTCATCTACTATTACCACTACAACACAGATACTAGTACCTGCATGGCACATGTCCTGGACCACCTCACCCATGCTTTACAGACTGTGCCTACAGGTGGCGTGATGGTGGTTGGTATCAGGGCGCCTCAGGATGTAGACATCGATAATGTGAAGGATATATTGCTGCCATATCTTGGTAAATGTAGAAGTGACAACAGCTACAGACTGGGCATGGGGATCATGGCAATGACACCTTTTCAACAATCAAAGCTTTGAGCTTTTTTTAGGACAATAAACTGTCATGATTTCATGGAATAATACCATGATCCTGTATACTAGCTATGTGAACACTATGAGAAGAATTCTTCCTGCATTACATGAGTTGAATTACCCATGATAATTCCAAAAGAAAAATAATGGTTATATACTAGTGGATTATCCTTGTGATTTCTTTTTTCTCCAAATAAGTGGTTATTATAGGCAATGGGTAGTCACATACTGAATATGTTTAAGTTGGCATTGCAGTCAAATATTACATGAACCTGTGTAAAAGGTGTCAGTGTAAAACACTTTAAAGGGGCAATATCACCACTCAGACTTTACTACATAGTAAACTAGAACAGTGCTGATATGTGAATGGAATATGCTCGGTGATTCTGCCACTTTAAGAATGTTATTTTTTAATGATGGCTGTGTCTCACCAGATTGGGCCAATGTGAACGTCTTTGACCGGATGCCATCTTCGAACAGCTTCCATGTTTGACTGGGTGCATTCTTTGACTGGGTGCCATCTTATACCGGCCATCAGAAAAAAAAGGAATTGAAAAAGGAAATTTCTTCTTTGTTATGTAAGGGATGAAATAAAGAAAATGGTGGTGGTTAAGATTGACTTAACATTGTCTGTAACTGTTCATTTAAGGCATTGATTATCAGAATATTTGGCAATTTGAACAACTACAAAGGATAGCCGTAAGATTGTCTATAATCACGTTTTACATTTGTGGAAGATAATAAAATATTTTTTCAAACAAAAAATGAACAATTAAAGGTTTGCTATGACTTTGTGCTTTCAGAGAGGACTGGCAGACGTAGCAAGAGGTGGGCCGCCCTGTTGCTAGACCAAAAGGTTGAAATTCAACTCCACAACTTCATAATAAATGTACCATGTAACACCAACAGGACAAAGGTATCCAGGTTAGTGTTTTTCAGTCACCTGAATTTTCACTAAGAAATGATACCCAAGATTCGCTGTGACTAGAGGAATCAAAAGGCATATAGCTAAATCACTTTTTAACAACTGGAACTACAATGTTCTAAAGAATTCTTGTGGAATATGAGAATGCATTTTTCTCTAAAGACATGGTTGATTAAAATACATATACAATGAATCTTTGCCGGGTAGCATACTCATGGGGAAACGCACGACGAGGACTATCCTGCGACACCAGCTGTCTGCCTTATTTGGTCATGTAAGTCAGGTCACGGACGCCATTAACTAGGTCACGGACACGGCCACCAGTTCAACTAGGTCACGGAGGGGGTGATGCTGGGGTGTCCAGTGTCTAGGCCGCGAGCTCCAGGGTCTAGCAGCGAAGCTGCTAGTCAGTAGTAAATGACCCCATTGTTGAGGAAGATCTATATACTTATACAATTTGCGTTATCAGATACCCCAGTTACTAAGGAGCCTAGGATAAGCTATCCCAGGATAGGGCAATAGATTATATATCTCCAGTCCAGGTGCAAAGCTAGAATTCTCTTACTCCAATGTGTTATCCTCAACCTGATCTGGTCCAACCAGTCACTCAATCAGAGGTCATCTAGCCGAGAAGTCTCAAAAACGCTTAAATAAGGTCTGTACTGCTAATGTATAATAATGCTGAGACGGTTTGCTTCAAAATGTGTATTAATTTTGCACTTTGATAGGCTTTGGAAATAGGCAGTAACCCATAGTTGATTGAGGCTGCATTCCGAATATAAATTCAAACCCAATCTGCTGGTTCGACCTCTGTGAATAGGTGACATTCATGAGCGAAGGTACCTGTTTATATGCGCATGATACTTTTTTCTTAATTCAAAGTAAGCGTTTATTATCAACTGGGAAGAGAGGACACATTATAAATCAAACAAGAAAGTGTGTTCCTAAAGATATTTAGTAATTCAATGTATCTAGTGAGTAATTACCAGATGAGGATTGGCTCATCTGGTCAGTATGTAAAGTAGGAATTAAATTTAATCGATAGAATATCAGGCAAGGCTTGATTGATTGATTGATTGATTTTTTATTGGCAGAAAAATCATGTTCATTAAAGCTTTTCATTATCGCCAAAAAGTGGCTGGATTTTGACCGGTAACCAGTGAGGCCTTCGTCCCCATCTGACTGCTAATCCTGAGGCTCATATATAGCTCATTGCATTACTACAGACTAAACCTGCTGAATAATGGTGCGTCTGGCAGAGGGAGAAGTCACATTACGTCAAGCACGTCATGAGGACTATGATGACGTCATGGGGCTGAACAAGTATGTGTTTGCTGGCAATGATTACCTGCACGTGTGTTACCACGACCTCATCCGGGACCCCCGCACACACTGCTTTGTGGGACTCCTAGATGGCAAAGTGGTAATGACATTCTTTTAGCTATCATGGCTGTAGGCCACTGCTATAATGTATTACTGTTTAAATATAGGTTTAACTGCATTCACTTGTATACTAGGCCATAGAATGAGCTCTAATATTATGTTTATGTCACTGTCAATATATCTAGGACGCTACACATCTGGTAACAGGCCCCGGTTCATAAAGAAATCCCAAGCTAGTTTGAATAGCTTGAAGTGGAATTAGCTTAGATTTGAAGCTAGTTGCGTAATTATGAGTTCATGAGACAAGCTAATTCATTGTAGGTTGATTTCTAAGCTAATTTTTCCAAACCGCCTATACATGAGGTGGTTTGAGAATTAGCTTGGCATGTTTACTCTCTTTGTACGTCAAAATACTGTTTACATATGGATTTCTTGTGTATTTCTTGGTAGAATTATGTTCATTGAATATTAAAAAGTTCAAGAAAGTTCATAACTAGCTTGAATTTTCTTTGTGAACCTGAATTAAATAAATAGCTTGGCCAAGCTACTTATTACTAGCTTGAAAATAACTAGCTTGGGATTTCTTTATAAAACGGGGCCAGTAGACTGTCCTAAACTGATAGGTAGAGGTCCATAAATCTGTCTGAATGGACTGTCTCAGTATGAGTAGAGCTAGAGCTAATGGCCCCATTAACCCTCTAGGGCCGAGCATCGAATATAGTTGATGCCATGGGGGGGCCGAGCATCGACTATAGTTGATGCCATGGGGGGCCGAGCATCGACTATAGTCATCTTAACTCTATGGGATTCAGGGGACCAATTAGTGTATTTAATTTCATTGTTGGGCTACTGCTCAATTATGATCACCTCCTCAGAAGGTGCTGTTGGTTTGTCTTGAGCTCTATCTGCATTATAGAAACTGTTATCTTTATCATACCTGTACGATCCATATTTTGCTTCTTTTCAGATTGGATTTAACTGTTCCTTTATGGATGGTCCCAAGCAGTACGTGGGTGTGGGGGCCCGGGTTCACACTGACTACCTGAGGACGCCTGTCTACCAGGCATTTAATAAGATGTCCACAGAAAACACCACAAAGATGTACCCACACCTGGAGAGAAAGGTCTGGGTGGGCTTTGACGCAGACCAGTACAGAGATGAAGCCAAAATGCAGCAGCGTAATATCATCATAATGGAGAGATGGGTATGGTATCACTTGGGATATATTATCCTTTTGATATCAGATAGATTATCCAGCTGGCAATATACGTGCAATGCTGAAATAATTGCCACTCTCAGCATTGGAACAATTGTTAAAAAAACTAATTTTAATGTTTTGGGCAAATCTATGATGTCAAATGAATTAGAACAGCTTAAATAGTCACCAATTCCTAGCGTGCATTAACTGTAGTGTTATATTACAGCATCTTCCACATTGGACAGTGCCCAGATCCTCTGTGGCCCATCTCCTGGAGAACCCACCTCAGCTGCCGTCCCGGCCTCTACCGATCCAGGACCTCCGGCAAGATGAGGCCATCCGGGTCCTCACCAACCAGCGCACCCAGCAGAATTTGTTCCCAGCCAATCACATCCTGGGTTACTATAATGGGCTCCCTCAGCTGCTGACCCCCTACAACATCAGGAGAGCTGTTGTCAGTCACCGGCTCCGGTTCTCAATAGGTGATAATGGGGAGGTTGCTGCTGTCAGCCTTTCGGTGTCCTTCAAGGTTCCTGATGGCACACTCTGTGTCGTCCACTACAACCACTACAAGACAGACACCAGTACCTTCATGGCACATGTCCTGGACCACCTCACCCATGGTGTACAGACTGTGCCCACAAGTGGGGTCATGGTTGTCGGTTTGAGGTGCCCTTTGGACTTAGACATTGATAATGTAAAGGATATACTGCTGCCATATCTTGGTAAATGCAGGAGTGACAACAACTTCCAAATGGGTACAGGAATTCTGGCAATGACTCCTTTTCAGCAATCAAAGCTGTGAAGCTTTTTCAGCTTGGATTGCTGTAGATGAAGAATCATGCCATGTTCCTGTGTACTAACCTTGTACACAAAATAGCAAGAATTCCTGATAAATTTTGTGAGCTGAATAACATATGATTTTTATCAAATAGTTGTAGACTGGTGGCCTTTTTTTCATATAACACACTCCATGTGATCTTGTCTGCGATTAAGGTTCATTTGTGGTGGGACCCTTAGGACATGTTCAGAACCTTTAGGAACTCCTGTTGCTATGTGTTGGTTCAGGGCCCAATATATAATATCTTATAAAATTTCCCCAAGACGGGTTTGAACCTTTTATCCTATGATGTAGAACCAGGCTTCCTTCCGACTGAGCTAACCAGGCAAGTGTCAGCAAGGCCTACTCAATGGTCCATGAATATAGTTCAGAATGTTACATTTGGGTGGTGGGTTGGATATTCATTTTCTAGTTTATCATGGAAATACAACGGAAACCCACTGTTATTTTGATTTAGGGAGTGTTCATTTATCATTTACAGGGGGGGGTGGTGAGATTTCGCGCGGAGGGGCAAAATATTTTAAGGCCCCCCCCTCAAGAGCGCGTGGAACGTTTCGCGCCCCACCTCGCCAAAGGCGGCGAAAATTACCCACCCCCCTTTGAACTATAGTAATGCGCTGGCTTTTTTGCTAAAAGGGGGCTTAAATTTGTGCGCCCCCCCCTCAAGAGGTGTCGGAATTTTTTACGCCCCCCCTCGGGAGGGGTCGGACATTTTTACGCCCCCCCCCCCAAACCCACCACCCCCCCCCCCCTGTAACTAATAAATGAACACTCCCTTATTACACATTGGATTAGTCCCCAACTTATGACTAGGTCTGGTGAGGAGTCCATAGTCCATTCTTAGCTCATGCCATGTCATTAGGACATGACACTGTCGTTTTCAATGTAAAGATTCACATTTTGTGGAGAGCTATAATTTCAAGATAGAACGATCAATTACTTCCATTTCTAGTTTGAAAATTGATAGTAAAATTATATGTTGTAAATGACCTGTAAGAAATTTACATCATCTTTAAGAATTGCAATTTCTATATGTATTAGTTTATAAGTATGTATGCAGGATGGCCACATACTGAAAACCGAAGCCTTTGTAAAATTGCATTGTAGACAAATTTAATAATTACACTGTAAAAGGTTGTTGTTCCTGAACAGCAAAATGTGCTGTAGCTATACAGTACTTTTGCTGTAAAAGATAAGACAGTAAATTTTGCTGTACATGTACATTTCTGTTGCTGTAGATGCAGCTTACAGTGGTGAGTTGTAGACCTACAACTCACTACTGTAAGCTGGATAATATATAATTAAGTAGCGTATCTGAAACCATGGATATAAGTGTGATTCCATTGGTAATGTGCACATGTAGGCTTTATCAGGCCTGATTTGATGGGTAACAATGGCTCAAATAAAGATTTAGCGAAAGAAGAGTTATGTTATCCCTTTGTTGAAAAAAAAAAAATAATAATTAAAATAACAATTGCAAGTATATTGCCCATCGTACTGATTCGACTATAGTTGATGCCATGGCTGGCCGAGCATCGACTATAGTCGACACCATGGCTGGCCGAACATCGACTATAGTCGACATAACTCTATGGGAATCAGTAAAGGCTCGGCCCAGGGGAAGTTCGGGTCAAAATGTGCCGCCCCAAGCACCAGACAATCTTTTTTGGGGTCGGCCTTAAAGGGTTAAAGAAACTGTTGTCCCTGTGTTGGTATATCATGGTGACAAAGGAACATGATCCTTAAGACTTAATGATGCGGTTTTTAAAGGTATTTCCCAAGTCCCCTTTTGTTTACCAGGTATTATTCTAGTGTTACTATTCCCTGGTCCACACCTTTACCTCCGGGCCTTTACCTCTAAGGATGCGGGCCCGGGTGGCTCATGGTCTCAAATGTTAGTGTCTACCCCTGAATTCATACTAATAAAAAATGGTTATCAGATACTGCAGTCACTCAGGAGCCACAAACGGTCTACATCCTGATAATACATATTATCTCCATCGCATCTTTAAACATTGAAGGCTCTGTCTTAATTCCAGTTTATGTATCGTTATCAACCAACGTAAACCAGGTGTACAAGGTCCACCGAGTCACTTCACCAGTAGTCACCAAGCAGAGAAGACACTATTACAAGTAAGTTCTGTTCCCCTAATGTATAATTGGCATTACAGAGCACTTTGCACACGGGCAATGTAATTTTAGAACAAAAGGTAACCTGATAATGTGATATCGAGTGAGAAGGTTATTATGGGAACCGTTTTTCATTTAAAAGCATGCTTGTATTGGGATTTGAATGGGCCTTGAATTGGGACTTCAATGTGCCACTACATGGGTATCCGCATGATTGACCGAGTCGCCGTGTCGATTTTTTGGAAGAGGGCCGTGTTGCTGTGTTGATATCTATGTATGTAGAATATACTAGCACCTTATAAGAAGGTCTGTGTCAGTCGATTTTTAAAAGGGCCATGTCGCTGTGTCACTGTGTCGCTGTGTCGAATTTTACCCATGTAGAGGCACTTCAATGACAAACACATTTTGCAACCCATTTAAATTCCTTATGAAGAGATGGATGTATGTATATCATTGTCAGGTTCTACTGTTGATACTCGTGAAGTATAAGTTAGAAAACCTCCGTGGAGCTGTAGAACATGGTAAATGACCTGAGGCAAAAAATACCATGGGCCTATATGTGATTGAAAACCTCCACGGAGCTGTAGAATATGGTACATAACTTCTGAGGTGCAGCCGAAGCGGTTATGTACCATATTCTACAGTTCCAAGGAGGTTTTCTCACTTATACTCTGCCCTCTATCCATAGTAGAGCAAGAAAATGTTATATATCCATGATTTTCAAGATTCAATTCCATCAGATAATGTGGGGTTTGAACCCGCAATGGTCCACATACAACACTGATCTCATTCATAGGCATAATACAAAATACAGATAACTGACTGGCTTGCTAGCTCAGTTGCTAACACCCCTAGTAGCAAACACACTGTGGCCCCGGACAGGGCCAGACTGTGTTTGCAAGTCTGGCCCGGAGTGGGCTAACCGACGGGCTCCCGTCGGTTTAGGGCACTGGGCTTTGGTCTGGCCCCGTGCGGTTTCCCATGTTGGGCGCAGATCGGGTTTTGGACGGGAAGCCCACTTTGGGCTCAGATCAGTTTTTGGATGGGCTTCCCACTTTGGGCTCAGATTGGTTTTTGGACGGGCTGAAAGTGGGTTCAGATCGGTTTTTGGACGGGTTGAAATGAGGCTAAGATCCGTTTTTGGAAGGGTTGAAAGCGGGCTAAGATCGGATAATTATGGCATTTTAGAATCTATTCAATCATTCTCCAATGATTTCTTGTATTTGTTGAACCAGATATCCTAGGTCCTGCTAATCAACCCAAGGCATAATCATACTCTTCCTACCCAATAATGGAAGTATCAAGCAGGCCTATTATCATCAGGTTTGAGCCACATGCAGCATAGACAAGTGTCTACGGTGCACATTGGCCTTCAAAGCCATAGTTCATACCTACATGGGGCACATGAGTCTTGTATTAAGATTGTAATGCCACAGAAATAGTGTTTACACTGGATAGCTGCTTAGAGAACCTCCTTTTCATCATTCAAATAAATATTCTATCTTATTTCTAAACTGTGAGAACATCTATTTATTGTTTCCTATTCTACATTACTTTAACATCTTATTGTATTATCATATAATGTCAATTTCATCTGGCTTTGTTGGAAAACTCTAGATATTGTATAGTAGTGACATCTGGTGTCAATTATCAGAACTATTAGAACAGCTGCCCTGTCCAAACCCAACCTCAGCCCTCATCGGCCCAGAGTGGGCTAACCGACGGGCGGCCCTTGGTTTAGGGCACTGGGTTTTGGTGTGGCCCCAAGTGGGCTGCCCGAATTGGGCTCAGAACGGGTTTTGGACGGGTTTCCTGTCATCTGGCCAACATTAACCCAAAGCGGGTAGCCCTCTTTGAAACTGATCTGAGCCCAAATCGGGCAGCCCGCTTTGAAACTGATCTGAGCCCAAAATGGGCAGCCCGATCGGGGCCATACTTCAGCCCAGCCATCTGCCCAACATGAAACCCAGCTCAGTTTTGCGCAACTTCAAACAGCCAATCAGAGCTAAAACCAAATTGGCCCCGTGCGGGCTTGCTACTAGGGACAGCTGATTTGTAGTCTGAACATCGCGGGTTCTGGTCCCAATAGAGGCTAATTTTTACAGGTTTTTTTTCCCTTGATAAACCCTTCAATTGATTTTCTGTGTTAGCTTTTTATGATTACTTTACATTACAATGCATAATTGCAATGATTTATTTTTCCTATCAAACCGCAATAACAAAGATGGAATAGTTCACTTAAAGGTATAGACCAGGGTCTACACATACGGCAGCTGGTGGCAAAAAAAGTCAAACAACTTAAAACCATGATAAAAGCATATATCTGTCTTTTGCATAAGACCTAACCTACCTATATTAACCCTTCAGATGCCTCACAGTGGCATTCTACACATCTTGTCACTGTTTTTCTCTTTTTTTGTTGTAAAATGTATCTTTTGATCCCATGTACAGATGGCTAAGGTTTTGATCACAAAATGTTGGTCTATTTTTTTCTGTGTTGCAAAATGTAGAGAAAACTGACTTTTTTGAATTTTGTTTTATTCCTAAATCAGTCGCGGCTTTTTGGTTTCACCCATGACCACTGATTTTGATGGATCGATTATGTTGCATATAATCTCCTCTAAACATCTGAGAAGTTTGGTTGAGATATTATGGGTCAATCTTTCAAAAATTTGAAAAACATTGAAAAAAAGGGGTTTATCCATACGCTACCATATCTTCAAATGTCAATATATCATAATCTAGCACCATGATGTATTGATTTCTTTGATTTTATTGCATCATCACATAACAAACCCAAAGTGATTTAGATAAATTGTGGGTAGATCAGAATTGACCGAACCCTGGTCTATACCTTTAAAATATTCCCTTCAGTTATCCCTGTGCTGGTCTGCTTTCTTGGAACATTAAAAGATGTCTGTTCATGCATCTGATAGGCAGGCCTTGGTAGTATAGTGGTTACCAGCTCAGCCCTTGAGTCAAAAGGTGGTGAGTTCGATTCACCAAAAGGCTGTGAAAATTTTAACATTTTTATAACCTCTCACAACCTCCTATCAGACTTGACCAAGTTCACATAACCTCCTGAAGAGGTTATACAGATAACCTCCTCAGAAAGTTATATGAACAATGTCACTCCACTCAGACTGTTCTAGATCAGCCCAAACACCCAGGCATAGTATAAGGGTATATCCTACGGGATGAGACCTACAGTAAGGAGAATAGGCTCAATACTCAGGTGAAATGTAACACTCAGGTAACAAACAGCACCCAGTGCACTGCTCTTTAAGAATATGAGAAGGTGAGGGAGACAAAAAACCTCCGTTTCTGTAAATGTTCCGGATGTCAATGGTGAATAATGGCTAGGATTTACTGCAGAAATTATTTAGAAAGTTACATATTGCTTTATTACAGCCTAACCCTGCTACATCATGGTGCGTCTGGCAGAGGGAGACGTTACATTACGTCTGGCATGTCATGAGGACTATGATGACGTCATGGGGCTGAACAAGTATGTGTTTGCCGGCAATGATTACCTGCCCGTGTGTTACCACGACCTGATCCGGGACCCCCGCACACACTGCTTTGTGGGACTCCTGGATGGCAAAGTGGTAAGGACATATCTAATCTTCACTTTATTAGCTTTATGGCTGAATGCCTCTGCCATGATGTATTAGTGTTTGAATATAGGTTTATCTGCACTCATATATATTAGGTGATAGAGTGAGCCCCAATATTGTGAAATTTCATTGCGACAATAAGGAAAATATCTTTTATATGTGATTTGGTATAGCCACTTGCCTTACCAACAACGGGCTAACAGTTCCCACTCAAAAAGAAAGTCAAGGTCATTGAAAAAAGGATCTGATACCAAAAATACTTAACTTTACAGGACACTGCTAAGATAACACGTCATATTAGATCTAAATCTATGAGAATTTATGATAGTCTTGGCAAAGGTCTATGTCACTCTTTACAAGATAAATTATTGAATTAACATAAATTCTGAGTATCTTGTTTCAATAACTTGGGTTGTCAAAAATATCATCATAAGTATGGCCTTAAGTGCATAAAATTAATGACACTGAGAAATTTATTTGGAATTTGTGAGAAATGACTACTGTTTCCAGGGCAATTACTAACTATTTCAAAGAACATGCTCATCATGAACTCTAGAGCTTAATTTTCAACGAATCACTTAAATATCCTGAATGTGTATTAAGAACCTGATGCGTTCTTTGTATCAAGTTATTGATATGACCTCTACCAGGCTCAAACTCATGACTTTGCAACAATTAAAAGTGAAAAAAATGCAAATAAAAAATATTTTTATTCTGATTTTTTCTCAATTGCTATAGAAAATATAGGCCTTTGGGAACATGCACATAAAATTTTGTGATATAGCTATGATTATTTCTCACTGTATCGTAGCCATGAAAATACCATGTAAAATCATTATTTTTCATGGCTTCAACAAAATCGGACATTTTTCATATAAAAGGTCTGGTTGCTAAGCAACCATTCGAGATAGAGAAAAATGGATAGCCTCATTGGAATCCTTGAGATCGATTTAGGGGGGGTAGGTACTCTTAAAATTATTATGAGATAAATATTAATGACATTATGAGCCGCCATATGTTAAAATCTTCTGAGCTAAATATGGCGCCATATAGCGCCATATGGCGTAACGGACGCGTAACGGACACCTTAACATGGTCGTTTTGTGACATTGACTTTAAACTATTGAAAATGGGTGAAAAAATTCGAATATTTTCATGCAAATGGTGTCTATTTATATCAGAAAAAAATTTCCAATCGTCCTGGACCATTTTCAATTATGCATTATTATGTTGTATATTTTTAAACATTTATACAAAAAATAAAATAACAGCTTTTTAATTTCTTTGAATTATAATGGATTTTTCTTTAAAACGAGGAAAAACTGAAAAAATACCACAAAAGTTCAAAAATTACATTCCTGAAAAGGGAAGATTACAAACTTTGTTCCAAGAAATGAATACGTATTATAACTTAAATGATTCTAATAAAATATTTGAAATAAAAAAAATTATCCACTTTGTGACATCTGGGTATAGCTATTTTGTGGTATTCTCATGAGCCTCACCCACCAAGGCCAAGGCCAGCAAGGTCAACTATAGGGATTTCTGCTTTTCTTAAAATTTGTTATATTATTGCATCATTTAGAGAGAATTTCATGTTGTACATGGCATGATTTTCATAAATTCATTAATTAGAATCATATCAGGAAAAACAGGATTAACTTGAATACACCTGCTGTTACCATGGTAACCTTGATACTTTACCTGAATTTCAGATACAAGGTTAGAGTATCGGGTTGTTTTAACCTCAAACTAGTTTTAAGCCATTTGGTACTAACATGCATCCTTTTTTCTTTCAGATTGCCTTTAACTGTTCCTTTATGGATGGACCTAAGCAGTATGTGGGTGTGGGGGCCCGTGTTCAAACGGAATACCTCAGGACATCTGTCTACAATACTGTTGCTAAGATGTCTGCAGAACACACTGTGAAGATGCACCCACACTTAGAGAGGGTGGTCTGGGTGGCCTTTGAGGCAGACAAACACAAGGATAAGGCCAAGATTGAGCAGCGTAACACCACCATAATGGAGAGATGGGTATGATTTTATCTAGGATACGTAGAATATCTCATATTATGTAGAATAATCTCATCTGCCACTTCAAATAGAATGCAAGTACCTTAAACAAATGCATTTTACCTCATGGATATGCTGCTCCAACTGTATATTTGTCAAACCATTAATGCAGTATGAGAAATGACCAGGCATAAATCATCTTTAACTTTTTTGATTCCCTGACCTTGAATAAGTCAAGTAAGTCTTTGCCCCTTTTTTGGGGGCTGTAGAGTGCCATTGGTTATGTTTGTAAATTTGTAGTTTCATTGCAGATACTGACACGTAATGTTGTCTGCAGAATCCCAATTCAGATCTTTGCTGTAAGCAGAATTGAAATAGCAGTATTATGCATCAACAGTCAATGAATCATGTCATTTCTGAATAGATAACTTGTAATTGTAGTGTCCTCTTGCAGCATGTCCCATACTGGACAATTCCCAGATCCTCTGTGGCCCGTTTTGTAGAGAACCCGCCTCAGCTGCCATCCCGGCCTCTACCCATCCAGGACCTTTGCTGTTAGCAGAATTGAAATAGCAGTATTATGCATCAACAGTCAATGAATCATGTCATTTCTGAATAGATAACTTGTAATTGTAGTGTCCTCTTGCAGCATGTCCCATACTGGACAATTCCCAGATCCTCTGTGGCCCGTTTTGTAGAGAACCCGCCTCAGCTGCCATCCCGGCCTCTACCCATCCAGGACCTTTCCAAGGAGGAGGCGATACGGGTCCTCACCAACCAGCACACGCAGCAGCGACTGTTTAAGACCAATCATATTATGGGTTATTACAACTGGCTCCCTCAGCTACTGACCCCCTACAACATCAGGAGAGCTGTGGTCAGTCACAGGTTCCGGTTCTCAATGGGTGATAATGGGGAAGTTGCTGCTGTCAGCCTTTCTGTGTCCTTCAAGGTCCCTGATGGCACAATCTGCGTCATCCACTACAACCACTACAAGTCAGACACTAGTACCTTCATGGCACATGTCCTGGACCACCTCACCCATGGTGTACAGACTGTGCCCACAAGTGGGGTCATGGTTGTCGGTTTGAGGTGCCCTTTGGACTTAGACATTGATAATGTAAAGGATATACTGCTGCCATATCTTGGTAAATGCAGGAGTGACAACAACTTCCAAATGGGTACAGGAATTCTGGCAATGACTCCTTTTCAGCAATCAAAGCTGTGAGGCTTTTCCAGCTTGGATTGCTGAAGATGAAGAATCATGCCATGTTCCTGTGTACTAACCTTGTACACAAAATAGCAAGAATTCCTGATAAATTTTGTGAGCTGAATAACATATGATTTTTATCAAATAGTTGTAGACTGGTGGCCTTTTTTTCATATAACACACTCCATGTGATCTTGTCTGCGATTAAGGTTCATTTGTGGTGGGACCCTTAGGACATGTTCAGAACCTTTAGGAACTCCTGTTGCTATGTGTTGGTTCAGGGCCCACTATATAATATCTTATAAAATTTCCCCAAGACGGGTTTGAACCTTTTATCCTATGATGTAGAACCAGGCTTCCTTCCGACTGAGCTAACCAGGCAAGTGTCAGCAAGGCCTACTCAATGGTCCATGAATATAGTTCAGAATGTTACATTTGGGTGGTGGGTTGGATATTCATTTTCTAGTTTATCATGGAAATACAACGGAAACCCACTGTTATTTTGATTTAGGGAGTGTTCATTTATTATTTGCAGGGGGGGGGGTGGTGAGATTTCGCGTGGAGGGGCAAAATATTTTAAGGCCCCCCCCCCTCAAGAGCGCGTGGAACGTTTCGCGCCCCACCTCGCCAAAGGCGGCCAAAATTACCCACCCCCCTTTGAACTATAGTAATGCGCTGGCTTTTTTGCTAAAAGGGGGCTTAAATTTGTGCGCCCCCCCCTCAAGAGGGGTCGGAATTTTTTACGCCCCCCCTCGGGAGGGGTCGGACATTTTTACGCCCCCCCCCAAACCCACCACCCCCCCCCCTGTAACTAATAAATGAACACTCCCTTATTACACATTGGATTAGTCCCCAACTTATGACTAGGTCTGGTGAGGAGTCCATAGTCCATTCTTAGCTCATGCCATGTCATTAGGACATAACACTGTCGTTTTCAATGTAAAGATTCACATTTTGTGGAGAGCTACAATTTCAAGATAGAACGATCAATCACTTCCATTTCTAGTTTGAAAATTGATAGTAAAATTATATGTTGTAAATGACCTGTAAGAAATTTACATCATCTTTAAGAATTGCAATTTCTATATGTATTAGTTTATAAGTATGTATGCAGGATGGCCACATACTGAAAACCGAAGCCTTTGTAAAATTGCATTGTAGACAAATTTAATAATTACACTGTAAAAGGTTGTTGTTCCTGAACAGCAAAATGTGCTGTAGCTATACAGTACTTTTGCTGTAAAAGATAAGACAGTAAATTTTGCTGTACATGTACATTTCTGTTGGTGTAGATGCAGCTTACAGTGGTGAGTTGTAGACCTACAACTCACTACTGTAAGCTGGATAATATATAATTAAGTAGCGTATCTGAAACCATGGATATAAGTGTGATTCCATTGGTAATGTGCACATGTAGGCTTTATCAGGCCTGATTTGATGGGTAACAATGGCTCAAATAAAGATTTAGCGAAAGTAGAGATATGTTATCCCTTTGTTGAAAAAAAAACTAACAAAATAATTAAACTACAATTGCAAGTATATTGCCCATCGTACTGATTGCCCCAGCCTCTTAGAAATGTGAACTGTATGACATTCTCTAATATAAGATCAGGTGTGTACCCTTGTTATAAGGTAATCGCCTTGAGGTATTAAGTAGAGGGACCTACTCCTTACCTTCTCTAGGCTTCTTCCATATTCCCCTGGGCATTCAGATACTGTAAATATTTGCGTCTGGGGTCTGAAAATTTAGTTATTTCAGTACTGTACTGTAGTATCAAAAACGCTCTCATAAGCCACCCCCCCCCCCCCCCCCCCACCCTGGACCCATCTTATTTAGCAGCACTGCTGATCCGACTCGGCTTCTACACGAGAATGTACATACACAGAAAAGTCAGCGTCAAGGCACTGCCTGACTTTCAGGTGAGAGTGGTTCTAGCGACAATGCAGACTGCCTGACTTTCAGGTGAGAGTGGTTCTAGTGACAATGACGCACTGCCTGACTTTCAGGTGAGAGTGGTTCTAGCGACAATGACCCTGACTTTTCCGAGTATGTATGACATTTATGGTATACTGATTTCGCTGGGTGAACTGACTACAACTACATAGTGTATCTGCCAGTTCCTCGATGAACAACTGCAGTAATTTGATTCGTCTAGAATGTTATGGTCTATTCTCCTTTTCCGTGCCTGGTATGTTCAGTCATTGATTTTATTGGATGCATCGAGGTAAAAATGTACTGGCAACAAAACATTTGCGAAACCCTTTTTAATATTCATTATGGGGGTAGACACTGGCCCAGGAGCCAATGGCCCGTACTTTTGGGTCTGGGCCCGTAGTTTTTTTGGATATTTACATAACCTGGGTGGCATAGCATGTAATATATCGTATGAAAAGCGAAATTAATGACCATGCATTACTAAATGTCAACCAAATACAACATGCCGCCTGTATATCGTCTCCCAGATTTCCAATTACTTCTACAATAATTATTATTCCATGAAATAAACCATATGATAACCCTTTCACATTCATAATTACAGGCGCCTAATGCCATGCACTTCATATTCCTTTCAGGTTGGTACCTGCTGCCCTGGTATGTAACTCACCAAGGCTGCATTTATGCAGCATGCCGACCCTATGGGGTTAATGCACCTGAGAAATATTTGCGCGGTACACCAATTCAGTGGTAGCAACATTGATGAGAAATGAATATGACGATTTTTACTGTTTAAAGAAACTGTTGTCCCTGTGTTGGTATATCATGGTGACAAAGGAACATGATCCTTAAGGCTTAATGATGCGGGCTTTAAAGGTATTTCCCAAGTCCCCTTTTGTTTACCAGGTATTATTCTAGTGTTACTATTCCCTGGTCCACACCTTTACCTCCGGGCCTTTACCTCTAAGGATGCGGGCCCGGGTGGCTCATGGTCTCAAATGTTAGTGTCTACCCCTGAATTCATACTAATAAAATATGGTTATCAGATACTGCAGTCACTCAAGTCTCGGGCCCTGACTGTACGTTTACAGTCTGGGAGAGTAATTAGAGATGTGTACCTACACTGGCCCACATACCCTGCTATACTATTACATGCCCACTAGTATCAGCAACCATGGGAGTGTGGGTTCGAACCCCACTCTTGCTCAATTATTGTACTGTTGATATCTGCATATTGCACCTAAATTGAGATAATGTACTTAGTCACATATCTAATAGCTTATATAACTATGTCAATTAAAATGGATTTATGCTTCAAATGGGCTAAATAAATAATTTAAAAAAACGAACCTACGTTTTCCCCAAGGTGGGATTCGAACCCATGAGGCCATACACAACCTCAATCATGATCATGTGACCATAGCTAACCAATCAGTGAGCTACCTATCTCATTAAGAAATGATCCAGGATCCCGGATCATTTTCTAAGTAGGACATAGTCTTCATTAGATACAAACTTGTCCAGGCCCATTACAGCCTGACGGCTGTAATGGGCCTGGAGAGCTCGAGGCTGCAGTCACTCAGGAGCCACAAACGGTCTACATCCTGATAATACATATATCTCCATCGCATCTTTAAACATTGAAGGCTCTGTCTTAATTCCAGTTTATGTATCGTTATCAACCAACGTAAACCAGGTGTACAAGGTCCACCGAGTCACTTCACCAGTAGTCACCAAGCAGAGAAGACACTATTACAAGTAAGTTCTGTTCCCCTAATGTATAATTGGCATTACAGAGCACTTTGCACACGGGCAATGTAATTTTAGAACAAAAGGTAACCTGATAATGTGATATCGAGTGAGAAGGTTATTATGGGAACCGTTTTTCATTTAAAAGCATGCTTGTATTGGGATTTGAATGGGCCTTGAATTGGGACTTCAATGTGCCACTACATGGGTATCCGCATGATTGACCGAGTCGCCGTGTCGATTTTTTGGAAGAGGGCCGTGTTGCTGTGTCGATATCTATGTATGTAGAATATACTAGCACCTTATAAGAAGGTCTGTGTCAGTCGATTTTTAAAAGGGCCGTGTCGCCCGTGTCGATTTTTAAAGGGCCATGTCGCTGTGTCACTGTGTCGCCGTGTCGAATTTTACCCATGTAGAGGCACTTCAATGACAAACACATTTTGCAACCCATTTAGATTCCTTATGAAGAGATGGATGTATGTATATCATTGTCAGGTTCTACTGTTGATACTCGTGAAGTATAAGTTAGAAAACCTCCGTGGAGCTGTAGAACATGGTAACCCAGTAAACACCCTACGTAGTTCCAACGTAGCTCAGAGGTTTCTCTAGGTAGTTTTCCAACCAAGAGGTATGAGATTGGTAATTTTGGAAGGTTTGTAGACGTCAAAACGTTAAGGTTTATTTACGTTCAACAGACGTAGACGTCTCATTTACGTTTATCTACCTCATTCAGACGTAAATATACGTAATAAATCTACGTAGATCTACGTTAATGGACGTAACTTTTCAACCAAAAGTGGGTAGATGACTTCTCAGTTTCACACAAGGTGGCAGCACTATCAATTATGGAGAGAATGTTGTAGCTCTTTAACAAATCTACCACTTTCAAGCAGTAAATTCGCATTAATTATGAATTCAATATCATGCAAATAAATGGTATTCAATAGAATATTTATATATAAAGGAGAGTAGATTAAAGTATTGGGCGTGAATATGTGTTTTGCGGCACCTTTACTGAGCGGACACCACATTTGTGGTAACAGAAGAAATACAAAGCCTCTCTGCAGCCCAAACTAGTCAACAGATCTATCCTGTGAGGCTGTTCAGTTGAACTAAAAGAATATACTATATAGAATGAAATGACATTATAGTGGTTATTTTGTATGAATATTGTTTGTTAATGTAAATTTGTCTGCAATATAATACAATCCTTTGTCTGAATCCCACTATGTAGAATTATATGTAATGTGTTTAAATCCCAGTTGAACGTAGATTTACGTCTGAGCTACGTAAGTCAGACCTGTAGGTTTGAGAGTGGTAAATAAACCTTAACGTTTCAACGTTCATAAACCTTCTAAAGTTACGTAGTTCAGACCAAAAATCAACGTAGATTTACGTCTGACCAACGTAGTTGTGTTTACTGGGAAATGACCTGAGGCAAAGAATATCATAGGGCCTATATGTGATTGAAAACCTCCACGGAGCTGTAGAATATGGTACATAACTTCTGAGGTGCAGCCGAAGCGGTTATGTACCATATTCTACAGTTCCAAGGAGGTTTTCTCACTTATACTCTGCCCTCTATCCATAGTAGAGCAAGAAAATGTTATATATCCATGATTTTCAAGATTCAATTCCATCAGATAATGTGGGGTTTGAACCCGCAATGGTCCACATACAACACTGATCTCATTCATAGGCATAATACAAAATACAGATAACTGACTGGCTTGCTAGCTCAGTTGCTAACACAGCTGATTTGTAGTCTGAACATTGCGGGTTCTGGTCCCAATAGAGGTTAATTTTTACAGGGGTTTTTTCCCTTGATAAACCCTTCAATTGATTTTCTGTGTTAGCTTTTTATGATTACTTTACATTACAATGCATAATTGCAATGATTTATTTTTCCTATCAAACCGCAATAACAAAGATGGAATAGTTCACTTAAAGGTATAGACCAGGGTCTACACATACGGCAGCTGGTGGCAAAAAAAGTCAAACAACTTAAAACCATGATAAAAGCATATATCTGTCTTTTGCATAAGACCTAACCTACCTATATTAACCCTTCAGATGCCTCACAGTGGCATTCTACACACTTCAAAAGCTATGCCCTGAGCTATCACAGTTATCTTGGCTGACTAGAAAATATTTCAGTAAATCCCAAACTGTCTCTATTTATTAATAAATCCCTTCTTTTTTTTGTTGTAAAATGTATCTTTTGATCCCATGTACAGATGGCTAAGGTTTTGATCACAAAATGTTGGTCTATTTTTTTTCTGTGTTGCAAAATGTAGAGAAAACTGACTTTTTTGAATTTTGTTTTATTCCTAAATCAGTCACGGCTTTTTGGTTTCACCCATGACCACTGATTTTGATGGATCGATTATGTTGCATATAATCTCCTCTAAACATCTGAGAAGTTTGGTTGAGATAATATGGGTCAATCTTTCAAAAATTTGAAAAACATTGAAAAAAAGGGGTTTGTCCATACGCTACCATATCTTCAAGTGTCAATATATCATAATCTAGCACCATGATGTATTGATTTCTTTGATTTTATTGCATCATCACATAACAAACCCAAAGTGATTTAGATAAATTGTGGGTAGATCAGAATTGACCGAACCCTGGTCTATACCTTCAAAATATTCCCTTCAGTTATCCCTGTGCTGGTCTGCTTTCTTGGAACATTAAAAGATGTCTGTTCATGCACCTGATAGGCAGGCCTTGGTAGTATAGTGGTTACCAGCTCAGCCTTTGAGTCAAAAGGTGGTGAGTTCGATTCACCAAAAGGCTGTGAAAATTTTAACATTTTTATAACCTCTCACAACCTCCTATCAGACTTGACCAAGTTCACATAACCTCCTGAAGAGGTTATACAGATAACCTCCTCAGGAAGTTATATGAACAATGTCACTCCACTCAGACTGTTCTAGATCAGCCCAAACACCCAGGCATAGTATAAGGGTATATCCTACGGGATGAGACCTACAGTAAGGAGAATAGGCTCAATACTCAGGTGAAATGTAACACTCAGGTAACAAACAGCACCCAGTGCACTGCTCTTTAAGAATATGAGAAGGTGAGGGAGACAAAAAACCTCAGTTTCTGTAAATGTTCCGGATGTCAATGGTGAATAATGGCTAGGATTTACTGCAGAAATTATTTAGAAAGTAACATATTGCTTTATTACAGCCTAACCCTGCTACATCATGGTGCGTCTGGCAGAGGGAGACGTTACATTACGTCTGGCATGTCATGAGGACTATGATGACGTCATGGGGCTGAACAAGTATGTGTTTGCCGGCAATGATTACCTGCCCGTGTGTTACCACGACCTGATCCGGGACCCCCGCACACACTGCTTTGTGGGACTCCTGGATGGCAAAGTGGTAAGGACATATCTAATCTTCACTTTATTAGCTTTATGGCTGAATGCCTCTGCCATGATGTATTAGTGTTTGAATAAAGGTTTATCTGCATTCATATATATTAGGTGATAGAGTGAGCCCCAATATTGTGAAATTTTATTGCAACAATAAGGAAAATGATGTAGGGGCACGAATAATACGTGTACATATAAGGTCCGTGGAGTCAGAGCGGCAAGTGCCTCCAACGGACACTAGGTGGCAACACCTAAGCCATGTCCTTTCGGTTATCCGGTAGCGGAGCCAAGCAGGGCACTCCAGACGGCGCTACGGAGGAGTGCCACGTCGACACTGCTTGGTCCGCGCTCAGGGTATATAAGAGGCCGAGGTTGGCTACCTCAGGGAGTTCGTCCCAGGACGAGCTCTGACCCACACCTTTCGTACCTTCGCTTTGACAGGGGCACCTACACCCCTCCCACATTATGGCTCCTGCACCAGCCATGCTGGCACAGGGCTTGACTGTCCGGTATTGCTAATGCTTCGAACTGTCGATAGAATCCTGTGTGTCTTCGAATGGTTGAAAGACCAAGTGAACCGAGTAGAAACCTTCGTGTACTTTTGAGGCTGTGATCGAATAAAAACCTGTTGCATTCAAACCGAATTTGGAACCTGTGTTCGAGTTATACGCATATGAAACCCCTACATTGGTGCCGTGACCAGTTCGGGTGAAACACAGAATAGCACAGTCGGTTAGGGTGAACATGGCTGAACAGGCAAAGGGTGGAGCGTCCCTTCATCCTATTTCGAGTCCGGATCTGGAGGTGGTAGCGGCCCTTGAGAAACACTATGGGCCAAACTGTTCGAGTTCTACACCAGAACCAAGGAGAGGCAATCCTGATACTATTCGAAAAGATCTAGGGTCAAACCTAGAGGATTCTTTGTTTGAAACTGGCGGTTCGAAGAGGCACATTGCTCCTATGCCAACACAGGGCATGAGCATGCTGCATGCTGAACAACACCAGCGGCAGGAGGTGACACGTCGTCATTTCGAAGAAGAGAAGAGTCGATTCGAGGGAGCAAGAATTGCAGAGATGGACAGGATGAATGAAGAGTTTGAAGCTTTGAGTCATCGGTTGGTACAGCTCCGAAACAAGAATGAAGATTTAGACGGGGCAACAAGAGAGAAACAGAATCGCTTGGACACAGCGAAAGCGGAACTGGAACATATGGAAGACCAGTTCTCTCACCAGCAGAATGTCTTGCGGCGACGTACTGAAGCTCTTGAACAACGTCAAGATAAGACCATACATGATTCGGAAGAAAAGGATCGTCTGATCCGGGAAGTGGAAGATTTACAGAAGAGACGAGATGAAGAGTCAACTCGAAGTAGCCATTCGGGGTTCGGTCATGTCAGTGGTGGCATATACAACTCATCATCTGGTGGGGGTGGTGCCTCTACCTCAACCGGAGGGAGTCAAAACGGGTGACCATAGATACAGGTGATTCGGATGGAAGATCTTCACGGCATGACCAACGCCCAACGTCATATGATGACGACCATTCGAACCCTCCCAGCCGTTCAAGCTCTCGAGAGAGACCAAGCCGTCCGGGTTCGAATGATAGATCCTCGAGATCAGATCCGAACGAGCGTTCGAGTGGGCCCTCAAGAAGGTCAGGAAGATCTCCTACAAATGCAGGTAGACGAGTATCTCGCCGCGAATCAATGTCCCCTGGGATGAAATTGATTTATGATACGAACCCCTGCGTTGCTGAAATGGGAGTGGACTGTGTTAGCAGACAAGCTGATAATGCTGATATCGTTGACTGGAGCATTGAGCAGTCTTTTTTGTTGCACAGAGACAACCACAACGCTGCTAGACGCACTGCAAGCACTCCGATTCCGTTCACAGGCAGACAGCCATGGCAGGACTGGTTCGCAGACTTCATGGACGATATGAGGTATAATCGGTGGTCAGAGGAGGAATCGTTGGACGAGCTTTTACGGGCATTGAGAAATGGCCCCGGCAAGCTAGCTGTTTCGAGATGGAGAACTATGCATGGTGCCGGATCGTTTACCCAATTGGTGGAATGCGCCAGTTATCTGATAGGTAATGTGGGTAATGAGGATCCGCTTCGATTGTTTCGGAAACGGACTCAAAAACCAAACGAGTCGCACCGTGTGTTCGGTCTAGAATTGCAATCTCTCTTGCAAAGGGCTAGACCAAGATGGCAGTTAGATGACCCACAGTTCCTAGATGATTTGTTCTCGCAATTCATTGAGGGATTAAGGGATTCTGATGAACGGACCGCAGCATGTGATAGTTGGAAGGCTGGAACTTCTCTCACTGACTTGTTCATGGCCATAGAAGACTATGACAGGAAACGGCATCTGCTATCTTCGAGAGTACTTTCGAGAACTTCCAGTATGGTACAAAACCCACCAGCCTCTGATTCAGAGGAAGGTGATTCTGGAAGGGAGGAGGAGATTGGCGCGGTTGCTCAAAAGAACAGCGGCAAATCTTATTCCAATTCGAATTCGAAGCGCTATCCGAAGGCTGACAGGAAAACACCACCTGTGACCCCAGGAACTACAAGCGCACCTTCGACTACATCCTCAACTCCCAGTTCTATGGAAAAACTTCTGTTAAGGTTGACTGACTTGATGTCTGGAAACCAGCAACCAACAGGGAGGAATTCGAAGCCAAGAGTGGACAAGACCACTAGGAAGTGTTACAGGTGTCAGGCCCTGGGACACTTTGCTGCAGAATGCCCAGCTGAGAAGCCGGTACCAAAGCCTGAGGAGAAGAAAACGGAAAACTAGAGGGGGTTGCTCGGGATGGCAAGGTAGTGACCCCTAAGGTGAAGGAAAGCCAGCTTATCGCCAGCGGTGCAAGCGAGGAAGTCTGAGGTGCAGTAGAGATTGGAAGCTTAGAGGAGGGGCCTGATCAGTCCCTTCTAAGTATGTCCAATGAACCCAGAAAAGTAGACGTCCGAGGAGGAAGTACTGGGGAAGCGACGAATTGGATACAGGAGCTGGAAGTAGTCAGCAGTGCCCGATTGTCCCCGGATCATCCCTGTTTGAAGCACTTGAAACGACGGGGAGTAGATCTTGGTGTCACTAAGGATTTCGAACGGTTCACCGTTAACCCATCACCACTGGATGGGAAGAGGTGGTATTTGACTGTAGCAGTGAAGGGAAGGACTGCGGAATTCCTAGTGGATACTGGAGCTAGTCACTCCATGATCTCCAAGAGATTCCATGACCTTGTAGCCGATGAGCCAGATAACTTCACAACGAGGGTAAAAGCTCATTCGGCCGACGGTAGCTGCATGCAGACGTTTGGTAAAGCATTTTTCGAAATCAATATAGGTGGACAGGATTATCTCCTGTCCCCTACTATTGCTGATCTGAGTGATGATGGCATCATCGGATTAGATTTCGCTGCGTTGTACGGAGCAATGTTGGAACCTTGTAAGGGGATGTTAAAGATAGAACATCCGTACAAGGTGGCCGTGCAATGCGTGTTGAGAAAGGTATCTTCTGTAGCCTCGGTGGTACAGACGGTTAAGATACCCCCAGGACAGACATGTGATGTGCTGTTTTCGAGTGACAGTATCTTCCGAGACCAGATGGCGGTGGTTGAACCCGATGTGGTGAGACTTGCATCAATTGGACTCGAGAGTGCAGATACTTTCGTAGGCAGTGGCAGTAGGAATTTAATTCCTATTTCGAATCCTGGTGGTGAAGTCCGTTATCTGATGAAAGGTACTCCCGTGGGGCAGGTGATCGTTGCACAGGCAAGCACCAGTATACTCTCAGAAGATACCAAACCGAACCTTGAAGGGATGTTCGATTTGCGTCCGGAACTTCAGAAGTTGGTGGATGATTCGAGCTTGGTGACGGGGGACCAGAAAGATCAGTTGAGACAAGTATTGGTGAAATATGATGCAGCCTTCGGGGAGCCCACTGGTTTGGGGCGAACTGATAAGGTGCTACATTCCATCACTACAGAGGACGCTGTACCTTTCAAAATCCCTTATAGACGCCTACCTTTGAAGAAGAAGTTGATGGCCGAGAAGGAAATCGCTGATCAGCTGAGATTAGGGGTGATTGTTCCCAGCACTAGCCCCTGGTCCAGTCCTGTTCAGATGGTGACTAAGAAAGACGGCACAATTCGCTTCTGCATCGATTATCGAAAATTAAATGGTTGTACTAAGAAAAACTCCTATCCTCTCCCCCGTATAGACGAGACTATTGATTCCCTGGGCGGAAACCAATGGTTCTGTACGCTGGATTTGCAATCCGGATACTGGCAAGTTGGAATGAAGGAAGAGGATCAGGAAAAGACAGCTTTTTCGAGCCATGTCTGTCTTTTCCAGTACAATGTGATGCCATTCGGATTGTGTAACGCCCCTGCAACATTCGAAGCCATGATGGAATCTCTGTTGAGTGATCTGTTGTGGAAGGAGTGCTTGGTGTACCTGGACGACGTAATTGTCTTTGGGAAGACCTGCGAATCGTGCCTGGCTACGCTAGTCAAAATTTTCGAGAGATTGATAACCCATGGTTTGAAATTGAAACCAAAGAAGTGTCACCTGTTTAGGACTTCCATTAACTATCTCGGTCGGATAATATCCACTGAGGGAGTTAAAGCGGATCCTGAGAAACTAGATGTTGTGTCGGAATGGGAAAAGCCAGAGGGACCTAAAGACATACGGTCCTTTCTGGGCTTCTGTAGTTACTACAGGGACTTCCTACCGGGGTATGCCAGAATAGCTCAGCCTATGCAGGCTCTAGCTCACTGGACTCCGGGTAGAAGGAAGGAGCCTTTCCCATGGGGTCCGGAACAAGATCTAGCATTCGAAGCCGTGAAGAACCTATTTCGAACCACGCCAGTTTTGAAATATCCAACAGCTGATGGACATTTCATACTGGACACAGACGCCAGTAACGACAGCATAGGTGCTGCTCTGTCCCAGATGCAAGAGGGGATGGAAGTGCCACTGGCTTTCGCTAGTAATACCCTCAATAAGGCTCAGAGGAATTACTGTACCACTAAGCGCGAATTGTTGGCGGTAGTGGTGTATACGAAGAAGTTTAAGCACTTCCTTTGGGGAGGTGACTTTACTTTACGGACAGATCACTCCTCCTTAAGGTGGCTGTTGAACTTTAAGGAAGCAGAGGGAATGATCGGTCGATGGCTGACCCATTTGTCCGAGTTCGGGTTGGAAAATAGCCAAATCCAACATAGAGCAGGGAACAAGCATATCAATGCTGACGCCCTTTCGAGAAGACCCATACGGAAATGTTCTAGAATGGATTGTGATGATTGTGGAGCCCATAACGCTGTAATAGCTGGAGTTCGAATGCCGTATGATGTAGGACATTCTAAAGCAATGGAATGGTCCACCGAAACCATTAGGCAATTCCAGAAGGGTGATGCTGTCATGTCAAGACTAATAGAACAGGTCTCCAGTGGTGCCCAACCACAAAGACCAGCCATTTCGATTGAGAACCGGGAAATGAGACAGCTACTTGCTCAATGGTCTGAGCTAACTGTTTTTGACGGTATCTTATGTAGATGGAAGATAACACCGTACAAGACCAAAATTCGGCAAATCGTGATACCCACAGCTATGCGAAGGGATATCATGTATTTCGTACATGGACACCAGACCAGTGGACATTTTGGAAAGAAGCGCTCCCTTGCGCGACTCTCCAGAAGGTATTACTGGCCTGGCATGAGTAAAGACCTGCTTAGGTGGATCTCTACTTGTCCAGATTGTTGTCTGAGCAAACCAGGTGAAGGCCTGGGGAAGTTGCCACTAACTCAAGAGCTTTGGGGAGTTAGATTTGCACGCATAGCGGTTGATATCATTAGTGGCCTAAAGACCACTCCTGATGGAAACACGTGCATGATGGTGATCTCCGACTACTATTCAAAGTACACTAGAGTGTTTCCTCTGAAAGATCATAAGGCTCATACATGTGCTCGTGCATTTGTAAAGGGTTGGGTGCTTCATCTAGGCGTACCCTTGATGTTGCATAGTGATCAAGGCAGAGAATTCGAATCCGAGTTATGGGCAGCAATGTGCCATAACCTTGCTATATGCAAAACCAGAACGAATCCGTACAGGCCTCAGTCTGATGGTCAAGTAGAAAGGTTTAACAGAACCTTGATACAAGTCCTGAAGCCTCTGGTCAACAGTTAGATGGATGATTGGGACGAGCAATGCGAGTTTGTGGTACATGCTTATAATAGTACGGTGCATGCTTCCACCGGTTGTTCCCCCAATCTGTTAGTATTCGGAGAGGACTTGATTATGCCTGCTGACTTGGTGTTTGGCGTAGCTGGGATAAACGCTGAAACACCCTGTCAGGTGATGTTCGTGGAGGCATTGAGGGATCAATTCAAGTCCGCATACGAGATGGTTCGATGTGAGCTAAGCAAATCTGCTTCATGGCAAAAAGTGGGCTATGACGTAGGTTTGAAACTTAGGTCCTTTCGAGTAGGGGACGAAGTAGTTAGGCTACACGACCCCCTGCAGCAGTTGAAGTTGTCACCCAACTGGGACGGTCCATTTACTGTGGTTCGGATTGTTTCAGAATCCACAGTGGTGATCAAATCCTTGTTGGGACGCTTGTATAAATCCAATGTAGCTCGCCTACGTCGGTGGCAGGGTGACGCTTCAGCGCATTCGAAGTCAGGAGAGCATTCGGAGCCAGATAACACTGAGCGGAGAGCGACCACCCCGGAACGACGTGGTCCTGGTAGACCTAGGAAACTAGTGATACCCTCAGATGAGAAGAAACCTATGCCTCCTGGTATTGGTAAATTAAAGCGGGGCCGGGGTAGGCCTAAAAAAAATTTACCAATTCGAGCTTCTAGCAAGAAGGATAAAAAGTGCGTAAAAAAAGTCTCGGCAAATGAAGGGAGGAGGGCTGTCCAATTGACTACTGGACATCCTGTCGAATCTTCCCGGACGACCAGGTCTAAAGAACCCAAGGTCGGGTTAAGGCGCAGTCCACGGCATAACCGGGGGACTGCTGTGACCTAATTTGTATACACAACAAGAAGTTTCGATCCCATGATGGTAGTACAGACCTAATTGCTGTCGAGTGAGCAGAACTAGGGCGGGTGTTGATCATGAACGTCCCCGAGGGTGGCAGACGGATTTATCCGGCGGGTATTCTTATGTTACCCGTAATGACATTTGCCTACACTCCTGAAGAATTCATGATTAGCGGTACCCCTGGTTCTGTGGAACTGACTCAATAAGGATTACACTCCGGTGAGCTACCCGTTCGATTAGTGGCGGGAAACGCGAGCGTCTCCCGCCGTGTTATCCGTCAGAAAAGGGCTATCCGGTGAAGCGTGAACGCTGATTGGTTGACCTTCGCTCCCGCGGCGGGCGTGGCATCACGAGACAAGAAGGGCGGTCGCCATATTGGATCAGTGCCAAGAAGACGCGCGGACGCTGCAGGGCAAAGGAGGAGGAAGAAGGGTCTTGTAGTCGACCAAAAGTCTCCAAAACCACATCATAATACGCGCCAACCTGGTTAGTTCCCGCTCATAGTGTCATTAGGACACGCGGAGCTTCGTACTCCGCAAATCTTCGATTTTTAAACTTCGTTTTCGTTGAAAACATTCGACTTCGATGGAGGAGCAGTACACCCCCGGGGAGGGCCTCCAGTCCGACGAGCTAGATCTGTTCGGAATGGACGATGGCCAATTCGACAACGTTCAGGAATCGGATTATGAATCCGCCTCTGAAACCACCGGGAGTGCAGTTACCGTCCGTGTGGCGGGGATTGGCTCCTATTCGACGGCTGAGCGGGACAGCATGGCCATGCCACCCCCGGCTACAGTCAACCTGGGGCCGTTGCCGTGGCGCAATGCCCCAAAACGAGTTGCTTCGAAAGACATAGACAATTCGACACCAACCCGGCTCAACGCAGCAGGTGATGAGTAGGAAAATGAGATGCCGGAGTTGGAGGAGGTAAGTCAGAAATTGCCTATCCACGCAGTGTCTGACGAAGAGATGGAAGACTTCGTACGAAAATCGCTGGCCCAGCAACAACTTATGGAAGTGCTGGAGTGCGGCCCGCCGTTCGACACCTCGCTGAAGCTCCATCCCACACTCATGTCGATGGTGCTAGACAAGCTGGAGGAACATGGGTTCTACCACCACGAGGGGAATTGGCTAGAGAGTTACGAAGGAGCCATCCGGGGAGCCTACAAAAACGAGATCTTGGACAGATCCTACTGCGATGTGGTACGAACTTTCGGAATCTCCAACAAGCTAAATCAATGGAGGAATCAGTGCCCTCAAGTGATGGGAGCACAACCAGTACGAAGGGGAAGAAAAAGAAACTCACCAAAACCAGAGGTAGTCGTAAAACTTCCAAAACTAGTACTCCTCCAGCTACTTCGGCTACTGTGAAAGTACTTATATTCACGGGTGTAAATTTTCGCTGAGGTGGCAAAAAATACTTATTCGCTGGTATTTATTCCATACTGTAGCATATAAGAATTTTGCGGATTTTTCATTTCCGTGAATATAGCGAAAATATATACCCAGCGAAATAAAGTACGACCACAGTATGTCCGAAGTATCCGAACCTGCCTCAGCTCAGTCCGAGTGCTCTTCGAGTACTTCCCATTCGGCTTCAACGTCATTCGAAGAACCGACCACTACCACCGGGACTACTGAGTCTCAATCCGAATCTCTTCCGAAAGCCCCGGGACCTTCACCAGCTATCGTGGAGATGACTCCGATGGAGATCAATTCGGATACCTCAGGATCAGTTGAACAGGAAGCTCGTTATGCTCAGGTGGTCAGAGAATCCGATGAACTCAGGGCAGCCAATGAACAGTTACGGATAACTCTGGAAGCTATGCAAGCTACCCCCAGAACTCCAATGACTCGAGCCCAGTCCCGTAAGAACCCCAATCCACAGCAAAAGGGACGGTCCTTGTCCGACGCTTCGGATGTGGAGGAGGTCCCATTCGAACTGACTAAGAGCCAGAAACGGAAGGCAAAGAAGAGTGAGGCACGACAGTCCTGTCTCCCTCACCCTTCGCCTCCCCAAACTACTGCGATTAATATGTCCCCAACTGTGAGGTTGGTGGACGTAGTATCCGGTACTGCCTCTACTCCTTCGACGCCTCCTAGGGCACCCCCCAGGACGCCTTCGACCCCTCCAGCAACTCCGATCAAGACTCCAGTACAGGTTGCCATGCCTGTATCTCCATCTACGTCTACGTCCTCCGAGTCGGGACATTCGAACACGCCACCAGTGGTTTCGTCGCCCCCTCCAGCTACAGGGGCAAACGCCAATGCCAGCGGGGGCTTCAAGAAATTTAGGCCCAAGTGCATGGAACACTGCAAACGATCGAGGGAGATGTATTCGTGTCCCAAAGCAACGGACTATGAAGGGTTGTCGGATGACGAAGAATGGATGAGGTCCAATATGACTTCACCCAGTTCCTGGACATGGACAGAAAACTGGTTCAATCGGCTGCTGGATCGAAAACAGTTCCCCGAAACCTACTACAACCATGAGGGACGCCCAAAAATTCGATGGGCGATGGCCCGGTACAAGGAAGGGGTAAGGGAGGATTGTCCATTCGATTCCTGTCGCAGCTACTTCAAACACGAGAACCGCCCCATGCCTACTCGTCTTCGATTTATGCGGCATCTAGTTGAATGCCACATGCACCACCGTGCGATGTACGTCTGCGCTGATACTGGCAAAGCAAACAAAAGGTGTTCGGGAGAGTGGACCACCCGAAGAGGCAGAATGATCGAACACCTAATACAATGTCATGGCCAAGCCATGATGTTAGCCAGAAAGAACGTGGGAGACCTCCATGCATCGCTGGTGGCAGGCTTAGACAAAGTAAAGTTCGACACCATCACGATTGAGACCTTCCAATTCGGAAAGGTCCAGTTGACCAGGAATTCGAAGCAGTCAGCTGTCTTCCAGCGTACAGATCGACGTGGTCGACTGGACTTGAACAGCACCTTGTACAAGGAGTTGTACGACTGGAGAGCGGCCAACCCCCTTCCGGGGAAACGAAGTGAAACCAGGAGTCCAGCCACTTCCGAACCTGACTGTAAAAAGGTCAAATCGGAGGTTCCGGCTCCGAAAGCTCCAACTGCAGCTCGAGGTCGCGCTACAACGATTGAGCACCGGTCCCCACTGAAGGACTTGCGTCCTGACTATGGTCCGGACTTCTCAGCCCCCAAGGGTCGTTCCCAACTACAAACCCTTCGTCCACTGACCCCTGGTAACCTGGCTAGCAGGGCTGAGTACCCTTCAATGGCCTTTCCTGGTCCGGAAGTACAGACTGAGAAGGATCCGTACAAAAATCTCCCCACGGGTGTCTCTGTAGGGGATGCCCTTCGCCAACTGGACTCCCGGAACGTGGAGATGAGGGATTCGGATCACTTTGTGCTGCCTGGGAAGAAGGACTTGGTGGTGACGACCACCATCCTCACTCCTCGGGCAGTAGATGAGGTGAAACCGAAGGCTGACAGTTCTACAAAGTCGGTGGGGCATAAAACCCCTGCCACTAGTGCGAATTCATCATCCATGAAGACTGAGCCTGTGGTGGACCCGGTTCCAGTGACCACTTCGAACCCAGTTACCACCACACCAACGACAACCACTGGAGGAGGGAAAGCAGCAACTGTTGCTGCCACCATGCTCACCACCACTACCACCACAGCCACCGTGCCCTATAAGCCCAACGTTCGTGAAGAATCGGCAGTTGATCCGGATAGGTGGTATGACCTGATGATAAGTGGTGAGAACAT
This sequence comes from Harmothoe impar, assembly GCA_947462335.1. Lineage (NCBI taxonomy): Eukaryota > Metazoa > Annelida > Polychaeta > Phyllodocida > Polynoidae > Harmothoe > Harmothoe impar. Next base: position 15,354,424 of record OX381721.1, on the reverse strand, counting down.
TCGGCCGAGGGTACAGTTTCCAAAAGACTACTTCGAGCCTGTGAAGGCTCCGGATGCAGTGTTGCATAAGGAGCTATATGAACATTGGTTGCAGGAACACTTAGCTGGCATGCAGCGATATGCTGCCTGTGTGGCAAGGGCATCAGCCGACTATGCCATCACCATGCAGGGCAAGGAGGTCGAGAGGCTGAGGAAGATCTTCGAACGACAACGGATTGACGAACAATCGGAGCCAGATAAGGTGACCGAACTCACCAAGCAGCTGGCACAATCAAAGAAGGAACTCTCAACAGCTCGTGCCTTCCAAAAAGCTGCGGAAGACACTTTGGACGATCAGGCCAATACTATGAAGGCGCTGAACGTTAAGTTCATTCGAGTATTCGGGATAGGACTCACCCAATGGAGTGGGTCTCTCGAAGAGCTCTTGAGCTTGGTGAAGGACTTATAAGATAACTTGAGTGTTCGGTTGTTCAGTTGTGTGTTTGATGACTTGTGCATATGATGTTTCGATGATACTGTAATAATTGTGTTGTTATTATTAAAAAAAATAATAAAAAAATAAACGTCCATGATTAAGGTCATGATTCGAAAAAGAACCATAAGCCAGGTGTAAAATGCATAATTGTCAAGAAATGTCTTCGTTGTCTGGGAAAAAAAAAAAGGGAAGTGTTCATACTTTAAGGAGTATAACTCATGCTATATACTATGATTCGAACCAAAACTGTACATAGTGTTCGATACCTACCTTTATCTCCAAAAAATTTCTTTTTGGACATAACAACTGGTATTCGGATTTCGAGAGTATATCTATTTTTAGGATAGAGTCATATATCTGTTGCCTCATGTAGAGGCTAATATTACTACATTCCTTGGTTATAAGAGTTAATGTCACACCTATGTTGGTTCCATGTATTTCATAATTCTAATAGTTCACGTAATTACCTCTCCAGGGACGGTTCGCCCACATAAATATTTTCGAGCCATTACTTCTGTGTCATTCCGTCCTAAAAAGTCACATATCGTGCACTCTTAACCTACCTTAATATGATTAATGTAGTAATCAATATTGTATCTCAACAAAAACCTTACAGATCTGTGATCACTGTAGTTAGAAATAGTATAGGACATATATATTCGTATATATTCATATCTTTATTAGAGATGGATACTCACGTATCTATCTTGTCGTTATAGTGTTGGATCTGTAAGATCCCTGTTATGTACATAGAAATGTAAGTGTTGTTTGGTGTAACAGGTCAGTCTAAATCTAAAATTGTACTTTCTACATGTATGTATAAAACGTATATCGTACCTTTAAATGTACCCCGGTATTGTCATCATGTACACTGATATTATTCTCCTATATTCGAGTATATTATATTATATCAGATGTATTTCGACCCTTGTTATAATCTGGTGGGGGTGATGTAGGGGCACGAATAATACGTGTACATATAAGGTCCGTGGAGTCAGAGCGGCAAGTGCCTCCAACGGACACTAGGTGGCAACACCTAAGCCATGTCCTTTCGGTTATCCGGTAGCGGAGCCAAGCAGGGCACTCCAGACGGCGCTATGGAGGAGTGCCACGTCGACACTGCTTGGTCCGCGCTCAGGGTATATAAGAGGCCGAGGTTGGCTACCTCAGGGAGTTTGTCCCAGGACGAGCTCTGACCCACACCTTTCGTACCTTCGCTTTGACAGGGGCACCTACACCCCTCCCACATTATGGCTCCTGCACCAGCCATGCTGGCACAGGGCTTGACTGTCCGGTATTGCTAATGCTTCGAACTATCGATAGAATCCTGTGTGTCTTCGAATGGTTGAAAGACCAAGTGAACCGAGTAGAAACCTTCGTGTACTTTTGAGGCTGTGATCGAATAAAAACCTGTTGCATTCAAACCGAATTTGGAACCTGTGTTCGAGTTATACGCATATGAAACCCCTACAATATCTTTTATATGTAATTTGGTATAGCCACTTGCCTTACCAACAACAGGCTAACAGTTCCCACTCAAAAAGAAAGTCAAGGTCATTGAAAAAAGGATCTGATACCAAAAATACTTAACTTTACAGGACACTGCTAAGATAACATGTCATATTAGATCTAAATCTATGAGAATTTATGATAGTCTTGGCAAAGGTCTATGTCACTCTTTACAAGATAAATTATTGAATGAACATAAATTCTGAGTATCTTGTTTCAATAACTTGGGTTGTCAAAAATATCATCATAAGTATGGCCTTAAGTGCATAAAATTAATGACACTGAGAATTTTATTTGGAATTTGTGAGAAATGACTACTGTTTCCAGGGCAATTACTAACTATTTCAAAGAACATGCTCATCATGAACTCTAGAGCTTAATTTTCAACGAATCACTTAAATATCCTGAATGTGTATTAAGAACCTGATGCGTTCTTTGTATCAAGTTATTGATATGACCTCTACCAAGGCCAAGGCCAGCAAGGTCAACTATAGGGATTTCTGCTTTCCTTAAAATTTGTTATATTATTGCATGATTTAGAGAGAATTTCATGTTGTACATGGCATGATTTTCATAAATTCATTAATTAGAATCATATCAGGAAAAACAGGATTAACTTGAATACACCTGCTGTTACCATGGTAACCTTGATACTTTACCTGAATTTCAGATACAAGGTTAGAGTATCGGGTTGTTTTAACCTCAAACTAGTTTTAAGCCATTTGGTACTAACATGCATCCTTTTTTCTTTCAGATTGCCTTTAACTGTTCCTTTATGGATGGACCTAAGCAGTATGTGGGTGTGGGGGCCCGTGTTCAAACGGAATACCTCAGGACATCTGTCTACAATACTGTTGCTAAGATGTCTGCAGAACACACTGTGAAGATGCACCCACACTTAGAGAGGGTGGTCTGGGTGGCCTTTGAGGCAGACAAACACAAGGATAAGGCCAAGATTGAGCAGCGTAACACCACCATAATGGAGAGATGGGTATGATTTTATCTAGGATACGTAGAATATCTCATATTATGTAGAATAATCTCATCTGCCACTTCAAATAGAATGCAAGTACCTTAAACAAATGCATTTTACCTCATGGATATGCTGCTCCAACTGTATATTTGTCAAACCATTAATGCAGTATGAGAAATGACCAGGCATAAATCATCTTTAACTTTTTTGATTCCCTGACCTTGAATAAGTCAAGTAAGTCTTTGCCCCTTTTTTGGGGGCTGTAGAGTGCCATTGGTTATGTTTGTAAATTTGTAGTTTCATTGCAGATACTGACACGTAATGTTGTCTGCAGAATCCCGATTCAGATCTTTGCTGTTAGCAGAATTGAAATAGTAGAATTATGCATCAACAGTCAATGAATCATGTCATTTCTGAATAGATAACTCGTAATTGTAGTGTCCTCTTGCAGCATGTCCCATACTGGACAATTCCCAGATCCTCTGTGGCCCGTTTTGTAGAGAACCCGCCTCAGCTGCCATCCCAGCCTCTAACCATCCAGGACCTTTCCAAGGAGGAGGCAATACGGGTCCTCACCAACCAGCTCACCCAGCAGCGACTGTTTAAGACCAATCATATTATGGGTTATTACAACTGGCTCCCTCAGCTACTGACCCCCTACAACATCAGGAGAGCTGTGGTCAGTCACCGGTTCCGGTTCTCAATGGGTGATAATGGGGAAGTTGCTGCTGTCAGCTTTTCTGTGTCCTTCAAGGTCCCTGATGGCACACTCTGTGTTGTCCACTACAACCACTACAAGACAGACACTAGTACCTTCATGGCACATGTCCTGGACCACCTCACCCATGGTGTACAGACTGTGCCCACAGGTGGCATGATGGTGGTCAGTATCAGGGCACCTCTGGATATAGACATGGATAAGGTGAAGAATATATTGCTGCCGTATCTTGGTCAATGTAGGAGTGACAACAACTACAGACTGGGAACAGGAATCTTGGCAATGGCTCCTTTCCAGCCATCCAAGCTGTGAGGTTTTTCCAGCTTTTGTTGTAATGGCCTGATAATGTGCCAGCGGACTTTCTCACATTATTCCCAATCTATGTGATTTTTTTGTATTAAATAGATCTACCAATGTGTAGATTAAATCCAGGGACGCCAGAGTAGATTTTGTGTATTTTTTTAAGTTGAGGTTTACTAGTCTACTAGATGACTGCAGCCAGCTATGGCATAAAAAAATAGTCACATTGTGTGAGAGGTAATAACCCCAATATCCCAGCCAGCACTCATATCAAAGTGTTTTTATCTGTGCTGACAGGACTTGACTACGTCAGAAATGATAGTTTACTTGATATTTAACATAATGGGGTACAGTGCGCTTATTGATATAGGTTTTAAATAATTTTTGAAATCAAAATGTTCAGTGTATATATAATTCGACACACCAATAAAGCCTTTTATAATAGTTAGATGTGACTATACTGGCATATACAGCGCAGAAGCCTATAGGGGCCCCTATCCAGACTCCAGAGCCGAGACAGATGCTACCAACTGTCATCAATCCGAAAAGTTTGGACATGGCTCGCCAACAAACAACCAACAGTATACATGAATATATATATATAACCAAACTTCATAACTCTACACGCAAACAAGTCAAAACGATTGTAATCCTGACTATTTGTCCTTATATTAAGCACTTAACTTGTCTTGCCCTACCCTGCTCTATCTTGCTTTGCTCTGACCTGTCTAACCCCCACCTAAATATACTTAATGCTTTAATATGTAAGTATCTAGCTTGATACTCAAGGATACACTACTGCCTCAATCGACCCAAAATCAAGTTATGAAATAAACTTAATATATACCTCCATTAGTCATTTCCCTATCAATTGACAGCCCCCCAATACCATAGAAAAGCCACTTGCTATAAAATCTAAATGAAACACTAAATAGGGGGCTCTTTGGTAGACCTATGAATTCACTGTGAGAGCATAATAATTATATTTGTTTTGATTGTTCATAATGCGCCCCTTGCTGATTCTCATTTGTGTCGGCTGACAGCTATTCACTTGTGGCAACATATTGCATTTTTATTATGCTAAATGATGAATGAGAGCCCCCAAACTTTCCACATGGCCATGTAATTATACATAACATGTAATGAACCTAAAATGCGAAAATCACCTAAAATCAGCTGGTATTGTATCTTTAGACTTTGCATACTGTAAAACCTCGCGTAGAAGCCACAACTAGTAGTACTGTGCGCAATTAAGATCGCCCAAAGTCGAGGTGCAGCTAATATAATGTTTTAAGATGCAAATGTATACTACAGTATCCATATTGAGACCCCCCCCCCCCCCCGCCCATGCGGCTCAATGGGTTTTCCCAAAGTCTAGGTGCAGCTAATATACGGGAGTTAGGCTTATACACAAAGTTCCACGGTAATAAGGGTTTATCTCAGTTGTATAGCCTATACGGGCTATAGGGGCCTATTAAATGGTCAAAAAATAATAATTTGTTTGTCGAATTTTTGATAATAATATTGATTCTTAATTTTTTCTTTTTCCTTTCAAAATATATGATGTGTAAACATACCTGCCATTTGAAATGAGTATTACCAATCAATTCAATTTCAATGGTTTTTATTGAACACAAATAATGCAAATTTTCTTCAGTACTTAGCAATATTGAGTCCACGTACCCTCGTAGACTTGGTTTAAACATCATACATTAACTTTAGGTTTTTGCAAGATAATTGACTTAATTAAGTGTATAATACCTGACACATTGTTTGTTGTTATGACCAATGCAAGTTAGGTATAAAGGTGTGCTTACTTCCATATACATCATTTTGCATACCGGTAGTATTTTGTCGTAATCTTGATAGACATGTTGATATTTTCCCAGAGGTATAGGCTGTGTATATAGTAGTTTTTGCGGTCCATCATAGATATAAAATCTCAATGTGACATGGCACATTTTAAAACAACCACTGCATTGATCAGATAGAATCCCACCGAGGGCTCAGTAAACGCCATAGTGTGCCCATTGATGTACAGTATTGACTAATGTGTTGGATTTTTCGCCAAAATCTGATGGATTTTTTCGCTCCCTTCCCTAAGAGTGGACAATTATATTTTTTAATAACATTTATCTTTATTTCAGGAAAATCAAACAGAGTTTTTTACAGTCACATCATGGTAAGGGTATGTGAAAACTATAATTCTCATACATTATCAAATGCCATCTTAGCGTATTTATGATTTATATAATCAATTTCCTGAGCATAAAGAAAGGTTCCTCTCAGCCTGCACTGGGTGTGCTTGGCTGATACTTCGTGAGGAACCCTTTCCTTGTAAAAGGAACCATCATTTATACTACACTTAAACTAAGCAAGACCATGAATTCACAGGGAATTATCTTATAGCTTTGTTACGTACACCTAGAATACAGTCAATTCTTAAAAGAAACACTTAAAGACCCGGAAAAATGGGTATTTGGTTACTCAGCCATTCCTTTCTGTCTAATTTAAAGGCTTGTTTGGAGGGGAGAGACCTATATTTGGGTAACAATTGATTCCATATCATAGCTCCAAAGTGTTCAACACTCTTAAAATACACACTACCATGTGGCGTTAACCTTTTCAAAATTGGTCCTTGGAAACCTCTTGTGTTTAAATTTCTGTTATCACAGTAAAGCGGATCTTTTGATCTAGCATACATGAACATGTACAGATGATACATACGCCTGTCTTTGAGGAGGGGGATTTTTGCCCTGGCGTGGATATATTCAGTATTTGTGAGCATGGGGACTTGCAGGCAGATCTTGATGCACCTGTTCTGCGCTACTTGCAAATCATCTAAGAGGTCTTGGTTTGTACACATAAACAAGATATCCCCGTAATCAAAATAGGGAACGACCATACTCTTGTAGATTTGAAGTGCTACCTGCTCAGTCATTGAACCTCTAATACATGCTAACATATATGTTTTGTATGAGACAGTCTGTTTCATGACTCTGATATGTATATCAAACTTCAAGTGTGGGTCCAAGGTGACTCCCAGGTATTTATAGGATGGTACCATACTTAGCCGGTTGTTGTCCAAAAATAAAGATATGTCAAATTTATTAAGTTTTCTTTTAGAGGCTGTAAAACACATGATTTTTGTTTTCTTCGTATTAACTGTGAGTTTGTTTTGAACACTCCATAATGAGAATTTGTCAAGGCTTTCCTGTAAGTCACCTTCCACTTGTTTTATGTCAGGGTCTGTGTTATAGATTACGGTGTCGTCAGCATACAACATTACAGAGGAGTTTGTAATACATTTTGGTAAATCGTTCACGTAAAGTAAAAACAATAATGGTCCTAAAATGGACCCCTGTGGGACACCGCAGACCACCTGTCTTGAGCCAGACATTAGACCATTAACTTTGGTTTTTTGGGTACGACCCTGTAGATAACTACGCAGCCATTCCAAATTGGAGTTTCTAACACCATACATTTTCAACTTACTTAGCAAGATCAGGTGGTCTACGGTGTCAAAGGCTTTACTAAGATCTATAAACGCCGCCGCAGTGGGCTTGGCTACATTTAAGCCCCTTGCTATATCATCTGTGAATGCTGCTAGTGAGGTTAAAGTCGAAAAGCCCGGGCGGAAACCACCTTGTTTATCTGTCAGTATCCCATGGTGGTCTATAAAGTTATAAATATGCTTATGCACTAATTTTTCTGCAATCTTACAAGGGGTGGGAGTCAGGGCAATTGGACGGTAGTTACTCACACATTTGGCATCCCCAGACTTGAAAACAGGTACTATTATAGCAGTCTTCCACGCTGGTGGCACCTTACTTGTATCAAAAGTACAGTTTATCAGGTCAGTGAGCTTTTGTGGTACTGCAGAAAAGGCATCCTTGACGACCAGGTTTGACAAGTTTTCTAGCCCGGACGACTCATTAACATTAATAGCCTTGATCTGATCTTTGACCTCATTAACAGTAGCCTGGAAGGGAGTCAGGTTGTGCACACATTCATCATCATATGGGTACCAAGGGTCATGCATTTCCTTAGATAACTTCGGCCCAATGTCAGCAAAAAAAGAATTTATAAAGTCCGGAACATCTTTGGGGTCTAACATCTCGTTTAAATCATCTTTTAATTGTATTAGTTGATCATGTTTTAAATTTGGAATAAGTTTACGAATATTACGCCAAAACCTTTTTGTGTCATTTTTTGATTCTTTAAGTTCATCTTTAATGTATTTACGGTGCGCTGCCCGGGACCTTTTATTTGACTCCCTCCTTGCTTCATGTGCTTTTTCCCAATCTTCTTGCCTTTTAGTTCGTTTGGCCTTAGCAAGTAGGTTGTTTTTGTCACGGGTCAGATTTATCAAGTGATCAGTCATCCAGGGATCATTTTCAGCAGGGATATTAAACACCTTTACAGGACACATTTTGTCAATAGACCTCTTAATCATAGAATGGATGACATCCCACTTGACCTCGGAGTCATTACTATTGTCAAAATCTGACCAGTCACCATCTTCAAGATCTTGCTTTAGCTTATCTACCTTATAGTTTTTATAGGATCTGCCGACAAATGGCACCCTTGGTTTGTACACAACCTCTTTTTTCTTCAACATATAGACGGGTACGTGGTCAGAGACATTCACATTGATTATACCAGACTTACTTATATAATGAGAATTTGTGAAAATGACATCAAGTAGAGTGCTTGATTTTCCATCACATCTGGTTGCCTCTTTTATGAGCTGTATTAGCCTATATGGCTTCATGGTATCAATCAGATTTGCAGCGTGTGTTTCTGTTGGTTTTAGCAGGTCTATATTTACATCTCCAGTCAGTATCAGTTCAATTTTCTTTACTCCTGGAATTTTATCAAGAGATTCTTGCAACAATTTTACAAATTTGAACTTATCTCCTTTGGGTGGCCGGTAGCAGTTTACTATAACTAATCGTTTGTTATTGGGCTTGTCAATTTTCACACATTGCAATTCGATATCTTTGTTACTTAAATTTATATGTTGTAACTCCAGTGCATCATGTTGTATATCAGACTTCACATACATACAGACACCTCCTGCCTCTTTCGGATTATCTGGATCAATTTCAGGATCAATCCATGTCCTATCATTTCTATGTAAATCATATCCACTAAACCTCACAGTCGATGAACAATCCTCATCTTTTAACCAGGTTTCAGTAATACAAATGATATCATAGTCAGTACCATGTAGTTCAATCAGCAACCTTGAGTATTTGGATTTCAAACTTCGCGTATTCATATGTAGGATTTTTAGGCCTCTCAAACCCTCCAGCACTTTCATACTAGCCATAGTCAATTGAAAAAACAATCATTTCACCAAACTTAACCCTATATGGGGTGGAGATTTTCTTACTCCAGATTGACTCATATACCACAACCCGTTTAGTTGTGGTATCTGGTCTTGCATAAAAGAAAAATTCATTATCCAAATTTACACCTCTTCCACCAGGTGTCAGCATCATGGCTACCTGGGAGAGAGAGTAATGAAACAGTCTGTACAAGTAGAGAAAAACAAGGGCAGCCTTTTGGCTCCACTTTTCACTATACCGTTATTTGTGCTTACTTGCTAATTAAACAGAAAGAAATAATAACATGGTAATTTCAGTCAGCTTCAATAACATGAGTCATGGGTTAGCATCAACGGGTTTTTCGGCATACAATTTGCAAAATCCTGGGCCCACAATTTAGTGAGCTTTCCAGTTGGATGGATGCCATCGTTCGCTAACAGTTCATAATTTATGGACGGCTTGCCATGCCTGGACTTGAAAAAATGATTGGCTGTCCAGGGGGTAGCCACACCATTTTCACGGTTCAGGTCAGATACTACATGGTTATAGTCTTGGATTCCCTGGTTAACTATAATCTGCAGTCCTGGGCGGTTGTTTGATACTCGCTTACTCACATCAGTACCGGTTAAAGGGCATATCACAACTTTGGATTCCTCGTGATTATACTTGATCCAGTCAAGACCAACTTCAGTGTATGCACATAGGTGAGCGCATAGATGGGCACTGTTTTCCCAGTCACAGGTAATTAATTTCGTAGCCCAGTTTTTTGTGGTTACGTCACATTGACCACCCATGATATATATAATATCTCTAGGGAAGCCATCAAGGTGTTGGTCTACAGCTACGAACAGTTCCTTGATGGTCAAGCTGTCACATTTCCGCGTGGTAAATATCGGGTCTGACCCGTGGTTGTCCAGTATAGCCTTTTCAAGGCCCTTTCCCCTAGAGTCAGTGAATATGACATGCTTTGGACGGGGTTTCCAATACCTACACATATGGTTGATATGGCTGTTCCACCTGTCCGCAAAAATTGGGTCATCTAGGGAAAAATCCATTTTTCACAATTCTTTTTAATTTTCAATTTCAATTTACCAAATTTTGTGGTCTCACAGCTTTGATATACAACTCACATCCATTTAACATGTGTTGTATTTGTCTAGGCTTGCCAATATAATTACCAAAGTAGCTCAAAATTTCTTTTAAAATTTACAATTTCAAAATTCAAATTTTTTTATTTAAACACAACTTAGGCAACTGCTTTAACCGAGGTCTGGCTGTGGTTACTAGACTGGTCTTGGTCGATGCGTCTTGTTGGGGTACGGTCAGGGCTAGATGAGTTGCTGGGCGGGCTGTAGTCCCCTGGCCTACGGGGTGATGGCGATTGATCTTGGCGTGGGCTTCCTCTCTCACTTCTCAGAGGGCTTCTTACTGGGCTTCCCTGACTTCTTGTTGGACTGGACACAGAATTTCTGTGTGGGCTCGAGGTGGCTGCTGCTATCAGTCTAGATCTGACCTTGTATAACAACTTTCCCATCAAGTTTCCTGACTTGATGTTTTCTTTGCGAATGTCTTTAGTTTGCCCCAGATGATACCCACAGCCCCACTTAGCATCAAAAGTGGCTTCATAGAATAGACAGTTTCCTGTATTGAGTATATAGGTGTTGAGGCTTTGTGAGTCACTGAATTTAATATCGAGCAACTCTTCCATCAATTCCTCTTCATCCCTCTTGATCTCTGGGGTTTTGTCAAGTTCCTTTCCCAACAGCATGCAGTCATAGGTTGTTTCTGCCTGCAGTATTCTATCAGCGGTGTCTAAGTCGTCACACCATAGGGCTAATTGGTGCTGGAAGGCCCTCTCTGTGCTGTCGTAATAATAGCCCTTATACTTTACATCACACACAAACAGGTTTGAGAGTGGGGCATGTTCCGACTGGAAGGCGATTCCATCAGGGGTATATTGGGTCTTTGCATCTCTGAGACTGAGGCCTTGTGGTAGCTGGTCCAATTCACTGTATGCAAACTGCTGACCACCTATGGTAATAGTTAGGTTTTTTACAGTTGACCTAATGTTTTTTGACCTGGCGAGTGCATTTATGGCCCTCAGCTCTTTTTGCTTGATCCTATCTGCTGGTGATAAATCGTCCTGCAGTGATACCCTGTACCATTGGTTTATGTCTTTTAGGTTGGAGACATTTTGGAAAATTTGCGACTTATAAAGCTGTGACGTGAACACCACCACTATAGGCCTAGCTCTAGCCTTTGGCGATTTTGGCTTTTTTCCCCTCCTGTACACTGACTCTACCGCTGTTATATTGAACGACACTTGTAGATCGGTGAGAAGTTGGCCCACAATTTCCCGGAGATTCTGGTTTTGCTCTTCTTTATAGTTCTCTAAAATAAGGATCTTACGTCGAGCTTCGGCCTCAATATAATTTAGCTGTTTGGCTGCCACATGGATTTTAGCAGAGTTTGACTGTACCTGGGGGTGTAGTTCTTCTAACCCATCCTCGTTCGCCGCAATTTTATCAATATTTTCGATAATTTTGTCTTCGGCGGATTCTATACGTGTCAACAAGGCTGTCAGCGCCTTTGTTGTAGTCTCGGCACGAGTGTCACTGGCCGTGCACAGCTTCTCAATTAAATCTAGCGCCTTGACTAAACGTGAAGATATGACCTCTTGATCTCTTAGTCTAGCATCAAGTTCATTCACCTTGTTTATCACTGATTCCGGGCTGGCATTGGTTCGTAGATAGTGGTATTTCTTTGCTGGTGGGATTGTCAACAAGTCAGCGACCAACGTGGCCGCCGCACCGTCATGCTGGAGTGGCGCAGTGTTGACATCATGCACCGCTTGACCCGCCATATTGGAATTTTCGCCGTCGTGTCCACAATCTGGTCTCTTTCGGAGCGAATATCTTATTCCTCCTCCACTTGGGTTGGTATCCGACATCAGTAGTCGTATCCAGGGTGGTTTACACTACTTGTTGGCTAAAAATTTTGTCTTTGTAGCATAAATATTAGTCGTATTTCTAGGAAATACACGGGAGCCGCTGCGAACGTTTACTCTACTCGTGTGACGTCATACTGCGCACAATTGACGTCATACTGCGCACAATCGTCTATATAATATTATATTTCAGACTTTTTGTTCCCACAGAGAGGACATAATTACAGGAACCATGCAGGTTGCTGTTTAGAGATTTGCAATGAACCTTGAGCAATCTTTGAATTTCTTGTAAGTTATGAAAGCATCCTCTAGCCTGCCATCCCTTCCTTTGGCTGATTTTGGTACATAACCTATGATAGAATATCCTTGACGCCTTGCTATCTTTAACATATGCACGTTACTAACAAAGGTATCTCCAATATCCCCAGAGTATCCTAGCTCAATTCCCACTCTACAAATAAGAGGACTGATGTCTGAGGCTAGACGCATTCTACGAGCACTATTATCTACAACCATGTAACACTCAAAGTATAGTGGATCGACAGATCGGCAGAACTCGTTTGGATTAAGAGTGAACGCCACCAGCATCTTATCAGTAATTGGATCCTCAATGATGAAGGAATGTCCATGGTCAACTACATAGTAGCGGAAATACTCCAAGGACTCAAACTCATCTGTTGAGTAGCCATGGCCTTTATCTGCAGCTTCTTTGTACATGCTATAGACGTGTGGGATATCTTCATCTTGGATGTATCGTAGAATTATGTCCTTCCCTGAAGACAGTCGGAACAGCCTCGGTACTATTGTCAAACGAGGCTTTTGAACCAGAAAGGCTTGCTTTGCAATTTCCTCAGCTTCAGTCACATCATTTACCTGAAATATAAATCACATGTTTATACAATATGTCATCATAAGGCCATGTATCCTGAACAAAACTATTGTACTATACAAATAATCACTACGCAAACCAGACTCATGCTGGATAACATGTGGGTTGTGCATGCACCAAGCACGACCACGACCACTTTTGTCCACATTGATTTGTCGGACATTTGCAATATAGATCTAAGACAGTGCAAAGGCCAGAACCAAATAGGACAATTTGTTTCCCATGTCCAGTACTATCATTAACCCCTGATAAAACATGAATGTATTTTTTTAGGAAAAAGTTTTAAAAACCTGAGTTTTTCTTGTTTGTAACTGCTTGTACATGATGAGACTGTCAGTCCATCCCCTCTTCACCAGGTTACCACTGTCAGGAATACACCCAGTCATGGTAAAGCCCTCAGTTCGTAATATGGCCACCAGAGGGCTTGTCCTGAATGCCTCAATTAACAGTCCCTGGTAGAAAGGTAGGCATCAGAAATAAATAAGTAAATCGTTTTTTCATTTTAAAATTGGGCATTTTTTCTTGAATACAGGTCACTTGAATACAGGTCACTGTTTGACGTAATTTTAAAGAAAACCAATCATATTCATTGATATTAACAGTACACATACATGTACTGCAAATGGCTATGAGCTTGCATACATTTATAAAATTCCTATTTCCAAATGCAGTATATCGTACCCACAGTGCAATTACTTATCTGTCATGTAGATGGGAACCATACTTAATGCAGTAAATGACATACCTCATAATTAAGTTCCATTGTGAGATCCATCACAATCTGTATCAGAGACTGGATGATGTTGGGCTTGATGTTGGTATCACAGATAATGGTACCGTTCCCCAGAAGAGGGTCAGGTGACCGACAGTAAACTGAAGGTCCGAGAATGATGACAGAACACAGCTGTCCAGTCTGTGTATCAATCATACCGAAACTGTTTGTCTTAGAGATGTGAGTTTGAAAATGCTCCTCTGAGGCAAATTCATCCTTTCCCATATCCTGTCCCTCCTCTACCTCCAACAGCAGCAACTGGTATGCCACAGACACCTGAGTAATGCAGCAGTTTTTCTTAATGAGAAAGTTTAAAGATAGCGAACCTTATTATTTTCTTTGAATAAAATATAAGAATTAAATTGAATCCTTGTAGGCCTAATCCCTATGCAGAGATTGTGACCAGAACTGATGTTCTGATCATTTATGTCTTAGGTAGATGGTGACAATGTATTGAAGTATTGAAGTATTGAAAAGTTTATTGAACATTCACCTCAATGAGGAGTTATTCTATGAACAAATTACAAAGATGATTGCATAGGCTGATAATTATATAACATAAGTAATATTATTTAAGGCCAGATAACCAGTCCACAAAGCATCTCACAGTCAATACATCAAAAGCAGAGGATGGAGTGACAATACAATTAAGTATTTAATAGAAATGGGAAATGATTGGGCGGATGTGGGAGGAGATAATGTGAGGGTGATTAGTCCAGGTGGTAAGGCCAGTTAATCATTCATTTTTCAGGGTGGTTTATCGTTCCATTTCTCTTTGATCTTCAGCTTGAATTCTTCCTTCTTTTCAATTTTTTGGACCTCATGGTCAAGTTCATTCCAAAGGCTCACCCCCCTGGAGTAGGGGCCCTTCTGGTAGAATGACGATTTCGGAATTCTTTCCCTGAACTTCAGTTTCAGGTCACCTCTTGTGCGTCCTCGTGGATTTTGGACAGCTTGTCCCTTCCTGGCTAGTTTCCACATGTGTTGGACTAACTGGTGCTTCCTTCGTGTGTCTAGCATAGGGATCTTGTTGCTAGTGTGCAAGTCAGCTACGCTTGTACCTCTGATGGCTCTCCGTGTGCATATTCGGATACCTCTATTTTGTAGACGTTGGATTTTTGTTAGCTCTTGTTGATGGGCGCTGCCCAGATAGAAACTACAGTAGTCAGGAAATGGCATGATCATTGTCTTGTATATGGTCAAGCATATATCCTCGGGTAGGTACCCTCGCATTTCTTTCAGTTTATATAGCCTGTTTCCCATATTTCTTTTAGTTTTGTTGATGAATGGGGTTGCCGTCAGAGGGCCGTCCAAGTCCACACCTAAGTATGGGTAGGTCATGACTACCGGGAGTGTCTGATCTCCCATTTTGATGATAGGTGCAGCACACTGGTTCAGTTTAGTTTTGGAGCCAAATGTCATTACCGAGCTTTTATCAGTATTTACGGTCATGTGGTTTTCCTCGCACCAGTTGTGTAAGTGGTCGACATCTACTTGTAGTTGTCTTGTTGCTTCAGCATGATTTTCATTGCTGACGTATATGACGACATCATCTGCATACATTGCAGTCTTGCAGAACTGAACTGTGTTGCAAAGGTCGTCGATGAACAGTACAAACAGTAGCAGCCCAAGGGTAGAACCTGCGGTACTCCAAATTTGACGTTCTCAGGATGTGATCTGACATCATTTGCATTTGTGCTATGTCTTCGGTCCGCTAGGTAGTCAACAAGCCAGTATTTCAACTTTATTGGGATTTTCAGGCAATTTATTTCTGTGACAAGTGTGGGGTGGTCTACGCTGTCAAAGGCTTTGGTAAAGTCGATGAAACAGGCCACCGTCAGTTGACCGTCGTCCCTGTGCTCATACAGATCTTTCAATACTGAGAACACTGCATCTCCAGTGCTCAGTCCCGCCCTAAATCCATACTGGTGTTTAGATAGTAGTTGGTTTTCTTCTAGGTGCTCGCTGAGGTATTCATGGACAATCTTTTCGATCATCTTACCTGGTAGCGGCAGCAGTGTGATAGGTCGCCAGTTTTTGATGAGCGATAAGTCACCTTTCTTCGGAATTGGCACTAGGTTTCCTAAGGCCCATGACTTTGGGAATATGCTTTGCCTGAAAGAGTTTTTGAACATGGACATTAAGTGCTCTGGCAGTAGTGTGAGGGTGTCTTTGAGGACCGAACTATTCACTTCTTGAAGGCCTGACGACTTATCTCTGCTGATTTTTGATATCAACTTTTGTACCTTTTCAAGTGTTATTAGTTCGTCCAGGTTCAGTATAGTACCATCATCAGTTAGTGGGATGTCCTTTATATCTATGCTATCTGTGTTGAGATTGTTTCCCTTGGAGTTGTACAGTTTCTGTTCTATGGTGGCAAAATAGTTATTCACAAAGGTAGATACCTTGTTGCTTTCAAAAGTAATGCTATTATCATCCTTTAGGTTGATCTGTGTTGTTTTGGAGGATGGGTTCAGCAGCTTATTCAATTCACGCCAGAAACGACGGTGATCACCTTTGGCTGAGGTCAATGTGTCAGTGACCCCTTCTGATAATGAGGCCTTTAGCTGTCTTCTGATAAGGTGTGATAAGCGTTTTGCTTCTAGAATCTCACCATAGTCATTGTTCTGTCTATGCCTTCTGAGGCATTCCTGACGATCATTGATGTGTCCAGGTGGGTGTGAAGCTCCCCCCCCCCCCATTGGAAATAGTCAAGATGGCCACTTGAATGTGAAACTTCCTAGGTCTGCTTCTTAACAAGTTAGAGACCATTTTGAAATATACCTTAAATTGACTCACAAGTGGGAATCCGCAGGTGGGAACACTTTTGTGGATATTTGTACTTACCCTATGAAATGAATAATCAGCATGCTCATAAAGAAATGAGTTCAGATTAGTCTTGAAGTAGAGAATGATTAGTACCTACCAGTACCAGGGATATTGATTCCAGAGTGACTAGAACAAAAGTAATAAATAGATGAGCTTATGTTTAACTAGAGGCCATGACAATGCTAGGGGTACTTACCTGGTCAGGTCTCAGACGGTCCAACACCAAACTGTGTCCTGCTAAGGACAAGGCAACTGGCAGCTTCATCAGAGACACCTTTGTAGCATCCATTTTCCTCAGAGTCAGACCACGCTGGAATCAAACATAATAAAACATGTCTAGAATTACAATGGCCCCTTCCCCATCCCACCCAGA
The DNA here is from genome assembly GCA_947462335.1 of Harmothoe impar. Classification (NCBI taxonomy): domain Eukaryota; kingdom Metazoa; phylum Annelida; class Polychaeta; order Phyllodocida; family Polynoidae; genus Harmothoe; species Harmothoe impar. The sequence goes on along the minus strand of OX381721.1, from coordinate 15,337,306 downwards.
CAAATTGCTTCTTTACCTCCCTGATTTAGTTATTGTTTAGTAATTTCGATTGCTCCTAATTCTCCATTTGTATCTATGCTATATAGTAAAGGCTACTACATCAAATTGAAACACCATAATATGGTGGTGAACTAAACATTAATCACATAGACATAGTATCAATCCACATTGTCTTATACTCTCACGAGAGTGCACCAAATGATAAGTATTTAGTAGATTACCTTCTAGCTTAGTCCAACCCTTCAAACACACATACCTCTGTAACGTACGAAGATACAACTGGGAGAGAATCCTCAAGTGATCATCAGATCGACCTGAAGTGACCTGACCCGTGGCACACTTCTCTGGTGAACAAAAAAGGATAAAGAGCCTTTGGTGTATGTAGCCTACCTATGTTATCTCAGGTGAGAGATGGTCTATCAAAATTCCCACTCCATCGACTGTAGATAACCCCATTCCATCATTATATAAAACTAAATACTAAACATATTGATGCACTAATGGCTTGTTGGGAAAGCATGAGTGAGGTATATCGCCAAATAATGCACGAGCCGAAGGCGAGTGCATTATTAAGGCGATGTAGCGAATGAATGCTTTCCCAACAAGCCTTTAATGCGTTTATACCACCATTTTTTCAAATATGTGAAAATGTAATGCCTTTATCCCACTATTTTCGTCCTCGTTTTTATCGCCGTAGAAATCGAACACGGGCCCGCTTCGTGGAAGACATACTTGTTACCACTAGACCATTTTGGCGTGCACCTACACTGACTGGGACCCTTTCCCTGCCCTCCCGCCCGGCCCTCCCATCCGGTCACGGCCTGATCCTGTAAGCCGCACTGCCGATCTGATTCACGTACTAGTATGGGGGGGGGTTAATCTGGAAAATTGGAGTTAAGATTGCGGGGGCCATCCTTAAATATGGTACTCATCTTCGCGAACAAGAATATTACCTTCGTTTTTGAATTTGAGGACTGTAACCCCCTTTGTCACCCCCTCCGAAAATAAAAAGTCTTTGGGATGCAATGTAAAAATACGGTACACTAAACTGAGTTATTTTGAAGTTCCCGAAAAATCCAAGATGGCCGCCATGAGCTATAATCACCCCTAAAAACAACTTTCCTGACTGAAATCATGTATAAAACCATTTTTAGATGTAATATAAAAGTAGGGTACACTAAACTGGGCTCTTTTGAACTTTTTGAAAAACCAAAGATGGCCGCCTTCAGACATAAGGTCCTCACATAGGCCTTGTCTCACATCCTGTAAATTCTTGCACAGAAGTCTGATCCTTGTATAACATAGGAGAATCCTATAAGCTGTACCTTGAGTCTGATTCTTGGCAACCTTTTTTAGTACTGTGGTATAATTCAAAAATTCATAGTATAAGCCACCCCTCACATTGGGAGAACACTACAAGCTGCACACATGGGTTATTACTCTAAAACAAGCTGCTGCATTTATGTGAGAACATACTGTACCTGAAACCAGCAGGTGTGATCTTCAGAAATACAATCACTGCATAGCAAAATGAATTGGGCTCATTTACTGACCAACTAGCTATAGTAGGGTTAGGCATAGCAAAGGCCATAAGGCCACTAAGTCTACAGAAGCTCAGGATATTAAGATATTAATCAGATACTAGAGACAACAGCCCCATGAAGGAGATGTCTCCAGAAAATGCCCCCACCCAAAAAGAATTATTGTTCCCACAAAGGACATCCACTTCAAGCATGTGTAGTCAGGCTATATCCAGGGAAATACCGGAGAGGTTCACTCAGGTTTTAAATGAGTACCCCAAAGAACCCTGGAAGGTGGGGGCAGTGGGCCTAGCAAAAGGGGCAATAATTCAAAAATTGGGGCTGGTAACTCAGAAATAGAGGCAGTAACTGTGTGTTGTTTAGGTGTCTATGATAGATATAATGGCACAGGAATACCCCTCTTCATTGCACTCATTTGTATACCTGCATATGACTGTTGTCTCTAGGGAGGCAGGGGAGGATTTAGTATTTTGAAATGTGCAGGGCATTGCTTGGGATAGCCCCTGGGGCATAATCTAACCTATAACCTTAACCCTTTCATTTTACAAGTATCCTGGCTGTAAGGTTTACACAGCTATAGGATCAAAGGAAGATACTTATTAGCAATGGAGGTGAAAGATGAGGGATGGTATAATTGGGGGAAATGGTCTGTGTCCTTTGCTTGTTTTACTGTAAGGTGGTACGTGGGGATGTCCTGCCATGAGCACAGAGGGGAGAAGGGGATGGGGATATGGGTAGACTCTCCCCCCCCCTCCCCAGCCAAAGCTGTGTAAACTTTCTGGGAGTCCCCTTCCCTCTCCTAGCCATCAGAACCTTCTAACCACCCCTCCCCTCCCCTCTATCCATAGTAACAAGTACAGGCATGTTAGTACAGGCATGGATTTCAGTAATAAAGTGGTGTTGCCAATGGAAATGCCATAAGTTACCAATGGAGATACTGATAGGAGAGCATTGCTGAGTGGGAGAGGTGGGGAAATTTATAGAATCTGCTTGTTGATATGTTATTTGTTGACAGTGACAATAATCTATCACCAGCCCCCATAGACTGTTCGAGAATATGCACTCATCTTTTGTATGGCAGTGAATAGGTAAAGAGGAAAATAAATGTTATACAGTCAACTCCCTCCAATGTGGCCACCCTTGGGACTATGAAAAAGTGGCCGCTTTGGTGGGGTGGCTGCATTAGAGGGGGTCATATTCTATACATTGTAGTATGTCTGGGACTATGCAAAGTGTCTGCATTAGACTTAGAGGGGTTGGCTGCACTGGAGGGGTGGCCGCTAAGAGGGAGTTGACTGTACTGCCAACATGTTCAGCATCTCAAACAAAGGGTATTTGGTTCCCATGATAAGGGTGAACTGTTCATATCAAAAAGCCAACTAATCCAAACTAAGATTGATGAGTGCAACCAACTAATAATAATGGGAACATATTCACAAAACAGTGTGGTGTGAAATTTGTCTCAGAATGCCAGTCAATCACAAATAATGAAAATAATTTGCATGGAGATAGTGATTGGGTCACATTGTTACTTGTTGACAACCTGCCGACTAAAACCATTGGTGTTAACTTAAATTGCCAAGTTAGTCTGTATGTATGCATTGACATTTATGATTAAAAGAACAGGTTAATATGTGTGCTATGTTACCTATGAATTAGCTATTCCCTCCTCAATAAATCTTAGATATGATAGGCACCAAGTTGAGTTAGGTAGTATCCAATATCATTTTACCAATATACGGTGACTAAATACTTTTTTTTTTTTTAATGTATTTATTCGGTATCAGCGCATTGCCGTTCTTCCACCCAGACCGCTTTCTTTTGATGGGTCTGAATGTAGAAAGGTATGTGCGTGTCATGCCGTTCTTCTATGTATCACCAATTGCAATGTATGAATAAAAAATATGGACATATATTGTTTTAAGCGTTGTTTGGTTAATGAGATGAGATGAGTGATGAGAGCTATAACATAAGTCGTGATGTCTAAACCTAGCAGACAGATTGCATAAAACATATATCTATATCGTTTCTGATTTTTTTCTTGAACACAGAAAGGTCCTCTATGAGGGTATATGATACTTTGAGATTATTCCAGCTCGCTATGGCTTGATAAAATAGCGAGCTGGAATAATCTCAAAGTATCATATACCCTCATAGATTATGTATTGCTCTTTCAGCATATGTAAGAAATGGAATTATTTAAATAACTAAGTTGAAGAATAATTATTGGGTTTTATTATTATTTTAGGCTAATATCCAAGAAAATGATGTAGTTCACGCATGGAATTTCTAATTGTCCATGTTTGGCAGTAGTAGCCGCTAGTAGTGATGTCACAGCGTCACCGGCGGGAAGGCTGGTACTACCCCTGTCGATCAATACTAGTACTAACTAGTTAGTCCACACCATTACTATCACTTTTTGAATTATACCACAGTACTAAAAAAGGTTGCCAAGAATCAGGCCCAATTAAGGTACAACTTATAGGATTTTCCTATGTTACACAAGGATCAGACTTCTGTGCAAGAATTTACAGGATATTTAGTGTGAAACAAGGCCTTATGTCTGAAGGCGGCCATCTTTGATTTTTCAAAAAGTTCAAAATAGCCCAGTTTAGTGTACCCTACTTTTGTAGTACACCTCAAAGTGGTTTTATACATGTTTTAAGTCAGGAAAGTTGTTTTATGGGGCGTTTATGGCTCATGGCGATTTTTCGGGGACTTCAAAATAACTCAGTTTAGTGTACCATATTTTTATATTGCATCCCAAAGTGGTTTCATGTATCTTTCAAGTGAGTAAATACCTCAGAGAATAAAAAAATGAATTAAAATTGAATTAATTTAATATTTTCCAACTTTTTATTTTCGGAGGGGGTGACGAAGGGGGTTACAGTCCTCAAATTCAAAAACGAAGGTGATATTCTTGTTCACAATGATGAGTACCATATTTTAGGATGGGCCCCCCAAAAATTTTGTGTTAACCACCCCCCCTAGTACTAGCCGCGGCTTATACGCGAGGTTTTACGGTATGTAGCTAACATGTATCTACAGCTTTGGTAAAGAGTACAACCAGTTTTGGATTGAGATTAAACTCATAAATGAGATAGGGAGAAGGGCGAGATTTAGGACTTACAGAACCTGCTCCCCACGTTCACAACACGCGTAAACATCGCTCGTACGTAGGGCAGGGCGCATGAAGTGTGTTGGTTTTAAAACTATAATCACCCTCTGCCTTCCAGCCGTCATCGCGGCGTGGTGGACTGAATGCTCACATTTAGCTCACGGGATCTGGGTTCAATTCCCGGACGAATTTCGTAACCAAAATGGCTATGGATTTCTTTCAATACATTGTTACAATATCATAAAATGTCTTGGTGTAGGAAATAAATTCTGAGCGTGCATTAGCCTGAGATAACCGCACGGCGAATATTCACTCTCGGCACGGGAAACACCAGAATCGTGGTATAACAGATGATATTCACATAGTTAAGCCTTTTTGTGGACAAGGATAAGGCAGACACCCTTTTTGTTTTTCATGTATTTAATTGCAACTATCAAGTTACAAATGTATCGTTGTCTCAACATGTCTACCTGTACATCCTGTTGGCATTCCTTTGTTTTTACAACCCTCCCCCCCCCCCCTCCCCGCCACCTCCCTGTCAATGGGACGCAGGCATCTTAAAAGAGTGCAGGTCTCATTTGAGCGTAGGTATATAAGTCCCCCTGAAACCCAAAATAACTCATTAAAGGGACTTAGGTCTTTGTATAAGGGCTTGAAATTCATAAGCCTGTGTGCGCTAAGACTGGCAAATGTCTGTAAAAGAAATGGCTCATACCAAATATATGTGAGTATGAATAACATTTACATGGCTTCATTGCTTTCTAATTCTGATTTTTATGAACAATATAGTAACAATATTGCCTAACAGCCTCTGGGGCTTTCTTGTGCTCAGGACAGCATGTAATTCTACAGATTTGCTATAAAATTTAAATCTTTATATTTCTTGTAGACTATGAAGGTATCCTCTGTCCTCCCACCCCTCCCCTTGGCTGACTTTGGGATGTATCCGGTGATGATATAGCCCTGCTTCCTTAGTACCTTCAACATGGGGTGGTTGCTCACAAACGAATCCCCAATGTCCCCTGCATATCCCAGCTCAAGGCCTAACCTGTAGATCACGGGACATATCTCAGTTGCCAGCCGCATATTCTGAGAATTCTGATCTACAACCATGAAGCACGCACAGGTTTGTGGATTAACTGAGCGGCAATATTCATTTGGAATTATGCTAAATGACACAAGGATCTTCAAAGTGTCTGGATCCTCAATGACAAAGGCATGTCCATGGTCAACTACATAGTAGCGGAAGTACGCCAAGGACTCAAATTCATCTGTTGAGTAGCCATGGCCTTTATCTGCTGCATCCTTGTACATGCTATAGACGTGTGGGATATCTTCATCTTGGATGTAGCGTAGATTGACGTCCTTCCCTGAAGATAGGCGATATAGCCTTGGTACTATTGTCAAATGAGGCTTTTGAACCAGAAAGGTAATTCTATCTGCTGCCTCAACGTTCATCTCTTTCACCAACTGAAAAAGATGTGTTTATTTTGTTATTGTAAGATAAACATGCCAAGGACAACTAGAGTAAATTCAGCTCAGATTGGTTATCTAAACTCCTAACTTCAGCAAGACTAGACACTGTATAAACATTATGAGTAATCAATTATGGTACAAATTATAGAAACTCTTCTCTTGAGGAAATATTTTAGGCATCGGAATGGGCAAAATGAACACACCAGAATTTAACCATTTAGGAAAATTTGATGATATAACAGGCAAACAAGATTTATATGAACTACTGCTTCAAACCTGAGTTTTTCTTGTCTGTAACTGCTTGTACATGATGAGACTGTCAGTCCATCCCCTATTTACCAGGTTACCACTATCAGGAATACAACCAGTCATGGTAAAGCCTTCAGTTTGTAAGATGGCCACCAGAGGGCTTGTTCTGAATGCCTCAATTAAAAGTCCCTAGAAAAAGGATGTTAGTGAAATAAATACTTTTTACAATACCCTAAAATAATACGTTTTGAAATGTTCAAGGTTTTGGGTCCAAAATCAAATTGAATATAAGAGACATAATTATATAAATAGTGTAAATGTATACTATCTCACACTGTACATATTTTTGCAAATTCACGGAAATGAAAATTGGTGATGATATGTATAGCATGAATATGTATACAGCACAATTATACAAGTACACAGTTTCTGAAATTCAGGAGTTTAAATATATGCAGGATTGTACTTTTTATAGAAGTTCATTTACCTCATAATGGAGTTCCATTGTGAGACTCATTGCAATCTCTATCAGAGACTTAATGATGCAGTCCTTGATGATGGTATCACAGACAATGATACCATCCCCCAGACAAGGGTGAGGTGTCCGACAGTAGAATGATGGTCCAACAACAATCACAGACAATAGCTGTGCAGTTTGGGCATCAGTCAAACCAAAACTGTCTGTCCTAGACATGTGAGCTTGAAAATGCTCCTCTGAGGCAAACTCATCCTTTCCCATATCCTGTCCCTCCTCTACCTCCAACAGCACCAACTGGTACGCCTTGGACACCTGAGTATGTACGGGGCTTTTCACTCAGTCATTTCTTCATCAGGGGGATTAAAAAGCTCCCATAAGATGAATAATCAGCACAGAGAAAAAGGGTTCAGGATGGGCTAAAATAATAATGGGTATAGACCCCTAAAATCGACATGGTGACATGGCCATTTCTTAAAATCGACATGGCGACATGGCCATTTCTTAAAATCGACATGGGACATGGCCAGTTAAGTGACATGTGACATGGTCATTTCTTAAATTCGACATGCGACATGGGGCTTAGTGACATGAATAAAAATTTCTCATTTACTGTAAAATATGCTACCCAAATCTTTCTTCAAATTTCGTCCTTGTGGGTAGCCAAATTCCAAAATTGTCCGGGGCCTACGGCCCCATTGTAACAAATATGGTACCCCTGCATTTCCCCCTTAGTGACACTAGTGACATGGCTTTTTCCTTAGTGACATGTGACATGGCCATTTCTTAAAATCGACATGCGACATGGGGACCCCCCCATCTACACCCCCATAATAGGTACCTGGACAAGGGACAAGATCAAATCCCACAACGCGAGAGCAGGCTGAAAAATGCAGTTTATGCCAAGTTATCCCCCACCCCCAATACATTTGCTTGTTAACTTAACCCTCGGGCATCCATACTCATTCTTGCTATGCTATGCTAACTATCATATCCTAAGTAAGTCCAGTGCACTAATACTGCTATCTGTGTTATTTTGCTACCTTACTTTCATTATGGTTAAGTGCAGTGCACCAGCACTGCTCCCATTTCTGTACTCACATAAGTCCTTTAGCCCAGTTACCTTAACCAAGTCTAGTGCAATAGCACTTCTATCTGATCTGACACCTGAAATGAGTCTAAAATATTTAGCATGACATATTGTCAAGTCCAGTGCACCAGCACTGCTCCCACTCCATCGACTATTACCCCAAGCAATGTAGAGACATCATAAGTAAAGCATTGAACTATGCGTCCTCTACTTTGACTAAGTCTAGTGCATCAGCACTATACCATGTAATTTCAAAATCAAGTACGATTGCTGTTAATTGCAATTCGTAAGCGGTTAAGTTCAGTGCATCTGCACTGCTCCCATCCATCCTATCTTCTTTACCCTTAACAAGTCCAGTGCACCAGCACTGCTATCAATCAAGCACCAGAATGAGTATTATTTCGTATCTCATACCAGCGATTCACAATATCAACAGTTTTCAAGCCCATTTTTTGTGTTGTGTGATTTTTGCGAGAAAGTTAGTTTAGGTGACTCGAGGCCATGACAATATGCAAAGTGCTAAGATTTACCTACCTGGTCAGGTCTCAGACGGTCCAACATCAAACTGTGTCCTGCTAAGGACAATGCAACTGGCAGCTTCATCAGAGACACCTTTGTAGCAGCCATGTTACACACAATCTGCTGAAATCAAATGGACGAGAAAAATGTGACCAGCCCAGAGAATAGGCAACACCCCCCTCCTCCCATCCCACACTGAAAAGCTGCTTCTTTATACCTCTGACATCGTTATCGTATAGTTATTTTATATACATGTTAGATATTGAGACATTGTAGAAGGTAAATTAATTTAGGTGAGAACATATTGTGTTAGATAGGGGGTCTGGATGGGGGGGTCCCAATTTTCCCGGTCGATTTTAAGAAATGGCCATGTCGCCCTGTCGATTTTAAGAAATGACCATGTCACCATGTCGATTTTAAGAAAAGGCTATGTCCCATATCACTATCTCTAAAATTCCTCATGTCGCATGTCACTAGGCCAAAAAAGGCCCATGTCGCCATGTCGAATTTAGTGGTCCACACCCATTAGATGTGTGATGAATTGATCCTTCCCTCTTATATGCCACAGCAACGATCATTCTGGGAAACTAGTGGCAGGACTCTGTTGAGATGTTCAGAACCTTTACGAACTCACTAACCCCACCTGGTGGACATCATCAGAATCTTCAGAAACTTCTTGGTTCAGGCCAAATTTCAGCACGCTTCCCCAAGAGAGCCTGAAACCCTTGACGCTACTAGGACCTAGAGGCAGGCAGCCTACCAACTGAGCTTACCAGGCAAGTGTCAGCGAGGCCTATTGATGAGATAGTCCACGACTATACCGTATTTGCCCGTTCATAAGCCAGGCCCCGAATATAAGCCTGCTCCATTTATAAGCCGGGTCAAATGTGGTACCAGGGCTTACATCAGCCGGCGCCCAAATATAAGTCTTGGCAGGGAGTTTTTTTATCCTCATTAAATGTCATCTTTCTGGTCAAAATTGTGCTTGTTATTGGAATATTTAGACATTTTGTGCATGTATACAAACTAGAATTATATGGGGGTCGCGTATAGGTGAAAAGCATTTTATAGAACTGCTTGGAATCAAACCCATGTCGCCCTATCCGGAATCAGGAGTGCTGACCACTTCACCACAGTTCCTTGGCTATTCATCTACATGCATTCCACGTTACTGAATTGATATGGGAGGGGCGCAGTGATTACCCGAGCAGTCTACCCCTAGGGCATGGAGAGAACTGATCCCTTACAATTATAAAGATATTGGCAGAATAAGTCATCAATCTACATTTCGAAGTATTATAAATGTATCCCAAGTTATTATTGAAAAATATTGAATTAATCAGAAAATGAGATTTGTATTTTGATATAAAAATGTATCACAGGATGGATATTATGTCCCCAAGTTATGACTAGAGTCAGATGAGGAGACCCTACACCATTTTTCTTTAAAATGCCATGCCATTAGGACAGAACACTGTCATTTTCAGTGCCCATTCTGTGGCAAGCTGTATTATCAATATGGCTCGATCAATCACTTCCATGTTTGATTTGGGCACTGGTTACATGTTGTTAATGACCTAAAAGAAGTTATAAGGGATTAACATACGATCTGTAAATAGTTAGAAGAATCCTTAACACAAATATGACATTGAATAAGTACATAAGACATTGGAGACTAAACATTAGTCACATGAACATTGAGCTATACTTCTACATGGAATAGGAAAGATTACCTTATAGCCTCTCACCCTTGATAGTCACGTCGACAGTCCCCTTGTAGAGCACAATGTCGTGACTGCTTTCTGAGAGAATGGAATAAATCTCAACTATATATGACCCCAGGGGGTCAAAATTGATCTGAGGTGAATTGTTTTGCGACAAACACTATCTATACAGAACTACAAAGGAGTCATTGGTGTATATTTTAGATAAGCTATCTGTGCTTATCCCAGGTGAGAAGTGACATATCAATACCCACTTGACAGACGTTATGGCAATAAATCCATTTTTTTTATTCATAAACCCAAATATTTATAATAACAGTTGCCTCACGGGGACACACTTATAAAAACTATATTTAATGCGTAACAATATATTCAAGGGACATACTCATAAACAGTATAGTATACGCATCAAATATGTCATAATCGTCTTTATATGCTATCTGAACCCACAAAAAAAACGAAATATAAATTAATGACTCAAAAGATAGCCCGTGACCCAGCCATATCAGGGTATTCTCTAGTATGTTATGCTATCAGAACTGTCTGGAATGCGCCAAACACCTGAGAAACTGTTATCTTGTCTGTTGTGTTGTTTCTCTTTAATTTTCTTTTGGGTGGGGGCTGAGAATTTGAAATACCCCTGGACTGTGATTACCGGTACATTGTTCCTAGATTGAAATGAATAAGATATGTTGGTCTACATGAGTGAGTCAGGTATGGGTATACAAGTAGGGTGATAATGACTTAGTTGCTGAAACTGGTGACAAGTTCCTGATTTTAACAAATACATTAAGGTGAATTAAGACAAGATGCAAACCCTCTCCCGGGGCAAGTCTACAAAGGTACCTCGATATCAACATGGTGAGAACTGAGCTCTGCGGTTGATCCTGTGTGAAGTTACTCTGCTACGTACATATGCTACGTACTCTGCTACGTACATATGAACTATTGACTGACAGTCGACAAATACTTCAGATTAAACCGAAAGGAATACCGTGACAAAAGTCAGCGCTGATACTGTGGATCTGTTCGACAAGATAGTTTCGCAGATTGTGTAATTATTGTATAAGTTGTATTTACTATTCAAATTCAAACCATTTAACGGTATAATAACATATTACATGGATGTCATTATGATTTTAACTCTCTCATGGAACAGTGTATCCATAAATAATCCATAATTGAACTTTACTCATGACAATTTTCAATATACTGCACCATCGTGCATTGGGGGTCATTGCCCCTCGGCCCCACCTTTTCCTGTGTAGGAGAGGTAAGGTTTGGGAACTACGTGTGCTATATTATAGGGTCTTATCAACATTAGGGAGTGCTCATTTTTTAACAACAGGGGGGGTGGTGGATTTGGGGGGGGGTAAAAAATTTGGACCCCTTGACCGGGGGGGGTAAAAAATTTGGACCCCTCTTGGGGGGGGTCAAAAAAATTCAACCTGTTTTGAGGGAAAAAGTCCGCGCGTTACTATGCTACAAAGGGACGCGAACGCGTGCGATTTTCGGCCTGCCGGGGGGGGGGGGGTAAAAAATTTCGACCCCTCTAGGGGGGGGGGGGTGAAAAAATTTCGCATGCTCCGCGCGAAATCCCACCCCCCCCCCCCCCCCCTGTTGTTAAAAAATGAGCACTCCCTTATCTAGCCCCTATACCCCCTCCTCTGTGATAGGGCGGCAGGCCTCCCTGTCCCCTTTTCCTACGCCACTGCATACTGTATTGAATAATAAAAATGATTTTACTATAGTAATTAACACCTGGGGAAAATTACTGATTGTGTAGCTACACTGTAAGAAAGTTGTCATCAAAATCTATAACGGTGATTCACTGGCAACTGTCGTGGCATAACCTTCATCCGATGTTTTTTTAACGTCACCGTTTATTTTACGTAGATTCAGAGTTCTAAATACTGTAAACCTAGATATGCTCGCGCTGTACACATTTTCGCTGAATTTCTTTTTTAAATCCACGAAAACATGTACAGAGAGAATAATACAGTAAAACTTCGTTATAAGGAGGACCTTGGGACCAGCGCAATTTGCTCCTTATAAGCAAGGTCTCCTTATAAGCAAGGTCAGCCTTATAAAGGTCCAACAACAGTACACTCCATACATGTGTCCCTTATACCCTTATAGACTTGATTTGAATACAATTCAGATGGGTGAGTGTATTATTTCAAGTCAAAACCACTTCTAGATCCCCTTCATGGAGCTTTTGATCTCCCTTCCTCCCTAGGGCAGCTACAAAAGCATTCTCCCCACCTCTATGGGATGGGGCAGTGGGCAATTTTAAGCAGTATGTGACTGTAATCCTGAGAAATAACCTCCCTGGGTAAGGTTTGCATGTACGTAATGAGCCAAAATTACCTCCTTATACATGTATCAGAGGTTAAGGTAAAAACACCTCCCTCTAACAGAGTTTTCTTACTACCGTAAATTCCCGCGTATTACCCGCGGGTTATACGCGAACCAAACCTCTAGTGCGGGTTGTACAATATTCTCAAAGTCTGGGGGCGGGTAGTACGAGGGTTTTTGAAAGTATAGAACAGTATTAAATTCACAATTTTCAGACCCCAAATGCGGGTTATAAGATTCTCTCAAAGTCGGGGTGCGGGTTATACGCGAGGTGCGGGTTATACGCGGGAATTTACGGTATATAAATGTATAGGGAAAAATCGGGACCATACAAATCTGCTCCTTATAAGCAAGGTCTCCTTATATCAGAGTTCCTTATAACGAAGTTTCACTGTATATACATGTGATATGCACTGTATTGAATTAAAGTGCCGAATTTTTGAAACCCGTGAATTTAAAATACCTGACAGCTGATTTTTGCAGGATTGGCCCACCTATATGTTAGATTCAACCTACCAAAAGTCCTGATGCGTCCTAGGCTTGGCTTTTTTTAAAGAGCCGTTTTCATATCGGATGAAAAAATACCATTGAATTGCTGTATTTCAGATCTGTACACCAAAGTACCATCATGGTAAGGACATTTTTGGGGGTAGAAATTTACCAACACAACTCAATATGATGTAAAAAGGGTGCTTATTAAGAATTTTGATGTTTCCAAAATCCAAGATGGCCGCCAGGTCAAAATCCAAGATGGCCACCATATAATCCAAAACCCCTCCCCTATAGTTTGAAAATTGCCTCTGGTTACTGATTCATCCTAAATTGAGCCCTAGTAATCTATTTATCTTATTGACTTTGTTGCTAGGTTGAGTGGTTGCTTAGCAACAGCAGTTCTAAGTATATATTTGCTTAGCAACACAGGTTAACGTGTGTCTATTGTTATATTGGGCAAGTTAGGGAGTGTTCATTTATTATTTACAGGGGGGGTGGTGGGTTGGGGGGGGGCGTAAAAATGTCCGACCCCTTCTGAGGGGGGGGGGGCGTAAAAAAGTTCTGACCGCTCTTGAGGGGGGGGGCGTAAAAATTTAAGCCCCTTTTTAGCCAAAAAGCCCGCCCGTTACTATAGTTCAAAGGGGGGGGGGCGAAAAATTTTCGGCGCCTTCGGCGAGGGGGGTGCGAAACATTACACGCACTCTCGAGGGGGGGCGTAAAGATTTTTCGCCCCTCCGCGCGAAATCTCACCACCCCCCCCTGTAATTAATAAATGAACACTCCCTTAGTCCCTCTCACTGGTTGGCTGCTACTACACCAGTGGGCACCTCCTGCATGTAGTATGGGTATAGACCCCAAAAAACGACATGGCGATATGGCCATTTCTTAAAATCGACATGGGATATGGCCAGTTAAGTGACATGTGACATGGTCGCCCCTCCGCGCAAAATCTCACCACCACCCCCCTGTAATTAATAAATGAACACTCCCTTAGTGACCTGTGACGTGGCCATTTCTTAAAATCGACATGCGACATGGGGACCCCCCCCCCCCCTCATCTACCCCCCTTTAGTAGTTATACTTTATATCGGACGTACGAGTACCAAGCTCTAAACAGCTAAACGAAATATGGTAAAGGGAGCCTTATACCCCCCCCCCTTATAGGCACTGAATACCCCTACAGTTTGGTACAAGGCCATAACTTCTTTATACCACAAGCTGTATGCACTATACAAGAGGTGTGAAAAGCGTTGTTCTTTGTGCCCGCTGTGGTAAAAGGAGCTCTTAATTTCGGCGACTTTCCGACTTGACGGGGGACCCCTCTGCACCCCCTTACATGGACAGAAAGGGAAAGGGCGACATGTGTATACGTGTGTGTCCAGACCTTACTGTCCATATTTAATGCACGATGGGTTTTATATAGAGCCGCCCGCCCACCACCCATATAGCAGCTATATAATATAGGGGAGAGTGGGTTACAGTGAGACACAGGGCACAGTGAGACAGAGGGCCTGGGGCCTCTGGATTTAGGGTTATAGCCAAAAATAATTTATTGTAGAAAATATAAGTTACAAATAACATATTTCTAAGAAAACGGGAAAAATTTGATCACAACAAGTAGGTTTTCTATGATTTAGGCCAACATTTTTGAAAAAGTAATTTTCAGAAATTTATGACGAAGCTGGTCGTCATGGCAACCAAAAGGAATTTTGGTGAATTTTCCCAAAATTTTGAAGAACATGAATGTACTTTACAAAATTATCATTTTGGATACATTTTATATGGACCCATAAATTTGTGACATCAAATTGTTGATTAGATGGCATGATGGGGCACAGTGAGACAAACCATAGGAATAGCATAGTTTACAGTAGATTGGCTGGGTAACGGGGCACAGTGAAACAGAGAATCTAGCGTGGACATTTCAAGAGATCGCAACCTGAGGAAATTTTGGAGTGAATAACTATCAAAAAGTGTTATTCTTTAGGTTTAAAATTCAAAAATATGGTTTCAGTTAGATTTTTCATATATTCACCTAATTACATGATCTATCACAGTGTACCATAACACTGTCTCACTGTGCCCCACCTAGCGTCTCACTGTGCCCCCTGATTTTTCATAGTGGGGCACAGTGAGACAATATTTTGTTTTGACCATAGGTCAAACCCCACTAATCACAGCAAATATGTCGCTAACTCCAAAAAGAGTGCAAATGATACACTTTTGAATGTTGACATCAAAACATTTGTTTGATTCAGAGTTCAGGCCCTATGGGGAAAATAAACTTTTCTGTCTCACTGTAACCCACTCTCCCCTACCATACCTGTAATTAGCCTACCTGCCCTTTGTAGTCCCCTCCCCCCCCCCCCCCCGAGCCGGGGTATAACATGAAGGAGGCTGCACACAATGGGTGTAACAGGTATCACGGCCTGCACCTCTAACCCTCTAACCACAGCAGATTACTGAGATTACTTTAAAGTAATTTGGTGTCGATTATTTAGTCTTTATTTTTTTAATGTATGTGTTCATGACGTCAGTCAAATATGTCTATGATAAGTGTAAATACTTAAAATATAAAGAGAAAAACAGGACAGGGGACCCCTCTCTCCTGGCCTATTCGTACCATGATTTGCTCTACACTTCATGGATTTATGAGCATCAAAATGAACTTTTAAGCTACATACATATTTGTATTAAGATTATGAACATGGATGCCATGTAACTTAAAGCAGTGGGCTGCCCATGGAGGGTTACAGCCCAATATACATCAGAGGGACCCCCCGCGGCTCCGTGTACACAACAGTTACACCCACCACACCACGGCCGTCATCACCTTTTAGTCTGTTATAATGAAGTGTATTACCTCTTGATGACAGCTTTATTATATATGGGGTCACAGTCTCTGTTGTGGATTCCAACTGGGGAACAAACATGTTTTACTTCTTCCTTCCGCCCCATGCCTGCCAAACTCCTTCTCACTTTTGCCAGAATCTTACGTCTGTGTATTGCCCACTTCTACCAGGTTCCCTGAGTCTCCATATAACTTTATCCATTTCAAGTATTGGTGGAATGAAATAATGGGTAGAGGGCTACCGAGATACTAGCCTATCGAGCGAGAAATATGAGTATTCTAAATACAATATAATGCTCTTTTATACGAGTCAGATGGCAATCCTAATTAAGTGTTCAAACAGGAAATCGGTGATTAAACCCTTCTCTAAATTCGCTATAGTATACATGATAATTATATGGTAGAAAAGGTATAATATGGTAAACAGTAATCTATCGGCCCTGACTCTAGACATATAGAGCCCAGTAGAGGCAATATTCTGTTTCTTTGGAACCATTCACGCGGGGGTAAAGTATCATCGTATCCTTATAGCTTATCAGTTACTAGTATCTGCGGGCGATATGGACCAAAGACGATATGGACAAACTGGCAAGGATGTGGCCAACAGTATACTTGTAAATATTCTACATATAGTTCTACATATAGTTACTCAGTTGACAGTCTGTCCCGTTGACAGGTAAAGGTACTCATCTGTTCCCATTCTGATGTAAATTTGGTATACTAAGAGAACAACTATCACTAATTAAGCAATTTATATACAGGTGAGCCAGAAAAATTAGTTAAGCACATCACGTTTTTTTTATGTGAGTAACTAAAAAAAAAAAAAAAAAATTTTAAGTCTGGACGATATGGCCCAATGGATAACGAGGCTGATCATAACAATTGTGGACGATATTTGTGGCCAATTCGCCAATACAATTTAGTTAGTTTTGAGTTATATAAGACTGGAATGTAAAAAAAAAGTATACAAAGGTAAGCGCCATTCTTCAATATCCCAGGTTTATGTTAGGTTCAGGTTCATATGTCAGTTATGGTGGGCACTTTCTGCTAACTTTAAGGCAAATCCGTGCTGGTATCGTGTCCCATGCCGTATCCTCTTGTGACCAAGTAGAACGATTGGTATTTATTACTATACATGACATTGGCGATGAAATTCTGCTTTAATAAAGACACAAACATGACTCTCACCTCACCTGTACATTCCACTGACTATACCGTCCAGTCGGACCTAAACAAATTAATCAGAATTACATTAATTATCGTGGTGGCGCGTGTCCACTTTGAAGCAGGTAGTGTGTCTTGAGGCAGGGGGGAGGGGGTTGGGGGGGGGGGGTTGTCTGCCCGCATACAGCCTGACCTCCCCGTGCAGACTCCACCCGTGTGTCCTCCTGTACCTCACAGCGTACACCCGCCTTATAAAGCAGCACTAATTAACTAATTACATCAAGTTGCCCACCTGCCCCAGCCCCGGGTATAGTGTACCGTCTGGGGGAGTCAGCTGCCCTCCTCCAGCACTGCACACATGATAGGGGACCATTAATGTGCATTAATAAACCACCTCAATCAGAGACTGGGGTCTGGGTCTGACCCAGGGCCTGACCTTTCACTGTCTCATGCCGCCAGTTGTAGCTAGTTGTAGGGGCACATGTTCCTACTGAGCCAGAGGGTGCCCGCATGGGTATCCAGACAACTCGTCCACTCACCAACTCGCCCACTACCAACTCGCCCACTAATTATTCTGGTCAACTCGTCCACTCTCCAGGTCGCCCACTCTCCAGGTCGCCCACTCTCCAGGTCGCCCACTTACCAAGTCGCCCACTAACCAAGTCGCCCACTAAACAAGTCGCCCACTAACCAAGTCGCCCACTCTCAAATCATTGTTCTCTGGGCTCTCCCTCTCTCTGATACATATATGGAGAGGGGTATCGGGGCATAATACCCAACTAATTATTTTGCCAAATTATTTTGCATCTAATAGCACCCGACCTCTCTGTACCTGACAAACTCATGTATATTAAACGCCAGAATTATTGTGCAACTTGTATCATATTCAGATGGTTTAATAAATCGGTCGGGCATAACATTCTGTACATAATGAAAAGGCTGTCCGCCCCCCCCCCCCCCCAACCCTGCCCAGTATATAATGGTGGGCGAGTTGGTAGGTGGGCCAGTTGGTTGGTGGGCGAGTTGGTAGGTGGGCGAGTTGGTTGGGGGGCGAGTTGGGGGGTGGGCGAGTTGGCATGTGGGCGAGTTGGTAGTGGACGACTTGGTAAGTGGGCGACTTGGTAGTGGGCGACTTGGAGAGTGGGCGAGTTGACTGGAATTCCCTGCATGCATGGTCCTGGCGGGGTGTCCTTTCAGGGGCGGACCCAGGAATTTGAAAAGGGGGTGGGGGGGGGGGGGGGGGGGGGTCCACCAAACACCAAAGTACCAAAAAGTGACGCGCCGCGACTCGTGGCGGATCAAATTATCATGAACATTTTTTTTTAAATTTTCCAAAAGGGGGGGAGGGGGTCCTGATCCCCAGAACCCCCCCTCTGGATCCGCCCTGCCTTTTATCATCATTGATTTCCAATGTATTTCCAAGGCCCGCAGGCCTGACCTGAAGGATGTAGGGGACCGGGTAGGGGACTATAGCCATTGATTAAAAAAAAAATTCTAACCCCTTCAAGAGAAGTCAGAATCCCCCCCCCCTCCGCCCTCCATTCCAGATCCCCGAAAAGTGGTCATTTTCGAAGCCTAACATTCACAATTTAAAAAGAAAAACTGTGCATGGAAATGCGAGTCTCTGATAACGAGGAGTATGGCGTCAGATTATGTTCTGGAGTGCTGGACGGTATACCCATGGTCACCTCTCTGGGTAGATGACCTTCTCCAGGTGACGAGGGATGAGCCCCGGGATGAGCACACATCACACCCTATCTGTATGTGCCATTATCTACAGGTAAGTCATCGGCAGGTCTCTCACCTGTCCGTCAGTCCCTCCCCTGCCCCCACAGGTGTGGCCCACCTGGCACACACCTACCTGTGGACGTGCATGGACCCACCTGTGGGCGCAGTGTAGGGGGGGGGGGCTGAGGGGACAGGGTGAGGGGTGTGCTGGGGGTGTGTGGTACAGGAGGTGTACAGAGATAGCAGCACCACCAGGTGACACCAAGATCAGGCCCGTATCCAGACCTCCAGATGGGGGGGTGACCTGGCTCGCAAAGTGGACCTTTTACTATCCCGGAAAATTTGAAATAACTAGACTTCCAATGGTGCATTCTGATGCATTTTGGCATCTAATATTCCACAGCTAAGGTGTGTAATTTTCACCTACCATACTGATTGACCAGGGGTGGATCCGGGAATTTCTAGAGGGGGGGGGGGGCAATATCTGGCAGCTAGAGGGGTTTGGGGGCATTCCCCCCAAGAAAATTTTGAAATTTAGAGATCAAATGATGCATTCTAGTGCATTTAAGAGCTGTAGATTGAGATATTTTTGATGTGTTCTCATTTATACAATATTGCTCATTAATTTCCTTGAACATCCCTCCCCTACATATGGGCCTCTCAAATACTCCTTCTCAGGATAGTCCTACACCTCTCCCTCCATATGCCTCCATGTCTCTGACCATCCCTCTGGGAGGCTATTTCCCTTCCCATTGCCTTTAGGTCACCCCCAGAGGTCCCACCAAGGTCCCACACCCTTGCCAATCCTCAGTCCCTAGAAGTTCCCTATCTAGGTCACCCCCCCCCAAAGGTTCCCCCCAAGGTCCAACACCATCTGTGGTCCTCGCTCCCTAGAAGTTTCATCTAGGTCAGCCCCAAGGTCCCCACCTAGGTCATCTCCAAAGGTCCCCCCCAAGGTCCAACACCATCTATGGTCCTTGCTCCCTAGAATTTCCTGACCTAGGTCACCCCAGAAGGTCCCACCAAGGTGCCACAATCCATGGACCTCCCTCCCTAGAAGTTTCCCACCTAGGTCACCCCCAAGGTCCCACACCATGGACAGTCCTTGCTCCCTAGAAGTTTCATCTAGGTCACCCCAAAAGGTCCCCACCTAGGTCAACTCCAATGATCCCCCCCCCGGGTCCAACACCATCTATGGTCCTCGTTCCCTGGAATTTCCTGCCCTAGGTCACCCCCAAAGGTCCTACCAAGGTCCCACAACACCCATGAACCTCCCTCCCTAGAAGTTTCCCACCTAGGTCACCCCCCAAGGTCCCACAGCATTGCCAGTCCTCACTCCCTAGAAGTTTCCACCCCCCTAGGTCACCCCCAAAGGTCCTACCAAGGTCCCACAACACCCATGGACCTCCCTCCCTAGAAGTTTCCCACCTAGGTTACCCCCCAAGGTCCCACAGCATTGCCAGTCCTCACTCCCTAGAAGTTTCCACACCCCCTAGGTCACCCCCAAAGGTCCCCCCAAGGTTCCACAACACCCATGGACCTCCCTCCCTAGAAGTTTCCCACCTAGGTCACCCCCAAGGTCCCACACCATGGACAGTCCTTGCTCCCTAGAAGTTTCATCTAGGTCACCCCAAAAGGTCCCCACCTAGGTCAACTCCAATGATCCCCCCCCCCGGGTCCAACACCATCTATGGTCCTCGTTCCCTGGAATTTCCTGCCCTAGGTCACCCCCAAAGGTCCTACCAAGGTCCCACAACACCCATGAACCTCCCTCCCTAGAAGTTTCCCACCTAGGTCACCCCCCAAGGTCCCACAGCATTGCCAGTCCTCACTCCCTAGAAGTTTCCACCCCCCTAGGTCACCCCCAAAGGTCCTACCAAGGTCCCACAACACCCATGGACCTCCCTCCCTAGAAGTTTCCCACCTAGGTTACCCCCCAAGGTCCCACAGCATTGCCAGTCCTCACTCCCTAGAAGTTTCCACACCCCCTAGGTCACCCCCAAAGGTCCCCCCAAGGTTCCACAACACCCATGGTGCTCGCTCCCTAGAAGTTCCCCACCTGGGTCACCCCCAAAGGTCCCACAACACCCATGGTACTCGCTCCCTAGAAGTTCCCCACCTAGGTCACCCCCAAAGGTCACCCCCAAGGTCCCACACCATCCATGGACCTCCCTTCCTAGAAGTTTCCCACCTAGGTCACCCCCCCCCCAAGGTCCCACACCATTGACAGTCCTTGCTCCGTAGAAGTTCTCTAAGATCCAATAGGATGAAATATCTATTATAGCATTTAGCAAATTGTATTTGCAGGTATTAAATTTTTACGTTTGACTCTGTAAAATCCTTAATAATTGTCCGATTTACAAGCCGCAAAAACCTCTAGAAAGCTAGTGTCTAGGGGTCCAAAATGTGGACCTTTTTCTCTCTGGGGGTCCGTGGGGGGGGGGGGGTGACGAGTACCCAAAGTCACCCCCCTGGCTACGGGCCTGAAGATGATGCTACACTGATATTATACATAACACTGATACAGCTACCCTGTCCCTGATCGCCCCGGGTTGGTGAATGCATCCCTTTTACTAAACTTTTTGTTTAAGTGTTTTGGGTAGTTTCATTTTTATTCTTATTCTTATCTTTTTCCCCCTTTTTGGAGTGGGGTATACTGAAAATAATGGACATTTATAATAGTCAATGCTAACTTATGTTAGTGAAAGTGACTAACTTATCACAATAAGTAAATCAAACTAAAAAGTTATTAACTTGTGACTAACTTTTTAATCTTTATTCTTATTCTTATCTTTTCCCCCTTTTTTTGGAGGGGGGTATACTGAAAATAATGGACATTAGTCAATCCTAACGTATGTTAGTGAAAGTGACTAACTTATCACAATTAGTAAATCAAACTAAAAAGTTATTAACTTGTGACTAACTTTTTAATCTTTATTCTTATTCTTATCTTTTCCCCCCTTTTTTTGGAGGGGGGTATACTGAAAATAATGGACATTAGTCAATGCTAACTTATGTTAGTGAAAGTGACTAACTTATCACAATTAGTAAATCAAACTAAAAAGTTATTAACTTCTGACTAACTTTTAACTAAGCAGCTACCCATAGGAATTCCACACCAGGTGGCAGCACAAGCAAATTATGAGACATTTTTATGTGGCAAAATTTTGCACTTGTTACAGGGGCGGATTTAGGGGGGAGCGCAGACCCGACGTGCGCCCCCCGCCCTATTTTTTTGTACATTTTCATGTAAGAATTTCCAATACCCCCAGTACATCACTTATCTCAAAAGGCCAAAAAATAAAAAGAAAAGAAAAAAGAGAGGGACTGTACCCTGAATGCTACGAATAGAACTATAAAACAGAAACTCTCATTGCTGCCATTGTCTTGATGCATCTATAATATTATATCTATCTCATCTTGTATATCTATCATTCGACTGCATACCAAAATCTATTGCTGTATAAATGTTATGTAATTAAGAGCAATTCACTATCATTGTATAAAAATCATACACCATACTGTAAATACCCCAACGATAAAACCGACTAAATTGCCCTAACTTGAGTACGCGAAACCAAGATGGGGTCAACATGACCGGAGTGATGTACTGAAAATCATGACAAATAAACCTTGTTATGAGTCATAACAAAAAAAAAAAATAGCACGCCCCCTCCCCTTTTCTTAAATCCTGGGACCGCCCCTGTGTTATCATATTTAAATATAACCTTTTCTAATATTGAATATAATGTGGGGTGTAACTGAATTGAAATATTAGGCCTACATTATCTACATAGCCAGATTGTTTTTGTGAGGGAGTGTTCATTTATTAATTTGTTACGCCCCCCCCCCCCCCTCGAGAGCGCGTGGAACATTTCGCCCCCCCCCCCCCACGCCAAAGGCGGCAAACATTTTTCGCCCACCCCCCTTTGAACTTTAGTAATGCGTGGGCTTTTATGCTTAAAAGGGGCTAAATTTGTTACGCCCCCCCCCCCCCCTCAGGAGGGGTCGGGAATTGTTATCCCCCCCCCCCCCCACCTGTAGGGGAAGGTTGCTGTTATGTTCGTGAAGTCACGTGGTTTATTCAGTGAACGGATCATGTAGTAAGGCGAGTACAAAGACCGTAGGTGTTGCCGTTCATGAGTTACAGAGTAAACATCGTCGTAGTAGGATAGACGTCGTCGTATGGTACGTACACAACACTCCTCCACACTTAATATATATGCTGGAATAAACATATGATTAAACATCACCTTATTGGTGTTAATGAACTTAACGTCTTTGAGTCTTTATCTCTTTGAGGATATGTAGTATACTATAAGGAGTCTTTTATCTCTTTGAGATTACTGATAACGATAACTCTTATCTTTATGCAATGTTACTTTAACATGAACAATAATAGTGTCAGAAACACAAATATATCAGTCTCTGGAATAGAACAGTTATTTAGGCACATAGTCATTGAACTTTGCTGGAGCCCTTCTAGGTCTCACAGATACACGTCTTGGAGACGGCACTCTCGGTGGAGTAGCAACCACCTGGGGTGGAATAGCTCTGGGTGGTTCCTCATAGGTAACCACATCTTCCTGTGGCATGGCCGTAGCTGGCGTTTCAACAACTACAGGGTCATTACCACCTTTGGGTATATCACTTATGATATCCGTGATTGGCCTTTGCATAGGCCTGAGCTGTTCGTCATCAATGTCATCTTCGATGGCTT
Organism: Harmothoe impar; assembly: GCA_947462335.1. NCBI lineage: Eukaryota > Metazoa > Annelida > Polychaeta > Phyllodocida > Polynoidae > Harmothoe > Harmothoe impar. The sequence goes on along the minus strand of OX381721.1, from coordinate 15,313,801 downwards.
CGCCGGACTTTCGAAGATGGTCGACATGGACGTAACGCATGTTACGGCCGACTCGTACCAAGTACTGTACGGGACCCTTCCTAGACACTATGGATCCTGGTACATACTTTACGTCGGTGCCTCGGCAGTTCTTTACACGTACTCTTTCTCCTTTCTCGAACTCTCTTAGCTGTGGCACTCGCTTGTCTCGATACTCTATCATTTTGTCCTGTTTTCCCTCCACCGTCACATGAAGGTCAGGTTTTATCATCGACAACCGCGTGTGAAGCTGTCTTTTGAGAAACAACTCGGATGGGGACACCCCTGTCACCGAGTGAGGAGTCGAGTTATACGACAGGAGGAAACTACACAGCTTCCTGTGCGTAGTCATGCCGGGTTTCTCGTCCAATGTATGCCGCTTTAAGGCATTTTTCAGGGTCTGCACCGCTCGTTCTGCAAGTCCGTTGGACGCTGGATGGTAGGGAGCGGTCAAGGTATGTTTTATACCCTTGTTATGCAGAAACTCGCGAAACACTTCTGCGATGAATTGTGGGCCGTTGTCGCTCACAACCTCTCTTGGGAACCCGTTATGGGCGAACATCCGCTCCAGTACCTCTATGGTCTTTTCTGCGGTCGTAGATTTCATGAGCACTACATCTAACCACTTTGAGTGTGCGTCTACTACCACTAGGAACATTTCAGATTTATACTCTGCAAAGTCTATGTGCAGTCGGTCCCATGGCCTCTGAGGATATCGCCATGGATACATCGGAGATGCTGGTGGATCGTTCTTGAGACTCAGGCATGTTTTGCATGCTTTTATTAATGCTTCTATAGCATTGTCGATGCCGGGAAACCACAGGTAGCTACGAGCTAGTGCTTTCATGCGCACTATACCGACGTGCTCGATGTGTAGCTCTTCTAGCATTCGCTCCTGCAGTTTCTGTGGAATGATAACTCGCATACCCCACAGAAGACATCCTTGGTCACACGATAGCTCATGTCGTCTGATATAGAATGCTGACAGTTCATCATCATCAACATGGTTCGGCCAACCATTCATGGTGAACTCATACACTTTGGTGAGGATCCGATCTTTTCGGGTCGCTTCTTTGATGTCTCTGGCGTTGATGGGTAACTTATCAGTGTGGCTAAAATAGTTCACTTCAGCTTCCATATTTTCTTTGGCTATGTCCACTGGTGCCCGACTCAGATAGTCGGCATTGGCATGATCCTCTGATCGCTTATATTTGACCTCATAGTTGTATGTCATCAGTATGAGAGACCATCTCTGCAGTCTTAGTGCTGCCAACGTTGGCACATCCGTTTTCGGACCCAATATTTTGGTCAGTGGCTTATGGTCGGTCAACAGTGTAAATGACCTACCATACAGGTACTTGTGGAATTTCTTAACTCCGAAGATAATGCCTAACGCTTCGCGTTCTATTTGGGCGTAGTTCCTCTCAGCTTTCGTTAGAGTCACTGACGCGTAGGCAATTGGTCGCTCCTCTCCGTTCTCGTCAACGTGTGACAGAACCGCACCAACTCCGTAAGGAGATGCGTCTGTCGCGAGGAGAAGCTCTTTGTTCACATCGTAATGTGTTAACACTGTTTCACTGGTAAGGGCGTCTTTGACTTTCCCGAATGCCCCTTCGCACTCCTTTGACCACTTCCAGGGGACGTCATCTCGCAGGAGATTATTTAACGGAGCGAGAATTGTGGACAAATTCTTAACGAACCCACCATAGTAGTTGACCATCCCGAGGAATGTGCGAAGTTCTGAGACATCTTCTGGTGCTTTGGCGTCTTTTACTGCGCTCACTTTTTCTGGTACGGGCCTACGACCCTCCTTGCTGATCACATGTCCGAGATATTGGACTTCGGGAGCCAAGAAGGAACACTTCTCCCGTTTCACTCGGATGTCATGCTTGTCTAGTCTTTGAAGTACCAGTTGGAGGCGCTTTAGGTGCTCATCCTTTGTGGGAGCAGTTATCAGGATATCGTCTATATAGCAGCAAACACCAGGAATTCCTTGTAAGACCTGGTCCATGATCCTTTGGAAGATGTGTGGTGCTGTCTTTACCCCATAGGGAAGCCTAGTAACTTCGTAAAGTCCTTGCAAAGTGTTGATGGTCAGGTACTTTCTTGACTTTTCCTCCACCACCACTTGCATGTAGGCACTAGACAGGTCCAGTTTCGTAAACTGGCTACCACCCGCCAGGGTAGCGAATATATCCTCAGCTGTGGGTAGCGTATATGGTTGATCGACAACCGCACTGTTTATAGTCACTTTGTAGTCACCACACAACCTCATCTGTCCATTATCTTTTGGAACCACTACTATTGGAGATGCCCAATCACTTCTTTCAATGCGGCGATAAACTCCACTCTCTTCAAGCCTATTTAGCTCCTTCTTTACACCATCTGTGAGGTTATAGACAATGGAACGCGCCTTTTTGAACTTTGGCGTGGCATCTGGTTTTAACTCAATTGTCGCTTCAAAGCCCTTTATCTCTCCTATCTCTCCTTTGAACACGGACTGATACTCATGCAGGAGCTGTTCCAGGGGAGTTGCATGTATCGCGAAGACGTTTTCCCAGTCTATACGTATGGCTTTTAGCCAGGTCCGTCCGAATAACGGTGTACGGACGCCTTTCGCGATCACCAGCGGCAACTGTCTCTTTTGACCCTCGTACTCCACATGGACGTCGATTTCACCGAGTAGCTCAACTTTGTGTCCGGTGTACGATTTTAAGTTGATAGAAGCTTCGCGTAACTCAAAATCAGGGAAGAATTCTTTGTAGTCGTCCTCACCGACAATCGAAACCGCCGATGCCGTGTCTAAGGCAAATGTCATTTCGTTGTTTTCGACACGGGCATTCACTGTTATTTCTCCGTATTTTCTGCTTTTAACTTCAAACAGTGATGCGTAACTGACCTCTTCCTCTTGTTTTTCGTCGTCATCGACGTAATGTGCACGGCCTTGGCCTCGCCCGCGACCTCTTCCACGGCCACGGTATGGACGTGAGCTACCTCTCGACTGAGATTGACCTTGAGCAGACTTCGTTTTGCAAGCCTTGGCAATGTGTCCTATTTTATCACAGTTGAAGCACTTTTCCGTTTCGAATGGGCACCGGCCCTCGTGGTCGCCATCACAACGATAACACTTATTTTTAGTGCGGGCTTTTCCTTTGTTCTTGTAGCCCCCATGCTGAACCCGGTGGACATCATGGGTAGGCCCCATGAGCTGATTACCATGGCTAGCCGTGTCCATGGACGTGCCGATATCTACGGCTTTCTCCCATGTTAACCCTGCCCCCAAGCCTAACAGTCTGTTTTTGATTGCAGGGGATCTCAACCCGGTAACCAGGCGGTTTCTTAGCCTCTTTTTGATTTGGTCCTCATCCCCAAACCCGCAATGTATGCTGATTTTTTTTAAAGCTACTATGTAGTCTGCAACAGACTCATTATCACCCTGTTTCCGCTCATCAAACTTGAAGCTCTCGATTAGCTCGTTGGACCCTGAGGTATAGTGGTTACCAATCAATGTTGTTAGCTGGGCATATGTTTTGGTCTCAATTTCAGCAGGGGCACACAATGCAACCAAAAGATCCACAACCTCAGGTCCCACCATAGATATGAAGGCATCGATTTTTTCATCATTCTGGATTTTGTTTATTCTCATCCAAGCATTAAACCTTCTTTGATAATTAGCCCATTTTTCTTTATTGGGACTAAACTCTCCTATGGCACTCACAACATTCCTAGCTTCAGCCATAGTTTCTAGATGTAGACTCCCAGCCTCAGATTCAAGATCACTTATTTCAGAGTCACTCATTTGTAGATCAACACTTGTAGATATAGGGCCTAGCCTACACAAATGCACAGTCACTTTTAGTTTCAGAGATCTACTTTCACTTTCATGGAGTTCACTTTCACTTTTGGGATCTGGAGTCTACTTTCAGTTTCAGGGACTTCACTTTTCACAACCAAGTTTTCACAGTGTATCAATGGGAGTTCATCCAATTTTGGTAGGAATGGCTTCTTGGCCTTTTTACTTAGCTTATAGTCGATTTCTGCAGGAGAATCACTTTTAGTGACAGCAAGAAAATCGAGTTTTATGCGTGAGTTCTTTGGATCCCGTCCTCGTTCGCCATTGTTATGTTCGTGAAGTCACGTGGTTTATTCAGTGAACGGATCATGTAGTAAGGCGAGTACAAAGACCGTAGGTGTTGCCGTTCATGAGTTACAGAGTAAACATCGTCGTAGTAGGATAGACGTCGTCGTATGGTACGTACACAACAGTTGCCAAAATTGGACCCCCTAAGAACACTTCGCTGTGTAGCGTTTATTTCTAGTAATTTGAATATGAAAACTGTATGAAGGGTAAGCCTAGTCAAAGGCCTTCTAATTGTAAAAAAAAAAGTTTGAGATTTTAATTATTCTAGCTGCCACAAGCCAATGAAAGAAGAATGCAACCGGTCCAATTTTGGATACCGGGTGCCTAAATCGGACCACCAGGTATCCAAAATTGGACCAATGCTTAATTCAGTTAGTTTTCTCACATATTCTTAGGGTCTAAATCATTTTCTTTCAGGTATATGTTCAGATGTGTAGTTCCTCATTATAATTATCTTTTCAATAACCTACATATTATGGGTAGTACCTCTGTGAAAAAAGGAATTTTGGACATTTAAAAAAAAAGAGAAATTGATATATTTTTTTTGTTATTTTCCTCCCTAGATTCATAGATACGTCCTGTTAATTACAGCAACAGCTTGTATGTGACTGAAATGGCCTAAGGGAGTGCTCATCTTTTAACAACAGATGGCAAGATATTCTCGGGAGAAATTTTTTCGGGGTCGAATTTTTTACTCCCGCCAGTCAAAAATTGCCAGTTTCCATAATTGGACCTGGTCCAATTATGGAAACTTCTTGTGGTCCAATTTAGGCGCCTTGTCATATTTATCATCAACTTTCTCTCTCCCAAAGCCTATCAGTGAATTTTAATTTTTTTAATTTTTACCCAATAACAAAATATTATTGCTTACTATCTGAAGGGATTTTGGTCCGAAAACTGTTTCCTAGCAACGGGGAAGGCTTAAGAAAACAACTAGAAAAATAAGATCAGGAGGTCCCAAAATCATTTACCCTAAAAAGAACCATTTTACTGACCCCAAAACACAAAAAAAATTACTTGATGAGAATATACTTGGAATTACCCAAAATGTTGCACAACTGAAATTTTGTTCCATTTAATGTAACTAAGGGAAACAGGGATGGTCCAATTTACGAGCCGGTCCAATTTTGGCAACCTTCCCCTAACTAATAAATGAACACTCTCTAAAGACAGAATTTTCCTCTGTGGTTTTGTGAATGGGACACCATTCCTATGTTTTCAAAAAATATATTTTTTGTTTTTGTTTTTTTTACAATTTGTTTATAATTTTCACGTAAATGGAATATACCCCCCCCCCCAAAAAAAAAAACACAAAAAAAAAAATAAAAACATATAGATCTAGGCCTATTTAATTAATTTTTTTTTAATTCAGGTCAACACTGATTTGCTAGACTCCCATCTGAAGCCTGAAGGGGTCTATGTATGGGTCTAAATAAATTAATTGGTTTAGCCTCCCCCCTAAAAAATGAATAATATAAAAATAAAATGGATAAATATGACATAGGATCACCATTGAATCACTTACCCCGGTAGGCCTATAGGCCTAGAAATCACTACCGTTACCGGTATATCAATACGGGCCTTCAATTAAATTTCAACCCCGGGATTCAACATTAATTAAAATAGACTGGGAGATGGGTAGCCTGGGGTAGTGGCATGGTAGGGCCTATGTGGGTGGTGGAGGGGGGGGGGATACCCGGGGGATACCTACGTTCAGCCTATCAGGGCGGCTCTCCCCCACCTGGGTATTAATACTCTGCTACCTGCTGCATATTTTCCCAGGACCAGAAATTCGTTGAGGGGGCGGGTGGTCATTAGGCGGCGGGTCCCACACGTGCCTGCAGCGGCCCCCACATTAGCAGCCTCACTGGGCAGCCTAAGCACGGCCTAACCCCGGCCCTACCTCGGACTTTAATCAGCCAGGCCGAACCGGGACACTGCATCCCGCACCAGCACAGGGGTGGCAGGCTATTTCCGCGCGAAAACGGTCGGCCATAAACAACAAGTGCACATGCAATTAACCATTACATCTGGTATTGCTAGCATAGAGGACATACCTATGTATGATGTGAAGTGTTTATTGCGGCCATATAGTGCATGAATTGAGTGAATAGAGTGACTTGGAGTGTGTGCCAGTTGGGCCGGCAGGTGCGCGTTGGGCGGCCACCCCCGGTACAATAGTGGACCGGTCCCCGTGACCTGCGCACTAGACGCCACTCCAGGCCTGCAGCAGGAGGGGAATTTGAAAACTCTGCTACGGCTTGGGCTCAAATCTGGAAAACTACCTGGCATTTTCTTCTCGGTTCGGCACTTTTACGGACACAAATACCCAGATGTATGCGGATACTACCAATGCAAAGGTAAGTCTTACTAATAATGTCGACTTTGTGGGCCAAACCTGCCCCAAATCGTGTATTTTTTGTGATGTTATTTTTTTCTCTCAGTCGGTCACGGGTGAAGGTATGGCCAACTGAAATTCGGTTGTATTGTTTTCAGTGATGCTATGTTTCTGTCGGAATTCCCATCACGTATTAATTTAAATACAAACATACAGAGTCTACTACCTATAGGCTTTACTCTCACCAAGTAAAAACATTGCAGATTTGTGTATAGCTAATTTATGCTGGTGTGAAAGACCATTTTGAATCGGAAGCAGCCACTCCAGTCGTTGGCTCGGCCATGTCGCCGGGAGGCTTGGCTCGGCAGGTGCCCGTTTTCGGATGGAGAAACCACACTCAATGCGGATTTACCGTCCATATCTTATCGAGAACCGCAGTTATATCCCTATCTGTGACCCCTACATGTCCATTTTTGCTTACATATCGTATGAGTCATGGATGGGGAATGTTGAGATGGTGTTGTTGTTTGACCGAGGGGCCTGGAGGAGTCGAGGAGAAAAAGTAGGCCACCATTTAAAGGTCCCTGGTGGCTGGGTATGACTCAGTGACAGTCGGTAAGAAATGGGACTTCCTTTTACATTGATGGAATGGTGTGCATGGTCTCAGCAGTAGGCCTATGCCTACAGCATTGTATTGTTAAGTATAGGCACACATATACTTGTATGGAAAATAGTCAGGGAAGTGGTAAGCCCGGTAAATTTATTTCTCTCTATTCTTAGTATATATATGAATATGTGAACTGAGGCTACTAATTAGTATTAAAGTAAGGGGAGGGGGTGAGTTGGTGATGAAAATATCGTTTGCACCCCTGGAGTCCACAGGCCCCTCTATCCAGTGTCGACACACAGTATAAGCGCATAAGGCCACTCAAAAAAAAGAAAGTTGTTTCTCATCACCCAGCAGTGAAAAATATGACGAGGGCGTTTTTTCTTAAATCTTTTTTTTTTCTTTTACTGATAGCTAAAATGTATAGGAAAATGAAGACTTTTCTTGAATGATTTTCACATTTTAGTGGTTAAGAGTAAAGTAATCCACAAAAGCTGTTTTATTGTAAATTATTTATAGCTCACTGCATTGCTGAAAATCTAAGCTTTAATTTGGTACCAAATATGCCAATTTTTGTCCACTTTTTGACGTATGTCTCATTAAAAATCTTTTAAAAAAATTAAAAAAAAGTTTTCCCCAAATCACGATTTTCATGATGCGCTCGGTTATGAGAAACAGTTAATTTTTTTTGAGTGGCCTTAATATCTAGCCACATACAGTGAAACTTCGTTATAAGGAACTCTGATATAAGGAGACCTTGCTTATAAGGAGCAGATTTGTGTGGTCCCGATTTTTCCCTATACATTTATATAGTAAGAAAACTCTCTTATAAGGAGGTGTTTTTACCTTAACCTCTGATATAAGGAGCTAATTTTGGGTCATTTCCTTATTTCGTACATGCAAACCTTACCCAGGGAAGTTATTTTTCAGGATTACAGTCACATACTGCTTAAAATTGCCCACTGCCCCATCCCATAGAGGTAGGGAGAATACATTTGTGACTTCCCTAGGGAGGAAGTGATATCAAAAGCTCCATGAAGGGGATCTAGAAGGGGTTTTGACTTGAAATAATACACACACCCATCTGAATTGTATTCAAATCAAATCTATAAGGGTATAAGAGACACAGGTAGGGAGTGTTCTGTTGCTGGACCTTTATAAGGCTGACCTTGCTTATAAGGAGACCTTGCTTATAAGGAGCAAATTGCACTGGTCCCAAGGTCCTCCTTATAACGAAGTTTTACTGTATAATTATAGGCCTGTAGGCCTTAGGCTTAGTAAGGGTACGGTACCTTTCCAGCCAAATTTAAGTCAAGCAATGAATGGTCATCTTTCAGCAAGGTTTTCCCTGTAAAATGTTTTTGAAATGTCAGGGTAATTCAAATTATGTTAGTTTTCAGGGGATTATTTGATAGCCCCCATGCTACCACAGTCCAAAGGGAGATCAGGAGAATTCTTAATCCTCTAGAGGTTAGGGTGGTACATTTTTGTATTCACACATGGAAAAACACATACCGGTATCAGTATGTTCCCTAGTGTTAATGATGACCACTCGCTAAGTAGAAGACAACTTTCAAAGGATTGCATATAATGTGGTTGTAGAGCATTTAAAAACATGGGGTTTATGTGGCGATTGTCAGGGGAATTCAATATATTAAAAGTCGGGGAATCTAGCCTTGTCAGTGGCAACCTTAAATCCGCCAACATTATTGCATTGCATTGAGACAGACTCAGGATAAAGAGTTAGTTTAAAAATCTCGAAGTTTTTGTCTTTTAAATTAAGGGCAGAGATTTTCAATCCCTCTGGGGGAGGGGAGTGCACATGTTTTCAACAAAAAGCCAGCAGGGTTCTCCAAGTCGGAAAAAATAACACCGTAAAAACATGTGCATGACACACATCGGAGGCATAAATTTACTTGAAGTGTGATTTACATCACAAATGACTCAGGGCAGTGAATATTCGAAACATTGGCAGAGCTGCATAACTTTGTAAGTGGAGAGGGGTAGGCAACTGGCTGCTTTTTCTCCCTTCTGGATGGGTTCACAGGGGAGTAAGAAACCCAACAGGAATGTCCTTAATTGGTCAGAAACCTGAAGGCAGAATTTGAAAGTGTTTGCCCATATTGATGTGTTGGTAGCACAGGTAAGAAATTAAAATATTTTAACACAATATGGCATCTCCGTACATTGGCTCCAACATCCCTGTGCAAGTTGTGGTGCCAATTTGGCCTGATCTGAACTGAAAAGGTGTCTCGTATTAAACTGTCTCAAAAGGTCTCTCAGCTGCCTCTACTATGGAGATGTATAGGTATCTCATTACATTAAATCTTCTGGAGGGCTGTTCTGGGGAGGCTTCACATGTAGCTTAATGTGATAGAAAATTCTGCACAAATATGGAGCTCGAGACACTTTTTATTATCCTGATTTGGAATAGAAAGATTTGTTTTGTTGATAGAACAAAGCACATAAGATAAAAGACATTGATGAAGGGAACTGGTATCTATCTCTCATGACACTGACAAATTTGCATTTAAATGTGTACAGGCAAGGGAAAAGGGTAGTCCAAGGAAAAGCCAACTTTGAAATTGATGTCATAAGCTTTCAAGTGATTAACACTAGAAGATATCATTTCTAGTTTTTGAGTTTTTGAGAAATGGCGTCATGAATATGTGTGGGCATCACCCTTTCCAAAATCCCAATCAGCTCTATGTCTCAAATTTCCCAAGATATCCCAATTTAATTAGCATTATCTATGCTAATTAGAAATTTATGATACATTTTCATTCTTTAAGTCATAAAATTCGATCTAGGAATGGTAATTTTATTTTGTTTTCACCATCGCAATCCTCAGATATCATTCTATCAATTTATGTCTTAATTTCCTCTATTTGGAATAAAAATCATGTTTCCATGGCAACACATATCAACAAGCACACCCATTTAGGCTTTAAAACGTTCCTTTTACCTTCCAAATGTAGAAGCTTTTTACCAAAAATGGAATGTTTTATGCAATCCTATTGAATTCTCCAGAAATGTTAGGCCATAGTGGCGCCCCCTGGTGGCTAAAATGGGAACTAATCCCGCGGGGACTATCCTTTCTGCTTGGCTACTCACAAATGTGCACCGAAAAATGTCTTTTTTTTTTGTGGAAATCCATTGTATACGACCCTGAGGGTACATAGGTGTCCTGGGTCAATAACTTCTATTCTATATAATCGTTTTATAAAAGGCTGTAAGTTAGGAATAACTTGTCTTCTTATGGATGGATTTTCAACCCAACTAGACCTTTTGTTGGAGCCCCCTTGGCCTGCCCCTCCCATTTATAGACAACCCGTAGCCTCTGATCCCTTATCTTATGCTGCAATGTCAGAGTATGGCTTAAACCCGCAGTTCTTACTGCACGTCCAGTAACAGTCAGCGTGCAGTCGGGACAGGTACTCAGCTCTATATATAGGGGCGCTGGGTCTTTAATGAAAGAACCATGAAATGTCCCAAGTACTGCATCAGAAAGGGTGTACTCCATATTATTGTAGTCATAGCAGAAGGTTCATTCAGGCCATGGGTCTATTAAAATTACACCCACAAATCCCAAACTTCCTGGTTATAGATATGTAGCTATCAGAATATGTTACTGTGGCAACGCTACCCACTTTAACCCTTTAAAGACAGCATAGTGCATTAATCAAATTTAATGCAGCATGCCTTGGTCGTCATGATGCATGAATGCAGCCGTGGCGAGTAACTCGCCAGTGCTGCATTCAGGCATCATTCCGAACCTATGGGGTTGAAAGACTCCCAAAGTGTCGGCATGATGCACCAATGTCATCTTTTACCGACATCCGTCCTTAAAGGGTTAAGTGTGTTTGACCCTTCCTAGCTTTTTCTTTTAAAGGCGATTTACAGATTAAGGCCGTCTTATTTCTGTTATCAAAATAAGGTGGTCTAACCAATAATGTGGGGGTATATGAATTATGAATAATATTGTGAGATTAATGTGTGTGTGTTTGCGTTGCAGGCAGCTAGCAGGTGACCCTGTATAACCTCAGCATGAACTCGCCGGGCATCAAGGCCCGGGGGCCGGGGCATCAGGCCGGTCCCCGACCCCTCTCCATCTCCATACCCAATGTAAGTATCATCTCTCTGGTTCAGGGGTGTGAAATGTCCGCAGGTATGCGGAATTCCGCATTTCTTATCTCCCAGAGGATCATTCCTGTGATTCATCTAAATCTGCTGAGAAAATGAAAAGTCATTTATAAGGAGGGTGGGGGTATGGACTCTGATATTTTTGTGCTCTCTGTTTTTTTACAGATTCTTTAAGTTTCTGTATCTAAACCTGAAATTTTAATGTACCTGTGTATAAAAAGATAGGTTTTAGGTGATTAAACAACCTTAATTGCAAAACCTATTGAATAGAAAGCATTAATTGTAATGCTGCCCGGAGACGCATAACGGTCTTCAGATGATACTGTTTTGGGCATTTCACACCCCTGTGGTTAGCCTACAACATCAATTAAGATCGCTTATAATCGCTTATGAAATATGTTTGTGTCAATCGAGCATGTTATTCGTTTAAAAAAAATTGTAACCAAGTAAGATATATATAATGTCCAGATATAAAGAGAAACTGCACCAGCCAAATCTGTTAATTCCTTAAAAGTGCAGTTGAATCTCGTAATAAGGAACTCCCTGTAATATTAGGAACACGTTTCCATGGTCCCAATTGTCTGATCTCTTCAGTATTGGTAAAGAACTTTACGTATGGTATAGGAGCAAATTTTTCTTTTTCTCGATTCTAGTCTTTTAACGAACTAATATAACAGTGTATAAAGCTTTACCGTATTTGGAAATAACATACCGGTAAAATGTTAGGCACATATAGGAAATTTAAGAACAACTAGAGAAGATTAGCGTGATCAACGCCAGAGTAAACTACAGATCTCAATTATATTAGTAGCGCAACATGGCTTAAAACAAAACAAAACGTGATTCAACTGAACCTGGAACTAATTCATTTTGACAAAGTATATTTACATTGCTTTCATCCGCTGTTTCAGTCCATGAGCTACCGCAATGCTCCAGCACCCAAACTCAGTCCGACAGACGATGATGATTTTAACACCCCCAAGAAGCAGCAGTACTACCGTCCTCCAGGGTCCCCCGAGTCCCCGGAGGTACCACAGGCCTTCTTCAACTACAACCATGACCGCATCCAGAACGACCTTCTGGACGAGATCTGTGACGAGATCGGCATCAAGGACGCGACAGACCTCGACTTCATGGACTTTGAGCCGCCAAGTCTCAACGACAGCTTCAACCCAGGAGAGGTGGGCGATGACGAGATCGACAACTTGGACCAGCTCATCATGTTTGGTCAGATTGACCCCCAGCAGGGTCAGCAGTTCCCGGAGGGGGGACCTGATGGGGTTGGTAAGTGGAATCCGGACATAGACCAGAGTGTCCCAGAATGCACCTCCATGCCGCACAACTCGCCCGTATATGGCAACAGTCCGACCAAACCGGGTCAAGGTCACGGGCCTGACTACCAAGGTCAGTTGTGCCGCGGGTACCAAGGTCAAGGTGAGGTGCCGCAGAGTCCACGAGACCAGAAACCCCCCATGTGGCAGAGCTCCCTGGATGACCCCTCCACGTACGGTTATGATGATGCCTCTCGTGCACACATGACTGATGACTACAAGATTAACTCTCCGCACAAAGCTGCCGACCCCGCCGCCCAGTCCCAGACCGGCCCACACCATGACAGCATGCTCAAGATGGCCATAGCCCAGGACAGGCTGCTGGGGGGCCGGGCGGGCTCTCCCGGGCTGGACAACCCGTCACCTCTAGGTCAGCAGATGCCAGGGTCCCCAGGCACCCAGGTGCCGTCCCCAGGGACCCCCAGCAAACAAGGTGCCACTGCAGCCCAGTCCAAGGTGAACCAGACAGACTCCAGTAAAGGCCTGGACCAGTTTACAGCCCCCGGTAACGTGCCCCCAGGTAAGGAGCGGGCCATGTCCCGCATGAAGCTGGCTGACGGGGTGCCCGGCTCTGGGAAACGCTCCCCGTTTGACCAGGGCTACTTCTCTGTGGGCTCGGGTGGCAGCCATTATGAGGACAATGAGTTGAACTCGGGCACACCTCCCCACTGTTCTGACCAGCCCCAGGCCGGGGAGGACAAGATGTTGGACTTTCTGGGAGATCTCAAAGACCAGAAGCCACTCACAGACGATGCACTGCTGTCGTTAGCGCAGGGTAAGGTGAAGCCAGAGCCTGGTGCGGACAGTCAGGCGCCCATCACCCGGCAGCCTATGGGGCAGCGGCAGCCACAACAGGGGTACTTGGCACAACAACAACAGCGCAGCCTGCCCAGTGTACCTGGGGCAGACCTTAACCAGCCTCCCCGCTCACCTATTGTAGCTAAACGGGAGATCCACCGCGCTGTGTTACCCAGGCCTTCTGCCGCCTCCAAACCTGGCATCTTCCAGCGGCAGAACAGTAACAATCAGGGCATCAGCTTTGAGCCACCCGCGGGAGGTTACCCGGCTGGCTCTGTGGGTGCTAACCAGCCACTCACCAGCCAGGGTCAGACTGTCAACAGTCAGGGTCAGACTGTCAACAGCCAAGGTCAGGGCTACCCTGCCCAATGTCAAGGTCAGGGTGCGTATGGCGCCCGTCCTGTCATGGCTGCTTCTGCGAACTGTGCACCGTACCCGCGGAGCTGTCGTCCGGACGACATGTCCTATGGCTCCAAGCGGTCGGGCAGCAACCCCAGCAGTCCCAAGAAGCAGCGCCGCCTCACCTACAGCCCCTACCAGGGAGACAATACTGTGTCCATCAACAACCCTGGGTATGGGGCCAACATGACAGGCCGGCCGGCCAGCACTCAGTACCCCCAGCAGGCACCCAGCAGCTGTCAGATGGGGGCAGACGGTACCCTACCACAGGGAGCAGCCTCCACGCAGTATATGGGGCAGCAGCAGCAGCAGCGGTACGCCGCACAGCCCCCCAGCATGGTACCAGGCGCACACGGTGCAGCAGGCACCGGCACCATGCCACCCATGTCTAGTCAAACAGGGTACCCACAAGGACAATATGGCCGCCATAATCAGTACAACCAGGGCCATCTAAGTCACCAAGGTCAGGGCCAATATTCTCAAAGTCAAGGCCACATGGGCCAAAGTCAAGGTCAAATGATGCCAAATAGTGGTTACCAAACAAACAGTTATAAACAACAGCAACAAGGTGGTTACCAACAACAGTCACAACAACATCAACAACAACAAAATGCTGGTTACCAACAACAACAATTACAACAGCAACAACAACAGCAAGGTCAGTTGACCTATGGGCCAGGTGGCCCTAACCAGACGGTGCCTCAGCCGGCCATGTCAGAATGTTCTGACGGTAGCGGAGGTCAGCAGTCTCTGAGTGCGCTGATAGCGAGTCACCCGGAGGCGGCCCGCTACGGCTTCATGCAGCACCTCATCTCAGACCGCTCTAACGCCTTCCGCTCCCACCCGCTCTTCCCACTCCTCCGGGACCTCATCGTGGCTGACATGAACTTCTCGTCGCCCACGTTCCCCTTCCAGCTGATCGCCAACCTGCCCTCAGACTTTGACAAGCTGTTGTCCAACTACTTCCAGCGCAACCCGCCCACCGCCAAGTACGAGGCCAATCACGCTGTGGAGAACGTGGTGGTGGACGCACTGAGATATGCACACAAGGCACTCATAGGTACGTATTGTCAGTTAAAAGTCAATTCAGGCTGTTTTGCTTTAAAAGTCAGTTATATGTCAGTTATAAAAGAATTGTCATATTTTCTCAGTTATTTTCTAGATTTAAAAAAAAGTAAGATTGAAAAAGAAATCTAGGTATGTTTCCCGTATATATAATATACGTAAAATAGGGGTTATCTACAGGAATTGAAGTTACTAAACGTGTCAGTTAGAAGAATTATTTGTCAGTTATAACGTGGGAACCCTCATTTACCCTCCTGAGGCTCTGGTCTCTTGTGGCCATGCAGTATTACCCCAGAGAGTAGAGGCTGTATTCATGCATCATGAATACAAAAGGTGGCATAGACACTGGCCAGTAAATGCTGTGGACCATGTGGGCCATTTCGGTTTCAATACAAAGTGTAGGTAAAGTATTGTCCCTTACAGGGGTATAGGGGTGGTGACAATCCTAACAATACTGGCTGCGTTGGTCTTACCCTATCTTACATCAACCTGTTATAACACTGAGCTCGCTCCCTGTACCTCTCCTTTTCTTAGTCTGCTGTCACAGAAGGCATCTTGAGCTGATTGGGTTATTACACTGTTTTGTACACATGGATAGTGATACTGTTTCACTGATTTGTTTACACCACTTATTGCCAATTAAATATGATACCAAGCATGCTAACCGTTGTACATGTATATAAGTTTTAACTAGGAATGTCACCGATACCCCCTCAAATCAATATACCGACATTTCCTGAATTCTGATTAAGGGATCGACCAAAGCATTATATTGCAGATTATTCTTTTAATGAAGGCCAAGGAAACCACTTTCTAAAACTGAAAGAGAATCCTTCGGTGTAAACATTGTATCAGTGTCAAGACACAATGTCATTTAATAGTGTTTTTTTCTTTTGATATCACACTTTCTGACGGAATTCAAATCCTAGCTGATACAGGGAGGAGCCATGGGAGAAACCCACAAACTATTTCAGTTTCTTGACCCAAGCAAACTTGAACTGTTTTCTAACCTCAAAATAGATCAAAATATAATCGAAAAATCTAGACCAAAGGGTTATAATTGAAATCGAAAATACTGGATATCAAGAACATCCCTAAATTATAGTCTGTTTTCCTAACTCGCGTGCCAGCCATACCCCTAACTTTGACAGCTCCTGCAGAGGGAGTCTGGAAATTGCTTATTTAGTGGTTTATAAAACAATTAAAACAATTGTGTACATCAGCCTGTTATAAAATTACACTGGTCCACTTCGCCCCTGCACTTCTGCGGTCTCCAGGTCACCACAGGCGCTTTGGTTGTCAGGTTCCTTTGCCCACTTTCTGTAAATATAATTGTTCTAATTTCCCATCATTTCTTCTTCAGAGAAAATTACGGAACGAAAGCAAAAGCAGGGTATTGTTGAACAGCCAAAGATGTTCAGTGCAATTGAAGATTTCTGTGAGCGCTTTGATCAGGCCGTCAAACACACCATGTCTAGAGTAAGTGTCACTGTTCACGGTTTTCATCTCTGTAGATGAAGAGCTCTACTCCCCTAAAGCACTCTATACTTAAGGCAATATTGGACCGTAGTTTTCAGATCAATACCATATCTTATAATCTATTGAGTGACCCATTTGGTAATATTTTTCATAAATACTGTAGGTTCGAATAATACCATTCTTCAAACAAAAATGCTACTAGTACCGACATATGTACTGCTATTTATGGCCCTTTTCTTTATGACATGAATGCTAATGCCATCTTAAAACCTTCTGTTTCTAGGATAACACACCAAAACCAGCCATGCCCACCCAGCCATCACAAGCTCGTCCCCAACAACAAATGGCACCCCCACACCAGTCCCAGCCGCACCACATGTCACAACCACTCATCACACAACAACCTCAAATGACACAACCGCACATGACACAACAACCTCAAATCACACAACTACACATGACACAACCTCAAATCACACAACAACCGCACATGACACAACAACCGCACATGGCCCAAGCAGCCCACCAGGGTGCGGGTGTGCGGGGGGCTGGGGCGTACCACCAACCGGCCCCCAGTAACGGGCCGCATGGCACAGTGCCGCCCCCTGCTGGTATGGACATGCGGCAGCGGCAGCAGCAGGGTATGCGCTCCATGTCCCCCTTCTCTATGGGTGACCAGGCTGCAGCGGCCGGTATGATGTCGCGGCAGGCCAGTTACCCACAGACCTCCGGGGGGTGGGGCCCGGGCCGCAGCCTCGCCCCGCCCGGTAACATCTCAGCCTCCCTACCCTCGACACCCACCAAGTATGGAGCACGCACGGGGCACTACCCCAACCACGCCCCGACCCACCACCCGCACCACTCCAGTGCCACCACTCTCAACTTCTCAGACGTGGACCTGACCCACGACCAGCACAAGTACAGCTCAGGCTCCATGCCCAACTTCATCAACTCTAGTGGTGTGGGTAACCGGTTAGCTGCTAGCACACCGCCCCTCGGACACTCGGCCAACTCACCCTACAAGGGGCGGTCCTCGCCGGGGGCTGACATGCTGCAGAGGGCAGGGTCGGAGCCTGCTCTCAACAGTCTGGGGTACGGAGGGAGCCCCCAGAGGGACAACACTTACAGCAAGGATCACCGCAACAACAATAACAACAACAATAACAACAGCAGCAGCAGCGGACCCAACAACAACAACACAGGCACCAGGAAACAGGTCCTGCCTAAAGAGGTAAGCTTCATGTTTCGGTTCTCTTCAGTTATTTACTGCAGATCTAAAATGAACCATATTGGCCTACCGTAAAGTCTCGCGTATAAGGCACGGCTTGTACACGAATCAGATGTAGCTTTAATTTGTACCAAACATGCCTTTAATATTTAGGGTGGGCTTACAGAGAGCTTTTGGCAGTTATTGTTACTACAGTACTAAAGTAGCTATAATCAAAACCCAGATTATGTCTATAGGATTCTCCCAAGTTCAGGGTGCGGCTCATACGCGAGACTTTACGGTACTTTGGCCTTGATTAATGTATAGAGTGTTGATGAAACAGAAAACTCCTTAGAATTTTCACTAATATACTTTCTTTATCGATATACCAGAGTAAATCCATTTTTAAACAGAAACATATATCAGACCTTACGCCATTAAGATAAAGCTTTGAATAAGCAGATATCAGACATAATAAAATAGAAGATATTGCGATTGAAAATACAAACAGTGAAATAAAAGTTTAAGAGCCTCTAAGTTCCCTAGATGACAACTTTTAGAACAACTATGTGCAGAAGTATTAACTGAGATTAGATTAAGATTAGAAGATTGGAGTATTACTTAGGTTACTACAGGACTACTGTATCTCCATGTGACTTTTACTGACCATGATCTGTCTGTTACTAACCAGCTGAACTAAGGACGGGCATCAGGCAAGTATGTGTCCCACCTTGTGCCCTGGTTTAACTCCACCTCTATTTTGTCTGTTTTATCCTGTTTCTCATCACAGTTTTGTGAGTTTTGTTGAACTTGTGACGTTTCATTCGCCCGTGGTGTAATTTACACCTGGTCACATCAGCGCGTTCTGTTCTCACCTGACCTTAATTAATCGAACAGTCCGTCGAGTTAAAGACATCCACAACCGGTCTGAAAAAATACTATTGTCAAATCTGGTTGGGTGGCAGCGACGCCCGCTGATGTGACCGGGTGGTTACCCCAAGACCTATATTCATTTGGCTCCTCTTCCAGTCCCCCAGTGGGCATTAAAGAAGACACAGAGACCTTAATTTGTCTTGAACGTATAGTGTATGCTAGGGAAACGGAATGAGATATGCAGTTTTATATTTTATGTGGGGGGAATACTGGGGTAAGCAATTGCATGGGGGTCACCACCAATTTCCCTTGCTCAATATACATTTAATAGTATTGAAATTCAGTTTAAAGAGATGCCCCCTTGATGCCCCCACCATCCCTAAATGCAAAGTGCCATAATCATGTGATTATTTTACTGCTTGACGATGTTGTGTTTGCGATGTACTCTGGACAAAGTTTGGATTTCAACGTTTGAATTAGTGATTTATTAATTGTTGATTCATTATAGCTGTGCTGTGTTCTTCGTGTCCAAGTTAAATATGACTCTTTGTGTCCAACTTAAAACTTAACTCTTATTTAATGAAGATGTACATAAGTCTATTTGTAATGACTATATTACCACTCGACTGCCTGAAGTAAGTTTCATACCTGTCCACTCCATGGTAAATGCAGAATGTATCCAGAACAGTACTAAGCCTGAATCCCAGCATGTTTCACCAAGATAAAACTTATATATGAGACCAGAGGGAAAATAACTTGCTTTTCAAATATTCTAGTGACCAGTTCGGAATCATTGCATCATTCTTTATTTTAGGTTTTGAGCCTTATATTTCATATTCTCTGTTAATAACCCTTCGGTTTAATATCTAGCGAGGTTTAGAGTATGATGTGTACCGCAACGTGTACATCTAGAGCAATGCTAAAAGATGGTTTAGATGCTGCCGTACGCGTTACAAGTAAGCATATCTAAACCCGGCTATTAAACCAAAGGGCGCTTCGACCTAAGAAAACCTAGACATAGGCTGTTGACTGTGTATACAGTACACTGTATAGTATAATAAGCTGTATATGTCAGGCGCAGAATAGGAACCAGCCCAGTTCCGGAATTGCCCCTGTACAATTCCGGAACTGCGCAGGGCAATTCCGGAATTGCACCATAGTTAGATTGCACAGTATCAGAACTCCTCTCTATTTTTATTGTAGCTACAGATATAGAATATAAATATATATTTCAGCTATGTTTGAGGATACTGTACTGCATCTTGGAGGTGTGAAAACAGTCAGGGAGAACCCACATGCATGTCACACCTGTATGTAGCTGTGAATAAGGTGTGGCAGAAATGCATCTGCTGTGATAAAACATTGGGCCTTTGGCTGCCTGGGCCTGAAATGATACAAAACAACCTCCTTGCAAATATATTTCTTGCCCTACCTTTCTGTTTGAGGGGTATACTGATATATTTTATAATATATTTTATGTTCATGTAGGAGTTCCGATATTGCGCAAATTCCGATATTGCGCGTGACATATATACTTGAGCTGTATGTGAGATGTACTAAGTGTGCTGTGTGTCTTTCAGGCGGTGGCCATCATGTTGGACTGGCTGCGGGAGCACCGTGACAACCCTTACCCTAATGATGACGAGAAGTACCTGCTCATCCAGCAGACCAAGCTCTCCATGGCACAGATCAACTACTGGTTCACCAACGCACGCCGCCGCATCCTACCCAAGTGGACGCTACAGGTAAATGCTCTACTCTAGATTCTTTTTCGCTTATGTACCGTCAACCCTCATTACTTGAACATTTACTAGCTCGGATCCCTCACTTCCTCAGGCAGTTGCTTGGGAATTGTCCATACATATTCCAGTGCAGGGTTGCCACTGTCAGGGAAAATGTCAGGGAAAATATTTTTCGCTCCAGGTCAGGGAAATGTCAGGGAATTTAAGGTTTTTTGGCAAAATGTCAGGGAAAATGATATTTTCTGAAAATGTCAGGGAAAATAATATTTTGTCAGGGAAAATCTTTGAAATACCCAAAAATGTCACCTATTTACTTTGAGTTTTACTATGATTGTAAGGGAGAAAATTATCTGAATCCTCAAAAAAAGAGGGATTACTAATTTTGCGCGCACGCGATACACAAAACCCCTGTTGTTAAATAATGACTACTCACTAAGTAGAAGATAACTTAAAAAAGTGTGCATATTCGTAGTTGGAGGCCATTTAAAAACATAGGGTTTATGTCGCGATTGTCAGGGAAATTTGATATAACGTCAGGGAAATGTCAGGGAAAAGTCAGGGAATTTAAAAGTACCTTGTCGGTGGCAACCCTGCTGAGTGTTTTTGGACTCATTTCCTCGAATAATTTGCTTCCTCAGACATTTTCCTTGCATTTTTCTAATTCGAGGAGGGGGGGGGGGCAAGTTTATATGATAAACCAAGTAAATGATTATTTAATTATGCAAGTTAGCACCAACTACCGTAAAAGTAGTACAAGTTGAAATTAAAATGTTCATGTATCCCGACGGACCATATATTTTTAGCCCTACTGAAAAAAATCAGTTAAAAAAATTTATTCAGCCCTTTTCATAGATTGCACCATTAGACTTCTAGATTAAGAGAGAGAAAATCTGGCTACAGTTGTACATGAAATGCGGGTTATCCGCAGAATCTGTGGTACCAAACTAAATTAAAAGAATGTTAAAACTGTTAAACGGAGAAAATTTCTGAAATAGTGTTAACCCTGCAGGACCAGGACACAGTGTACTAGTTTTTAACGGTATTGTTGTTCTGTTTCAGCGTCTGATGGAGGAGCAGGCGCGGGCCACGGGGCGCGAACTGACACCCGAGCAGCAGAAGGAGATCCTGTCTACCAAACTCACCCCCCAGGCCGTCCGCAACATCCTAGAGGGGCAGACCATCAAGAAGTCTGTGTCAGACATCAACTATGGACACATCATGAACACTGTCATCAACCAGTCCTCATAGTCCCTGCTACACCCTCACTGGATGCTGCACACACATACCGGCTACTGGAGGGGGGCGGGCAGCGATGGGCATCTACCGCCGTAATCTCAACGACAACTCACTGACTTGGCACTTTTACTGTAGATACTCCAAGAGTGGAATTTATGTAAATGCTCAAATATTTTAAAGCATCAGTCCCTGTTTAAATAGGAGACTAGTTTTAGGCGTGACACTTTTGTCCAATAATTTAGCTCAATATTTGTTGATTATACAAGCATACATAGCCCTTTTAGTGCAGTCAGAAAGAGTTAGTTGTGCTTGTTGCTGTCTTGTGTGGTAGCTGTTATGGGTCCTTCTGCATACGGGTGTGTCATACATGCACGCATCATGCTGCACCGGCATGTCGCGTCAAGTACCAGACTTTGTGAACAGCTGCAGTGTGTAGTACCCGTGGTACATCGGTAACCGAGACCGCAAACATTATTTATACATTAAGTACTCAGCTGGGGAGGGGGGGGGGTGAACGTTGATCTCACGACACGTCTGCTACAGTTTATGGGTTGTCATCTGGTGTCCGCCTTGCACATAACAAGTGACCTTGTAAAGAAGTGGTCACCTAGAACACAAATCTGGTGACATTGAACAAGACGAGCTCCCAATGTGATGTACCTGCCTGTGCCTGGGCCTCTGCTATATGTACATAGTCCTGTATATAACCCTGTACATACGTCATACTCATGTATAGTACTAGATCTCATCTCCCGCCCGAGGATGCACCTCTATACATGTACCACGAGTCATGTCCACCACGAGTATTTTAAGTTGTGGGGTGAATCCTGTTTTCTGGTACATCCAGTGGAGTGGTGAGTTACACTCTAAATATATAAACTCATTCCCATGGACTACGGCCTTTATAGCCACTATATGGGGCTATAGGGCATGTTAAGCTGCTACAAAGAGCTGATATTAGTCTTGTAAAGACGCCTTGTTCATATTGTGTACAGAATGTCACGTGTATCATTATATGGTGTGGTTGTGCAGGATTGATTATAAGTATTTAATGTGTTGCAGATGTATCTTTATTAAATTTTAACGAGTATATTTATTCGTGAGATGAATGCATGGGCGAGTGCATGTTTAATATCGTGTATCATTATTAGTTTGAGATAGGGAGCACAGTGTTCAGTGTTATGATACAATCGTGAAGTTCAGAAATTCCCAGAGATGCAGAAATGATCACATTCCTATACCAGTGTATAAAAGGGGACCATCTCCATATTAGGCCGCTTAACATTGATATGAAGCTTTGTGGATGCAGTTCTAAGAAACAAGTGGAGGGAGGCAATTTTTCTTTTCCTCATTTTAGGCCTCAAGAGAGGTCCACTTTTTAAAATTATTTTCATCAATAGTTTTAGTACTACTTGTATTATTACAGATTGATACATTTAATACCCACATTCAAAACATACCGGTAGTAATGATCTCTTCTAAGAAAAAGTGAGAAAACTACTTTCAATTAAGTTTATACACCAATTATTATAACACTGGTTCTTTCTTAATGCATATGACCAATGTCTGGTAGGAATAGGACATAAATTCCACAAAGCTAATGATTGACTTAAGGCAGCCTAATGGAGTTGGTTCGGTCGATGTTTACCGTGAACAGAGGATGTCAGGTTATGTCCGACAAAGTGGTTTCATTTGTTTTTGTGTTTACGCGTACTTGTTGAATACTGACATTGTGACGGTTGTTGCAATGTTAGCTGAAGTGCTGGATGCTGTTTACAGGAGGTGGTAGTGTAGTCTGACCTCACACGGCCCGACTCAATCGGCCGATTCCTACCATCAGGGAGTCTCACAGACTCCATTAGAAGGACATTCGATTGAGTTTTGACTCCATCATTTTTGATAATGTCGTTCAGATCACGCCTAGTTAGCCATTCGATTGATCCGTTTGGGGTCCGCTTGTGTAAGCATCGAGGGTAACAGACGCGCCAAATTGAACAGTGCAGGCTCGATACACACCTCCTGTGACGGCCACCACAGTCCTCTCTGACAATCAATAGCCAAGGCTGTTTTCTATGTTAGAAAACACCACATTATGTTGAACACTAGAATGAATTTCTCGTAAAGAAGACAAATATTTTGTAAAAAAAAGTACTATTTCAAGGCCCCACTTGACCCTAGGTGGTGGCGGCGGTTAGATGAACAATGTATGGTGCTACATACTAACATGGCCATAGGTGTGTTGGCGTCTGTATTCGTGTAAATGATGTAGCATTGCCCTTAGTTGTATTAGCCGCGAGGCAGCGTCTGTCGTAGGGCGGCTCGGCTACAAAGTACATCTCACAGGGAAACCAAGCACGACGTTTCCTCTGCCTAATTTAACCATAATTTAACACAGTAATAATATTCTTATATTTATTTTGCTACTTGTCTTGGAATCCTTTTTGGAATCTGCTAAGTTTGATTCAGGGAGACATTTCGGGTTACTTGATGCCAAAAGGTGACATGTGTGTACGAGTTCAGCCCCTACATTATCTCAGTAAGCGAGTCTACTTGTATTGTGTAAAGTGTATCGGGAGAGTTCTACTCAGCTATTCCAAATACGTACAAAGACCCCAATACGGCTTTATTATAAACGTATTCAGTCTGCTATTATTTATTTATTGTCTTTTACAGTGAAAGTTTTATTCAAGTCGCGAACAAATCTGGGAGAGGGGGAACAAAATAACATGCTGAACTTGCCATTTTTGAGCATGTCCGTGTACATATCTGTTTTATAACTAATAAAATATTGTTTCTTTACAACACGAATCTGGGTTTGGTATTATTTGTTGTCTACCGTAAAACCTCGCATATATATACGCCACAGCTAGTACACAAGTCGGATCGCGGCTTAAAGGTTCAGCACAAAGTCAGCGTATGGGCTATACGCAAGGTTTTAGATGAATAGTGCAGTAACAGCATGAACGTAAACACACTAGACCAAAGGCGTGAAACTACATCTCCAAGCAAAGTCTTGGTTGTTAAGCCTCTACTCACCAGGGGGCATGGGAGGGGTGCCATAGCAGACTTGCACATACTAGGTGGCTGGTTTCATATCCAGTGGTTTAAAATTATTGTAACAGTACTGTCGATTAGTTGAGCCATGAAATTCCTCCAGGCAGCAAGCCAGTCAGTGCTGTCATCTGATGTTATTTCTCAACACTTAAAATGATCAAACCTCGCCAGAGAATAGATTATAGTTGAAATTGGAGTCTGGTTTTTGGTGCCAGCTAGTGAGGTGCTAAAAAAAATTGAGTGTTTTGAAATACATCATGTTTGTTTTTCACTTTTACATTATTCTGTACTTAAGATGAGTGCATGCTCAAAAAGTGTGAGGGTACTCAGATAACTTGTATTCTGTGCAATAGTTCTTTTTGTACAGT
Organism: Harmothoe impar; assembly: GCA_947462335.1. Lineage (NCBI taxonomy): Eukaryota > Metazoa > Annelida > Polychaeta > Phyllodocida > Polynoidae > Harmothoe > Harmothoe impar. The sequence goes on along the minus strand of OX381721.1, from coordinate 15,289,002 downwards.
GAAAGAAATAGATGTCTTAATTAAGACTTTTGCTATAGTATAGGATGCAATGGAGAATCGTGAGAATACTATACAAAACCAATGTTATGTGTATTGCAGCCTTCATAAAAACAAGCTGAAGTGATGATCGAACATGATAAAAAATATCATATAATTTTTTTATGAGGTTTCACCGTGCACTTCTCTGGCAAATTACAGTTACAAAGTTTGGCATTTCTCTTAACAAAGTACCACATTGAAGCTAAATTAGATAAACGAAGCTTCTTGCTCAGGGTTTGGAGAACTGTCACTATAGTGCCAGCAGACATGAACATGATAAACAAAGCTATTCTTTATTATTGACTCAGGGTATGCGCATGGTTAATTGACGCAGGGGCTATTAACGCCAGCCACAACGCGCAACACTAAAAGTTATGAAGTTCCATCGGAGAAAATGGAGAAGCAGATAGCCTAATGTCGCTGCTCACACTCATATTGATATAACTTTTGGCAGGCATGGAAACCAGAGGGTGCCTGAAGCCCCTTAATAAATGTTCCTTTCACCCGGACCCATTGCCAGTCAGTTGAGGTGAAGGAGGCAGTGTGTTAGTATGGCCAGCACCTGCCAGGTGGAGTTGGTGAGAGTCAAGTCTGATAGTGGAGACATGTGGGGAGTGTTTCTCTAAATGAATACTAGGACCAACATATAATATTGGTACTACACAAATACTACATGAATTCAACTTGACCCATAGTACAACCCTAAATTACACATTGCCCTCGTTTTTTGCACTTCAAGCCCTCTAGTTATCGAAACGAGATATTTACAGTTGACTGTTACATTGTATATACATCAATTAGAATATAAGTTCAGTCTATACGAAATCCTGCCGGACACCCACTAAAACCGTGCTGGTCCGGCAGATAGTCTGTGTCTGCCGGACCCAATGGCTGGCTCTCATCCTGGGCTACATGCCAGCTTTTATGTGCCTCTACATGGGTCCCCTCAGTTTTGACCGTGTCGCCATGTCGATTTTTAGCAAAAGGGCCGTGTCACTGGGTCGATTTTTATGTATATAGAACATACTAGGGCATTATAAAGATGTCTGTGTCCGTCGATTTTTAAAACCCCCGTGTCGCACGTGTCGATTTTTAAAACCCCCGTGTCGCCGTGTCGCACGTGTCGATTTTTAACCCATGTAGAGGCACTTTTATGGTGTGTAAATCGGACTATTATTAAGGTTTTTAGATAGTAAACTAGAAAGCCTGAATATGATGTACAAAAAACACTAAATTTTACAAATTATGATTATTAAATTGACTTAAATATACCAGTAGGGCCTAACCTCTATTTTACATCATTTCCCATCTAAATTCTTGCTTTATACTCCATTTCTTGATACAAACATTTTCCCCGGGGTATAGGGCCTGCAAACATTTAAGGCCACCGCAAACGGAGTGTTTGGATCAGATGTCTCGATCAGTAACCAAGGAAAAGCACTGTTTGCGGGACATCCCACTGATAGGATCAGAGCATATCAAACATGTTTGATATGCTTTGATCCTCGAAACATTCCGTTTGCAGTGGCCTATAGCCGGGCCTGCAGAATTACAAATCTGGGGGACCGAATGTCCTGCAAGGTGAATTTTTTTTCGTATATACTGTAAGTTGTTCTCATTAACATGGTTAATTGTGATAAGCGAGTTCTGCTGCCGATGGTCTACACTTATTAACAATATATATTAAAGAGATGAACAAATGCTGTCATACATCATGTATATTTAATCATGGTTGTTTATTGTCTGTATACAAAGGCAGAGCTCAGCTCTTCATGGTAAACATAACAAGCAGATAACATACATATGGAGGACCCGGAGGCTATTGTCACTGTGAACCGTCTACTTGACTATTGAGCAACCTAAGCTTTCTCTATTTTATAGAATATTGCTGCTGTTCCTTTACACTACTGGAGTCCTCATAGCATGGCGGGTAAGCCAGATATTTGAAAATATATGTTTTATTGTATTGATTTTTGACGTTCTTTTTTGTGTGTTTTATTTCGTTGCAAATAAATATTTGCTCTAACCCTAAGGTACATAATACCCGGGACATAATCGGGGTACTTCAACACTTCAATGTGTCTCTATACTATTCCAGAATTTTGTAAACCGGGTTGTTTTAAACAGACAAAATAGTATTGTACAGAGAAGGCTGGCGAGTGCTGTAACAGTAACAGGTTATATTTAAGCTACATCAGCAAAGGTCGCTTTACTGAGATGTCTCCGTAATGAACACGTGTGAAGACACTAGGCTTATATCGCAATCAATTCACCTCAAACTAAATGTCTCAATCTGCAATTTATGTATTATATACATAACTCACTTGCTCGCAACATATTATAGGGCCTTTAGGGATGACATAATATTGTATATTGTTGAATGATTAATAATTGTAAAGATTTAAACACCAATACATTTACCAGGACAAGGTCGTTTACAAATGAAAACTGTACAAATGTCAAAAAGACATCCCTTACGACATTATACACGGTTCTAACAAGAAATACAAAACATTACAAGTCTAATTATGTACATATACATAATAGAAATAATCTGGAATGTTTGAACAAAATTATCTCTAAAGCCATGCAGCAACAGTATACAACTATTACAAGCATCGAACACATTCAAATGGCAATACATAGCTATTTTACACACAGAAAGATGTGAGCGTCACTGTCGCCAAAACGAACACCTTTTAATATGAAAGTCAGGCACTTGGGTAGTGCCTGGATTGCAGAAGTGCTCGTCTTGGCGACAGGTGACTCACATTTTTCTGTGTGAACTTGCTTTTCAACCATGGTAGAGGTAAGACAAAGGAGTTCACATCTAACCATGGATTAAAGCAGTAAACCTATACATCTATACTTCAGGCATTATGGTCTATAATCACTACCACTGGTCAGCGCCTTGGTGGGGTCCCGGGTGGTGTCCCACCTCGGCCCAACCTTTAATGGGGCAGTGGTTATATCCCATAAGCCCTGAAGAGGTGTAGGTTAACTGTTACATACTACGTAGGTAGTAACAGCAAGACTACAACAGGCGGGCCTGTTTACCATGGTGTATACCACGGTCATAAGGTACTCCATAAAGCACGACGAGCACCAAGCTATAGGCAGTATCACAACAAAGGAGACAGAATGACTAATATTGCAGACTTCTGTCCACTCTACAGTAGGTCTAATAACCTAAATAATATCATCTAGTACAGTAGAATGGGGTCCAATGTGACAAAAGGGGCCTAGAAATGGGATTTTGTTGCACCCCTGCTGGAACAGGCATAACATAGTAATGAGTAATATTATCAAATGAAAGGGGAATCCCTAGGCTATCACCTAAGAGTATGTATGACCCTGTAAACCTACAGACACATACAGTAGAATTACCATTTTATGCCTGTTCCGTCAGCGTTGCAACAAATTTCAACGCTGTGGGACCCCAGTCAACAGGACCTCTTAAGACAACAAATTATCATATATGCAGGCTACATCTATAGCGCGTGTTGTACCGATTTTAAAAGTTGGCTTCAAGTGTAACTGCTGACCTCTGGAGTGTTGTACAGCAAGACTACAGCTGTGGGACATGAACAGTACTTGCAGTAAAGACATGATGTTAAGTAATTGCATGTATAGTTGATATCATACATTTATGACATTGTATTTGACAATTATTGGTAATATGTAGTTATATGTAAGTTAAAACATAATCTGTGTACGGCCTTGCAACTTCATCTATAACAGCACTATTATGCGCCATGTAAGGCCCCAAAAGGTGTGTTTCAGGTTACGTGGTTTGGAAATCTAGAGTTAGTAGTTTTGCCTTCAATGAAATTGACCCTAAATCGGCCGCAAAATAGTAAAAGAGTTAGTGTTTTTTATGTTTTTTTCTTGGCTTAAAATGTTGTTAAAGGTAGGTTTGAGTAACTTAAAACACACCTTTTCTCTGGCCCAACAATAAATTGTGGAGATATATTACAACTAATAACACGACTGACCGGCACTCGCGCTTCCCAATAATCTAAAGTGGCCCCATGGTAAATGTGGGGGATATGCTATCTTAAAGACTCATTTACTCATCACCAAACCTATTACTGTTATTGTACCATCTGTACTCAGAACGATGGCAAAGGGCACCTTTATACTCATCCCTATACATAACTGTTATTTGTTTTACACATTATACCCATTGACATAAATGTAACTCCTCATGGTGATGAGCAGCACACATGATGGACTGTAACAGTGAATGACTGTAATACTCTGCAATAATGTGGAAACTGTTCAAACAGGTAGCCTACTCAACTCAATTTGTGGAAACATAAACTCCATTCAACATTGACTTCATAGGCCATCAACTTAATAAATTTACATTATAATTTCTATAATAACATAACGACATAACTTTTACAAGATGTGCTAGGTTACTAACAGACTTGTATGCTTGATAGCAATACACACCTGGTACATCATGTTCATATTGTAAGAACTGTAAACCCAGGCTTTACCAAGGAATATTTCTAGATGTGATATAAAATGGTTACCAAAGGCAGACATCATTATTCATCGAAATTCACCAGTATAATGCTTAACATGGAACATAGTAATGGTAAAAGTTATGATTATAGTATCAAACAAAATAGACAATATTCCATACTTTATAACAATTAATAGTTTAACATCAAGAGATAAATTGATTACTCTGTTAACAGAACCAATACAATCTCTGTAGCACATGTACCTTTTAGCAAACCATGTACCATACAGTATGTTGATAAAGCACAACCCTCTCTAGATTTAATAAGATGACATAATCCAAGTTCAATGTCAGTTTCCCTAAAAAATGCCAAACACCTCAGATTTCTTAGAAAACCATGCTGGCGTCAACATCACTGTTGAAATTATCATGGACCGCCATACGGTTCAGTTCCTTGACCTTGATGCTGCTCATCGACTTATCCAGATCCTGACTGTCGGGGAGCTCCTCAGAAAAGCTATGCTGACCATCACCATTGTCGATTAGACTGTCGCTGTGACCATTGGTCATGTAGTCACCATTAGTGAGGTGGTCTGCTGTGGATGCTTCTTGTTGGTGGTAGACTGCAGCTTCATCCATTGCTCCTCCATACCCCTCTCTGTAGGAAGACATGCCCTCTTCATTGGCTTCCTCCATGGATGGTTTGATGGCATCTACAGGCTCATCAAAGGAGTCTTCATTTCTGTTGAATGTCTGAATATGTCCATTTGTTAGTGACGCGTCATGTTGTTCATACTGTTCCCCGTGCTCATCCGCGTTGTAACTCTGAGGGTCTCCACTCGCAAATGAGTCTCTGGCTGGTTTGTATTGATACTCTGCTTGCGCGTCCTGACTGGGGTTGATATGGTCGGTGGTAGTGAGGGAGTCTCTGTTAGGTTTGTAGTGGTACTCCACCTGGTCAGACTCTGCATCTGTTGTAACATCTCTGTGTTCTGTCATGTTATCTGACAGACTAGACTTGACACTTGCACCCTCAGCTAGCCTCATCACGGTAGGACTCAATGGTCTGATGTAGGATTGTGTTGCTGTGATTCCACCATAGGAGGGAATAACCTTTTCGCCAGTGGTTTCAGTGATTTTCTCAAATAAGGAAGCTCTTGCTTTGACATTAACTGCTGATGTATCATACTCTTCTGTCAGATGCTCATTTGCCAGTTTAGTATTGCCTGTGTATCGTGTGTCGTCTACATCATATGCTATCTCAGCTGATGCTCTGTCTTCCTTTTTCTTTGAGCGGAGAACTGTGTGCAATTCATCAAACAATGTCCCATCCTTATTCTCGCCACTTTCAACTGAATCCGATCTAATCGGTGATTTGAGATTCCTCTTTTGCCTAATGTCAGCCAGAATAGACTTTGAAATTGGAAGATCTTCGTCATGATCGTCATCATTATTCTGCCTGGCAGCAGCGTGGAGTTCATCAGTGAAGGATGGGCCCACTGCCAGCACAGAACCTGCTGTGTCTGAGTGTGAACCCTGGTTGTCCCAGGTGGGGCTGTGGGTGCTGCCTACAGAGGTCTGTTCTGTTCTACCTGTTGACAGCTGGCTGCCGGCTGCCTCCTCCCAATCAGGCGAACGAGAAGCCCTCAAGTCAGCTACATCTTCTCTCTCCATCTCAACATTGTCATGGTACGAAGACACCTCTGTTTCTCTGTGCAAATCAGGACTTTCAGTGTATGATTGTTTCTCATAGTGAGTGTCTTCAACATTTGTATTCTCTTCCATGTCATCATTATTACTATAACTATAGCCCTGGTTGTGATGAGTCTGATCCATATCTAGTCCTGATTTTCTCTGCTCCTCCATGGTTTGATGTGTCACCTCATCAAAATTGTCATTTCCAAGGTGAGGCCTCTGCTCACCGCTGCTGTCCCTGTCAAATTGGATATCACGCGTACTCGAGTCTCCATCCTGATCATGGGTTTGATACCCTTCATCATCTTTCATTACCAGTTCCTTTTTTATCGCCATTCCCCCAGAAGCCCCGAAGCTGCTGTCTTGATACTCATCTTCTTCATATAAGATGGGACTGGACCGAGCTCTGGGACCTGGGGAATCAGCTATTAGCAAGGAGTCAGAGTCACCTTCAGTTGGCAACAGGTTTTTATTCACAACTGTGGCATGTTCTGGTTCTAAGAGGTTGCTCGTGAAATTGTCATCCTCCTGAGTATCAGTTGTCATCACATTGTGTTGCTGCCATTCAGAAGCTGAAGCCCCCTCTGAGAGTCGTACATCTGGTTCATATTCACTGTTTCTGTCAGTACTTAGTACTGCAGCTGTTACTGCCCCAACAGCCGCAGTGCCGGCAATGGGGGCCGCGGCATACAACACATTACTTTTGTCCTCCTCAGTACCTGATGTACGTTTAGACTTCCTGAACCCAAACAGGGATTTCTTTTTCTCTTTCTTAGAATCACTACTTTCCCCTTGCACTTGTTGGTCTTCTCTGAAGTTATTTTGTTCATTTTCTATTTCCTCTGCTTGTTCTTCTTCCTTCCCACTGCTATCATCATCTTTCTTTTTCTTCTTGCTATCCTTTTCTTTTTTCTTCGATTTCTTGTCTTTCTTACTGTCCTTTATTCCTGTAATTAATGCACCTCCATAACCAGCTGACCGCTCCTCCTCGTCAATTCTAGGTTCCTCTTTGTCTGTTTCCATGACCTCCTTTTGCTTCTTTTTAATTTTTCTGCTCTCCCTCTCTTCCTGTTCTTTCTGCCTTTTCCTCAACTTTTCTTCCTCCTTTTCCCTTTTTCTATGTAGCTCTTCTTCTTTTTGTAGACGTTCCCTTTCTTTTTTGCTTTCCCTTTCTTGACGCTCTAGCTCCTTTTTCCTTTCCTTTTCCTCTTTCTCCATCTCCTTCTTTTTCTTCTTATCACCATTGTCTTCCTCCCTGCTTGTTTCTTCCTCATTCATTGCTGCAACAATGGGAATGGCAGATGCTCTAACCTCATGGTCTTGCTCATCCTCAACCTCCACATCATCTTTTTCATTTTTGTTTTTCTTTTTGCTTGCTCTTTCCTCTTTCTCCTGTTGCTTCTTTCTCAACTTTTCTTCCTCCTTTTCCCTTTTTCGTTGTAATTCTTCTTCTTTTTGCAAACGTTCCCTTTCTTTTTTGCTTTCCCGTTCTTGACGCTCTAGCTCCTTTTTCCTTTCCTTTTCCTCTTTCTCTATATCCTTCTTTTTCTTCTTTTCACCATTGTCATCCTCCCTGCTTGTTTCTTGCTCATTCATTGCTGCAACAATGGGAATGGCAGATGCTCTAACCTCATGGTCTTGCTCATCCTCAACCTCCACCTCATCTTTTTCATTTTTGTTTTTCTTTTTGCTTGCTCTTTCCTCTTTCTCCTGTTGCTTCTTTCTCAACTTTTCTTCCTCCTTTTCCCTCTTTCGTTGTAATTCTTCTTCTTTTTGCAAACGTTCCCTTTCTTTTTTGCTTTCCCGTTCTTGACGCTCTAGCTCCTTTTTCCTTTCCTTTTCCTCTTTCTCTATATCCTTCTTTTTCTTCTTTTCACCATTGTCATCCTCCCTGCTTGTTTCTTCCTCATTCATTGCTGCAACAATGGGAATGGCAGATGCTCTAACCTCATGGTCTTGCTCATCCTCAACCTCCACCTCATCTTTTTCATTTTTGTTTTTCTTTTTGCTTGCTCTTTCCTCTTTCTCCTGTTGCTTCTTTCTTAGCTTTTCTTCCTCCTTTTCCCTTTTTCGTTGTAATTCTTCTTCTTTTTGCAAACGTTCCCTTTCTTTTTTGCTTTCCCGTTCTTGACGCTCAAGCTCCTTTTTCCTTTCCTTTTCCTCTTTCTCCATCTCCTTCTTTTTCTTCTTTTCACCATTGTCATCCTCCCTGCTTGTTTCTTCCTCATTCATTGCTGCAACAATGGGAATGGCAGATGCTCTAACCTCATGGTCTTGCTCATCCTCAACCTCCACATCATCTTTTTCATTTTTGTTTTTCTTTTTGCTTGCTCTTTCCTCTTTCTCCTGTTGCTTCTTTCTCAACTTTTCTTCCTCCTTTTCCCTTTTTCTTTGTAGCTCTTCTTCTTTTTGTAGACGTTCCCTTTCTTTTTTGCTTTCCCGTTCTTGACGCTCTAGCTCCTTTTTCCTTTCCTTTTCCTCTTTCTCCATCTCCTTCTTTTTCTTCTTATCACCATTGTCTTCCTCCCTGCTTGTTTCTTGCTCGTTCATTGCTGCAACAATGGGAATGGCAGATGCTCTAACCTCATGGTCTTGCTCATCCTCAACCTCCACATCATCTTTTTCATTTTTGTTTTTCTTTTTGCTTGCTCTTTCCTCTTTCTCCTGTTGCTTCTTTCTTAGCTTTTCTTCCTCCTTTTCCCTTTTTCGTTGTAATTCTTCTTCTTTTTGCAAACGTTCCCTTTCTTTTTTGCTTTCCCGTTCTTGACGCTCTAGCTCCTTTTTCCTTTCCCTTTTTTCTTTATCCATCTCCTTCTTTTTCTTCTTATCACCATTGTCATCCTCCCTGCTTGTTTCTTCCTCTTTCATTGCTGCAACAATGGGAATAGCAGATGCTCTAACCTCATGATCTTGTTCATGCTCTATTTCCTCAACCTCCACATCATCTTTCTTATTTTTGTTCTTTTTGCTTGCTCTTTCCTCTTTCTCCTGTTGCTTCTTTCTCAGCTTTTCTTCCTCCTTTTCCCTTTTTCGTTGTAACTCTTCTTCTCTTTGTAGACGTTCCCTTTCCTTTTTGCTTTCCCTTTCTTGACGCTCTAGCTCCTTTTTCTTTTCCTTTTCCTCTCTCTCCATCTCCTTCTTTTTCTTCTTATCACCATTGTCATCCTCCCTGCGTGTTTCTTCCTCTTTCATTGCTGCAACAATGGGAATGGCAGATGCTCTAACCTCATGGTCTTGCTCATCCTGTATTTCCTCAACCTCCACATCGTCTTTCTTATTTTTGTTCTTTTTGCTTGCTCTTTCCTCTTTCTCCTGTTGCTTCTTTCTTAGCTTTTCTTCCTCCTTCTCCCTTTTTCGTTGTAACTCATCCTCTTTCTGCTGACGCTCCCTCTCTCGTTTGCTTTCCCTCTCTTGACGCTCCAATTCTTTCTTCTTTTTCCTTTCTTCTTTTTTAGATATCCCCTCCTTTTCATTGTCATTAGTTCCTTCAACATCACTCTGAATCTCTTGTGACTTTTCTTCTATGGCTTGATGAGTTTCAGTTGTTTCTATATTTGATGCTGCAACAAGTGCTACATCACTCACTCTAACGTCATGAGCTCCATCAGGTTGCTGCTGCTCTTCATATTCCTCAACTACTTGTTTCTTCTTACTCATCTTTTTTCTCTCCTTTTCCTCTTGTTCTTGTTGTTTCTTTTTTAACTTTTCTTCTTCTTTCTCCCTTTTTGTTTGTAACTCTTTTTCTTTTTTCAGGCGTTCTTTCTCTTTTTTGCTCTCCCCTTCATGCTGCTCTTTTTCCTTCCTCTTTTCCTTTTCCTCCTTTTCCTTTTCCTTTTTAGTTTTTTCCTCCTCTTCTCTAGATGTTTCGTGAACTACAGGAATAGCTGCAGTAGCTCCTTCAACAGATTCTTCATGAAACCTCTGTGACTCTTCCTCTGCTCTTCTGTCCTCGCTGAGATTTTCCCTCTGAATCACTGTATCCTCATCAGTGTCTCTTGTAGCTGCAACAAGAGGAATGGCAGTTGCAACAATATTGTGTGTATCCTTGTTGGCCTTTTGTTTCTTGCTTGCTTTCTTACTTTCCCTCTTTTCTCTTTCCAAAAGTTTTCTTCTTTCTTTTTCCTCCTCCTTTTCCCTTTTCCGTCGCAACTCCTCTTCCTTCTGTATTTCCCTTTTCCTTATCTTCTGCTCTTTTTCCTTTTCCTTTTTACTCTTTCTCTTCTCTGCTTCTCCATCATCATTTTCATCTGGTGAATCAATGATTTGAGGCTCAAGACTTGCCATCTCAAGAGACTCCTCATTTTCACCTTTACGTCCTTTACGGAAAAGAGGAGACCGCATTTTCTTTTTGCGTAGTATCTTGTTCCCTGCTAGTGAAGCACCTGTCACACCAACAGCCATTACTGACATCCCTCTGTCCTCGTCTGATTCACGTTCATCTGTGTCTGAATATATGGGTCGTTCATTTACAAACTCTGTATTTTCTGCTCCACTTCCTTCTCCATTATCTGTGTGTAGCAGTGTCAACCCTGTACCAGCGGGCTTTATTGAGTCCTGTTTATCTATATTTTGCAGTTGCTGCAGTAGCCTTTCATCATTGTTCCTCACCTCGTCCTGTAGATCAGGATTAGATAAATCGACAGGATCATTAGAGCCTTGGACATGAAACGTGTCCTCTCTATCAACAAATGGCACACCATTATTTGTAGAATGGGGTATTTCAGTCAGTTGTTCTCCATTATACTTCACTGCATCCTCGATTTCATAATCATTCTGTCTGGAATGAGTAAAATCCGAAACAGATGGTTTACCCAGACTATTTTCTCGAACTAGTTCATCAATGCTTCCTTTTCTACCTAAATCTGCAATTGAGTCTTGTTGATATGCAACTTCCGCCACACCGAAACTTTCCTGAAGCAATGAGGTCTGGTCATGTTCAACTCTTTCATCATTAACAAACTCATCCCTGACCCAGTTGTCATTGTCAATTCTGACACTGTCCCTATTGGATGTGACCTCCGCTCTGTCCTGCTGCCAGGCACCAACTGCAGAGGCTGCTTCATAACCACTTTGTCTATCATCCATATCAACACTTTCAAACCTCTGTCTGGAGAATTCATCAACTTCCTGACCATGAGATTCCATTGCCTGACTTCTCCAGTCTTCTTGTTCTTGACCACCAATAACAGAAGTCCTGCTCCCGTCTTGTGGATAGTCATCAGAGAAGGCGTGTACCCTCTCAGTGGAAACAACTGGAGCTGCTTCAACAGACTCAATGTGTTCTTGGACTGCTATTTCTTCCTGTTGGAAAGATGATTCCCTTCCAATGGTATCCTCAGTGTAGTGGCTAGAGGTTGTAGGATCAGTTATGGTGTTGTGTCCATCCCCCATGGACTCATCTACAACTGCAGCGGACATAAAGGTATTAGTGTCCTCATTGTGCACCAGGTTGGTATGAGAGTCATGTTGATCCTGATGTAGGCTTCCATCGGTTCTCATTGTCTCCTCACCTACTACACCGTGCCTACCCTCATCCACACCATCCTCATGTTCAGAGATGATGATGGTGGTAGCCCCAGCCACCACAGCGGTAGTCGTGGCTGCAGCGGCCGCCCCAATAACCATTCCACGTCGCTTCTTGTCATCCTTCTTCTTACTGCTTTCCCGCCTCTCCATGCCCACTTCGCTCTCCTCGTGCACACTAACGGCCACCCCGTTAGACCGCCTATGGGCCTCTACCTGGGCCTGGGTCTGCTTGTTCCGCTCGCCGGTAGCGTCCCGCGGGAGGAAGGTGTGGCCCTCATAGTTGAGGCTCTCGGTGTCTCCCTCCTGGGCCTTAGCGTTACCTCTACCAGACAGGTTCTTGTCCATGTACTTGGCATGGCCGACTTGCTTACTGTCGCCTTTATTCCCAGACTTCCGACCACATGGGAGGCACCTGAGGAAAATATAGAGATATATCAGAGATACATAGATTTGCGCCATACACCTTTATCTATAGATTGCAGTAATAGTAAAATGCCTAAGGATACTCTTACTGAGTAGCTAAAGGTCTACAGACCTTGACCCAAGGAAATTTTGGGAACCGATCAAGTGTATTAAACAAGACAAGATTTTTTTGATTCGTGCATGTCTAAGAAACCCAGATCACTTTGCTAGACATCTGGGTTGCCCAGCTTAGCTTCAGAATCCTATGATATGTATGGTGACATCACCCTTTTCTCATATTCTCCCTGCAAGCAGTGTAGTAGTCATACATGAGTTAATATTTTGAGATAGAAAGCTAAGAATAGGACTGAATTCAAGCATAGCTTATCACCATGATACCATTAGCAATAGCCGGTAATGGCGTTTCTCTCCTATGTGTGTCGTCATGTGTGACTGTAAGTGGTCTTCCTTGTGGATCACTACGTGTTTCTTTAAGCTACCTGCCATTATAAACTGTTTACCACACCAAGGACATGTATGCCCTGCTTACAAAACAAAACTTTATTTTACGTCAAAATAACGTTTTAAAACTTTATATAATGTTATGCCATATAGTAAGGAGCCTTAGAACAACGTTATATAATCCTATATAACGTTATAAAATGTTGTATAACTTTTTTTGTTTACTGGGTGACCTTTTTCTGCTATGTGAGTCACTATGTGTCCCTTCAAGCTACTCTCACAGGAAGTGTAAACTCATGTAGGTGGAATCACAACTGGATAGTACCCAGTGACCTTGTTTAATTCCATTATAGCCACAACAATATTATTATTAGTCAATTATAATTATTAGAAACAAGACAAGGTGTATTAATATCTATTTCCTGACCAAGTGTATCACTAGTCCCAAAGAGTTGGGCATAGGTCTATCACTGAGAGATGCTACCACCTAGTGGACAAAAATGCAAACCAAATGAGGGTCCTTGGCTTACATTATACTTGGAGCCCTCAGATAATATGTTTTATGACAGTTGACTTACTTGTTACAAAAGGCCCATATTATCATGTAGATGCAGCCCCCGACCACCAACACACCTCCAAGGGCAAAGCTGATGTAGGCAACTGCAAACAAAGGTAACAATTGTAAATACAACATAACGTAAGGTACCATTTTATAATGATAATATCTGTAATGTGCAATAACACAGTTGAGAAAAGATAGGACTAAGTGTTCGTGTCTTAAAGAGTTTGACGACCTCAGGTCGTTACATCTGATCAATTTAGACCCAACGTTGTCATTATGATACATTACTTGTGACTACCTTGGTTTGTCAGAATGATGACCTTAGTTTGTTAATTTAGATATTGTCAATTTTGAAAACCTAAAGTCATCAGTAATGACAACTCTCATGACCAGAGCCATCACTTTTACCCATCGGCAGCTTAATTATTATAGGTTATGCTACTTCAAGGGTACACCAAATATGTGAAAGGGTTGAGGAGTGAACTGATTAGAGACTATATTCACACATCATTCCCAACAGAACAGTATTAGGCTACACAGAGAAAAGAAACAGCGTCAAAAGGGAGTCCAGGTTTCCTCCAGAATGACTCCCCTGTTTAGGAGAGTCCAGGTCGCCCAAGGGAGCCTAGGTGACTCTCTGGTTGACCGAAAGGAGTCACCTGGGAGAGTCATATAGCTCTCTGGGTCATCTGACTCCCCCAGGTGACTCCCTTAGGTCAGCCAGAGAGTCACCTAGGCTGCCTTGGGCGACCTGGACTCCCCTAGATGAGGGGAGTCATTCTAGAGGCAACCTGGACTCCCATTTGACGCTGTTTCTTTTCTCTGTGTACATGTACCACCTGCCATTATTCATAATGATAACGTTTTTAGTGTTGCTGCACCTAACTAAACTTCAATTTGTTATGTCACAAATGATCGATATTCTACCCAGTTGGCACAAAACATTGAATCAACATTGATACGTAGTTGTCAATGTTGATCAAATGTTGATTCAACGTTGATTCAACGCTGAACTGAATTTTGTGCCCACTGGGTAAGAACATACAAATGTTGGGAATAGTTATAAGATAATCCCTGTGTAATCAGAACAATCTCAGATTATTAAGCCGGGGGGGAATGCAAGGAAAAACGGCTTCCTCGGAATAGGCAGCAATAACCTTCTGAAGTAAGCACTTTATTGACTTTATTGAAGGAAGGATGTTTGCCCTGAGTCCCTCCATACCATGGTATATCGTCTAAATAAGTAGGCGTACACGCTGTAACCTACCAGGATACAGTGTTCAGGAATGGGGGTGGTTTGGACATGGCCCTTGTATTATATTTCACGTTTTTCATCCCTTTCTCTAGCAGCCAGGGGTTTACATTGGTATAAAATGTATCTATTGTTAAGGACAAAAGCTGACTAAACATTGCCACTGTTTGATAAGTTGGAGACAAACAGTCAGACTCCCACGTCCTTCAGGTCTCTCTGACACACTCTCATGAGCTGATCCCTTCTCACTGCCATGATGTCCTCAGGGTCATAGGTATTACGTATGTTGTTATGTTACATGTGTGGTCATCAGGGGTGGGCAGCTTTCGCCATGTCGCCAAAATGTGGCGACACTGGCCTTGAAATTGGCGACAATGCATCTAAACAAACCACCTGATATCAAGCTGAAAGAATTTTGTAAATATTCCAACCAGAATCAAAGTTATAACATATCTTTAAATTGCATGTAAATATAGTATTTGACTTCATCATTTTCAAAATCTTTCTGCCTTTAAGGTTCCAAAGTTCCCTGGTAATCTGCTGGTCCTTCCTTTTCTCTTCCCTTCCCTTCCTTGCTCTATTTATTGGGGGGGGGGGGGGTTATTGCTATGTAACCTGTCGAATTCCAAAGTAGGTCTTGTACCCTATTGCCCTTTATGATTCTGCTGCTCATACCTGCCAGGTCCTTTATGACATCTAAGCCTTTCTGAATTCCAAACCCTAATGGTAGAGTATACGGACTAAGAACAGATCTAGGCTTTTATAATCATATGTAGGGTGTTCAGGCCATTTATATATATCACAGAAAATGGGTGTTTTTCGTGCATACTACATAGGAGAGATCTTAATTAAGAAAATGTCGAAGAAATTATAATTCTAGCCACACTAGAACACTTTCAAATTGATATCTCTTTGGAAAAAGTAGGGTGTTTCGGTAGGACAAGAGGGCTCTCTCTATCCATGCAGTGGACACTGGTGGATTGGTCCCGAAATAGCCCTCACCTGTTGTAGTGTAAGTGCTGGGGATCTAGGTGAGTGGAGGGTGACTTACATAGGGAATGTACTACTTCTCATAAAAGATAGCTCCACATATGTGTAAATCCGGGAGCTAATTATATTTTAATTGCTTCAGCATGCAGGTATTAAATGGTAAACATACATAACATGTAAATACATATTCCTACACATTTAAACCCCTCCATTTTGAAGTTGATTTGGTGTTTTTCGTGATATTTTTTTATGTAAATCTGGTTCTGGGAATCCATTTGAAATGTAGGATACATGTAAATGTAGGCCTATCTTTTAGTATTCCAATGCAATTAAATCTTAATTGATTGCCCAAATAGCCTGTCCCGGAAATCACTTATAGTAGAGGGTGCTTCCTGAGGGTGTACCTAATTGCACTGCCAAAACGGGTTGCCTTTACACAGCACATTGGGCCTACTTTTCAGTTACTCATTGATATACATTGTAAAACCATTATACAAAATGCACATACCATGCAAAGACTTAATGGATATGTAGCTGACTACCATAGCTGTCCATTAGTATCCATGTATGTATTTATTGAATACAGCCAAGCATCATAAATGGGAATTTTAGTTGAAGGTAAAAGGAAAATACGCATATGTCTGTGCAGTGGGGGAGCGGTCTGAACGGCCTATCATATGTGGTGTCTGATAGAATGCACCAGATTACATGATTTCAAATCTAGTCCTCAAAATGTTCTAATATATTGGGTGCTAAATGCATCAGAATGCACCATTTCAAGTCTAGTCTTTCAAAACTTTCTTTGGGGGGGGGGGGGGGCTATTTCAGGTTTAACATTTCAAAAATTTCTTTCCCTGCCCCTTGAGATTACTATTGTGCTTTGCCTATTATCTATTTGCCCTCTGTATTGGATATCTAAAATAATTGCTACCCTTAAAGTTATAAATTTGACATTAAATGCATGGAAGTCAATAGGTGAGTTCGGTATCAGGTTTTTATTGACCGGATCTACCAGCCTGCCTACTCCCCCAGAGCACCCCTCGCAAGGTACAGGCTTCAGTAAAACTTAGCTGGGTGTTTGTGAGGGGTGGGCTCAGGTAGTAGGGAGGCTGGTAGATCCAGTCAATAAAAACCTGATACCGAACTCACCTAGTTTGTTTGCATTAATGTGATAGATCTAATTGCATAACATTTTCAATGGAGGAAGGGAGGCTGGGAGTAAGACCTACACGTCATAATAGTCACTGATCTTTCCCGACGCTTGGCTACAGCCAGTCCTGTATTGGCTCCAGGGTTTTCACATATGCCCACCCCTGGTCATGTGTGAGATGCTGCTAAGGCCAACACCTACAACAGACCTGCAGCAAAACGGAACAGGAAAATGCGTACAGGAGGGGGCCTTGATGGGGGTGGGGGGGGGGGGGGTCCCCATGTTCCGTGTCGATCTTAAGAAATGCTCATGTCGCCATATCGATCTTAAGAAATTCCCCATGTCCCTATCTATTTTTTCCTCCTGTCCCATGTCACTATTTATTTTCTCCTCGTGTCCCATGTCACTAGGGCCAAAAAAGGTCCATGTCGCCTATCAAAATTTAAGGGTCTAGGGCCATACAGGAGGGCTCCAATTAGTGGTTTGCGCTATATGTGACTTTACTATAATACCAATGCTGTTCCTTGTATTCTTATGTTACAAAAGGTTGGTTTCCAGTAACAAAGTCTGATACTGCAGACCCAGCCAGCCAGATTTTCGTTCATGCTTTGTGGCCTTTTCTGGTCTGGTTTTTGAGTTTTTTTCTCTGGAATCCTTGATAATTGTCCGATTTACAAACCTGCAGACCCAGCCAGCCAGATTTTCGTTCATGCTTTGTGGCCTTTTCTGGTCTGGTTTTTGAGTTTTTTTCTCTGGAATCCTTGATAATTGTCCGATTTACAAACCGTTAACACTGGCGCAATCCAAAAAGAAAAAAGAAGGAAATTGAAAAAAGAGGGTGACCCGGCACTGAGCACTTGCTAGACCCGGTCAGGTGGCTGAAAGCCAACCTTCTTTTTTATTGGCCTTGGTTATCATAATAGGATGATATACTCTAGAAGGGACTGATAATCTTTGAGTAATATGGGGGAGGGAAGATTCCCATGCTGGGGCACAATGTTTGCCATTATCTGATAAAAAAAAAAAAAGGCTCCACACCTCCCCCCCCCCTAGCCCCAACTGAGGGTGGGTAGTGAATTATTCCTTACCCTGTAAGGGCTAGGGTTGGCAGGATATTGCCCCCCCCCCCCATCCACTTCTGTTAAAAAAAAGTCCATTCCTTAATACTTTAGCAATATGATATTCACATGTGTAGATCCCTTTCTGTGTGTCCACATACATAATGGTGTATAGAGGTGTAGATGTAAAACAGCTATAGCTAGAACCGGTCCGCCCACTCCCCCATGCAGCACAGTACACTGAGGCCCTGCTACCCTGCACATACTCTTGTTCCCAGATCCTTCAACAGGAAGGCTCTGGTAACTACCAAAATTATGCTGAACATAAATTTTGCTGGGTTTGGGCAATCACTGCTGATAGCTTGGAAGCAGTGAACAGGAATCAAAATATATGATGGGAGTTCTCCCATCATACTTTCTAGTTTTAGTTCTGGTTCCTGTTTGCTGGTTTCAAACCAAGAACAGAGATTGCCCAGCCCAGCAAAAGTCCAAGTGCAAGGTTATAGTGGTGTTTACAACTCCCGTTCTGTGCCAGAATGGCGCATAGGACAAGTGTACCTTGGACACTGCATTATATACTGGCACACAGACACCACAGGTGACTCCCAGTACACCATGATAATAGGACATCTAGAACCTCTGAAAGACATGTTATATCGTCCTGAATGTTTCTAAAAAAAAGTCCCCATTTTACCAAAGAAAATTAGTTCAGTGAGATCGTTAAATATGTGTGTGTGAAAATGAAAGAAAAATATATCCCCTGTCATATAAGCATGAGGAGGAATTTATTGAAGAAGAGCATATTGAAAAAAAGGACACCAAGGATTTTGGATATTCATTTTTTTGGGTTATCTTAAATGGTCTACAGTGTGTGTATGGTGTACGTTAATATGGAGATGCAGATACTTACAGAGGACCATGCCCGGACTGCCCGTGTCCGCCATGTTGGCTGGTTGCTAAGCACCACCTCAGGTTGATTTAATCTGAAACAAGATATTACATAAATATTATAATACATTTAAACCATAGAGATATGATACTATGTGAGAAAATGGTATTATTTGCTTCTTGATGTCAGTCAGTACAGTAGCATTTAGCTGACTGTAAATTATACCTTAGCCTAGGTCAGTATGGTGGGGTGTACCAAGCATTTTGGATACAAACCAATGTGAATCTCAGAATGTGTCTATTAGGAAGTCTGTATCGTTTATGAACACTTGGAATGTGTCTCCAAGTATGGTTTAATGTGGAAACAGTAAAGCCCTAGACAGATGCAGCCATACAGAGAGTTAGGCTGACTTCTTCACCAATTGCTCGCCTCACTGCCCATGAACCATGCACTCCTCACAACATAAATACTGCTTCCTGATATAAACGGGATTACTATTGTGCGTTTGGGAGAGTATGTTTATGTCCTAGAAACCGCTATAATAGTGTGTAGCCTAGCTACTCCCCCCTCTAATCACAAAGGTTAAGGGAAGGCACTATCTCTGCCATCAAAAGATCGGTCCTTAGATATACACAAACCGGAGCAAAACTACTCCCTGGTAAGATTCTGAAGCATGCACTGGATTAGGGAAGGGTAAGGAGCAGGGGGTCTAGGTGTAGTGAGGGTAATGAGCAGGGGGTCTAGATGTAGTGAGGGTAGTGAGCAGGGGGTCTAGATGTAGTGAGGGTAGTGAGCAGGGGGTCTAGATGTACTGAGGGTGTGGAGCAGAGGGTCTAGATGAAGTAAGGGTGTGGAGCAGAGGGTCTAGATGTAGTGAGGGTGAAGAACAGGGGGTCTAGGTGTAGTGAGGGTGAGGAGCAGGGGGTCTAGGTGTAGTGAGGGTGAGGAGCAGGGGGTTAAGATATAGTGAGAGTGAGGAGCAGGGGGTCTAGATGTAGTGAGGGTGAGGAGCAGGGGGTCTAGGTGTACATGTAGTGAGGGTGAGGAGCAGGGGGCTTAGATATAGTGAGGGTGAGGAGCAGGGGGTCTAGATGTAGTGAGGGTAATGAGCAGGGGGTCTAGATGTAGTGAGGGTAATGAGCAGGGGGTCTAGATGTAGTGAGGGTGAGGAGCAGGGGGTCTAGATGTAGTGAGGGTAATGAGCAGGGGGTCTAGATGTAGTGAGGGTAATGAGCAGGTGGTTTAGATGTAGTGAGGGTGAGGACAGGGATATGTAGTGAGGGTGAGGACAGGGATATGTAGTGAGGGTGTGGAGCAGAGGGTCTAGATGTAGTGAGGGTGAAGAACAGGGGGTCTAGGTGTAGTGAGGGTGAGGAGCAAGGGGTCTAGATGTAGGCTGTGTCTCACGACCTTCGGCCAATGTTTTTTGTCTCTGACCGGGTGCCAGCTCTGACCGGGTGCCAGCTCTGACCGGCCTAAATAAAAACGGGTTATTTAAGGCAGATGATAATAGAATTTGGCTGAAAAGGTTAATGGATGTTATAACTCTTTAAACTATAGATGTTCCCACCATATATGGGACTCAACAATTGAGGTGTATTCAGGGATGGAAATTATGAGTTTTAATCTGTTTTTGCCAGTCTTTTCATTTTTGATCATACAGTAGAAGCCCTGCACAGCATTATTAAGCATAATCAATGGAAAATGAGGACAATTTCTGATTTTTACAACTAAGTGGGTGAGTGAAACAGTCTGAAATAGGGGGTACTTTGACCTACACAGGCCTATATGCTGTCAGATTTTCAACTTTCTAAAGCATCATATGTGTCTGAGACAGAATATCAAGATCATTAGTATCAAACACAGAGTTTGTAATTATTATTCATTGGGAAGCAGACTGTCTTGGGTTTCCAAAACTGTTTTAAGTTGAGAAAATGGGCGTTTATTGCTTGAGTTATGAGGCAGAATGTAACAATTTGTTACCTATCTTTTAACACTTTTTGCAAGAAAGCACCACTTAGTTTACTCTTGAAAGCCTGTTTGGTAGACATAATGGTCAAATTCCCTATAGTAGAACACAGCGGGATGACAAAAACTTTATTTTCACTGCCAATATTAACTCCCTAGCATACCAATTAGTCCCCCCCCCCACCTTTAGGATTGTAGCTCTAACTACTAGCTTTGATTTGCATTGACTTTCGAGTCTCAGAGCATAGCGGTTCTGGAGATTCTACCATATTCTGTCCAACGGCAGGCATAAAGCCTTTTTGCCTCATTCTGAGAATCTCTTTAGAGGCTCATATTTTCCAAAGTAAGGGTGCTAGAGTTATCAAAATAGATTCAAAAGAAGCGGAATTCAGTTTTACCCATCCTGTTGACTTCCCATGTCCACACTGTGAACAGTTTTCCTGTAATGGCTGTCAGAGTGGTGACAGGTAGATAAAAATCCCGAATTTCATCAAAAAATGTTCATGGTTTCCATGGCAACCGGTCACATGATTTTCAAAATACAAAAGTGACAATGCCACAATTATCTAGCATTTTATCTTAGCTTTAACCTGATATTTGGATCACTATTGTAGGTTTAGGGGTTGAGAAATTATCAATTACTCTTCAAAACATACAGCGGAAACTTCAAGTTTTGAGTCCCATATATGGTGGGAAGATCTATAGTAATTAGTTGCCCATTTTTATCATCATCTGCCCTAAATGACCCGTTTTTATTCAGGCCGGTCAGAGCTGGCACCCGGTCAGAGCTGGCACCCGGTCAGAGCTGGCACCCGGTCAGAGCTGGCACCCAGTCAGAGACAAAAACATTGGCTCAAAGTCGTGAGACACAGCCTGTAGTGAGGGTGAGGAGCAGGAGGTCTAGGTCCCGTAGTGAGGGACTACAGGAGGATGGAGGCAGGGGTGGAGGGGTGGAGGGGGGGGGAGGGAAGGATGGAGGAGGAGGGATTGGCTTAAAATGGTTTTGATAGAGGGATATATAATAGGTTAGAAATTTCATTTTCTTTTCTTCTTAATTTGAAGGCAGAAACGTGAAAAGACAATGAAAAAGAAGCTATTTCCATGGCCGTCTGAAACACGTGGGGATGGGCCCTGAGGCCAACTGAATTACTCCATCTACTGTTAAGGCTGATAATGACGTTGCTAAAGTTAAACTGTAAAAGTTGGTCTAAAATTGTGTTGAAAATTAGTCTTATATATTGCCATCAAAATGTTTATGATTGATTTAGCTCATTTGCCATTCAGAACATCATATCTGCTGTATCCCATAGTAAACACGCTTACTGCCTATTAATAATTATACATGTCTAGTGTGTATATATATACTTCAGAGTATATGTGGATCAACAAGGGAAAAGGGACCTCCGCGGGGGATTTTTAGTACCAACTTTGGCCACCAGGCTCCATATAGCCATATAGCCAAAAAGGACCAAGATATAGCAAAAACTTATCCAACTACTTTTTTATGTAGAATATGATAGGCCACGTTAGAAGATTCCATTTTTGGTGAAAACATTCTATATTTGGAATGGAAAAGAACGTTTTTGGGCCTAAATTGGTGTTTTTGCACATGTTGGTTGCCATGGAAACATGATTTTCGTTCAAAATAGAAAATTTTAAAAGATTGAATGAAAGAAGGCCTCAAAAATATTTCTATGTTGAAAATAAAATGTAAATACCATTTTTAGATCAAAATCTGTGACCAATTGTTTGAAAAAGTTTGGATATTTGGTAATTAGCATAATTATGCTAATTAGATAGATATATCTTTGAAATAAAGGAAGATAGAGCTTATTGGCATTTAAGATTGGACCGTCACCACACATATTCAGAGAGCCAGTACTCAAAAACTAGAAGTGGTACCTGCTTATAAAAGATATCACTGGAAAGCTGATGACATCAATTTTATTATTGAGTTTTTACCTTGGAGGACCCTTTTCCCTCGACTGTCCACATATATCTCTTTATAGGCAGCACATAATGCTTCAAACGCTCCAAACAGACGCAAGGCCTTTGGCTTTATAAGTTTCTATAAAACATACAAAAAGAGGGGCGTGTCATTTCAAACGCTGTTTGGTTTTCTAATACCGACTTCCTCTACATGTACATGCTCTATGTTTTCGGCACGGTATAGTTGTACCAAGCTATTGGTCAATTCAAATAAAAGCAGGGGATCCTTTCGGCAAGTACTAGCATTCCCATTGTGTTACCTAGACATTCTGTGCTTTGAAGTTTGTCCAGAATACATATATTCAAATAAAGTGGAGGTGCTATTTTTGCGGCGATAGACCCCTAAATTCGACACGGCGACATGGGCCATTTTGGGGCTTAGTGACATGGCGACATGAGTATTTCTTAAAACCGACAGGGAACACGGGAACCTCGCCATTAAGGGCCCCGCTATTTTGATACCCACATTGACAAGGTGCTACGATTATTATAGAGTATTAAGATTATTAGGGTTTCGCTAGTTTAATACCAATACCATGCATGCACTGTCGTTGGAATGATGACATATGAGGATGTTCTCTGTGCCTTATGTTGTAATAGCCTCATAGATGTGGACTGTGGGCTGTGGCTAGGTGTGAGTAGATATGTTATATCCTATGTCATCCAATATTGACTTCCTCTGGGACTTTTGTACAGACACCCCTGTCAAATATCCGCCCATAGAATATGCATATTAAATATTGTCAAATAGACAACAGGATATTATGTACCTGCTATGCTAATAGATCTACATCGTGTTGTCTAGGTGGTATTGTATTTTAGAATAAACGAGAGATTTCAATTTTCAAGATTGGCTTTATTGTCATGTACATCTACGTGTCCTCGCTGGATTATTGAGAGTTGGTTACTATAACGTATTATATCTTTTACAATGGCACACGTACTTGTATATCCCTCAGCCTCTGACCTCTACCTTGCTGGGCAGTCGTCCTGTTTAATTTGAGATATTTTTAATATCTCATAGTCCTATCGTTTGTCACTATGCCCTCGGACTGGCCATGCATGTCGCGATTGTTTTCCGTTGTTAGTAGTGTCACAAAGTTTATGTTTAAATTTCATTCCTATGCTGACGGTCCTTTCCCATCTAAAACTTTAATATGTGGTATTTATGACCTATACTTCAAGTTTCGTTGCACCATTTAGCCTACAACACTATGCAGGCAGAGCACACACAATTCAAATACTCTTTTATCCTATATTCAGATTATGCATGTCTATAGTTCTTAATCATAACCTGGCGAAAGTTCAGATTTCCCAAAACCTTATGGGTGTTTGTTCTTTTTATAACGTTACGTGTATTATATGTACCCTTATTTCCATCTTTCATTTGGTAAGGCAGGATTAGCTCTAGTTCCTGCCATTTGCATTTTTGTTCACATTTTATTCCCCGCCTCCGTACTTGACTCGGTCTGGGGTATCTGAGTTCTTTATGTGCAGGGTAGGTCCTAGAGGGATGAGCCGTCAGCCGCCATGGCCTGTTTGGTGTGAAGTCCCCTGTCCCCCACCCCCATCATTTCCCACCCAAGAAGGCACACAGGAAGGCGCAGTTTGCCGCCACGCCACACGGCAGCCTTCCTGGTATATGTTTATTTATAATAAAAACACATCCATCCCTGCCCCGCCTTCTGCCATATTAACCCCCCCCCCCCCCACCTTGCCATGCCATAGGCTAAGACTGCAGACTGCCCATACTCTAAGGCCGCAAACCACCCATACTCTAAGGCTGCAGACTGTCCATACTCTAAGGCCGCAGACCACCCACACTCTAAGGCTGCAGAGTGCCCATACTCTAAGGCCACAGAACGCCCATTCTCTTAGGCCGCAGACCACCCATACTCTATACTAAGGCTGCAGACCGCTGTAGCATTTCAGAAGTCGTTCCATGTGAGATTTTCTCCCCGAAAGTTGACCTCACTATATTTTCCAAATATATTAATATATGGGGCAGTAGTGTCCATAGGGTTGTTGTTTTCCACCTTTAATAGAAGAGAGGCATATTATCGCAATTGTTTCAAAAAACTATTCATTTTTAAAAAGTATATGCTGCCACCATGGGCTTTAGGATAGGCGCGGAATTCTCACATGAAGTGACTTCTGAAATGTGACACCACCCATACTCTAAGGCTGCAGACCGCCCATACTCTAAGGCTGCAGACTGCCCATACTCTAAGGCCTTAGACCGCCCATACTCTAAGGCCACAGACCGCCCATACTCTAAGGCTGCAGACCGTCCATTCTCTAAGGCTGCAGACCGCCCATACTCTAAGGCTGCAGACCTCCCATACTCTAAGGCTGCAGACCGCCTATACTCTAACTTCTAAAGCTGCAGACCGCCCATACTCTAAGGCTGCAGACTGCCCATACTCTAAGGCTGTAGACCGCCCATACTCTAAGGCCTCAGACCATCTATACTCTAAGGCCACAGACCACCCATACTCTAAGGCTGCAGACCGCCCATACTCTAAGGCTGTAGACCACCCATACTCTAAGGCTGCAGACCACCCATACTCTAAGGCTGCAAACCGCCCATACTCTAAAGGCCCGGTCAGACTAGTCGCAGAAACGGGAAAGTCATGATCTGATTTTGTCCATACAAAATCGGGACCAAAAATCGTGCAGTCTGGCATAGGACTACGACTGGAAAATCGGCACAAAATCGCCCAAAATCGCATGATTTTCAAAATCGTAGGAGTTTGGCATGCACGACTCTGGCAGTCGTAGCAAAATCGGATCGCAATTTTGACTAGTCTGACCGGGCCTTAAGGCTGCAGACCGCCCATACTCTAAGGCTGCAGACCAACCATACTCTAAGGCTGCAGACCACCCATACTCTAAGGCTGCAGACCGCCTATACTCTACCGCTGCAGACTGCCCATACTCTAAGGCTGCAGACTGCCCATACTCTAAGGCCACAGACCGCCCATACTCTAAGGCCGCAGACCGCCCATACTCTAAGGCCACAGACCGCCCATACTCTAAGGCTGCAGACTGCCCATACTCTAAGGCCGCAGACCGCCCATACTTTAAGGCCGCAGACCGCCCATACTCTAAGGCCGCAGACCGCCCATACTCTAAGGCTGCAGACCACCCATACTCTAAGGCTGCAGACCGCCCATACCGGTACTCTAAGGCTGCAGACCGCCCATACTCTAAGGCCGCAGACTACCCATGCTTTAAGGCTGCAGACTGTCCATACTTTAACCGCAGACCAGCCGCATACTCTAACTCCACGGGATGCCGTGGTGTCACCCTACTCTGCAGCCTGGCTCTACAGGCAGACTGGCCATAGTCTTTTCACATCAAAATTGACAGTTTATTGATATTTGTATTACCAAATTGATTGAAATGGCTAGGTTCTCTTCAATAAGACCTTTCCCAATAAAACCTTTCCAGTTCATAAAGGGATAGAGAGACATACGATTATAGAGGTAGAGAGCTATGACCTGGGTCAGAGATATGTTATGAGAGAGGAAGGCAAGCGGGGCATGTATAAAGACTGATATGTAAAGGTGTAGGCTATTTACCAAAGGACTGCTTTCACCCATCCGCATCCCGTTTGTTAATGCCATGCGTTCCCACCACCCTCTCCAACCTAAAACCAACTCCCACTTATAAAAAAGTAAATAACTGCACAACAGCAGCAGGGGCTTCTGGGACGTATTGACACGTCAAGCTGCACCTCCCACAGATTGCCTAGTCACTCTCCACCCTGAGACTTGGCCATGTGTGGGGCTGTGCGTGGGGGAGACTCAGGGCGGAGAGCAGGATAAGCTGTACGTGTAAGAGGGCCTCATCATGGGTCTTCCTCTACCTGGTCTAACCCTTTAAGGGCCGCATAGTGCTTTAATGTGCCCGGTCGGTCTAGCCCTTTAAGGGCCGCATTGTGCCTTAATGTGCCTGGTCGGTCTAACCCTTTAAGGACCGCATTGTGCTATGATGTACCTGGTCTGTCTAACCCTTTAAGGGCCGCATAGTGTTTTAATGTGCTTTACCCGTTGTAGGCATTGTGCATGAAAGCAGACCTGGCAAGTAACTCGATCGTTGAAAAAAAATATTTTGATGAACGATACAAGAAATATTTCCTTTGAAGATGCCTATTGTTACATTCAAGGACTCATTGAGGAATCAGCTGATGATGGTGACATTGAGAAGCTAGTAGTTTCAGATGTCACCAGAGACTGAGATGTTTGGTGAGAGATGTAGACATAATGCACTATGTACTAATCATTCTCCTCTACAGATATATATGCTTCTTGAAAATAATCTGCCTACATCGACCCTCAGCTACCATGCGGTGTTTGATACGTTCAAAAGTGATCAAGTATGCATTTTGCAAACATTAATCTGCCCCACCTCCTGCTTAATTCCACATTGGTGGAGGCTGAGCCGTCTCTAGTGCACCACACCTTACCTATCACAGAAGAAAAGAGAGTCTATAGCTGCATGGGTGGACCTCCACCCCACGACTCTTGCATCAGCAGCCAGTTCTCTAGCCGCTGTGTTAGTCCATTGATATTCCAAGACTATCCTTAATTGCCTATCCATAATGTACCAGGCATCTAGACTGCTTCTTCCTAACAATAGGCACACAACCTGTTAGACAGGTGGTTTTGAATATGATATTACTAGGCTCATTGCATTGCTTTCACAGATTTTCCAGGCAACCTATTTAACATTAAAAAAAAACCATAAATATCTACTGGACCAAAACTGCCAGCACATTCTGCCGTAGACAGGACGCCAACAGCACATTTTCCTGTAGATTTAGAGTGCTTATGTTTAACAGTGAGGGGTTGTGGTCCAAAAGGCAAGTGGTCGAAATGCACACCAAAGGATCAGTGGCACATCACTGTCTGAAACTGAACCACCATGAGGTCTAGATCAATTATTTTTTATTTTACCCCAGAACGTTTTCACAAAAAGATTTGAATTGCGCATGGACATGGCCTCTAGCATTACCATGGTAATATGAGGTAAAGTATGTGCTTGTACAATGTAATAAGTCTTCTGTTGATGGGCCAAGAAATATGCCACCTAATCGTCACTGCGGGCTAGTCGTGGTGTGTCGCGATCAGAGCTCCATCTGGTGGGAGCGGCTCATCCTGCTCAATGTCATGTGCAGCAGTGCCGCCAGGGGCGCCCCTGTGGGACGGGCTTACCACAGTCTGTACCTGCCTCCATGGTAATAATGGAGACAGTTAACCACCAGCTCATCCTGCTGGGGGAAGCCTCCAGATCCCAAACTGCTGCAAGTGGGAATCCCAAGTCATGACGTCATGGCGTGGCCAATAGGCTGTCGAAGCCAACCACAGTTTTACAGGAATCAGGACAGGAAGCCACGCGTGGTAAGCATTAAGTATGGGGGCTCGGAAAAAACATCCAAATTTCTTTCACCAGGTGAAACCCTTATTATGCAAACCATGATATGGTTACTCTCGTTCCCAAATCCTTCCGAAGGAAAGGCTCTGGTAACTGCCAAATGTTGGGATTTTGCTGGGTCTGGGCAACCCCTGCTGGTAGGCTGGAACCAGCAAACGGGAACAGGAAATTGAACCAGAAAGGCTGATGGTAAAACTACCTAAAACTACCATCATACATTCTGGTTCCATTTCCTGTTCCTGTTCGCCGGTTCCAGCCTACAAGCAGGGGTTGCCCAGACCCAGCAAAACTCAAAGTTCAAGGTCATTTGGCAGTTACCAGAGCCTTCCTTCGGAAGGATTTGGGAACGATATGGTACGCAGGGTGCATGCCTGACACACCATCATCTGAAGGCACTTCCAGTAGAGATCTTTCTTTGCTGAGAAATAACTTTTTTTCTCCAAAACTCCCATGACGTGAAATCACTTCCTGTCGTGATTCTAGGGCTTTTGTAAGCTGATAAACGGTGTTGTATTGGTGTCACTTAGACAGCTACGCACACATTGGGGCTCAACTGACTCCATTACCCACCCAGCTAACAAAAAAACGTTTTCTCCCTTTGTTTTCAAACCAAATACAAACGTTTTAAAACGTTCTAAAAACGTTTTTTGTTAGCTGGGCAATGGGGGCAGGTACAGACTAGGGCTTATCAGCCTGACCACAGCCCAGCCTCTGCACACCAGCAACCAACCAACCAGTTATTGCTAGGCTCGCAGGATTTTCCCACAGCAGCAATTATTACATGCCCATCTCCCCTCTTGACTAAACTGATTTTGAGAAGTATGTTGGCCACTATGTTGCCCCCCCCCCCCAATCACTGCTCGTGCTATGTGACCCCGCCCCCCCCCATCTTAAATCCCACCACGAAGTATTGCCTTTTCTTTTAGAGCTGGGGGGGGGGCTACTAACATTTAACAGTCAGTTACTAAGAGCTGGGGGTGGGGGGCTACTACATGTAGAGCAGGGAGTTACTCAGAGCTGGGGGGGCGTTACTAGAACAGAGAGTTACTCAGAGCTGGGGGACGTTAGACCAGTGAGATACTCAGAACTGGGGGCGTTAATAGAACAGGGAGTTACTCAGAGCTGGGGGGCGTTACTAGAACAGTGAGTTACTCAGCGCTGGGGGGCGTTACTAGAACAGTGAGTTACTCAGAGCTGGGGGGGAGGGATTACTAGAACAGGGAGTTACTCAGAGCTAGGGGCGTTACTAGAACAGTGAGTTACTCAGAGCTGGGGGCGTTACTAGAATAGTGAGTTACTCAGCGCTGGGGGGCGTTAGGCCAGTGAGATACTCAGAACTGGGGGCGTTAATAGAACAGGGAGTTACTCAGAGCTGGGGGGGGGGGGTGATTACTAGATCAGGGAGTTACTCAGAGCTGGGGTGGGGGGGTTACTAGAACAGGGAGTAACTCAGAGCTGGGGGAAGTTACTAGAACAGTGAGTTACTCAGAGCTGGGGGGGGATTACTAGAACAGTGAGTTACTCAGAGCTGGGGGGCGTTAATAGAACAGGGAGTTACTCAGAGCTGGGGGGGGATTACTAGAACAGGGAGTAACTCAGAGCTGGGGGGCGTTACTAGAACAGGGAGGGAGTTACTCAGAGCTGGGGGGGGATTACTAGAACAGGGAGTAACTCAGAGCTGGGGGCGTTACTAGAACAGAGAGTTACTCAGAGCTGGGGGGGGGGGTTACTAGAACAGGGAGTTACTCAGAGCTGGGGGGCGTTACTAGAACAGGGAGGGAGTTACTCAGAGCTGGGGGGGGGGGGATTACTAGAACAGGGAGTAACTCAGAGCTGGGGGCGTTACTAGAACAGTGAGTTACTCAGAGCTGGGGGCGTTACTAGAACAGTGAGTTACTCAGAGCTGGGGGCGTTAGTGCGAAGGTCTGAGGACAGCTGACATGGCGTCTGCCTTATAGGCTCATCGTATACCCTATACAGTGATACTGAAAGGGAGACTGGTATAAATGTCCAATTGGGCAAATGCATGAACTAACTCTGAACAGGTTTACATGTGTGCATGTGATGTCTGTTCGTCAGCCATGTATGGCGGCCTCAGATTATGTATAGGAGTACACTCTGAGTCGTTTCTATGCTTGTTTAGAAGTTTTTGTAATGGTGTGTTGATGTACAGATAACTAGTCACGCTGCATGTGAGGCAGCTGGATGTAGCCACTGTGTGTACAACGCAGTCATTCAATGGTGGAGGCAAGCACTTAAAGACTATACATATATCTATGGTGGAGGCCGGGAGGGGCCACTAATAATGCTGACAGTACAGGTTCCCTATGGGTGTTATTGCAATACACCCGTGAAACATTAGTTGGAAGTAGATTTTGTCACGCAATGTGCACTATACCCCTCTTTAGACCACAACTATTACAAACATCTACTATCTTGAACATTTTACCTTAAAATGACGTTGACTTAAGTAATTTTCTTTGATTTCCGTTAGTAATATAATGTCGATATTCTAATCGTTATGGGAACATTCTTTTGATAGTATCACCCACTGATACCCTGTGCATGCTGGAAGCACAGGGGCAGATTCAGCTGATTCCCTTTTCAAAAATCACAGATAAACTTGGTCGAACCAGGGGCTATCTCTGGACTAACATTGTATAGCCCTGCGGACTATTACCTTTAGAAGATGGCCCCTAAAACAGATAGGGATAGGACGTGACAAGTTGGTCTGCTGCACACGCAACCCAGGCATCGTACCCAGCATATTAATAAGTGCCTCCTGAATAGGTGTCCCCCCCCCCCCCACCCTCACACACACACCCATCACTGCCACAGAGAGAAGAAGTAGGATCACTGTAACTCTCAAATGGGAGTCCAGCCCCGATCACTGAGGTAACTCTCCCCACAACTCTAGAGTGACTCCCAATCAGTAGGGAGTCTTAGAACAGAGTCATTATAGAGTCATTATAGAGTTATTTTAGAGTCCTGCTAATGTTTAGGAGTCAGGTGAGAGTCCTGGGGAGAGTTACCTCAGTGATCAGGTTGGGAGTTACAGTGATTCTACTTCCTTTCTGTGTGTGAGGCCTGGATAAATGTCCAGGGAGTGGTCATTATTGCAAAACAAGAGGGTTGGTAGAGGTAAATGTGGGCGCGCGGACATTCTTAGCCCCCTTTCCCACCCTTAACCCTTTAAGGTCGGCATAATGCCTTAGTCGTCATGATGCATGAATGTAGCCTTGGCAAGTAACTCGCCAAGGCTGCATTGGTGCATCATGCCGATCCTACGGGGTTGAGACCCTCCTGAAGGGTTAGCATGATGCACCAATGCAGCACCGGCGAGTAACTCGCGGGGCTGCATTGGTGCATCATGACGACACATGTCATCTTAATTTTAGCGACTTCTGTCCTTGAAGGGTTAGGAGGGGTGAATCTTACCCTGATCTTACCCTGATCTAATCTGGAACCACACAGCCTCATTTAGACCCAGCTGCTCTTACAGTTAGGCCTAGATATCACCCACACCACCTGTACTAGGACGTATACTACTAGACCCTTACTGTTGCCTGATTCCACCCTCAGGGAAATCCATATATGACCCTTGGAGGATGTAAGGTAAGCTTCCTGTAGCACTAAAAGATGTCGCCCTTTCTGCACAGGTACAAAACATGTGTTGTCATTTCTAAGTGGGTGTGTAGGGTCTAGACAGCTACCAGACAGGCGCTGAGACAGGACCTACACATGCACGCCACACTGACACCTCACCAATATGTTGGGTTGTGATCACTGACAATTCACCCTGTGCATCATTGGTAGATTCCTGAAAGCAGTGCCTTCAATTTTGACTATTTGATAGGAGAGGAGGGAGGGGGTATTGTCATTTGCAAGTGGATTGACTTGATATATTTTTTTCCACCGGCCAAAAACAAGAAAAATCGATGTTCTGCTGAAAGAAAAAGTTCAAATCTTTGGCTAAATGAAGATAGGAGCCGATAGCAGTACATAAGTGCACATGGTAGTAGAATATTAAGAGGATACCATGGAGTGTAAATTATAGAAATTAACCAGAGAGAAGAAAGCGAGAACAATATAGTTTCCAATTGAATGAGATGAAAAAAAGGTTCAACTGGCTTCAACAAGTATTCCAGGGCCTGGCTGTCAAGGTC